>OX422222.1:418896388-420324513 GCA_949130495.1 Sambucus nigra
AAATAGAAACCAAATGACCCAAAAAGATCACAAGCACCTCAATATGGACCATTTCAATGTGTTTGAGCCCACTGTATCCATATCGAATCCTCAGCTAATAAAAAGGACAATTAAACACAATTTAAGGTTAAAAATGGGCTTTGGGGAGTGGAATTTTAAGACAACAACCAAATGGGTCGAAAAGAGTTATGAGCACCTCAATATCAACTGTCACAAGTTGTTTGAACCGACCGCATCATTATCGGACCCTCAGTTTATCAAAATGACATGTATAATGAATTCTAAGGTTAAAAATACAGCTTTGGGGGGGGGGGTGAAATTTTACAACAGCAACGAGGAGAGACAAGAGCACCTTAATATGAGCCATTGCAATATGTAAATCGACTGTGTCCTTATCGGACCCTCGGTTTATAAAAATAACACATGTACTCAATTTAATGGTTTAAAATAAGGCACGGAGGGCTGAAATTTTACAAAACCAACTAAATGACTAGAAAACAGGCACATCAATACGGACCATTGCAATGTTTATGAACCGAACTTGTCATTAATGGACCCTCGATTTATCAAAATGCCAATTAAACTCAATTAAAGTTTAAAAATGGGCATTGGGGAGTGAAATTTATAAGAAAAAGGCACAAGCACCTCAATATGAACTATTTTAACTTGTGTGAACTGACGTGTCCTTATCCAACCCACACTTTATCAAAATGACAATCATTCTCAATTTTAATTGTTAAATAAGGTTTAGGGGTGAAATTTTATAAAAGCTACCAAATGGACCAAAAAGAGGCATGTGCACCTCACTATGGAGTATTGCAACGTGTGTGAAAAGACTGTATCCTTATCGAACCCTCAATTTATCAAAATAAATGGTATACCCAATTTAAGGTTAAAAATAAGGCTCTGGGGTGAAATTTTGACATAACAATCGAATGGACCGAAAATAGGAATGAGCACCTCAATATGGACCATTGCAACGTGTGTGAACTGATTGTGTCCTTATCGGACCCTCGATTTATCAAAATAATAATTAAACACAATTTAAGGTTAAATAATGGGGTGTTTGGGGGTGAAATTTTAAAACAACAACTAAATGGCCTAAAAAGAGGAATGAGCATCTCAATATGGCCCATTGCAATGTGTGAGAACTGACCGTGTCCTTATCGAATGATCGGTTTGTTAGAATTACGATTAAACCAATTTCAAGGTTACAAATGGGGCTTTGGAGGGTGAAATTTTAAAACAACAACCAAACAACTCGAAAAGAGGCAGGAGCACCTCAGTGTAAACCATTTCAATGTGTGCCAAATGACCGTGTCCTTGTTGGTACCTCGATTTATAAAAATGATAATTATACGTAATTTATAGTTAAAATGGGGATTTAGGGGGTGAAATTTTAAAATAGCAACAAATGCCCCTAAAAGAGTCACAAGAACCTTAATATTAACAATTTCAACTTGTGTGAATCCACAGTGTCTTTATCGAACCCTTAGTTTATCAAAATAACAAGTATAATTTTAAAGTTAAAAATAAGGCTTTATGGGGAGAAATTTTCAAAAAACAACCAAATGGCTTGACAAGAGGCATGGGTCCTTTTATATGGACCACTGCAACATGTATAAACCAACTGTTCCTTATTGAACCCTCGATTCATCAAAATAACGATTAGATGAAATTTGACGTTAAAAATGGACCGTGGGGTGAAATTTTAAAGAAACAACCTATAAAAGAGGTACGACCACCTCAATATGGACCATTTCAATGTGTGAGAGCCCACCATGTCCTTATCGGATCCCATGTTGATCAAAAAGACAATTAAATGAGACTTTAAGGTTTAAGATAGGCTTTGAGGATGAAATTTTAAAACAACAACCAAATGGCCCGAAAAGAGGCACGAGCACCTCAATATGAACCATCGCAAAATGTATGAACTGATCGCTTCCTTATCAGACCCTTAGTTTGATAAAATAACAAGTATACTCAATTTTAAGGTTAAAAACAAGTCTTTAGGGGGTGAAATTTTAAAAAACAACCAAGTGGCCCAAAAAGAAGCACGAACACCTCAATATGGACCATTGCAACATGTGTGAACTAACTGTGTCTTTTTTGAAGCCCCGATAGACTGAATTTTAAGGTTAAAATTAAGGGTTTGGGGGGTGAAATTTTACAAAAGCAACTGAATTGCCCAAAAAGAGGTACGAGCACTTCAATATGGACCATTGTAACGTGTGAACAGACTATTTCCTTATCGAATCCTCGATTTATCAAAATGACAAGTAAACGTAATATAAGGTTAAAAATGGGCTTTGGGGTTGAAATTTTAAAATAACAACCAAACAGCGTGAAAAGAGGCACGACAACCTCATTATAGACCAATTTAACATGTGTGAATCGACCTTGTGTTTATCAGACCATCGATTAATCAAAATAACAATTAAATGCAATTTAAGGTTAAAAATGGGCTTTGGGGGTGACATTTTAAAATAGAAACCAAATGGCTCAAAAAGAGGCATGGGCATCTCAATATGAATTATTAGAACTTCTATGAACCTACCATGTCTTTATCGAACTCTCTATTTGTAAAAATGACACGTATAGTGAATTTAATGTTGAAAACGTGGCTTTTTTTTTGTGTGTGTGTGGGGGGGGGGGGGGGGTGAAATCTTACACGAGAAACGAAATGGCTCAAAAATAGGCACCTCAATATGAACTATTACAACAAGTGTGAAACGTCCATATCCTTCTCAGATCCTCGGTTTCTTAAAGGAGCATGTATACTCAATTTGAAGGTTAAAAATGAGGCTTTTGGGGGTGAAATTTTACAAAATAAGCTAAATGACCCGAAAAGAGGTACGATCACCTCAGTATGGATCATTGCAACGTGTGTGAACTGATCATGTCATTATCGGACCCTCGATTTATCAAAAAGAAAACTAGACCCAATTTAAGGTTAAAAATGGGCTTTGTGGGTTTGATTTTAAAATAACAACCAAATGGATCGAAAAGAGGCATGACAACCAAAATATGGACCATTTCAATGAGTGTGAACCGACCGTGTCCTCATAGGCTTCTCGGTATATCAAAATGACAATTAAATGCAATTTTAAGGTTAAAAATGGGTTGGGGTGAAATATTAAAGCAACAACAAAATGGCACGAAATGAGGCATGAGCATCTCAATATGAACCAATGCAAAGTGTGAGAATCAACCGTGTCCTTATCGGACCCTCACGTTATGAAACTGATAAGTATACTCAATTTTAAGGTTGAAAATAGGGCTTTGAGGGATGAAGTATCAAAATAGAAACCAAATAACCCAAAAGAGGCATGAGCACCTCAATATGGACCTTTTCAATGTGTGTGAACCGATCGTGTCCTTATCGGACCCTCGGCTAATCAAATTGACAACTAAACACAATTTAAGGTTAAAAATGTACTTTGGGGAGTGAAATTTTATAATAGCAACCAAATGGACCAAAAAGAGGCACGACTACCTCAATATGAACCATTATAACTTGTTTGAACCGACTGTGTCTTTATCAGACCCTGAGTTTATCAAAATCACACATAAATGAATTTTATGGTTAAAAATAAGTCTCTGGGGGTGAAATTTTACAACATCAATGAAATGGCCTGAAAATAGGCAAGAGCACCTCAATATGAACCATTGTAATATCTGAACCGACCTTGTCCTTATCGGACCCTCGGTTTATCAAAATGACACATATACTTAATTCCAAGGTTTAAAATAAGGCTTTGGGGGGTGAAATTTTACAAAATCAACTAATTGACCAGAAAAGAGGCACGAGCACCTCAATATGGACCATTGCAATGTGTGTGAACCAATCATGTCATTATTGGACTATCGGTTTATCAAAATGATAATTTAATGCAAATTAAGGTTAAAAATGGGCTTTGGGAGTGAAATTTTAAAATAAAAACCAAATGGCCGAAAAGAAGCATGAGCACCTCAATATGAACTATTTTAACTTATAGGAAACTGGCCGTGTGCTTATCCAACCCTAAATTTTTATAAAAATGTCAGGTATCGTCAATTTTAAGTGTAAAATAAGGTTTGGGGGTGAAAATTTAAAAAAGCAACCAAATAGTTCAAAAAGAGGCATGAACACCTCAATATGGACCATTGCAACGTGTGTGAACTAATTGCACTCTTATTGGACCCCCAAATTATCAAAATAACAATTATACTCAATTAAAGGTTAAAAATAAGGCTTTGGGGGTAAAAATTTAAAACAACAATCTCTGGCCCGAAAATAGGCACGAGCACCTCAATATGAACCATTACAACATGTGTGAGTCGACCGTGTCCTTATCAGACCCTAGGGTTATCAAAATGATAATTAAACGCAATTTAAGGTTAAAAATGTGATTTGGGCTGAAATTTTAGAAGAGCAACGAAATGGTCCGAAAAGAGGCACCAACACCTCAATATGAACAATTGCAACGTGTGAGAACTGACTGTGTCCTTATTGGACTAGTGGTTTAACAAAATCACCAGTATACACAATTTTTTTGTTAAAAAATGAGGTGTTGGGAGGTGAAATTTTAAAACAGCAACTAAATGACCCGAAAAGAGACAAACACCTCAGTATGAACATTGCAACATGTGTGAATCGACCATATCCTTATCGTATCCTCGATTTATCAAAATCACAAGTACATGCAATTTTAAGGTTAAAAATGGGGCTTTGGGGGGGAAATATCAAGATAACAAACAAATGGCCTGGAAAGAGGCACGAATACCTTAATATGGACCATTGCAACGTGTGTGAAACTACCGCATCCTTATCAGGATTTTTATTTGCAAACATATGGAATTTCAATTTTAGCTTTTATCCACGTTCCCACGAACAAGTTAATGGATTCAACCGGAGATTGTTTATTTATTGTTGTTGTTGACATTCAAGGTTTCTATTTTTTGTGTTATCGTCGTACAGTCTTTTGTGATATTATTATTAAATTTTATGGCCGTGCTGGATTTTATGAAATTATTGTTATATTTTATGATCGTGTGAACTTTATATTAAAGTAGGTTTTATATTAACAAATTTCATAACTTCCATAAAACAGAGGAAAATCTGCCCATTTTTTTTATTGGTATGTTAACTATTAGGACTTGTAATATTTTGAAGTTTTATATGTACATTAGTTTATCAACAACATCGTGCTAAATTCGCAATTTATTGACTCTTCTGATTTGTTTGCAAATAATAAATAATTTTTTTCCTGTCAGATTCATAATTTTTCGATTCTTCTGATTTGTTTGCAAATAATACTTTTTTTATTTCCTGAAAAATTTGTCACGTTTTTAAACCATGCCCAAAATATCCGAAGTAATTTTATTGTCAAATTATGCCACAATCTGGCACAATTTAAACCGTATAAAAAATGCAATCTGGCACAGTCGATTTTGGCACGGTTTAAAATCGTGTAAGGTTACGTTTGATATGGTTTAAAACCCTGCCAGATTGTTATTTTGGGTGTAGTAAAAATACACCCTTATTTGTGTATAGTATATAGCTTCAGTAAATGGTATATTTTATTCTTATAATCAAACTCTAGTGGGATAATTTTATACCACCCAAGAGGTCGGATTGTTTTATCCCACATTACTGGGATAAGAAACTCAATTTGGGTAACTTAATACAATCTCATATCCTACATAGAGTAACACCAAACACGTGATAAGATTATTTTATCTTATCCCATTCTCTTATACGACACATCAAACGGTACCTATATATATATGCGAAATTATTATACGTTACAGTGAGTGATGCACGTAAACTATTTGAGTGATGCACGTAAACTAGTTGATGGAATAATTTATGCAAAATTATTATACGTTACAGTGAGTGATGCACGTAAACTATTTGAGGACAAGGTTGGAAATGGTTTAAAGTGACTCAGATGGCGATTTTGAGTCCAAGGTTGATTTCGAAAGGGACGAGAAAGTCAGAATAATGTATCCGGAGGTTGTAATTGGGTTTTGGGGATTTTTAGTCATAACTGAGCCCACATGGGAGTGTTCGCGTCACTTGGGCTTGGCTCGTAAGCCTAATTTCGGGAATTGGGATTTAAAATCTAAGATTAGTCATGTAGAGCAGCAACATATAACATCTAAAACCCTAAGAATCAAAGGAGAAGAGATGAGATGCCATTATAGAGGAAGAAAAGAGAGTTTGGAGGTGTGACACCTTGATTCATCCACAATTGTTGTTAGAATCGGAATCAAAGCGAGGAGAGATCAACTCCATCGGTAAAAAAAGAATTCAGACCCGCATATCATAAGTCAAGTGTTTATCTTGATTGTTTCTAAAAGGTTATAATACCCATGTAGTGTAGGGTTTATTATTTGATGATTTTAAATGAGGTTCTTGGAAAATTAATGATTTAAAAACATGATCTATGGTAGGATTACATGTATATTGAACCTATGTATGTGAGTAATATGAAATAAAAATAGATGTGATGATAATAATGGGAGAAATATGGTGCAACACCCCGTATTTCTAAGAATTTAAAAATTAATTAATTCGGGAAACTTAGATTACTAGTGCGCTGTAATTTAATGGAATTAATTATTTTGGAATTGTTTAAATATTAATTGGGAGAGTAAATGATTAATATTCATGTAGTTAATTAATAAGTGAATAGTAATAATTTATATACGTTAAAATGAGTGATAGTGACGGGGAAATTATTCATCTTATCTGGGAGTCGGATGTATACTATAAAAAGGGGTAATATGGGGACTTTTAGGAAAATGACTCGGATGACCATTCTGAGTGCATGCTTGATTCCGAAAGGGTTAAAATAGTCAAAATAGAGTGACCGGGCATAGTAATTGGGTCTCGGGGCATTTTTAGGCATAACAGGGCCTACACGAGTTTATTCGAGTCATTTGAGCTTGGCCCATTAGCCTAAAAATGGGATTTGAGTTATTTAACCTAAGAGAGAAAGGGTTATATAGTAGAAAAGGAGATGAAGCAATTGGGGACTTTTTGGTAGGCAAATCAAAGGAAAACTTGGCTTATTATTCATCCATCGTTCTCTACATCAAAGGATCAGAATCTACAAACCCTCACAGGCAAGTTGTTAAAATTTCTTTCGATTTCAAATCGTGATAATCGATTCATATTATAGTGGGTGTGAAAAAATCCATTTTGGGTGGGTATTCGTATGAAATTGGGTTTTCGGTTAATGGAAAACTTTGATGAAATTAATTGTGCTATATGATTATGGAGTTTAGAAATCTGAATTGTATGTTAAACCCAGTAGAAATTGATGACAAATTTCTGACAGTAAGATTGCAATTTTAATCGTATGTATGAATCCCTAAAAAATACCCGAATCGGGACATATGGATTGATGTGTAAATTCTTGGATGAATTAAGGGCCTAGAGTGTTCGTAACCTGTTAATATATGAATTTATAAGGATTAATACTTGGGTGAAGATTTAAAGAGAAATCAAAAGCTTGGTTGGACAACAATGGATAAAACAGAAATCGGGGAAGAAGAGAAATACCTGCTCGATTGATTGATCGATGGATTTCATCGATTGATCGACGAGACTTGAATTTTGGCAGCTCAGCCAATTTTGTTTATATGGGTAAATTTGTTTAAAATACTTTTGGGACTCATTTATTTATGGAAAATTATATACAAGGCATACTTCCTAGCAATTATAGGAAAATGTAATTAGGATTTGGGAGGGATACATGTGTGGTACATTATGGAGGAATTTAGTGAAATAAATTCTAAAATGTTAAATAACGGGTCGAGTGAGTGTGTCCAGGTATTGTAGTTGAGTGACACTACTTAAAGAAATTAATTAATGTGGAAATTAAATAAATTAGAGTCAAGACATAAACTCGAGTATATTTTAGGCTAGTGCTATGGGTGTTGGGCACGGTAGAGCCATGATTAAGTTTAAATTATATATATATATATATATATATATATATATATATATATATATATATATATATATATATATATATATATTGTGCGCTCATATAAATTGGTGACTAGGTATTTATAAGTTATATACTTCTAGTGCTATCACAAGAGGATGTGTGATGTGGGTGAATCCCCCTAGCTTGAGGAGCAGGGAGAGTATAATCTCCAGGTCATAACGTCCAAATAGAAGTGAGGCATATGAGATAATTGTCTTCACACTCGGGGAAATATGACCGCCTACACTACGCTTATTTTTATGTTTCGATTCGATGGTATATAGCGATCTCGGGAATCCATGTGGGACTGAGTAGACCTGGAATGATAGCATTTTAGAGAAACATTCGGCGAGGTATTCCTCGAGAGGATATATATATATATATATATATATATATATATATATATATATATATATATATATATATATATATATACGACATACGTGTGAATGTTGCAATATAGTTCTACGTATATAACGGAGTAAATAATTATATACTGGTAAAATACATGAAGTGAATTGTATTAATTATATATAACTAGAGTGAATGTTATATGGTTTTAAATGAAACATGATTAATTAAGTTAATGTGATAAATAGATTATAAATCCTATATGAAACATACTCGAGCTATAGTAGTGTGACAGGAAGGAGTTATAACAAGAACTAGTTACGGGATACATGACTAGGTGGGTTATAAAGAAAGCGTTAGGTGTGCACAATAGATGAGGGCTGAGCAGGTCCTCAAGAGAGTGCAACTAGCTTAACTATGAAGAGCATTTTTGCATTTTCAATTACTGCAATTTAATCACTTGCTAAATATTTTCAACATGTTTTGGATTCTAACCCTTGCTATAAAAATATTTTCAAAAAACCTTTTAGGTGTCCAGTCAGAGGGACGCCATACTTGATATTCTCTTCCAGGGATTACGCATCTGCAACATATGTGGATGCCTGGAGGAGTTGAAGTAGACGCCTCATTTTTACATTTCTAGATTAGGGATTTATCCATAGTTATAATTTGTTCCGAGCATGTTGCCGACAACATTTATTTGGATTTCTTTAGTTCAGATTTTATTGCTTTTATTTATTATCTGTTGGATTTGGTAGTCGATGATTTATTCGGCAAGACTTTGATTTGTTTCTTTGATGGGATGCTTTAGACTTCATTAGTATGTGCTATTTTAATTTATTTTTCCATATATGAAATGTTTTGGGTAATGAAAAGATAGAAATTGTCACGAGTTTAATTAATCATATTGGTGGTTTGTAATTAATTTGAATTTCGACAGTGATGCTAAGAATGATCCAGTTATAAATCCTAATTTAATTTTATAAATGACCGATCGACCGGTATTTAATTAAGCGAGGTGTCACATCTGGATTTTTAATTGAAAGAGATGAAGAATAACGAAAAGTAGGGTTTTAAGGATTTTTAAACGAAAATGGGTTCTTGGATTGAATCCGTGATGATATAATGTTAGATTTATGTTGAAAATAATTCCTATACACTTATATGATGTTGAGAAATGTTCATTTGAAATTTGGTTAAGTTTCATGAAGAATTAAGAAAGTTGGAATGGTGGAAAAATCGCAAAAATGTAAGGAAGAAGATAGCTGACACTTTTTGAATCGATTCGGCCCGAGGGCGAATCAATTCGATTTTCTAGATTTTGGTAGTTTTTCCTTTTTAAGCCTAGAACTTGTGTGAAATTCTCGAGGGGACTTTTGGGATGCCTTTAAATTATAGTGAGGGATATGATGATCACTAGTAAGCCAATGATAAGGTTGGGGCTTAGTCATAAGTGTGGAGAATTAAGACTAAGGTTAATCAAGCATAATTTGCAAAGCAAGTGAATTTGGGAGAATGAGAACGGATCACGAAGAGATGAGTGAACCGATGATTTTGACCAGTGGTATAGGAGTGTATGTGCTACTAACATTTAATCAAGGGGTATGTAGGGCCCTTCGGGTAGAGAATAATACTCGATAAACGAGATAGAGATTTATATTCATATAATGATTAGTACGTTGATTATTCGAGAGATATATTACCTACAGATGTTATTTATAGGTTGAGTGTATACCTGTATGGATGCTATTTATAGGCTGTGCGTATACCTATACGAATTATATTTTGTGTGTATACCTATACGGATTATATCTATAGGTTGTGTGTATATCTAAACCGATGATATTTATCAGTTTTGTGTATACCTATACGGATTATATTTATTGGTTATGTGTATGCCTATTATGTGCTTTCTTATGTGTAAGAACATACCTACGCTGCCTGTTATTCGAAGGTTTTCGCGCCGAGGGAGATCCCACCTTGGTGATTCAAGCGAGGTCTGGATTTGTACCCCAGAACATGGAACTTAGGGCGGCTGGCTATATGTGTGTATTAGTGGGACTGATAAGCCATTTGGGTACGTTAGGTATGTGCGTCTCCCAAAGGCTTATAACCATGTTCACGTCCATTTTGTGTTGATTTATTTTGGGTTCGAGGAGACATGCCGAACCATTGGTAGTTGATTGAGTATGAGATATACATAGACTTGATAGCAGAGTATGCCGACTTGCATCGTGGTTCTTAACCTGGGGATGTCGAAGTTATGTATATGTATTAGTGGGATCTCTCTCTCTCTCTCTCCCTCTCTCTCTCTCTCTCTCTCTATATATATATATATATATATATATACACACACACACACACACACATACACACACATACATGTGTATTTATCATACTTGCATGTGAAAGTAGTAGGCATGGATAACGTATATCTAAAAGTGATTTAATTATGAGATAACCTACTTAGTGTGTGATAGTAGTAAAGTCAGATAACGAATATCTAAAGATGATGTAAGTAGAGAAACTTAATGAAATGGTTTAATGATAACATACGTGAAATGTTAATTATATGTTAATGATAACATACGTGAATTGTTAATAATGGTTTACTGATAACATATGTGAAATATTAATTATGGTTTATTAATAACATATGAGGTAATGATAATTATTTGTGCTACTATAGCGTGTTGTATGGGCAGTACAGGGGAAGTTAAAGAGATATTTAACCGAGGACTAATGAGTAAAGATTGGGATACTGTAGTATATTGTATGGGCGGTATGGGGGAGCCAAACCTATTAGTGGTTAAATAGTTATTGATGAAACCTAGTGGGGCTGGGTAACATAGCTAGGTAGATGACGTTAGGTGTGCACGTTAGTTGAGAGGTGAGGAACTCAAGGGAGTGTGTGTTAAACTAACATGTGTAATCAATAACTGGTTTTAAACTAAGATAAATACTTTCGAAACGTTTTCAAAAAAGTTTGGGCTCTGAACCGTTTGCAAAATATTTTTAAAACCTTTACGTTTCTAGCCACAGGGACACCAAGCTTGATACTCTGTTCTAGGGATGCATAACTGCAGCACTTGTGGATGCGTACAGGATTTGAATTAGATGATTCATTCACTTCATTCTTAGAGTAGGATGCAATTCAGTTATTCCATGTCGCCCCTTCAGCTACTTCATTTTATTTAGTTTATCAGACTTTGTATTTGTGGACTTAGTTTATTTCATTAGATATTTAGTTGAACTTTTGTATTGGGAACCGATGGTTTATTCATTATTATTTTATTCAATATTTATCTTGTGATGGATTTATATTATTATTGCGTGGATGGTTTAGTGATTGTATTTATTTCCACATGTTATGGTTTAATGAAAGATAAAATTAGGCACCAGTTTATTTAAAACGTAGGTGGTTAGTAATTTAAATATTTTTCAACAGTGATGCTAAGAATGAACCAAATGAGATTCCCGTTTTATTTTTATAAAGAACTGAACACCCGGTACTTTAATAGGCGGGGTGTCACACATATTTGCTAGCACAAACCATTTTTTATAAATATTAAAAAAATTGAGTTGAGTTTTTTTTATGGTATTTAAACATTAAAAGGGATCCATATATAAAAAAGCAGCAGAAAATAAGTTTTTTTGCTATTTTAAAAAAATGGGTTATAATTTGTATCGATTAAATTGTTTTAAAAGTTGTGAAAGTTTGATCGATTTTTTTAAAAAAGAAAAAAAAAATCTTATTTTAAGGTGATGTTTTTTATATGGGTCCTTTGTAATGCTTAAACGACATATAAAAAAATTCAGCCAAAAAATATTTTTTTACTATTTTAAAAAATCGGTATGTGTGCGTGGTATGCATACTTGGTTGTCTATATATATATATATATATATATATATAATAAGGGATAAAAAAATTGCATTATTTATATAATGTCATCAGAGACAACTTATATTTCATAAGTTGAATTTTTTCCTACATTACTGCTTTTGCCCCTTAAAATTTTAGACTCCTCCTCTTTTCTTTCTCAGGACATTCGTAGTGGTGGAGGTAGAATATAAAAGATTTTGTAAATTTACAAAAGGGTTCACCTGTAATGGTGAGTTAAATTGGAAAAAATCCGTAAATGAATTTGTAGTCATTCTCCAAACTTAAAGAATGTTTACAAACTCTGTAAATATTCCTACGAACTACATTAGTTCGTATGAATTCATACGAATTAATTTAGTTCGTAATAGGAACTAATGTAATTCATTGAAACAAACCAGTACAGACATCCCATTTTGTAAACTTATAAATTGTCTTGGCATTTTGCATCTCATTATGGATGCTATATAAGAGAGCTTATGAAAGGTAAAAGTGTCGTTTTGTTTTGTAAATTTAGCTTTAAGGTCGTCGTTTGGTTCGAGGTTTGGAAAATTAATGAGAATTCTTGATTTAAGTTCCTGGAATCTTGAATTCATTTCCATTGTTTGGTTCCAACATGAATTCTTTTTTCCCGACATCAAAATTACTTTCCCATATGAGGAATAAATATCATTTAACTAAAATGCCCGTCTACTTAATTTGAGTGTGTGCATGCGAGTGTGTGGTGAGTGGGTGTGTGTGTGAGTGTGCGCATGTTTATGTGTGAGAGAGTATGTGTGTGTGTGAGAGAGAGAGTATATGTGTGTATGTATGTTTATTTGTGTGAAAGAGTGAGTGGGTATGTAGGTGTGTGTGTGAGAGAGAGAGTGCGTGTGTGTACATGTGTGTGAGAGAGAGTGTATATGTGTGTGTGTGTGAGAGAGAGAGAAAGATAAAGATATAGAGTGTGTGTGTGAGGGAGAGTGTATGTGTGAGAGTTTATGTGAGATGGTATTTTTGTCTCACTACAAAAGTAAAGTTAAAATGTCGGGGAATATAGGATTCCCCTCATTTTAGAGGGGAAAGAAAATTTCCAATTTTGTGAGAATTCTAAATTCCAGGATTCCTAAATTTCCCCCAAATTTCCAACCAAACATCGCAATTCTAGACGAGGGGAATTCTAAATTCCAAGAATCATAAATTTCCTTTCCAAACCTCGAACCAAATGAACTCTAAGGAGCATCCGTTCAGTACTTAATTCCCCCTCTTTTATTTTAATTCAAATAGAAGACTAAACATACACCAAAATGCGATGTCTTTTATCTATGAGTGTCTTTATCCTGGCCCCATTTTTTCTCTTAATAACCCCAATATTATTATCCCTAGACAAACGGGCTTTCTATCATTTAACATACCCCACCGCTTGGGTGTATATGAAGATATACGTAAAAAATCATAAAGCCACATTCTCCATCTCTCTTATCTGACAACACATCAATATTCCATCAAAACCTCCATCTCTCTTGTTCCTTATTTTGTAAAAAATGTCTTTAAAGAAGAAAAAATGGTTGTCTGGCAGAAATAGTTGCACACAAATTGAGCTTTGATGCTTTACTATTCATAATTGGTAAACCACTATCAATGAATTAAATATTATGTTAAACACCTAAACCTCTTCCAAGTTAAATCAATATAAGAACGCTACAAAAGAAGAGATCCAAATAAGTATCATAGCCCATGTAGTGAATTAAAATCAATTGACATTTTTAACAATAAGCCAAATTTTATAAACAAAATAAGAAAAAAATTATTGATATAGCAATTTTATTAATTTTTGAGCTCGTAAATAGGATCATATTATGTTTCATTGCGTCGTTGTGCTTTAAGCGACGATTATGACTTATATTCCAATCGGATATTTATTAATGAATTAATATGACGTTGGAACATGCCATAAATTTTGATATCCCGGATGCCAATTTAGAGGGCGCGGTTAGTCCGGAATTGGTTGAGATAGTCAAAATAAGTACCAAGTTGTATTTTTGGGTTCTGGGTACTTTTGTCCGGTTATGGCTTAATTATGTTGTTACGAGTCATTTTAATTGTGTATTGGCATTTAAATGATTAGACTTAATATAATTGGGCATTTTAGTCTCCCTAGAGCATTTATTTCTCATTTATTTTTCTAAACTTAGAGGGAGAGAGAGAGAGAGAGAGAGAGAAAGAGAGAGAGAGAGTTTGGGAGGAAGAGGAGAGAAAGAGAGAGAATTGAAGATTTGAGCTTGGAATTGTTGCTACCGGAAGAGAATCCGAGACTACAAACTTGAGGCAAGTTCCTAACTTTCAATTATGTATGATTTAGTGTGGATAATTTGTATAGATTGTTGTGCTTTAGAGATTTAAACCATTTATGGGTTTTGATGATTTTTGGTGTTTAAACCCTTAAACATTGATTTAGATATGAATTGTGTTGGTTATATTAGTTAGGGGTTGTGTAGGATTGATTTGGTGGGATTATTAATTGATTATGTGGACTAGATGGAAGAGAAAGAGGTTTTGGGTATTTAGGGTTCATATAACCCGTAGCCCCCAACTGGGCAAATCGACCAGGGTGAATCGATTCGATTCGCTAAAAAGGGTGGCTACAGGTCTGGGTAGTCGAATCGATTCGGGATAAGGTCGAATCGATTCGGGCTGAGACAGAATGTTGGTTTTCTCCGCAGAATCGATTCGCTTTCAGGGGCGAATCGATTCGGCCCTAGGCGAATCGATTCGGAATCCTGCTGTTTTGGGATATTTTTCTAACTTAGTTTTTAGCCCATTTATTTTATGTTTGAGGCTTAGGAACCTTCTCTTATGAAGTAAAATAGAGTACTAAAGTCTTACATTAGGGGTATTTATACCTTAGATTAGAAAGAGGATAATTGAGCTTATTTAGGGGGCTATTTAATAGAAGTTAGTATAGTTATCATCTAGCAAGCTAGACTAGGACTAAGGGAATGTTAGGTGGTATCGTTTTGGGACTCTTAGAGACTAGCATGAGTAAAATTACACTTGGCAACCTTTAGTGTTGTTGTGAATTCTCGGAGGTTAGTATGGGGGCAATTAAACTTGATAACTTATGTCATTAGACACATATAGTTCCGGACGTAATAAAAATGTACTTTTAATTGGCATATCTTGTGAATTTTGACTTGGATATACATACCTCTCTAAATGCTATCATGAGGAAAGTTATGCGAATGAGGTGAAGTCCCCTATCTAGTGCATGCAGGGTGAATATAGTCCTCGGCCATAGGACCGGTGGTTATATTGTGTTGTTGTTTTATTCGAAGCGAGGTAATTTCGGGTATGGTTATGAATCACTGTTGAAGGTATATGGCCGCTTCCCACGGACGCGATTTAGGATGCCCATGTAGTCTTGGTTATAGGCCCTAGAAGATGATAGCCATTTAGGGGCGCATCCAGTGGGGTGACTCCCAGAAGGATGGTCTTAGAATCGTTTTGTGTTGATCGTAACTATTCTCACGAATGTGGAATTTCATAAATGAATGATGAATTTATAAATCAAATTGAATGGCATAAGTTTCTTATATGGTAATTGGACTTGTGAAATTATACATTATGAATTTGGTAAATTTAGACTGTTAATGAAAATATCTATTTCTCTTAATTAGATGAGTAGTTTAACTTATAATGATTTAGTTTGCCGCTAGGATGTGCATTTAGATGTGAGGTGAGGATGATTCTTATATTGATGAGCTAATCTAAATTTGTTTATGATGTTTAACATTCATAACTATCACGCATTTTATTCACACGCATATCACATTAACCCGGGCCCTAACCCGTTTATATTTCTCTATTTTGTTTGGATCCTATTTTATGCTCAGGTGCTCCGCCGTAAGGACGCCTGTGTTGATCTTTCCTTCTTAGTTTCAGGGAGCTACAACATTTTTACGGGTGTTGTAGGATATTTTGTAATAGACGCACCCATCTTTTGTATAATCTAGTTATGATCAGTCTATACATTCGGGCGTGTTGCCCAAGTTTTGTATTGGCATATTTTATGATATTTAACTGTAATACTTGGTGTAACCTGTTTGTATTAGCCTATTGACCAATAGCTTATTCAGTTATGTTGTGTAGCATGGTTATAAACTATTACATGTATGTATCCTTACCCACCGTATTTTATAAATTGGATTGTCGAAATCATTTTTATTAAACTTGAAATTTTTATTTGACATCCGTTTTCTAAAATATTTGGTGGTTATCTCGTACTGTTATATTTTGCGACAGTAGTGCTAAGAACGTACCATCTATGATTCCTGTAATTATTGGAATATCTGGATGGCCACCTCTAATTTTAATAAGCTGGGTGTCACACTATGTTCAAATTGAATCGGGGTGTTAAACATGGGATAACAAGGTCTTTTTCACATTGCATTGTTTAATATTCAAATAACTTATAAGTGGGGTATCTAAAAAGATAATAGAGGGGCCAATAAAAACACTCGTTATCTACCTTTCCCTTCTCAGATATTATCCTCCCCCCTTGTCACCAAAACCCCTATGACCCTGTTCCACCACCTCTCATCCCTTGTTGCCCCCTCCTACGACATGTTCTTATGATCCCCCCCTTTCTCTCTCTCTCCGGCTTCTCTCCATGGTATTATATTTTGTTAGGCTTTGGTATTGCATATGTACTCCCTATTTTGTGATTTTAGGAGAGTATTGAGTTTGGTGTTGCATGTATATTCCCTATTTTTGTGTTTTTATGGGAAAACGTGACTGACTATTTTGTGTGGATTTATAGTTATTGGTTTGGGAGTGCGTGGGATGATGGGTATTACAATTTAAAGGGTTCAAAATTAATGTATGTGTTGGAGTTTGGGGTTTCAAGCTTCATATTTATATATATTGGGATTGCATTTAAGGGATTCAAAGTTGGGGGTTTTGAAATTATTGATTAGTATTTAGTAGGGGCATATACCAAATAGTCCCTCAATCATTTTTTCGTACACGTTTAGTCTGGACCTTTTTATTTTATTCCAAAAATTCACTCAACACATGAAAACACTCAACGTGTGTCGCTAGCGCGGACCTTTAAAACTAAGAGAATATTGGTTAAATGGGTGTTTAAGGGAATCTTTGGAACAAAATAAAAAATCTTGAACTAAATATGTATTAAAAAATATTTGAGGGACTTTGTGATAATTGACCCTATTTAGTATACATCTTTCCCATATGTGCTCTGTTTTACTCTATTCTTTTTGCATATTTTTTCACTATCCCAAGTATAGCTCATTACCTTTTTGAGTTGTTTTTCATGTCTGAATCATTTTGTATGAATCTTTGTGTTTATTTGGGGACCTTCTAATATTTCTTTTAAGTTTTTCTTTTCTCTCCGTGCTTGCATTTTTTGAGTTATTTTCATGGGTTTTAAGTTGTTTTTGTGGTTTCCAGTCCATTGCACGAATGCAATCTGTTTCAAGGCTGTTTTGTGGTTCAACTAACCTGATATATGAGCATTTGTTTAAACTAACTAGATATATAAGCATTGCAAATGGGATAAGTATAAGTTGAGGTATATTGTGTTAGTGATAATTGATGAGGATTTCTCATCAAAAAATTGCCATAGGCTCAAAGTTGGTCCCTTACGGATTTATGGTACTGTTTTGGTTTTATGCTTCACTGATTTATATTTTATGGTCTTAATCTCAACATATTTTATTGTAAAAATTTAGTTTCTATGGTTGTTTATTACTCTCATTACATGTCATCTTTAGACATTTAAATTTGTGAGTTTACGTTGGGTGTTTTTATCAATCTCTACAGGTGGTAAATGTAGTTGTTCTTTCTTTATAGTTATTTTTATGTGTTGTCTAACCCATTTGTAGAGATTAATAAATTTTGTTCTGCATGTTTAAAAATAATTCTTATTCCCTATATGTTGAAACATTCTTCCTAAATGTTTTTTTCTTTTTTTATTCTTTTCTAGAGGTTTACATGATTTAGTTCATGAGCTTTCCTCAGTGGTTTGTTTTCTTCCATACATGACATATTTTCAAGTCTGCTTGCCTCCTTGGTTTTCAATATTGTGATAATATCTACAGGTGAACACACTTCAATTTAGATAAAATATTTAGTTTCATAATATTACAGTTTTTGCAATAGTTTCTTTAACCTATGCAGGTTCTTTTTTCTGTATTTGATAATAAAGATTTTTGTTTTTCTTGTTATATTGCTTATGCAGACCACCTTTAGGAGGGAGCCACAGGGGCAAAGCCAAACTGGATGACGTGGGTAATATTTTGTGAAGGTTTCTAAATAGAGTTAAATTCTCTAGTGTTAAATGGCACCAGTTCTTTGATTAATGAAAATGAATTTTGTTATTTGGTCTATATATGTTGGTGTAATTTATATTTATCCAAATAACTTTATTTCAAATTTACGGGGCTACTTCATATGATCCACCATCCTATGAAGGTTTTCTCCCTCCTCCTCAACATGAGCTAGCTTATCCCTACGAGTCTTCTCACGCACCTTTAAACACTCAATACATTTAGCATTCAGTCCTAAGGCACCCTCACTTCTATCTGCCCTCGTCTTAGTCTCTATTTTTAGGTTAGTGTTTGTCAATTCATAAAATACTGCAAGTGCATGGGCTATTATAGAATAGTGAGTCCAAGTACGGGTCAAACCCACAAAGATTTGTTAATTATTTCATTCAAAATAATTATGACTATCCAACGAGACGGAATGGATTTAGAGAGTAGATGAAATATTAAACTAAGTTAACATAAATTAAAAGTGCAATCATGAAATATATAATCAAGTGTGAGAGAAAATTAGGACGTTGGATCCATTTATCACATTTAACTAATATTAGGCAATAATTTAAACTCGTCATTCCCGATTTCATAACTCAAATTAAATCGGTTCTCGCCGCATATAATTCGAAAAACAACACGGGTAAATTCACAACAAAATTTAACACCTCTAAATCTAGAAAGATAAAGTCCCAATTCCCTTAGAAATTTCACTTTTAAATTTCAAAGTATAGTTATTAAGCATGAACTATCAAAATACGTATCTATATTTATAACAACAACTCGAAAAACTGCAAACAAAATTAATATACAAAGTTAAGTTTCAAATAAAACTGTGGATAAAAGTTACACTTGAAATTAGAATAGATAATGTTGAGTTTGGTTAATGTGACAACCCGCTCACAAAAATAAGGGGTGGCCAGCCCAATACTCCAATATAACGGAATCATAGATGGAATCCTTCTCAGCATCACATTAAAAATATAGAGTATCCAGGATAACCACCCAATATTTCAGAAAACGGGTTGCCAAAAATTTTGAATTTTAAAGTAAATAAAGGAAAACAAACAACCGAATTCCTGAAAAGATAGGGGAAACCTCAGGGATGTATACATAGTACTATAATAACAAGTGACAATTAAGAGGACCAAATATGTTATCGGTCCGCTGATACATACAACATTGTTAAACAATTTCAATAAATTTATATAATTCATTACATTAAACAATTAAAAAAGCGTCGGCCTTTCGCCCGAGTAAAAAGACCCGATCTTAACTAGAATGCAAAAATGAAAACGTCTATACCAAATGTATCCCGTAATACCCGCAATGCATCACGGCTCGCCGAGGACATCGGAATAGGAATTCAAATCAGGCATCCTTGCGGCGGAGTACCTGAGCGGAGACAAGATGCATATGCAACAAGAAATGTAAACGGGTCAGGGCCCGGTTCTATATGATTACCAGATGAATAAAGAGTATGATAGTTACGAATGAGGAATCATGAAGATAGAGATATAACTATCTAACTACACAATTTAAAACATAACTAAGCAGGAAGATAAAACTAATGACATTAATCTGAAAACTTATCAAGGTTACCAATTATCTCATATATCTTTTTCCTTAACTGAAAATATAGATAAAATCACAATGTTATGCTCTTTATGGCATTTTTATCCCACTTTTACATTTTGTAAAAATCCTTTCCTTATCAGGAAAATAATCATTTTCAAATGCTCTTTGTGGCATTTACATGTGCTCTTTGTGGCACTTTATCATGCTCTTTATGGCATATCAAATACATCAAGTCCCACTTGATTATGAACTATTATATTTATATACATATAACGAATTCTAAGACCGCCCATCCGGGTTTCCCCACTGTACGCGCCCCTAAATGACCATCATCTTCCAGGGCCTATCATAAGACAACCTGGGCACCTATATCGCAAGACGTCGGGAAGCGACCATGTGCCTGCGGGATAGTCAAGACCACACCCGGAATTTCCTACCCATCGCAAAAAAATATACAACAATAAGCGCTCACATGGCCTGTGGACTATATCCAACCTGCGTTAATTTTCCAGGGGGCATCACCTCGCGCGCGAACTTCCCTTATGATGTCATTTAGAGAGGTGTGTTTAAACCATTTAATTACCATTTTAAAAATCAAGTAAATTATTATTTACCGTTATCAAGATTAAGTAAATTATCAATTACTAAAATCAATACCATTTCCATTTCATTTCATTTTCATGTATATGTTTCATTTATCCGAAACCATTACTATTTACTTTTTGTAAATAATATCACTTATTATCCGGAGCCATACGATAATTTATCCCGTTACTACAACCTCAAAGGAGTAAGTAAACTCTTAATTAACTCCAAACATTTTAGGGTGTTATTTTAAAACCCCAATACTATCATACCTCAAAGGAATGAATGAACTTCCAATTTATCCTCCCAACATACTTTTATGGTGGTATTTTAAACCATTAGGACTAATATAACTCGAATGAGCTCCTAAAGTCTCCCAAACATAATATTATAACTCTTAGTTTTATAGTAATTGACTAGAGGAAAGGATGCCCTAACATCAATAGGCATAACCCCGGAAAAGTCCCCACATAACCCATTCCTAATGTAGGGAAAGTAACTGACTCAATTACAACTCTAGGACACTTAGTTTACTTCATTAAAGAAGGTTCCTAGGCCCTATACTTAAAGAAAATTAATTGGAATTAAACTAAGAAAGTTACTCAAAATGCAGGGCTTCCGAATCGATTCGGCCTAGCCGAATCAATTTGGGTTCAGGAAAGAGAATCGACTAGGACCATCCGAATCGATTCGGTCGAGAAAACCTGACTTCTGCATAATTGCCGAATCGATTCGGACCATCCGAATCGGTTCGGTCGACCCATAACTGGAAACTGTCTCAAGGCGAATCGATTCGGCCAGGCCGAATCGATTCGGTTCTGCAGAATTTCCTAATTTTGTTCTAAGTGTTTTGAGCCTTAATTTCCCAAACCTCAAATCTCTTCCATTTTTACACACAACCAACCATAATTATCTACCCAAAATCATCCCAACATGATAACTAACTACTAGAATCCACCATTTCATCATCAAAACTAAGATTAGGGTTTAATTCCCACAATTTCCTCATTTAAACCATAAATGTAAATACACAACTATCATACAATTTATACATCTTAAATCACATATTAGCAAGTAGAAAACTTGCCTTAGAGTAGGAATCTCAGATTTGTTTATGGTAGAAGCCATCTCCAATCCTCAATCTCCAAATCTCTCTCTCATTCTCCTCTTTTCTCTTCCTCTTTCCTTCTCTCTATTTGTTAAAGACATCAAATGGGAAAATAAGGGATTTAGGAAACTAAAATCATGGCTTAAGTTAAAACTCCCAACTTAAGTAGTTAATACCACATTAAAATGACTCCCCAATACGCGTATAAGCTAAAACCAGGTAAAAGTGCCCGAAATACAAAAATACAATATGACACTTATTTTAACTGTCTCGTACCTTCCGAGACTAACTACACCCTCTAAACTGGCATCCGGAAATTTTATAAATCATTTCGGGTTCCAATATCATTTAAACCAAAATGCCATTTAAAATACATGACACTACAAACATGCAACCTGATGATATTTACTTTCACATACAGTAAATATGCATCAATCTAGTAAATATTAACTTTCAATTCGTTAAATTAATATTTACTCTAGTCCCCACATTTTATATAATTACCTTATGCGGTAAAATTAGTATAAAATGATCCTCCCATAATCGAGGGTTGTTACATACTCCCCCCCCCCCCCCCCATTATGAGGGAATTTTTCCCCCAAAATTCGGGCGTACCCAATTCTCACAAAGGGTATACTACTCTAAACTAGGATTCTACTATCCTATACAAACCCCTCGTTATCGCCACGTCCCAAAAGGACTTGGACTAAGTCCAATTCTATCGATCTCAGTCTACCTCCTTTGTGCTCTAGCATAGCACAAAGCGTTCCTCACTAACTATCGATTCTAGCTTCCTACGGTGGAAGACGATGCGCACATGACTCGGCACAATTAGCCTAATCTCCAACGCTACTCAACTTTCCTTCTCATTGACGTATCTCATCAAGGCGTAGGGATCAAAATCCAAATCTTTAAAGAAATGTCCCGAGACCACTCCAAGTCTAAGGGACATATTTCCCGTTGGTTCCTTCCAACGAGTATGCGAATTACTCAACCGACAACGTTAGGCCACTCACGATGCCATGGCTTAGGAAATGATCCCTAAGGCCATTCAATAGCCTAACGGTTGTACAGGTATCTCTATCCATTTAATTACTGCTCCCATCTACTATGCATACTAAGGCGCCCATTCGTGATATGCCTTTCGGCATAAGTCAATTTCCTCCCTTTCACCCATCCACTTTGGGGTGGCAGGATATACGCCACTGTTATACGGTTCCCATTACTTCACGGAAACTTTTACTAAACCTTCGACACGAATATCTAGTCTCGGTCCACCCTATTTTAATAGGTACATCCCACGGTTCTACCATTCCTCCATCGATAATGGGGCGTACTCTTCCACATGTGGTCCGTCCATAATGGCCGGAAATGCAACGATTGGGTCGACGATCAACAATTTTTTTTCCCCAAATGGGATCATGACCAGTTCGATGCCGGCAGTTCAATGCAAACGTCTATGAATATACCCTTCTTCACTTCACGGCTACTCCTCTTCACGCGAGTAGGTGAAATGGTCAATCATAGAACGGAATATTCTTACTACAAAGCCTCCCTAGTCATGTTCGTTTCATTTGGCTTCCTATGCCCTCACCAATTTCTCCGATGGGTTTTCTACTCGATGCACCTACTACCCCAATCGCATTCTGTTAGAAAATGAGAAAATATCTAATCACTAGTCCTTCTAAACTCCGAACACCAAATCGATTTCTTCCACGACATATTGCAACAACTTGTTACTTATGAGAAGGACCAAATTTCCTGCCCAGGAAGTAGTGCCTTATCTATTTAAGGTGATCACTACCACGATGAATTTTAATTCAAGCATGGGATAATACTTCCACAAGTTTAAGCTTGCGAGACGCATAAACAATGGGTTTATGCTCTATTATTATTACTCCCCAATCCTAGTAGAAACTTACTCATTAAACTCACTCTCGAGCTTACTACCATGGGCTCAGGAGTGAGGGTCCACCCATCATTTTTAACTCCCCGGAAGTGAAGTTATCAACGTAACATCATTTCTAAGAAAGGCCTCATCTCCTTCGGCCGAACCTACCAAACCTCTCGAGACCCCATAAATCTCGTTTCTAGGGATCTAATCCCTTTTTAGAGTTAACCCACAACTTATTCGCGGTCAACTCCTAACAACCATCCTAAATTAACATCACATACCCTAAAGACCTAACGTCCTAATAACCCTAAGGTCTATCTACATATATACTATCTAATTCGTAGGCATCTAACACTAAGTATATCCCTAATTCCCAAGACCTTACTCAACTTCTGACATTCGCTCGGGTTCATGCGTGGGACGTCTCACCGAAGCGAAATCCAAACAAGGAACCCTCCCGTTACACTACTACCTCGCATCGTCGGTCATTAAGATGTGACGGTCTAAGACACATAATTGGGACCGGTAAATTCTACTTACAATTTTATTAACAAAATCCTACTTCTACGTCTTACCATAGCATCATTAAAGATTTTAACTGATCAGACATTCACTTTCTTTGAACTCTTACAAATTCTATCCCATGACATAGATACATCTTTTCAAATAGCCTTCTTATCAAGGCATAACCCGAAGTCTCAATTCGACTTCGTATCTCAGTCTCCCTCACATCGATCAGAGGAGAGAACTATATGCAGTGCTTCTATCTCGCACTTTAATAGCCCTTAATCACTCTTCTACGTGATTCTCGGCTAAAACTTTCAACCCAACTTCTAGAAATAGAAAAATAAAGGAAAGAAAAAGAGTAGCGCCTATCCACTCACAACATCGTTAAGTGTTCATGCGGCGGAGTGTCTCGCAAAGCGAAATCCAAATAAGGAACCCCTCCGACACATGCCCACTTAACTAGTTGGTCATGGAGATAAGCGTAACATGCATAAACAAGACAAACAAACAATCAAACACTGATACAAGATAACTAAACGAATAACAAAAATCTCCTACCTACCTCAATCCACCTCTATAAAGTCTCAACTTGTATCCAGGAGAGAAATTATAGAATAACTAGTTCCATTTCAAACTAGAAGTGAGATAGCCTTACAATTTTATTTGCTTGCTATCACCCCAAACCAACCAAAGTATCTTTACTCGCATATTATACATAAAATAAGAGAAAGGAAAAATAACATCTCTCCACTCCCAACATTTTTAAGGTTCACGCGTGGAGCGTTCCGCAAAAGCGGAATCCAAACAAGGAACCCCTCCTATGCATTACTACTTAACTTTGTTGGTCGTGGAGATAAGTCATAACATCCACATATAATGCAAACAAGCAATAAAACACTCAAACCAGGTAACACATATGACACATATACATTTAAAATATCATCACTCGTTTCATAACGAGTGATGAAAAGATAGAACTTCCATACCACGGAAGTCATGTCATTACCCTCCTATAATAGCGTAAATATTACTACAAGCTCAATATACACACTCGAATCTACAGTAAACGGAATACTACGCTATCTTATCCTAAGGAATACATCACCCACTAATAAGGTGTAATTCCCACCAATAATTTAAGCCAAGCACTCCGGGTCAATATTAATGGTTCTCAGACTCTATATTCGAGCCTTACGCGAACCAACATTATTTCCACCAACTCCCCAACCAGGCACTTTACTCTTTCCCACGTTCTCCACTCAACGAAGTTTAAAATGAGTGGTTCTACACTCCACATCATAGCCATTATTCTGATTCTGGCTGACAATAATTATCCACGCAGTCCCTCATACTTTCTCAGTAAAAGAGGAAATGCTCTCGGTCTCCTCTTCCTTATTTCAATGAGTCCTCCCCAGGGCGGATAGCGGATATCCACCATAGGGTTTTCATGCACACAGTTCCTTCAGAAGTGTTAGCGACACTTGTTCTGGAACCTATCATTTCATGGTGCACGGTCTCGTCTCCCTAACCGTACAACACCTTATTCACCATCGGTCTTAACCGAACATTTTGTGAACATTTGAGAATCCACCTTCTCCTCAGTCCAGTTATCCCAGAGAAACTCGCCATTGCAAGTATCCACCGAGCTTCTCTATGGGCCAAACTTCCGGCACCCACGAATATAGTGACCACATTTTCACCACCTCAACACTTCTTCTATGGGTGAAGGATTTTTCTCCATCCTACTTCAGGGCACTTCTCCCCTTCAATTTAACATCGCTTGAAATCTCAAGCTTAGTACCACTTTCTACTTCTCGCGGTACATGGGAAAATTACATCAACTGAAATTAGTAGCCATAGTAGCAAAATAAGAAAATGCTATAAAAAGGGAGCAACCTCCAGAGCGGTCCTCATCCCCGACTACAATTTACAGTTCTCAAAATCCTCCCCATGACGCCCTTCTTCCATCGACCTATTACTCTAACACGGATGCGCAAAAGATTCTATAAATTCTACCCCATGGCAGAAGAACGAGATCTCACTAGAGGAATCAATGATCTTAATCCTAAGGCTTTATGTCAAATCAAAAGCAACGCTGAAACTTAAGGCGTCCACACAGATTCCTAAGGTCCCTAGAACCTGATGCTCTGATACCATCTGTGACAACCCGCTCACCAAAATAAGGGGTGGCCAGCCCAATACTCCAATATAACGGAATCATAGATGGAATCCTTCTCAGCATCACATTAAAAATATAGAGTATCCAGGATAACCACCCAATATTTCAAAAAAACGGGTTGCCAAAAATTTTGAATTTTAAAGAAAATAAAGGAAAACAAACAACCCAATTCTTGAAAAGATAGGGGAAACCTCAGGGATGTATACATAGTACTATAATAACAAGTGACAATTAAGAGGACCAAATATGTTATCGGTCCGCTGATACATACAACATTTTTAAACAATTTCAATAAATTTATATAATTCATTACATTAAACAATTACAAAAGCGTGGGCCTTTCACCCGAGTAAAAAGACCCGATCTTAACTAGAATGCAAAAATGAAAACGTCTATACCAAATGTATCCCATAATACCCGCAATGCATCACGGCTCGCCGAGGACATCGGAATAGGAATTCAAATCAGGCATCCTTGCGGCGGAGTACCTGAGCGGAGACAAGATGCATATGCAATAAGAAATGTAAACGGGTCAGGGCCCGGTACTATATGATTACCAGATGAATAAAGAGTATGACAGTTATGAATGAGAAATCATGAAGAGAGAGATATAACTATCTAACTACACAATTTAAAACATAACTAAGCAGGAAGATAAAACTAATAACATTAATCTGAAAACTTATCAAGGTAACCAATTATCTCATATATCTTTTTCCTTAACTGAAAATATAGATAAAATCACAATGTTATGCTCTTTATGGCATTTTTATCCCACTTTTGCATTTTGTAAAAATCCTTTCCTTATCAGGAAAATAATCATTTTCAAATGCTCTTTGTGGCATTTACATGTGCTCTTTGTGGCACTTTATCATGCTCTTTATGGCATATCAAATACATCAAGTCCCACTTGATTATGAACTATTATATTTATATACATATAACGAATTCTAAGACCGCCCGTCCGGGTTTCCCCACTATGCGCGCCCCTAAATGACCATCATCTTCCAGGGCCTATCATAAGACAACCTGGGCACCTATATCGCAAGACGTCGAGAAGCGACCATGTGCCTGCGGGATAGTCAAGACCACACCCGGAATCTCCTACCCATCGCAGAAAAATATACAACAATAAGCGCTCACATGGCCTGTGGACTATATCCACCCTGCGTTAATTTGCCAGAGGGCATCACCTCACGCGCGAACTTCCCTTATGATGTCATTTAGAGAGGTGTGTTTAAACCATTTAATTACCATTTTAAAAATCAAGTAAATTATTATTTACCGTTTTCAAGATTAAGTAAATTATCAATTACTAAAATCAATACCATTTCCATTTCATTTCATTTTCATGTATATGTTTCATTTATCCGAAACAATTAATATTTACTTTTTGTAAATAATATCACTTATTATCCGGAGCCATACGATAATTTATCTCATTACTACAACCTCAAAGGAGTAAGTAAACTCTTAATTAACTCAAAACATTTTAGGGTGTTATTTTAAAACCCCAATACTATCATACCTCAAAGGAATGAATGAACTTTCAATTTATCCTCCCAACATACTTTTATGGTGGTATTTTAAACCATTAGGACTAATATAACTCGAATGAGCTCCTAAAGTCTCCCAAACATAATATTATAACTCTTAGTTTTATAGTAATTGACTAGAAGAAAGGATGCCCTAACATCAATAGGCATAACCCCGGAAAAGTCCCCACATAACCCATTCCTAATGTAGGGAAAGTAACTGACTCAATTACAATTCTAGGACACTTAGTTTACTTCATTAAAGCAGGTTCCTAGGCCCTAGACTTAAATAAAATTAATTGGAATTAAACTAAGAAAGTTACTCAAAATGCAGGGCTTCCGAATCGATTCGGCCTAGCCGAATCGATTTGGGTTCAGGAAAGCGAATCGATTAGGACCATCCTAATCGATTCGGTCGAGAAAACCTGACTTCTGCACAATTTTCGAATCGATTCGGACCATCCGAATCGGTTCGGTCGACCCAGACCTGGAAACTATCTCAAGGCGAATCGATTCGGCCAGCCCGAATCGATTCGGTTCTGCAGAATTTCCTAATTTTGTTCTAAGTGTTTTGAGCCCTAATTTCCCAAACCTCAAATCTCTTCCATTTTTACACACAACCAACCATAATTATCTACCCGAAATCATCCCAACATGATTACTAACTACTAGAATCCACCATTTCATCATCAAAACTAAGATTAGGGTTTAATTCCCACAATTTCCTCATTTAAACCATAAATGTAAATACACAACTATCATACAATTTATACGTCTTAAATCACATATTAGCAAGTAGAAAACTTGCCTTAGAGTAGGAATCTCAGATTTGTTTGTGGTAGAAGCCATCTCCAATCCTCAATCTCCAAATCTCTCTCTCATTCTCCTCTTTTCTCTTCCTCTTTCCTTCTCTCTATATGTTCAAGACATAAAATGGGAAAATAAGGGATTTAGGAAACTAAAATCGTGGCTTAAGTTAAAACTCCCAACTTAAGTAGTTAATACCACATTAAAATGACTCCCCAATACGCGTATAAGCTAAAACCAGGTAAAAGTGCCCGAAATACAAAAATACAATATGGAACTTATTTTAACTGTCTCGCACCTTCCGAGACTAACTACACCCTCTAAACTGGCATCCGAAAATTTTGTAAATAATTTCGGGTTCCAATATCATTTAAACGAAAATTCCATTTAAAATACATGACACTACAAACATGCAACCTGGTGATATTTACTTTCACATATAGTAAATATGCATCAATCTAGTAAATATTAAATTTCAATTCGTTAAATTAATATTTACTCCAGTCCCCAAATTTTATATAATTACCTTATGCGGTAAAATTAGTATAAAATGAGCCTCCCATAATCGAGGGTTGTTACAGTTAATGTCATGCCATAGCACATTCATGTCATGTTGTGTCATATTTGACTCACCTAAAAAATTGTCTAGCATATAACAAATTCATGGATGCATGCATATTGAGTCTGTTTTGTGCTTTTTCCCTGAGCTCTTTTTCAAACCACTATGCATAATGAAAGTGTGCATTCTGGTGTCATGATCCATATTGCAATTTAAAGATTAGATAGAATAATAGTTGGGTTTGCTTAGTCCTACATTAATCTATTATGTTGCATTCAATGTCTTTTTCAGCCAAAAAAATTATGCCCAGATTTTATGCTAGTCTACTTTATCCGGTTGCATTTATATGCTTGCACCCTAAAATTAGCATTGTTTTGTTGGGTAATTTTGAGTTTATATGCTTCTAAGTACTAATTTCTCATTTTCTCATCTTACTGCATTCACTAACCCCACCTCTTTCTCATTATTTTATTATTTTCCATGTACTTGTATGCAAAAGATTCTAAAAAATGTTGAATAGTTTTTTTCCTTGATCAAATCACTCAAGGTCCTTATAATAATAAAAAAAAATTAGGATGTGCCAATAGCCTGATATACATTTTTAAGTGTTAATTTGTCAAGGGGAATATATATTATGAATTTTTTTTCTAAAGGGATTCATTATAAAGCCTAATACTCATTACTCGAAGATGCTTTGAAATCCAAAATAAAAGAAAATTCAAAGAAGAACCGAGCTAAAAAATCCATAATGAAACTTTGGGTCTATGAAAAAATTTGGTGACCTAAACAACGTGTAAGCTAGATTATGATCTAGAGATCTGATTATTCCAAATCCATTCAACATATATTTAAAAATATAGTTTATTTTGAATATATTTAGAGGGTGTAATGGTGATGGTAGTAGTAGATCAATTAAACTATAATAACAAAATAGGCCAAAATGCATAGTCCATCACATAGTAGCTTTAAACAAATATCACAATAAAATTAATGGACTAGTTACTAGAGTTGCCTAACACCAACCCGAACTCATCAAAAAATACAAACAGTTTCACAATACACACCGACTACACATATAGTTTCACACACTCTGCATACAGAAACGCACACTCATTCTGGACATAAACACTGAAACCTTCACACTATTCACATAAACACACTGATTCACTGGATTCCTGACCTGCAGTAGATTTTTTCTTCTTTTACACATTTAGTCCAAGTTTCTTTCCTTTGCTTTGTTGTTCATTAGTTCTAACCGTATCGACATTATAATATCTCATGTGGTTATCCATCTCTCTCACTAGTACTTTTCCACACCGAGGGAATTTCAGCTTAGATGGCACTATACCACTTTTCTTGTATTCATCTTTCACAATGGGATATATAGTTATGACAAAATCATATTCAAAGAATGTGTGCAGAGTCTTCCCCCTTGTTGGCTTCATGATAAACATTAACTCCTTGCTTCCTTTTGTGGTAAACCGGTCAATCTCCTTAACCTAATGAGTGACGGTAGCCACTGGACATATTACAAGGGTGCCTTTAATTTGTGGCAAACCCATGGAAGAACAATTTAGTGAGGTTAATTCTCTTTTGGCAAGGACAAGTGTAATAGCTTGAAGAGTCTTCCCCATTCCAATCTCATCGATAAGCATAGCCCCTCTTACAGAATATTGTTCTTGCTTCATTGCCCAAGCCATCCACTCCTTATTATACCTCAACAGTGGCATTACTAAAACCAAATGGGGATCATCTACTGGCTCCACTTTATTTTCAATTACCACACTTTTATATCCTGTCCAACCCATCTCTCATACTCTTGTTGCAAAACATCCCAAAGAAAGTGAGGACATTTATCTCCCTTATTCTTGTTGTTGTTGTTGCCATTTTTCTTGTACTCTCTTGTCATTTCAAAAGATTATTCTCAATAACTTTTCCTCTCTCGCTTAGTATATAGCGTGTGTGTGTGTGTGTGTGTTGGAGTTATGTTGGGAGTGAATGATCCAAAATTGAAATGTACATACGATCTGTCAATAAAGAAAATAAACAAGTTGAGACTATTAAAAAGGAAAAGAGTATACTGTTATGACTAACGAGTGTGTGTATGAGGGAGAGAGACAAACACAAACATATCGACCGCTAGGTGGGAAATTGACAACATATTAGCAAAGTGAGTATTTAGTTGATTGAGAAACTATGGTTAATTCTATTTCGGATCAAGCAAAAGTAAAATAATATTAACCTGCAAGATATGAAATTGGGCTGCTAGATTTTGCTTCCAATGGCAAGGGTGACCAGGGCCAGAATAAGAATAAGGACATGGCCCAGGGCCGAGGTAAAAGAAAGGGCAGGGGTAAGGCGTGATAGTCTTAATTATTAGACGTATAAATAAAAAAATTCTAAAAAGAAGGTTAAATAAATTAATTTCCAATATTTTGCGGTGGGTAGGCCTCCCTTATCCCCCTAGATCCGTCATTATTGATTTGTACTTCTTTTGTACTTTGGCCTATGTAGTAACACACTTTTTTGTACGATTGTAACCATAACATCCTTAATGTTTTAGCGTTGTTGTAACCATTCTCAATGATCCATTGTTTCTAACTAGGGCTGGTAAACGAACGGATACGGATTGGATACCATGTTTTCCATATCCGTATCCGCTATTAAGATGCACTATCCGTATCCATTCGGATAGTTAAAACAACTATTCGTATCCGCTCGGATACCTCGAATTGGGATAATATCCGTATCCGTTTATGGTGCTTATCCCTTCCTACTAAATACTAACTAAAATTCATATTGAATAAAATTGGAAGATCAAAGTTCAAGGGCAAGGGCATTTTCCTATAACTAAAAGACAACATAAACTCTTAATCTTAAAGGAATGTTTAAAATCAAGTACTTAAGTCGAACGCTAATATTCATGAATCACGAGTTCTCTTTTCCTCTTATAATATTGAATAGTCCATCGCTCCTCAAAACGTATTTTTTCTGTATTAAAAATGCAAGATAATTATATAAATAATGTTATTTAAGTAAATAATTGGACAAGTAAACAACACTTATCTCTTTTTATTATGCGTGGATGATCAAAACTTTTTTGCCGTTTTTTAAACCATCATTACAACGAAATTTTCAATAATAAAGATTGTCTGACTTGCCTCTTCTGACATTGTCCTATAAATTTTGGAATATACACAGTTTATTAAACGAGAATGAATGGCTATGTTTCATAAATGAATATACTCAGTTTATAAAAAAAAATGGATCAGAACGGATGTTATAAAAGAAATGAACCAAGCAGTAAGTGTACACAGAATAGAAAAAAAATGTATACACAGAACATAAATGAATATACACAGTTTACAGAACATAAATGAATATACAAAAAATGATTACACAGAACAAAAATAGTTTACAAAGAAGTTCTCTACAACTCTCTTTACAGAATTTCTCTATAGAAGTTCTGAATAGCAAAAATTGTTTACACATCAGTAAGCAGATAAAAATAGGAAATTTTTGAAGAAATTACTATAAAACAAGAAATATATTTCCACTTTTATATGAAGAAATTTTTGAGAAATTTCTCAGACTGTACTGTACAAGTCTCTCTACACATATGTTTATGTGTAAATTCGTAGGTATGCTTGTGTAAATCCATAAGTATATAGCAGATAATGGGTCGATTTGTTTTGTTTTGAGGGTTTGTGTTTACACATACCTACGGATTTTATACCAACCCGAGTAGAGAAAGAGAGAAGACGAGAGCGGATATGTTATAGCTGAATCAGTAAGTATATAGCAAATAATGGGTCGATTTGTTTAGGACAATTTCATACCGTCACTAAGTTGAGAGAGAGAAGACGAGGGTTGCTACTAAAGTGAGAGAGAGAAGACGACTGGAAATGAAAAAAAGGAACCCTTGTTTCGCTATTTTGCTAGAAATGATTTTTTATATATTATATTATTACATAATTGTATTTTACAATTTATATATAATTAATATTAATAATAAATTATTATTTAATATAATACGGATACGGATATCCGCAAATATGGATACTCCGCTTCGAATACGGATTATCCGTGTCGGATACACATACTATCCGTATCCGTATCCATTTTCCCGGATATTTTAACACACTATCCATATCCGTATCCATATCGATTTTTTAGGATAAATATCCACAAAATTCGGACTCAAATATTGGACGGATTCGGATTTTTTAATATCCGTTTACATCCCTACTTCTAACAATCTCAGGCGACCCCTGCCCCTAGATCCTCCACTGTTGGCATCTAATGGTTACACAATTTTATGGTACTTTGGCCTATGAACATCTAGTCAGGATGTAGTAGCTGCACACTTTTTTGTATGGTAATACTAATAACCAATAACTTCTTTAATGTTTGGTATGGTTGTAACCATTATCAATGATCTCTATTTGCTTTTAACAATTATGTTTCGGCCACTTGTATCATTTAACTTTCATTTACCATTAGGAAGTGAAACACAAATACATATTATCCACCAGTGGGAAATTAGCTTCTGCGCCCATGAGTTGGTTTAAAATAACAACTCGTTAATTTGATTAAGTATTTTTCTATAAACAGATGGGAATGGTTAAATTCACTCCACCTAGGTACTATTTCACTCATACAAGTGCCACACAAATTTCAAAAGTGCCACTGAAGTGTCATTATATATAATATAGGAGGGCTACAATAGTAATTTGTAGTGAATTTACCATACCCTATTAAATTCCTTCATCATTTATTCATGTTGATATTTTCCTACTGAATTTTATATATCTCCAACTTTATTGGCCTTTCACTAAACCCTCCTATCCTTGCTTCAAATTTTTGTGGTCGTTTATATGGTAATTTTTCGTAGTTATCTTTAATTTTCCATAGTAAAAAAAATTTCAACCTGATTGACAATTTTTTTATGCTTTATCAAGACATTCCTTGATTAAATTTGAGGGTGATGCAGGGTGGGTAGACTGTTGAGACATTATATAATTGGAGCAAGGTTTATATTGAACCATGCTCTCTTGAGACATCCCCAAATTTAGGAACTACTGGTTTTGATTATGAAAATAGTTACCAGGTCTCAACACCATTGTCTTTATATTAATTTTTTTGTTACAAAAGATGTATCTATTTCATTTTTGTTCTTAATACCTAAGCCATTAAGAATTCTTCCTAATTTTATTTTAGAATGTTGTGGTTCTTTTTTTGCAATTGTCTTATATGTATATTCATTCAGCCTAAGCCTTAGGTATAAAATATGTAGCCACTTATACATTTTTTTTGTTAAATATTTAATGTGAGAATTTAATCTAACAGTTTTGATTGAAGTATTGTCATTAAGTTTCAACCTGATTTTATCAATTTGTTTAGAAAATGACATGTTTTTTGTACCAATTCTGTCACTTTGGAAATTGTTGCTCTGCATTGGTATATTAAAGACTGTTTCACTATGGACTAACTAAACTACTTATTGGCTTTATTTTTCATTTTGTTAGTTTTTACATTTTTTTCTTAATTTCTAGGTCTGTAATTTTTTTTTTGGATCTAGTCCTCTAACATATGTTTTGGACACTAAGATCCCTCTCCTTTAATGCATAACCCCATTTTCAGTAATTTATATAATAAAATTTGTAAAATATACATGAATTATTTTTTTAAAAGAAAAAATTGTAACTTCTATGTGAAATTTTATAATGCATGCACGAATTTTTGTAATGTACACGTGTTGAGTTTGTGTGTATCCTAACTTATAAGTTATATACAGTAAGGGGTAAGGGTCCTTAGTATCCAAAATTAAGTAAATGCATTAGAGACGGAAAAAAATATTGGCCAACGATTCAAATGGACTCCCTAGTTCTTACTGGTTAGATGTAAAATTTAAATATTTATCTTATCTCCTTTAAGCTAAAAAGTAGTTCTTTATAAAAAAAATAAAAATAAAGGGTTCAATCTGTTATTGAGTTTTGGCAAGAAGAAATTTATGCGACGTCATCTGTAGATATAATGAACTTTTAATTATGATATGTGCATCCTTGTGTTTTTTTATTGACATTCTTGAATTCAGATGTGCAATGAAGTGAATTTGTTATGAAATTTTTCCATTGGACGGTATTATTTTTTCGACCCTAGAGCATTTACATAATTTTTGGGAACTAAGTTCTAATACCCCATAATGTATACATTATAAGTTCGGCTATACACAACATGTTTATATTACAAAACTTCTTTTATACATTACCAAATTGCACGTACAAATTACTTTTTTTTTAAACTATGCTACAAGTTAGAGGTCGTACCTTGGTGCGATGGCAAGTTCCCTCGTCCAAGCTAAGGTTGGTCTCGGGTTCGAGATATGGAAGAAGCCTCTCCATATGTGAAACATATGGGGGTAAGACTAGCCAACATTCGCCTCTCCCATACCTGAAGTTAAGTGAGAGCCTTGTGCACTTGATATGTACGACCTTTTTTATGTTACTATTTATTGTAAATATTACTAAAAACCGGGTATACATTAAGAGAGGGACCTTAGTGCTCAAAACATATTTTAGTGCTCTAGAGCCAAAAAACATTATCCGCCAAGGTGTGCAGCCAAATATACTGTTTGTTTATTGACAATTATGGTACTAAAATATTTTAGGTGTCATTTTAAATTTGTTACTGCAGTGATATCTCACACCTTAGTTGTGTAACTTTAGTATGAAAATACAAATTATGTTGAACATAAAACATTGAAACACGCCTCACATTGCGAGGTTGAATAGTTGTAATATAAATTGTTACAAAACTGATTGATACACTGATTTATGAAAGGCCATCCACAACCAATAAGAACTATGACTTACCTCATAATGACCAACTCCTAAGGTGAGTAATGATATTCAGTTGTCTCTAAGTTAAAAGTTAAGATTTTTTGTCAAAATATTTTGGCAATAGTCATATAAAATATATGGCACTAAAAACATTTAATGATGATGTTTTTGTGGACAGTCTTTGTTAACACCACAACAGATTAGCACAGTAGTGATTTTAGCAACTAAATTTTTTATCGTTATGGCGATTTTATTCACTACTAAAGGTAATTATTAGTCGCAACAATTTCACTACTGATGGCCCTACAAAATTGCCACTGAGTGTTTCCAAATTCTTCAACTAAATGCATATTTTTTGTTGCAACTTATTTTTGTCACAAGAAAACTATATCTCATGATGTGTATCACCACGGGAGGAAATTTTATTTTTATTGATGAAAGTGATTTGCTACATATGATAAAGACTCCAATTTGCAACAATTACATTTCTTGCATGGAAATAGCATTTACGAAAAATATTCCCTTTATAGTATTATTATGTTCCATTCAAAAGAAACGATTGATTATACTGAGGTAATATCAATTCTAAGAGGACGAGCAATAGGATTCATGCTAGACAATTTCCATTTCACTTATTTTTTTGTGATGATTAGTTCACTATATCTTGCTAAAATATCTAACTTGAATAATATTACTCATTAGAATTGGACATTTGGCAGCAAAAGATGGGTGTGATAATTTCATACATAACAAGATGACAAACAACAAATTAACTCGAAATTGAAACGATATAATGTATTTATTAATAAGCTCAAAAAATTGTTTATAAAAATAATTTGTTATATTTTATATAACGTTTCTTTTTCATTATTTCTTTATATAAATAATAGTTGTTATGTAACGAATGAGGGGTATTTTAGGTCTGAAATGAAATACTTTACGATCAATTGGCTGAATCTGTAAAATAGGAGCAACCCCAAGAAGTGAAAATTATGATGTTTTACTGAAGAATGAATAACTAATGAGTCAAACCCAAAATAATTTTGAAGTGAAGTCTTTTTTTTAAGGCTTAAATATATGTAGGGCGGAAATCATTATAAAAAAAGGCTTCACTCATTTTTTTTTTGTATAGTCCAACTAGACTTAAAAAATACTCATTTATATTTTAGTAGTGCTTACACTTATACAATTTTAATGTATGCGTCAGGTTTCAACAACCCACCACTAGATAATAAAATTAAGTGAAGTTTTTTTCTTCTATTTTGTATGTGAAGTCAAAGTGGACCTCATCAACTTGACTTAAATAAATTTGTAATAATAAATAATACAAAATAAATAATATAAATAAATAATTTGTATTATAAACGACTCCATTCCTAATTAAAAATCTTAAATTAAATTTATATATTAAGAACATTAGCAAATAATATGAAACTACTAAAATATAAATGAGTGTTTTTGTATTCTACATTGACTCAAAAATAAAAATAAAAATAAAAGACTTCATTCAAAGATGAGTTATCTCTTGTGCACCAAGGCACCACACCTAACCAAGCATAAGAAAACATATGTGCAAGATTGATGGAAATATAAACAAGCACAAAATAACAAGATGAATACAAGAGATTTATTGTGTTTCGACAATAATACCTTGCCTACATCCATAAAAGAGAGAATAGTTTCACTATTTGAGAAAATAGGTTTCAATGGAAGGATAATCCAAGAGCTATACTCACTCTAATCCAAGCCCCAAATACACCTAATATCTCACTTAGTAATTAAGTTCAGAACGCTAAACCTCTCACTCTTTTCACCTCTCTTTTGATGAATCGCTCTCTCAATATCAATAAAACCCTAATGAGAAACCCCTCATATCATTTTATTTTTATCCAAAAGGTTAAATGTTAAAATCCCAAAATACCCCACACTAACCACAACATTTTTTCAGATCTGGGTCCGTTCACTACAACGAACCTCCTTTAATGATGGTGCCATACATGCCAATTGACCCTGGAAGAAATTGCATCCAACGACCCTTTTCGTTGTTGAAAAGCTTTCCGTTACTGCAACGAAGCTGCCTCCAATGGTATTTTTTAGACAACTTTCATAAATTTCCACCTTAGCGAGAAAATAATGCTACTCCACCAAATTGACACTCCCCATTTGTAAAAATATAAATGATCACCCCTTGGCCTTCATTGTATTAGTTACACACACCTTGAATCAAGCACGGTCCTAAAACCCCTTTCTTCATCAACGCACAACACGTGTGCACAACTATTCTGAGTAAAAAATCATATGTTGACCATAAAGGGGACCTTGAGCCATCCCCTCATCTAGTTGGATATTTCTTCCCACTATCGTTTGCTTTCGGTAAACTTGCAACCAATGCCTCCGTTCTATCCACAAACGAGACATGCCTCGAGCGTTCAATGACTTGTGAACGTCGTTTTCACATTATCGTTGAATTTTGTTTCAAACAATAAAAACCTCCTCTCTCTTCTCCCTTTGTTAGGACCATACAACCATGTGTGACTTTCAAGACTCCACTTATTATCGATACTCGACAACTCTTGGAATCCAATTGCCTAATGGATATCAAGTTTGTTCGTAACTTTGGTGCATATGCCATACACCTCAAAGTGCGCTACACCCCATCAAACATTTTGATTTTCACTGTTCCCACACCTTCAACTCACTACACAAAAAGACTTATTTTGTAACGAATTTTATCCATCAAATATTTATAATGGTTAAAACCATTACAAATTAAATACAATCGTTAGAAAATATCTCCAACTGTTGAAAAATTCATTTGAGGAAAAAAATAGAAAAAAAATGCGCGTCAACCTTTTCCCCCCAATACTAGTCCCACTCCCTCTCTACCTCTCCCCACCCACCTGTATCCATGTCCTCGTCGATCGTTTAACAATAAACACCTCATCATTGACAACATCAATACAAAGAGAACATTTTTTTAAGGCTCCATTTCCCTTTGCCGACCTTTTTTTCTTTGATTGTGGTTTCATGTTCTTGCTTGGTACCCATGATTTTGGGATTCACGTTTTGCTTCTCCTTATTTTATTATTTTTGTTTCCTTTACCCTTGTTGTTATTGTGCTTGTGGTTTAAAGTTCTTGCAAGGTAACCATGATTTGTTTATTTTTGTTTCCTCTTTATCACCTAAATAATTTTTTTTGTTTTATATTGATAACCATGAACTGTTTTATATGTTCTTTGACACCCACTTGGTGCCCTCTTTTAAATGCAGGGATATCAATGAAGAGAAACTCTTTAAAATGAACACGTTCGTGGGAATAAAGTTAATAGGTTTGATTTCAAATAAATTTTATGATGGAGGTTGCCATGTTCTTGGGTAACACACACACACACACACACACACACAAATCCCTAACTTATTTTGATTTCGGTAATATTTACATTTTATTATTTTTGCCCCTAGAAAGTTTCTTTATTCTTTAGGGATTTATGTAATATAGCTTTATTCCGTTGGTTAGTTTTTATTTTCTTTCAAATTGTTGTGTCTTACTGTTTCTGTTTGTGCTCTCACAACTCTGTTATTAGTAGTTAGTGTTAATTTAAGAAAATGAGTTGCTAGCATTTATACTTTGTATTTATATCTAATAATAATTCTAGAGTTTGTACAAATGCAAAAGATTACCCTTAAATGTTGGTTGAATGTAAATTTGATTTTAACTTGATATTTGTTATTGGTTGTTGAATTGTGATACATATTTAAACTAATAAATACGTTGTTTGTTATTGTTACGTTGATTATGATAAACAGGAAGAGAACGTGTCAATTGTATTTGGGGCTCAATCTCTCAGACCCCAACTTTGAGGAGACATTACAAATTTCTCAAGGAAGGATGGGTGTTTTCTTTCTTTATTTGGCATTTCTATATGAATAGTTCAATACATGAAGAATAACTTTTTCCAATTTAATTTTTATAATATTTACTTCTATTATAGTCTATATAGTTTTGTTTATCATTATTGGATAGTCTTTTGCTTCTTTTTTTTTGTGTGTGGGTGGGGGTGGGGGGGGTGGGGGGGGGGGGTTGATTCACATGGTGATGGGTAGCGATGGATGGTGCGATTTGCATTTTCGAATGCACATGGTGTTTGCTTGAATTTTGGATTCACGCGGTTTATGATATTAAGTTGTTCATTAGATATAGTGGACATCATTTGATTTTTATGTGGAGGAACCAATTTTGAGTAATTTTTTTTGCCTTACATCTGAAAGCGTTTATGGCTTTTATTATTTCTAGATGTTGAATGTAACATGTCGATCTTGGGATATGCACTGAAGTCTATGGGTGGAGTTGACCCATAATCCATTACAAATGTTGTGTTACTACTTTTTACTATCTTCTCGAACTTATGAATACAATTGTTTTATTAAATTAAGCATAAATTCTTGAATTCTTAACGTTGAAGTTCGTAATGCACTTACTTGATTTATGATTAAATGTTTTGTAAGTCTCATCTAGTTGGTTACTTTATTGTATCAAGTATTTTGTCCCTTTTTAGTATTTGACTACAGTATAGTATGTTAATTCTACCTTTAATATAGTATGTCCTTCTACTAGTCTCTAAACTAATGGAAAGTTCAAAACTTTCCGGCATTGGTTCTTTGGTGGTATATTTATATTAATGAGTGTCAATGTTTGTGAACGTGCGTTTTGTTTCCCTTCCCATAAATCATAAACTATGTTGGTCAAATGTTAGTTTTCTCTGTTAACATTTATAGATTCAATAACATTTTGATGAGCTTATAACTTGAATATATGAATTAAATTAGGATTAATTATGGACTTTCTTCGACTTGAGTTCTACAAATGGTTCTTCGTGATGGATGAACTATCGTTATGCTTTGCGAGAGGTAACATTATAATTCTTTGAATTGAATGGTTATAAATTACCCCCCACCCCCACCCCACCCCACAAACCCACCCACACACACTAAATATACGAGTTGTTTATTATTTGAGGATACTGAGTTGTGAAAATTTTTGATATTATTTTAACTCGGGTTTATGTTATGGAATTTAGGGAATATTTATTTGTAGGGTATATATAATTGAGAGGAAGAACAGTAGATTCTATCCCCCCTTTTTTTTCTTTCGTTCAGTCAATAGTCTCTTACAGGTGATGTTATGATCTAAATAATTGCATTCTTAATACAATTCCAACTAAAACCACGACATTCGTATTCAATGGTGGTTGTGGATATGGGAGGGGTGAGACAAGGGTATTAGGATAAATATGGTCAAACATCTTCACCGTTAATGAATATATATTTTTAAAGTGATTTGGAGCTACATTGTTTTGTTTCATTTATGCACGAATATGAGAAGGGCTCTTGCATATCATTTCTTAATTTTATTCCTCCAGTTACTATATAATACGTGGTTTCCAACTGTTGTTTTTATAGTGCTCAATATGTTTTGTTAATTTGTTTATTTTTTCAATCATGATGTGTATACACATACAAGTAGTATAAAAATTTAAGTTCTGAACTACCCTTTTCTTTTTAAGGTATTATAAGTTGCGACATTTTATGTTGCATTAAGTCAGTAAAAAGAAATAAAAAGGGGTAATGATATATATATTTTAGTTTCGTCCCTAATGATCAATGGTGTAGGTTATGAAAGGATATGATGTCCCATGATGAGTTGTATAACTTAAACTTTTGTTCTTTTATCTGTTTTTTCTTTTATCATTTTGTTGTTTGTCATTCCCATGAAAAGATCTATGTTATCCCAGTGGTACTTTATTAGTGAATATTTTATTTATTTGTTTTGAATTTAATATATAGTAGAAGTGTTTATATTTACTTGAAATGTATTGAATGTTTGTAGTTGCAAGATTTTGTTAGCTCGAGGAGATTTGGTCTACTAATTGGTCATGGAATTTCTACTAATACAAATGTATTATATGTCTTTTTTTAAAAGGAACTATCCATTTTCTTCAAGTGTGAATTTCTCTTGTATAGAAAATAACATGATTGTGATACCCCGCCTAATTAAATCCCGAGTGATTAATCCTAAATCAAATTAAAACAGGTTTCTCAGTTGGTTCATTCTTAGCATCACTGTCAAAAACTTTTTAATTACTAACCACATAAGTGAAATTAGACTCATGCCAAATTTTAACTTTCATTAATCATACAACAACATGTGGAACAATGTAAAAATCAAAACACCAACATTAAAGTTTGAATATAACAACTAAGGTAAACAAGTTTTGCCGAATAAACCATACGCCAAAAACCAACTAATATTAAAATCCCAACTAAAGAAAGTACGTTGGGACAACATGTCCATACTGAAACTGAAATCCTACACTAGATCAGAAATGATAAAAGTAGCGTCTAAACAATGTCCTGCCACATCCACCTGTGCTGCAGCTCTGAAATCCCTGGAATGTATTCACGTTTGGCGTCCTTGTTGTCGGACACCTAAGAGGTTTTTAAAAATATTTTACATAGAAAGAGTTAGTACTTAAAACGTTTTGAAAACATTTAGCAAGTAAATTTATTGCAGTAAAGATAAGTTATTGATTACACATGTTAGGCTTACGCACACTTTCTTGAGTCTCCTCACCTTTCATCTATAGTGAACGCCAAACATTCCATACTTATTCTAGTTAGATACAACTGCCCAAGCTATTCAGACAATGGTACTCATCTAACCTTATCTACAAGTCTAAGTTCCCATACCGCCCATCCAGTACTAAGTTTCTTTAACACTTCTCATTCTGTTAACAAATTTCCAAGTAACATTTCACATATGTTAGCTTCTGATTTGAAAGTTAAGTCTGTCCACTTAATCTTATTCATTAGATGTTCACTATCTAGTATTATATTTTTCCAATTAAGCTTTCTCCGCTTAAGTTAGTAGTTAGACGTATTCACATCATCCAATTATCTACTACTTCATCCTAGTATATTATTCATATAGTATACATTTCACACACAATATAGATGTAACAACCCGTCCTTTTTGGAGACAATTAAATCTCATAATTAAGTATAATTTGGGAATTTGGAGAATTTCTCGAAATAGTGATTTCTGGGATTTTCGAGGATTTGAGGATTTTTGAAGGGTGTTATAAATTATTTTGGGACCATATAGGTCGAAATATATTATTTATATGTCGCCGTGGAGTATAGCGACAAAAGAGGTGAGATTTCGAGTAGAACACCGCATTTAATTATTTTGGATTAGAATAGTGATTTGCGGTCAAGTACCTCGGATGGAAATTTTGACTGCGCCACGAGTCTCGGAATGTCCGAGATATTCGAAAAAGAGTGTCCGATTGTCGAAATTAAGTTCCGGGTAATTTTGGAGTTAAATAGGCTCGTAATTGGGTAAACGAGTCGTTTTTGGGTTTTTGGGTTAAAACCCTTTTTCTCTCTATATATAGAGGCAGAGAGGGAGGAAAGAAGAAAGAAAAGAAGGAAGAGAGAGAGAGGGAAGAAAAGAAGAAAAAGGGGGAGATTCCGACCGGCCTCCGCGGGATTCGGCTCGAGGACGTCGGATTTTATCCACGAGGCAAGTGTTTACTTGCTTTATTTATTTTTGAGCATAAATATCTCATCACTGTTGGTATAACATACCCTAATGATTTTGGGTTGAATATTCGTGGATAAAACGGGTTTTCGGGAAATAAAATGAATAAACCCCTAAAATTGGTAAATTGGAGATTTTAGTAATTAACCAAAATTATTGGGTGATTCCGGGTCTTGGGATGTTTAGGACCCATATTATAAGTGTATTTGTTGTTGGTAGAAGTTGTAGGCCGTTGGGTGGAGAGATGGAAGCTTGGGGGAAGATTCCATGGCCGAAACAGCTTCTCGGAGAAGAAGCTGCCCGACTTGATCGATCGATCGAAGCCCTCGATCGATCGAAGGCCATGGGTCGATCGATCGACCTCTGCTGAAAAGGGACAATTTTCTTAAGGTGATTTGGATGGGATAGATTCCATTTCATCTTTCTTTGAGGTTAATTAGGTGATAACCTAAGGGACTTTTTAGGACTTTATGGTCCATAAATTGAGGTAATTTAGGAGGGTAAAGTAAGGGTTTTAAGTATGTAACCCTTAATCTATATTTTCGAGGAAAATAGAATAATTGTAGAATTTGATGGATTAGGGATCCTAACTTTAATTGGGGACTTCTAAACGATTAATTGGACTAAGGTGTAGTCTTGGGGTTCAAGGAAATGAAATCCTTAACCCATTAAGTTTAAAGTTGTTCGGGTGAGATAAATCCCGAGGATAATTCTCGTAGGCATATAAGCCTATATAATTATGCTTATAGAAGGCATAATTATATCGATTTTCGTTAAGTATATCCTAAGAGATAATTAGGATAATTTGGGGGTATACATATATATATATATACTTCACTTAGAGAAGAATAGTATCATTGGAGATATCCAAAATCCTTAGAATAGGATTAAAGTATATAGTGATAATTAAGTAAGAAATACCTTGGATCTAGAATCATGCTAATATCAATGCATGATTATGATTCCTGGAGGGAATCTTTGGGATTATTATCATCGTTAGATGCTATAGGCCATTATGGCCGTTTATATATATTCTAGGAAGAATATATCGGATATGTATATACTGTGTGTTTTTAGGTATATATATATATGATGATGGAAATGATTTTGAAAATATATAAATGAATATTTTCAAAATGGAAAGAGAAATGTTTTTCATAATTAATAAAATATGGATTACACACCTCTCTAAATCGCTATCATAAGGGAAGTTGCGTTCGTATGGTGAATCCCCCCGGCTAATGATGCAGGGTGGATATAGTCCTATAGGCCATGTGAGCGTTTGATGTATTATTTTCTGCGCTGGTTAGGAGATTCCGGGTGTGGTCTTGACTATCCAGCAGGCACATGGTCGCTTCCCGACGTCTTTCGATATGGGATCCCAGGTTGTCTTGGAGGACCTGGAAGATGATAGCCATTTAGGGGCGCGCACAGTGGAGAAATCCGGACGGGCGGTCTTAGAACGCGTTTATTAAAGCAGTTCATAATAATGGATTTTCTTTAATTACATTTCCTGGATATAGGAAGGGAAATGGGTTATATAGAAAGTGGCTTCGGTAACACTTCCCGGATGGAAGAAGGGATGTGGAAGCATATGTTATGATCAAAGCATTTTTATGATAATGAAAATGTCTTTGAATACATTTCCTGAGTATAAAAAGGGAAATGAGATATTTTGATAAGGAAAAGCATTTTATGATAATAAAACTGGCTTTTAAAAGGTATATGATTTATTAAAGCAATTCATGATAATGAATTGGCTTTTAAATACATTTCCTGGATATGAGAAGGGAAATGGAAGTTTTTTGAAATGAAAAGGATAAGTATTTATAAATACTTTATGTATCAAGTAATCCTCAGTCCGGGAGATATTTATATTATCCGGAAGTATATTGTAGATGTATGTATATGTATAAATTGGGTGCCGAGGGTCTAATGAATCCCGATGATCGACCGTGCCGCATAGTAGTGTATCGGGGGGGTTCCTTGTTTGGATTTCACTTTGCGAGACACCCCACGCACGAATATGGCACTGTGTTGAGACTGGGGAGAAGTTTAATCCTTAGTACTCTTATATTATTAAATGTTATGGTATATATATTATATATCTTTCTGTACTGAGGGACTGGCGGATCTCAAAGATCGACCTTGCTGCATAGTAGTGTATCGGGGGGGTTCCTTGTTTGGATTTCGCTTCGCGAGACACCCCACGCACGAACATGGCATAGCGTCGAGATTAAAGTGAAGTTTAGCCCTTAGTACATCTGTTTGACTATCTAAGTTAGATAGTGGTTGGGTATTAGATTAGTTTAGCAGGGTAGCTTGACTAGGAGGTTTAAAGGGATGCGCTAGGTGTGCACGGTTAGAGGAGAGGTGAAGGGTATCTCACGAGAGTGCGATACCAATTTAAATATGAGATAAAACTATTTTTCTAAAAATAAAGCATTTATGCACTTGCAAAATATTTTCTAAACATTCGGGCTCTGACCCGTTTGTCTACTCTCCTTTCTTTCTCTATACTATGTATATATAGGTGTCCAGACACAGGGACGCCTGGATGGAAACTCTTTCGAGTCAGACGCCTGCTGCAGCAGCTGTGGATGCTTGCAGGTTATCGGTAGACGTCTCTTTCCTTGTACTCTAGATAGGAGATATTGTATAAACATTCGAGCCAATGGCTCAATTGCATTTATTTATTCTTTCAGTACAGCATTCGATATGGTTGTATATTTAGACCGAGTGTTCGGTTATTTTAGTTCCTTTCATTTCCATTTCAGTTCATTACGCATTTAATTGTGGATGTTTTAATTTGTTCGCTAAAAAGAGTAGTTTAGTAAAAGTTTTTAACGGCCACCTAATAGGATATTAGTAATTAAATGGATTTTCGACAGTGATGCTAAGAATGATCCATATGAAACTCCTGTTTTAATTTATATTGGAGTGATCGCCCGGTATCTTATTAGGCGGGTTGTTACAATAGACTATAAGGATAATTGGCCCGGTCTAATCATCGACTCCAATTATCCCAATTTATTTATCTTTTAAATGTATGCACGTCATATAATCATCAACCATTCTACCCAAGTAGATTATTTATATAGTATATATTTCACACATAATATATACTATAAAGAGTATTGGTCCGGTCTAATCATCGACTCCAATTCTCCTATCATTTGCATTGGCCCGGTCTAATCCTCAACTCCAAATGTAAATGAAATAATAGAATATTGGCTCGGTCTAATCCTCGACTCCAATATCATATAGTCACTATAGGTATTCACCCAACCTAATTACAAAATTTATAGGTATTCACACAACCAAATTATTCATAATTGTACGTAATATTTTTTTCTCTCTAATATTCACCGTACTTGTTTGCTTTACGAATTTATTTCACTTTCTTATTTATTCGAGTATTCTCTCTACTCTTTATTGGCTCGGACACATACTTCGATCACCATTTTTTTTATTTAGTATACTATAGGTATTCACACAACCTATATATTACTATGCATCAATAGGCATTCACTCAACCCGGTAATACACATTAGTACGTACTATATATCTCTCATATATTTGTTGTACTATTTACCTTACGATTTATCTCACTATCGTATATATAGGAGTGTTCACACAACTCCAAGGGTCCTAGTTACCTCTTATTCTATCGATTCAGTAGTTACCCTTGTTAACATACTGACCCAACTAATTTAAGTTCATTCACACTTTTCCATAATGATATTCTTATCATCTTGAATTAGAATACGTCGCAATCGAGGCTATGAATCTCCACTTTAATTCTCTCACAAAATTAAAGTCCAACACTCAATCATCGACCTAATGCCATATAATTATTCCAGAAATATATTTCATCAAGGTCGCAAACACTTCCCCGATAAAATTTTAGGCATTTGAGGCTTAAAAAGAAAAATCTCACATTTTCTGGCAATCGAAACAAATCGTAAATTTTCTAGAAGATTAAACACCCTCTAGTAAAACTTTGATTTCTCCCTCTACATAACTCCGATTGACCTGATTCCAAGTTCGTTGGAAAGCTAAGAGATATACCTTTTCATGAATCTATGGTTAACACTCTAATTATAATTACAATTTAAATATTACATGTTTAAAGTCACGTCAAAATTCTGGGAGATGTTTATGCTGGCAGATCAAACACCCTGTAGTAATATATCGATTTCTTCCTCTACAGAACTCCAATTGACCTTATTCCAAGTTCATTGGATAGATAAGAGATAGAAATTTCTAGTAATGTATGGTTAACACTCTAATTCGAAGTACAACTCAAATGTCATACATTTAAAGTATGTCAAAAGTTCTAGCAGATTGATATCTGGTGTTCATCAATTACCCTAAGTCATTCAAGATTCATGTTCTTCAACCAAGAACTCATAAAGATTCCATGATAATCATCAAATATATTAAAATCATTTTATCTTTACTTAGGGATTCATTCTACAAGCAATCCTACCCAAACATGTGATCAATTCATACATTTAATTCAAGTTTTTTCAACGGAATCAACCCATTTTTAAAACTTCCTACACATGGGTATTATAACTTGAATTTGATTTTCAATAAACACTTGCCTTATAGAGAGGAGATCTGATCTCTTGATGAAGATGATGATTTGATGTGCTTCTTTTCAAATCCCCATTCTTTAGATGCTTAGGGTGCAAGAATCCTCCTTAAGCTTTTTGGGAAAGGTTCTTCTCTTCTCTCTAATGGCCTCTCTAATATTTTTGAGTTATGAGCCCTAATCCCCAATTCTAATTATCAGATATATGACTCTAATTTTCGTAGGTCCCTTAACCTCTATTTTTAAAATGACCAAATTACCCCCGTAAGGTGTCGATTTGGTCCAAAGTTGACCCGTGACTCAATTGACATCCCGAGCATACTAATTTGACTAATGTTTCCCTTCTGGACCCATCCGTGACCTCTAAATTATCATTAGAGTCACCCAAAATATATTTCTCATTTCCCACCTCGACATAGTCTAACACGCGACACTCGGTGAGATAACATATAATACGCCCACATCACTCACTATGACGTATTATCTCAATTGTTAATTATTTACTATTCACACTTAGTAAATATCATATCATAAATATTAATCAGCCTCTATCTCTCGATTAATATAAAAATATCACGATTATGATTCGACCACTCAATAATCATAATTATTAAAAACCATAAAGATGCAGAAATACGGGGTATTACAATGATGAACTGGGAGAAGGAAAATGTATTAATCAAGTAACAACACAGTTTCAACATTATAAATAAGTACAACCATATTTTAATACCAACAAAAATGTTTAAAACAAAATTTTACTCAAGCTTTTCATTTCTCTTACTGTTGTTCCAAAAGGATCTCTAAAACTATTTTTAGCAACAAAGCCTCATGTTTCCTAAGCCAAAAGAGAGAAAATGGAAAATATGAACTCAATCTATATAACCTAGCATGTGACATAGTATCATGACTGACTCAACTCTACTAGAACATCCTTGAGTAAGCCTTTTTGTCCTGATCACATCTATCAGCAATATTATTTTTTACAGTAGCAATCTCCGTATTTATACCACTATTATTTGGTTGCAACATCAACGCTCATTTAACACTTTTGATTGCAGCATCAATGTCATTAACTACCATGAATGTCTGGATTTGTAGGGAAAAAGCTTTCACATTATCTTCGCCGTCACAAATTGCGAAGTCTGAATCTAACAATGCTCATTTTTTAGTATCCCAATTTTAATTTGTAGGCAGTACTACTTGTAAATATTTGAGATTTTTTTTCCTTAATGATTGGATTATCTCTTCATCAATGTCTTCCTTTTCCCAAAAGACATCCAAATAGTGCAAAGCCTTGCTATACTTTTTAAGAGCCATTTTATAGTCTTGCTTCTTGAAGTATTCATTTCTAAAAACTTTAACAGATTCTACAACGATCATCCACCAAGAAACTTCATATGGTTTAATATCAAGGTCAGCTAGCCACCTCTGGTAGTTATGTCACAATCATTCAAATTAGAGGCATATAAATTTGAAGTGCAGGGTTGAAAGGGTAAAGAAGGGTGCTTCAGGTTTGGTGGATAGGAAGGTAAGAGAATAAGTCCCACGTTAGAGAGTTAGTGTGAGAATACAACCCAAGCACTGGGGGTTTAAGTTTGGAAGCATTGTTAAAATTTCTGATATCCTAATATCATGATTTTAAAGACGTGGATAAATGATAAGGCATAATTGGGTTGCTATACTGGGAAGGATGCGGCTGATTTGCCTCTAGTTTTTCACTTATGTTTTATTATTTTCTCTTTCTTTTCGTACCTTGCTTTGGAATGTCGATCCATAAATACTTGTAGTTTCTACATTATTATGAATAGTACGCTTCTTCTTTTGTATTAAAAACTTGATTTTCAAGGGTTTAAATTGTTTGTGTCATTCTCAAACTTCAAATGATGTTTCAGATTTATCTTGACCATTGTGCGGCTAAATCATCACCATGTCAATTATTATATTATGAATTTCATATCATTTTTTGTATTATGTTGCAACTTCTATATAATCTTGATAATAAACTTTCGTCGTGCTTAGTGTACAACTAATTTGTAACATTCCATCTATTCATCAATATAAATGTATCTATTTTATGTTGGATGCCCATGAGTTTTTGAACTATTTAATAAATGAACCTGTCGACACACTAGAGAAAATGTCTCGTGCTATAAATAGTGATCTAGAAACTTCGTCATATCTTGAAAAGATTGCAAATGGATCGAAGAATGCATTTTCCAATGGTCCAAAAAAAGAGCCTCAAGTTACCTGGGTGCACAAAAATTTTCAGGTAACTATGCTTTGGTGCATTATATGTTCTCGACTTGTTTTTGTGGTATATTTTATGAATGAAACTTTGTTGCCTTTGCAAGTTTAAATAGCTTAGTTACCTTGAAGCTTTCTGGAATCTTAAATTCCATTTGATTCGTGGTTAAATACTTTTCACCTAGGTGACACGTAGCCGTAAGATGATTAAAGAGTAGTTTCACTTATTTGGAATCAAATTTTAACCAAATCACTTGATTAAAGGTTGTACACTTATTTACAATATATGAACAATTTTTTTAACTCCCAATATGCTCTGTTTTGATGATAACATTCCAAATTCTTAGGGCGTATCCTAGTTGGATCAACTGGGCATTCACTATCATTCTCAACATTTAATTTTCGTTGGCTATGTATTCATTGGTGGTAAATTACCATGTATTTGCGAAATAGTTGAGACCTTACAAGCCACGTGAGAAGTTTATCTGCATCAAAGGGGTTATTTTTTTTCTATTTTTGGCAAGGAGTGTTGCTCAACATCCTAGTTGAAATGGGTATAATCCGATCTCAACATTTCTGGTTGGATATTGAGCACATTCAGGAAGCTATTCAAAATGTCTTGGTTTGCCTTGAGATGGTTATCTTCTTTGTTCTCCGACAGCATGCATTTCATTTTTCTCCTTACAGTTGAGACAAAAATGATATTACATAAAAGAGAATGAATGAAGCAATATGTAGACGATTTGAAGCTGGCGGACATCATAACCATGTATATTTGGAGAACTTATCATAGCACCAATGCCACTGGAGAGAGCACGTTTACGGGTTTATCTTTTTACATGTGGCACTGGAGCTAGAGGCATTTATGGACTCAACTGAATTCTGAAATGTTATATGCCAATATCGATTCAGATTTGGTTAATTACTTTCTAAAAAATTCTCTGCTCTGGACCAATAATATATTGGAAGCTTCGAAAAGCATCTTAAATATGACTGATAAAGAACATTGGAACCAAATATTTTGACCTCGCCATATATATAGTTGTCTCTGTTTATTTATTGTACCTTAAAATTTTTCACTTGATCAGTTTTGAAACATATTAATAGTTAACAGCTCCTTTTCAATAAACAGTTTGCATATGAAAAAAAAATATAATGTCCCGGTCTTTGCTAAAGAAAGTGAAAAACTTAATTTGAACATGAAAAAGTGAAATTCTACTAAATATGTTACATTACATAAGTGAAATTCCATCGAGTATGATCACATATGTTGGTCGTTTGAATTTGATGAAGTTTTCCAATGAATATGAATTCACATGTTGCTTGCCAGAACGACCTGCTCATCGTTGGGATGCATCCCTGTTCTCGGATCGTGAACGACAAGAAAAATTCAACAAATTCATGGTAATTTCCATTGTTTTTATCTGTTCTCTAGTTGGCAAAACAAGAGATTTATCGAGATATAAAAATTCTAGGAAAGCAAGACATAAAAAAATAATTGGTATAAAAAATGATGTTTTTGTATTAATTGTCTAGGTAATAGTGTAGAACAATATATACCACCGCTCACCAATCAAATATGAAACATCATTTTATGCCCTGCTTAGTTTTCACGAATACTATGGCTAACGTATTACTTTCATGCTGACATGGTGTGACCGTGGATGAAATAGTTGAAGCTCGTATTGCGAATAGTGCACTATTTGAGAAGAAAAGATCATTTTCACATGTGTGTATGACTTATAGTAATTAAGAATTGTGTATAATGAATGCCCAATGACTTATTATAACTGTGTAAAATGATTAAAGATGGCACATTAAAGACATTTCGAGGAAATGTCTCCCTCTAACCTCATTTAACAATTAAAAGAGAGAAAACCTAATAAAACATGAATAAAAATTCAAAAAAATTGCAAATAAATCAAGGTTTATGTTACTCCCCCAATTGAGAAAAACTCGCCCACGAGCGTGAAAATAGGAGAGACGACCGAGACATTCAAACAACACCATTCTCCCCAAGAAAGGATGCCATCCATAGAAACGCCCGACATATCGACTTGTAAACTGGCGGGGGCGACTACTCGGGAATCCCAATAATGGGCGTTGCGGGAGAAAACTTAAGACAAAAACCTAGAGGCCTAAAAGTAGGTACAAATACATCAAGTGATACCAAAAAAACTTGTCTAAACTAAACGCATCCTCATCGAACTTTTGGTTTGCCTAATTGACTATTATACGCTTCTTTTTGGGGTTAAAAATGGGCATTGAGGGCTGAAAACTTAAAACAACAATCTAGAGGCCTAGATTTAAGTATAAACACATCAAGCGATATCAAAGTAACTTGTCTAAACTAATCGTATCCTCATCGGACCCTAGGTTGGCCAAATTGACTAGTATACGCTTCTTTTTGGGGTTAAAAATGGGCGTTGGGGGTCAAAAACTAAAAAAAAAACTAAGATTAGATATAAACACATCAGGCGATACCAAAACAACTTGTCTAAACTAGCCGCGTCCTCATCGGACTCTCGATTGGCCAAATTGACAGGTATACGCTTCTTTTTTGGTTAAAAATGGGCATTGGGAGGGAAAAATTGAAAACAACATGGTAGCCTAAAAATAGATATAAACACATCAAGAAAAACCATAGTTACTTGTCTAAACTAACCATGTCCTCATCTGGATCTCGGTTAGTCAAATTGACTAGCATACATTTTTTGGGGGGTTAAAAATAGGCGTTGGAAGGGAAAAAATGAAAATAACAACCTAGCTGCCTAAAAATAGATACAAACACATAAAGATATATGAAAGTAACTTGTCTAAACTAATCGCGTCCTCATCAGACTCTCTGTTGGTCAAATTGACTAGTATACGCTTCTTTTTAGGGTTAAAAATTGGTGTTGGGGGTGAAAACTGAAAACAACTACACATTGGCCTAAAATTATGTACAGACACATTAAAAGATACTAAATTAACTTGTCTAAACTAATCGTGCCCTCATCGGAATCTCAGTTGCCCAAATTGACTAGTATAGGCTTTTTGGGGGGGTTAAAAATAGGTGCTGAGGGGTGAAAATTGAAAACAACAACCTAACGGCCTAAAAATAGGTACAAACACATCAAGTGATACCCAAAGTAACTTGTATAAACTAATCTCGCCCTCATCGAACTCTCGATTGGCCAAGTGAATACTATACGCTTCTTTTGAGGGTTAAAAATGATCGTTAGGGGGTGAAAATTGTATAAAGCATCTCAGCTGCCTAGATTTAGGTACAAACGCATCAAGAGATACCAAAGTAACTTGCCTAAACTAACCATATCCTCATCGGACTCTCGGTTTCTGAAATTGACTAGTAGACACTTTTTGGGGGTTAAAAATGGGCATTGGGGGCAAAAGAGGAAAACAACCACCTAGCGGCCTATATTTAGGTTCATACACATCAAGTGATACCAAAGTAACTTATCTATACTAATCTCATTCTCAACGTACTCTCGGTTGGCCAAATTGACAAATATACGCTTCTTTTTTGGGTTAAAAATGGATATTGAGGGCGAAAATTGAAAACAACATAAGGTATAAACATCAAATGATACAAAAGTAAATATGGTTGTTTGTTGTGTATCGATTACTCCTTAATAAAATTAAATATGTGTCAGTGGAATGTAAATCTACTAGCCTTTTATGTTATTTACTCATTTATGATTACACATTTACTAAGGTTGATTTTGTTCAGCAGGTTCTTATTGGGAAATATGAAGATTAATTTTGGGAGAATGAAGTCTACTTTGGCAAGGAATATCATGAAGACTACTTTTGGAAGAATAATATATTTATAAATTTAATGATGTTAGACTTCGTTTCAAGTCTATGGTTAAAAGTTTGATGGTTATCTTGTACTACATTTGTTTTGAGAATTTTAATGGTTATGAATGAAATATAGTTTTAGATCGATTTAATATCACCAAAATGTAGTGTCATACATTTTGTCACGTGTGTTTTGAAATTATGTTTTGAGTCAGTTTTGTGGGCATTGATTCTGCATTTCCATTGGTTGAGTACGAGTTATTACTAGTGTATTTATATTTATTTGTTTAATGAGAAATTAATATTTTTTTTCAAAATATAATAACATTGCTAACAGACTTTAACCGCTATAAATAAAAACATATGACACTCCTATTTGTAATGGTTTTTATTCGTTACAAATTATATATTTGTAACGGGTCAAAACCTTTACAATTTAGTAAATCCGTTACAAATATATGGGGGTGTGTACCATTGCCAAATTCGTTACAAAATAAATTATAACAGTTTTAATATGTTACAAATTGTAAATTTCTAACGGATTTTATCGGTTACAAATTTCATTAGTAAAATAAATAACGACAATGTTCTAACGGATTTAATCCATTAAAAATAATTTTTGTGACGGTTTGTGCCCATTACAATGGACCTGTTTTGGTGTAGGCTACAGATTTCTTCCCATTTAGCAAAGATAAGAAACCTCTCTTCTTATCTTGGAACATCTCAAAATACTCTCTGTTGGAGCAAACATGATTTGAATATATCGAATCCAATATCCATTCATTTTGTAGAAAAAGAGATACCTTTGAAAAGTGTGACAGACTTTCCAAAATCTTCATCCTCCGCAAATGTCGCCAACGCATTATCGAGGCCACCTCCATCCTTCTTTAAAGGACAATTTATCTTTACGTGAACCCACTCCTCGCACTTGTAATATTACTGTCCTTTTCCACTACCCTTTGATTTAGACCTATTACTACCTTCATTAGATCCTCGATATTCCTTCCTCGATTCCCACTATGTGCATAAAAACTCAAGCTTGAACTCTCATCCTCGAAATACTTCATCTTATCATAAAATAATAGAGTCAATTCCATCTCATCCATTTTAACCGTATTTTTACCATACAAAATCGTGGTGACAATGTTCTCATACGACTCTATAAAAGAAGTAAGAAGCAATAAGGCCCGTTCTTCTTCCTCTACTTTCACATCAAACCAAAAGACTGTTGTTACTGAAATAATATGAAATTGAACGATAGAAATGCACCCATGTAAGCTAAGCATTTCCTCATTTTATATGTATTTTCGTATTTTGTTTAAACCGAGTGTTGGCGCCAAAAATTATCAATCTACGTGGACCAATCAGAGAGGGACACTTGTCATCCTATGTAGTAATATTCACACTTGCTCGGGACATAAGACACTTGGTCGGTACCCAAGGAGATTTAGTCGGCACGCGAGGAGAGTTGGTCGACACACTAGCTGAGAAACCCTAGAAGATGAACTAGGCAGAAGGTCAAAAGTCATCAAAGAAGAGTAACCAACAAGTCATGAAACCCTAGAACGCCAACAGTCATAGTTATTGCAAATAGATATAAATATCTGAATAAATAAAGACATTATATCTCTTAGACTCCCATCATTTTAAATACACCCCTTCACATAGCTAAATGGGAATCTTAAACAAACCATGCACCATTCTCTCTACAAACCTCTCTTTCTCTCTCTACATTGTGTAATGCTATTGTACACCCTTGGGAATAAAATAATAGTGGACATATGCTTTATTCATAGCCGGACCACTTTAAAAAATATTTATCTCTTACATGTTTGATATGATTGTTTATCTTCATTTCATCTTCAATCTCATCCTTATCATTTATATGTGTCCATTTTAGTGGCATCAACACCGAGTTAAGTAATCTTTCAGTAATCCCTTATTTAGTTAATCTGCAATCCCAAGAAATACATTCATGTGATTTATGAGCTCTCTGTCCTCCTCCACCTTCAACCGGTAAAGCTCCCGTTTGATATTGAGCTTATTATGATACTTTTCGTTAACTATATTTTCTAGCTTCTCCCACAACTCTTGATTCGTGTCCTCATCATTGATAGTTTTGATAATATTATCAGCACTTCATATTCTTACCTTTCAAAGCTCCCGATAATCTTTGTTGAATGAGGATATTCTTTACCCTAACTTTCCATAAAGTGAAGCTACCACTTCTACAAGAATGATCCATCTTCCAATGTGAAGCTACATTTACGGACATGGTTGAATGAAACAATAAACCCAAAACTTCCAAACACGACTCATTTAACACCAAAGCCACACTTAGGACTTTTGTTATAAACAAGCTAGAAAATAACAAGATCAACACAAGAGATTTAATGTGGTTCGATAATAATACCTTGCCTAGATCCACAAAAGAGAATAATTCCACTATTTGTCAAAATAAGTTACAATGAAAGGATTATCCAAGAGATATACTCATTATCAATCCAAGCCCCAAATACACCCAAATCTCAGTTAGGAATCAAGTTTAAAACCATAACCTCACTCGTTTTGCCTCCCTTTTATACTCCAAAGGTTACATGTGAAAACCCCAAAATACCCCACACTAGCAAACACATTTTCACAGATTTGAACCATTCGGTACAGTGAACCTCCTTCGTTGGTCGCGCACTATACACACCATTCACATTGTCCACATTTCCATGTGGGTGTGAGTGGCATAAATGGATCTAATTAACCATTTTTTGTGAAATTTATATAAAAACATATAAGCAAACAATATGAATGTTTGCGTTTAGGATGGCAAATTTCAGGTTTTTTTTTTTGTCAAAACATGTTAATTTGTAAGAGAAGTTGGAAGCATTTTCCATAAAAAATATAACAGTGGGGGACCTATGCCCCTAATGTGAAAGTCAATCTTATGAGCGCAACTTTTGAAAATTCATGCGGCAATGAAAACTCAAAGGTCGCAAGTGGAATTTGTCCTTATTTTTATATAAAGAATGCTTGCATAGTAAGGATCAAATATTTCCTTTATCAATAGGGATATTAGTTTGAATCATTTGTTAGATCTGGTGGACTTAATTAAATAAGTTGTTGGTTAACAAACTTCAAGTCATTATATAGCGAATGCTATTTCGTGTAATGTCTAATCTTTGTTACCACAAGAGTTCCAAAATTATTTCATTTATTGGAATATGCTTATTTTCATTGATTCCCTATTATAATTAAACTTATACTATTATGTGAAGTATATATGTTCAATACTAAAATATAACAATAAACTTAGCATTTTCCAAGAAAGTTTTTATTTTTCCTAAAATAAAAAATAATTAAAATAACATAAAGTTTTTATTTGTAGAAAAAATATTGAAAAATTGTTCTTATATGGAAAGTAGTTATAAACATACAATTGTTTTATTAAAGTTAAATCGCGTACAATTTTTTATATAGAGAACACAACTAAAAAATAGTTTCCATTAAAAAAGCAATTTTTAAAAACAAATTCCCATTAATGTTTTTTTAAAAACAATAAAAACACTTTATTTTTCTATTTAAACATTTTTTCAATCAAATCTAATTTTTTAAATAAAATTTTTTTATCTATAAATGGTTGTTAGGTAATGAATGAGGTTTATATTAGACATTCTTGACTAAAAAATGAGTGACTCAAGAGTGAACTAACACAATCTGTCAAAATGGGGTCCAAACTCAAAGAATTAAAAAATATAGGGTTTAACTCAATGACGACTAATTAATAGAGACCAAAACCCAAATAGTCCCAAAAAAGACTTAATTTTAAAAAAGACTTCACCTATTTTAAATTCAATTATTTTATCATATTTTTAATCTAATTTAATTTAAGATGGTTAATTGAATTTGAATTCGGAATGAAGTCATTTTTAATACAAATTAATTTATTTTATTTTAATATTTTATATTATTTATTACTACAATTTTTTTAAGTCAAGTTAATGAGGCCCACGTTGGAAATAAAAACTTAAATGAGTTGATTGTTTGAAGAACTCTTCACTATGCAATAAAAATTGAGTAAATTCTTATTTTATAATTATTTCCTATCTACATATATTTGAGGTTAAAAATGACTTCACTTAAAAAAAGACTTCACAAAAAAGGACTTTTTTAGGAAGCCTATTTTGAGATTGTAATTAAAACTTATTGGGTATTATAAAATATCTAAAAATGAATGTTAGATGTTTGGTATAAAAAAAATGGCTAAAAATGTTCTATATGATACGTATTAGGTGACCCTTAATTGATACAAAAGGTTAAAATAAGAATTTTATTAAAATGACGACAAACGTAAAGAATTTTGATATTAAAATGATCTACTCATTGACAAGAACCAACAATAATTTTTTTAATATTTTGTGATTTAAAATTTAAATTATATGTGTTTTCAAAGTTCTATATCAGAATAAATCAAAAATAAAATAATTTTTCAAAGGGGTAGCTCTCTACTTCATTTCTCTCTCACTCTATCTTCCCTCTCGGTACCTTGTAACCCAATGTCTTCTTCTCAATCTTAACCAGGGGCGGAGTCAGGATTTGACGCTAGGAGGGGCTAACACCAGGGGTTCGTGGGCGGGAGCCCCGGAGCCGAATTTTTTGGAGGTTATTTAAAAAATTTTGACGAAAATCATCAAAATTCCTATTAAGGGTGGGATGAATTTAAATTTTAACACTACTTTTTTTTTTAATAATTAACACTATTTTTTTTTAGGGGCGGGCTGGTGCCCCCCCTAGCTGACCAATAGCTCCGCCCCTGATCTTAACTCCCCCTATCTCACACACACACAAAAAAACGATGAGCCGGTGGTTGGCAGTAAAAAGTTAAATGCAACAAAAATTTAGTGAAATCATTATTTATAATTATTTTGTCCCTACATATATTTGAGCAAATAAGACTTCACTTATATATAAAAAAGACTACACTGATAAAAAAGAGTTCACAAAAAAATAAAAAAATAAAAATTAAAAACAACTTAATTTGACACCTCTAGGCCCTCTAAAACCCCGATTTGGTGGATTGTTTGCTTACTCAAAAATTTTGATAGACCGAGAAAGAAAATAGAAATAGTAAATGGAAGAGAAGATAGGTAGCATTACCTTCTTAGCAACCTATCGACCTCTGATGTCGCTTGACATATTTTCATGCCGGCGATTCTCTTGTTTATGTCACCACTAAAGACCCCGCTGATGACCGTCATTAGCCCTGGATTGCCATTTATAAAACCAATCTTAACATATATGGCACGTAATATTTTTTACGTGCCATATATTAGTATTACTACCTACACAGATGGCACATAATAATTTTTACTTAGTGTAGATGTGTTTGCAATACCTCATAATGTCACACATATTTATTAACCAAAAAAATACATATACGAAAATTTCATAATCCATGACATTCACCAAATCAGGTCATAGTGGAACATCAATTTTCAATGGGTTAGTAGGCGTGTAAACAGGCCACTCATTGGGCTGCGAACGATGGCTAGTTCTCTTCAATTACTTGTGAGTTAGCCATTGTTGTAGCAGAACACTTTTACTCAATTGGTTACTATTCAGCCTTTAGTTGGGGGGGCAATTGGTAGTCTCACGTGAGTTTCATGCCAGGTCTAATCGGGTTTGTGTGAAAATAACTTATACCCAAATCTGTCCCGTTAAACTTTTTGTGTGCACTGTGTGTCTTATCATGTTTGTGTCGTGTTTGGATCATGTTCAAGTCGTGTCTTAACGAGTCGTGTCGTGTATTTACACTAACTGCCTAAACCCGATTCATTAAGTTGTCGTGTTTAGTGAGTCCACCCATTATGCACCCATATTCATTAAGACTTCTCCCAAACCCACTAAAAAGTTGTGTGGATCATGTCATGTGATAATTTTCCATCCCTACCTTTAGTTTTGTCCAAAAATAACTTAGGGTCCATTTGGTTGACATTATTTGCTATAGCAAATGCCAAAAAATTGACAAATATGAAAATTTATCATCTTTTTGGCGGTTTAGTTGCACAATTTGTCATGACATTGTTTGCCAGTGTAGAACACTCATTATGCATAAGATGTTGACAAACTTTGGTTACCTATTTGAATGAGAAATATTGCCGACAAATTTTCTAATTTCTTAAACGGTTATAATGTTTTAAAAAACAATTTAAAAATCGTTTTAAATAATTAAAAAAACTGTTATAAATATTCAAAAATTGTTTTCAATATTATAAAAAAATGGTTAAGAAAATGTTTTACAATTTAAAAAAAACGTATTATAAAAATATTGTATAAACTGTTTTTAACATTTTTAACAAAATGTTTTGAATATATTATAAAAACTGTTTTAAAGTTTTAAAAAATAATTTTAAAAACTGTTTTAAATAGTTAAGAAAACTGTTATGAATATTTTAAAAACAGTTTTTAATATTATAAAAAATTGTTAAAAAAAACTTAAAAAATGTTTTAAACTGTTTTTAACGTAAAACTGTTTTTTTAAAACGTAAAAACTGTTTTTTAATAACATTTTTGAAAACTATTTTTTTTAAATAAATAATTTTAAACATTTTTAAAAAATTGTTTTTTCGTAACATTTTTAAACGTTTTTTCGTAACGCAAAAACGGTTTTTTCGTAACATTTTTAACATTTTTAAAAAATCTAAAAATTGTTTTTCCGGAACATTTTTAAATTTTTTTTAAAAGTATGAAAACTGTTTTTAATAATAAAAACAGGGAGGAAGAAGAAAAGAAAAAAAATAGTTCTTTAGTTTTTTTAATAAATAATTTTGGGGTAAAAAAATATGTTTTTATATATAGTTTGTTACTTTTTTAATAAATAAAAAAGGGGAGTAAAAAGAAAAGAAAAAACTGTTTTTTATTAAATAAAACTGGGTACGGAAATAAACAAAAGCATATTTTTTATTATTATATATGATAACATGGACGAAAATGTATTAGTAAAATGTTTTGTCTAAAAAACTTGTTTAAATTCATTTGGTATTTGATAGCCTAATATGAGGAAAAAATATTTATTTTGGCAAAATTTATCCAAATTTTGCCATGCCATCTTTTTTGCCCACATCAATGCACCATACACAGTAGCATTTGATAATTTAAAGTAAAACAATAAACAAAAAAAAGTCCATTTGTTATGTTGTAACAAAATGTACCGTTGTAGAACTATTGGAGAAAGTTGGATGAATCACAATCAACCTCCATTGACTAAATATTATAGTATCAGATGCAACAGAATCCCTTTCCTCTAGCTAAACAAAGTGCCTTACATATCTTTCAATACCATAAACTAAATAAAGCCAAACACAACTTAAAATAATAAGGAGCTATAAGAAAGGGTAATGATACAAGATCCAGTTCGTGGACACATTTTCTAAATGTAGTGACGTGTCAGATACACATTGGGTGGATTTTTGCATCACATGGGATCCATTACAAAACACATCCAATTCGTGTCTAACACGTCACAGGGTTTAAAAAATGTGTCCACAAACTGGATCCCCGTATCTTTACTCTATAAGAAAACCATCACTTTCTTTTGCATAGATGGAATGTTCTAGCAACCTATTCAATCAAACACATAAAGACAATGAATGTCATAATAAGACACGAAAAACAACTACTTGAATATATAACTTTCCAATGACCAAAATGACTAATCAAAATGCCTCAAACTCAAGATATCCTAACAAAACTTCCCTAATTTTAAATATAATATTATTTAAAATGAAATTGGCCTCTACTGAACATAATGAATCCTCGAAAACAATCAATTTCACCAACCGACATAACGAAATCAAACTTTATAAAAAGTAAATAAAAAAAATTAATTCAAATTGGCTTTTTTAAAACTAAACAACCGAGAGAAACATAGTCCACTAATCTGTCAAATGCAAAAAAGGGAAACACAATGATAAAAGAAACAAAAACATATTATAACATAAATTTTTAATGATATATTTTTCATGCCTAGGGAAATATATGTTACACTAAAACATTTTACAAATACCCATTTTGAACACAAACTGAGTAAGCCAACATAGGTAAAGAGTTCACAAATGGTACCCGATTGATCCACGTAATGCAATCATGGGTTGTGTAAAATCCGAACTTCAACCTTGTAGTAAAGGGTAAGTGATACTCAAAGATATCAATAATAAAAAAAATATAGACTACAGACCACAACTAATACGTACACAAATGTTAAATGACTTATATTCAGGGTGCTTAGGTGTACTAAAAGAAAGACATTGAATAATAAAAAAATAAAATACATGTAGAGTGCTTAAATGTACTAGAATTTAGTACTAAATTACAACACCGGTAAACGAGTAGTATCTCTCAAACTTATACTGTACAACCTCCATTTTTCACGTAAAGGTTAGCCGGACACAATACACTGAAGATGGGGCTTGTCTAACAACTTATACCATTCTCAGCATCAAATCGTAAAATGGCATCCATAATTTAAAACCTACACGTACAGTTCGACCGTATGAAGTAATAACTGAAAATAAATAAACCTAACTCCCATAAGTTATAAAACATCCATCTCAAGTGTAACTGAAAATAAATGAGATAAATAATAAATCTCGAGTTTATGCCAGTACAATCTTTGAGATAATAAAATGACTGAAATAAAGAGTAGCAATCTATGTTAGAATCAAATGAACTGAATCCTCTTACGATCAAGTGCAATGACAAGTCTGATCCCCTGTCAACCTTGTTGTTCCTGTCTAGGAGAACATAGGAGAAAAATATTTTATAATTTGGACCAGAGCCCTAAAGTTGCAAGAATTAACTTACAAAACCAATATATAATCATCCAGTCAATTCACATTACACACAACCCATCGACACTCGCAAGCAGTATCTCACCCCTCATCTAAGTGTGCATTCTAACCTAAGTCTAATTGTGAAATTTGACATTTATACTAGTATTATAATAACAAAGGCATCTAGCACATATATTAAATGGTAGCTAAACATATACACATATGATTTCAGTCACCAGAATAATCTCCACAATACTATTCATAAGAAAATATCATTTCATCATACTACCCACAAGAATTATCATTTCGTCACATTATTTATTTTACGTAACATTGTGTTCATTAAGAGTTGTCTACATCATTAGACTACATGAATCTATTCTCAGTTAATTTATATAAATATATGTCCTTACATATATGGGGCACACTAAGGCATCTACCTTCGGCATCCAATTCGTAATCTATCAATAAGTCCAGAGTAGTCCCTCACCAAACGGGCATAAACAAAACACACATAAACAGGGCAATCACTACACGAAAAAGCTTATTTTGCAACGGAATTTATTTTCAATTTTTAACAGATTTTTTTTGCTACAAATTTGTAACAGTTATAATCCGTTACAAATTGAATACAACCATTACAATATATAGATAAGCGCTGCAAAATTTATTAAAAGGAAAAAAAGATACGGGAGGGAAGGTCGTGCAGAATTGTTCCCCCAATTCCCAAATCCACTTCAACCTAACCCACCTCTCTGTCTCAAATGCACGGAAGTCGGCGACCTCACTTTCTTCCACCTTTCCTCTACCAACCATATGCATTTCACCCTCACCTACTTCAGATCACTATTTTTTCATCTCTCTCCACATTTTATTTGTTTTCATCTTAATTTATCAAATTTGTGTTACTATTGTTATCAAATCTATTGTGTTCATTGTATTAATAAATTATTAGAGTATTAAGTTCAAGGTCATGTTCCTTCTTATATTCGGATTTTTAGGACAGTTGGTTTCAAGTTTATAAATCTAGTGTCTATGGTACAATAACATTTATTTGTGTGGTCCCTTTAGAGTTAGGAGTACACGAAATATGTAATTTCCTCTTTTTTAGTTAAAGAGGTATTTATATTTATACTCTTAGTCATACTCATTTAAAACTCATTCTAAAATAAACACATAACCCCACCTCCACCCCACCCCATCCACCGAAATTCTCGTCGGAAGGCTGAAATCCTCGTCGGAGACCGCTGGAAATCTCGTCGGATTGTTTTTCTCTCCTCGTTTCACTCTCCCTTTGTATATTTCTTTCATTTTTTTGGTCCGCGCCAGCGGCACCATTGCCAGCGCCGGAGAAGAAGGTTTGTCGTCGGAAAAAATATATTATTTGTCGGGAAAACTGGAGGTTTTAATGAAATAGTAAATTTATCGGTTTCATTTTGTTATCAAAAAATATCAAATATGGGCATTTTTGGATAGATCTCGGTGAGTAGATTTGAAATATATAAATTTTGTGAATTTTGGATTTGTAGATTTGAAGTTATGGACTTTTAAAATTTTGATGGGTTGTTTTTATGAGTTGTCAAATGGCATATTGGTCATTTTTCATGGTGTTTTTAGTAGATGGACTAAATTTATAAAATTATGTAGAGTGTCCTATTTTTATATACTTTAAATTAGATTGGACCTTTCCCCAAAACCGTCATAAATTATTGTTTGAAGAGATAATTGGATTAGCATGGTTCTCTCGACATTGTTAATGCTGCATTTTGTGCGTTGGCATAGTTATATAGTTCTTATCAATACTAAAAATATATATATACATAAATTAGGTTTTGTAATGATGGCCACTTAGTTACGTGGTTCTTATCAATACTCATCTGTTCGTAACTGTTGATATCAAGTATAACACATTTGTTCCCCCAAAATTATTGTCATGCTAACAAAGCCTACTCATTGTTAGTATGTTCTACTTCTTCATTATCTATTAAATCTACACATAATTGTTTGCCTAACCATTTCATAAGTTTTGTGAACTCCATCCAAAAAAGTTCAATGAGGTATTTTTCTACTCCTTGAGTTTGAGAGCCTTTTTGGAAATTTTGTTTGTTGTTTATTTAACACAAATATTTGTAATTTTTTAGAACCCTGATGCCATAATATTCTTTTTTATGCACATGATTTAAATTTCCATCAATCCCTTTAATTTGAGTGTTGGAAAATGCCCACCATTTGGCCTACACTAATCAAGTATTCTTTTGCTCATCCAATCAGTGAACAATTTTCCCGTATCCTAATAAATATAAGTATTGAGTAATAATAAAGAACAGTGAGATAGACAAAAAATGAAGGATTAATAAAAGTTTTGCGATTTTATAGTCACTGGGACAGCCTTTCTCTAAATAATGAAGTGTTATTTTTTATATAGATTTTGATATCATTTCATTTTCAATGATCAAATTGGATGAAGGAAGGGGAAAGGGCAAGAACTCCCTATTTTTTAGTTTTTGCAAATAGAAAAGAAAACAATAATTATAATACTTTTAATGCAAGACATCAACTATACAATGATTTCTGTTGCCAATTAATAAATAGGTTCTTTCATAATGCACATAAGGCTACGCTGTTATTTATTGAATATGACAAATTCTATTATGTGGGCCTGCTAAACTATTGAGCTAACTTCAATTACACACAAAGACTCCATTTTTCTTTTGTTGACGAGGGGAGGTATCAATAAACAACTCAAAACCTTCAAGATGTGTGTTTCCACTAGAGACGACACTTATGGTTTTCATTACCCAGATTATCACCTTATTCTTTGTATTGGAGACATTAATCTCCCCAGTGGTGGCATTTAGTTGAATCTGGGACACCGTGTAATCTGTTGATACATTTTCTCCAATATTTATTTAGCAGTTTGCATGTAACTAGTGTGTAAAAACTGATTTTCCAATCATTTAGCTGGTAATTTTGATCACGTACGCCGTCATTTAGCTTGTAATTCTGATTTTCCAACCAATTAAACTCTAATATTTTATTTACAATCATCACTGACTTGCATGCCAAATGTAGATTTCAAGAGTTGGATCGTTGTTGGCTAAAAATAATGGTCTGAATGAATGTCAATTTTATAAAATAAGAAATTTAATCACTAATGCGGAATAACGACTTAGATGAAATTATTGATATCTTTTATTTTAACTCTTACATGTGTATTGTTTATAACCATTGAATTGCGTGTATTTTGTGTGGGTGATGGAGTGTGTAGAGGCTGTGTTGCTGATGGTCTTATAGTTGTATTTTGTTCACTCCCCGTGCATCGTACGAGTTACCATATACTATAAATTTTATACGTTGAGGAATTCCTAAAACCTGCTTGCACTCCTTGAAACCTCCTGATGGTAATTAAAGTTTTAATACTAAAATACACATTGAAACGTTTATATGATTAATTTCTTTATTTATTATTAACACATTAATATAACACATGCACACATCTTCTACACGGATGAAATTTCCTAGAAAATAATATCTAAAATCAAATCTTAAATATAGATGTAAGAATTTATATGGCAGTGTAATTAATTCTCATGGTCAGTTTGTGACAAAAAAATTATGAACTTTTTTATAGGTGTTATAAGTTAGAAGAAAAACTATTACACCCTCGAGGTTTTTGTCCATCCATAACTTAATCATAGCACTGGAAGACTTTTATTGCATGAATAGGTGAGTTAAATTCCATTTCTTCGCATCAAAACTCACTTTTGTGCCCCTGCTTTCTGTTCATAGTGATTCTCTGATGGGTTTTCTTCCACAACTTGTCATATAAAGAAAGAAACATTAAGTAAAAGTTTAGCAGAGAAAGATGTGGACAAGCCTGAAGTTCTTGAAGTTGTGTTAAAAAAAACTATTGATTTGGTAATGGATCTGAAAACTAATAGGTGTTTTTTTATGTTATGTATAAATTTGTGGTGGTTGTTCAAGATGGTTTGATGGCTTTGAGCTCTTGTGAGTATAGAAAATCATACCCATTGAGGAAGTTTTTGAGAATCTTAGATGTATCAAAGAGGGTATCACCACTGAAGGTGCTCAAGAGAGTGGGTATTTTTTTCCACAACAATCTTGAGGAAAAGGTGTTGACTTGTCTCTTAAATTCTCTTGCAATTCAGAAGTTGAATAATTCTTTTCAACTTTCATCTGTTTTGTACTTGTGTGTTTTCTTCACACTGTAATTATCATGTTAGAAATGTTCATTTCAACTTTCACCTGTTTAAAAACAGTTGTCAGTGTTATATACTGTAATTCTGATGTTAAGAAATTCTTCTCAATTTTATCTATTTTTGTTGTCTGCGTTTTATACTCTAATTCTTAAGTTACCATTGTGTTCTCAGCATTCTCTATGTTTATCCTTTTTTCTTGATAGGTTGAAAGTTTGAAGGCAAAACTACTTGAAAAGTCATAACACTTCCTTGTGGACTTTCAATTTGAGTCTAAAGATATAACGATACTTTCAACGGATCATGATGAAGTTCCTACTTCTGCTCATGGAAAGGTAAATACTCGTGACCTCATGCAAAATATGGAATCCTCACAAGTAAATCTCCTCGCATTGGTGCATTTTCTTTTAAAAAATGATGAGAAGTATTATCACTTTCTTATACACTGTCAGTCTACTTCATGGATCTGGCCTTAATTATTTCATCAGTTTGGGATCAGGGGTGTTCTTCCTGAAAAATTTGCTGGATTTCATAAATTTTCTGGATATTGAATTCAAGGTTCTTCAATGGTGAATTAAAATAGATACGAAATTAAAGAAGAGTAAGATCAGAAAAGTAAGATTAAAAGAACAAAGAGCTAAAGGTAGCTCTTCTCATAATTTTTATTACACATCATTGAAGAGAGTCTTGCACTTAGTTCCCCAACGGATGCATGGATTCGGTGGGAATTAATGACTAATTCGCGAATTTGGCAGGAAGTCAAATTCGTGTATACAAAACTTTGAACCGATTTGTTGGTAAATAGACACAAAAGCCTTTTATTATAATTAGTACAGCAAGGACAATTGCTACTAACAAAGGTTATGCAACTTTTCCTTCGAAGAGTGATGGACTAGTTTCTCATATTTAAAGAGCCTAGTGGGGTGAGATTGTTTTCCTCCATCGATGTGGGACTAGCAAGATCAAATCTTCCATATATCAACCATTAATAAAACTTTAATCAGGCTCTCTCCGATGTGGGATAGAGCTTTTTTTTGTTACACTATGTAGCTTTCATTGTTAAATTGAATTATGGCACACCATCTTTATATATTTGTATAATTATATATAACAATTTAATTTATATATTAAAATTATACCCATCTCAACAAAATCTTTTACTTATTGTCTTTTAATTATATAAAACTCACTTTTAGTGATTGTCTTTTAATGATGAAAAATATGAGCAATTTTTATCTTTTAATTATTTTTAACTTTTGTTATTAAACTATATATTATTTGTGTGCTTAATTACATAAGATATAATTATACATATTAAAAAGAATACACAGACTTATATATATATATATATATATATATATATATATATATATATGTGTGTGTGTGTGTGTGTGTGTGTGTGTGTGTGTGTGTGTGTGTGTTAAATACACAGACGCACCTGTGGCGCTCTCAAATTCCAATAATTTGAAAATCGACGAATTGACGCACTCGCATTCGCACCCGCTCCCGCTTCCACACTCGCATTAGGGCACTAAGGTCTTGCACACCACCTTTAAACATAACTGCCTTTTCTCTCCTCTAAAAATCATACACATTCGAAAGATTCCCTCCACCAACCTTAATATTCACAGACCTTCAAATGACAACGTTTAACTAAAAACCAAAACAGTAAGTAAAATAGAGAAAATATATTGCACAACTAACGTCGACCCAATACTGACGACCCTAAATGATGGTATCATATGTAAGGTAAAATATAAATAATGCCCTTCTCAAAAACCAAAAACTGACAAGACTTTTTTTTGGATGATGCCTTTTTTACCATTATCTTACATAATATGATATCCATTAAGAAATACGAACAGAAACGAGTTTGATTTTAAGTAACAGCCTAGTCCTTACTGCTTAATAGCATTTTTCCCTGGCACATTGGGTTGTGCTGCAACTTGCTCATAATATAGCGGTAAGTAGTATATGTGTGGGGTTGCTTTGATATTCTTATAAAGATCGTCGAGGGTGACAATAGGAGGGCCAACTTTCTCAGCAAGTGGAGGAGGGGGCGGAAGAAGTCGTTCCATTGCTGTGGGAAAAGGATTGGGCAATGGTAGTGGTGGTGGTGGGAGAGGGAGTTGAGGTGGAGGTGGAAGCTTCTGTACTCGGGGGAGGGTACGATTGCTGGAGGAGGTGGTGGTGGTAAGGTAGGAGCTTTACTAACAGGGGCTGCAGGAGACTAAGGATAATCCACTCTCGTTTTAACTTCTTAGGGGTCAAAAAACTTGGCCATCGGGAGGCGTCCTCCATTTGGAGGACAATATAGGTTGTAGACCTCATTTTTAGTCTCTAATCTTCCTCAACTGATGAATAGGTGACATAGCAATGGGTTTTAATATGATCCATCCAGAAATTGGTGATAATGTTAATTTTTCCAAAAAGTTCTTGCATTGGTTTCAAAGTAAATGGACGCAAGAATCAGCTTATTCTGAGAGAATTAGTCGAAGGCCTTGACAATAGCGGAACAGCACGTTCCTTGGGTGGCTTTTCATCAGTAATTATAGAAGGGTCGGATCTAGAGAAGTTGCACTTCATGATAGGCTGAAACGCATCCTTAGGGGTTGTGGAAGGAAAAAATATTGACATTTTGTGGTTCTCCGACTTTAAGGCCTTCAGAATTCCACCTGCGCTGCCTTTTTATAGTCTCATTATTGTTCACAGTCGTTTCTTGGGAGTATGACACTATCACTACAAGTCATACTCACTTAGGCCATCTACAATGGGATTCAATAAATTTATGGGTTTATGGGATGAATTAACGGGTGAGTGGCGCAATGCAAATTCGTTAAAAAAGGGTGTGGGGCGGGAAACATTCTTGCGCTTGGACCAGGCGAACAAAATTCTTGTGCCTGGCCTAAGTGGCAAGTTAGCAATTGCACAAAAAATTATTTAAATATGGTGTGGGACGGAAAACTATTGTCCTTTTGGTCATGGGGCGGACAACAGTTGTCCTTCTGATATGGGACGGACAAATGTTTCCCGCCTCTGCCACTGAACAGGATCCGTTATCCCTCCTCTACACTTATGGGACGCTAAGTGGATCCCCTCCAAATTCTACAGATTATTCCACCCATTGTGAGTCAAAAATCACCAAACTAAAGGATCCACAATGGGATTAGAGGACCCATTGTGGATGGCCTTACAAGTCATACTCACTTATAGTATTACTATAAGTCATACTCGCATACCTGGTTGTTAAGATCAAATAAGTCGAATGTGGCCCAGTATTAAATACAACCAGTCGCTTATCTAAAATGATCTTTCTTCTTATACAATAGTTACATTAGTGGGATCATCATTAGGAATAACAAGTTGGAGTGTTGTAGACCATAAAGGGCTTGATCGAGGATCATATTGAAGAACTTTTAAAGAATGCCGGAACCTAAGTATTGCTTAAACTAATCAAGCCTTATACAAGAATTCATATTTCATTCATATCAAAGGAGTTTAATGTGCCAGAAAAATATGTTGAGGACTTATTGGTTTCTCTTATCTTAGATAATCGTATTCATGGATGTATTGATCAAGTTAACAAACTGTTGAAGCGTGGAGATAGGTTGACCTTGAATCTTAATGACTTGGTCTTTGAACCACTTTGTTACCTAGAATTTTCATAGTTGTTTTGTGTGAATTGCATCCACCGTCGTCTTTTGTTTTCAAATTTATGTGTTGCATAGTTTGCACAGATACAATGGCTAACATATTACTTTCATGCTGACAGGGCGTAACTGTGGATGAAATAGTTGAAGATCTTATTGCGAACAGTGCAACATTTGAGGAAAAAACATCATTTTCCCAAGTATGTATGACTTATAGTAATCAAGAACTTTGTATAATGTAGATATTTATATACTGAATTGAAGTCCGACTTTGGGAAAAATAAAGGCTTAAGAAGCAAAAGAAATATGACCATATAGTACTCTTGAGGCTTAAAAAGCAAAATTCTAGTTCTCTTATATGCCCACCTCATAAGATAATATGAAATAAGTCTTCTTGTTTTCACAATTTTATAAAACTGTAAATGATGTAAGCGGAATCATTTGCACAACATTTGAAATAATATGTTTCTTTCTCTTTCTCTTTCTCATTCATTCATCTCTAAAAGTAAAGTGATTATAATGAATGGCCAATGACCATATTATAAGTATGTAAAATGAATAAAGAGGGCACATTAAAGACATTTCGAGGAAATGTCTCTCTCTAACCTAGTATAGAAATTAAAAGAGAGAAACCCTAATAAAACAAGAATAAAAATACATAAAAATTACAAATAAAACATGTCTAAACCAAATGCGGCCTCATCGGACTCTTGATTGGCCAAATTAACTAGTATACGCTTCTTTTGGGGTTAGAAATGGGCGTTGGGAGGCAAAAATAGAAAACAACAACCTAGAGGCCTAAAAATAAATATAAACACATAAATAAAAACCATAGTAACTTATCTAAACTAATCGTGTCCTCATCGGGATCTCGGTTGGCCAAATTGACTAGCATATGCTTCTTTTTGGGTTAAAAATAGGTGTTGGAGGGCAAAAAATGAAAACAACCACCTAGCTGCCTAAAAATAGACACAAACACATAAAGAGATATGAAAGTAACTTGTCAATACTAATCGAATCCTCATCAGACTATCGTAGGCCAAATTGACTAGTATACGCTTCTTTTCAGGGTTAAAAATGAGTGTTGGGGGTGAAACTAAAAACAACCACCTACCAGACTAAAATTAGGTACAGACACATCAAGAGATACTAAATTAACTTGTGTAAACTAATTGCATCCTCATCGGACCCTCAGTTGTCGAAGTTGACTAGTATAAGCTTCTTTGGGGGGTTAAAAATAAGTATTGAGGGGTGAAAATTGAAAACAATAACTTAACGACCTAAAAATATGTACAAATACAAGGTCAACAAAAGAAGGGGACAAAGATCCTACAACTATAGGGCTCCACTTTCTCAGAAGATGTCGACTCCTTTCGTTTCTCAACAGCTTTTGTAGCTTGATCATTAGGGACGCGACCACAAATATGTCTAAAGTGCGTGCTTATATAGGCTCAAGTGCAAGCCTGTCACGTTAGTAATAAACCCAGTAAGTAGGGATCGTCTCCACAGGGAACTAGGATGATGAATTGTAATTACACGGAATAGATGACTAACCCTAAAATCGATTCTCGAAATGAAACGGGAAAGGTGATTAAGGTAAATGAAATGGCTACTAACTAAGTGTGAACAAAAATTAACTGCGAACTAAACTAAGTGCAAAGGAACAAACCTACTGAATGAATTAAATACGAATAAGCAAAGATAGGTTGGGTTATAATCCCCCGAACCCTAGTACATTTACCGGGTAGAATGATAGCTTTTGAATTGAGCCAGACTTTATTAATCCTGAGCATTACATATATGAGGGTATGCACCCGCGTCGTACATAATCAAAGGCAAAAATAAAGTGGTGCTGAATAGCTACACACACATTGCATCCTTAAACACCCCGGTTACCTAGGTCAAACGAGGTTAAAAGGTCTACAATGGTTCTGCGTACTACACGACACGATTCATTTAAAATTCAATTCAAACTCTATTTTCTACATGGGTACATTTACATCAGGTTGTCTTCATGCACCCTAACCCGAAAAAGCTTAGTTGGACATGTTGAAATTAAAGGAAAACATAATTTATAAAGTGCAAGAATTCATGACTAATTTGGAAAATTTGAGAAGAAAATTTTGAATGAAGAATTGCAAACTGGAAATTAAGAATTAATTAGCCTAACTACGAAAGAAATTAAAAGCAGTAAATTTAATGGTACTTGCAAAGGAAGAAATCTGGAAATGAACTTGAATCTATAATTAATTGCAACAATTCTTGAAAACTAGGGTTCTAGAATGCAAGAGCCCTTAAAAACTAATAATATTCGAACCTCCTAATGTCTGACACCAAGTTAAAATAAATACATCCCGAAATTTACAAGATTTGGAGAAAACTAAAACTCTAATTTATAAAAGAAAAGTTTGGGAAAATCTTATCCGAAACTGGTCCCGTGGGAAATCTTTGATTCGGTCTGATGTCATCTAGACCGGTTCATTTTATTCTAAAATTAGATCGATTCAGAACCCAATTTTATACAGAGTCTTCAAATTTCCTGGATCGGTTCGTTATTGGCTTTGACCGGTCTGGTCCGATCCGAGTCCTTAAACTTTCTTTTCCTCTTTTCTCTTGATAATCTCTCATTTTTGAATCTTTGAAACTTCTGATCTGAGGCTCGGATTAGGATGAATTTTCTTCCTACGCGCTTGTAGACATGAGATCTTCAATTTCCATGTTGGTACCTCGTCCGAACTCCAAATGTGAATTAACTGTTTTTCCCTCTAACTTTCATTCCATTCCTGGTTTCTCAGTTTTGGATTCCTCCTCTCTTCATTTGCATTAAATACTTGTAAAAATCATGAAAAATACACAACACTTGAGGCACTATGTGGGAATTGAAAATAGCATATAAATGAGATAAATCAATACAAATTACATTATTGGAGGTGCTAAAAGCCCCTACATTAAGGGGATAAATTAGAAAGAATTTAGGACTAATCAATCAGTAACCAAGATCACCCTAGGATCCTTCTCAGCATGATCAATAGGTTGGTTGACCAGAGACTCCTCAACAGCCATAGGATTGGGGCCCAACAGGGGTTGTTTAAACATATTAGATTCTATAAGGACCCCTACAGCTCCTAAGGCCTGGTCTCAGGCCTTCTTGAAGGCCAACTGCCTAACATAGCCTATTTGATGCTCGACATCGCCATAAGCTGCTTCCCAGCCTTCATTATATCCGATATCCTTCGCGGTCTTTGCTTCTCCATTCAACTTCTCTACCTTGGTGACCATGTCCTTGTTCACCTAAAAAATATTCAGTTTGTCGGTGATCACCAAATTATAAGCAGTTTGGAAAGCGGCCAACTCCTTCGCTGACTTCTCCTTGAGGCTAGCCAAAGCTTTTTCCTTCTCCAGTTCAACGGCATCCTTGGAGCTAGCTAAAGCTTGATCGGACTTTTTTAGAGTCTCTTTGAGCTCATCATTTTTTCTCGATTGGTCTGCTCGACAATATAACAGTGTAGTAAAATCAAACATTAACTGCGAAAGAAAGGAGAAGCACAGATTAATCTATAGAAATTGAAAAAGAATCAAAGTAGAGTATAGAGAAAGGGGGACAAACCAAAGCAGTCCTTTAGCGGACTTGAGGGCTAACTGGTCAGGCCCTATCCTCATCGACTGCTCGCAATCTACAATGAGCACCGCCCCATCCAGAAGTTTGGGAGAAAGAAGGAGTGTCAGAAACACCCTCCCCCTCAACATTTAGAAGAAGAAAAGGCACAAAAGGGACTTTCAAGGCCTGTGTCTTCTTCCTCTCCTTTTCTCTTTTTCTCCCTTTCTCTTTCTTTTCTCTCTCTCTCTCTCCCTCTCTCTCTCTCTCTCACACTCTCTCTCCTCTTCTTATTTTTTCTTCTTCTCCACCTCACTCTCCTTCCCCCACTACAACAATTCTTACATTTAGCTGCGAATTTCTTAGCTAGAAAGGAAAATTCATAGTAAAAACTCATTTTTTGCCACGAAAATTATTTCGTGGAGAAAAATATTACATTTAACCACGAAATTCAGATTTTCTTTGGCAATAAGTGATAATATGTTGGCGCCAATATTCCCTCAAAAAAAATTATTTAGAAACGAAATATGAATTATTGGAAACGAAATTTTTCATAGCAAATACTTTTATGTTTTTCAACGAAATATTTTTTGTGGTGTAAAGTGTCAAAACATTTCGCAAGAAAATATTTTGTAGAGGAATATTCTAGTTTTCTAAAACCACTTTTAATATCACCCAATCTCAAAATCTCCCAAGTCAGCTACTTACCTGATCGTCCCTCCAAATACAGCATGAAACCCTATTTCTCTTTTCTCTCCAACTTCAATCGCCACTTTCGTCTTTCTCTCAGCTTATCGACAGTAAGTAAAATCCTATTTTATGTTTTACTAGTTATGTTAGAGGTGATATGTATGTTTATTAGTATTATGTTATGAGATTACCACTTCGTGCAAATATCGTGTTTTGTTTCCCAATTTTTAGGATTTTTTTGGCTCCCTAATTATTTAGGATTTTATCAGGTGAAATGCAGTGTGGGTTCTTGGCTCTCGTATCCCACTCTCAGGAATCGTCGGCCACCATCGGTACCTATATCTTAACTATCTACTTCTCTTTCTTTATTGGTGTAAATGTTTATAAGAGATCTTCATTTTTCTCTGTTTTTGTGTTGGTTTTAAGAAACTCAGTTTTTGGGGTTTGAATCACTGGCTTGGGGGTTTGAAAACAAAAAATGAAATAGCGATTGGGAGAGAAGAGAGGGAGGTGCGTACAGAGAGGGTTTGAATCACCGATTTGGGGATTTTTAGTGTTTTGATTCTCACAAAAAATAGTTTTAGGAACTTTTTCAAGATGTAATATTATCATGGATTATAAGATTTTTGTTTTTCAGCTAATCATGTAGGTAAAAGTAGACTTGAAAGATCTATTCCGTGGAAGAAGAATTCATATACGTGTTGATTACAATGCTTAAGACCCAAAATATGCGTAAGTTTCTTCAAGGTGATGACTTTTCTCTTTGTTATGTCTTTATGCATTCCGAAGTAGACTAAAATAGTCTTAATATTTAATTACACCTTTATTAGGTTGACCAAGTTATTCAAAAATATTGGTAAAGCGTTCTTTTGAAACAATAGTGTTATAATCTTATAAGTGATGCTATTGCTTTGTTGGTAACTGAGCATATGCAATGGGATATGAAAAGATGAAAGATTAGTCTCATATGTGGGAAAGTAATGGCGGGTTTGTGTAGCTGAGTTAATCATTGCAGAAAAAAAAATTATAGGAAAAGATAGGATAGATAAAGAGGGGTCAATTATGATTATGAGGAAGTGGACATAAATATCATGTATACTTTTCTTTTTAAAATCACTTTGAAAGGAAAAAAATATAGATCATACATGTAGAAAAATTTTTAAGTCAATCGAGGCGAGTTCACTTTTATTATGTTTAAGGTATTAATTTTTTTAAGTGTGGTTTTAAAACGTTATGTTCCAGATGCATTTGTGCATGTTATTCTCATATGTCTCTAAAAAAAGAACCTACTAATAGATTCTGAAAAAAAAATCAGTGACAAGGAAGGAGAAAGAGAAAGAAGATGAGAACTCGAATTTTGGTGCCAAAATACACCTCAGTCTTAGTGGTTTGTTTTTTACCATGTTCCAATTTATTTTTCAATTAAGTTTGTATATACTTATTTTACATCTAATGATATGTTTATTAGTTGGGTAATAAACATATTTTTTACAAGTAGCAAGAGTCTTATACACACCATCTTACCAGTCATCTCAGCATGGTATGCTTTCAAACCTACTGCTTTGTATATTTTATGGAGTCCCTGAGACACTCCATCTAATTAAATACCGGATAGCTAAATACCGGATAGCTACTCCTTTATTTAAATTAATACAAAATGTCAAGTTAGCTCAGTCCATAACATCATTGTCGAAAACATTTTTATCAATTACTAGCCACCTAATATTTAAAAAGTGAGTTGTCGGATTTTATTAAATTAAATTAACATGCAACCAATTTGATTTAAAGATAACTATACTACATCCACAACATAATAGAATAATGATGAAATGATAAAATGCGTCTGGAGTAACACTCCCCTGAATAATACATTTACTGAATAAAACATAATAGAAGTTCTAGATTACTAAATAAACCCAAAACTGAATTAAAACTGGTAGTCAGAGAGTGCTATAACTGAATGGAAAGAGGCGACATGCCCTGATTGATAAATAACCCTGAATAGAATCAAATGTAAAATGCGGAGGCATCTAATACCGAGATCCTGTAACTTCCACAGCAGCTACAACACGTTTATGGAATGGAACTTTTATGCTTGGCGTCCCTGTAGTGGGGAACCTAAAAAGGGTTTTACAAGAAAATATTTTTGATAGCAAACGGGTCAGAGCCCGAGGTGAAAATAGTTTTAAAATACAGCAAGTGTTTAATTACATTAAACAGTAAATATTTTATACATGTATGGTTGCGTTTTCTCACATGAGTCCTTAACCCCTCTACTAATGTGCACGCCTAGCGTATATCCTTAACCCATCCTAATTATGCCTCTAACTATCTAGTCTGTTAATTACTTCCTGTTTCCACATTATAATTAGGGTCTATTCGTATTACTCTATTATATTCTGCATGTAACTCAACTTTCCTTTATTTAGAATTTATTACATCAATTATGATATGAATTATCACATTTCTATTTCCCATTCAAGTATCTTAATTATTCGTATTCGCAATTTAACAAGGAATCACTTATTAATGCAAGTATATCATTCTCATTATAAATATACAATTATAGCACCCCCAGGCTAAGGTGTGGTGCACACATACTCTGATATCTAATCCTGGTACATCATGTACATAAGGACTACGTATTCCGAATAACTCAGGAATCGTTTCAATGAGCCAAAATCACACATATTGGAGGCGAACATAGTCCCCAGACACACGGGTCACGCATATACCTATGCTCCTATGGTCCGCAGTCTTATTAACTCAAAATAAGCCATTCAAGGCCCTATGTTCTTGAGGTACCACTATAAATCCCCCCGTAGGCACACAAAGATCAGATGGCCTTTATAAATAACCTACCTCCCGTGATAGCAAGTATGGTAGGTATGTCATACACATAATAATTCATATAATAAGCATTCACACAACTTAAATAATTGTTTATTTTATTAAGGGTATATTTCAGCCTTATATTATTAATCAAAGTTCATACTATGGTTATTTCAGATGATATATTTTATTTTGTCGATGTGTCTCACGTCGTGAACTTTCGAGTACTTAAATCCTAACCGGAGAGGTTACTAAGTCTCCAAACTTTCCCAAATATTAATTCAGTACCGTTATCTCTTTATTTATGTCTCAAATCCTAACTTCTTACTCCTAATAATATAAATCATGTTTCGTAGCATAAAATAAGAAATTACTAATAGAACCCTCGTAAATCAAATCACTATATTCCCAATTGATTTTAATATGTTCCGGGGTTTTAATTTTGTCCATACTGGTTTCCCCTAAGTCCTAATGTCTTTATATAATCCCCTCGTTCAACTTTAAAAAGGCCGGAATTAGTTAAATCCGAAAAAGAAAAAAAAAATTACTGTTTCTGGGGAGATCGATCGATCGATCATGAATGTCGATCGATCGAGCACCATCGATCGATCGGCCTATGAATGTCGAGCGATCGATCAAGCAGGTGCAGACTACGGGTTTGCTTGATTTTTAGTCCAATTCTTGTCTCAAATCATCAATTCAAGGTGTTAAATTCTAAAGTAAATATCTAGGATCATTATGCAACCTAACTACATGATCATCAAGTGTCCATAACTAATAATTCATCATCAATTTGTCTTTTCTTGGATTAATCATCAACATTTCATAAAAAGTCTTATCTTTCAATTTTCTTCAAGAATCATCATAATCTCTTCATAAATCCGAAATTAATTACACATGGATTGTGATTTACTAAGTAAGGTTATTCCAAAATCAAGATTACATAATCATCCTACCAATAATTAAGGTTCCATCTCCAATTTCACGAGTTTTTCATATTTTTAAGGATATCATCAAATCCTACTCTAACATGGATAATTTATTTGCTGAATCTTAATGGATTAAATCACTTGCCTTTGATTTGAAGTTCTGATCCTTTGATGATGATATAAAGTGATTTTCCTTCTCTTTTTCGATCACAATTTCCGGCGATTGCGGCGGCGGGTGGTGGTGGCGGCTTTGGAAACCCCTTAGAACTTCTCCCCTCTTCTCTCTTTGATGAAGGCTTGGTGTGACAATGAATGAACCCAAAAGGGTATTGATATAGGTTGATTACAAGACCCAAATTTCGTGGGTTGCAATTCCCCAAAAATGGAAATTTCCAAAATGCCATTCCAGGTTGCCGGTGTGGCCTAAAAATGCCCCGGGACCCAAACTAAACCCCGACTAGTGTTTTCTGACTATCTTAACCCTTCTAGACACTATGGTGCACTTAAAATGCTCATATGGATGATAAAATTATATTTTACTTTTAAGTTTAATTAAATTGATTTCTGACGTGTATGCGCGCATCCCAACTTACTTTCCCGAATTGTCGTATTTATGACTTGCGACAATTCTAATTATTTCTATAATCATATATTTTTATATTTACCCAATGATATTCATCATCATTATCATAATCAACTACCAACTCAAATCTTTCTAGTATTTATATCTGGGTTCATTTCCAATTAATTTCTATTTAATTTAATTAATCCCATTGAAATAAAATCTATAAATTACGGGGTATTACATGCTTTCCCCCTAATAACTGAATTTCGTCCCGAAATTCGAAATTAAATTATACCTGGCAAAAATAACTCTGGATAACGCTCGCGCATCTCATCCTCACGCTCCCAGGTAGACTCCTCGACATTGTGATGCCACCACTGAACACGTACTAATGGTACTATCTTTGACCGTAGTTTCCTTTCGCAATGGTCTAGAATAGCAACTGGCCCTTCCTCATAGGAGATATCGGGCTGAATATCAATATCTTCTAAAGTAATGTGAGTATGGTCCAATTCGTCTCGAAGATATCTCCTTAGTGAGGAAATGTGGAACACGTCATGGACCCTAAGCAAGTGTTCCGGTAATCCGAGTCTGTAGGTGACTGGCCTAATCATTTAGATGATAGGGAATGTCCCCACGTATCTAGGTGCCAACTTTCCCTTCTTCCCAAAACGCATAATCCCCTTCATAGGAGATACTCTCAGCAGCACCTGATCCCCCACATTGAATTATCGAAAGGACTTTTTGGCATCAGCATAGCTTTTTTGTCGGTCCTGAGCTACCCGAATACGGCTTTGTATCATCTCTATTCTCATCGAAGTATCCTGAATCATTTCCGGTCCAAATAGTTTGTTATCCCCCACCTCTAGCCAACATGACGGGTAACGACAAGGTCTACCGTATAACGCCTCAAATGGAGCCATACCAATAGTAAACTGGTAGGAGTTATTATAGGAAAATTCCACCAGTGGAAGATACTGCTCCCAACCACCTCCGAAGTCTAGTATACACATGCGTAACATGTCTTCCAACATCTGATTGGTCCATTCAGTCTGCCCATCTGTTTGAGGGTGATAGGCTGTACTTAACCAAAATTCTGTTCCCATGGCTTCCTGGAAACTCTCCCAAAACCGTGACACAAATATTTTGTCTCTGTCAGACACGATATTGAGAGGTACCCCATGGAGTCTTACTATTTCCAAAATAAAGATTTGAGCATACTGTCCCGCAGTGTAGTTTGTTCGGGCTGGAAAAAAATGAGCAACCTTTTTCAACGGATCTACGATCACCCATATGGAGTCGTGACCTCTTGGCAATGTAGGCAATCCCATAATGAAGTCCATGGAAATGCTCTACCAGTTCCACATAGGGATTTCTAATGGCTGTAAAAGTACTGCCGGCCTCTGATGGTCCACTTTTACTAGTTGACATGTGGCACATTTTGAAACAAACTCGGCAATATCTCTCTTCATTCCACTCCACCTGTACTGTTGCCTCATATCTTGGTACATTTTATCCCCACCAGGATGCACTGAAAATAACGACCCGTGCGACTCTTGCATTACTTCGTGTCAAAAGTCTTCCCCCTAAGGAACAACTAACCTTCCATTGAAGCGTAAGCCCCTGTCTGAACTAACGAAATAAGACTCGGCTCCTTCTGCTAACAGTTGGACTATTTTCTCCTAAAAACGTGTCTATTGCATAGGCCTGTATTACCCTAGCGATAATCTGGGGCGTAACTATCATTACAGACATGAATGATCGGGCCACTGTGTCCTGGTGTCCCAAATCATTCCACTTTGCTTTCTACACCTCGTCCACCTCACCCTCTGGCCTACGACTCAATGCATCTGCTACCACATTAGCCTTCCCTGGGTGGTATTGGATATCGAACTGATAATCCTTCACAAACTCTAGCCAACGGCGTTGACACATATTCAGCTCCTTCTGGATGAAGAGGTACTGAAGCGACCTGTGGTCTGTGAATAAACAGAATTTCTCACCCAGGAGATAATGTCTCCAAATTCGAAGAGCAAATACGACAGCTGCTAGATCCAAGTCATGGGTGGGGTAATTCCTCTCGTGAGGCTTAAGCTTACGGGAAGCATAAGCTATGGCCTGGTTTTCCTGTTGTAGTACACCCCCAAGTCCTAGTAAGGATGCATTAGTGTAGACGAGGTATTCCATTCCCGGTTTGGGCAATGCTAACACTGGTGTTGAGGTCAACTTGTCCTTCAACTCGTCGAATGCCAATTGACAGTCATCGCTCTAGATAAATGGCAGACCCTTGCGATGTGTCAAAGTACCCGCTATTTTTTAGAATCCCCGAATAAATCTCATGTAGTATCCTGCTAGGCCCAAGAAACTACGTATCTCTATTGGTGTCATGGGTTGTCCCCATTCCCTCACCACGAATACTTTCCCTGGATCAACAAATAATCCTTTGTTCGAGACTATATGACCCAAAAACTGGACCTCCTTTAGCCAAAACCCACACTTCTCATATTTTGCATACAACTCGTTCTGACGTAGTGTCTGCAAAACCTGTCTTAAGTGGTCGACATGCTCTTCCTCGGTCTGGGAGTAAACCAGAATGTCATCAATAAAGATGATGACAAACTGGTCTAGAAATTCTTTAGACACCCTATTCATCAAGTCCATAAACACAGCTGGGGCGTTGGTCAAGCCAAAAGGCATAACCCTGAACTCATAGGAACCATATCTTGTCAGAAAGGCTGTCTTGGAGACATCCTGCTCCCTAATTCGCAACTGGTGGTACCCTGATTTCAATTCAATCTTTGAGAAGAAAGAGCCTCCTCTCAACTGGTCGAATAAATCATCGATTCGGGGCAACGAATATTTATTCTGTATCGTGATTTTATTCAGTTCTTCGTAATCGATACACAACCTCAGAGATCCATCCCTTTTCTTAAAAAATAGAACAGGAGCACCCCATGGCGAAGTACTCCTACGGATAAACCCCTGACCCAATAGATGATCTATCTGGTCTCGTAGCTCTCTCATCTCCACTGGAGCCATACGGTAAGGTGCGCGGGCTATTGGCTGAGTTTCCGGTGCCAAATGAAGTCTATTTTCTCTACTTGGTGGAAATTCAGGAATATCTCGAAATACATCAGCAAACTCCCGAACAACAATAATCGAGCCAAGTGGTATTACCACCTCCCTAAAGGTGTCCTCCTCGATATTATACAAGTGAGTGGACGATCCTCCCTTGGGGTGAGGCATCGCCACTAAAAACATATCTTGCCCAAGTATGGCAAAAATAATACTCCTACTATAACAATCAATCATGGCTCGATACGAAATCAGCCAATCCATACCAATAATAGAATCATACTCGATCATATCTAATACTAACATGTCGACAGACAAAGTAAGTCTCCCGATCTTTACACCAACTCCTCTCCATATAAGGGAAATAACATAACCCCAACTCAACGGTGAATCTACACAAGTAACGATGCTCTCCACGATCTCTAACAATCCCATAGCGTACGCAAAGCTCGTGGCAATAAAATAGTGCGTAACCCCTGTGTCAAATACAATGCGCCCCATAGTCCCCTGAATAGAAAACATACCCTGAATCGCAGGTGGTTCCTGTTGAACTGCGGCCAGCTGGAATTGGTAAACCTGATCGTACTGAAGTTGTCCCTGTTGGATTGGGACGGCTGGGATTGGTGGCAATGTTGGCATCTGCCGTGGTGCTGGGAGGGCGACGGGAAAAATTGGTCTTTGGGGCTCATTTCGAGCACCTTGCTGTTGCTACTGCTGCGGGGCCCTACTCCTTTCAAAACAATCCTAGCGTTTGTGGCCAGTTTTTCCACATTGGTAACATATCCCTGGGAAGTTTCCCCCTCGATATCCTTGCGACCCGCGGCCTTGATGGCCGTTACCACCCCTTCCCTGGCCATACTGGCCCTGCTGAAAATAATTATGGCCTTGATGGCCTGGATGACCATGTTGGCTCTGCTGGCCATGCCTAAAACCTCCTAGGCCATGCCTAAATCCCCCTAATCGAAATCACTTGAAATCCCCCTTTTGGGGACTTGTTCACCTTGTTTATGTTGTCCCTGAATTGGTTGTGCCCCGTTAGCACCATTTCCACTTATCCTTCCCTATTGGCTAGACCCTCCTGCTCGCTTACCCTCTGTCAAGTGAAAGCGGTGGTCCTGGCAGTGTAGTAAAGCTACGTTAACCACATCTGAGTAGGTGGCCAAGGAAAGATTTCCCAGCAAGTGCTGACGAATTCTTCATGTCAACCCATCCGTGAACCTTTGGATTTTCCTCTCTTCCATGGGGATCTCATCAGGGACGATATTCAGAAGATTAGTGAATTTTGTCTCATATTCTGCCACTGTCTTTCCCTCCTATTTAATGTTCATTAACTTTCGCCTCATTTCGGTGTGAACCGCCAAGGGAAAATATTTACGGTCGAACCGCACCCAAAATTCCTGTATTGAAATAACGTATCTCTCTTCTTCGGTGTTAATGGACTCCCACCACTGTAGAGCCGATCCTACTAACTTGAAAGTAGCCAGTACCTATCTATGCACGTCCGTACACTCGTACAACCTTAAGTGCCTATGGATGTCCTTTTTCCATTGGCTCGACACGACAATGTGAGAGCTTCCTGCAAACTTCGGAGGATGTGCTTTCTATAAAGCATCTCGGACATGTTCCCAAGCATATAGGAATGCCTGAGTCGGAATTGGCGCTGCCCCCGGTGCCTGTGGTTGTGCTTGCTGCACCACTGTTAGTGCGGTATTTACCGCTTGGGCTACGATAGCGGCAACTTCGCCAGCGTTCATTGAACCCTGAACTGGCATAGGCTGGGGTTCGGGTTGGGCATCCCTGGGAACTCGGTTCGTGCGTTTAGGCGGCATCTGAAATGAGAGAAGTTTTATAAGTACACATTTAATATTTTCAAAATAGCTGAAGAACGTAGGATACATAATAGAGTACAACGATCCTAAAATATAAGGATCTATATCAAAGATCGCTTCGCGAAAACATAACAAGCTGTACAGATCCTAAGGACACTAGAACCTGATGTTTTGATACCACCTGAGTGTAACAACCCGCCCTTTTGGAGATGATTAAATCCCATAATTAAGTATAATTTGGAAATTGGAGAATTTCTCGAAATAGTGATTTTTGGGATTTTCGAGGATTTGATGATTTCGAAAGGTGTTATAATTTACTTTTGGGACTGTATAGGTTGAAGTGCTTTAACTATATGTCGCCGTGGAGTATAGCGACAAAAGATGTAAGATTTTGAGTTGAAAACCCGCAATTTCTTTTATGGGTTAGAATAGTGACTTGCGGTCAAGTACCTCGAATGGGAATTTCAACTGCACCATGAGTCTCGGAATGACCGAGATAGTTGAAAAAGAGTGTCCGATTGTCGAAATTGAGTTCCGGGTAATTTTGGAGTTAAATAGGCTCGTAATTGGGTAAACGAGTCGTTTTTGGGTTTTTAAAGGGGTTAAACCCTTTTCTCCTTATAAAAGGAGGGAGAGAGGGAGAAAAGAGAAGAGAAAAGAGAAAGAAGAGAGGGAAGAGAGAGAGGAGGAAGAAAAGAGAAAAAAGGGGGAGATTCCGGCCAACCTCCGCGGGATTCGGCTCGAGGACGTCGGATTTTATCCAGGAGGCAAGTGTTTACTTGCTTTATTTACTTTTTAGCATAAATATCTCATATCATTGTTGGTATAACAAACCCTAATGATTTTGGGTTGGGTATTCGTGGATAAAACGGGTTTTCGGGAGATAAAACGAATAAACCCCTAAAATATGAAAATTGGAGAAAGTTAGAAATTAACTTAAATTAATTGGTGGTTTAGAGTTCTAGGATGTTTAGAACCCTTTATATAAGTGTATTTTTTGTTGGTAGAAGTTGTAGGCCATTGGGTGAGGAGATGGAAGCTTGGGGGAAGCTTCCATGTCCGAAACAGCTTCTCGGAGAAGAAGATGCCCGACATGATCGATCGATCGATCATGGGGGCTCGATCAATCGACGGCCAAGGGTCAATCGATCGACCCCTGCTGAAAATAGATAATTTTCTTAGGGTGAATTGGATGGGGTGAATTCCAATTCCAATTGATTCGGGGTCATTTATGTGATGACATAAGGAGTCTATTAGGACTATATTGTCCACGAATTAAGAGAAATTAGGAGGGTAAAGTAAGGGTTTTAAATGTATAACCCTTAATCGATATTTTCAAGGAAAATAGAATTTAATGGTTTAGGGTTCCTAAATTATGTTGGGGACTTTAAGTGATTAATTGGACTAGAGGTGGTCCTTGAGTTCATGGAAATGAACTCCATGACCCACTAAATTCAAGGTGCGGGAAAGATAAATCCCTAAGTTATGGTTTTTGGGCTTTTAGGCCTATATGATTTATGAGTACAGGAAAATATAGAAATATTGATATTGGTTGACTGAATCATATGAGAGGATTATGATGAAATTTGGGAATATAGGTATATATTCACTAAATGTAAGATGGTATAATTGGAGATATCCAATAAATCCTTAAGAGAGGATTAAGGTAATTATTAATATTTTGGGTTTAGTATCATGCTTATATAAATGCATGATTATGATTCCGGGAGGGAATCTTTGGGATTATTGGTCATCGTTAGATGTTATAGGCCACTATGGCCGTTTATATATCTTCTAGGAAGAATATATAGGATATGTATATACTGTGTGATTTAGGTATATATATATGTTATGATGGAAATGATTTTGAAAATATAAAAAAAAGAATATTTTCAAAATGGTAAATAAATGATTTTCATAATTGATAAAATATGGATTACACACCTCTCTAAATCGCTATCATAAGGGAAGTTGCGTACGTATGGTGAAGCCCCCTGGCTAATGAATGTAGGATGGATATAGTCCTATAGGCCATGTGAGCGTTTGTTGATATATATTTTTCTGCGCTGGTTAGGAGATTTCGGGTGTGGTCTTGACTATCCCGCAGGCACATGGCCGCTTCCCGACGTCTTGCGATGTAGGATCCCAGGTTGTCTTGATGATAGGCCCTGGAAGATGATAGCCATTTAGGGGCGCGCACAGTGGGGAAACCCGGACGGGCGGTCTTAGAACGCGTTATATTAAAGAAATTCATGATAATGGATTGGCTTTAATTACATTTCTTGGATATAAGAAGGAAAATGGGTTATATGTTTAGCTTCGGTAACACTCCCGGATGGAAGAAGGGATATGGAAGCATATGATATGGTAAAAGCATTTTTATGATAATAAAAATGGCTTTTAATTACATTTCCTGAGTATAAAAAGGGAAATGGGATAATTGAAAAAGGAAAAGCATTTTTATATTAATAAAATTAGCTTTTAAAAAGATATATGTTTTGGTGTAGCAATTCATGCTAATAAATTGGCTTTTAAATACATTTCCTGGATATGAGAAGGGAAATGGAAAGTTTTGAAATAAAAATGATAAATACTTTGTGTATCGAATACACCTCAGTCCGGGAGGTAGATCCGGATGTGTATTATAAAGATATAATTGAATTGGTAAACCTCAGTCCGGGAGATATTATCCGGACATATATTGTAAATGTACACATATATATAGTTATACATTTGTGTGTGCTACGGGCCTAATGGATCTTTACCATTAACCGTTCCAAGTAGTAGTGTATCGGGGGGGTTCCTTGTTTGGATTTCGCTTTGCGAGACACCCCACGCACCAACTTAGTGCAGTGTTGAGAATGGAGGGAAGTTTAGCCCTTAGCACTTGAACTATCTAGGGTAGATAGTGGATAGGTTATTAGACTAGTTAGGCGGGGTAGCTTGACTAGGAAGTGTTGTTAGGATGCGTTAGGTGTACACTACTAGAGGAGAGGTGAGGGGTATCTCATGGGAGTGCGATACCAATTTAAATATGAGATAAAACTATTTTTTTTAAAATAAAGCATTTATGCACTTGCAAAATATTTTCAAAATTCGGGCTCTGACCCGTTTATCTACTCTCCTTTCTTTCTATATATTATATATATAGGTGTCCAGACACAGGGATGCCTGGATGGAAATTCTTTCGAGTCAAACGTCTGCTGCAGCAGCTGTGGATGCTTGCGGGTTCTCGGTAGACGCTTCTTTCCTTGTACACTAGATAAGAGGTATTTTACAAACATTCAGACCAATGGTCCAACTGATTTTTTTTATTCTTTGCACAATATTCGATATGGTTGTATAATTTGAACCGAGTGTTCGGTTATTTTAATTTATTTCATTTTCATTTCAGTTTTATTTACGCACTAAATTGTGGATGTTTTATTTTTATTGATTAATAGAGTAGTTAAGTTAAAATTTTAATGCTCGCCTAATAGGATATTAGTAATTAAATGGATTTTCGACAGTGATGCTAAGAATGATCTATATGTAACTCCTGTTATAATTTGATATAGGAGTGATCGTCCGGTATCCCTTTAGGCGTGTTGTTACAGATGGTATCAGAGCATCAGGTTCTAGTGTCCTTAGGAATCTGTGTGGACGTACTACGCTTTCAGCGTTGCTCTCGATTTGTTATATAGCCCCAGGATTAGGATTGTTGATTTCTCTTGTGAGATTTCGTTCTCCTGCCATGTTAGAAGATTATAGAAATCTTTTACGCGCTCATTGAGAATCGTGTGCGGAGCTCGGAGGGCGGCAGGAGTTGGAGCTTAGCTGGGGAAGCTGGTAGAAGATGGGGACGAGGACCTTAGTAGAGGCCACTCTCGTTGTGGCAAATTGCTAAGGATTGTTGCAACAGCTACTAAAGTATAGTAGTTATGAGCAACCAAGTACTGCTGTGGTAGAAAGTGGTACTCAAGTTGAATTACCCCGTGGAGATAAGGGTTCCAAAGGGATCTTACGGATAGTTTTAACCGTGAGTCCCCATGATTCTGCAGGAAGGAGAAGAATTCAGTTTCGTAATTATTCACATAAGGGTCGGCCAAAGACCGACAGTGAATAAAGAACATTATGGAGAAGTGAACTTTGTACCGAGGTAAGGAAGGTACAATGAAAAATGAGTCATTTCCAGGAAGGATAGGCTCACTAGAGAAGTGTTGTTAACACTTACGGAGAATGTGGATGTGTTCAGGTGCCCTGAGGGGACATCCACATGGGGAGATTTGTTGAAACTGGTAGTGTACTTTCCTTTTAACGAAGAGGTTAAGAGGATTAGTAAGGTGATTGTAAGGAGGGAGGTTATAGAGTCAGATGGGGTTGACAACCTTATCATGGTCAGGAAGGCCAGTGATGAAAATAATGATGTGGAGTGCGAAGCCACACGGTTAGTCTTTTCCGATAGGAATAAAGGACAAGGTTAGGGTGCCCAAATGGGGCCTAGAGTTAAGAAATTCTAGTAAGAGGTGTGGCTAGATGAAGTTGTGGTGTTCGATAGCCCTAGACTCGTGTGTGTAATTTGAGCTTTGTATTCGGTCTCGATAACATAATAATGTAGGCCTATGTGTTTTCCGCGATAGCAGAATTTTGTTTGCTTTCACTCGTCATAGAGGCGGCTGTTTATATTTTGTATATATACGTATGAGGTATATGGTATATCGGAGCGATAGCAGGCTAATGATGGCAAGTCTATCGTGTCCAAAGTTCCTGGAGGGAACAGATTGTGGTTGCGGTGTCTCACCTGGATACAGGTTGAGTACACCTTTGTTATTATGGATTCATGGAACCTCGATGAGTATAGGCTTCCTTATTTTGGTTTGTATATGTGGCAACCTTATAGATATAATATAAGGCCCACAGCATTATTGTTGAGCTGTAAGATTTAGCTCAGTACTGGTTTGCGCAAGGACTTAGAAATAGTGCGAGCGCTGGGTGGTGTGACTCTTAGTTAGAGATAGGAGTTCAGACCACCTTTCGTTGATAAGGGATAGGATTGTCCCGGTTGCATGTATGAAATAACGGGACTCCGTGACCGACGAAGTCAAGTGTTAATGTGTGGAGGGGTTCCTTGTTTGGATTTCGCTTTGCGAGACACTCCACACATGACTCTTAACGGCGCCGAGCGTGGAGAGCTATTATGGGATGCAAGGATGTGGGTTAGTCTTATAGTGTGGATGAACCACTATAGACTACGAACCCTGTGATGATGGTACGCTTATGGAAATATTTTGCTATGGAAAAGCACTAAAGTGGTCCTCTCACCACAAGTAGTTGGGTGGAGTAGGACCTAGATAAATTGATTTTGAGGATGATAGCCAGGCCTTAATAAGAAGGAAAATTTGGAGGAAATCTTTGATCGGTGTGATGTAAGTAGTGTTCCTACAGAGAGTAGGCACTTTGATTAGTTAGGTTTCCTTCTGTATGGGCGGAAGGATAAGATAGTAGGAACGCGTTTGTAGGTTAGTTTAGTAAGATTTAGGACGTCCCGCTAGTGTGCCTTAGGTCGTTATATCTCGATGACCGACAACGCGAAGGAGTAGTGTAACGGGAGGGTTCCTTGTCTGGATTTCGCCTTGGTGAGACGTCCTACGCATGAAACCAAGAAAATTTCGGGAGTAGAGAGAGGCCTTGGGCACCAGGGATATATTTAGGATACTCGTTTCGCTTAGGTAGGGTAACGCATAGATCGTAGCATCTGTAGGATGTAGGTTTGATAGAGTTAGTGGCGCCGAGGTTAGGAGGATTGAATTTCGCGGGTCGGGAGGACCCATAGATGAGTATTACACCGAGGAAAGGATATCCTTATTGGGAGAGAGTGTTACGTGTCGGACGTTCGCTATGGATGTGCAGATACGCACAGATTAGAAAGGTGCATGGGCACCTTGGTGGTAAGATGGTTTTATATACCGCCTGGAATAGAAGGGGCATAATATATAAGGTTGAAGCTTTGCGAAATGTAGAACGGTAGTTATAGATTCGTTTCTCCTATTGGCGATAAGAGAAGCCATTGGAGTAATGCGTAGATGTTGTGCGTTAACAGATAGAATTTTTTTTGAGCTTATGATAAGCTAGTATTTTGAGTTCTCCTTGAGGTAGGTGGAATAGGTTTAAGGACTATCATGTTAGCACCTTTTGGTTTTCGGGGTACTAAGACATAGTGGAATTAGTGATTGTAGTTAGATGGTGTAGGCTGTATCCGAATTTCGAGGACGAAATTATGTTGTAAGGGGGGGAGTATGTAACAACCCACCCTTTTGGAGATGATTAAATCCCATAATTAAGTATAATTTGGAAATTGGAGAATTTCTCGAAATGGTGATTTTTGGGATTTTCGAGGATTTGATGATTTCGAAAGGTGTTATAAATTACTTTTGGGACTGTATAGGTCGAAGTACTTTAACTATATGTCGCCGTGGAGTATAGCGACACAAGATGTAAGATTTTGAGTTGAAAACCTGCAATTTCTTTTATGGGTTAGAATAGTGACTTGCGGTCAAGTACCTCAGATGGGAATTTCGACTGCACCATGAGTCTCGGAATGTCCGAGATAGTCGAAAAAGAGTGTCCGATTGTCGAAATTGAGTTCCGGGTAATTTTGGAGTTAAATAGGCTTGTAATTGGGTAAACGAGTCGTTTTTGGGTTTTTAAAGGGGTTAAACCCTTTTCTCCTTATAAAAGGAGGGAGAGAGGGAGAAAAAAGAAGAGAAAAGAGGAAGAAGAGAGGGAAGAGAGAGAGGAGTAAGAAAAGAGGAAAAAGGGGGAGATTCCGGCCAACCTCCGCGGGATTCGGCTCGAGGACGTCGGATTTTATCCACGAGGCAAGTGTTTACTTGCTTTATTTACTTTTTAGCATAAATATCTCATATCATTGTTGGTATAACAAACCCTAATGATTTTGGGTTGGGTATTCGTGGATAAAACGGGTTTTCGGGAGATAAAACGAATAAACCCCTAAAATATGAAAATTGGAGAAAGTTAGAAATTAACTGAAATTAATTGGTGGTTTAGAGTTCTAGGATGTTTAGAACCCTTTATATAAGTGTATTTTTTGTTGGTAGAAGTTGTAGGGCATTGGGTGAGGAGATGGAAGCTTGGGGGAAGCTTCCATGGCCGAAATAGCTTCTCGGAGAAGAAGCTGCCCGACATGATCGATCGATCGATCATGGGGGCTCGATCAATCGACGGCCAAGGGTCAATCGATCGACCCCTGCTGAAAATAGATAATTTTCTTAGGGTGAATTGGATGGGGTGAATTCCAATTCCAATTGATTCGGGGTCATTTATGTGATGACATAAGGAGTCTATTAGGACTATATTGTCCACGAATTAAGAGAAATTAGGAGGGTAAAGTAAGGGTTTTAAATGTATAACCCTTAATCGATATTTTCAAGGAAAATAGAATTTAATGGTTTAGGGTTCCTAAATTATGTTGGGGACTTTAAGTGATTAATTGGACTAGAGGTGGTCCTTGAGTTCATGGAAATGAACTCCATGACCCACTAAATTCAAGGTGCGGGAAAGATAAATCCCTAAGTTATGGTTTTTGGGCTTTTAGGCTTATATGATTTATGAGTATAGGAAAATATAGAAATATTGATATTGGTTGACTGAATCCTATGAGAGGATTATGATGAAATTTGGGAATATAGGTATATATTCACTAAATGTAAGATGGTATATGTTGATGTAAAAAACTAGATTACTCTAATTATTTAATCACAGATAAATAAATAAGACAAAAGATTTTAAAGTGGTTCAGCCTTATATGAATGGCCTACATCCACTGTTATGTTATTGCTGAGTGTTTGGGAATTCTCGATTACAAGTGCTATCAAGAAATTCCGGTCCCCCATGAATGAGGGTGATACAAGGTATTTATAGCCCTTAGGCTGTACATGAAAGGGTGTTACATTAAATGATACACATATGAAAGGGTAATTCATTTAATGTTCTTCAAACGTGCGCGTCAAGATGATAAGCATTCAATGAATAGTTGAACTGTTGATTATCTGGCAATTAATGCTGTGGTCGAGGTGCAGCTCGAACCTCCTTAGTTGCTCGTCGTCCAAAAGTTCCTCGGAGCATTGAAGTTCCTCGGAGGATAAGAGTTCCTCGGAGGATATTTGTTGCTCGGAGTGAGTATGTTGGTCGGGGAAACAATCTTCCTCGTTGTTATTGTGCCACATAGATTGACACGTGTCTTATTATTATTCGTCCACACCAACGTACTAATTTTGGTATCAACAGAAGCCCCCAATGTTTCATATTTCGAATTTTGAGGAGTATGGAACATTCTTTCTCGGTATATGGAAATATTAAATGACTTCCTTGGGTTTTAGGAGCATTTTCTTTGTATTTGAACTTCCTTCCAAATTCGCAGAATCCGCCTTTTTGCCTTTTCATAAGCGCTTCGATCTTCGTGCACTTTTTGTCCTTTTAGCCGCCGGTAGCGCAATAGTTTCTTTTATGTAATCATTTCTTTCGCTGGTTCCCAAGGCAAAGTATTTAAACTTCCCCAACACTCATACCGTCCTCTACCTTTTCCAATTTTCTTGTTTTCGAATTCTCCATAGCTTTTCTTTCTCTTGTGCGTTCATCCTTGTTTTCGTTCGTTGTCAACAGATCTCCATTCTTCCTGTAAGATCCTCTTCTTTCTCCTTTTATTCACCATGGTTTATATTATTGAATCTATTGGCAAATTCCGTTCTGATTATTCCATTCCGTCTTGGGTAACTTTGGAGAATCTTCCTGAGCCCTTTGACTATTTTCGTTTGGCTGAGGGACATTGGTTCCCCAGCCTCTTTATCGCTGAGTGTGGATTTTCTTTTCCACCTAACCCTTTATGCTTAGAATTCTGTCAACATTTCGATGTTGTTCCTGCAAAAGTAGCCCCCAATACATGGAGAATAGTTAATGGGGTGCATAAGTTAAATCAAACTCATGGCACTCGAATAGGAATTCCTGAGATTATGTATTGCTATAGATGGGCTATTTTAGATAATGTTTATTATTTAAAAACCAGATTTTTGAATAGGGCTTTAGTAGTCAACCTCCCTGATGCTAACAGGGAATATTTTGAACATGGATTAGTTTTCAAAAATTGGCAACATGCTCCTCTAGTCGGAGACAACGTGTATGAAGGTCCCAAATGACCTCCATATGGCAATGGATAGGTTATTTTCATTTTATTTTATTTTTGAAATTATGATTTCATCATGTTTGAATAAATGTATGATTGACATTTCAATTTATTTTTGTTTGCAGTTAACAGCAAGAGAAAAACTCCCAAAGAATCAGAAGTTAATATAAGGCAATTGAAACATATCTGGAGTTTGCATCAGAAAGTTGCAGAAGAGCACATCAGGTCTGCTTCATACTTGTTGCAGTATAGGAGCTATACATCGTCCTTTACTGCTCGTCCTGTGGTCAGCATCAGTGATCCAGTGCAAATTCCTGAAGACTCTGATCCAGAATCTCATATTCCTTTGAGCCAAAAAATGGGCAAAAGAAGAGTTCCCGCTCTCTTTGAGGAGACTTCCTCTGCTGGAGATGGGAAGAAAAATAAGGTTGATGTCCAAAAAGGGATAAAGAATAAAGATGCCACCCCTCCTGTTGCTTCTCAAAAGGCTGTCGAGAAGCCCCCAGTGGCTCCTGTGCAGAAGGATGCACCTGTTGAAGTAATCACTATCTCACCAACCAAAAGTTCTTCTTTGGTTGAGGTTGTTGAAAAGGCACCGAGGAGATTGAGGAAATCCTCCTCGGTCAGTATTTTTGGAGCCATTCCCCAGCTCCCAGCTGGTGGAGATGGTGTTCCAATGACTGTTCCTCCGAGCTCTACGATGAGCTTGGCAAAGTTTTCGCCCATTCCCGAGGTGCAAGGTACTGAAGAAGACCTCACTCGGGATATGGTTACTTCTCTGGCTGCTCGTCATCTTGCTTCAGTAAGCATCTATACTCTGAGTTTTTCATATTTTCCTTTGTTATTTCCCATATTTGTTTCTGATGTTGTTTCCCTTTTCTGATTACAGTTGACGAGCTATTTCAATATAATCCTTAAAAAGGATGAAGCGATCAAAGCTTCTTGCTCCTCGTCCACCGTGGAAGGAGCATTGGAGAAAGCTATCAAATCTGTGAGTGAATCCCGTCAGAACTATGACGAGGATAAAATTGAATGGGAGAAGAAGTTGGCTGCGTCTGATGCAGAGAAGGTACAACTGGGTAATAAGGTGAAGGACTTGGAGAGAGAGAATAAAGACTATGCCGAGAAACTTTCAGGCTTTGGGGAGCTTGAGAATAAATTAAAATCAGCTGAAGAAGAGCTGACCCTTCTGCGAGAAGTAAATCGTCAGAAGGCGGAGGTGGAGACCAAATTGAAGGCCACCGAGAATCTTATGTCCGAGAAGCTCTCCTCGAAAAAAATGAAGAGAAAAACAGCTGTTAAGAAGTCCTTCCGAACTGGTTGGGACAAAGGATGGGACAGGGGGGTAGCAGCGATGATGACCCAGGTGAGGTATGGAAGTTTGAAATACTTCCATGATGGTTGGGTTGCTGCCTTAGAGGAACTGAAGGTGAGCGAGGACTCCGAGCTATTTCAACAACATCTCCCTGGTCCTCCTCCAATTATTCAAGATGAGGATGAAGACGAAGCTGCATCTGAAGAATCCTCAATGACTGTGGGTGATCAGGTCCTTGTTCCACAACCCAACCAGATGGCCACCGAGGAGATTTCATCCTTGCCTGCTCCTCCAGAACAAGTCCCAACTTCTACTAATCAGATCATCGTTCCTACCGAGCAAACAAGCTCCTCGTCCCAGCCTCCTGAGAAAGTCTTGGGAGACAAGGAAAAGGTGTGAAGTTATTCGGTACTCTCTTTCTGTTTTTTTCTTTTACTTATCCTCTGTATTCCAAACGATGTAATCTTATTGATGATGTAATAAAATCACATCTTTTTGTTCCTCTACATTGTTGATGCTCTGTCTGTTTTTATTTATTAACTCTTGCATTCTCCTCTTTATTAGTTTATGGCTAGAATGGAACTGATATCTGCCCATGATACAAAGCTGATGCAGTAATGCCGTGAATATTATAATGCTGGTCATACAGACCTGAGTGTATCAGAAATTGCCGACATTCTTGGCCATGATGCTTCAGAGCAAGCAGTTGAGGCTTATCGGTACCTGAAAGATTTACTTGATCGAGCTGTGTCCCATAATGTGGCATACTAAGAATTGATCGAGGAGCTTCATTGTACCCTAGAAGATCTTCAGAATCAGCACAATGAATCAACTGCCTTGTTGCACAAGGAGTATGAGAATAGGTATCAACAGCTTTCTTCCGAGACAGGCCACAAAAAGATCATTGCTGGATACGATGTCAGGGAGAGAACCCTAAAAGGTGAAGTTGAGGCCTGCAGACAGATCACCGAGCTGCTGGAACAAGAGAACAACAATTTGCAGAAAGAGTTAGCACAGTATAAGTCTGCAGCTTCATCTTCCACTGCCTTGGTACCAGTCTCCGACGAAGGGTTCTCATTCTTAGAGGTTGAGAATGCCAAATTAAGGCAAGAATTGGATACTTTAAGAAGGTCTGGTATTTCTACTACTGCTCGGGGATGAGGAAGAGGTTCTCGTGGGCGAGGAAGAGCTGCTCAGGATGTTAATGAGGAGCGAAACACTTCAGCTGCTCGGGGTCGATCAAGAACTCCTCATAGTATTAAAGAAGCTCGTACTCTGTCAACATTGGAAACTCAAGCGTACCAGTTGAACGCAAAAGATCGGGCTTTTCTGAAATGTCCAAGAAAATCCTGACTTTGGAAGATCAACTTACTACGACGAAGTCTACTTTACATACCAAGGACCTTTTTGCTAAAAACCTTCATGAACAATTGGATAGATTAACCTTCTAATTCCATAAACAGCCCAGGGAATTTTGGATGGCTGGATACAACGAAGCTCTAGTTCATTTAGATGCTCGTATCCCGAATGCCAATAATGAGGGTTATAAACAAGGCTGGCTGAATGCCTTATGTGTATTAAAGCTCTAGCAAGGACATTTTTTGTGGTACTACTACGAGCCTGGAGTGCTTGACTTGCCTGTGCCACCTTTCAAGTTAGACATGGAATGGATACCAGCTCGCGCCATTCCTCGGAGCTTGATTGCGAATTATCTTGGTGACTATAACCTTCATTCTCAAATTGACGTATCTCGTCCCGAGCATCTCTTGGATACTCCTTCAGTAATGAATGTCAGAATGTTGAAGGACTTGAATTTTATCAATTCTCCTCAGACATTAAATGATCCTCCTGCTGGCGAGGAACCTGTATCGAAGGCTGAAGGGAAAAAACCAATAGAATAGGATTTTCAATGTAATAGTTAGCACATATATGTAACTTGTAATTTATTTTGAATTTTAATGAAAGACTTTCATTTTCTGTTTGCAAATCTGTATTGCTATTCTTTTGTACTTGTCTAACACTTTTACATTTGTGCATATGTATCTGTTAAAAAGATAACAATATTGTGTTGTTCATCATCCAAAAAAGTTTACAAGTATCAATGTTGCTCAATCACTTAATAATAAAGTAATGAATATAAAATGTTTAAAATGTTTTCAACCAACCAAGGTTGTTAAATTGTGTTTGTCGACCAACTACAGTTGATGGGTTTTTATCCCCGACCAGCCATACTTGGTTCAATTTGAAATATTTTCATAAAATGTGTCCGACCAACCAAGGTCGATAATTTATCCTCGTTGACCAACTACAGTTTTGATCACCGACCAACTATACTTGGTTCAGTTTGGAATTTTTTGTATTTTCTGAAATGGTTTTACCTTCCGACCAACATAAGTTGGCATATTTTGTTTCTTAACCAGCCAAAATTGGCATTTTTAAGAATGTTGTTCTTGCCCTTTTACCAACCGAAGTTGGTCGTGGGTTTGAACTATTTCCTCCTAACCAAAGGAGTATATTTTGTTCTCGCCCTACTACCAACCGAAGTTGGTCGTGGGTCCAAACTGTTAGGTTCTTTCGAACTATCTTGTCCACAAGCTCTTTTACCAACCGAAGTTGATCACGCAAGTGTACGTCTCCTAACCAAAGGAGTATAATTTGTTCTCATGTAAAAAACTAGATTACTCTAATTATTTAATCACAGATAAATAAATAAGACAAAAGATTTTAAAGTGGTTCAGCCTTATATGAATGGCCTACATCCACTGTTATGTTATTGCCGAGTGTTTGGGAATTCTCGATTACAAGTGCTATCAAGAAATTCCGGTCCCCCATGAATGAGGGTGATACAAGGTATTTATAGCCCTTAGGCTGTACATGAAAGGGTGTTACATTAAATGATACACATATGAAAGGGTAATTCATTTAATGTTCTTCAAACGTGCGCGTCAAGATGATAAGCATTCAATGAATAGTTGAACTGTTGATTATCTGGCAATTAATGCTGTGGTCGAGGTGCAGCTCGAACCGCCTTAGTTGCTCGTCGTCCAAAAGTTCCTCGGAGCATTGAAGTTCCTCGGAGGATAAGAGTTCCTCGGAGGATATTTGTTGCTCGGAGTGAGTATGTTGGTCGGGGAAACAATCTTCCTCGTTGTTATTGTGCCACATAGATTGACACGTGTCTTCTTATTATTCGTCCACACCAGCGTACTAATTTTGGTATCAACAGAAGCCCCCAATGTTTCATATTTCGAATTTTGAGGAGTATGGAACATTCTTTCTCGGTATATGGCAATATTAAATGACTTCCTTGGGTTTTAGGAGCATTTTCTTTGTATTTGAACTTCCTTCCAATTTCGCAGAATCCGCCTTTTTGCCTTTTCATAAGCGCTTCGATCTTCGTGCACTTTTTGTCCTTTTAGCCGCCGGTAGCGCAATAGTTTCTTTTATGTAATCATTTCTTTCGCTGGTTCCCAAAGCAAAGTATTTAAACTTCCCCAGCACTCATACCGTCCTCTACCTTTTCCAATTTTCTTGTTTTCAAATTCTCCATAGCTTTTCTTTCTCTTGTGCGTTCATCCTTGTTTTCGTTCGTTGTCAACAGATCTCCATTGTTCTCGTTATTTTACCAACCGAAGTTGATCACGCTCGAACTATCAGGTTCTTTCGAACTATAAGTTGATCACGCTCGAACTATCAGGTTCTTTCGAACTATCTTGTCCACAAGCTCTTTTACCAACCGAAGTTGATCACGCAAGTGTACATCTCCTAACCAAAGGAGTATAATTTGTTCTCGCTATTTTACCAACCGAAGTTGATCACGCTCGAACTATCAGTGTAGTGTATCACACTAGTATTCCCCGAAAAACTTGTAATAAAAGGAAGAAGATGGTAAAACATCATCGTTTTATTCATAATGAAGGAACTGCTTTACATTTTACATTACTGATAATACTTGCGTAGGTGTTCAGCATTCCATGCATTCTTAAATTCCTCTCCTTCTAGAGTTGCTATTCTGTAAGTCCCTGGTCGAACAACTTCTGTAACTCAGTAAGGTCCATGCCAATTTGCTTCCAGCTTATTGTGCTTCTGAATGACCTTCTTTAGCACATAATCCCCCTCTTTTAAGTCGCATTTCTTCACCCTCTTGTTATAGAACAGAGCTGTGCGTTGTTGGTAAGCAGCATTCCTAATGGCTGCCTCTTCTCTAACCTCCTCGAGCATATTCAAATCCAATCTTCTCATTAAGTCGCTGACTGGGGAACTGAAATTTAGCACTCTGTGTGTCGGAAGACCCAACTCGGCAGGTATTACTGCCTCACTTCCAAACGCTAGCATATATGGGGATTCTCCCGTTGCTACTCGGGGAGTTGTTCGGTAAGCCCACAAGACTGACTGTAGCTTGTTAATCCAATTAGCTTTAGCTTCACTTAGCCTCTTCTTCAAACCATTTAGCAGTGTTCTGTTCGTTACCTCTGTCTGCCCATTGCTTTGAGGATGACCTGGTGCTGAACGGGTCTTCAGGATGTTTGATTGTTGACAATAGGCAGCAAACTCCTCGTTATCGAATTGCGTTCCATGGTCTGTGATGAAGGCATGAGGGAGACCATATCGACAGATGATATTCTTCCAAACAAACTGGTATACCTTCTCGTACGTCATATCGATAAGGGGTTCAGCTTCTACCCACTTAGTAAAATAATCTACTGCGATGATGAGGTACTTGAATCTTCCTCGGGTGGTCGGCAATGGTCCAACCAAATCAATTCCCCACATGGCAAATGGCCAAGGGGAAGTTATGGGTGTCAACAATGCTTGTGGAGTTCGTCGAATGGAGGAAAAACGTTGGCACTTGTCACATTTCTTAGCATAGGCTATACAATCAGCCCTCATCGTCGGCCAGTAGTATCCTTGAGTCATCAACCTTTGCAAAAGTGTTCGACCTGCTACATGAGCTCCACATGACCCTTCATGGATCTCTTCGATCAATTCTTTCACTTCGGAAGGATGTACACATCTCTGCAAACCTGCCATAATTCCTCGTCTATATAAAATACCATTAGTTAATACATACCGAGCAGCTTTATACTTCAATTTCTTGGCAGTGAGCTTATCCTCTGGCAATACTCCCTCTTCAATATATACCCTGATGGGATCCATCCAAGATGGTCCTAAATCAAGGGCAATAACGTTCATCGTCAAGTCTTCATCTATGCTCCGACTTTCCAGTACTTCAATTGGTATTGTTCTTCGCAGCTCGGTACGAGTAGCTGATGCTAGTCGAGCCAGCGCGTCTGCTCGTGCATTCTCTATTCTTGGTATTCTGATTAACTGAATCGCATCAAATTCTGCCAATAACTCCATTACCTTGGCATGATACTTGACCATTAATTCTCCTTTAACTACATATGTTCCCATCATCTGATTCACAATCAATTGAGAATCACTGAATACCATCACTTGTTGTGCTTCCATAATCTTTGCTAAATTAAGACCTGCTATCATGGCCTCATACTCAGCCTCATTATTGGAGGCTTTGAATTGGAATCGTAGGGCATATTCCATGTCAATCTCGTCTGGGGTGTTCAAAACAATTCCTGCCCCACAACCTGCTGTGCAAGATGAGCCATCTACATATAATCTCCATATGGGTAACCCGTCTTCAAATTCCTTATCTGATAGAGTTCCTCGTTGAAGTATTTGTTGCTGCCTTTCATCCTCCCTTGGTACTTTTTGCTCCTCGTCGACCATCTCTTCTCGCTCTTTTACCAACCGGAGCTGGTCTGAGTTCGAAGTTGATGATCCTTCTACATCCACAAGTTCTTTTACCAACCGGAGTTGGTCTGGGCTCATATTTGTTGATCCTGTAACATCCACAGGTCGATCAGCGAGTAACTTTTGCTCCTCGGGGGTATCAGGATAAGTAAATTATGCTATAAAATCTGCTACGGCCTGCCCTTTTAGTGATGATCTGGGTTCATACACAATATCATATTCACCGAGCTCTATTGCCCAATACATCAGTCTCCCTGATTTTTCTGGTTTATGAAGGGCTTGTCGTAATGGCATGTCGGTATACACGATAATTGTATGGGCCTGGAAATATGGCCTCATTCTTCTACTTGCTTCAATTAATGCCAATGCCAATTTTTCCAACTTCGGGTACCTGATCTCTGCACCTCGGAAAGCTTAACTTGTGTAATAAATTGGCTTCTGGACTCCATTCTCCAATTTGATCAGTGCCGAGCTGACTGCATTCTCTGATACTTCCAGATATAAGTACAACTTTTTGCCCATCACTGGTCTGGACAGCAATGGAGGTGTTCCCAGATATTTCTTCAAGTCTTGAAAGGCTTTTTCACATTCATCATTCTACTCGAAAGTTTTTCGGAGTGTTTTGAAGAATGGAAGGCACCTATCTGTTGCTCGAGATACAAATCTATTGAGCGCTGCAACTCGTCGTGTAACACTCTGCACCTCTTTCTTCGTCGTTGGAGATCGCAACCCTAAAAGAGCTTTGATCTTTTCTGGATTCGCCTCAATGCCTCGCTGGTTGACGATGTATCCGAGGAACATCCCTTCTCGTACTCCAAATGTACACTTCTTCGGGTTGAGCTTCATTTGGTATTTATCCAGTTGATCAAAGGTCTGAGCTAAGTCAACTAGATGATCAGCAGCTTTCTTGCTCTTTGTCAGCATATCATCGACATAGACTTCCATGTTGTGACTGATTTGTTCGGTGAAAACCTTTTTCATCATCCGCTGGTATGTTGCTCCTGCATTTTTCAAACCAAAAGGCATAACATTATAGCAATAAGTTCCCCTAGGGGTAATAAAAGAAGTACTTTCCCTGTCTTCAGGTTTCATTTTGATCTGGTTGTATCCAGAGTAAGCATCCATGAAGCTGAGTAGCTCGTGTCCCAAGGTAGCATCCACTAGTTGATCAATTATGGGCAATGGAAAATGATCCTTTGGGCATGCCTTGTTAAGATCGGTGAAATCAACAAACATTCTCCATTTATTGTTTTTCTTTTTTACCATCACCACGTTTGCCAACCATTCTGGATACTTCACGTCCTCAATGAATTGGGCTTTCTGGAGATTCTCGACCTCCTCTTGTATAGCTTGATTCTTCTCGGGGCTAAATACCCTTCTTCTCTGCTTTACAGGCTTGATCTCCTTATTTACATTGAGCTCATGACATAAGAAGTTTGGATCTATTCCTGGCATGTCTTCACGACTCCATGAAAAAGTTTTCTTCCTGTTTCTCAAGAAAGTTATCAACTCCTGTTTTATTGAAGCATCCAACGTTGAACCTATCTGGGTTACTCGTTCGGGGTGCTCGTCATCCAGAATGATATTTTCTGTAGATTCCACCACCTGTCCTTTTACAAGTTGGGATTCATCTCGAGGATCCAGTGTTTCAATTTCTGTACTTTCATCCACCTGATAGGTAGTAGTCTTTTTTCTTGAATCTTCAAGCTCCTCTTGCTCGGCAGATGAATAATAGCATTCCCGAGCTACTTTCTGATCACCTTTCACAACTCCTACTCCAAAATTTGTTGGGAATTTTAAGCATTGATGTACTGTAGATGGAACTGCTTCGAACTTCTTCAAACCAACTCTTCCCATGATGATGTTGTAGGCTGACTGCACATTCTTATCCATCACAAAGAAGAATATTCTTTCTATTCGACAAGCAGGCCAAGTTCCAATGAATATGTCTAACTTGATCGTCCCAAGTGGAAAAACTTTCTCGCCAGCAAAACCCAAAAATAGGTCTGTGATAAGGTTCCAATTGAGATAATTTTAAATTCAAGTTGTCAAAGCATGAATAGTACATGATGTCTCCTGAACTACCATTGTCTACAAGCACCCTTGAAATCACTACTTCTTTCATCCTCATTTTGATCACCAAAGGGTCGTCGTGAGGGTAAAGAACACCTGCTAGGTCATTTTTTGAAAAGCCAATGACCAGCTTCTCTTTGTTTACCTTCCTCGGCCAAATTTATTCGCTGAATGTACGAACAAGCTTGTGCCTCTCCGAGGTAAGCTTTTCTTTCTGCAGTAAGGTCTCCTCCTCCTGCATCTCCTCCTGTAATAACATTACAATCAAATGCCCCAAAACATATGGAAAATACCTCTCGTTCTGGTTGCCTTGGTTTCTTGGGAAGATCGGGGTCATCCTCGGCATCATCTTCATGTTCTCTCTTCTTTTTCTCCTCTGCTCGACGAGGAGATCTAGATCTCTCTCTAGTTCGATCATTATTTCTTCTTTCACCTCCCCGATCAACATACTTTGCTAGCTTTCCTCTTCGGATGAGTGTTTCAATCTCGTTCTGAAGAGCTATGCAATTTTTAGTCATATGGCCATGATCTTTGTGGAACTCACAATACTTGTCCCTGTTCCTCGCATCAGGATCTGACCTCAGTTTCTTCGGCCACTTTACTTCCTCGCTATTCTTGATTTCCTCCAAGACATGATTAATACCCATTTTCAAGGGAGTGTAATTATCGAATTTCTTCAAGACTTCCCATGATGACTTATTATTTCTGGAACGCTTGTCGCCACCATTTCCCTTATGCTCTTTATTTTTAGACTTGTCGACGTCCACCTTGGTGTCTTTATCTATATTCTTCTTTGCAGCCATAGCTTCCTCGACATTCATGATTTTGGCCGCTTTTGCCATCAACTCTGACATAGTTTTAGGTGGATCTTTCGCCAAGGTGTAATACAACTTATTAGGTAACAACCCACTCATCAAGGCGGTGATTGCTGTCTTCTCCTCGTAATCTATAACTTCCAGCTTCTCATTATTGAAACGAGTTATGTAATCTCTAGTACTCTCACCAGATTTTTGTCTAACACTTAGCAAGTGTGCTACTCTTTTTACTGGCTTTGCTCCAAAATAGAAATTGCCGATGAACAACTCTGCCAACTGAAAAAAGTTGAAATCTTACCCCGAGGAAGATTATTGTACCATATCTGGGCAGCTCCAGTAAGAGTTCCTGAGAACGCTCTGCATCTCATCTCGTCGGGAACAGCATAGATGTCGGCGGCAGCTTGATATTGTTCTATAAAAAGAACAGGATCTGTCTTTCCATCATATTTAGGGGTTACTACTGCTGCTTTAAACTTTGATGGTGTAGGAAAATTAACAATGGCCTGGACAAAAGGTGTCCCTTGAACAAAAGTTCGTTGTAGGGGATTCTTCGCCCTAGCCATTTCTCCCAATCTATCCTCCAATCGCTGAAGGGACCCTTTCCACGATTCATTTCCTTCCTCGGGCCTATTGGTTCAAGCAATAGATCGTTCTGAAGTAGCCTCTTGAGATTTATCTTGACGAGCAACTGGTCGTGATTGTGCTGATCCTTCTCTTAGATCTGATGGTTGTCGAAAACTCCTCGACATGGTCTTAGGTGGACTCCTATTCCTCCTAGGGCCTAATCGATTGAAAGGAGACACCCCACTCAGTCTTTCTAAGGCGCTGGGTCTTTCTGGAGAGAGAGTGATACGTTGATCAGTATCTGTAGCCCTTATTGACGAAGTTCGCCCAGGTTGATAAGAGAAATCATCAGACTCTTCATTACGATATGACTCAGTACGCCTGGATCGTGAAGAAAGTAAATAAGTTTCCCTCTGACCACTTCGCTGTCCTGAACGTGCAGGTGCATTGCCATGAAGGGTTTGTATGAGTTGCCTCATTGTGTCTTGCATGGCGGTTTGTCCTTGAGCTAGATTCGTCATAATTCCGGCCAGATCTGGAGGTGCAGAGGGATTTGGAGGATTTCCAGCATTTCCAGCATTTCGATTGCTAGATTTTGGATTATCCGCCATTGATGATGAATGATTTTTGGTGAAAAACGATAATAAAAATCGGTTCCCACAGACGGCGCCAATCTGTTGATGTAAAAAACTAGATTACTCTAATTATTTAATCACAGATAAATAAATAAGACAAAAGATTTTAAAGTGGTTCAGCCTTATATGAATGGCCTACATCCACTGTTATGTTATTGCTGAGTGTTTGGGAATTCTCGATTACAAGTGCTATCAAGAAATTCCGATCCCCCATGAATGAGGGTGATACAAGGTATTTATAGCCCTTAGGCTGTACATGAAAGGGTGTTACATTAAATGATATACATATGAAAGGGTAATTCATTTAATGTTCTTCAAACGTGCGCGTCAAGATGATAAGCATTCAATGAATAGTTGAAGTGGTGATTATCTGGCAATTAATGTTGTGGTCGAGGTGCAGCTCGAACCGCCTTAGTTGCTCGTCGTCCAAAAGTTCCTCAGAGCATTGAAGTTCCTCGGAGGATAAGAGTTCCTCGGAGGATATTTGTTGCTCGGAGTGAGTATGTTGGTCGGGGAAACAATCTTCCTCGTTGTTATTGTGCCACATAGATTGACACGTGTCTTCTTATTATTCGTCCACACCAGCGTACTAATTTTGGTATCAACAGTATAATTGGAGATATCCAATAAATCCTTAAGAGAGGATTAAGGTAATTATTAATATTTTGGGTTTAGTATCATGCTTATATAAATGCATGATTATGATTCCTGGAGGGAATCATTGGGATTATTGGTCATCGCTAGATGCTATAGGCCACTATGGCCGTTTATATATCTTCTAGGAAGAATATATAGGATGTGTATATACTGTATGATTTAGGTATATAAAGATGTTATGATGGAAATGATTTTGAAAATAAAAAAAAAAGAATATTTTCAAAATGGTAAATAAATGATTTTCATAATTGATAAAATATGGATTACACACCTCTCTAAATCGCTATCATAAGGGAAGTTGCGTACGTATGGTGAAGCCCCCTCGCTAATGAATGCAGGGTGGATATAGTCCTATAGGCCATGTGAGCGTTTGTTGATATATATTTTTCTGCGCTGGTTAGGAGATTTCGGGTGTGGTCTTGACTATCCCGCAGGCACATGGCTGCTTCCCGACGTCTTGCGATGTAGGATCCCAGGTTGTCTTAATGATAGGCCCTGGAAGATGATAGCCATTTAGGGGCGCGCACAGTGGAGAAACCCGAACGGGCGGTCTTAGAACGCGTTATATTAAAGAAATTCATGATAATGGATTGGCTTTAATTACATTTCCTGGATATAGGAAGGGAAATGGGTTAAATGTTTAGCTTCGGTAACACTCCCGGATGGAAGAAGGGATGTGGAGGCATATGATATGGTAAAAGCATTTTTATGATAATAAAAATGGCTTTTAATTACATTTCCTGAGTATAAAAAGGGAAATGGGATAATTGAAAAAGGAAAAGCATTTTTATATTAATAAAATTGGCTTTTAAAAAGATATATGTTTTGGTATAGCAATTCATGCTAATGAATTGGCTTTTAAATACATTTCCTGGATATGAGAAGGGAAATGGAAAGTTTTGAAATAAAAATGATAAATACTTTGTGTATCGAATACACCTCAGTCCGGGAGGTAGATCCGGATGTGTATTATAAGGATATAATTGAATTGGTAAACCTCAGTCCGGGAGATATTATCCGGACATATATTGTAAATGTACACATATATATAGTTATACATTTGTGTGTGCTACGGGCCTAATGGATCTCTACCATTAACCCTGCCAAGTAGTAGTGTATCGGGGGGATTCCTTGTTTGGATTTCGCTTTTCGAGACACCCCACGCATGAACTTAGTGCAGTGTTGAGAATGGAGGGAAGTTTAGCCCTTAGCACTTGGACTATCTAGGGTAGATAGTGGATAGGTTATTAGACTAGTTAGGCGGGGTAGCTTGACTAGGAAGTGTTGTTAGGATGCGTTAGGTGTGCACTACTAGAGGAGAGGTGAGGTGTATCTCATGGGAGTGAGATACCAATTTAAATATGAGATAAGACTATTTTTCTAAAAATAAAGCATTTATGCACTTGCAAAATATTTTCAAAATTCGGGCTCTGACCCGTTTATCTACTCTCATTTCTTTCTATATATTATATATATAGGTGTCCAGACACAGGGACGCCTAGATGGAAATTCTTTCGAGTCAGACGTCTGCTGCAGCAGCTGTGGATGTTTGCGGGTTCTCGGTAGACGCTTCTTTCCTTGTACACTAGATAGGAGGTTTGTACAAACATTCGGGCCAATGGTCCAACTGATTTTATTTATTCTTTGCACAATATTCGATATGGTTGTATAATTTGAACCGAGTGTTCGGTTATTTTAATTTATTTCATTTTCATTTCAGTTTTACTTACGCACTAAATTGTGGATGTTTTATTTTAATTGATTAAAAGAGTAGTTAAGTTAAAATTTTAACGCTCTCCTAATAGGATATTAGTAATTAAATGGATTTTCGATAGTGATGCTAAGATTGATCCATATGTAACTCCTGTTATAATTTGATATAGGAGTGATCACCCGGTATCCCTTTAGGCGGGTTGTTACACTGAGACACCCCGTCTAATTAAATACCGGGTAGCTACTCCTTTATTTAAATTAATACAAAATGTCAAGTTGGCTCAGTCCATAACATCACTGTCGAAAACATTTTTATCAATTAGTAGCCACCTAATATTTAAAAAGTGTGTTGTCATATTTTATTAAATTAAATTAACATGCAACCAATTTGATTTAAAGATAACTACACTATATCCACGGCACAATAGAATAATGATGAAATTATAAAATGCGTCTGGAGTAACACTTCCCTGAATAATACATTTACTGAATAGAACATAATACAAAATGTGGATTACTAAATAAACCCAAAACTGAATTAAACTTGGTAGTATGAGAGTGCTATAACTGTATGGAAAGGGGCGACATGCCCAGACTGATAAATGACCCTGAATAGAATCAAATATAGAATACGGAGGCATCTAATACCGAGATCCTGTAACTTCCACAACAACTACAGTATGTTTACGGAATGGAACTCCTATGCTTGGCGTCCCTGTAGCGGGGCACCTAAAAAGGGTTTTACAAGAAAATATATTTGATAGCAAACGGTCAGAGCCCGAGTTGAAAACAATTTTAAAATATAGCAAATGTTTAATTACATTAAACAGTAAATATTTTATACATGTATGGTTGCGTTTTCTCACATGAGTCCTTAACCCCTCTACTAATGTGCACGCCTAGCATATATCCTTAACCCATCCTAATTATGCCTCTAACTATCTAGTATGTTAATTACTTCCTGTTTCCACGTTATAATTAGGGTATATTCGTATTACTCTATTATATTCTGCATGTAACTCAACTTTCCTTTAATTAGAATTTATTACATCAATTATGATATGAATTATCACATTTCTATTTCCCATTCAAGTATCTCAATTATTCGTATTCGCAATTTAACAAGCAATCACTTATTAATGCAAGTATATCATTCTCATTATAAATATACAATTATAGCACCCCCAGGCTAAGGTGTGGTGCACACATACTCTGCTATCCAATCCCGGTAAATCATGTACATAAGGACTACGTATTCCAAATAACTCGGGAATCATTTCAATTAGCCAAAATCACACATATTGGAGGTGAATATAGTCCCCGGACACACGGTTCACACACATACCTAGGCTCCTATGGTCCGCAGTCTTATTAACTCGAAATAAACCATTCAAGGCCCTATGTTCTTGAGGTACCACTCTAAATCTCCCCGTAGGCACACAAAGATCAGATGGCCCTTATAAATAACCTACCTCCCATGATAGCAAGTATCGTAGGTATGTCATACACATAATAATTCATATAATAAGCATTCACACAACTTAAATAATTGTTTATTTTATTAAGGGTATATTTCATCCTTATATTATTAATCAAAGTTCATACTATGGATATTCCAGATGATATATTTTATTTTGTCGATGTGTCTCACGTCGTGAACTTTCGAGTACTTAAATCCTAACCGTAGAGGTTACTAGGTCTCCAAACTTTCCCAAATATTAATTCAGTACCCTTAGCTCTTTATTTATGTCTCAAATCCCAACTTCTTACTCCTAATAATATAAATCATGTTCCGTAGCATAAAATAAGAAATTACTAATCGAACCCTCGTAAATCAAATCACTATATTTCCAATTGATTTTAATATGTTCCGGGGTTTTAATTTTGTCCATACTGGTTTCCCCTAAGTCCTAACGTCTTTATATAATCCCCTCGTTCAACTTTAAAAAGGCCAAAATTGGTTAAATCGGAAAAAGAAAAAAAAATTACTGTTTTTGTGGAGATCGATCGATCGATCATGAATGTCGATCGATCGAGCACCATCGATCGATCGACCTATGAATGTCGATCGATCGATCAAGCAGGTGCAGGCTACGGGTTTGTTGATTTTTAGTCCAATTCTTGTCTCAAATAATCAATTCAAGGTGTTAAATTCTAAATTAAATATCTAGGATCATTATGCAACCTAACTACATGATCATCAAGTGTCCATAACTGATAATTCATCATCAATTGGTCTTTTCTTGGATTAATCATCAAAATTTCATAATAAGTCTTATCTTTCCATTTTCTCCAAGAATCATCATAATCTCTTCATAAATCCGAAACTAATTACACATGGATTGTGATATACTAAGTAAGGTTCTTCCAGAATCAAGATTACATAATCATCCTACCAATAATTAAGGTTCCATCTCCAATTTCATGAGTTTTTTCAGATTTTTAAGGATATCATCAAATCCTACTCTAACATGGATAATTTATTTCCTGAATCTTAATGGATTAAATCACCTGCCTTTGATTTGAAGTTCTGATCCTTTGATGATGATATAGAGTGATTTTCCTTCTCTTTTCCGGTCACAATTTCCGGCGATCGCGGCGGCGGGTGGTGGTGGCGGCTTTGGAAACCCCTTAGAACTTCTCCCCTCTTCTCTCTTTGATGAAGGCTTGATGTGACAATGAATGACCCCCAAAGGGTCTTGATATAGGCTGATTACAAGACCCAAATTTCGTGGGTTGCAATTCCCCAAAAATGAAAATTACCAAAATGCCATTACGGGTTGCCGGTGTGGCCTAAAAATGCCCCGAGACCCAAATTAAACCCCCGACTAGTGTTTTCTGACTATCTTGACCCTTTTGGACACTCTGGCGCTCTCAAAATGTTCATACGGATGATAAAATTATATTTTACTTTTAAGTTTAATTAAATTAATTTTTGACGCGTATGCGCGCATCCCAACTTACTTTCCCGAATTGTCGTATTTATGACTTGCGACAATTCTAATTATTTCTATAATTATATATTTCTATATTTACCCAATGATATTCATCATCATTATCATAATCAAATACCAACTCAAATCTTTCTAGTATTTATATCCGGATTAATTTCCAATTAATTTCTATTTAATTTAATTTAATTAATCCCATTAAAATAAAATCTATAAAATTACGGGGTATGACAGTCCCAAATTGATTGAAATATGATGAACATCATGAACCTAAGTTTTTTCTTATCTATATGATCTTTATTGCCATATAAGATGTTAGGCGGAACTACTGTATTAGCTATCTATATGCCATTTTGATTAAAACTTGTGAGTTTTCTTACCATATAAGATGATGATTTAGTGAATGGGATTGTGTTTGAGTTGATAATACTATATTTTTTGTAAGTAATTTTTTTTTGCAAAGTAACTTGCTACTATTACTGAAGTTCTTTTTCCAATCAATAGAACCTATCAGCCTTCCCTTCACATATAAAAAAATATAAAACATGAGCGGTATAACAAAATGATAATGAGTAGGTTCTCCCCCTTTTTGTCACGGTTGAGCAAAGGGTAAAAAAAAATAATGTGATGGAAATTAAGTAACAAACCACTCAAATATATCCAACGCAATATAGGGTGCAAACAAATAAAAAATGAAATGGACTTGAATAAACATCAACCAATAAAAATAAGCAAGTCCAACATAATCAAATTCACCTATGCAATCCCACTAAATATTCTAAATAATAAATTGACAAACGTCGAGGCTAAAACAAACTAAGATAATCTAAGGGATAAGACAGTAATTTCTCGAGACTTAGTTAAAATCTATGTAATCTCTAATCAAGGTTGTGCTAAACAAAGTGATTGGTCCATCTGGAAACAAATTAAGATGGGAATCAGTAAAACGCCATTGAAACATGAGAGAAATCTCAATTTACTCAAAGACAATGATCAGGTTTGTGGGAAAAGTATGAGGTGCAGATGGCAAGATCCTTTGATGTGAGAAATCAATCTCACCTGGGTAAGATATCACAGTGCCATCCTCTTTAGAAAAAAGTTTGGACTCATCGTCCGAATAAATCTAGTCTGGATTATAATATTCCTCAACACCAAAATAATTATCTTCTAAATCTTCATCATTAACTAGAATGACTAATGCATCTCGATTTTCCAAAGAAACTAAATCATCATGAATAGCTAGTTGTTCCCTATATATTGTGAAGATTTCATGAGCTGGCATAGAAGGAAAACATGATTAGGAGGGTCTTTATCATCACTCGAATCGGAGCTAGGGACAAAAGGATGTGCATTAACCTTGTTGTAAATAACTTTGGCAATGTCATCATCAAATGATGACGAGTATAGGGATGAATGAAAAGAACCAATGTCAAAAGATAAAAAATTTGGAGCATATCCCTCATACTAAGGATTCATCACTAGAATAGTTGGCCATGAATGAGAGAAAAATTATATCACAATAAAGAAGGAATAATATAAAAGTGCATGTTCAACTAAATGATTAGTATGGCCTAAAAAGAGTTCCATCATGAGTAGGATAAACTAGGATGATTGATTCCTAAAGAAAATAGAATCCTGCATTAGTTGGGAGAGAAGGTGATGAATTATCGGAGGATTTTACGTTATATCCCGCGACCGTGCCATTTTGGTGTCGCTGCCATGTTACAGACGCACTTGACGCGCTAATATTGACCGCTGTCATTGGGTCCACTCTAAGGAGACATAGAACGACCATGGAGTGAAGTGGTTAGGAAGGGAGCCTTAAAGGGAATGAGAAATTTGTTTTCTTTGTGTGATAAACTTAATTAATCAATAAAGTAATTATTACTAATTTTGAAATATGATTAAGAATTTATCTAGGGGTAAAAATATTGAGAAATTAATAATGAAAATAGTTTGAAGATTTGTTCGTTCCGACACTTTCTAGTTTAACTGATACAAAATTTGAATTTTACACAAAAAATTTATATTGGACCAATATTAACTATCAAATTAAATTATCGGTTAATTCAAGCCGAATTATTAACCCAATGAATGAATATGGTGTAAATGAAGTAGCCAAGAATGAAATTGACTAAGTTAAACATCAAATGAAATAAAATAAGTCCAATAAGACAAAAAGAAAGCAAATCGAGTGACATAGAAGTCAAATAGTAATGAACATACCTTACACTGAGGCCATAAACGAAATAAAATAAACCATAAGCTATACAGACTCGACACTAGAAAATGGAAATAGTCAACATCAACATAAGAGCTGTAGTGCAAAAGAGAGAAAAACGTATACCAACTAAAGGCCACCACCAGGGGGATGGTACTGTTGTGAAATCTACCACTGATCAAGTAGGGCTCGCAGCCTCACTATCACAGCGGTTCCCTCTAAAAAGTGTTTGGTGTGCTCATTGAGATTGTCAATTATATGCAATTTGCTTTTTGTTTGCTACTTTTTTTTATAAAAATAGTTGAATCAATTATGTCATTGGGACTTAATTGTGTATGTCTTTTATTGAGTAATAAAAAATATGCCTATATAAATATATCTCTGCTACTTAAAAAGAGGCAAAATCTTTGGAGATAGTCATTTGTCGAAATTACCCTTATACATTATCAAATTCCCCTGGTACCCTCGCTCTTAATTTCGTTCCATCTTCTCCTATCATCCACACCACACGCTTGTAACCTCACTTTCATGCCCTATTCCTCTCTCTCTCTCTCGCTTATTTTAGCATGAAGACTTTCTTGTATTTCAACCATATTTTTGAAAATGTTAGTTTACAGTATAATCAAGGATCACTGCTTTTATTTTGACTCTGCTTTTGTTATAAAGTGCATAGGTTTTTTGGGTGTTGTCTTGTTACATGGTAAAGGTTTTTGAATCCACTAGCACTAAAGTTCAAGAACGAATGGTATACAATGGTTTGATGAACAATTGATATCCGACAATTGAAAAGTTAAGCATCTTGTAGATTTAGACGATAGTTACCCATTTAGTAAATTTGATACAAACATTATTTCTTCATACGAACAATATAAATTTATATGAATAAATACAATGAAATATCATTCATATGATTTCATGCGAACACACATTGTTTGTGTACAACTTGTTTTACTTCAGACGAATGTCATTTGTTCGTGTGACTTTTTTATAATATCCTTTGACCCCTATGGAGCAATTTGATGTTTCTATAAATTGATGTAACTTTTGTATTATCAATCTATTTTCTTTATTTAATTCTTAATAAATGGTAGGGCCTTTTGTATATCTGACTTATTGATTTAAATATTCTTCTCATATGGAATCATCTAACTCTCTTTTATTTAATAAGTATTTTTTTAACCAATGCCTTGTTTGTTGAATAAAAACAATTTTTTTTATCCATAGTATCGAAGTCATACTAGAAGCATGTACTTTGCCAAATAACGTCAACTTGCATATATTTAGCATCGCTCGCTCCAGATCCTACCTTGCATCATTTGTATTCAAGTATGCAATATTTCTTAATTTCCACCTCTTCTACTTTCCTAAGTTGTTTGGTCTTAATCTTTTTTATTATTTTCTGCAACTGTAAGTATTAAGGTTCTTCGATATCATCTTGGAATGTTTATTGAAACTATTAAGGTAATATTCTTCCAATATAATCCAATTTGTAATTTCTCACAACAAGTATATAAAGTTTAGGAATATCACAATTGTTTGATATATTTTTGTATAAGATAAGCAATTTTCTAAAAAATTGGTAAATTTTATATATCATACATTCTCTTTTTTATTAATGGTTCTGCCATGGATTAACATTTTGAATTTTATGAACTCATGGTTTTAAATTATGTAGAGAGAATAATCTAATTATAGATTCTTAATTATATAACACTGTAATTAAACATGATAAAGATAATCTCTACATAAGCTGAAATTACACAATATATTGCTACTCTGGGTGATTCTCGAGTTGTATTAGGTATTTGAGATAGATCAGAGAACATATTTTCAATGCAGTTGAATTGGGATCATAATATTAACTCATTTGATGTTATATAGTAGCTCATGTTAATGCACCCATATAACCGTGATATTGTTTCAAAGTGGAGGGTGTGGCATGCCAAAGGCCTCATTCAAGTAACTAGATCTATAGAGGATGCATTTTTAAGAGTCTTGTGTTTCATCTGAATGGATCTTACCTAAGATTCCACCTTCCTGAACGCATTTTCCAGCCTGTGCTAAGATCCGACCCGGCTATACATACAAGAGCCTTAGAACCCCGTGACAAGTTTGTTATATTTACATCTGATGGGCTTTGGGACCAGTTATCGTAGAAAGAGGTTGTTGAGATTGTGAAAATAATCCAAAAAAAGGTATTGCAAAAGGACTTGGGGAATTGGCGCTGATTGAGGTGGATATGAAGATTAATAAAAGTTACGAAGATGTTAAGAAGTTTAAAAAGGATACGAGACAGAACTTCAATCATGATATCAAAGTTTTTGTCTTTATAGCACACTGATATATTGCGATGGACTTACTTGGACCAGAACTGCCAGTACAAAGATTTGCGGAAGTTGCAAAACCCTCTAATTTTAACATTATGTAAGTGATTAGTCAAAATGCAGAGCCTTAAAGAGATATTAGTGATAATGCAGGGCCTAGACAAAATTAAGCAGACTTTGTTGATTATTTCTTTCTCTTATCTTTCTCAGTTTCTTTTACGATGATTTAAACATTTAATTTATATCGAAATTATTCCCCTGGTGATAGCTTTTCCCAGAAAGGCTATGAATTTGTCAGTCTTAATTTGTCAGTTTTGGGGATCAAATATTAGTCTTTGCACACTTTTAACTGTTCCACATTTGGAATTAATAAACATTATATCGTTGGTATGGCTTTGTTAGGTAGTAATGGATACCGTTACTTGTGGTGCATTTTTAAATGATTTTTCTTTTCAGAACATGTCAACAATGGTCACACGTGCAATGCACATGTTCACAACTAGTAAACACAAAAGGTGATATTAAGTTTAGGTGAAATCATTAAAGAACCTAAGAGGGTGACCCATTCTCTCTATTTCTTCTTCCCCGCCGCAACCGAAAATGATGTTCGGGAAAAAGACAAAGAAGACTCGTGAGAGTATCAACAACAGGCTGGCCCTTATTATGAAGAGTGCATACACTCTTGGTTATAAAACAATTCTTGAGTCCCTCAGAAGCTCCAAGGGTAAGTTTATTATAATATTGACTAACTACCCACCATTGAGGAAATCTGAGATTGAGTACTATGCCATGCTTGCAAAGGTTGGGGTTCACCATTACAATGGAAACAATGTTGATTTGGGGACAACGTGTGGAAAGTATTTTCGTGTGTCATGCCTTAGCATTGTTGATCCTGGTGATTCTGATATTATCAAGACCCTGCCTAGATATCACTGAGAGACCCTCATCGATAACCTGTTATAAATGGGTAGTATCCTGAGTCTTTAGTGTTGTGGTATCAGGTGAAAATCTTTTATTGTTCTTATTTGTCTACCTATATTTGAAAATTTTGTTTTACTGGATGAGGCTGCACAAGATGATACAAGAAATCCTCGTTGCTTGAGTTCTCTTTAGAACTTTGAGTTTGACCAGGGATAATAGTTGTATTTACAGTACCAATTTTGAGTTGCATTTTTCTATTTCAAACATGTCTGGTTAAGCACTTGCCAATATTTTAGCTTTGTCACTGATTACTTCTGAGGTGCTTCTGTATTACAACAGTGTTTAATGTGATACATTAAACACAATATTCGTGATAAATTTCAATCAAGATCTTTGTATTGCACATATCTGGCATACTTAATAGAGTGGACACTTGAGTAATTGCCTAACTATGGAATGGAATGTGAAGTTTTCTTTAGTGTGTATGTATAAAGATTTAGTCCAATTTTAGGTGTTTTACTCTCTTGCCAAAATTGATGTACCATCAGGGGTTTTACTTACCTATTTTTAGTATTTTGTCATGTCATCAGCTATTTCTCTATTATATAACACAGTGGATGAAATAAATTGATATACCATCAGGTGTACATCAGCAGCCACTATCACATAACAATTATTTCTCTGTTATGTGATCATAGTTATTTGGATTCCTTAGTTATGTGATCATAGTTATTGATTATAATTATATGGATATGATTCCTCTGCATTATTCATTTGTTTTCCTATTTTCTGCATTGATTACAACTGCATATGTCATTTACGTGCATATATCATTATATGATCATAGTTATTCTAGATAGGTTTCCTCTGTTACATTAATTATGTGATTATAAATTCATATATCATTAATTATAAGTGCATATATCATTTGCATGCATAAAAACTGTTAAGGTTGCTGAAATTTTGTGTCCAACTTGAAGGTTGTTAAGGCTGCAGAAATTTTGTGCTCATGAGGTATTCAATGATTTGAATGATTTATTCGTTGTTCAATTAGTGTTTGTGTCTATTCATGAGGTATAGCGGCATTATCAAAGTCCATGAGGTATAGTAGTAGTATATATGACCATTATGCGTGTGTTTTTGTTGTTCAATGTATAGCAGCAACTATACATTATCATGTATATATGGATCAGCATCAGCTATAGAATGTATAGAAGCAACTATACAATGTCGTGTATATATGTCTTTTAGGTCCTATTGTCGTGTATATATGACCATGATTTGGTATTGTCGTATATATATGACCATCATTTGGTATTTTCTTGTATATATGACCATGATTTGGTATTTTCTTGTATATATGACATTGATTGGGTGTTATTGTGTAGCAACAACTATCTGTTATAATAGCAGCAACTATTATAACAGTGGGTAGTGGCAGCAAGTATGCACTCAGTGTGTATATTACATTTATAAAAATGTTATGTTGTTTGGAATGGTTGATATTACCCACATTGAGATCAAGAATTGTTTCGACTCTCATTTGGCCTTTTTTGCGGGTATATTAGGCTTTTTGACACACTCTGGATCAAAAGTGTCACGGGCGACCCATTAGAGATGAAATTTTCGTTACTAATTAAGTATAAAATTTTAGGAGAGATTCAACCTTGATTTGGCTGATCATGCAAAGGAGTGTTTGGAAGAGCTAATGAAAGGGACAAGTAGGAGTCAACGGAGAAAGGTTTGTGGAGTGTATACAAAATATGGATTACCAGAGGAAGCTCGAGAAAATGTCCCTGCTGGTGTGAACAAGGATAATTGGCTTAGTCTATGCGATCTTTATGAAAGTCCAACATATCAAGTTTGAACTATTGTTGATCTTGTAACTTGTAAATATTTTTTTATTAAAATATGTGTACTTATAATGTTAGAAAAATTACTGCAGAGGCAATGTATTGTAAATCATAATAGCAAGTCCAAACATATAGTGAAGCATAATCAAGGGTCAAAAGCATTTGTCGTGGTGCGCCATGAACTGGTAATATATCTACTTGTTTTGGTGTGGCAATTGAGAATTTTATTTTGCAAGTATAATTATTAATTGTTTGGTGTTTAATAGAGGAGTAAAGAGTGAATGGTCAAGAGCCTAATATGATCAAGTTTTATAAATAAATGCATTGCAAAGATGAAAAGTGGACATCTACCAAAGCCGAAACACTCTACGTAAGTCTTATCAATTTTATTTTGAATTTACCCTGCTGTTGCGGAATTACAAACCAACAAACACTGTTGGTTTGTAATTCCTTTGGTAATATGCTCTTTGATATAAAATTACACATAGTGCATTATGCTTTACTATTTTAAAATTGTTGTCTTTAAGTGGCTTAAAAATTATAGACATCTTGACAGTTTGGCCAAACCTGTAATCCTTTTTCTTTTATTTTCTTTCAGAATGATGAAACTCCTAGTATTCGAATCAATATCCGAGGATGATACCATGATGAGCTCAGATGAGATAGCAGATAAAGTTCTTGTCACAAGGCCAAGATATATTAATGGTCTTGTATATGGTCCCAAAAGAAAGGATTCTAGAATTAATATAATACGATTAAGGATTGTCAAATTAGAAGAGGCAGTTAAGCAGTCTATGAATGTTCAATAAGATTTGATGGATCGTCTACAAGCTCGTGAGGTAGAGGAAATAATTCAACGAAAAGAGTCAGTGGAACAAAAGGACGCTATGGAAACTCAATGTGCAATGCTAGATGCTAATCTAGCTCGACAAGTGGAGTCCAATAATTCATGAACTTTTGACATTTGGCGTTTGTAAATGGAATCTGAGACTCCTAAGTCCCTTAACTAGTTTAAGTTTTTTTTGTACCATGGATATTTGTCGTTCGTAAGGGGATGAGATATGAGACTTCTACACTCTTTAACTAGTGTTTAGGTGACTTGACAATGTATGTGTATGTGACTTAATGTGGATTTTGTTTATGATAATTTAGTTATTTTGTTGACTTTAATGAATGTGTTTTTTTAGATGGTAATTTGTTTAAATTTGGCGGTATATATTAATCTATGTTTTAGTAGTTAAATATGCAATTGGTAAATAAAAGTGTTGTTTAAGATTTTATAATTTATTATTAAAAAATTAATGATTAAGAATCATTCTTCAACAATTAAATTTAGTAGCCAATAGATCTTGAGCGAAGGTACAAATTTCGTAGCTAAAAGTTCCTAACACTAGTTTACCGATAGAATTGGCAACGAAATGAAGACATTTAGCAACAAGATGTTGAACAATTAGCTACAAATTTTTTTTTAAATTTTGTAGCTATAAGCTTATAACACACTTTGCATACAGAATTGGCAACGAAATGAAGACATTTAGCAAAGAAATGTTGAAAAATTAGCTACAAAACAAATTGTAGCCTAAATATGATAATTGTCCACAAAACAAATTTCGTGGCAATTGACCTACACAATTCGCAACGAAAATTAATTTCATGGCCATATACATTCAGCGACGGGACTTTGGCCACGAACTCGCTACGAAATACTTTTCATTGCAAAAAACTATTAGCAACGAAATATCAACTTTTTGCTACGAAAAATTTCGCAGTTAATTATAAGAATTGTTGTAGTGCCTTTGGCTCCCAGTTTGGAACCACTAGCCATAAGAGAGCCCCCCTCGATCCTTTTCAAGGACTTAATCTGATCAGAGAGCATGTCATGATCATCATCTTGTAAAACAGATAGAAAAGATAAAAGTAGAAAAAGAAACAACAGGTAAAGAATTCAGTAAGAGATAGCGTCAGTGACCTATATATTCCTCCCTAAGGGTAGGGATCCGAGGTCCCTTATACCTTATTCCCTCGGGTTGAGGAGGATATTTCCAGTTCCTAGTAATAAAACCTTGGACCCAGTAATCCTTATAGGAATCGAGTAGGTTCATAACCAATACCCTATCAGCACTTCTTATCTTCAAGTATAAGATACCTTCACTGATAGGTGACCAGGCATAACAGTAGCAGGTTTCAATAAATACTAAGTTGGTCCCATACAATACATTTATCCCATGGACCCCATTTATAATTTTCCAAATATTTGGAGAACACTGAGCAAGGACAACATAGAAATACTTGAAGAACTTCAGAAAAAAAGGGATTGGAGGAAATATCAAACCCCCTGTGTGATCAGGATAGTATGAATCCAATGTTAGTCTTTTATAGAATGAAAATCTCTGGAGATGGGAGAACATTCAGTCTTAACCCAATAAGGAATACCATAATATTTCTAAAATTTTATTATCATTTTACCAGCTAATAGAGCCATGGAAAAAAATACTTTGAACAAGAGGTGAAAGTCAGAAGAACTTACAAGTAATAATGACTCGAGAAATCTATGGATTTGAAGTAAAGAACATGATGAGAAGCTTAAAGATGAAGTTCACATGCAAAAACGCCCAGAAACAGTGAACTGACGGTTGATTAACACACGAGCAAAGTTTGAAATGTATCAAATGATTAGTTATAGTTTCCTAGGAAGATCTCAATGATTCATTTCCCTCCCCAGAATAAGTGTACCCTCAATAATGCTCTTTAATTACAAACATGCCATGCCTATTTTTGTACTGCTCTAAGCTTTGGGCCTTGGACATATGTTAAATCTATTAGCCCAATTTACTAGTCTAAAAATTTTAGGGGCAAATGTGGGGGCGTTTTAAAGGCCCAATCACTCAGCCGACCATCCCAGCATATAAGACGGACTGCCCGACACAATTTTAAGATAATTAATGTTTTATCCTTGCAATAAACATATGCTTAAATGCACGGTGATAGGCACGAATCAGTTACCAATAATCTAGGGGAGATAATCGGTGGCACTTACGTGTTATCTATCAAGCTAGTTGAGTTACCTAGAGAATTCAATCACTTATTTCTCACTTCTATAAATTGTAAACCCTTATCCAGGGCAAAGGGATGTAATATCGGGCATTGAGAGACACTATAATAAAATAGTAACCTCTCCGTGGATATAGGCAAGTTACCGAACCATGTATATCGTTGTTGTGTGTGATTCTTGCATTTGTTCTTTGTGATTATTTCGTGGATTTCTATTGTGATAATTCTTATACTCACAAAACTATTTCTTAATTCGCTATTTTTTTATCTCCCATGTAGAAATTCTGGAGTTGGTAGAGATTTATGGTGATATTATGATCATGTTTATAGAGCATTTGAATATGATAATAGATTAAGAAATCCAGAATTTAGGATGGTAAGTAATAAGGGCTTAAATGAGAGAAAACTCATGTCGTGGGACCCTTGTTGTAAATTTTATGGTAACACACATGTAGAGGACTTTCATTCATGTTAAAGATCTGATATTTGGGTTAGTTATAACCCTTGCATATAGCGGAAACATAGGAGATTTATAAATATAAATCTGATTTGGTATGAACACATCCTTAATTTCCTATTAATTAGAACTTGATCCAGTCTTTAAAATACGTAATAAATTATCTTTAGATGATGAAAAAAGCCACAGGGATTGATATTAATGATGATTATAAGGTTTAAGACTTTGGAATTGGGTTTGGGTGGAAGAATGTAATTCTCGTCCTTGGAAAAACTATTGGGTTTGCAAAAAGTCAGCTGTTTGCCCCTGGGCCAAACCGGTTCGACCTCATGACGTGGGGTTCGCGGTTGGATTCAGGAGAATTTTAGGATTTCATACGAGTTGGATCGCGTACGGGTAACCGTGGAATTTATTAAAATTGAAAACGTGATGTTACTAATAAAAGGAAAGACAAATTAACTAGATGGTTAGTCATATTTTATAAAGGAAAGGAAGTTAATAATTTACGTCCTAGTTAATTATTAACTAAGGATAATTACTCATAATCCTTATGGGGAAAATAGGGGTAATTATTAGTTGAATTACCTTTACATATTATAATATGTATCTATATTTTTTGTGTTGATATACCTATATTCGTGGACTGTCCTATCGATCGGGGTACGCGCAATCGAGACCATAGCACACGTCGACACAGGTGGATTAGGCGTAATGTAGGTCATATCTAAGGTACTACATAGGAGCGAAACTTATGAGAGATGAGTGTTGATGCTGGGATCCATGTGACAATGCTATGTATGGGTCGTGTAATAGTGTACTGTGTAGGTACCTCCCAATGTGTATGTGTTTTGTGTTGTCCATGTTGAATAAAAGACTCCTCCGGACTTAAAGATAGAGCACGAACGGGACACTAGTGGTAGATGTCTTAGCATCATATATATAAGGACATATATACAATTAATGAAAATGAATAGAATAATATATTAAATCTAATGATGTAGACAATAAAATACAGACATAATACCACATAGTATGTATGATGTTTGATGTCGTCATATTATGGGTAGTACGTCTAGGATATAATTGAGAAATAGTAACTTGAATGTAAATAACTCTATTTCAGTGAGTTTATCCTGCTAAATGCGTTCTTGTATTGTATTTATCCTTTATCCATCATCTATATCGGGACTTGGGTGGTTATACGTATAGCACTACTTTTAGATAATGGGTGAGACACGTTACATATGTGAGTGACGATGGGAAGAATTCACTTTGAATTAACTGTAATTTTGCACAATAAATTTAGTAAATTAATTCTTTAACACATTAGGGCGCTGACCAAAAATTATAAATATTTTCTCCCCCCAAGTGCTCCTAGATAGGGATAGCGGGACTGTGGATAGGTCAGCCTTGCAGTCTCACATTGTGCATCAAACTTCCGATCATTGATTCTATATTAGGTTGTTACTATATTTCAGTTATTTGTTTTTGGATTATTGTATGGGCATAAGCCTAAAGTTTATCTTACTTCTTGCTAGTTTGATCCACTTATGAGTTCATTGGGATTTACTTATATTATGTGGATGTTGGATTCTATTATTGCCTTGGATATTAATTTAAATTCAGTTTCAATTTCAATCATGGTTTACAAATAAATATTTTATAGGGTTTCATGCTGAGAATGGTATAGATTGCATAGCAAGCCCCGTATTTGGCATATTGTGTCTGCTCAACCTTTATGTGAGAAAATGGGGGTTGTTACAATGGCTGGTTTACACATTTAAAAAACCGATTTACCGAAATTATCGCATTTAAAATACCAAAACATAAAATATCAAATTTGCTACAATAATATACTTAAATTATAAAATAGATATACCAAATATATTTTGGTATAATATACTTAAGTTAATAGTCATGTATTGTTATGTAATTTTTTTGAATCTATCATCATCAAAAGCGCAAAAATATTTTTTTTTAAAAGCAAAACAAAATAAATAAATAATTATCTAAACAAAAAGGTACCCTTTAGAAATGTTAGTCTATGCTCATAGCAAATCCTTAAGCAGGTAGAAAATTCTTTGGTAGAACATTCTTAAGCTCCAGTGCAGTAGTGGTAGCAAATTCAAGCCAAAGATCAAAATGATTTTATACTTGTTTAAACTGAAATGCTTGAAATATAAATTATATATATATATATATATATATATATATATATATATATATATATATATATATGTGTGTGTGTGTGTGTGTGTGTGTGTGTGTGTGTAGTGTAGTGTAGTGTAGAAAAATTCATAATAAAAGATTCACGAAAGCAATCACCAAAGGCAGAAAGAAAATGAAATCACACACAACAACGATGTATGTGGTTCGACAACTTACCTACGTGCACGGAGAGGTTATTTGTTTTCTATTAAGTTTCTCTCAACGATTACGATTTTTTCATCTCTTTCTCCCGGGGCAGAGAGTACAATTTATAGATGTGTTTGCTACAGAGTTTGAACTATTTAAGGAACTCCATCATAGTAAGTGGTTGGTTTTGAGGTGCTTGAATATCTGGACCGAGATTCTTGGCATCCGATTTGACCATATCTGCGAGTATCCTCTTCTAACTAAACTGCCTGTGTACAAATTAAGCCATGATATGGGCCGAACTAAATAACTCAAGTTATCCTGGCTGGCTACTCTCGTGGGCTTGCAAAAAGTGGACTCCCATAATTGCCCCTGAAATCTTTGGACTATTAAGGATGGGCCAATAGGTGTTAATTGGGTCGGAGGTCCAAGTCCTTAAAGTGTAGTGAGAGTCCGTGATGGTATCTTCGTAATAACAAGGCTTCGAACAAGGGAACGCTTGTCTTAAAAAGAAACCGAAGAGCCAAAATCTTTCTGGGAAGTCGAAACTCATCATTTAAGTGTTCTGGTGATCAGTCGTTGCTTACTCAAACATTTGTTCACTGCTTCTGGCCGTTCTTTGCACATACTCCGTTCTAACTCTCCCCTTTTGTTTTAATAGTCGAAGTTTCCCTCATTCTGTGATTTCTCAAATCTTCATTATCACATGTAAGTTAGAGTCTATCCCTCATTCTGTACTTTCTTACTTGTTCAGTTATGGTGATGTTATATGGTAAATATGTAGAAGAGTTCAGGCAGAAATATAACATCCCTGACTAGGTGAATTTCGATTGTGCACGCCTTCCTCATAATGTTCATAAAGTTGACAAGGGGGTTTGAGATTCCCCCCAAATGAGTTGTTTCTTAGATTTTTTAGGTACTTTTCCATTGTTCTAACTCAATGTGCCCCCAGCGTATGGAAGATAGTAAACGGTGTCCATAGGATAAATACTCTTTATGGAACAACGTTGGGTCATCCTGAGGTATGTTATAGTTATGTGTTCTCGAAGACCAAATAGGGTTTATTGTATCTGAAAATCAGAAAAGCCCTAGGAGTTCTGGTGGTAAATCTCCCTAATTCACATAAGGACTACTTGTAAAGTGGATTTATTGTAAGGAACTCGCAGCACCCTCCACTGTTGGAGGGGGAGAGTGTAACACCCCATAATTTTGAGGATTAAATATTTAATTATTTTGGGAGTTATAAAAATATTTAAATTGGAGAAACTTAAATTCATGAGTTGGAGAATTTATTTGAGTGAGCCGAATTATTTATAATTGGCGACTTTTAAGTTTAATTGTTCGAAATCTCGTGTGTCGCATTTTGAGGTCAAAATTAGACAATGTCAAAAAGTATTTCGGATGGCAATTCTGAGGGCGCGGTTGAGTCCGGATGGGTCGATATAGTCAGAAAAGAGTGCCCGGGGTGGTAATTGGGTCTCGGGGTATTTTTGGGCATAGCCGGGCCCACACGGGGTGATTTGGGCTATTTTAATTAGGCCCATTAGGCTAAAAACGGGATTAGTATTTTAAGACCAAAATCTAAGAAAGGAAAAATGGCAGAAAACACAAGGGAGAACCTAGGGTTTGAGAGGGATTTGGGGGAAAGCAAATTAAGAGCCAATTTGAGGATTTTGGAGCCAAATTAAGGGACTAATTGGTGTGTTCTTCATCAACCATTCTACACCAACAGAATCAGACCCTACGAACGATTTCAGGCAAGTGGTTAACTGTTATGATTTCTAAATTGATGATAATCAATTCATATCATAGTGATGTGTAAATCAAAATTCATTTTGGGCGTGTAACCAAAATTAAAATTGGGTTTTTGGAAATTGATATACCTTAATGGGATTTAGGGTGAGGTTTATTGTGTTTGTGATTCTAGGATGTAGAGGAATGAATCGTATGTTAAAACTAGTGAGAATAAATGGTTAATTGCTGATAATATGAATGAAATTTGTATTGGGTATTTGAAACCCGGATAATACCCAAATCGGGAAAACCTTGGAATTTATGGATATTGATCATTAATTAAGGTCTGTGGGATGTTTGGAACCTTTTCTTATATGGAGGATATGTTAATTGTATTTGTTTAAGGATTTCGATTGAGAAACAAAGATTTAGTTTTCGTCCATGGCTGACAGAGGGCTGGAGAAGACGAACACTAGAACGATCGATCGACCGACCCAGGGGGTTCGATCAATCGATGATACTGGAATTCTGGCAGTGCCGCCAGTTTTTACTACATGGGAATAATTATTAAGAAAAAGATTTTTGGGCTGATTTTACATGTTGAAAATGGACCAAGTGAACAAGTCCGAGTATGTTGATAATTATAAGTAAAAATAATTGGGAGATTTATGGAGATGAATGTGTTACACATTGTGGGCGAATATGTGGGAATGAAATTTCGAGATGTAAAATGGACCAAGTGAGCGAGTCTGGGGAGAATGGTTGGGTGACGCCAAGTTATGAAATTAATGGATGTGTTAATTAATGAAAGTTGAGTCGGAAAGTAGACTCGAAAAAGTGTTAAATTAATTGATGTTGTAATTAATTAATTTAGAGTCGGATTGTAGACTGAGGAAGGGTATTTATTAATTAATGTGTAAATTAATTAAATGAGAGTCGGACCATAGACTCAGATTGGTGTAAATTAATTAATGTGTAAATTAATTAACTGAGAGTCGGACCACAGACTCAGATCGGTATTAAATTAATAAATGTGTGTTAATTAATTTAATAAAAGTCGAACGATAGACTCGGGGAGGTATTAAATTAATGGGTTTGTTAATTAATTTAATTAGAGTCGGACCAGAGACTCGGGGAAAGTATTATATAAATTGAGGTTTGAATTAAATATATTAGAGTAGGACCATAGACTCGGGAAGATGATAAATTATTAAGTGAGAAAATTAATTAAGTTGAGTCGGGCCACAGACTCAGGAAATTACAGGCAGTGTACGGGATTTTGAGTACATGGTAAAGTCGGGGTTTATATTATATATATACGGTGTAGTGATAGTATATATATACGTGAATATATTGTGTGTGATATTAAATATCAGTGAGTATATATTTATTTAATTTATATACTCTAGTGCTATCAAGGGAGGTTGCGCGATGTAGGTGAATCCCCTAGCTTGAGGAGTAGGGCGAGTATATCCCCAGGTCATAGCGTCCGGTATATGGGTGAGGGGATTATCTCACTTTCAGGGAAGGAATATGACCGCATCCATTTCGTTTATGTTTTGGTACAGGTTGCTGAGCGATTCCAACTTGGGTAACTAGGTTATGTGAGCACACCTAGTGAGATAGCACTTTAGATAGAATCATCCGGCGAGGGTATACCCGGAGGGATGGATATACGTATGTTATATGTGTGGATATTTTAGTAAAGGTACGTATATAATGGTATTCAATATTATATGCAGGTAGTAATACAGAGTGTGATGTATTTACTTTATATAACTTGTGACACGGTTATATGCTACTATTTAAGAACGAATTAATTAAGTTAATTGTGAGATAACTTATAATTCAAGAATCATTATACTCGGGTTAGAGTAGTATGTCAAGGGAAGGTTATACCAGGACTAGTTCGACGGGGTAGTACAACTGGATGGTGTTAAGGTAACCGTTAGGTGTGCACAATAGTGGAGGGGTGAGAATGACCACAAGGGAGTGCGACACTAACTTAAATATGAAGCGCATTCATGCATTTTAAATTACTGCAGTTAATTCACTTGCTAAATATTTTCAAATGTTTTGGGTTCTAACCCTTGCTACAAAACTATTTTTAAAACCTTTTAGGTGTCCAACCACAGGGATGCCAGGATTGATATTCTATTCCAGGGACACGGAGCTACGTCATATGTGGATGCTAGCAGGAGTTTGGATTAGACGCATCATTCATTCATTCCTAGAGTAGGAATCATTTAGCAGTTTCAGTTTTATTTAGGGCATGTCGCCCAGACTTTTACTACAGTTTACAGATGTACTTATTCAGGTTTTGGATGTTTGTATGGGATTTCATTTTGGTGGCTGATGGTTTATTCGGCAAATTATTTATTTAATTATTCAGTTGAGTGAATGGTTTATATTTAATTCCGCATGTACTGTTTTGTTTAATTAAAAAGTTAAAATTTGGCACCAGTTTTTTTGGAATACTAGGTGGTTAGTAACTTTTAAAAAGTTTTCGACAGTGATGCTAAGGATGATCCAACTGAGATTCCTGTTTTAATTTGGTATAGGACTGATCACCCGGTATTTTATTAGGCGGGGTGTCACAGAGAGACCACGTGACCCTCTCATTTTTAACTATGGGGAGGCCGAGATAGTTCGCTTCCTCTTTTGTCCTTTCTATTAACTTCTTGTGAATTTATTTCATTCTTATGGCTAATATTCCTCTTCTTTTGTCATTACACCTCGTGTAAAGAACTAGAAGCCTGACATTAATGAGATCAATACTGAAGAGCTCACGAAGGCCTATAGCATTAAGGAGATATTTCCAGAAGGTGAGCATCCTAGGTCAGTGGCCTTTGTCTTAGAATACATGAACACAGGCACCAAATTCATTGCTCGATCGGTTGATCAGGTCCCAATTCTAAAAGCTCCAGAGGTCGGTCATTCTGATCCAGTTCTTATTGAGGAAGAAAGTTTCGAAGAAGAAGAAGAGGAAGATGAAGGTACCTATATAGAGCACTCCTAGGATTTGTTTTCCATGCTCTAGATATATAGACCTTCATCTAGTTGGACTTGAATTTGGACAAAATATTTTTGTAATTAGGTTGTGTCTCGCCTACCTACGCCAAGCTCTCTATGGTTGTCTACATCTAATCAGCTCTCGACTCAGTACGACATTCCAGCAAAGGTTATTTATCATAGTCTCTAGTTCGTAGGATTTTATTCTTGCACCACGTAGGACACATTGCATGACACTGCATTTGCATCTCATTTATCATACCTTATGATTGTGTTGGGTTTAGTCAAAATGAATTTTTAAGACTGTTTAAAATTTAATTTGAAATATTATGAGATTAAATATTTTTGTAAAAATAAATTTTCTAAATTAAATTTTAAAAGTTTTAATATTGTTTTGTTATGCTAAATAATATGTGATAGGTTGTCAAAATATTTTCTACAAGTGAAATTATATTATTTTTGCTAAAAATAATATATTTTAATAAACTTGGTGTAAGCTTTGTTTAAAATGAAATTCCTAGTTTCAAAATCATTTTCGGAATTTAATGATAAATACAAATATTTATTTTGAAAAATATTTTTCATAAATCAATTACCTGTTAATTTTTTTTAACAATTCGTATGTATATACGTTTGGATGTATGTGTCGCTTTTGCAACTAATGATTGGACCTTTGTATGTGATGTAGTAGCCAATAGGCCTTAGCTATTCAAGTTTTGACCTTACAGGTTATGGCCCTTTGACTAGCTGTTGTTATAACAAGTTGGCGTTTATATTAATAGTTATACACCTTGCATGTGGATATTTGATCTAAGCCTTGTCAAACCGCTAGATCGTAAGGCCATACCATTACAATAACTACTGTCGTCCCATATAGCCATAACTGATTACGTGTTCCCCCTGTTTTCAATATAACGCATGCAGGTAACTTATTGAGCTATTGTCCTAATAGCTTTTTTTTCTGTTGGCTCAACAGTTGGCCTACTCTTGTTTCCAAATGTTTTTTTTTTCAAAATGTCACCGTGTTACCTAAATTTGTGACAAGAACTTCAATCTTAAACTGGAAAAACCAACACATTATTCTTTACCTTGGCCCGCTATTTTGGATTTGAGATTCACATGGTTTTGTTTACGGTTATTTCCTGTCTTGCTTAAACGACATCGTTTCCTTTTAAACTGTAATTTCTGATTTTCAAATTTGTTACGCAATTGGTTACAGCCTGAAATACACGTGTCAATATTTTAAAGGGTCACCTTATGTTTCTTTGTAGACCCTTGGATCATTTTTTTTATCAATGGCTATGTGTGTATTTTTTGTAATCCATTTGCCTATCTTTTACATTCACCTTATATCTATATAAATAGAACCCTTTGGGTCTCATTATTGTAAGGCTGAGAAAATTAATTTTGCACCCAAACTCTGCCAAAATTTTTAGTGAGGGAGAGAGAAAATAAACCAGACGATTTTTGCTCATCTTCAAGTGTTGATTTCTTTTCAAAAATCAAATAATGATTGGACAAGTCTGATTTTGAATCTGCACTTACGATTTTTCAAGGGTAAAAATTATTTGTAAGTGTTTTCTCTCATTTTTGTATGCTTTATGTAGATCAGACTCTAGATCTAATATTCTAGGTATTTGTTACACAAAACATTGCTGAAATAATTTCTACTTGTGTGTATACATAAGTTTTTATTTGTTTGTTTTTGTCAAGAAAACACATCAAATCAGTTGCATATATATGTTGATATTTTCTTATAATACACACTCACTCACATGTCTTGATTAATTGCTGAAAATTTTGGTGACTTTCATATTTTGTACACAACACACTTGATACACGTAGTTAATTTTTGTGTGTGAATATTCTGTTTTAGTCTTGATTGTAAGTTCTTGTATGTTTTTAAACATTTTGTTTTAAAACATATTTTTTCAGAAAATTTGATAAAAGTCAGATATATCTAGTTTGAGGTTTATAGAATTAAGCCTAAACCTTATTGAGGACTAATTTGAGAAGAATTAATACCTGGATTATATTTCTGAATATCATACCTGAACTTGACTATTCTTGAACTTGGACTGAATATTAATTTTTTAACCCTATAAGACTGTTTTGGAATAGTCTGAAATATTTGTAAAAATAGTCTTGACCATTATTAGATTAAAACCTGAATTAATCTAATATTACTTTTTTGAAAAACATTTTTTGTATATTTGACTTTGTTATTTTATTGAAAATATTTGAAGTCGTGTATTACTTGTGTTTTGTTACACCGTATATGATTACTTGATCTTAAGTGATTTTTAAGATTCGTGATACATCATTTGCATATAACTTATAGAATCACTTTATACACCACTAATTCACACAGGGACGTGTTGTTGTGTATATATTAGATTAATTTTGATTGTTCCGTTTTTTGAATAATGAAGTTTGCTAAACTAGTGATAAATCAAGAAATCTTGATGTAAACAAAAGAACAAAATAGAAGAATTGAGACTGATATTTAGGAGATCAGAAAATTATTGCAATGAATTCGGTTGTATCATTAAGTGTGAGTGTTTCATCTAAGATAGCACACAACACACAAATATTTCACTAAGAACTAGCACACAATAGGCACTGAGCCGAACCTAGGCTAAGAAGATCAAGAGGGAGACGCGTTGATGTGAAGAACACAAAATAAACAAGGGCAGACTGAAGGGATATCTGAAGAAGCAACCAAGAGGGAGCTTGGTCTAGGTGAGATAATATCTATATCCATCTACTATACATTGTCTTGTTTGATTCTTGTAAGTCGTTCCTATTTTGTTTTGGTTTTAATGGAAGTAGACTAGGTTGACTCTTAGGAGAGTCCATCATTTTTTCCGGGAAGGGATTTTGCGACGTAAAATTAATATCGTGTGCTTTACATTTTTCGCAGCTCCCTTCACTTGAAAAGTAGGTTTAAATAATTAGAAACCCGTCTAAAAAATGAATTGATTATTATTTTGTAAGTCACCTAGATTTAACATAGATAATAATTTGAACCTTTAATTGACATTGCAAACTAAATCTGTTTTCGTAAAGTTAACAATTCAAGAAAAGTTTGAATTAGTCCCTCCTAGAATAACCGGTAAAACTCGTAGGTAAATTGGGTTTACTCGACAATCGTTTACTTTTGCACATAGTATTTTGCTGATCGCTGGTTCTTTCAAGTGGTATCAGAGATAGACTTTAAAAATATATGTTTTCATAAATTGTTGTCAAATTCATTTTACCTTATTTTAATGGAAGATTCTAGTCAGTTATTTAAGTTGGGCAATTTTAGTAGACCTCTTATTTTCAATGGCACAAAATTTTCATATTAGAAAATTAGAATGATAACATACATTCAAGGCACATTAGGAGATGAGATTTGAGATTTAACTGAAAATGGTTATAGGCACCCCACTACTCCTATAGCTGAAGATAGCATTATTTTTAGAAAACATAAAACATTTGAATTAAGTGTTGATCAGAAAAAGATAGGCGGTTTCAATTATAAGGGCAAGAATGCGATTTTCATGAGTGTGAGTGAAACTGAACTAAAACGTATATGTCATTGTACTACTAGTAATGATGCTTGGGATGCTTTATTAATTGCACACGAGGGGGGCGCTAGGGTAAAGCAATGTAAAACACAAATGTTAGTTCAACAATACAATATGCTAATAATGAAAGATGATGAACCCTTTGATGACTTCTATATGCGTTTGACTGATACCATTACCCAGTTTCATGCGAATGGAATTAAATATTCTGATAAAGATGTGTATGCTAAAATTTTAAGGTCCCTTGCTCCTAGATTTGATCATAAACGTTATATCATAAAAGAGATGAATGATCCATCTCTCACACCAGAATTGCTAAGCTCTAAATTGAGAACTATGGAACTTGAATAAGTCTTTAGGAAGACTCTCACAACTTATGATAAGAATGAGTTGACCAATACTTCTAAAGTTGCTTTTAAAATTGCCTATCATAATAAAAATAAGCATAAGATAGTTTTACAAAAATGTGAGTCAGAGGATGACTTTAATGTGGATTAGGATGACATTGATAAGATTGTTCATTAACTTGCTGTTATGTCTTCGTAATTTAAGAATCTTTTGAAACATCGAAATGTTATTGCTCAAAGATATATGCAACTGAATAATAAATCAAGTCGGTTCATCCGACATCATACCAGATATACAAATCAGACTTCTGATTATGATAGTAGAAGTAGTAAGATTGACAAATCTAATTAGGCTTGTCACTATTGTGGGAAACTAGATCACTTCATTGCTGAGTGTAGGTCGAAGCCACAGTCCAAGTATTCCAAAACACACAAGGCTCACATTATTAAAACTTGGGATGACTCTTCTGGTTCTGAGTCAGCAGATGACCAAGGAACTTCTTAATCAAATCACCTTGCATTTTTTGGAGAGGTTTATAACTGTTGCAGAGACGTGTACCTAGCAGGAATGACTGATTCTGAAGATGAGTTTGAATATGATGAAGTACTTGATTTGATAGATACTGCTAAATCATTTTTAGAGAGATAACCCTCTATGCTTGAATTGACTGCTCCGTTTAATGCTAAGCATAGTTTATATGATTCTAAATTTGATGATATTAACACTTCTCACACGAACACTAATGATAAGGAAAATTTTGTTGGCTATAATGATTACTCAGAATTATATGTCAGAACATTGCAAAATAGACAAGAATTATCGAATTTGGCAAAATTGCTTAGTGAGGACTTAGAAAATCCATATGGGATTGTTAAGAAAACTGAATAAGAGATGATTGGTATCAAATCAAATTTTGAAAAAGAAAGAAGTGATTTTGAAAATCAAAATCTATTTTTGAAAGTGAAATCTTTTATCTAAAGAAAAGGTTACTACTTTTGAACAAAAATATAAGGCCACATTGGTTGATCTTGAAAAATCCAAAGAAATCTGTGTCGATGCTTTTAAAGGGATCAGAGAAATCGACTTAGAAAAATCTAAAGAAGATTTTAATTTTGACAAACTTTTGGACTCTAAAAAATATGATTGTAATACTTTTGGACATGGTTATGAAGAAAAATTTCAAAACAATCCTTGTATTAGACCTACTATTTTTGTTAGGGCTAGTACCCAAGTCGAACCAAATCTAAGTAGTTCCAAAGTTGATAAAGGAAAATGGATTTTGAATGAAAGTGCTTCTAAAACAGGACTTGATCACAATTATCCTCATGCAATGAATGCTGATACTCCAAAATACATTCCACCCCCTAAAAGAACAAACATAATTACTAAACATGACTTAGGTGAATATATGTCTAGAAAGTTCGATCCTTATGTTAGACAGCCTACTGTCAATTGCAATTGCAGTTTTTGTGATGTTTTTGGTCACCAAAATAGGGAATGCCTTAGTAATCGCAAGAAAGGTACTCATTTTAAAGGCCATAACAAAAACGTGAAGCCATTTACAAATTTCAGTAGGCATTTCACTAATAATAATTGGAATCATTTCTTCAATAAGTCTAGGCCTCACGTTAACAAGAGAATATTTTCGAAAGATAAATTCTATCCGAAATTCTGAAAGGCACAAAAACCTTTTAATACTCTGCCTATTTGGATTAGGACTTGTGAGTTGAGACCTCAAATGGATTTTTTTAAGTCAAATAAATATTCAACTAATGTTTGTGATGCTTGAAAAATTTATGAAGTCATTAAGTCTCCTCACGTGAAGGTTAAGGACTTAAACACCGTCGAACCATTAGATTTATTCAATGATATGGGAGGTGAGTTTAGTGAAACTCAAGTTATCAAGTCTTGTGCGACTAATGGATATTCTTACCAGTTTAGAGCTCCAAAAACTCACAAACGAATTGGCGGACTTCCTAGTATTGCTTGTGATTTTTAACTTACTGATATGCTCACTGTTTCTTTCAATAAATCTTGCTTAGAAATAACTTCCGCATTTGATTGGAGAGACTGTACTTGAATACTAGATTGTGTTTATTTTGCATCTTGACTACTAGATCTGTGAGGTTTTAGGATAAAGATATCTACTAATAACTATTATCTTTTAAAACCATGTTTTATGTAGGAGACGTTTATTTTGAAGTTTATAGACATTCATTATTATCTCTTACCATTGTCTAAATTAGACAAAATTGGGGAGAGTTGAGTACATATTTCTGATTAGTGTGTTGATATTATTTCATGCATAGTATTATGTCTTTTAATATTTTGGTAGAGCAAATGCTACTAACTTGATTTCTCGACAGAAAGGTATTTATGTTTTGCAAGTTCGCTAGCGGTCATCAAGAGTTGAGTCTTTTCATTTCTAGGATGGATAGGTAGTTAGATAATCTTTTGTATAGGACTTTTTATTAATTATTTTACTTTAGTATATCATTTAATATACTCAAGGGTTTTATCAAAATTAGTCCAGTGGGGGAGTTTGAACGTACCTATATAGAGCACTCCTAGGGTTTGTGTTCCGTCATGTAGCTAAATAGACCTCCATCTAGTTGGAATTGAATTTTGACAAAATACTTTTTGTAATTAGGTTGTGTCTCGCCTACCAATGCCAAGCTCTTTATGTCCATCTACATCAAATCAGCTCTCAACTCGGTATGACATTCCAGCAAAGGTTATTTATCATACTCTCTGGTTCGTAGGATTTTATTCTTGCACCACGTAGGACACATTGCACGACACTGCATTTGCATCTCATTTATCATACCTTATGATTGTGTTGGATTTAGTCAAAATGAAATTTTAAGACTGTTTAAAATTCAATTTGAAATTTAATGAGATTAAATATCTTTGTAAAAGTAAATTTTTGAATTAAATTTTAAAAGTTCTAATATTGTTTTGTTATACAAAATAATATGTGATAGGTTGTCTAAATATTTTCTAAAAGTGAAATTATATTACTGTGGGTACCTCAATTTGTCATCACGGGCCCAGACGAGTAGCCCAATAGAAACGGCCCAAAGTCCGGGCTCTTCGCATCTCAACTGATTCGGTTACATAAGGAGATATTCTAGGAGTAGAAGATGGACGTGGGGGAGTCCAACACCCCCACTCCCCGAGAACAAACATGTATATAACAAACCCTAAGCCTGGGGAAAAAGGCACGCATTGTATTCTTTGTAAAACACTCCCCGGAGTATATAGAAATAATACTGAGAGCACCACTATGGACGTAGGCATTCTTACTGAACCACGTACATGCTGTGTTGTATGACTGGGATTTTTTATATTCTTTATTTACTTTGGTGATTGCCTTTTCTTGTGAACTTGTGCTGAATATAATCGTCACCACAATTGGCGTCGTCTATGGGAACGTTTGTCTCCCTTAAGAAAGCTCTCACCAACAAAGAAGATAAAATGTCTGATCATAATAGCAATGCCCCTTAAGTAGGGGATATCCAAGAACATCCTACCCCTCGCAAGGTCAGATCTGAAGTTCGGCATTCGGATCAGAGGGCTCTCCCAGAGCGGTAGGCCTTAGAGGAAAGTCAGGGACCATCGAAGTCCACCCAAATCTCTAAGTTGATCGATGCCTATGAGGCAAGGCTCCAAGAGAAGGGAGAGGCCACTCGCAAGCAAGAGGCTGAGAATGCTCACCTCAAAAGGAGATTAGAGAGGATGGAGAAAGAACTCCATCGCAGCACTAGGCGACGTCCATACCGCACTCCTAGCCCTTAGGCGAACAAGTCTCGCAGCCGAGGAAGGAGCCCCAGACGCGGATCCCAAATAAGTGAGAAGATCGAGTCAGATGATGACTTTCTCGAGCAATAGCGACCAACTCGCCATTACAGGAGCCCAGCTCGAGGTGATGAGGATATATGAAATTTGGTCCGGAAGAGAAATGGACCAACATCCTGCACATCGGGGTGCCAGATCAACCATAGATCTTGCTCGATGAGCTCTTAGGACCCAGATGAAATCCTCTTTGTCGAGGGAGATAGAGGAAGAAGAATCCCCCAAACGGTTTGCAATTCTGAGATTCAAGATCTATGATGGAAAGACTGACCCTATCGATCACGTTAGGCAGTACAGGCAAGCCATGACTCTCTGGAAACCACATTTCCCTCGAGTCTGCATGAGGTGGTTCAGAAGTGGTTTGAGAGACTCCCTCATAGGTCCATTAGGAGTTTTGAGTCCCTGGACGAGCTCTTTATGGCTCGCTTCATTACCAGTAGCTCCCATCCAAAAAGGATGGATGCTTTACTAACAATGAAGAAGACACCTCAAAAGAGCCTCCGAGACTACGCAAAGAGGTACTGGGAGTTGTTCAATGAGGTCAAGGACTGCTCGGAGAAGATAGCAGTGGCCTCTTTCAAGATTGGCCTACCCAGCTCTTACCTTTTGCACCAATCCCTGACGAAGAAGGAGGCCACGACCATCGATGACCTGATGGATTGCATCGAAAACTACCGCCAAAGTAGAAGATGTCACCCGCCTCAGTGCAGGGGATAATGTTCGGACTAAGATCACTGCCAAGGGCAACAACAAGGCCAAAAACCAAAAGAAAGGGGGCAAGAATGATGCTTCTAAATCCTTTCAGGCAGTGAACACTATCTTCAAAGAACCAATGTACAAGATCCTAGCGAAGATCAAAGACGAGCCATTTTTAAGTGTCCCAGAAAGATGGGAGGATATCCCTCAAAGAGAAACAACGCACTGAGATGCCCTTTTCACAAGGAGGGAGGATACAAGACTGAGCATTGCAAGGCTCTAAAGTCTCACCTCGAAGAACTGGACCAGACTGGGAACCTGAACGAGTTTGTGGAGAAGAAGGCAGAGAAAGTCGTTGCCAATGGAGAAACAAAACTCGGCAACGTACTCGAAGACGAAGCTGGCCATAAATTTGCAGTTATTCATGGGGCATCTGATATGAAGCAGATTCAGGGGAATTCAGCCCGGATGGAGGTGAAAAAGCTTACTTCAGTAATGCAAGCTTTTCAAATTGATCCAGCGAAGACACAATCAGGAAAGCGTCGACGAGAAGATGACGTCGACTATAGAAAACATATCGTGTTTGATAACTTTGTTTTTTGTATATGTCGTTGTTGAAAGCCAAGTTAGTCAAAATCCTCAAATACCTACAAAATATAATAAACTCAAGTGTAGAGGTAAGTAAGGGTATCAATCCGCTTCCTAGGGAGTAAGCTAGAGACAAATTCAATTGTAATCCACTTTTTATTTTCTTTTTGTGCTTTGTCACTTTTTCTAATTTTTTTTTAGCTTTTTCAATATTAAAACAATAGGGTGAGGTGAGGTTTAAACTAAACTAAACTAAGATGAAAATAACTAACTAGAAAGTGACTAAAATGAAAACAAAGTCTAACACTAAAATAAAAGATAAAGTGAGGTAAATAATTGTGAGAACAATCAAGGAATGGGATTACACCACAAATTTTAGTTATTCTAATTAATTAATTTAATTATTTGAATTCTCCCAAATTAATATCAAAATTATAAATCAACTCTCGTTGCAAATGTAATTTTAATAGTAACCTTTTAGAATATTATGTTTAGCACACCACAACTCTAGAAAATTAGATCTACACTCCTTTTAATTAATCACCCGCTAGGATCGATCAATTAAAATTTATGTCAATCTTAGAAAATAAATTTAGAGTTGAAATTCAAGTTATAATACCCCACTTAAGAAACCCCTATCTCTAGTTCGAATCTAAAATGGGTATTATATTTAGAATTTCGATTTTCTCTCGAAAATCATTTACCCTCTCTCGAGGCATAAATCTAAGGGTGAGGGATCAAAAATAACATTCAAAGGGAAATTTCAAGTAATCAAACCAATTAAACTAAAATAACATCAAATAAGGGTTTCCCCCCACCCCTTGAATGGGGATTTAGCCTTACATGTTATCAAACATAATAAACAAATATTCAATAGGCATTTTATAATAAAGAGTAGAGAGAAGAATAATCAAACCAATCTCTTGAATTGAATAAACTTCACTCCTTGAATGAGAAGCATACAACCCTCCAATTGAGAATCCAAGTAATATGAAATTAAAATCAACACTCAATTAAATCTCAACCAATATTTAACCTCACAAATATCTAAAAAAAATAAAAGGAAAAACTATTTACAAATTGGTGTTTATCTCTCTACAATTCTCTCTCTAAAAGCTCTCCTTATTTTATATTTGGGGTCTTCATCTTCATTTTATACAAGGCATGGAGCATGGGGGTAAAAATGGGAATTGGCTATGGTGAACATGTGAGAGAGGTGAGAGCACATGTGCATGGGGGTGTTTGAGGTCATGTGGGAAGCGAGGTGAGGAATAAAATCTAATTTGGGAATGAGAGGTTTGGGGACATTTTTAGGAAGTTGGGTTAGAATTAGTAGTTGGGGTTTTTTAAGGGTATTTGGGTAAATTGGTTTAAGAGGGTTTAAGTGGCTAAAAACATATGTGCATTTTATTTGGCTTTGGTTTTATTGGCTTGGAATGGCAGGTCATGGCTTTTGTAGAAATGGGTAATGGAGTGTGGATTTGGATGGGGTACATGGGTAGTTGGGTTGGAAGTGGAACGGGTCAGGGGGTCTCGAGTTTTCGTGTTGAGGTTGTGCTGGGCGCGGGTGATGGCTCCGCCGGAGAGGAGCAGGGGTGTAGATCGGCGGCATAAGGGGGTCGAAATTAAGGGGGTTCAGGCGGCGATCGGTTAGGGGAAGGGAAGGGGGTCAGGTCGCGAGTCAAAGGAGGCAGGGACCGGAGGTTTTGGTGTCGGAGGGGTAAGGTTTTCGCCGGTTTCGGGCTTTCCGGCTGAAGGGGGTGTGGTATAACTGACGGTCGGAAGTCGGGACTGGGGAACGAGAAAGAGATAGAGAGGGGTATTGGTGAGATGGTTTTGTTAATGGGGGAAGTGGGTTTAGAGGAGAGAGAGGGTGAAAGGTTGAAGTTAATGGAGGTTGATAGGGGTGAGATGGGTTTGTGGAGAGAGAAAGATTTGGTGGGGAAGAAGATGGTGGAGGTGATTGTGTGGGTGAGGGTATAGGATAGGTTATTTGGGTTTAGGATAAATGTGTGTGGGTATAGGGTAAGTTAGGTGGGGGTGAGGATTGGTTTGTGTGTAGGTTTTAGGGTGTGTGTGAGTTTAATTTGGACCCTTAATAAAAACTAAGACTTAAAATAAAATTAATAAAATTAAAACTAAAAAAATCAAATCTAACTAAAAATAAAATAAACTAAAAACAATAATAATAATAATAATAATAATAATAATAATAATAATAATAATAATAATAATAATAATAATAATAATAATAATAATAATAATAATAATATTAAAACTTAAAAAATAAAGTCCTAAGCTATATAAAAACTAAACTAAAATAAAATAAAAGAAATAAAAACATAAAATTAAATGAAAACTAAAGTCCTAAAAAAAATATAAAATAAAATAAAAATGAACTCCTAAAACTAATCCTAATAAAACTAAGAAAAATCAAAATAAAATAAAATTATACTAATAAAATAAACTAGAAAAATAGAAAATAAAACCTAAAAAATACTAAATAATTCTAAAATAAATCCTAAAAATAAAAATAACTCAAACTAAAAATCTAAAAATAATAATAAAATGACACAAACAAAACACACACAGGCTTGGAGTAAGTTTGGGCTAGGTTTAGGCTCGGGTTAGGGTACTGGAGAGGGAATTAGCTCCATTCTAACTGCAATTGGCCTCGAAATGTAGCTTTTGACACCGCAACTGCAGTTAAGCCTGCGTATTGAATAATTAAGCGCATAAGACCCATATTTCTGAGAATTAGCAACTAAAATACATCTATTCGAGGTATAAAATGTACAGTTTTGGGTGCTTATCACACCACCCCCAAACAGAGCGTTGCTAGTCCTCGAGCAATAAGATAGAGAGAAAGAGAATGATAAGAAACCAAAAGTTTACCACTTTCGCGGGCACTTGCGATTGCACTTAGCATGTGCAACAAGCCTTTAAACCTATAGGTTGCCCTATAGGACGAGTTGTGTCTCGTGAGGGTTTGCATGGAATATGCCCACAAAATTCTTATTTTGCAAAAATTTATTGAAAGGCAGTCAATCTCTTATTAGACATAGAATAATCGCACAATCCATCATGAGATAAATGATTTCAGAAGTACAAGCTAGAATGTGTAAAAATTTTAAGCTAAGTAAATACTCAAGGCACATCCTTCCTAGAACTCAACGTGTGTAGTGTGAATCAGTCAAAACGGATCGAGTATCATAAGAGTAATTCCTAGATTGCCTCTTCGGAATCAACGCTTCAACTTCAAATCTCACGGATATATCTCTCTCAAACGAACTCACGAGATATGGGTAAGTGTATCGCTCTTGTGTGTGAGGACGTGAGTAAATGTAAGCAAGTTCAAACGTCTCACACACACATAAGAAAGAACGAACAAATTAGAAAGAAAAATGATCTCATGAAAGAAATGCTAATCACTATAGTGAGAACGTCGAGTTATTCACCACGTTGACTATCATTTGCCCGAACACCTAGGGTAAATATGGATGTATATGGGTGAGGGGAAAATGCAATGGGAAGGATGGTATGAGGTATGATAGGATGGGATGGTGATAGTGATATGAAGGATGAGTGATGGATGTGTGATGCATAAAAGATGGATGGATATGTTAGAAGAGTGTATACACTTTAGGCACAAATGTCTTTATTACTAACTACAAACTCTCTTTCTTTTCTTTTCTCTCTGTTTTTTTTTTATTTTTCTTTTCTTTTTCTTTTTTCTATTTTTGCTATTTTTTTTCTTTTGCTATTTTTTTTCTCTCTCTTTTCAAACTAACAATGAAGACATTTACATTTGGAATCAACACTCTTTTATTTGAAATGATGGAAGATATATGAAATGAGGTGCGGTATGTATATGGATGGTGTGGGGAATATATGAAAAAATATGGGTGAAGTGAACGAAAATATGATATGGGGAAAAAGTGGTAGGGTATGGATGAAAATCCTAGTGATCGGGACAAATTTCTAGACACCTGTTTCTTACAACTCGAAAGTGATGTCGTTCTCAGTGATCAAACCAAAATTTGATGAATAATGAGATCATACAACAATTAAGTGCGGACCCAAAAGAAGTTGAATCAACTTGTGACTCAGAGATTACGTAAAACACTCAAAAAGGGTGAAAGGCACAAATCTCAAGCTAAAGTCTCTACTAGTGATCCTTAAGGTTCTCTTTAGAATTGTAGTACTCCTCAACTCTAAACGTAATGACGTGATAAGTGCGCAAATTTTGTTGAGTCTAGAAATTCATGGTGCAAAATGCCTTGTTATGTATTACATAATCTATTTAGAAAAAATATTCTCTAGCTTGATTCCTAGACTTAAAAAATTGGATGATTGAAAATTCACATCAATGAGTGAGATGAAAGAAACTGCACAAATTTTAAAAATCAGGTTTAAAAATAAAAAAATTTCAAAAGAGGCGTGATTTTGATTAAATTCCCCACCCCCAAACAAAAAGGAACATCGTCCTCGATGTTAAGTAAAATGATTTTTAAAATTGAAAGCATAAGGTAGGAAATAGATTACCAGAATGAACCGCTAATGAAGTGGACATATGTAGCCAATAATAAACCTAAATAAGTGATAAGAGAAAAAAAAAAGGTGTAAAAGTCTATAAGCATGGGAAAACATAGGGTGATGTGAAACACCACCCCCAAAAAGGATGAGACTAGTACAAGAAACGTGGGCTGCCTCCTGGTAGCGCTAAGTTTAATGTCTTCGGCCAGACCGATGGGATCTCACCCTAAAAATAAGATCTATGATGCCGCGAGGTGGCAGAAAAATGGGTGATGAGAATCACCCCCAAACAAGACTGAAGCGTCAGTTTTGTTGGATAGAGGCTAAAACAGGTCAATGCACTTGTATAGCAAAGTGCATCACACGATGCAAAGCATCGGTGGACCAAGGGCGGGTGGGAATAAGGGTAAGGGTGAGTAGGCACCGATCACGGGCCTTATTGAGTCGAAAGGTGAGGGCAGCGAGGGCCCTATAAGCATGGTGCTCAAGTTGTATGGGAAGGAAATATGGTTTAGAAAGTGGAATGGGGTGGGGCTCATAGAAAGGACACGACCGTTCTATAAATGGGCGATGATAATGGTCGCGCCGTGACACGTGAGGGAGCTGTTGAGACGAAAAATCAAGACCACAAGAAAGTGGTGGGCATGGAGGAACAAGCTCGGTGTCACGGAAGTGGAGAGTAGCACCAAAAATACTCTCATGGGTGGGGGTTTGTTTCAGGTGAGGATCTAAAAATGTATATGGGAACATGAAATGTGTAAAATCAAGATCCAAACCAGGTGGTGGGGTGGAAAGGATAATGGGTGGTTCGGGTGGGATAAATGGTGGGGGAAGATGATCCAACTCAAGGGTGGGAGACACACACTCATTGGGAGGAGTAAAGGAATACTCATAAGGGAGTGTGGTTTCTAAAGATGAAGTGGTCAACTTCTCCATAAGAGTGGAATCGGTGGATGTGGTGGGTGGGTAAGACGAGGCATTAAGATCCGAGATAGATGAATCAACATCAATAGGGGAGCCAAATATGATGGGGTAGGATCCATATGAAGAGAGGTGGGAACCATCTCTGACGCTATCTCGGTAAAATGGTGAGCACTCGTAGCCGAAGCTAACCTAGGATAAATTGGTTCCTCGAGAACACAAAGGTGAAGCTCGATAGGTGTAGACTCGGGCATTGTTTTGGATTCAACGAGAAAAGGAATATGAATGGGAACCTCAAAGTGGGGTTCATATGGACATGGTGGGATTTGATCAGGCTCACTATCGAAAGGTAAGTCAACACAATTGTCAACTTGGGACCCGAACCATTGAATGGTCTCAACTTCAAGATTCTCGAGAGGATAGAATTGGTCACACTCAGAATTCGTGTCACAAGAGGAAACATCATCGTCACACTCGGTGGCAACGATGGGTGGGGCCATGGGAATATCCGACTCTCGCGCACACTCCAATTCATTTAACCTTTGTTCAAGCCTTTGGAGAGCTTGAGTTTGAATTGCTTGCTCTTGCTCAAGTATGAACTTTTACAAGAGGGTTTCGAGAGTGGAGGTGGATGATAGTGGTGGTGGAGTTGCGGGTGGTGGTGGTGGTTGAGGTGGACACAACTCGCTATAATCGGGACTATATGGAGAATACTCATATGAAGTGTGTGGGGTGGGGCCAAGTTTATCATACACGAAAGGATTGCTTTCGTGATGGACAAATAGTTGATACTCATGGGGTGCGTAGTGAGGGAACTGATCGTGAACGGGCGCACAAGGTTGCCATGATGACTGTTGGAACATGTGAGGATCCACAGCATCGGGTTGGGATTTGTATTGCGTGGAAGGGTGATCAAGCCTCCATGAATAACTCGAGTACTCACACAACTCGGGATTAGGTGTATCGGGATAGTACGCCGAGGTGGGTTCCGGAACAGTGTCATATGGATACACATGTTCCATGGTGGGTTCTGATGGATATGACAAGTATGGACACTCATGGGACATGTGATCAGCATAATAACAGTGGGTGCACAACAAAGGATGAAGCACGGTGACACTTAACACCGAGGGTGATGGAATAGGAGGTGCATGCATGGATGGGTCAAGAGTACCATCGGTACTCGTGAGAGAGGTGAAACGACTAAGAATATCATAAAGAGACGGCTTACGATCACTCTCACACGTGTCCCGTGACAATGGAAAATGACCAAAGTAGTCCCGTAAAGGACGTTCTTCGGCCATAAGGAGAGAAATATTTTTTTTTGGAGTTTTTGAATTTTTTTTTCAAAAGAAAGAAAAATATTTTTGGAGTTTTCTAAAAATAAGGGAAGAAAAATATTTTTGGATTTTTCTATAAAAATAATGAAAGAAATTTTTTTTGGATTTTTTTGTTATAAAAATAATATAAGAAAATATTTTTGGATTTTTTTGTAAAAAATAATAGAAAAAATTATTTTTGGATTTTTGTGAAAAATAAAGGAAGAAAAATATTTTTGAATTTTTCTAAATTGAAAGAAAGAAAATATTTTTGGATTTTTTGGAAGAAAAAGTGTGGGGGAAAATTTGGACTCTAAGAATTTGGACGAATTCACTAAAATGGACTACCGAAAAAAGGAATTGGACACACACAAGTAAAGGAAAAATCCCTACTAGCACATGACCAATTTTTTATCTTGAAAATTAATGAGAGGGGTAGTCAAATTTTAATGAAATCCGTGGGCGATAAAAAGCACGGAATTTATATGAGTGATTGCCTTTTGCAAAATGTGTGTTCCTACTTTAATCACAAGATGCCAAGAGGCTTGCCACAGAGATTCTCCACAAAGCTACTACGACGAAATGATCGGCCGGTACAACGCTGGGGACAACACAAACCCGTTTTACTGGGCGGCCGCACTTAAAACCCAGTTTCCCTGGACACTTCCGTGCCACAAAGCGAACCGTTTGAGGGCTTGCCCAGTGGAGAGGACTCTACGAGTTATCCTACAAGTCAAAATGATCAAAAAGGGCCCTACGAACACCGTATCCTATGGGGCTATCTAGTTGATTGATTTTAAATTAGTGATGGCTAGGGTAGCACACAAAGAATAAGTGAGTGAGTTGGGTGATGAAATCCCTTCTCGTGAGTGATCGGGCGTAGGTCTTAGTCAATTTAATTCATCATTCCATTCAAAATTAAGTGCAAGAATTAAATCACACAAGAGCACGGAGGAGCACACAAGATATGAACTCGCTAACAAGAGGGTGCGAGGGTATAAGAGATGTACCTCCCACAGTTTTTAGTCCGTAGGGTGCCGAAAATGTTGAGTCGACCGGGGGGAGAATACGCCAATCCCAGTCGTCCCCGGGAGTCCAACCGACCCAAGGTGGAGAGGCTTCTAAATCCTCGCCTTTGGATACCCTCTCTCTACCTTGTCCGGTTTCCCTATCACGCTTGTCTTCAATTATTACAAATTTAAATTAAAAATAAATGGTGTCTTTATGCACCGCAATACAAGCCAAGGAAAATAAAGTCCTAAGACAATCCTTCTAAAAATATAAAAATGGTACTAAAATGAAAAAAAATACAATACAAGTGAATCACAAAATGGAATCCGCTCCGAGCTTCACAATCCCAAGAATGGCAACGGCACCATTTGATAACTACCTTGAATTACCTACAAATATAACAACTCAAAAGTGTAGAGGTAAGTAAGGATGTCAATCCACATCCTAGGGAGTAAGCTGGAGACAAATTCACATGTAGTTCACAGATGAAGATGTGGTGGGGGTAAGAACCCCACATCATGACGCCTTGATTATTACGCTCAGGATAGCCAACTATGACGTCGATAAGTTGCTCATCGACCAGGGAAGCTCATCTTAAGTAATGTATCTCAAACTATTCAAGAAATTGAAGTTAATCGTGGCCGACTTGAAGGAAGCCACTGTCCTTCTAGTTGGCTTTGCTGGAAAAGTGACTATTCTATTGGGAAAGATCGTGCTGCCGGTAAGGGCAAGAAGTGTCTCCAAGATGATCGAGTTTCTAGTGGTCGACATCGACTCTCCATATCAAGCTATCCTCGGCAGGGGGTGGCTACATGCAATGAAAGCAGTCCCTTTGACCTACCATCAGAAACTTAAGTACGTGACTGAGCGAGGAGTAATGGAGATTCACGGAGATTAGGCGATGGCAAGAAGGTGCTTCATAGCAGCCATCCGCCTGAAACCAGAGAAGAAGGTCGAGAAGGCCAAAGAGAAGGTTAAGGAACAAGAAGGTTTGATACTTTCAAAATAGCAATAAAGATATGGAAGGCCTGGAATGCAGGAGACCAGGCTCCTCCCCTCTGAGCGGGTCATTGAAAACCTGGAGGAGATAATAGCCGGTGAAATAAGAAAGACAAGAGTTTCTTGATCGGGACTTCTCTTACAGATCAAAAGAAGAAAGAATTGACGGTACTACTGAGAAGCAACCTAGACTTTTTCGCATAGGAACCATACGAGCTGTCTGGCATTGATCCCAGTATGGCTTGCCATCGGTTACACATCGACCCCACTTTCAGGCCTATCGTGCAGAAAGCACGACGAACCGCACCCGAGAAGGCTAAGGCTTTAGAGAAAGAAGTTGAAAAGCTGCTGGATGAAGGATCCATATGGGAAGTTCAATTCCCTAAATGGTTATCCAAACCAGTAGTAGTTCCAAAGAGCAATAGGAAATGGAGAGTCTGCATTGACTTCACTGACCTTAACAGGGCATGCACTGAGGACAGTTTCCCTCTCCCAAAGATCGACCAATAGGTGGACGCCACAGTAGCTCACGAGAGAATTAGTTTTTTGGACGCATATTATGGGTATCATCAGATCCCTCTACATGCACTAGACCAAGACAAGACAGTGTTCATCATCACTGTCGGATTATACTGCTACAAAGTTATGCCCTTTGGGCTCAAGAATGCTGGAGCAACATACCATCAGATGGTGACCAAGATGTTTAAAGACCAAATGGGAGATACCATGGAAGTATACATTGATTATATGCTCGTCGAGAGCAAGACAAAATAGGACCATCTCTCAGACCTATCAAATACCTTCGAGATCCTCGGGAAATACCGAATGAAACTCAACGCGAGCAAGTGTTCTTTTGGTGTCCAATCAGGAAAATTCCTCAAATATTTGGTTAGCGAGAGAGGCATTGAGTCCAACCCAGACAAAATCGATGCGATCAACATGGTACAGACCCCTCACATTATACAAGACGTGCAGAAGCTCATCGGCATGCTCGCTGCTTTGAACCGTTTCATCTCAAAGTCCTCTAAAAAGTGTAAGCCGTTCTTCCATCTCTTGAAAGGAAATAAGACAGTAGAGTGGACCCAAGATTGCTCGAAGGCATTAGAAGAGCTAAAGTCTTATCTCAGCACACCACCTTTGCTCGTCATACCTCAAGAAAATGATTCCCTGTACTTATACCTTGTCATCTCCGGCCACGCCGCTAGTTCTTCATTAGTGTGCGAGAAAGCAGGAATCCAAAACCCAGTCTACTACGCGAGAAAGACCTTCTTGGATGCCGAGCAGTGGTACCTACCACTAGAGAAGCTTGCCTTTGCACTAGTGATATCTTCGAGGAAGATGAAGCACTACTTCGAAGCTCACACTATCGTCGTCCTTACATCACATCCCCTTAATGCAATCCTGTGGAAAATGGATATGTCCAACAGACTATCCAAGTGGCCAGTCGAGATCGAACGATTTGACATCCAATTTTAACCCAAGAATGCAATCAAGGGGCAAGTCCTCGTGGATTTCATCGCAGAGTTCATAGGCGAACAACCATGTAATCGACTTCAACCCATGAAGCAAAGGGAAGATCACTTATCAGAAGGAGTTTGGCGACTGTTTGTTGATAGAGCCTCAAACTCAAAGGGGGCAGGAGTAGGCATTGTACTCGTTACTCCGAAGGATACAATCCTCGAGCAGGGAATCAGGCTTGGATTTTAAGCCTCCAACAACAAGGCAGAATATGAGGCTCTGGTAGTCGGCTTGCAAAAAGTGGAGGCATTGGGGGAAAAGCAGCTGCAGGTTTTCGGTGACTCATAATTAGTCTCCAATCAGATAAGTGGTGACTTCAACGCAAGAGATGAAATAATGGCAGCTACCTCGCCTTAGCAAAGAAGTTAATGTCCGACTTTGATGACGTCAGTGTCCAACAGTTCCCTAGAGGACCAAATAGCCATGTCGACGCCCTGGCATCCCTGAGTTTAGCAATCGATTCAAACTTGAAGAGAACAATCCCCATTGACTTCCTCGCCCATCCAAGTATCAACAGAGCAACGAGCTGCTCGACGTGGGACATATGCTACAGATTGAGTCAACACCTAGTTAGATGGACCCACTGAGGGACTATTTAAAATATGGTGCACTTCCAAATGATAATAAGTGCGCTCATCAGATAAGAGTCAAAGCTGATCGCTTTCACTTATCTCCTGAGGGAAAACTACATAAGAGATCATACACCGGCCCTTAACTTCAATGTGTTCACTCGAAGGACGTCGAGCAAGTTATATACGAGCTTCACAAAGGAATCTGTGGAAGCCATATTAGAGGGAGGTCACTAGATTTTTTAGCAATGAAGGAAGGTTACTGGTGGCCAAATATGCAAAGAGATTCGACAGTGTATGCTCACTGGTGTGAGAAATGTCAATTACATGCTCCTATGGTCCACCAACCTTCCAGCGACCTAAGATCGCTTACCAGCCCATGTCCTTTCGCCCAGTGGGGGATAGACATCGTAGGCCCTCTTCCTACCACCGCCGACAACCGCAAGTATCTGTTGGTCACAACAGATTACTTCACCAAATGGATCGAGGCAGAGCCACTGGAAAATATCTGAGATACAGATATGATGAGGTTCATATGGAAGACCATAATTACCTGTTTTGGAATCCCCAGAACCATCATCACTAACAATGGAACACAATTTGAGAGTGGCCATTTCCAGAACTTCTGTAGAGAACATGGGATCATGCATTATTTTAGCTCGGTGGCCTACCCCGGAGCAACGATCAAGTCGAGGCTTCCAATAAAATACTGATCGATGGGTTAAAGAAATTACTAGATAGAGTTAAGAGCACATGGGTGAGTGAGCTACCACACATTTTGTGGGCCTACTACACTACCCCACGGTGAGCAATTGGGGAAACCCCATTCTCACTAACGTATGGAATGGAAGCAATCATCCCCTTAGAGGCTGGCCCACCAACCATGAGAACCACCTTTCTCGACCAAGGCCAGAATGATGCAGCATTTCTCGCTAAACTTGACTTAGCAGACGAACGCAGAGAACTAGCCTTAGTGAGGTTGGCGAGCTATCAGCAAGAGCTCATGAGGCACTATAACAAAAAGATCAATCCAAGGGCATTCCAGGTTGGGGACTACGTCTTAAAGAAGGTCCTTAGCAGGGTAGTAAAACCATCAGACAACAAGCTAGGGCCGAACTGGGAGGGACCATTCAAGGTAACAAGAGATGATCTACAAGGAGCCTATCACTTAGAAACCCTGGAGGGCAGAGAGATACCCCGATCATGGAATTCAGCCAACCTGAAAAAATTCTATTTCTAGATTTTCTTCATTTATCTTTTATTACATTATTCGAAGTGGCAACTCATTTTTTGTTATGATTAATAAAAGACTGTTTGGCAATGGCATTTTATGAAGTATTAATTCTTTGTAAGGAACTTTATAACTTGCACATCCTTCCCAAGCGATAGGCACATTACTCAAAGCATAAAAGCAGGGTCTCACCCTCCTCAGGTTTTCATTATGAAACACGAACGACCTCCAAACATTTCCCTAGCAATATATGAAGCCCTACAGGGGACCCTTAGGAATCTCGACCAAATCAAATTGGTCACCAAACTATGTTTGGTTCAGAAAATCTTGATCGGATAAAACATCCAACACCAGGTGTGTCCTCGCCATTGCCACACTTAGGCCTAATGTAGTGTGCCGACACGACCTAAAAGGTAAAGTAAGGAAGAATGGTATCCCAAAATGTATACTGGACTGGGAGGATACTCACTCAAAGAAACAACCCTACAAATCTAGTCAGCTACAAAGGGCCCAAGATAATCAAGTAGGAAATAAACGAAGTAAAAGATATACAACTCATGTTTAGTTGGGAAAATCACCTAAGACATAAATATTACATTACTTCACTACATGTACAAAGAGTTACATCCGGTAAAATCTTAATGAGGTTGAGGCCTCTGAACAAGATAATCAGCCACTTGTGCCCTTCGGCCATTGTCCGGGTGAGGAGCCAATTCCTCCTCGACCTCATTCGCATCTGGCTCTAACAGTTGCCTGGGGATAGCATCGATAGGTATCCACTGGTCGTCCCTCTTGAAATAATTAGATATCATAGTTGAAGGAGAGATCTCATGATGGTACCAGAGTACTGAGTTCCTTGGGACTTTTAGCTCCCTAAGGGTGCTCAACCATCCCCTGATAAAAGATTGTTCTTCAAACTCTGTCAGCCTCATCGGAGCATCTATCCAACCTTGTTCATAACCATCAGCCCATACTAGCTGAGGACCTTTCTTGAATAGATGCCTCAGCCGTGTGACGTCTCTTTGAAGCCTAGCAGCAATCACATATGCTCGACGAACGTATTCTCAAAGCTCTCCTATCTCCCTAGCTGGACCCCCTGCATCTGTACCAGCTCGCGGACCAGTAGATGGGGTAAAACCTCGCAAAGCTTGAGGGGCGGTGCTCGATCCTATGCTAGCTCGTGGAATAGACGATGAAGAAAAACCTCGCAAAACTCGAGGTGTGATGCTCGACGCATGCTCCCTGAGTCACGACACCTCCATCCTTAGAGTTTCATTTTCTTGTTGAAGAACTTCTCCGACTTGGTTGATTTTGGAGGCATCAAGCAGCTTGGCCCTCAAAGTATTTACTTCCTCTTGGACAGAGGCACCAACTTCTTCCATAACCTGAAGTCGATCCTTCAGTTTGGTGACGAGCTCAGACTAGTCCTTAAAGCTCTTATTTCTCGACCTAAGAGACTGTGACACCTCGTCTAATTAAACACCGGGTAGCTACTCCTTTATTAAATTAATACAAACTATCAAGTTGGTTCAGTCTTAGCATCACTGTCGAAAATATTCAATTAATTACTAGCCACCTAATATTTAAAAAGAGAGATGTCAAATTTTATTAATTAAGTTAACAAATAAACAAGAATTTATCTAATAAACCAAAAATCGCATAATCAATCTCATATAAATGCTCAACGAGATGAAATCAAATAAGTCTGGATTAAACACTCCCATAAATAAGAAACCAGAGTAAATAATGCCCCAATACAAGAGTCTGAATAAACAATAAACCAAGAACTGAAATAATGAAAGTCTGCAACTACAACCTCTAATATAAAAATGTGCGGCATGCCCTAACTGATACAAATGACTATGAAGGAATCAAGGATAAAATGAGAGCGTCTACTAAGAGGATCCTGTAACTTCCACCGCAGCTACAGCAAGTCATCTGAATGGAACTCCTATGCTTGGCGTCCCTGTGGCTGGGCACCTAAAATGTTTTTACAAAACAAAAATAGATTTGGAGGAAAACGGGTCAAAGCCCGATTGTGAAATTTTTTTAAAAGTTTAGCAAGTGATTTAATTTACAATTAAACATCACACATTATAAAAACGTTAGTTGCGTACTCTCACATGAGTTTCTTACCTCTCAACTACTGTGCACCCCTAACGTATGCCTTTAACCCATCCTAGTTATGCCACTATCTAGCTAGTTTATACCACCCTTGCCTTAGCATTTTAACATAGAGTATCTACTCGTCATACCCAAATAAGCCATATTTATAACCCATGTTCACATTCATTAATTTACTTATCTCAGGTTTTAATTAAATTCTCATTCTTAACCCATTCAAATATCTTAGTCATTCACATCTACTAAGCAACAATAAACTAGTCACAAGTACATAAGTATATCACCCTCAGTACATAAATACATATATGGAACCCCTAGGCTAAGCTGCGGTGCACGAAAACTCTGTTATCAAATCCATGTACATCACGTACGTAAGGATCGCGTGTTCCGAATCTCTCAGGAACCGTTAAATACAAATCACACATATTGGAGGAGAACATAATTCACATACCCATGGGTCATGCACATACCTACGCTCCCAAGGTCAGCTGACTTATCAGCTCACAAATAAGTCATTCACAGTACTATGTCCTTAAGGTACCAGTCTAAATCCCCCCGAAGGCACACAAGGATAAGAGGGTCCTTTTTGAGAATAAAACTAACCTCCTGTGATAGCAAGTATGGTAGGTATGTCATACACATAGGAAATCCACACACTAGGCTTTCACACAACCTAAGTAATCATATATCAATATAGATGTTCACACATTTCATCTAGTTAATCTCGTACGTAGCAAGTTTACCCCGAACATTACACATAATATATATATACCGTTTGATAACTCCCTCGTCGTATCAATTTGGGTACTTAAACCTATCTCAAAATGTTACTAGGTTTCTTATTAATTTCAAATGTTATCTCAGCACTTAAAGTCACTCCGTTCCTGACCTTAACCTTACATCATCCTCAATTCTCAATATTGTTCTAATTCAAACGTTTTCTAACCGTACCTCAGTCGGTAGACCCTCGTAAGTAATATCAATCAATCCCATAAGTTATAGCATTCTCCAGTAATAACTAAGGCCCTACTGACGTTAATTAAGTCCCACACTATCATATTATTCTCCCTAATAACCAACATCGGCTTTGGAGTAATCATTAAACCTTAAAGAGCAACAATTGCCAAAATACAACAGGGGTCGATCGATCGATAAAAAGGGGTCGATCGATCGAACCTTCGATCGATCGACATTCTTGAGTCCATCGATCGATCGACATTCTTGAGTCGATCGATCGATCAAGCAGGTATCAGCCCAGAAATCCTTAACAGTTACAGGTTATCAACTTTTTACACTTCTTAATCATCATCCCGACATTCAAAACTCATAATTAAGTATACTAATTATCCTACTAACATAGTTACATCATTCCCCACGTTTTAGATTCATCAAATCGACCTATAACATCAATTACTTGGATCAATTCACCAAATTTTCACATAAAAACCTAGTTTTCCAATTTATTCAAGAACATCCCATAATCTAATCTAATTTCTAAATTCTTTACCCATAAATCTTAAATTCGTGGTTGTTATTATCTCCAACAATTACTACATGCAAGTCCTACCCAGATTATGATTTTAAACCTTTCAAATCCATTCAATTTTCATCTTTCATGATAAATCTTCAAATCTATGAAAACACGTAAATTATATGCTTTGAATCTTTGCAAGATAAATCACTTGCTTGTAAATGTGATATCTCGATCCATTGTTGTTGTTCAAGGGCTGGTCCTCTCTTCTTTTCGGTCATAATTTTGTCCAAATTGGTGGTAGTGGGTGGTGGTTTTGGTTTGAGGACTTTTTGTAACCTCTCCTCTAACTCACGTAACTCCCCTCTTTGTTTTTGGCTGATAATGGCACTAATGGCCTAACAAAAAATAAATAAATCAACACTAAAAATCGTGGGTCTTAATTCCTTAATTTTTAAAATTACCAAAATACCCTTCTGGGTTGCCGGTTTGGCCTAAAAATGCCCCAGGACCCAAACTAAACTCTCGGCTAGTGTTTTCTGACTATCTCGACCCTTCCGTACACGTTGGCGCACTCAAAAAGCTCATACGGATGACATAAAAATAAAATACTTTTAAATCCATTATATTGGGTCCTGACACAACTGACACGCGCGTCCCAACTAAATTATCGAAACTGCCGTATTTTAACCTCACGACATTTTTAATAAGTTCAATGATCACATATTACCATAATCACTCAGTAATATTCAACAACATATTAATAACCAAATACTAACTATGGTCTCACTAGCATTTAATTAATTTTCCAATTAATTATCCCATAATTAAAAACAATTCCGTTTAATTAACATCATAAATAAAAGCCATAGAAATACGGGGTATTACATACTTCCCCCTAATAACAGAATTTCGTCCCGAAATTCAAAAAAATAAGGCATATTTAGAAAATTTTGGTATCCTCCAGTACACAAAACAAAATATAACGAATGGCCCAATCACTAAAGCCCTCGCTTCACAACAAATTTATTTAACAGTCTTGATACTTTATCAGATTACACTTCAATAAATGCACGTCACGTTGTGATCTTACTAAAAAATATTCGAATAAAAATAGCCTATACATTATTGGCCGCATTATCTCAATATTATTGTGAGTCCGCACCTCATTACACATTAACTCCTGCGTTTATCAAAACACCAAACTCCCATCCTGGAAGAAATTAATAACACATCTGACTACTCTTGCCCGTTCTTTGAATCTATGTTCCCGGTGTTGTGACTCTTACACAAGGGAAAACCACTTCAGCCGGTTGGTGTTATACAAAACATTTGTAAGCACCTTGTCCACTATATATAGATACGGGTGCTCTCCCCCAACTCTACCCTTAGGTAATATCTCTCCCATTACTACAATATACCTCACTTACTAGTTATACCCGATTTGGAAAATCAAAAGATCGCACTATTCCAAAATTTCTTTCATACAATCCACCAGTCGTTAATCACCTTGCGCCTACACCTCGGGCTATAGGTGATACAACCCTCAGAACGAAGCGTTATTTTCACTACTTCTTGCTACCCCACCTTGAAGGTGGATTTCAGGGATCTCCTATTGATTTTGAATAATACTGCGTAGGAACACGTACCGATGTGTTCACTATCTAATAGTGTAAATCACCCAATATAACCATTTTCTCTCCTTCTGGAAACTTGTCCCACATATTCAAAGGAATTCGTTACTTATCTTTAAGTTGGTAACCCCTCAAGGAAATCCTCCAACCTGACCCACCCATCCCTGGGATCGTCGGCTTGATACAAAATTATCTGGTTGATCATCAACCCCAACCGTTCTACTACTTACTATACCCCTTTCAATGCCAACTTTCACGTATAATTCTTCCCGTTAAGCGATACCTAATGTTCTTCTTCTTCTCTCGGCGTATACCAAAAGTTTCGACTCTTGCACTTTTCACCACTTTGTGCATACTTTGACTCTATATACCTTATTGACATCCTCAGTCTACTTACTCTTGACCCTCAACACTCGATTCGTTAAAACTCTACTCCAAATTGTCCATAATAATTAAATATATGCCTTCTCAATAGATACACCCTTATTAAATGGCCTCCACTGCCTTTTCACCAAATTCGGACGTGCTACACTGATTACACATGATATTCATTTACACCTGTTTGTACGACATTTGATCCCATAAGTAATAATCTCACACATATATGTCCCTTCTTCCGGCGATTACTACATTAGTAAACCAAGATGTCTACACCCCTTATAACCCAATCATACGGTTTTAAACATTATATACGCTTCATACGTATTCCAAACTCTTTATTTCCGCTGCATTTTCAATGTGTCTATACCACTCGGGCGTTCTCAATCACTTATGTATTTGAAATCCTAAATCGTCCTTAACCTCAATGCGTAAAAAAAACCAAAATTATCAGTACTTCTTCACTAACAACTGGCTCTTCTGGCCTTATGTCATAAATTTACCCCTTATTAACTTCCAATTATAACTACTTACTTCCATAACGATCGAGGTATCCAAATCATGAACGAATGGCCACTCATCTCCTTATTACCAACCTTACGCTAAGTTTCATGCGTGGGGTGTCTCGCAAAGAGAAATCGAAACAAGGAACCCCCCCGATACACTACTACCTAACCTTATCGGTCATCGGGATCCGTTAAGCCCTGTCCATAACATGTACCTCTATACTCCCGTCTCTTAACAACAAAGTTACATATCCTTTCGCAATTACACATAAACAATGAATTCCTTCTAAAAGACATTTCATCTAGTTAAACTCGTACGTAGCAATTTTACCCCGAACATTACACATAATATATATATATACCTTTTGATAACTCTCTCGTCGTATCAATTTGGGTACTTAAACCTATCTCAAAAGGTTACTAGGTTTCGAATTAATTTCATAAGTTATCTCAGCACTTAAAGTCACTCCGTTCCTGCCCTTAACCTTACATCATCCTCAATTCTCAATATTGTTCTAATTCGAACGTTTTCTAACCGTACCTCACTCGGTAGACCCTCGTAAGTAATATCAATCAATCCCATAAGTTATAGCATTCTCCGGTAATAACTAAGGCCCTACTGACTTTAATTAAGTCCCACACTATCATATTAATCTCCCTAATAACCAACATCGGCTTTGGAGTAATCATTAAACCTTAAAGAGCAATAATTGCCAAAATACAGCAGGGGTCGATCGATCGATAAAAAGGGGTCGATCGATCTCGATCGATCGACATTCTTGAGTCGATCGATCGATCAAGCAGGTATCAACCCAAAAATCCTTAACAGTTATGGGTTATCAACTTTTTACACTTCTTAATCATCATCCCAACATTCAAAACTCATAATTAAGTATACTAATTATCCTACTAACATAGTTACATCATTCCCCACGTTTTAGATTCATCAAATCGACCTATAACATCAATTACTTGGATCGATTCACCCAATTTTCACATAAAACCCTAGTTTTCCAATTTCTTCAAGAACATCCCATAATCTAATCAAATTTCTAAATTCTTTACCCATAAATCTTAAATTCATGGTTGTTATTATCTCCAACAATTACTACATGCAAGTCCTACCCAGATTATGATTTTAAACCTTTCAAATCCATTCAATTTTCATCTTTCATGATAAATCTTCAAATCTATGAAAACATGTAAACTATATGCTTTGAATCTTTGCAAGATAAATCACGTTCCTGTAAATCTGATATCCTGATCCGTTGTTGTATTTCAAGGGCTGGTCCTCTCTTCTTTTCGGTCACAATTCCGTCCAAATTGGTGGTGGTGGGTGGTGGTTTTGGTTTGGGGTCTTTTTGTAACCTCTCCTCTAATTCACGTAACACCCCTCTTTGTTTTTGGCTGATAATGGCCCTAATGGCCTAACCAAAAATAAATAAATCAACAATAAAAATCGTGGGTCTTAATTCCTTAATTTTTAAAATTACCAAAATACCCTTCCGGGTTGCCGGTTTGGCCTAAAAATGCCCCAGGACCCAAACTAAACTCCCGGCTAGTGTTTTCTGACTATCTCGACCCTTCCGAACACGTTGGCACACTAAAAAAGCTCATACGGATGACATAAAGATAAAATACTTTTAAATTTATTATATTGGGTCCTGACACAACTGACACGCGCGTCCCAACAAAATTACCGAAACTGCCATATTTTCAACTCACGATATTTTTAATAAGTTCAATGATCACATATTACCATAATCACTCAGTAATATTCAACAACATATTAATAACCAAATACTAACTCTGGTCTCGCTAGCATTTAATTAATTTTTCAATTAATTATCCCGTAATTAAAAACAATTTCGTTTAATTAACCTCATAATTAAAAGCCATAGAAATACGGGGTATTACAGAGACTTGCAAATACTAACGAAGGCTTGACGAACTTGGATGCTCGCGTTAGGACCAAGGATCCTTCCCAGTTGAGAGGTGGCAGGTATATACTCATCTACATCAATCGACTGCAAGCCATAAAAAGCAGCAAAGAACAAAAGAATCAGTATGTTGAAAGGAATGTGCTTTCATTTCATTAATGGAGGTCCAAATTACATCGATAAACTAAAAATAGTGCAAACAAAGCAAAAATATAGAGAGGTCCTAAGAGCGGGCTAGTTGGAAACCTTGATTTGTCCAAAAGTTGCTGGCTATTTTCCCTTGTCAGCAACAGTAGCAACAACTCCCTCAAAAGGAACAATTGTTGTTCCCCGAACAGGAGGAGCATTAATAAGAACTGTCTGGGCAGTAGGAACTACGCCCTCAATGGCAGGGGCAGTCGCATAATCGACAACATGTTTTGGTCCTAGATCATGCTCATCGAACAAGGGTGAATAAATATCCACCCTATGTGACACCACGCCTAATAAAATACCGGCTGATCAGTCCTATACCAAATTAAAACAGGAATCCCAGTTGGATCATCCTTAGCATCACTGTCGAAAACTTTTTAAAACTTATTAAGCACCTAGTATTCCAAAAACTGGTGCCAATTTTAACTTTTTAATTAAACAAAACAGTACATGCGGAATTAAAATATAAACCATTCACACAACTGAATGAAAGTAAATTGAATAATAATTACACAAGTTGCCGAATAAATCACCGGCCACCAAATAAATAATCCAATACAAATATTCAACACCTGAATGAATTACACTTGAAAACTGTACCGAGAAGTCTGGGCTACAAGCCCTAAATAAAACTGAGACTGATACAAGATTCCTACTCTATGAATGAATGAATGATGCGTCTAATCCAAACTCCAGCTAGCATCCACATATGTCGCAGCTCCGTGTACCTGGAATAGAATATCGATCTTGGCGTCCCTGTGGCTGGACACCTAAACGGTTTTGAAAATAGTTTTATAGCAAGGGTTAGAACCCAAAACATTTTGAAAATATTTAGCAAGTGAATTAACTGCAATAATTTAAAATGCATGAATGCGCGTCATATTTAAGTTAGTGTCGCACTCCCTTGTGGACATTCTCACCCCACCACTATTGTGCACACCTACCGGTTATCTTAACCCCACCTAGTTGTATTACCCCGTCCAACTAGTCCTGGTATAACCTTCCCTTGCCATATTACTCTAAACCGAGTAAAATGATTTTCTGAATTATAAGTTATTTCACAATAAACTTAATTAATTCCTCTTAAATAGTAGTATATAACCGTGTCATAAGTTATATAAAGAAAATACATCACACACTGTATTATTACCCGTATATAATATTTATTACATTTATATACGTACCTTTGCCACAAAATCCACACATATAACATACGTATATAAATCCCTTCGAGTATACCCTCGCCGGATGATTCCCTCTAAAATGTTATCTCACTAGGTGTGCTCACAAAACCTAGTTCCCCAAGTTTGAATCGATCACTAACTCGACCAAAAATATAAACGTAGTGGAGACGGTCATATTCCTTCCCTGAAAGTGAGATACATCCCTCACCCATATATAACGGACGCTATGACCTCGGGATATACTCGCCCTACTCCTCAAGCTAGTGGATTCACCCACATCACGCAACCTCCCTTGATAGAATTAGGGTATATAATTTGAATAAATATCTAGTCACTGATATTTAATATCACACACAATATATACACGTATATATATACTATCAATACACCGTATATATATAATATAAACCCAGGCTTTACCGTGTACTCAAAATTCCGTACACTGCATGAAATTTAATATCACACACAATATATGAACACGTATATATACTATCACTACACCGTATATATATAATATAAACCCCGGCTTTACCGTGCACTAAAAATCCCGTACCCTGCTTGTAATTTCCTGAGTCTGTGCCCGACTCAACGTAATTAATTTTCTCACTTAATAATTTATCATCCTCGCGAGCCTATGGTCCGACTCTAATATAATTAATTCACGCCTCAATTAATATAATACTTTCCCCGAGTCTGTGGTCTGACTCTAATTAAATTAATTAACACACTCATTAATTTAATACCTCCCCGAGTCTACAATCCGACTCTCATTAAATTAATTAACACACCCATTAATTTAATACCCACCTGAGTCTACAATCCGACTCTTATTTAATTAATTTACACGTTAATTAATCAACACAAATCCAAGTCTGTGGTCTGACTCTAATATAATTAATTTACACAATAATTAATTTATACCAAACTCCGGGTCTACAACCCGACCCTAAACTAATTAATTAAAACATCAATTAATTTAATACTTTTCCGAGTCTACCCTCCGACTCTGCCTTCATTAATTATCACATCCATTAATTTAATAACTTGGTGTCACCCAACCATTATTCCCGGACTCACTTACTTAGCCAAAAACTTAATATTTCCCGAGTCTTTGTTCCTATCACAAGGGAACACACAATAGGCATTCACAGCCCAAGTAATCCTATAAAACTGTAGGTATTTACACAACCCAATTCTTCATACTTGTACGTAATATATTTCTCTCTAATATTCACCATACTTGTTTGCTTTACGAATTTATCTCCCTTTCGTATTAATTCACGTATTCACACAACTCTAAGGGCCCTAGTTACCCCTTAGTATATCAATTCAGTAGTTACCCTTGTTAACCCACTGACCTAACGAATTTAAGCTCGCTCATGCTTTTTCGTAATTATATTCTTATCATCTCGAATTAGAGTACGTCACAATCAAGCCTATGAATCTCCACTTTAACTCTATCACAAAATTAAAGTCCAATACTCAATCATAGACCTACTTCCATATCATTATTCCATCAATATATTTCATCAAGGTCCCAAACACTTCCCCGATAAAATTTTAGACATTTGAGACTTAAAAAGAAAAATCTCAAATTTTCTCACAGATTAAACACCCTCTAGTAAAATTTCGATTTCTCCCTCTACATAACTCCGATTGACCTGATTCCAAGTTCATTGGATAGCTAAGAGAAATACATTTCCAGTAATGTATGTCTCACACTCTAATTCGAAGTAAAATTTAAATCGCACACGTTTAAATTCACATTAAAAGTCTGGCAGATTACTATGTTGACAGATCAAACACCCTCTAGTAAAATGTCAATTACTCCCTCTATAGAACTCTGATTGACCTGATTCGAAGTTCATTGGATAGCTAAGATAAATACCTTTCCAGGAATGTATGGCTCACACTCTAATTCGAAGTACAACTCAAATGGAATACGTTTAAAGTTTTATAAAAAATTCTGGCAGATTGACCTCTTGTGTTCATCAAATAAACCTTAAGTCATTCAAGATTCATGTTCTTCATCCAAGAACTCATAAAGATTCCATTAACAAAACCCCATTTTGTACCCATTTATCCCCAAAATGAATTTTAGTTACACATCACTAAAATATGAATTGGATATCACAATTTAGGAGTAAAAACAGTTAACCACTTGCCTGTAAGTGTTCGTAGTGTCTGATCCGTTGTTGATGTCCCTTAATTTGGCTCCAATAACCTCCAATTTGTTCTTGATTTGCTTTCCCCCAAATCTCCTCTCAAACCCTAGGTTTAGAGTTATGTTGGCTGCCATCCCTTAATCTCCCAATTAGGTTAAAAACCCTTAATCCCGTTTTTAGTCTAATGGGCTTAATTAAAGTGGCCCAACTCACCCCGTGTGGGCCCGGCCATGCCCAAAAATACCCCGAGACCCAATTACTACCCCCGGGTACTCTTTTCTGACTATCTCGACCCATCCGGACTCAACCGCGCCCTTAGAATTGACATCCGAATTAATTTATAGAAATCCTTATTTCACACCCAATTTAGTCTATGCCGACTCCCGGTTGAGATAAGTGTATACCCCATCATTAATATCCAAAATGACGTAATTAAATTACTACTATTCACTTAGTAAATAAATTTTCCTAAACATTAACCATTCACTTCCCGATTAATATTTAAATAATTATATTGTCATAATTAATTCAATTAAAATTACAACACACCAGTAATTGAAAATCTCGAATTAATTAAATATTAAATGCACAAAAATACGGGGTGTTACATACTTCCCCCCTTACAAAGGAATTTCGTCCTCGAAATTAAGATAAACCTAGTGTTCCAGTATTCACATATTACTCACTAGTCAAGTGCCTCTAAGCCCGCTATATCTATCCCATCCGATTCTAACCATACGTTACACAAGTATGCATTTAACTTTACCAGGGCGCCCATACACCCTATACCCGTGCTTAACCGCAAAAAATTTTGCCTTAATTAACACGGGTGCCCATACACCCTATCCCCGCTCTCTACCGCACGAAAGTTACCCGAATATGCTTGTCGTAGCCCGTAATATAACTTCGAACCCGTAGTCATATTATATATATATATATATATATATATATATATATATATATATATATATATCTACCGCCCGGGTACCCAACCCATGTGCTAACGTTGAAACCTCTCCCCATAAATACTTGTCTTACCCTTATGCTACCGAAGACAACATGAAATACCGCTCCCTTACTATCACTAGTCCTTGCGCAAAATAAACCCCGAGCTATCTTTCTTTGCTCGAAAATCGATTTAACCACCCTGATTCACTTCAGTAAACATCCCCATTTACCGGGATAAAATGTGAACACAAAACCTCACTATGTGCTATTGCACCACATAATACAACATATATACCCAGATATATATAGGCTATACGCCCTCTCAGGTGATACCTAGTACCAACCATACCCTGGTGTCGCGAACACCAAAATTTAACTCCACTATCCACAATAGTTAAATTCCATCGCAATGCAGCCGATATTTTGAAAATATTATTAACCCTACTCCCATAATTCTCGAAAGTAGTAATTCCTCGCATAATTCAACCAATCACTCAGTGTACGCCTCCACTCTCCCGTGAAGAACACTAAGGAACTCCGCTACCCTACGGAAAGTTTACCCACATGCTATAGCTGCTACCGCCAACGCACCCACTAAGTTCGACTCACCTGCGAACTCTAGTGAAAAAATAAGTCTTATACTGTGACCTCCTCTTTGTCACTAAAAAATATACCCATGCCCCTAGGGCAAAAATAATTACCAACTCTAGTGAAAAATAAGTCTTATACTGTGACATCCTCTTTGTCACTCAAAAATATACCCATGCCCCTAGGTAAAAAATAATTACCTCTATACCCCAACTGCAGCGGCTGGTTCTCGGGTTCTGGAGGAGCTTCTCCCTGCACGAATGCACCCGTGACTTGTTTTAGTGGATGTACATCCAGGACCTCATCCTGTAGTTGACCCCTGCCTCGCTTAAGGCAATATCTCTTCATGTGTCTCTCTTTTCCCACAAACGAAACACTTTCTAATATGTTCACCCTGCCACTGATCCCTTCCATGCCAACCTTGTTGGAAATCCTGGCCATCCCACCGATAGCCTCCAGTTCTAGATCGTTTGGCATGATTTCCCTGCCGGAAATCCTGTCCCTGATCTCCCCCAGTCTGCTGCTAGGATACCCCACTGGTATTGTTCCATTCTGCCTCATTCGACTGGCTAATCCCCACTCCCCTCCCGCTTCCTTTCACGTGGAAGCGATATTCCCGACAGTGCCGGAGTGTTGCGTTAATGACATCAGTATAATCTACTAATGATGAATTATCAATTAAATGTTGTCTGATTCTCCAGACTAACCCATCCATAAACTTTGCTTTCTCTCTCTTTTCCTCGCTTACCTCATCTGGTACCAAATTTTGCCAACGACTGAATTCTTCCTCGTAATCGGCCACTTAACGGTCCCCTTTTGAGTTACCTCACATAATTTTTCCTCGTTTCGGTGTCAACCACTGGAGGAAAATACTTGCGATCGAACCGCACCCAAAATTTTGTAATAGCTAGTGTGTCCCTTTCCTCACTGTGGTGAGCGACTCCCACCACTGTAGCGCCGCTCCCACTAACTAAAAGTGGTTAGCATTTACTTTCGCACCCCATCGCAATCTCCCGTGCGTAGGTGACGTTGGATATCTCTCTTCCTTGACACACTAGTACTACACCTGAACCCCCTCGCAACTCTGGTGGGTTCCCCCTAAAAATAACCTCTCATTCTTGTTTCCACCCCGACGACCCCGCGTGAGTCTGAACATCCGGCGCCACTAACACTTGTGGCGGATCCCGTGGAAAGTACCTTGTCGTTGTGGACTACCATCGTTTCAATCGCCCACGCCATTAGTTCGGTTACCTGTGCTGCCAAAGTTATCTTTGGCAGTTGTTGCCATAACTCTTGCTCTTGACGAGCCTCCCTCGTCTCACCTCCCCCTGCTGCCCTAGTTGATCTCTCTCTCCTGGGCGTCGTCCGGAAGGAGAATCGAATTGTATGAGTTCACTCTCAAATATAAATTTCGTAGAAGGACGTATATGCGCGTATGTATGAGAATACAACAATCATATAATAGGGCTCTATATCAAAGATTGCTAAGATGGAACGTGAAAAGCCGCACAGATCCTAAGGACACTAGAACCTGATGCTCTGATACCATCTGTGACACCACGCCTAATAAAATACCGGGTGATCAGTCCTATACCAAATTAAATAGGAATCCCAGTTGGATCATCCTTAGCATCACTGTCGAAAACTTTTTAAAACTAACTAACCACCTAGTATTCCAAAAACTGGTGCCAATTTTAACTCTTTAATTAACCAAAACAGTACATGCGAAATTAAAATATAAACCATTCACACAACTGAATGAAAGTAAATTGAATAATAATTACACAACTTGCCGAATAAATCACCGGCCACCAAATAAATAATCCAATACAAATATTCAACACCTGAATGAATTACACCTGAAAACTGTACCGAGAAGTCTGGGCTACAAGCCCTAAATAAAACTGATACTGATACAAGATTCCTACTCTAGGAATGAATGAATGATGCGTCTAATCCAAACTCCTGCTAGCATCCACATATGCCGCAGCTCCATGTACCTGGAATAGAATATCAATCTTGGCGTCCCTGCGGCTGAACACCTAAAAGGTTTTGAAAATAGTTTTATAGCAAGGGTTAGAACCCAAAACATTTTGAAAATATTTAGCAAGTGAATTAACTGCAATAATTTAAAATGCATGAATGCGCTTCATATTTAAGTTAGTGTCGCACTCCCTTGTGGACATTCTCACCCCTCCACTATTGTGCACACCTACCGGTTATCTTAACCCCACCTAGTTGTACTACCCCGTCCAACTAGTCCTGGTATAACCTTCACTTGCCATACTACTCTAACCCGAGTATAATGATTTTCTAAATTATAAGTTATTTCACAATAAACTTAATTAATTCCTCTTAAATAGTAGTATATAACCGTGTCATAAGTTATATAAAGAAAATACATCACACACTGTATTATTACCCGTATATAATATTTATTACATTTATATACGTACCTTTGTCACAAAATCCACACATATAACATACGTATATACATCCCTTCGAGTATACCCTCGCCGGATGATTCCCTCAAAAATGCAATCTCACTAGGTGTGCTCACAAAACCTAGTTCCCCAAGTTTGAATCGCTCACCAACTCGATCCAAAATATAAACGTAGTGGAGGCGGTCATATTCCTTCCCTGAAAGTGAGATACATCCCTCACCCATATATAACGGATGCTATGACCTCGGGATATACTCGCCCTACTCTTCAAGCTATGGGATTCACCCACATCACGCAACCTCCCTTGATAGCATTAGGGTATATAAATTGAATAAATATCTAGTCACTGATATTTAATATCACACACAATATATACACGTATATATATACTATCACTACACCGTATATATATAATATAAACCCAGACTTTTCCGTGTACTCAAAATCCCGTACACTTCATGTAATTTAATATCACACACAATATATGAACACGTATATATATACTATCACTACACCGTATATATATAATATAAACCCCGGCTTTACCGTGCACTAAAAATCCCGTACAATTAATTTTCTCACTTAATAATTTATAATCCTCGCGAGCCTATGGTCCGACTCTAATATAATTAATTCACGCCTCAATTAATATAATACTTTCCTCGAGTCTGTGGTCTGACTGTAATTAAATTAATTAACACACTCATTAATTTAATACCTCCCCGAGTCTACAATCCGACTCTCATTAAATTAATTAACACACCCATTAATTTAATACCCACCCGAGTCTACAATCCGACTCTTATTTAATTAATTTACACGTTAATTAATCAACACAAATCCATGTCTGTGGTCTGACTCTAATATAATTAATTTACACAATAATTAATTTATACCAAACTCCGGGTCTACAACCCGACCCTAAACTAATTAATTACAACATCAATTAATTTAATACTTTTCAGAGTCTACCCTCCGATTCTACCTTCATTAATTATCACGTCCATTAATTTAATAACTTGGTGTCACCCAACCATTATTCCCGGACTCACTTACTTAGGCGGAAACTTAATATTTCCCGAGTCTTTATTCCTATCACAAGGGAACACACAATAGGCATTCACAACCCAAGTAATCCTATAAAACAGTAGGTATTTACACAACCCAATTCTTCATACTTGTACGTAATATATTTCTCTCAAATATTCACCCTACTTGTTTGCTTTACGAATTTATCTCACTTTCGTATTAATTCAAGTATTCACACAACTCTAAGGGTCCTAGTTACCCCTTGTTATATCAATTCAGTAGTTACCCTTGTTAACCCACTAACCTAACGAATTTAAGCTCGCTCATGCTTTTTCGTAATTATATTCTTATCATCTCGAATTAGAGTACGTCATAATCAAGCCTATGAATCTCCACTTTAGCTCTCTCACAAAATTAAAGTCCAACACTCAATCATAGACCTACTTCCATATCATTATTCCATCAATATATTTCATCAAGGTCCCAAACACTTCCCCGATAAAATTTTAGACATTTGAGGCTTAAAAAGAAAAATCTCAAATTTTCTCACAGATTAAACACCCTCTAGTAAAATTTTGATTTCTCCCTCTACATAACTCCGATTGACCTGATTCCAAGTTCATTGGATAGCTAAGAGAAATACCTTTCCAGTAATGTATGGCTCACACTCTAATTCGAAGTAAAATTTAAATCGCACATGTTTAAAGTCACGTTAAAAGTCTGGCAGATTACTATGTTGACAGATCAAACACCCTCTAGTAAAATGTCGATTACTCCCTCTACAGAACTCCGATTGACCTGATTCCAAGTTCAGTGGATAGCTAAGATAAATACCTTTCCAGGCATGTATGGTTCACACTCTAATTCGAAGTACAACTCAAATGACATACGTTTAAAGTTGTATAAAAAATTCTGGCAGATTGACCTCTTGTGTTCATCAAATAAACCCTAAGTCATTCAAGATTCATGTTCTTCATCCAATAACTCATAAAGATTCCATTAACAAAACCCCATTTTGTACCTATTTATCCCCAAAATAAATTTTAGTTACACATCACTAAAATATGAATTGGATATCACAATTTAGGAGTAAAAACAGTTAACCACTTGCCTGTAAGTGTTCGTAGTGTCTGATCCGTTGTTGATGTCCCTTAATTTGGCTCCAATAACCTCCAATTTGTTCTTGATTTGCTTTCCCCCAAATCTCCTCTCAAACCCTAGGTTTAGAGTTATGTTGGCTGCCATCCCTTAATCTCCCAATTAGGTTAAAAACTCTTAATCTCGTTTTTAGTCTAATGGGCTTAATTAAAGTGGCCCAACTCACCCCGTGTGGGCCCGGCCATGCCCAAAAATACCCCGACACCCAATTACTACCCCCGGGTACTCTTTTCTGACTATCTCGACCCATCCAGACTCAACCGCGCCATCAGAATTGACATCTGAATTAATTTATAAAAAATCCTTATTTCACACCCAATTTAGTCTATACCGACTCCCGGTTGAGATAAGTGCATACCCCGTCATTAATACCCAAAATGACGTAATTAAATTACTACTATTCACTTAGTATATAAATTTTCCTAAACATTAACCATTCACTTCCCGATTAATATTTAAATAATTATATTGTCATAATTAATTCAATTAAAATTACAACACACCAGTAATTTAAAATCCCGAATTAATTAAATATTAAATGCACAAAAATACGGGGTGTTACACCCTAGCAGCGAGAAGAGACTTATTCCATCCCTTCTTCAAGTTCAGATGGCTGATGTAGCCTATCTGAACGTCAGCATCCTCATAATCAGCATCCCACCCGGATTTGTATGATCTTTCCTTGATGGTGGAAGCCTCAGACTCCGCCTTCTTCGCCTTCTCTGCCAGCACCTTATTTTCCTCGACCATGACCAACTTGCTCGTGCAAACTAGGTCATAGGACTGCTTCAACTCATTCAGCTCCTTGATCGTCGCTTCCTTTGCTCTGTTGGCTTCAGCGAGGGAGAGATTGGAGGACTTATAGGCATCACTGTCCGCCTTTAAACTGGCCTCCAGCTTGATTCCTTTCCCCTTTACTTCAGCGCTCTGCTTCTCTAAGTCCGCATTCCTGCTCACCAGGTCGTCACGAGTACGATAGAGAATAACGAATTTGATCACGAACTGTAAGAAAAGAGGGAGCATTAGAAGAAAGCATTGAACGGAATATTGTAAGTATAGAAGAATGAAAATCGACTTACCAAGGATAGCCTCTGACTCACTTGTAGAGCTAACTGGTCGGTCCTCATTACCTTCTATCAATCAGCAAGCAAAATTGCTCGCTCGAGCAACGCAGGAGCCAACTGAGGAGAGATGTCAACAGAGGCCGCCTCAGGCAATACGAAGACAGGCACCAAAGTTTTCCCTGCCTTCATCCTCGCTTCCACTCTCCTTCTCTCCTATTCCCTCTCCTTCTTCTCCCTCTCATCTCTCTTCTTCTCTTCAGCCTTCTTCCTCTCCTCTTCCCTCTTTCTCTCTTTCTCTTTCAACTACTCTTCCTTCCTCATCTTCTTTTCCTGCTCGATGGCACCAGACAGAGAGCTAGTGGCAACTTCTCCACTACCATACTTTTTCTTCTTCGACCTGCTGGAAAGAAGCATATCATCCTCATCATCATCGTCCCTCATCAAATTTCTTCTGGGAGGAGCCATTTCTGCCTCACTAGAACTTCTCGACTCGCTGGAAGACTATCGAGCCTCTAAAACCTCTTCCGAGTTGGAAAACTCTTCACCAGAACTCTCTGCATGGGAACCACCTTCAGCAGGGCCCCTATTATCACCCTCACTATCCTCACTAGAACTACTCTCCTCCATGACCAGTTAGATAGGATCTGCAGCAACTTCTTCAGTGATATCAACCTCGGGGATACTGTCTACAGGTCGTGCGATGAAACTAGACCTAATATTTTTATACTCCAGAAGAAAATCAATTGACTGAGGATGTTCACCGTCAACCAAAGGTTCTCTGATGTTCCAAGCTTTGATCAGCTCGACAGTTTGAACCTCACTAAGAGCAGGTTCCACATTCTTTGTCCTCACTGAAAAAAAGAGAGAAGAATATCAGAGAAACCATATATTAACAAGAAGATCAAATAGCAGAACAAAATTTAAGCCTATTTATGTACTCCTCCCCATAAAAGGGGACCGTGAACCCGTCAGACCTAGACCCCTCGGTATGGGGAGGAAATTGCCAATTTCTAGCAAGAAAACCCTCTTACCAGTAATCCTTGTGGGAATCGGGTAGATTTACTACCAATACCCTGTCAGGACTCCTGGCCTTGAGGTAAAGAAGACCAGAGCTTGTTCGCAAGAAAGAATAGCAGAAGCATATTTCAGCGAGGCCTAATTTAGTGCCATAGAGTTGGTTTATCCTATAGACACTATTAACTATCTTCCAAACATTTGGTGGACACAGCGCAGGAACAATGTTGAAATAACCAAAGAAATGTGAAAACAAATTTCTTAGAGGGAAAGTGAGGCCCCCTTGGGACAGCAACATGACATGAATCCAATGAGCATCCTCTATCTCTTTAACATTCTTAGGGACAGAGGCGCACTCAATCTCTACACAGTCCGGGATATTATAAAACTTCCTAAACTCAGGCACTGATTTATTGCATATCTTTTCCATTTATGAACCCTAAGTACAAATCCGAAGAAAACTCAATAGAAAAAACACAGAAAGAGAGCAAAGGGGACTTACGAGATGAAAGTTTGGCTTGGACGACACAAGATCACAAGCCCAAATGATGAAGAAGATTGAAAGAAAAGTTAACGAAGACCTGGAGAGGAGGGCACGACAACGAAAGCATGAAGAAGATGAGAAAATATGAAGAAGCTTGAAACAAGGGTATGAAAATGCTGCTCCAAGTGACCTTTTAAATATTTCTAATCATATCGCACGAGACCCGAAGCAGGCTGCCACCAAAATCAAGTAGAGAACTCCAATATCGGGACGAGTTACACAATTTACAAGAGATCCATTATGACAAATCATATAAATTTATTGAGCCCAAATTGTGGCCCAACAACTTTTGGGGCAATTGTGGGTACCTCAATTTATCATCACGGGCCCAGACGAGTAGCCCAATAGAAACGGCCCAAAGTCTGGGCTCCCTCCTCGCATCTCAACTGAATTCGGTTGTAACTTAGTCTACTCATAAAATCTCGTAAGGAGATATTCTAGGAGTAAAAGATGGACGTGGGGGAGTCAAACACCCCCACTCCCAGAGAACAAACATGTATATAACAAACCCTAAGCCTGGGGCAAAGGGCATGCATTGTATTCTCTGTAAAACACTCCCCGGAGTATATAGAAATAATACTGAGATCATTACTGTGGACGTAGGCATTCTTGCTAAACCACATACATACTGTGTTGTGTGACTGGCATTCTTTATATTCTTTATTTACTTTGGTGATTGCCTTTTCTTGTGAACTTATGCTGAATATAATTGTCACCAAAATTACTTTTGCTAAAAATATATTTTTTTAATAATCTTGGTGTAAGTTTTGTTTAAAATGAAATTTTTAGTTTTAAAATCATTTTCGAAATTTAATGATAAAAACAACTTTTAATTTTGTAAAATATTTTTCATAAATAAATTACGTGTTAATTTTTTTTTAACAATGCATAAGGATATATGTTTGGATGTATGCGTCGCTTTTGCAATTAATGATTGGACCTTTGTATGTGATGTAGTAGCCAATAGGCCTTATCTAATCAAGTTTTGACCTTACAGGTTATGGCCCCTTGCCTAGATGTTGTTCTAACAAGTTGGAATTTTATATTAATAGTTATACACCTTGCATGCGGAGATTTGTACAAGCCTTGTTAAACCGGTAGATCATAAGGCCATAACATTACAATACCTACTGTCGTCCCATATAGACATAGCTGATAGCGTGTTCCCTCTGTTTTCGATTTGACGCATGCAGATCATGTCACACTCTAATTTCTTGGTGGTGAATGTTTCCTTCTGATAATACTAAATCAAAATTGAGTCATGCATACTACGATAATTAATAATTTATAAAAGCAAAGCGGTCTTACACTATAGTTTAAAAGGCTTATTCTTCTATGATTTGTCTGCCAATCTCAACTGTTGCAGTATAATTACTGAATATTTGTCATTTCCTAGTTGTACCTAGGTACAGTAACTCGAAGGAAACGAATCAACAAAATTGTTGAATAGGTTCTACCAGTTCTATAGCAAGTATAAATATACAGAGAGTTTGGAATATGTATAGAATTCAATGTTTATTAAAATAAAGCGAAAGCAATTTTTTTTGTCATAATAACCCTTAAGTAAAAACAAAGAGTATGAACTGATACTCCCATACTTACCAGTCCATTAAGGGTCATGTAAAGAAAATCAGTGTTATAGAAAATGTAATGGAGCAATGGTTTCTAAAACATCAAAATGTTGGAACTCATAATTCAATAATGATTAGTTCGTTTAAGAAATACGGTTCATTAACAGTTTAGTTAGAATCATGTTTGAAGAAGTCAATTATCTTTGAACTAAAATCTCATACTTACCAGTTCACTAAGGGGTATAGAGGTAATTAAGCCATCAGTGTAACTTTATCGTAATAATCAATAAATAAATCATCCCAAAACTTTTGGAAAAAAGTAACCAGTAAGGCACACTAGCTAAGTGGCACTCATACGTATATAACGAAATCGGGGTTCTCAATCATCTGAGACCAATAGGCCAAGTAGAAAGTTCCATGGGATAACACGTCAGTCTACTTCCTAGTTAATACTACTGCTTATAGTAAAGTATAGTACAAAAGTGCAGGGGCAACTGAATCAATATGGTATATGATCTCAGTTATTAGGTGAGAAGGGTTTAAAATTTGATTCTAAATTTAATAATGGTGATAAATCAAATACTGATGACGTGTAACAAAATACATGGTATGGCGGTATAAGAACATGCACATACTTTGATTCAATGTGGCTATCACAAAGTGATATCAATAGCAGTATTTCAAATACGCGAAATATAATACTGAAAAGGTAGGAAAACATACTTGTGGTTTATGAGCTTTACGTTATCATTCAGGGATCTTTCATGGTTACATTCCAGTTTCCGTAGTCATTTGTTCACGAGGGTTTGAATGAGAGTGGTTGTGTCAGTGGTTTGAGAGAGAAGGGTTTGGTTTAGGATATCGAAATATGAATCTTGTATATAATTCGACTTACGATCTCCCGTTTATGGGTCATATAACTATATTACATTGACTGATAACTGATACCTTGTACGGCTTCAAGTTATATAGACGGGTTTATATGTAATATGTTCGAAATGGTCGGAAAATTCAGTTATCACTTGTTTTATATGTAATATCGAATTTATCCAATTTTAATAATTACATTACTAAAATAATAAATCTATTTGTTGATGAAAATAATTAGCAAGTATCTCGATATTCGAAATAATAAAAGTTTTTAAAAATTAATGATTAAAAGAAATCAAATGATTCAGATTTGTTTAAATACAATTTCAATTTGAATAAATAATAAAAAAATTCAAATAAAATATTATCCAGATTAAATATTACTTTTGATCCATAAAAAGTTAATATTTATGGTTTCATTTACATTACTCGAATATATTGTTATGATAATATATTAATCGTGAAAAAAATAATTTTTAGAAAAAAAAAAAAAAAACTCCCCCCCTTATTTGGACAATAATCTAGTGGTCGTGCCACTTTCAAAATTAACCAACACAACAAAAAACAACCCAACACCTGCATAATCACAATTTGAGTCGTAATATAATCTCGAATTATAACGATGACATAACCTCAAGTCTTTTGGTATTATAACTCGCTAAAAATATATTGTTAACTAAAATAATGACACTAGGTCAAATACCCTTTTTTAGAAAAATACGATTACTCATACGTATTCGGGGGTCCGTGTTTATGAAATTTTTTACGTAATCGAGTATAAATAGGGACTCAAAATAGTATAAAACTATCCCAATTAATTTTTCCTAATTCAAATACCAAATTGGCAATAACCTAAAATTTAAACCGAGTCTTAACGAGTTTTGACAAAAAACAACAAATCAACGAATCAACTTGGAGCTGTGTTTGATTTTGGGCATTCGAACATACATACATATATATATATATACAGAAGCTTGGAGCTTTCATCTATAGCCGTAGGAGAGAGAAATCATAAAAATCAAAATGAAAAGAGGGGAAAGGGGTAACCAGTTCGGTGAGGAGGCGGGTTGGCAAAGGAGGAGGGGTTCGGACAAGAGGGAGGTTCGACGGTTCTGATCGACGACGGTTGAGAAAGGATAAAGGTTTGGTCACGGCTTCATGAGGCTCGGGCTGACTTCATCGTGGTTTGAATTTTTCGAACAGAGGTTTGGTGGGTTTTGTTCATAGAGAAGGGATTTGAGATGGGTTTTCTTTATGGTTTTGTGGTATAAGAAAATAGTTTGGAGGTGTTCTTCTCGTGGGTTTTGAGAAGAACAGAGCTTTGGCTCTTTGAGTTGTTGAAATAATAAGAGCAGGGGTTTAACTTTTAAATTTCTTGAGAGAGAGAGAGTATAAACTTATTTGTTCCAAATGAGAATGAGGTGTAATTGTTTCTTTAGGTATTGGGGTCTATTTATAGTGTTTTAAACTACACAGTCAGTCAGTTGGATAAGTACACAGTAAGTTGGATAATCACTCAACCGAGTGTCGTTGGTACTCAATTATAATTGTTTTGGGGATATAATTTTTATAATTCTTGAAATTTGATCCAACTGTAAATTAGTATTGGAGCGCGTAAGTCACATTTTTGTATTTTTTTCGCGTTGACATTACTTTTGGATTACGCTAATTTATACACACTATAATTTAAATAATAATTAAAAATAATATGTTATAAATTAGTTCTAATCTCCGTTTTATATGAAAAATATTCTATTTCGAACGAGAGAAGAGACATGTCGACCCTATTTTCATGTTACAAACAATATGTACGGGTCATAAATGTCGCGAAATTTATTAATAGTCCGTAAAATGCATCTTGACACAAAAATAATCCAAATAAAATAAAAATAAAAGTCAGGGTCTTTCCTATATTTCGAGAGTTTCAAGTACTCGTGGTAGTCACATCGTTTACGATATGATAATACATTTATTCAAATTTGTAAGTCTATTGTATAACTTTGACGATTTTCTTCACGTAGTTCTTTTGAAATTTATACGACAACTTCGTATAAGAAGTACTTGACATAGCTTAGGTTTAGAACAATTGAAATTCCATCTAATTAATCAGCATTTTTACAAGCTTTGCATGTGTCGTCTATTGTCGCATTGGTTTACGTAACGAAGTTTTACGTATCATCTAGTTGTATAAAGTTCGCTCATATCTCAATAATCACATCCCATTAAGATGGTGGTTTTGGTAAAATTCGTCGGAGGTTGTATATTGTTCAGGAAATAGCGATATCTTACTCTATAAAATATAGCGTCGACAAGAGAATATTGTAGGTTTGAAACATGGATATCGTAATAATTGTATTTAACAATCGTTTGTATCGTAGGTAAGATGATATTACTAAGTATCATAGTTGGTATGGTATCTAATGTTGTAGAATTCATCACTTGGAATCTTCGATAGATATATAAAGATAATTAATTCTCTAAAGCACGTAGACTTGTTCTAGATATATTATAAACTTTCGGGCTAATTTGTGGTCCAAATAGATATAAGTGGTTCAATTAAGATAATGTGAGTATAGTTATATAATTATAGTGAAGATGTTGTTATTCCTGGTATCTTTCAACAGGATGATACTATTGGTTGAAGTATATGAAATTTAAGTATTAACGTTTATAAAGTCGTAACAATAAGGGTTGAAATTTTTCTAGAAATAATTTATGTGCTTAGGGTGGGATAACATTAGTTTATAATGATGTTCTATCTAACTTTACGTATGCCGAAGCATGATTTATGTGTCACAAAAGACAGAATAGTATCCCCTTATTCCAACATGCAAGGTAACTTGAGCTTCTATATACATTGACTGTGTTATTTATGTTGATAATCTTACTATAAATCCTAATACTGAGTTTTCAGAATGAATGAACAATTCTCAATTGAAGTGAACAACATATCTGGTAAATTTGTCTAATATCACCCATACATCAATTTACATCCTTGGTACGTACGGAGTAGTTTTGTTAAAAATCCATAAAGTTGTTATCCTATTTCCATTTCGGGACCGAAAGAAATTTGGAGAAATTCCTTAGGTATATGTAATATATCTCAAAATCGAAGACTTGTTTCCATATCGCCTGGTAATCATCAACTCTAACTTTTGCTTTAAGATTGTAATACAAATAGATCTGGGAGTAATTATTCTAAGTTTATCTTTCTCCAGGCTGGGTAAGAAATACTAGTTCGTTAACATAAGAATTATGGGGTAGGGTAAATCATATAGTTATATGGTATCAACAATAGTCTAAGAAATTACGTCGTTAAATCTTTCGACAGGTTTCAACTTAAAATGTTGGCTATAAAATCTACTTTTCCTAAATGGTTTTATCTAATTTGGATAAGTAATCCTCAAAATTCTATTCACACTTCTTCCTTAAATTCAATTTTCCTTGCCTGGTAATGTATCTCAAACGTTTATCATCTAACCGCGCCTTCTTATCATATAACAAAAGGCTTTTAGGGTTTCTATATTTATGCAAAAGATAATGAAAATATGAATTTCTCTTAACATAAATGGTTATAATATATAGCTTAGAATTCTATAGGGTCATAGGGTATTATATATCGAATACGTTTACCGATAAACAAAGTAAATATATTTCTGAATCTAATAATTGTCTAATAAAAAATATTCCTTATTGGATCTAAGAGCATTCACTGAGGGAGTTTGTAAAAGTACAATAACTATATAAAATCAGGACAAGCTAACGGTATGAAGTAACAAAAGTCTAAAGTTTCAAACGAAGTTTAATTTCAAAATATAGGTTCGTGGTGTAGTCATAAAGTTGATATGTATTGGGTTTATAATATATCGGCTCAACTAGATCATATGTAACACTTGGGAGGTAAATCTAATTGATAGATCATCGAAGTAATGAAATTTCTAACATTAAAGAATCCAACATATCTTGGTTGCCTTAAGTCTTTCTCAAGTCCGTTGTATCTTCGCAATAGTTTCTCAGGTCTTTAAATTAAGGAACGAATGAATACTCTTAGGCTAAAGGTTTCTGATAATTAGCGAATGATATAAATGCCTTTTTGACTAAGGTTAATAATAATTTATTCCGGATAGAAACTTTGGCGATATTAGATAGGTATACCAATAATTTATCGAAATTAATATTTCAGAATTCATAGGATGATGTGCTATTGAATTATAATATCAGGTTCACAACATTAGGGTTGCGGACGATTTTTAAAACAAAATAACCTACAATTAGTTATTCTAGAGTCATAGGTTTATTTGTAATTAAAATAACAAATCAATCAATATATTTGGAGATAAGCAGTCCAGATAACTGGAGATAACGTAGTGTAGCCAAGCCAAAACTCCGAAGAAAGGCATAAATAAACTAGGTACTCGATAATCTAAGTTCTACAGGAAAATAATACTATCGTTGGTATAACGGTAGTTCATTTCCTAGTTATATTATATGCTATGTGAGAAATAAATTCAATAGAATCAAGTTAACTTGAACATATCATTCCAAGATTAACATAAGGGTTTAAAATTCATATCAAGCCTAACATATTTTGAACCTCACAAATGAGTTTGTAAGTATTGGGGTTATCATATAATGATATGAGCATCTTGTAAAATTAGAATCACCAACCATGGGTAAAATTTTGACAAGATTGTCTAGGTTTCAAAGTAAAGTTTCTTTGCAAAGATGGTTTATGAAACCAATACACCCGTACTGTCAAAATCATACAAAGGCTTTAGATAAATGTCAATCTAATCACAACTATTATAGTTGTTTATGGATAAGAAATTATGTTTCTCTATGAATTCCATACTTTTCTCAAAATTTTAAATATTTTTTTGTGATATCCTGAATCAGTGTAACTTCAAAAAAAAATTGATAATGGTCACAAGGTATGTGGTAGTGGTTCATTAATAATAATTCAATGTCAAGGTTGTATAAAACTTGGGAAAAATGTTGTTTGTGGAATATAATTTAGTAAGTGACACCGTTACGTTCTAAAGAGTAGAACGATTCAACTTAACCTTTCAGATACTTCTACTTCTTATAAAGACATTTTTCCAATTCACATCAAAGATTCATTCATAATTTCTCCAATCTAATCTTATTCGGGTACCATATAACATACGCAATCTAGTGGAAATAGTATTTAGTATAACAAGAGTACAATGCGAATAATGATAACAAAAGGTCAATATAAAAATAATAACTTCCAACGATGAAAGTTTTTCGAAATTTCAAATGAAGTAACTCATTTCAAGAGGAGTGTCAATCGAATAGTTCAAACAACAACATAGTGCTTTACGCAAAGACTTATGGAGTATATTGCATACAATTCCTTCCTAGGATAATCTTCTTAGTATATCTCTAAATCCTCAATCATATCATTCATTATCCTCAAATTCTTACTGATTTTTTTCCTAATAAAATCCAAGTATCTGCCTTAATCATAATTTCAAAATTATAATTCTAAAATATTTCTCGTAATCATATAATCATCTCAACCTTGAACCACAGTATGATCCTTTGAAATATTTACCTAATAAATATCTTATTATCTCATACTTTTATCATGTAACTTGAAGATCAATATTCCCTATGTATGTCTAAGCCTCGCATCCTTACTATCCTTTAGGGAACTTTCCTAATATTAATCATAACTTTGGTCCGACATAGGCTTACTTAAGCTTAGCTCTGATACCAACTTGTCACACCCTAATTTCTCGAGGGGTGAATGTTTCCTTCAGATAATACTAAATCAAAATTGAGCCATGCATACTATGCTAATTAAGAATTTATAAAAGCTAAGCGGTCTTACACTGTAGTTTAAAAGGCTTATTCTTATATGATTTGTCTGCATATCTCAACAGTTGCAGTGTAATTCCTAAATATTTGTCATTTCCTAGTGGTACCTGGGTACAGTTAGAAAAATTGCTAAATAGGCTCTACCAGTTCTATAACAAGTATAAATATAAAGAGAGTTTGGAATGTGTATAGAATTCAATGTTTATTAAAATAAAGCGGAAGAAATTGAATCTGTCATAATAACCCTTAAGTAAAATAAAAATTTTTGGGAAAAAGTAATCGGCTAGGCACACTAGCTAAGTGGCACTCAGGCGTATGTATCAAAATCGGGGCTCTCAATTATCTAAGATCAATAAGCTAAGTAGAAAGTTCCGTGGGATAACACGTCAGTCTACTTCCTAGTTAATAGTGATGCTTATAGTAAAGTATAGCACAAAAGTGCAGGGGAAACTAAATCAATATGGTACATGATCTCAGTTATTAGTTGAAAAGGGTTTAAAATTTGATTCTAAATTAAATACTGGTGATAAATCAAGTACTGATGATGTGTAACAAAATACATGGTATGGAAGTATAAGAACATGCACATACTTAGATTCAATGTGGCTATCACAAAGTGATATCAATAGAAGTATTTCAAATAAGCGAAGTATAATATTGAAAAGGTAGGAAAACCTACTTGTGGTTTATGAGATTTACGTAATCATTCGGGGATCTTTCATGGTTGCATTCCAGTGTCCGTAGTCATTTGTTCACGAGGGTTTGAATGATAGTGGTTGCATCGGTGGTTTGAGAGAGAAGGGTTTGGTTTAGGATATCGAAATATGAATCTTGTATAAAATTTGAATTACGATCTCCCGTTTATGGGTCGTATAACTATATTACGTTGACTGATAACTAATAACTTGTACGAATTCAAGTTATATAGGCGGGTTTATACGTAATATGTTGGAAATGGTCAGAGAATTCGGTTATAACTTGTTTTATATGTAATATTGAATTTACACAATTTTAATAATTACATTACTAATATATTAATTCTATTTGTTGATGAAAATAAATAGCAAGTATCTCGATATTTGAAATAATAAAAGTTTTCATAAATCAATCGTTAAACGGAATCAAATGGTTCAAATTTGTTTAAATACAATTTCAATTTGAATTAATAATCAAAAAAATTCAAATAGAATATTATCCTGATTAAATATTACTTTTGATCCATCAAAAGTTGATATTTATGGTTTCAGTTACATTACTCGAATATATTATGATGATAATATATTAGTCGTGACACAAATAATTTTTAGAAAAAAGTTGAAAACTTCCCCCCTTATTTGGACAATAATCCAGGGGTCCTGCCACTTCCAAAATTAACTAACGCAACAAAAACAATAGCCCGACACCTGCATAATCACAATTTGACTCGTAATATAATCTCAGGTTATAACGATGACATAACCTCGAGTCATTTGATATTTTAACTCATTAAAAACATATTGTTAACTAAAAAAATGACACTGGGTCAAAGACCCATTTTTAGAAAAATACGATTACTCGTACGTATTCGGGGTTTCTGTGTTTATGAAAAATTATTTGTAATCGAGTATAAAGTGGGACTCAAAATAGTATAAAACTATCCAAATTAATTTTTCCAAATCCAAAATGGAAATAACCCAAAATTTAAACCGAGTCATGACGAGTTTTGACAAAAAATAACAAATCAACGAATCGACTTGGAGTTGTGTTTGATTTTGGTCATTCGAACATATATGTATGTGTGTGTGTGTGTATATATATATATATATAATAAATATAAAAAGAAATGAATAAATGATAACTGGGATAACTCATATAAAACAAGTTATACAAGTTAACAATAGCCCTACTCTTATTTTTCTGTTGGGTTTACAGCTAGCCTACTCTTGTTTCCAAACGGTTTTGTTTTTTTTTTCAAAACGGCACCATGTTGCCTAAATTTGTGATGAGAACTTAAATCTTAAACCGAAAAACCAACACATTATTTTGGACTTTGGCCCACGGTATTGGACTTGAGATTTCACATGTTGTTTTACGGTTGTTTCATGTTTTGCTTAAACTACATCGTTTCCTTTTAAACTGTAAATTCTGATTTTTGAATTTGTTATGCAGTTAGCTACAACCTGAAATACACGTGTCGATATTTTAAAGGTTCACCTTGTGTTTCTTTATAGACCCTTGGATATTTTTTGTATCAATGGTTATGTGTGTATTTTTTGTAATACATGTGACTCTCTTTTACACCAATCAGCCTTCACCTTATATCTCTATAAATAGAACTCCTTGGGTCTCATTATTTGAAGGCTAAGAAAATTAATGTTGCACCCAAACTCTGCCAAAAATTTTAGTGAGAGAGAGAAAAAATTAACCAGAATATTTTTGGTCATCTTCAAGTGTTGATTTCTTTTAAAAAATCAAATGAAGATTGGACAACTCCCATTTTGAATCTGCACTTACGATTTTTCGAGGGTAAAAATTATTTGTAAGTGATTTCTCTTATTTTTGTGTGTTTTTATTTATATCACACTCTAGATCTAATATTCTTTGTATTTGTTCACACAAAACATTGCTGAAATAGTTTCTATTTGTGTGTATAATATTTATGTGTATACATAAGTTTTTTTTGGTTTTTTTTGTCAAGAAAACATATATAAAATATGTTGCATATATATGTTGATGTTTTCTTACAATACACACTCACTCACATGTCTTGATTAATTTTTGAAAATTTTTGTGAGTTTCATATTTTGTACACAACACACTTAATACACGAAATTAATTTTTATGTGTGAAAATTCTGTTTAGTCTTGATTGTAAGTTCTTGAATGTTTTAAACATTTTGTTTTAACACATATTTTTCAGAAAATTTGATAAAATTCAGATATATCTAGTTTGAAGTTTAGAGAGTTAAACCTAATATTTATTGAGGACTAATTTGAGAAGAATTAATATCTGGATTATATTTCTGAATATTATACCTGAACTTGACTATTATTGAACTTGGACTGAATATTAAATTGTTGACTGTATAAGGCTTTTTTTGGAATAATCCAAAATATTTGTAAAAATAGTCTTGACTAGATTATTAGATTAAAACCTGAATTAATCTAATATTAGTCTTGTAAAAATAGTCATGTGGCGATGGTTCTGGTAGAGACCTTGAATGGTCTTGATTCTTGCAAGGAGGTTCGTTCCAATTTTCTTAGGTGAAGCCCTATAATGTTGTTCATATGTCTTTTTAAGAGGTTTCACTTGGTGGCCCCTCCTGAGTATCCCTTGTCAGGTGTGCCTAATTTCTTCATTCGACCTTTCTTCAATTTTGGCCCTTCAACAGAGAACTGGGTTAATTGATTTGTGGAGCACAAAGCTCGGTGTCTTCATTGGTCAGTACCATGATAAGGGGGACTTGCATCCCATTTTGCAACTAGGAGAATATTGGTATGCGCAGTTGGTTGGTTTTCGTCAAACTTCCTGTTATTTTCCTTGGCGGCCTTTGCGGAAGTGGGGTTGGAATAAATAGTGCCTCCTCATGTTAAAAAAATTCCCAGTGGAGGACCTGACTGAATCTTTATGGATAATAATGGGACCCTTGTGGTAGTTCCGCCGACTATCTACCCATCCATCACATTTTGTGGGAGGTTTCTGGCATGTGTCTGGATACTATTTGAGGTGTTTGTGGAAGAGGTTAGTGAGAAGATTATGGAGGAAGAAACTTGACAAAATAGGCTTATCTCTTTTAACACTATGGAGGAGGGTGTAGCGGTTTCAGGCAAAATTATCAAAGTGTACCGCTGCATGGAGCGCATATGGAGTGTTAATAATTATTGGGGGATATGGGGGCCCCTTGGGGTGAGAAATGATGACGAGGTAGGTGTGTCTTCCAGTTGAGCTCATTATAGGTGTATCTGGGGATATCATTTGTGAAGTTGCAGAATTTTCATGCTTTGGGTGATTTGTGTTAGAAGCTGGCATGTTTTAGGGTATTATGTGAAGCTAGAAATTTTTTGTGAAGCTATTAGGGATTTGGTTAGGTTTGTTTAGGATGGTTTTGTAGAATGGTTTTGTTAGTAGAAGGCGGTAGGTCTGTTTGACTCCCTCCACTAATACTTCATACATCTGTTGTATTTGTTGACTTGAAATAAAATTTATTTTGATCATATTTTGTGTTGCCTTTTGATGAGTGTTACATTTTGAACTAGTCCTTTCATTCTCTAGGCTTCTTTTCAATTGCGTTCGGCATAATGCTTTTAATTCAGCTGGTGAAGGTTGGTAGCCCAAACCACATGGGGGAAAGTCTTCTTTTAGGATCATGGGCTCAAGGATTCCTTGTTGGCATTGCCCTAGCCACATTCCAAGCATGAAGTGCATGTTCATGAACATCTGAATTACATTGACATTGTCGTAAGGTTATTCTCTGGATAAAATTGTTCATTGAAGTTGTCCCCTGTTGGGATGGGGAGTGGATCAATTATGAAACCGGAGAGAAGCATGTCATTGGCCCCATGTTGAATCTCTAACACTGGATTGCTGGTGTTGGCTCTGTCTGAACTGTCATCATCCCCCCAAATGGTGATGACTTGACTTTAATAAAGAACTTTAGTTTTTTTATGGAGAGAAGTGGATACTCCTCGGATGTTGTGGATCCAAGGGCGACCAAGGAGTAGATTAAAGCAAGTAGGAATATCGATGACTTAAAATTCCATTAGAGGATTGATAGGGTCAGCCCCTAGTGTGAGTTTTATGGAACCCAATACTTCTCGACTTTGATGGAGATATTGAGAGCATAGTTGTGATCAGGGTAGAACTTAGGGATTTCTTCTTCGAAAAAAGAGAGGAGATAGGTAGAGGTTAAGGATCCAACCATATTCACGGCTTCTTCAGGAGTAATAAAGGGAGAAACTGTGGGCCCTATGAGGAGATTTATCAAGGCATTTAGGTGCAACTGAGAGGACATGAAGATTCCCCATAAGGTTATATTCGCTTGAGTTTTTTAACTTGATCGAGGAATTTGCTTTCCTCAATGTTTATTTCTGTCAATGGAAGTTCTTTATCAATTCCCTTTCCTTCGTCTATCCTAGTTGACTGGGGAATTGGGTCTTTATAATACTACCCTAATCTAGTCATGTAGTTCACAGAGGCAAGGAAGAATAAGAATCCCGTGGACTCATCTAACTCGAGCTGAATGGAAAATTTGTTGATTTCTATTAACAAATATTCAAAAGATACCATTCCATGTAAATTGGCAACTGGAGTGGCTTCTTCATGTCTTAGTTCATCATTTGATCTATCAAATCCATTCCCCCATTCAGTGGCGATTATTTCTTCCTTCCAAGAGTAATCAATGCACTCAACAACTGTCATGTCTTTATTAAATTACACTTCCCACTTAATGGGGAAGTGTAAGAGTGAATGGATACTCTATCCCTGAAGTTTCAAAGTTATGAGAAATTTAGAGATGTCGCTAGTTTTTCCAATTTGGTGAAGCACATCAGCCATGATCCATACAATATCATCTAGACTGACTTACTCAACTAGTATGACCCACTGATCTGATTTTCGTGCCCACTTTCGGGCTTCCATGAATGGGTTGCTAAATTTCTAGTAGTCAAAGGACATTTGGGTGAGCAATTCCAGCCCAAACTCTTATAGTTCGTCTAACACAACATGTAGTTCCATGCCTCCCCCCTCAAATTGGGTACATATGAAAATGCAGTCCCTTGTAATGAGTCACAATACTTGATCAACAAGGCATGTTGAGTGTAGGAGAAAAGACGATCAAACCTTGAGAGATTTAGGTAAGACTATGGGGATGATAGGTACTTTGATGGGCATGATCTTGGTAGAATGCTCAAACTCTGGGTTTCTTTCTAAGAAGAAGGCATTAATATGCTCCAGGAGTGGGTTGTGAGTGGTGTTGGGTTTGGTATTAACCGGAGGGGCGATGATACCTTATTCTATTATGCCTTGGATCACATTTATGAGGTGAAAGAATTGGTCAGTGGTGTGTCCTGCAGATTGGTTGATGTCACATCGAGTATCGATCTTGAAGTTTTTAGGGAGTGTGTGTGTTAATGGATGGGGTTCCAATGGTTTGATGATATGTCGGGCTAGCGGGACCTGTAAACTTTAGACGGGGGAGCATAGAGCTTGGTGTACTCTTTTTTAGTAGGATTAGGGCGGCTTTGCGGGTTGTGATATTTTATTGATGGTTAAGATTAAGGCATCAGCAGGCTTCTCATATTTCAAGGGGTAAACTTTTTGGTCAGCTTCTTCGGTTCGAACTCCACTTTGGTGATACCCCCTAAAATTTCTACACCAGCCTCTCGGAGGGTTCAAAAGTGAAGTGCGGGTAGTACTTTCCTCCAATTGATGCTCGAATATGAGGCAAGAAATTCTTCTTCACAATGCTTACTTGTGCCTCTTCGGAGGGCTATTGCTTATGGTGGTGGTTTTCTCTATCCATCTTCTAATAAATCTACTGACTGATTCCCTAGGGTTTTGTTTGAGCAGTTCTAGGTCTCTGCGTGTGACTTCTAACTCTTAGTTGTACTTGTACTGAGACATGAATTCTTGGGCAACTGTGCATCCTAGATTCTTCTAGCGATGGGAACCATTGAAGAGCACTTTCTTTTAAGGTCTGCTGAAACATCTGAGACATTATCTCTTTGGAGGCACCAACAAGGGTCATGGCTCGGTGATAACTTTGAAGGTGCACAATTATGGGTCTGTTGCCTACGAACTTCTCGATGTCTGACATCTTCAACTTCTCTGGATATCTGGCTTTGGGATAAGGAGACATATGGGTGTAGTCCATGTAGTTACCAGATATCTTCACTTGGACTAACATCTTTAATAGTAGTTTGAGTCACTCGTTGACCTTATTCAGTTCCTCTTCTTTGGTATCCACGGAAGCTGGAATAATAGCCCCTGACTAGGTGAGATTCAGAATCGGGAGTCGATCAGGTGGCAACCCATTTGCAGGTGGAGAATGCGGGACATGTTGGTATTCTTCTGGAACCCAAAAAAGCTCGAGCATAGATGGACCCATAGCATAAAGAAAAAGGATCTCAGGTTCATGAGCTTCGAAATCTGGGCCCGATCTCGCCGCATTTCTTGGACATTGGTTTGAAGGTTGTCAATCTTGGCACTGAACTGGGCTAAAATAGCAATCAAATCTGGCTAAGCATAAGGTCCTTGATTAGTGTTCTCCATGAAGAGCTTGTTGAGGTAAATCCTAAATTTGATCAATATATAAGAAGAAGAAGCAGAGCTTCGGGACAGTTTAATGGAAGACCAAAGCTAATAGGGAGCCAGGCCAAAGTCGGATATGCGACCTGAAAGGGAAAATGATTTGAATTATATTTGAAAGAAAGAGGGGGGGAAATTTTGGAATTTTTTTTTAAATGGGGGGAAATGTTCTTGGTATTTTTGGAAATAGTAGAAAAAGGAGAGGAATCTCAGCATCGTCATTATCATCAATATTATTATTATTATTATTATTATTATTATTATTATTATTATTATTATTATTATTATTATTATTATTATTATTATTATTATTATTATTATTATTATTATTATTATTATTATTATTATTATTATTAGGTTTTCACTTGTATTAGGTTTGCCTAAATGCAGGAAAAAAATGTCAGACAGGACCCGATCTTGGAAAAATAGGGTTTAAAGATATAAGACATGGTTTGAGTTGTTTTCAGGCTCACGAACAAGGTCATGTTTAAAAAGGTGCAATAGCGGGAAAATTCGGGTGGTATGCCGACCCCGAATTTCGAAAGAGTTTCGCATGGTGACCGAAAAACTAATTATGAGTGCCCTAAATTTGATGTCTATATGAGGTTTATGCACTTGTTGGGTTAGTGGAAGGGTTCCCCCATTTGGCATAACTTTCATAATATACCTCTTACCTATAAGGGCAATAATTCATCGGTATGTGTGGATAAACCATTTGATATACCTGAGTGTACGTGAATTGCCTCACAATATACCTCGTGGGGATGGTAAGTGTGAGAGCGAATTTGATATAGTCAATGTACGTGAACGAGTTCCCTGCTATATAGATCCTATCGTGAGTTCGGTAAAGCAGTACGATGCGGGGGCAATCATTCTATATACGTTGAAGGTATAAGGACAATGAAAGGTGAGAATCATATCGCTTAGGTTAATCGCGCCCCAAAAAATTCGACACCCATTACAAAGTTATTTTCCAGTGCAAGACAAAATTTTTGTCAATATTATTGATAATACGCAAATATTGTGCATTTTATCTCTCGAACCTACGCATTTTAGCCCCGTAGGGTGCCTTAATCTCTATATTTAATCTCGTTAACCAGACAACCTCGATTTATATTGTTAACATGCTATATGAGGTATAATTGAGCTTTTGTAGGTATTTAGGTACTAAGTATGGAGTTCGGACGCATTCCGCTCAAGTTCCGAACGCAATCGCATGTTCAAGGACAATTCAGTCAATTCATGGTTTGGGAACCAGGCCCATCATCTTCATTGAAGTTGTATCCCTCCTTGAAATCTTCGTGTGTCCGTGAAAAGTGAGCGATTCAGATCCCTAACGAAGAAGTTATGGCACTTTCGGCGGAAGAGAAAAACATTGAAACCAAAAGAGGGGAGAAGAGAAGGAAAAGGAATGAAGTAGGTTCACACCTTCTTGATTGATCGATCGATCAATCCCCATCGAACGATCGATCCTTCACATTTTTCCATCGAGCTGAGACAGTGGGCTTGGTTTTTTTATCATCGATCGATCGACCAAAATGGGTCGATGGATCCCCTGTTTGTTTTTAGATATTTTACTTTTCTTTTCTTTCTTTTTTTCTTTTCTCCCAACTTACTATATAACCCAATTTTGTGTAATATCAGAAATACTTAGTTTAAGAAGACATTTTAGGTTAGGGTTTGGTTTTGAGAGCTCATCTTCTTCTCTTCTTGGGGTGACATCCATTTGGTTTTTTAAGACTGAACTATTCATTATCATCTCCTTTAATATAGTTTCGTTCTTTATTTTCCTTGCTTTGTAAACTAGTTTCATGCTTTGTTAATTAGTTTTATTTCTTTATTTCTTTCTTTCCTAGTTTAATTAGTTGTAATTTCGTTTAATTCATATATTACCCTTAGATAAATAGGGTCGGGATTCCGTTTCCGCCATTAACGGGCCCCGAGCTCCGAAAATTAGGTTCTGTGCAAAATTGCATTTAATTGAACCCGCGTGTATTAAAGTCGGATTATTACACGTTTAACTTTCTTTGTCATGCAATGTTAGTGTTTATAGCGATAATCCGAATTTAATCCGCGTGTGGCCAATTTCAGTTAAATGTTTATTCTCGCAAGTTTGGCTTAAATTCCTTATTGTGTGAAGTTTATGAATAATTGATAATGCTCGATTAAATATCTTTCGAGCCGGAATCTTGATTAGTATTTGTTTCGAGCCGTATGGTTGGATGATATCCCGATCCTCGTTTTTACTTTATTTAGACTTAACTTCTCTCTTTTCTTTTATTTACTAGCATACATCACCCTTTTACACTTCTATTCCTGAATTAATAATCCAATTAAAATCTGTCGAACACTCCTTGTGGATTCGATACCCGACTTGCCGCTATAATTGTATCGCAAGTGTAGTCATAACTTAGGTGTTTGTATTGAGGCGGTGAACAGAAAACAACGATTAGCATTTGACACCCGCTACTTTTCACCCTCGATCAAAATGGTGCCGTTACCGGGGATTATTTTATTATAGATTGTAATTGTCTTATTATTTCGTAGTATTCTTTCTTTTGTATTTGTATTCTTTATTTTAACCTTTTTTGCAGGACTTCTACACTTGAGCGCCTAGAAACGCTTGAATTTTCTCGTCGCACATTGCTTTGTGGAATTTGTCGTCTCAAGCCTTTGTTGGGGTAAGCATGTCTTATTCCAATCCTTTCGGTAATCATTATGATAATTCTCAAAATCCCTGCACTCCTATGACTTTTGGTCAATACTTAGAGTCCCAAAAAATTACAAATTCAAAGGACTTTGGGCGAGTATTACAAAAGTCAAGCTTTAGAGTGCGTATATTTTGAGGATGATGATAATGATTTTGGGCCTTTACCTTCTTATAAAAGGAATTTTGAAATGAATTGCAATATTTTTCAAAATTCCTATAATAATGAGTTTAACTTTAGTGCCTCTAATGATTTTCAAACTCCTCATTTTCAAGCATCCGCACCTCAGCCTATGACTTTCGGCGATGGATTTCTCATGCTTGAGAACGAGAGGTATGAAGAACGTTATCGGGAAGAACATCGTTGTTGGGAGCAAGACTTTGATTTATTATTCAAATCCAATGACGATTTCTCTTTCGAGACTTTTGAAGTCGAGGAATGTTTTGAACCAATTGAGGACTTTGTGCCTACTTTGGAACAAACCATTTGTCACTTGGACCACCTTGTAATTGAGAATGAAAGCCAGGATGAAATGGATGTAGTATCCATTTGCAATGAAATGATTTCTTTTTTGGATCCCAAAGAAGAAAGTTTCATTGAAAATGATCCTATCTCCTTTGAAATTCCAACTTTGAGTGATGATAACTCATCTCTTGAGTTTGAATTTCTTTCCTCCCCCTTTTCATTCTCCATTATTGCACCATCACAAGTACCCGATAAATTGGTACCGAACTTTAAAATGTTCAACCCTTTCACCGACGAGGATTACTTGCTCGATTTGCTCTCCATGAAAGTATCTTTGCCTCCATGTGCGCCACCTCCCATTTCGCTTGATAAATCTTTGGGAGGAAATTCAGTTTTTTTTGTCCCCTTGTGTATTTGTTGCTCGTCCTATCCAAATCTCCCATCCTCCCTCCCAAATTTTTAATTGGGGATGGTTCACTTTTACCGCCTTACACATGCCTCCCATCGTCTGAACGGAATTCCTATATTCTGGGAGGCATGCACGAAAGGGAGGGTCCACCGTTGATCCTCTAAAGTCAAATTATATTTTGGGTGGACCCTAAAAAATTTAGACTTCTAGTGTATAGTTTGTTAGGAGTCTAAATGGTAGGTTTTACATAGTTAGCTTTTTATTCTGTCTTACTTTTTACTTTTTCTTTCCTTTTCGTTTAATCTAGTGTATTTAGTTAAATTTTTTGTTATTTGTTTTTGTTATGCTTTGGTACTAACATGTTTTGTAGAATCATTGGACTTGTACTTTTCGAAGATCGCTCCATTTTGGGTAATATCGCACTTTTCCTTCTTTTACTTGGTTCTTAATTAACATTGAGGACAGTGTCGGGTTTTAAGTTAGGGGGTGTGGGATATTCTATCCATTCATTGGTAGTGTCCATGATTTTGATTATATGTTATTTTTAAGCATGCTTTTCTTAAAAAAATTCAAAAATTTCAAAAAATATTTTCTTTCTTTTTTCTCCTTTATTGGGCTTTTTTGCCTTTGTTTTCGATGATAAATTTCAATAATTGCCCACTCGAATAGACAACCTAATGATGCATGTTCTCGATTTTAGAAGTTATTAGCCTTTAGTCTCGATTATTGATATTATGAACAACATCATGAATTAAACTTTAATCCCATGAGAACATGCACTTTCTTGCCTTATTGATTTGGTTTAAGATTGTCATAACTCGGTAATCTTTTGTTTCATTGTATATACTTACACCGAGTAAGCTTTGTACCTTTTTTCGTTTGTGAGTGTATACACTATTCTTTCCTCTTTGAAAACGTTACAGTCGTTGGTAATCTCTTTATTCTTTCATTGACCGTTCATTAATTGAGTTCATATATCAAATGTATTACTTGAGCATGATTTTCATATATTTTTTGACTCAAGAATTGCGTAAACTTTTTGAAATGATCAAAGGAATTCTTTGTTACATCACCCATATTAGCCTTGACCTCACCTTATATGTTTACCCTCATTAACCCCTTTGAGCCTAAATATAGCCTTTCGTTTCATAACCCAAATCCCATAACCAACTCTAAATTGGAGTTTTATACCATACATACACTTTCCATACCTTTGTCTGGAATGTTGTTTGAGATTAAATGATGTTATTGTTATGTCGGTTGCAATTTAGGCATCTAAGAGTGAGAAAAGTAAAGAAAAAGAAAAAGTGAGGAAAAAGAGAAATCAAAAAGCAAAAGAAAACAAAAAAAATGAGAAAAAGAAGAAAAGAAATAGAAATTTTGTATATGTTGTATATAGTTCAATAATCTTTGATTACTCTCCCCGATGATATATCTAATGTCGTTTTGGAACTTGTTTTCAAATTTTTATATTGCCCGCATTTTTTTATTTTCCCGAGTTTTCATCCCGAACACCTTTGAATCCGTACATACATTCTTTCATTTCTTACCCTAGCCTAACCTACATTACAACCCTATTAAAGTACTATGTGATCTTAGGTTGATGTAATTTAAAAGTTTAAATAGTTTTGATAATCTGTGAAAATGCATTTCGCCTCTTTTTTATGTGCAGGATCTTTCACTGAGATTACAGTTTTTATTTTCTGTATAGCATAGTTCAATTGTGACATGTGTGCGTCCTAGTTTCCCTTTACATTTACTCCTTATGCCCGCATGTCCCGTGTGTTACCTCCCAGTTTCAAGTGAATTAATTTGATGAGTTTAATGCCCATGAGGATTGACTTTTATGCATGCTTTGATATTTAGTATCCGATTTATTTAAGTTTTTACCAAATCATATTTTGTGTGTTCTCACTCCCCTCCCACATTTTAAATTTTCAATTCATTTAGGTGTATTCGATAATGTTAATAACTACAGACTTTTCACGTGAATTCGTTTGCTATGCTAATAACATGTTGAAATCTTGTTCGTATTCTTGGGTTTGTCGCATGTGGTTTGGGCATATTTTGAGGAAACCGTATGATGTTTGTGGTATTCATCCCTGAAAACCCTCACAAGACGACACTCGTCCACCAGGGTAACCTAGGGGTTTAACGGCTTATTGCATACGCTAAATGCAATTGAATCGCCCGTGAAAGTGGCCTTTTTCTTTTATACCATACTTTTGTACTTTCTCCTACTTTTGGTTTACTTGTTGTTCTTGTAGCATCCTATTTCATTTCTAGGGACTAGCAATGTGTAAGTTAGGGGTGTGATAATACGCAAATATTGCGTATTTCATCTCTCGAACCTATGCATTTTAGCCCCCTCGGGTGCCTTAATCTCTATATTTAAGTCTGTTAACCAGACAACCTCGGTTTATATTGTTAACATGCTATATGAGGTATAATTAGGCTTTTGTAGGTATTTAGGTACTAAGTATGGAGTTCGAACGCATTCCACTCAAGTTCCGTACGCAATCGCACGTTCAAGGGCAACTCGATCAATTCACAGTCTGGGCCCATGGCCCATCATCTTCACGGAATTTGTAGCCCTCCTCACAAGCTTCGCGTGGCCATGAACGGTGCACGATTCGGATCCCTAACGAAGAAGTTACGGTAATTTTGGCGGAAGAGAAAAACATTGAAACCAAAAGAGGGGAGAAGATAAGGAAAAGGAATGCAGTAGGCTCACACCTGCTTGATCGATCGATCGATCAAGCCCCATCGATCAATCGATCCTTCACATTTTGCCATTGAGCTGAGACAGTGGGCTTGGTTTTTGATCATCGATCGATCGACCAAAATGGGTCGATCGATCGATCCCCTATTTTTTTTAGATATTTTTGTTTTGTTTTCTTTCTTCTTTTATTTTCTCCCAACTTACTATATAACCCAATTTTGTGTAATATCATATATACTTAGTTTTAGAAAACATTTTAGGTTAGGGTTTGGTTTTGATAGCTCATCTTCTTCTCTTCTTGGGGTGACATCTATTTGGTTTTGTAAGATTGAACTATTCATTATCATCTCCTTTAATATAGTTTCGTTCTTTATTTTCCTTGCTTTGTAAATTAGTTTTATGCTTTGTTAATTAGTTTAATTTCTTTATTTCTTGCTTTCCTAGTTTAATTAGTTGTAATTTAGTTTAATTCATGTATTACCCTTAGATAAATAGGGTCGGGATTTCGTTCCGCCATTAACGGGCCCCGAGCTCCGAAAATTAGGTTTTGTGCAAAATTATGTTTAATTGAACCCGCGTGTATTAAATTTAGATTATTACGCGTTTAAATTTCTTTGACATGCAACGTTAGCGTTTATAGCGATAATCCGAATTTAATCTGCGCGTGACCAATTTTCGGTTAAATGTTTATTCTCGCAACTTTGGCTTAAATTCCTTATTGTGTGGAGTTTATGATTAATTGATAATGCTCGATTAAATAGATTTCGAGCCGTATGGTTGGATGATATCCTGATCCCCGCTTTTACATTATTTAGACTTAACTTCTCTCTTTTCTTTTATTTACTAGCATACATCACCCTTTTACACTTTTATTCCTGAATTAATAATCCAATTAAACTCTGTCGAACATTCCCTGTGGATTCGATACCCGACTTACCGCTATACTTGTATCGCAAGTGTAGTCGTAATTTAGGTGTTTGTATTGAGGCGGTGAACATAAACAACGATTAGCTTTTGACATGTGCTACTTTTCACCCTCGATAAATTACCATGCTCTGGTGATGTAGTGAGCGGAAATGCATGAGTTTTATTTAGAATATTATGGAGAGAGAATCTTTTTTTTTTTGCATGCTAAGTAAAGGGAGTACTACCACTAATGAGGGGGAACATACAAATATTATGAAAAGTAAATCTAGCATGGATCATGAAGACTATACTAACCATGGTGATGGGGAAGCATGTGAATATACAAGTGAGTGTGAGAGAGACATGGGAAGAGTGTAAGTGATCATGTGAATATATACAAATGAAGGTGTGTGCTAGTGAGCCTAAGCGTGGATCATCTACAAGTGGTGTGTGAGATGTTTAAGTGATCATGGAGATATATACAAGTGAGAGAAGTGTGGGAGTGTTCTACTGAAGCTAAGCCTGGAAAATCTAAGTGGTGTGTAAAGCATGTGAGTAGGAGTGAAACTATATACAAGTGTAAGTGTGTAAAGTGAGCATGGAAAATATATACAAGTGTGTGAAGTGAAAATTGATGTACACATGGGACGGGAGCACGATAAGCATGGGGTAGATGTATAAAAAGTAAGTAGAGGAGTAAAGGGAACATACAGGTGGGAGCATGTGCACATATGTAGAAAAGGAAAAAACTTATGTAGAACTAGAGTCTAGTTCTCTTTAAAAAAAATCCTAGCAGAGTCACCACTGTTGCCATACCAAGGCTTTCAGATTCCCTCTAGCACGGACGCACAGGGTCATGCCTTTCTCGGGCTGCTCAGTCGTCATCATTTGGGGGGATAATGTGTAGAGATAGAGTCGTCATCCTATTTCGCTCCAAACTGGCAAAAGAATATCTCCGCCTCGAGAGAATGGCATCAAGGCCAATACTGTTACTTGCGAAACCATATAGTTCAAGGGTTTAGGGAGTAAGTTACGAAATGGGAAGGTGTTAGGCATCCATCCCGCCCTTTTGATCTCTCATGGGAAAAAAATTATCTTCTCCTTTTAGACTCTATGAAGTGTGTGCATATGTGTATAATATTAGTGGAGAATGGAATCATTCGACCCTTGTCATGGAAAGAGACGATGTGAATTCATCCATAAGAGTGTTCTAAAAAATAATTCAAAATATTATGTAAGGGTTTCGCTGAATAACAGGTCATTATGGAAGAGAGAATGTGTTCATCGGACAAAACACAAGCATGTAATAATATGAAAGCATATATAACACATAAAAGAAAAACATGAATAAGGGAGGAATCAAATCTCAAAATTAGTCCAAGACGCCTATGTATCCCAAGGGGCATCAAAGTCCACATAGTTCGAAGGTAGCATAGGGTTGGGTTCAATCCATAAATCCAAATGGGAGATTTCGCTTATGTGTGAGTAGACAAAATGTGTTTGAGAGTAAGAAAATAGAAATCCCACATTTGGGAACTTATAGATAAACCCACTTTTTCTTCTTTTGGTTTTTGTAAAAATAGAGTATCTGCAAATACTACTAATAAAAAGTAGGAATTAATGAATGTGTGATGTAATAAAACTAAAGTACTAAAGTAGAAATAAAGTGAATCACACTAAAATGGGAGAATTAGATAGAGGGATGGAGAATTTGACCTGCTTATGAATTATTGATATTGACATTGGGATGTAGATATGCTAATTTTATAATCATATGAAAGTGATGTAGAAAGGTGGGAGAGGAATTACCAAGTGGGGTAAGAACGTGATGGAAGGGAATGTGGGGAAATGGATTTTCTTAGAAAGGGAAAGGCTCTGAATTCCAAAGAATGTTCTCTGAGTTTCTGAGAGGGGTATCTTGGGTGTCTTTTCAAAGTGAGGTAATGGGTTGATAAACAATATATTACTCCCACAAATCAATTTCCCATGTCATTGGCCTTCCTGACTTCTCAGGCTTACGGAGGACATGTCTGAGTGGGAAATCAGTGAGGACGACCATGGAGTGAGCCTGAAAGTATCGCTTCATTTTCCTAGAAGCATGTATCAAAGAATAGGCAAACTTTCCATCTGAGGGTACTTCTGCTCAGACCCTTGGAGTGCCTTCCTATTGAAGTACACGGGTCTTTGCACTCGATCCTCTTCTCTTACTATTAAAGCACTGATGGCTGACTCTGAGATAGCTAAATATACATGCAGCTTCTCACCCTGAATTGGTCGAGATAGGAGTAAAGGGGATACGAGGTAGGACTTAAGCTCTTTAAAAGCTTTGTCACATTCCTCATTCCATTCAAAGGCTTTTCTAAGAACTTTAAAAAAAGAAAGACATTTATCTGTAGCTCTAGAGACAAACCTATTAAGTTTAGCCACTCGTCCGGTTAGCCTATGAATGTCTTTGATGGTTTTGGGTGTCTTCATTTCCCGTAAAGCCTTGATCTTCTCAGGGTTAGACTTTATTCCCCTTTGGTTGACGATGAATACCAAAACTTCTATCTCCGACCCTAAATACACATTTGGCTGGATTGAGCTTCATTCTGTATTTGTCCATGGTATCAAAAGTTCTTTCGAGGTTGGCCACATGAGTGTCGGCCCTCGGAATCTTCATCAGCATGTCATCAATGTAGACTTCCATGGTTTTTTCTATCTGATCCTCGAACATCTTATTTATAAGACGTTGCTAAGTAGACCCTGAATTCTTCAGTCCGAAGGGCATGTCCTTGTAGCAATAGGACCCCTTATCTATAATAAAGGTTATCTTCTCTGAGTCAGCCGAGGCCATAAAGATATGATTATACCCGGAATATGCATCCATGAAGCTCATGAGCTCATGTCCTACCGTGGCATCAACCATCTGATCTATATAAGGCAGGGGAAAACTATCCTTTGGGTAAGACTTGTTTAAATCGGTGAAGTTTACACACATCCTCCACTTCACATTAGCTTTAGGCACTATGACAGCATTAGACAGCCACTCAGGGTATATAACTTCTCTAATAAACTCGACCTCTTCAAGATTTCAAGCCTCGTCTCTGATGACTTCGTACTTCTCTCTTGAGTGTATCCTTCTTCTTTTCTGAATGGGCTTGGTATCCTCTACAACATTGATTTTATGACACATGATCTCAGGATCAATACCTGTCATGTCTACATGGCTCCAGGCAAAGATACTCTGTCTCTTCCTTAACAGCTTCACTAGTTCCTCCTTGATCTCAAGATTAAGGGATTTACCAACTTGGATGGTTTTTTCCGGCTCTTCTTCACTGAGGACGATGGATGTTATCACCTCCGCGGCCTCTCTTTTTTTTAGCTTTGTTTCGTCTCTGGGATCAATGGTGTCAATGTTGTAAGTGGTTGTTGCCCTCTTATGAGCATCTCTCTCTCCTGTAGAGTTGAAGTAGCATTCACCTGCCGATGTTTAGTCACCTTTCACTTCCCCTACTCCATAAGAAGTCGAGATTTTTAGCATCTGGTGGATCGTTGAAGGCACAGACACAAATTCCTTGAGGTCCACTCGTCCCATGATGAGGTTGTACACTGAGAAGACATTTTCATCCATCATAAAGAAATTAATTTTTCTAGTCAGCCTCTTAGGCCATTCATCTCCCATTCTCACATCCATTTCATAAATTCCCAATGGATGAACCTTCTCCTCGCTGAAGCCAATCAAGGGGTGATGATAAGGAACAAGTCTTGCTCGGCTGAGACCCAAGCTCTTGAAATAAGGCCAAAACATAATGTCTGCAAAACTGCCCCCATCCACAAGGATCCTCTGAACTTCACACCCATGTACCCTTATGGTGATGACTAGAGGTTTATCATGAGGGTCTATGATACCCTTGAAATCAAGTCACAAGAAGCTAAGTGCTAGGGTGTCCATGTATAACTTCTTTATTTTCTCATGTTTAACCTCTGTTGAAGCCAAGTTCATAACCTCGGCTTTAGTCACTGCCTTCGCCTCTGCTACATGAGCCTTGCGATCAACTACCTCTAAGCCACCCCCTGTTATCCCCCGCAGATAGTGCTTACACCAAAAGAGATCACGTTGACCCTCTTCACTGGGATATTATCATCCTTTGGTGGGAGGTCAGGGTCATTATCATCAGAGGAGGAGGAGGCATCATCCTTCTTGGCAGGAGTGTCTTCCCGACATTTATTATTCTTTTCTTTCTAGAGTCGTCTCGGCCATTCTTTGAAGCTCTTGTATCCACATACTTTCTCAGCTTTTCAGACTTCAGCATTTTTTTAATCTCATCCTTCTAGGAAAAACATTTTTTAGTTATGCGGAGGATTCATCAGCTTCTCTGGCCATCTCAGAGACCTATCATTCTTTATCTCATTCAGGATGTGTTCACAACTCACAGTTAAAGGAGTATAGTCTGTAAACTTGTCGTCCGCAGCCCTCGACTTAGAAGGGTCTTCAGTAAGATTCCAGAGTAGATTTCCCTTCTGAAGTCCTCCAATAAGGGCTTTCATGGCTATACTCTCTTCATAGTCTTCTACCTCCAATTTTTCTTTGTTAAACCTCACGATATAATCTCTGAGGCTTTCATTCTTTCCTTGTTTTACATAAAGCAAATGGGTTGTTTTTTTCTAAGGCCTTACCCCAAAATAGAAGTTATGAATGAACCGCTCAGCCAAACCTTTAAAACTCTCAATTGAATTTTTAGGAAGATAAGTGAACCAGATATGTGCAGCCCTAGTTAGAGTGCTTGAGAAAGCTCGGCACCTCATCTCATCAAAGATTGAATAAATGTTTATTGTAGACTCATACATTTTAATATGATGTACTGGATTGGTACTTCCATCGTACTTGGGAGACACCACTAGAGGTTTAAATTTGGTAGGGGTTAGGAAGTTGGCAATCCTTGCCACAAATAGTGAACCCTCTGAGTACCCCTCTGCAATGGGTCTCAACTTTTTATGAGATCCCCTATATTTTCTTCCACCCTTTGAATAAAGTCGTTCCAAGGATTAGCAACATCGACCTAATCGAGGTTGTCCCCAGCCACATCCAAAGGATGGATTGAGGGTTCCCTAGTGGCAACACAACGTCGGTTTTTGACCTCCCCCTGACAACCGTCTCAATCATGTTGAGGTCGGCCATAATGGGTCCGACAGTCTCCTCCATCTCTTCTGGAGCCTGCGAGGCTTCTTGGCCTGGGCATTCTCTCCCTCAGGTCATTAACTGGGCTGAGTCTTTTGAAGGCTGACCCTCTACTTAATCGATCAAAAATTGAACCTCTTTATCGGGCATTACGATCTCATCTTTCACCCTGAATAGGTCGTACAATGTTGTTTGAGATCTCATACTGCTCCTAACAATCTGCAGGAGCATCCTCGGCCTCAATATCGTCATACCTATCCTTTAGGAAAGGATTTCCTCACCTACCCAGGCATAAATGCCTAGGGTCAGTAACATCCCTCCACCGTTGAGGATGAGTTATGTCTTTTCGTGGTGCTTGGGGTGGTCCCCTAGCCTCATGTTGTCCCTGATCAGCTATCGGAGTAATCATCTCCGGTGAGACCCCAGGTGGTCTCATTATCATGTTCTGGCTTAGATGGGAAAATTGCTCCTACATTACTTGTTTAGTAGCAGCTAAGGACTTCAAGGCTATCGCTACCTCAGCCATCTCGGACTGGGGTGGCACTTGGCTGGAACTGGTCCATCCACCACTAGTTGGTGGAAGTGGTAACTCTGGTGCCACATGAAAGATTAGAGAGCTTGTTATGAGAATATTGGAGAAATTGAGACCTTAAAGGACCTCTTTCAATGGTGAAACAGTTCCACACAAAAGGGGAGGGTCGACTCACCACCAGAGTCTCCGGTGAGGTCAAGCAATAAAGGAGGAAGAGATGAATCCTCTCGTTCCCATAAACGGTGCTAAAATGATGATGATGTAAACTGCACCACGAATAAGAAGTGTTGATCAGCTCAAGATAGTAGCTACAATGGCAGCACAAGAGTAATAAACTAGAAGAAGGAGATGAGGAGAAGAGGAGAAACACATGTATTTAACTGGTTCAGCCAATCTGGCCTACGTCCACTGTGAGTGTGTGAGTTAATTTCACTATAACAAGGGCACTAATGGCCTGTGATACAATCTCTCACTTTCCCTCTCCACTGTGTATTTCTACAGAGCTTCGCTAGGGTTACAATTGTTGATCCCTCTCCAAGGTAGGAGAAGACATGTATTTATAGTGCTTGGGGGGTGTAGTGTACCCCCAAGCATGCCATGAGCGTGTGTGTATTGAATACACTAATCATAGGTGGACACCGTGCTGTGCTGCATGTAAGGAATGATGGCAAAATATTCCCTCACGTGAGGGGAATGGTTTGGTTATAACTGCTTTGCTCACGTGTTACAAGTTTTCCATATGCTTGCGTGAGCTCGGACTTATGACATCATCTGATGGAACCTCGGCCCAGTCGAGTACGATGTTGTGCGATAATTTCTTTTGTCCTGCCAATCATAAGCACGACCTCGACCTGGGCAATAGGCCGAGGTTATGTATGAGGTAGGATGTAGTGTTGGCTAAACCAGAGTCTGATGTTGGCAATAGCTTGAGCTCATAAGATGCTATTGACCTCGGCTGCTGGCCAACCGACGTTGGTTAATGAGGAGCCAACCTTGCATAAGACAACCTTTCTGACGACTGCTATGAGCTTCCACATGACTCGGTTGTGAGGATAGCCGAGGTTGGTGACTCCAAGTATGAGGGTACACTTTGAGCATATCTCCTGGAAAGGAAAAGGACACCCGGTCGATGGGCAGGGTTCCTGATTTGCCTATAGGCCGTCCGAAATGATTTTTTCAAAAAAATGGGCCTAAAATGAAAACTGTAAGTTCGAATCATGCATGGAGAAAACCATTTGAAAGAGGATTAAGTGCCATTTAAGAATCCATTGAGTCACTCCCAGGTCCGAGAGATGACCAAAGTCAAATAGGGCTTGGAAGCACCCGATGGTCTCTAGATAGTAAGTTCTCGAAGGAAAATGGATCGTTTGTCTGAACTGTGACACCTATTTACGCACGGGGTGGAACGTTGGAAAGGGTATTCAGATCCCTTCAAGATTTCATTCAACTTCGTTCGGTTTAAAGAGTTGAATAGGGTCAAACGGGGCCCAAGAGAGCCCGATGACCCTTTTAAGTAAAATGGATCGTTCGTTCAAATTGTAAGGCCGATTCACGCATGAAATGGACTCTTAGAAAGGGTATTCAGATCTCTTCAAAGATTCATTGAGGTTTTCTCAACCTGGAAAGTTAACTGGAGTCAAACAGGGCTCGGGAACGCCTAGTGGCCTCTAGAGCAGTTTTGAAAGTAAAACGAACCGTTCGTCCAAACCATAAGGGCGATTTATGCATGAGACTGACCGTTAGAAAGGGGATTCCAAGACCTTTGAAGATTTATTGAGCTTTTTCTCTGGCGAGAGAGTTGACAAGATTCCAACGAAGCTCGACAGCTCCTAGTGGATCCAGATCAGTACTCGAAGTATGATCTAGGGTTTATGGTGAATGGATGAGCACTGGGGACCTAAGGAGGTGCTTGGGGGGTCCTGGTTTAGGGTGTCTACAGGTCTACCATCGATATATTTATCCTCTATATCTCCGTCAATTTAAATGAGAATGGTCCTCTTTTTCTTTGAACGTGGCATCCATGTTCCTCATTTGACCTCGCCCATAACATTTTATCAAAACAGGTGGGGGAGGTGGATCCATTGCTCTAGCTGGGTCGACTTTCCATGTGTCGTGTACTCAATGGCATGCTGATGGGTGGGGATATCTCTAAGCCCAAGATCAAGTCGAATAAGGTATTACAACCTGTGGATATAGCGGCCTATAGTTGCTCTTAACACTCTCAAGAAAATGCACGAGTGAAAAAAGTGTAGAACTTATCATTGTACTCTCGCACACAGTATGTGGATTGTCAAAGACTTTAAACACGTGCAGACAAATCACGCTCATAGGATGTAGATAGAAATGCATTGTGAAAATGTAGAGGGTATACACTATATATATATATATATATGTGTGTGTGTGTGTGTGTGAGTGTGTGTGTTCTAGCATCCATGTCATGTCTTGGGTGACATCATAAATGGATAGTCCGTCCATGACACAACATGTCCTAGAACATTTTTATATACAATATGATGAAAACATCACTCAATAAACCCCAAAACAACTAGTAAAATTAAAAGTGGAAATAATAATAGGACGTGCCTAAAAAGCCTCCTGATACTTGACTTAATCCTAGGAATCTCTTTACCATGACCCATTGCAATGAACATAATTGCTATAGGGAAGGGTTAAAATAATACAATGCCCCCAAAATATTCTTGGCCCACTTGGTAGTAAAAAAATTTGTGCGACTACTCACTCAATGGAGTGATGCATGAATGCCCAAGATCCAAGATAAAGAGAAACCCATGATATAACAATAAAAAGAGACTCCAAACGCAAAGTAATGAGAAAGTAATTATAAATCTCATACACCAACAAAACACAAAACAAGATGTACATGGTTCACCAGTTTGGCAACGTCCATGGATAATGGCCTCCTTTCTTTGATACAAACAAAGGTTATAACTCTCTCAAGCCTCACAATCCATTCAAAGTATGCAACATCACTAAATGATGAACAATAGAAGCCCTCTTTTATTTCTGTGTGTATTGAACCATGGCTGAAATCCTCTTTAAATAAGGAGTAAAAGAGAATAGTATCCCGCGTATGGACACTAAATCACATATGAACAGTATCACCACTTATTAACAGTAAACCGCGTATGAACAATACCAACAAAGATTCAAGCCAAAATTTACAAATCTCCACCTTGGCAAAGAAATTCTATAACCCCCATACATCAACGCATTCATTTAGGAACACCACCACCAACCAACCTCTAAGGGTCTCAATAATATACAACATTGATCAAATTTAAACAATGCTCAAACTTGACCACCGGTACCACCTTCGTCAATATATTGGTGGAATTATCTTTAGTGATAATTCTCTTCAGAATAATAATACCCCAATCGATGACCTCCCATATGAAATGAAATAGGACATCAATATTCTTGGTTCACCAATGATGAACTTGGTCTTTGGCCAAGTGGATAGAATTTTGGCTATCACAATACACCACCACACAATCATGTGCAATCCCCAAATCACCAAAAAGACCTTGATGCCATAAGGCCTTTTTCACCTCTTTTGTTGCCGTCATATACTCCGCCTCCATCATAGACAAATAAACTATGACCTGCAATGTGAAGCTACAATTCACCGAACAATAGATAATGTGAAACCATACCTCGTAGTTCACCGACTCTTGTCCAAATCACCCGCATAGTCCTAATCCACATACCCACACACATGTGACTTTTACACCCATTGGTACGTAAGTCCCACATCAAGTAAACCTCTTAGATACTGTAAAATACACTTCACCTCATTCCAATGCTCTTTGCGCAAATTTTCCATATACATACTCAAAACACTCACTAATTTAGTTAAATCCGATTGAGTACAAACCACGGCATAGATCAAGATACCCACTGCACTTTCATAAAAAAATTGAAACAGATACTTCACCTCATCCTCGATGCTCAGAGCCATCGTAGGTGAGAATCTAAAGTGTGCAGCCAATGGAGTATTCACAGGCTTTGCATCCTATATCCCGAACCGTGATATAACCTTCTCTAGGTATTACTGATTGGTTGGGTTTTGCTGTGGCACAAGAGTTACCTACACATCGGTAATTTGTTATATTTGTCTCACCAACTCAATACAAAAACCTAAACTCTGACCACACTCTTTTAGGGGAGTTTAGCAGCTAGTCCGGTTATCGAATCTACAGAGACAAGTTGCTAGAATTTAATCGGTTTAAAACTTCTAAAATAAAAGTGTAAAAGATATTTGTGAACAAAAAGAAAAAGATAACTAGGCGAGTGTATTTAAACTAGATTAACAAAGGGAATAAAAACTATAAGTTGCAACAGATATCACTCACCCCGAGTTAATTGGTATAAATGGTTACATGGATTCACAAGTTATTAAGATTGAGTCTCATTACGTTAATTAATTAAATCAAGAGTTGTCACACCCCTAAATTCTCATAAAAGACTACTATGATTTTGGCATCAACAAATAGCCCAGAAATTACGCATGCAAGGTCATAAATACAGAGCATACGTGATATACCCCGTTAAATTTCCTAGGTGTAACAACAAGGACAACCCAATCAAATTAAAAAAGTAAAAACCATCACCATAGCAAAGAAACTCATTAACCCTAATTGAGTTCAATCCAGCACAACCTAATTTACACTAGCCACTAAACATGAGTGAACTACATAAATTAAAGGAACAAATTAATTAAAGCCAGCACTAATTAAATTAAATACACAAATTATCTAGGCATGAAATAAATAATAAAGCATGAAATAATTGAGTAAAGCTAATACAAGAGAGAAGAAGATAATGAATAGTAGAGGAGCTTACATTAAATGTGTACAAATTATCTAGGCATGAAATAATTGAGTAAAGCTAATACAAGAGAGAAGAAGACCAAATTCTTGCTTTGTCAAACCAAAAAGCAGGCCCGAACTTCCCAGAGCTGTTATTCATGGACCCGAGTTGCTGTAATTCCCATAGACCTGCAAATTGAGTTCAAGACAAGCTATGACATGCATCTTTATTGTAAATCCCAGCACTCAGTTTGGATAACCCGAGACCCGAGGTCAAAACCCATAGAAATCGCCATCTCCGATTTAGGCCTGCTATTCCAATTTTGAGGAGAAGGACACAGATGGAATTTATTTAGTTGTTATGTTTTATGAACTTCCATTTATTTCTTCCCAGAATAAAAATTCATAACTTCTTCGTTTGGACTCGGATTCATGCACTATTCACGACCACGCGAAGCTTATTCTGAGGGCCTCAACTTTCGTGAAGACTTTGTGTAAAAATCCCAAAGTGTGAAATGACTAAATTGGCCCTGAACATGCGATATTCGACAGCTCTTTACCAGAATGCAACCAAACTCCACACTAAGCACCGTAACACCTACAAAGCTCAATAATACCTCAAATAACATGTTACCATATAAAACGAAGGTTTTTTGGTTATCGAGCATAATAATCGGATTTAAAGTACTCGAGGGACCTAAAAAGCATAAGTGTAAAGGGTAATAAGTGCCATGATTCGGGACGAATCACACCCCCTAACTTACACATTGCTAGTCCCTAGAAATGAAATCCAAAGCAAGAAGAACTATAATAAAACCATAAGACATGAGATATGTACAAAAGCAATAAAAGACACTTTCGTGGGTGAACGATTGCATTTAGCGTATGTAATAAGCCGTTAAACCCCTAAGTTACCCTAGTGGACAGGTGTCGTCTTGTGAGGGTTTTCAAGGATGAAAACCACAAACATCATATGGTTTCCTCAAACTATGTATGCTCAATCACATGCGATAAGCCCAACAATAATGAAAAATATTTCAAACACGTTATTAGCAAAGTGAATGAATTCACACAAAAGTTTGTATTATTAACATTATAGAACGAACTTTGTAGAATTGAAACCTTAAATGTGGGAGGGGAGTGAGAACATGAAAATTATGATTTGGAAAAAACTTAAATAAATCGGATAACAAACATTAAAGCGTGCACATATGTCAATCCTCAACGGGCATTACGCTCAACAAATGAAATCACTATAAATGGGAGGTAATACACGAGACATGCGGGCATAAAGAGTAAATAGAAATGGAAATAAGGCCGCGCACAAGTCACTAATTAAGAATGCTATATATAAAATGAAAATCATGTAATCTCAATGAAAGATACCATCATTAAAGGAGGCGAAATGTATTTTCACAGATTATCGCAACTATTTAAACTTTAAATGGAATTCGACCCTAAGATCACATAGGACTTGTATAGGGTTGTAGTGTAGGTTTAGGGTTAGGTTTATGAAACTAAGGGTATATGTACGTATTCAACGTGTTAAGAGATGAAAACTCGAGATAACGGAAAATGCGAGCAATTTTAAAATTGGAAGAATAACTTCCATAGCAAGCATTAAATATAACAATTGAGAGAGTAAACAAATCTTATTGAACACTATAAACAATATATACAAATTCCTATTTCTTTTCTTTTCTTCTTTTTCTCACTTTTTCTTTTCTTTTGTTTTCTACTTTCTTTTTTTCTTCTATTTTTCACATCTTTCTTTTCTTTACTTTTCTCACTCTCACAAGCTTAATTGCAACCACAAGACAATAACATCATTCAATCCCAAGTATCATTCCAAACAATGGTAAGGAAGGTAATATGTATGCTATATAACTCCAATGCGGAGTTAGTTATGGGATTGGGGGTTATGAAACGAAAGGCTATACTAAGGCTCAAAGGGGTTGACGAGGGAAAACATATAAGGTGAGGTCAATGTCAATATGGGTGATATAACGAAGATGGATTATGATCATTTCCTAAAGTTTACGCAATTCTCAAGTCAAAATAAACTTTGAAAATTGTGCCCAAGTAACACATTTCAAGATATGAACTCAATTAATGAATGATCAATGAAAGAATAGTGAGATTACCAATGACTGGAACGTTTTCAAAGAGGAAAGAGAAGTGTATAATACTCACAAATGAAGAAAAGCCGAAAGCTCACTAGGTGTAAGTATATACAATACAACAAAAGATTACCGAGTTATAAAAATCTTAAACCAAATCAATAAAGCAAGAAGAGTTCATGTGCTCATGGGATTAAAGTTTTACTCATAAAGTTATTCAAAATATCAATAATTGAGGACTAAAGGCTAATAACTTCTAAAATCGAGAACATACATCATTGAGTTGTCTATTGGATTGAGCAATTATTAAAATTATCATCGAAAACAAAGGCAAAATTCCCAATAAACAAGAAAAAAGAAAGAAAATCTTTTTGAAATTTTTAATTTTTTACAAGAAAAGCAAGCTAGGGAAGAACATATAATCAAATCAAAGAAACTACCAATGAATGGATAGAATATCTCACACCCCCTAACTTAAAACTTGACATGGTCCTCAATGTGAATTAAGAATCAAGTTAAAGAGAGGAAAAGAATGATATTGCCCACAATGGAGCGATCTCGTGAAATTACAAGTCCAATAATTCTACAAAACATATTAGTACCAAGCATAGCAAAAACAAATAACAAAAACTTAACTAATTACACTGGACAATAAGTAAGAAAAAAGAAAAATAAAAACTAACTATTTACAACCTAAAATTTTAACTTCTAACTAACTATAACTAGAAGTTAAAAATTTTGAGGGTCCGCCCAAAATATGATTTGACTTTGGAGGATCAACGGGGACCCTCCATTTCATGCATACCTTTCGAAAAATAGGAATTCCGTTCAAACAATGGAGGGCATGTGTAAGGATGAAGAAATGAACCATCCCCAATTAAAATTTTTGGAGGGAGGATGGGAGATTTGGATAAAACAGGTGACAAATACACAAGGGGGCAAAAAAAAAAAATCTCCCAAATATTCTGCAATTAGAATGGGAGGTGGCGCACAAGGAAGCAAAGATGCCTTCATGGAAGGCAACGCGAGCGAGTACTCCTCATCGATTAAAAGGTTAAACGCTTTAAAATTTGTCACCAGTTCATCGAGTACTTGTATCAGTTCGATAACGGAGAATGAAAAGGGGGAAAAAAATTCAAACTCAAGAGATGAGTCAGCATCGCTTGAAGATGGAGTTTCAAAGGAAATAAGATTATTTTCAATGAAAAAATCTTCTTTGGGGGCCAAAGAAGAAATCATTTCATTGCAAATGGATACTAGTCCATTTCATCCTCACTTTCATTCTCTATTAAAGCATGGGCCAAGTCAATAATGGTTGTTCCAAAGTAGGCATAAAATCGTCATTTGGTTCAAAACATTCCTCGACTTTGAAAGTCTCGAAAGAAAAATCATTATAGGATTCAAATAATAAATCCAATTCATGCTTCCAATAACAATTTTCTTCCCGATAACGATTCTCAAATTTCTCATTTTCAAGCATGCGCAAGCCCTCACCGAAAGTCATAGGCCGAGGTGCGGATTCTTGTAAATGAGAAATTTGAAAATCATCCTCGAAAAAACTATCAAAATCATTATTATAAGAGTTTTGAAAGCTAATTTTCATAACCCGTAACTTGAATTTTGTAATACTCATCCAAAGACATTTTAGAATTTGCAATTTTTTGGGCTTGTAAGTATTAACCAAATGTCATAGGTGTAGGGGGGATTTTGGGAATTATCATTACGATTACTGACAAAATTGGAATAAGACATGCTTACCCCAAAGAAGGCTCCAGATGGTGAATTTCACAAAGTGATGTACGGCCGAAAAAATTCAAGCGGTTCTTGGCGCTTAAATGTAGAAGTCCTACAAAAATTGTTAAGAAAGAAATAAAAATATAAAGAAAATACAACGAAATACTAAATCAAATAAATTCTAAAACAAACAAGTCCCCAACAACAGCGCCATTTTGATTGGCTGGGTTTTACTGCGGTGCAAGAGTCACCTACACACCGATCATTTGTTATATTCGACTCACCAACTCAATACAAAAACCTAAACCATGACTACACTCTTTTAAGGGAGTACATCGTCCAATCCAGTTATCGAATCCACAGAGACAAGTTGCTAGAATTTAATCGGTTTAATACTTCTAAAATAAAAGTGTAAAAGGTATATGTTAACAAAAAGGAAAAGATAACTATGCGAGTCTATTTAAATAAGATTAACAAAGGGAATAAAAACTATAGGTTATGATAGATATCCATCACCCGGAGTTAATTGGTATAGATGGTTACATGGGTTCACAAGTTATTAAGATTGAGTCTCGTTTCTTCAATTAATTAAATCAAGAGTTGTCACACCCCTAAGTTCACATAAAAGACTACTATGATTTTGGCGTCAACAAATACCCCAAAAATTATGCACGCAAGGTCATAAATACAGAGAATATGTGATATATCCCTTTAAATTTCCTAGGCGTAACAACAAGGACAACCCATTCTAATTAAACGAGTAAAAACCATCACCATAACAAAGCAACCCATTAACCCTAGGTGAGTTCAATCCAACACAACATAATTTACACTAGTCGTTATACATGATTAAACTACATAAATTAAAGGAACTAATTAATAATTAAAGCCAACACTAATTAAATTAACTACACACATTATCTAGGCATGAAACAATAATAAAGCATGAAATAAATTAGTAAAGCTAAGAAAAGAGATAATAAGATAATGAATAGTAGGGGAGCTTACATTAAATGGGTACAAACCCACCAAAAATGGAGGAGGGGGGTGTTCTCCACAAAACCCCCAAAGTTCTAACCCTAAGTTTAAATTAAAAGAGAAGAGAAAAAATAAGATACCTCCAAAAATAAACAAGGATTATCTTTTATACTAAGTGGAAAAAAGAATAAAAAGAAAAAGGTAAAAGAAATGAAAAGAGGAAAAAAGTGCCAGATCTGCATCAACCGGTCAACCGCGGCCAGGTGGCCGGTCGATTGGGCCAAAGAAAAAGCCACTACAGAGAACCCACGGCAAAACTAAAAACACCGATCGATCGATGGGGCTGGGTTAGTCAACCGATAATAGCAGACCAACAATTCTTCCCTTTATTTATCCGAGACCTGCTATAATAGCGCGAGACCATATCCATCAATTCGACCAAACCATGACCTACTGCGCATGTAAAATCGGCCAAAAACCAATCTCTTACCTAATGACAAAAGCAAGGACCATGCTTCCATCCTTAACAGAATCGCAAAAGACCAAATTCTTACTTTGTCCAACCAAAAACCAATGTGCGAGCTCCGAGACCTGCCATTCTTGCACCCGAGTTGCTGCGATTCTCATAGACCCGCAAATTGAGTTCAAGCCAAGCTTTAACCTGCATCTTTATTGTAAAACCCAACACCCAATTTGGTTAACCCGAGACCTGAGCTCAAAACCCATAAAAATCTCCATCTTAGATTTAGACCTGCTATTCCAATTTTAAGGAGAAGGATATAGATGGAATTTATTTAATTGTTTTGTTTTATGAATTTCCTTTTATTTCTTCCCCAAATAAAAATTCGTAACTTCTTCGTTTGGACTCGGATTCGCGCACCGTTCATGGCCACGCAAAGCTTGTTCTGAGGACCTCAACTTTCGTAAGACTTTGGGCAAAAATTTTGAAGTATGAAATGATTAAATTACCCCTAAACGTGCGATATTCGACAGATCTTTATTGGAATGCAACCAAACTCTACACTAAGCACCATAACACCTATAAAAGCTAAATAATACCTAAAATAACTTGTTAGCATATAAAATGGAGGTTTTATGGTTATCGAGCATAATAATAGGATTTAAAGTACTCGAGGGGCCTAAAATGCATAATTGTAGAGGGTAATAAGTGTCATTATTCAGGACAAATCAAGTACCTTTGAGTAAGACTCAACCTTCACTTATTCCTCTCTCTAATAATCTCGATGCCAAAAATCTTATTAGCTTTATCCAAATCTTTCATCTCAAACTCTTGGATCAAATGAGCCTTCAACTTGTCAATTCTATTAAGCTCGAATAAGCAATTAACATGTCATTGACATACAAGAGTAAATATAGGAAAGTACCTACTTTAAGTCGCTTGAAATAGACTCAATGATCAAAATCACTCTATGTGAATTTCTATCCAAACATAAATGTGTGAAATTGCTTATACCATTATCGAGAATATTGCTTCAACGCATACAAAGAATTTCACAATTTGCATACACGATCTTCCTTACCAACAACCTTAAAACCCTCCAGTTGAGACATGTATATATCCTCGTATAGGTACCCATGAAAAAATGTCATTTTGACATCAAGTTGTTCAATCTCTAAGTCAAAATGCACTATCATAGTCAATAGCACCCGAATAGAAATGTGTTTCACCACTGGAGCGAACACTTCATTGTAATCGACACCTTCCCTTTATGAAAAACCCTTAGCCACTAATATTGCCTTGTAACGAACATTGGAATCTAGAGACCCATCTTTCTTAGCATACACCCACGTACTTCTGATAGGTTTTCTCCTTTTAGGCAACTTCACAAGCTCCCAAGTTTGCTTCTTATGAAAAGAATCTATCTCCTTATCCATGGCAACCTTCCACTCGTCACAATGAGTATCACTTATCGCCTCACGATATATAGACATCTCATCACCATAAACCAATAATGGATAATCAACCGTGTCATCTTTGAAGTCATTTCTCTTTGTAGTTTTTCGAACTCTTGGTTCTCTTTCGCTTGATAGAGATGGTTGTTCTTGATGTTATTGACTAGGTCCCTCATCTGGAACCTCCACCTCTTCATTTGAAGAATCAATTGGAGTGGTCACCTCAAATTAAAACTTTTCATTATCATTATCCACCAAAAAAATCTTCTTTAGTCACCTCAAATTAAAACATTCCATTATCATTATCCACTGAAAAATCTTCTTTCTCTACCTTTAGCATCTTTAGCGTAGACGCCTCATCAAAAGTCACACCCCTACTCATCACTATCTTCTTACCTTTCAGAGACAATAACTTGTATCCCTTGACTCCATTGCTCGAACACATAAAAATTGCCTTTCAAGGTCTCGAATCAATGTTGCCCACATTAACATGAAAATAAGATGCCCACCCAAAAACATGAATCATATCATAAGTAGGATGTGTACCTGACCAACCCTCCGTAGGAGTTATATAATCAATCGTGCTATATGGAAAATGGTTGATAATAAATCAAGCATAGGATAAAGCCTACACCCCAAACCGCTTTGGCAAACCCGCATTGCACAATAAACACATCACTTTTCTAATTAAGGTTCGGTTCATACTCTTTGATACTCCATTTTATTGTGGCATTTTTTGAACTGTAAATTGTCGAATATTACCCTCCTCCTCACGATACTTTAATTACGGATTATATCGGTACTCCCCACCGTTATCCAACTTAAGAATCTTGATTTGATCACCAATCTGATTCTCCACCATTTTATTCCATTTAAAAAACACCCCAAAGACCTCATCTTTTTGTTTCATGGTGTATACCGAAGTCCGTCGAAAGTAGTCATTAATGAACGTCACAAAATAGTGACTAACTCCCATAGATGGTGTCTTCCAAGGGCCCCAAACATCTGTGTGAATGTAACCAAGTATTCCCTTCGTGCAATGAATCGGCGTGATAAACTTGACATGTGTTTGCTTCCCAAGCACGCAATGCTCACAAAATCCCAACTTACAACTCTTCTTACCCTTTAGGAACCCTTTTTTTACACAACACTATCATGGCCTTCTCTCCGACACCACCCAAATTTATACACCAAATCTAAGTAGAATTCGGCTTTGCGTCTTCATTGTAATCAACAATAGAGGCATGACATACTACCATGATGCCTTGAAAAAAATAAAGTTTTCGTACTTATTTCCTCTCATCATTTCTAAGGCACCCAAGACAACCATTAACATGTCACCCTAGAGTAAAATCTTGCAGTCGTTGTATCTAAAGCATCCAAAGAAATCAAATTCTTCTTTTAACCCTGAAACATACCGAACATTCATGAGAGTTTGTGCCAGTCCATCATGCATCTTTAATTTGATACTGCTAATACCCTTCCACTGACAAACATGATCATTACCCCTAAATATGTTATCTCCATCCACCTCCTTAAAGGTATGGAAAAAATCTCTATCCGGACACACGTGGTAAAAATACCCAGAGTCAAGTTTCCACTAATTTGAAAATATTTCCCATGAAGAAACTATCAATATACTACCAAACTCATTATCCTCCGAAGTGACAGAAGTGGTGGATTTCACCACCAGTTTCTTGTCGTCTATAAGAGCAAGAATTTATAATTTTTCAAAATTCAGATAATTTGGCATATATCGTTACAAGCCGAACATTACATACATATATGCTTCCACAATCTTTGAATATAAGTTAGTGACCGAGCAATGTTCTACAGTTCAAGTCCTTGAAACCGTCATGACATTATTTGGAGGTATATGGTAAATGGTCTTTGACGTAAACTTATACAATTTTATTTTGGGATGTGTTAATATTCGAGGAATTTTTCTAAAATTAATTTTTTTTTACGTTCGTTCGAATGAGATTTGCATCTCGTTAGAACAAAACTTTATTCTCATTCAAACGAGGTTTTTATCTCATTGTAACGACTATTTGAGTTTATTGGAACGAACTTCAAATGATCTTTAAATAGGTTCCTTATGTTTGATAGAGGTCTACTCGTTGGAAGCTCGTTCGAATGAACTAGACTATTAGTTCGAACGAGACTAGATCTCATTCGAACGAAATCTTAATTTTGTTCAAACGAAGTTCACCGCCTCAAAAATATTTTCTATAAATTTGACTTTTGTGGACTAATTTTCAAAGATCTTTTAGTGAAAACAAAATTAAATACCTTTTACAAAAGCCCCATAAGTTTTGTTTCAAAGAAACACTTTTGTTTTCCAAATCTTCATCCCTATAATGATTTACTGAGTTTGTCAAACCCTTGTATAGTTTTCTCTACTGCTACTTTTTGGATTTGCGACTCTACTACTGAAGAAGAAATGATTTCGTAATCATGAGGTTAATCGGTGGATACCGAAGGAAGAACTTCTTCATATGGGAGTTGCTGGACTGCATCAGTTTCTGTTAAAAATTTAAAGACCCTGTGCATTATACTTAGTGGATCTCTAAGTAGTCTGTAAGTCATTCGAGTCTGTCAAAATCTGAAATGGTTATGAATTAATAGGTTTTGTTCGATTTTGCCTCAAATATTCTTGTTCAGCATGGTTTGGTTTTGATTTGGCATATTTTTACTTGGGATATTATCTTGCATGCACACCTAATTCTAAAACAGATAAAATTTGGTTAAAATTTAAATCTTTATGTGTGTGACCTAAGATATAAGTTGCATTATATAGCCTTTTCATATTGGTATTAGAGTGAGTTACACTAATTTATTATGTGACCTTTTGGGATTATAAGGATAATTTGTATAATAGGCTACCTATTTTTATAGGTCAAATCATTTATATTAGAAAGATTGAATGAGGTCGGCACTGAAGTCGATTGAAGAGAGAGTCTGGCTTATTTGTAAAAGAGGGTGGACACCATCCAGTGTAACTAAAGAAGATGATGTAAGTCTAAAACATATCACAGTCTGGACAGATGATGATTTTAAATTAGGTAATTTTAACTCCCGTGGCTTAAGTATAATTTCTGGTGCAGTCACCCTCGATAAATTTTGTCAGATTATGATGTATACCACGTCTAAGGAAGCATGGGATACTCTCTAATTCACTCATAAGGATATAAATGTTGTGAAAGCTTATAAGATACATAATCTCACCACATAGTTTGAGACCATTACAATACAAGAGATTGAGACTTTTGATTAGTTTTATGCACGTTTATTTGATATAGTCAATTCTAGCTTTAATTTAGGTAAGAGAATTCCTTAGATGAGAGTTGTGAAAAAGACTTGGGATTCCTATTGTCCCATTTTATCCCTAAAGTCACAATCCTCAATTCACTAGAAATTTCCGATACGCTTTGGTTAGAAAAACTCGTAGGAGACCTTCAAAATTATGAAATCGATATGTTACCAAAAATTTAAATTTGAAGGAAAATGGGAATTCTTTGAAAGCCCATCTAAAAAGAAAGATGAGGTCTCTTCTGACTCCAAATGTAATTTTAATCTCCATGATCTTGCCCTTTTTGTGAAAAAGATTTTGGTACTCTCATTTTTAATCATATATGGATGTGCATTTAAGATATTCGAACCTACATTCCATCCCTTCATGTGATTTTTTTATGGTTTTTTGATACATGGCTTCTTTTCTTTAGTGCGCTTAATAATGCATGGCTAGAATTTTGTTGTTCAATTATTATTACTTTCTTCATGCTAGACTTTTTATCACCTTTATTGCACACATGCATGAATTTAATGAACATTCTAATTACTTATCATATGTCAAATATGATTTTCTCAACTTAATAGTGTTTAATAACGAACCAGATGTGATAGAGATAAGTTGTGCTTGTAAGAACCGTTGCTCGTATTTCATTTCCCAAAAACTTTGTTTCGTGTTATGCAATGGAAAGGGGCTACAAAAAGAAAATTCTCTATGCGTTAAAAGCCACCATTTGCAAAAGAGACTAAAATATTAACGGCACACAAAAACAGAAGTGGCAATGCGTTTTATTTTTGCTTCGCTACACATGAACATTATGATATCTTCACAAACTTGAGAGTGAATTGTTAAACATGTGATATTTTTAGGGTGTTATAAAGTAGAAGATCAATGGGTTTTCAGTGTGGACTCTCTTGAAAAATAATAAATAGTTTGGCTTTATTGTTTTGAGAAGCATCTAAATTCATGACTTGTTGCATAAGTCGAGTCAATTTCTTTTTGTTCACCATTCTTACACCTAAAGTTGAAATTGAGTTCTTTCTTTAGAAGTATCTGATTGATTCCGTGAACCTATGTTATGAATGCTTATGTTGATTTACCTATGGAACTTGTTCACACAAGTTCATTCCGCGTATATGATTGGGATATTTTAGAGATATTCCATAATGTGATGTATTTTTACCTATATGTACGTTTTATATATATATTGTTTTATACTTAAGAAAATTGAAAAAAAAATCAAAACTAGTTGGTATTCCTTTTGAAAATTCCTCGCATGTGCTTTCTGAATTATCTTTATGATGTTATTTTATTTGGATTCTGGTGAACTCACGCACACGACGTCCCGGGAAGCGGTCATAGCTCCAAACCGGCAATGAGACGAAACATACCCACTACGTCTCATCCCAAAAATAAATATATATATCATATAATAACACACGGGACGACTATGACCTGGGGAATATCCACACCCTGCTTTTCTAGCCAGGATGCTCACCCTCTACGCGCGCAACTTCCCAATGATAGCATGAGCGGGGTATGCTTAACCAATTAAGTATATATATCATTTACATGCATAATATATATAAACCATACGATCCAATCATATGATCAAATAATAAACCATCATATACGGTTTAAATATCCATACATCTATATACATATATGTATATATATATATATATATATATATATATATATATATATATATATATATATATATATCAACACATATTCACATATCCTTATATCTATATATATAAACTAAATATCGTTCATATGTACAAGATATATAAACTCGGTTATAAGTATACATAATACTCAATACACAAGTCGTCACCACAATTTCCATTAAATTTACCTCGATATGTGAATACAATCCCTCACTTGAAACATATTCAATCATCTTCCTATGATGCGTAGTCTCCCAAAACCATATGTATGTATCTATACATATACATTCAACATTAGGGTTATCACCCAAGAATTTGTGTAGGAATCCATCACTACACCTTTCACCTCTAAATGTGAAGGTACATAATTATCTTTAGTACTATCTAACCATAGGCATAAACATGACTTAATAGTCTAAAACCTCAATTTATTCCAACCTCATTTCAAGTATTGGAAATCTCAATGGCCATATCCCCATAATTGCGTATAAACTATCCTAACTAGAATTTACGCTACCGCTTATCCTAGTCGCTAGTACACCCCCAAGTTGTTTCCCATTTTTACCTATGGTTCAATTTATTATATGAACCCTTACTCCTATCGGGTTCTCATTTGTTCCTTAGTCTAAATATTTCTAAGGATAGGATACCCCTCACTCTCTAAGAGTTCTCAACCTCAAACATATATATTTACCTTTATCTATAATTGGTAATTCCAACCTCAAAGAGGTTTCCCCGATATCCATATGTAACTCCAATACGTACATGGGTACATTTCCCCCGAGTTACCCTAAGGAGTCCCCAAATCCCAATATGTGAGAAACTCCTTATATGACTCCAAGAATATATCTTTTACATCCTAAGAGAGAGCCCCCCCCCCCCCCCCCCCCAAATCAATAAACCCAACCAAAAGGGTTTGAAATCACTATGGAGAAAATACCTCAAAATGCCCTGTTTCCGAATCGATTCGGCCCTATTCCGAATCGATTCGGCCCAGCGAATCGATTCGTCCCCCAAGGCGAATCGATTCGGGTCCAAAGACCTGGGCTTCTGCAATAGGCTGAATCGATTCGGCTTGGGTCCGAATCGATTCGGTCAATGCAGACCTGCCAATTTCCCTAAACCCAATCGATTCGCTTAAGGGGGCGAATCGATTCGGGCCTGCAAATTTTGAAGGGGTCTTCTTCTTCATCAAAACCCACGAATTCTAAACCCCAAATTTTTCATTCCAACCCCCAATACGTTATCACAACATGATTCTAAGCCAATAAATCAACCCAAAGTTGATCCCAACCATTTCTAATCCATTAAATCCATTTCTACACATTGATTTCAAGATTAAACCTTAAAATCTAGGTTTTGACATTAATACCCAAAAATCCTTTTCTTTAACCCACAAATTATGAAATGAAATACACAAATAGCTATTTAGCAAGATTAAACACTTGCCTCAGATTTGTAGAGGTTGGATCGTCCTCGATGTCGCAGTTGGGCCGGGAATCCCCAAGCTTTTCTTGCTCTTTCTCTCCCTTTCTTCTTATTCCCTTCTCTTTCTCCCTCTAGGGCTTTTTCTCTCTTTCTCTAAAATGAGAAATGGCTTCATCCGTAAGCCTCATAAACCTTTAAAACAAAATCCCAATTTTAAATGTTAATACACAATTTAAATGACTCGTTTACTCTAATTCGAGTCAAACTGACTTAAAAATATTCCGGAGCCGAAATAAAACCCAATGACAGTCATTTTGACTATCTCGACCCTTCCGGGATCGATGGCACACTCAAAATCATCATCCGGAATACTTTAAAACGTCCTCTATTTTTGGACCTCATTTCCCAAATTCTAAAATTCTCCAATTTAATTAAATTTTATCTTCCCAAAATTTTAATTTCTCAGTCTCCAAAGTCGCGGGGTGTTACAATCCACTGCTGAAAAAGAAATGATTCCGCTATCCAGAGATTGATCGATGGATACTGAGTGAAGAGTTTCTTCTTGTGAGTGGTGTCGAACTGCATCATTTTCGATTGAAGATTTGAAGACCTTTTTCATCATACTTAGTGGATCATTAAATAGTATGTAAGTCAATTGAGTTTATCAAATTCTTGGAGATAATTTTATTAAACTCATTAACATTTTTGGACATCAACATACCATCAATATAGTCAAATCGAAATAACTGCTTCTTTAAATAAAGTCGATTCTCTATGTTCTTCATCATATACTTTTCTTCCTATTTCTTTCTTATTTTCTCTTTCGGTTCCTCCTTCGTCACATAGTATACCACATTTTGTGTGAGGTTTAATTGGATTCTACTACAAGGTTTAGCCAAAATCTCCCTCAACTTCTTGTGAAAACCTTGTTGGATTAAGACATCTTTAATTTGACATACCACATGCTAAGATTAATGGTTTTACCATCAAACTTCTCTAAGTCAAATCTCAGCATTGACACTTTTGAAACATTAGGTGTAGACATTCTTTAATCTTCTAAAGGAGTCTTCAACAAGAAAGAACTTGGCCAAGAACAAAATCCCACTTAGCAATTTTATCAAAAACCTTGGATGCAAACAAAGTAAAGACCCTATAAGCCAAATTATGTGTGGATACTCACTCAATGGAGTGATTCATGCACACCCAAGATCAAGATAAAGAGAAATCCCAGAGATGGCAAGAGAAATACACTATAAACGCAAAGTAATAAGAAATCACACACGCTAATAAATCACAAGACAAGACGTATAGGAATCACCAATTTCGCTATATCCATGGATGATGGCTTTCTTTCTTTGATATAAAAAAATGGGGGTTGCAACTCTCCCAAGCCTGACAATCCTCTTAAAGTGTATTCAAGAGCATTAAATGATGAACAAAAAAAGCTCCCTTCTATTTTTGTGTGTTTTGAACCATGGCTGAAACCCTACTTAAATAAGGAGTAAAAGTGAACAGTAAACATTTGATGAACAGTAACTTGGTTATGAATAGTGAATCACATATGAATAGTACGTCGCGTATGAAGATTACTCACAATATTTCAAGCTAAAATTCACAAAAATTTGGGTGTAAACGAATAATTGCAAGCAAAAATCATCCCACCAAACCTTAGTCAATACAAACTCATTGATCCAATCAATTAGTAATTCACACAATAACGAGAAAATGATCATCGCCAAGAATAGCACGGGTGAGCAGGGCACTTTGGACAGAAAATATTCTCAAATGGAATGTTTGATTGGAGTTGATTGTTTTATAAGGAAAATAGTTCTTATTTTTTATAATCTACTTTTGTGACGCTTATCACAAATATATATCATAATTTTAAGAATGAGAGTAAAACAAATGCCTTGTCATGAGGACACGTGTTGTGACGACCCGTAAAATATTAATGGTTGGCCCTTCTTAGCATCAACTAGTTTTAGGAAAGATGGCGGTGTGAGTTCACAAGATAAACAATAGTCTTAAATTTGGACCTTCTAAACCAACTCCTCAAATAATTCGATTCCATGAAGAAAAAAAGTAAATGACGTAAACGCATGAGATGCATGATAACTAATGAAACTCCCTCTCAAGGCATATTCATAAATGAAAAGGTGAGGAGTGATTACAACTGGTTAAGGCATTATTTATAGACTAACTAACTAACTAGAGTTATAACATATCCAAATGATAATCTTAAATAGTGGGAAAATCTTAATATAAATTTCAATAATTAAAATATCATCTTCATTAACAAGCTCCCCAAATTCCCAAGGGTCCAACCCATTGCAAATAAACGTCACACTTTTATTTTTTTCTAAACTTCTCATAAAGATGATCCATTTTATAAAAAAAATTTGAGGGTTTTTTAACTTTAATAAATTACTGATTATCAATTTTAGACTTAAATACATTTGAATTCAAAAAATAGGTTTGCACAAAAGCGTTAAAAAAATTTTCAACTTATACTCAAACGTGGATTTTTTTAATTAAAATAGTTAAAACCCCCAAAAAAATCATTTAGATTTTAAAAACTAAAAATAAATGAATTTTGAATTAAAAAATTTGAAAACCCAAATTCTCTCTCTTAACTTCGGCAAAAAAATACCACACCTCCGGTACCCCACCCCAACCCACCCACTCTTGACCCACCGGCACAAACCCCCACCCCATCCCCTCTTTCTACCACTTTGATCATTGCTCCAAACCAAAACTAAAAATTAAAAAAAATGAATCAAGATTGCATTTGTTTTTTCATCTGAATTCGAAGTCTAAAGTGTGAATCTGAAAATTTTATATGTTTTTGTGTTTGAATGGATGTATTTAGACAAGTTCAAATTCTGAGGTAATTTTACCTTTTAATAATTAAAAAAAACGTTTGGTATTTAGACCGCGTAAGATTTTACTTTTTTTTATTAAATATGATCCAAATCTCTAATAATTATCCCTTTGAAACTAACTTCCTTATAAAAGGGGAGACGGGATTAGAGTCTCTAAGAACTCTTTTTGAAGGCTTTTTTCAATCTTTTTGAGTTATATTTGTGATCAACCTCTTCCATAATTATTCCAAACCCCTCAAAAACATAAAGATCACTTTATCAATTCAAGAAGAACCTTTCTAGTTCAAAAACCTTTATAGACAGAAATCTCTACTGCTGACCAAGAAGAAGGTTGATTGGTGGATACCGAAGGAAAGCTACTTCCTGAGGATGGCACAGGATTGGATCATTTTCCGTAAAAGATATTCAAGACTCTGCGTGTTATACTTAGTTGGTTGAAGTAGTTTGTAAGTCACTGTCTGCCAATTATTCTACAATGCTGAATATAGGTTTTGCCCTTTTAGGGATTTTTCCTTATTTCTTGAGTATATTTGCATGCCTGGTTTGTGAATTAAAATTTGGATTACATCTTTATATGCACACTTAAATTAATCAAAGATAAAATTGGATTTGTGTGTAGAAAACTAAAATACAAAAAATTCCATAAATTCTTAACATTTTTAGGATCCAAAACGACACAGTCTTGGGTTAGAGATTTGTCACGGTATCATGACAAGGCCTTGGAAAAAATTATCACGGGTTTTAATAGTTAATGACAGTGACAAAGTAGTTATGTCACAACTTTTCCACGGTCCGTGATCGTGACAACGTTGTTAGGGGCTTGTCACAGTCCATGACAATGACACAAATCAAGAAATGAAATTCATGGTCATACCATGATAAGGCAATAATTTTATCTTTTTGGTGTTGTGCACCGCAACTAAAATTCACATTTCAAAAACATAGGCATTTCAAGAACCTAGATTGTAATTGAACAAGTACTAGTCATGTGTCTCCCTCTCTCTCTCCCTCTCCCTCTCCCTCTCCCTCTCTTCGGTAGACATTACCTACTATTGTGACTCCACTAGACACCATAAAAAGAATGACTTTGGAATGAAAAACCTGATCCTTATGATCTAAGATGCAGAACGGTCTTTGTCACGTATCTTACTTTGATTGCCAAGGTTATTTCATTCTCCTGCATAAATTATTAAAGTTATGGTTCCACTCCCACTTATATAATATTAACAAGAACCCTACTTCAATGTTCATGACTTCCAATTTATTAGTTATCAATAATCATTAGTTCAATCTCAACTATCAAAATCAGAAATCCCAAATTATACTTTACCTATAATTAGGTTAACCAAATTACATGAATTTTAATATAAGATATTTGTATAAGAGGGGGAAAGTATAAAATAATTCCTTGACCTAATTTTTTTATAGAATTGTATAGTCTTATCTAAATATCCTCTAATAATATCCTTTAATCCTCAATCATCTTCTTCTCCACTCTTTCCCAATTGTTGGAGTTGTCCGAAGTGTGGCTAGGGTTTTATGAGAGGTGCTTCAGTTAAATAATGTGGTAAATTATACTTAGGCCTCCTGAACTACACATTTACTAACAATTCACCTCCACTTCTTTCACTTTTTTCAAACCACCTACCTAACTTTGAAAAAGGTTACAATTTACCCCATGTCTTCTAAGTTCGTTAACTTTTTACACAAACCATTAATGATGTGCGTGGCACATGACTTTAAGTAAGGGCATTTTTGTCCAATCCCATTTTGCCCCCACTTTCTTCTCTCATTTTCAATTTTATTTTGTCTCTTCTTCTTCTCTCTCTCTCTCTCTACCTCCATGGATGAGACCTCACCCCGTCCCCCTGCCCACCCCCACCCCCACCATTGTTTTTTACGCCTTTCCATTCTCCTTACACGGGTTCAAATACCAAAAAATAGATAGAAAAATAGGTATGGGTTTCATTAATGGTGGGTTTGGTTGGATAAGAGGGCTTTGAATGAGTTTGGTTTTTGAAGAGAGGGGAGGGGGGGGGGGGGGGGGGGCTACAATGATTTCGCTGTTGGATTTCATTTTTTTGTTTGTTCTTCTTTTTTTCCCCTAAGATTTGATGACATTTTTTTCGACACTATTGGATTTCATTAAGATTTGTTTGTTATTGTTGTGAAAATATATTTTTTCCTTGGAAATAAGGGTTTTAAATTTCTAGAAATACTATCATGTAGGCCACGCGATGCGTGGCCGAATTTATTTAACCTGTGTTGTTTTGTTATTGATTAGGCACATATTCTTCATATTTATCCCCTTAATTTCGGTATTTTTATGATCCCGTGCAGTGTATTTATCTTGAATTTGTCTCGTATTTATGCTACTAATTTTTTTTGGCAAGTATTTCTTGTTTTGTGTATTTCTCATGTGTTTCACAGGTATTTCATGCAAGTTAGTGCGAAGGAGAAATCAAAACAGTGAAAGAAACCAAGAAATGGAGAGTTGAAGGGCATTTTCGTAATTTTTCAGCCTTATTCCGGAGGTGGGGCCAACTAGAAAGTTGAAGATCTCTAAATTACAAGAATACTGAAAAAAACGGCACCTCAATCCGAGCTACGGTGAAGAAGTTACAATATTTTGAAGTTGCGCGATAATGAAGAGTCTAGATGTGCGGATTTCTGTAATTAATTATGCATTTAATGCAGTGCAACTCTTGGCAAAAACTTGTTCCACAAGCGAAATTTGATGCCAAATTCGTGCAACTTGGTGCTATAAAAGACCAAGCCCTACCTCATTTTCAAAGGGAGTTGAATTCTAGAGAGAGGGAGTCAAATTCTAGAGAGTAGAATAGAATTCTAGAGAGAGAATTAGATTTTAGAGAGTCTTTTTGTAAGTTTGAAGAAGAAGAATTTTTCTTGATTCAAGTTCATCTCTTTTCCCTATTGCTGAATTCAAGTAAAATCTTTCCATTCTCTAGTTTTATTATTTGCAATTTACTTACAATGCCTTGTGGATCCATATTTTTACATATGAATTTGTTCGTTAATCAAATCATGAGTAGCTAAATTCCCAAGGGTTGGGGTACATGAACTCAATCTAATGCAAATTATTTATGTAGAAAATAGATGTTAAATTAAAATATTGATTGAATCATGAAAGAAACTCATACAAACATTGTCAATCTTTTAATCTCTCTTGCCCTAGGTACTTGAGATGTTTAAGAACGCTTTACGAGTATGATTTATCATTCACCGCTTTATAGTTACCTTTGATTTCGTATGGTGCGGGCTTGAACCTCATATACGTAATGCTTAGAATCTATAAAGACTGGATCTAGTCAATAGTTTTAATTTACAATTCTATTATTCTATAGGATAATTTGTTAAGGATTGAGGGATTGTACCCTACCCTATTTTCTCCCATTTGTCAGATCTAAATCTTTTTGCAATTTTCAGTCTGTTTCTTTTAAGTAAAGTTTTTAATTCATTAGAAAGTTTCCCAATCTTTAATCATCTTTTTGTTTCTTTTAAGAAATAATTTCAAGGTTTAGTAATTTTTCTTGTTACTGTTTGGCAATTTCGATCCCTGTGGAGACGATCCCGACTTACTGGGTTATTACTTGAGCGACAAGGCTTGCACTTGAGCCTAGATAAATACGCACTTTTAAGACAAATATTAAGTCGCGTCAAGTTTTTGGCGCCGTTGCCAGGGATCCGAAATTGTTAAATTTTCAAGAAAGTTATTTTTATCTACAAGTGATTTCATAAAAAAAAAAAAACAATTTCATTTCTTCTCTTGTGTACTTATATGCAGAATTCATCTCCCACCCAAATTCACGAAAATCCTATTGCCGAAGCCGGTTCAGAAAATTTTGAGTCTCCTCGTTTTTGGGTTCCACCTCCTTCGCCTAATAATTCCATCACAAGTCGTTCTTTGAGTCAAACCCTGAGTGAGAATTCTGAACCTTTCGGTAGCGATATGTCGGATCATGGTAGTGTCGGTGTTGGTGCGGGAGAGGATGATGTACCATATCAACCCATGAAAGATCTTTTATTTCCGGAGAGAACTGTTACCCCTGGTTGCATTTTACTCTCGTATAATGCCGGTCAGTTCCACTTTCGGAATGGAATGATCCAAATTCTTCCTATATTTCATGGGATGGATTCAGAAAAACAATATCTCCATATTCGAGAATTCGAAGATACGTGTGAGACATTTGGAGACCAAGCTTGTACACAAGAGGTAATCCGGTTGAAGCTCTTTCCTTTTTCCTTAAAGGATAAAGCTAAAACTTGGTTATGGTCCCTTCCCCCAAATTCGGTTTTATCCTGGAGTGATATGCAAAACAAGTTTATCTCCAAATTTTTTCCACAACACAAAACCAATTCTGTTAAAGCCCAAATCCAAGCTTTTCGTCAAAATGAGAATGAGGCTTTTGATAAGTGTTGGGAGAGATATCAGGAGTTAGTTAATGCGTGCCCCCATCATGGTTTTGAACCTCATCATCTAATTTCATTTTTTCATCAAGGCCTTACTGTAGCGTCTAAACAACTTGTTCAAACCATGTGTGAGAGACCTTTTTGGGAGTTAAGTACGAGCGATGCTGAGGCTCATTTTAAATATGTGGCAGAAACTACCCAAGCCTGGGATACTTCTGATCCCGATAGTCAAAATAGAAATCGACAAGTGTCCAACTTGCCTGCTGCGTCCGGTATTTATCACTTGGACAAGGACACTTTGTTGGATCGAAAATTTGACCAATTGGAGAAGAATTTCAGATATATGCTAGATATGCGATTGAGAGATGTGTCTGGACCAATACAATCCGGAAAGGAGAAGGTATGTGCCATTTCTAATGCAGGCCATTCTACCGAAGGATGTCCTACCATTCCTGCATACAAGGCCATGTACACTGAACAAGTTGATGCAATAGGAGGTTTTCGAGGAAATTATAATGCTCAGCAAGGGAATGCATATAATCAATCGTGGAGGAATCCCGGGTTCAATTATGGACAACCCCAAGGTGGGATGGTTCCTAACCTACCACCACCTCCTCAATTTCAGCAAGTGGCTCCTCCAGTGTCAAATCCTATGCAAGTACCACCCCCTGGTCCGTATGTAGCTCCACCTAGGAGATCTCTTGAAGATAATTTCAATCAATTCATCCAATCCCAAAAAGAGAGAGATGCTAAATTTGAGCGAATGTTCGCTGAAATGCAAACTAACATCTCTAGGTTGCAGTCTGCAGTGAATACTCAAGAAAAGGGTAAACTTCCAGCCCAAGGCCAAAGACCACCTCTTCAGGGTCAACCCACGGTTTGCTCCACATCATCATATTTGCAAGAACAATGTCAAGCTGTTACTACTCTTCGTAGTGGCCGCGTAATTGATCTAACACCTAAATTGCCAAAGGTGAATGATGATGGAGTGGAACCCGAAATTTCTAAGGAATCTGAAACTTCCGAGTCTGAAAAACCTTCCTTAGAAAAGGAATTGAAAGATGAGGAAGATGAACCTGAAATTGAAGTCAAGTTGCCTACTGTTGCTCCATTTCCTCAACGCTTAGAGTCACCCAAAAAAGGTGCTCCGCGTACAGAGGTGTTGGATGTGTTGAAACAAGTAAAATTGAACTTGCCGTTCCTTTATGCTATTCAACAAATTCCAGCATATGCTAAGGTTATTAAAGATCTTTTGACTGTCAAGAGACGTCTTAAGGTGAAGAAAAATGTTTTCTTGGCACAAAATGTGAGCTCAGTTCTTCTCAATGATCTTCCACCAAAATTCAAAGATCCAGGTGCACCTACCATTTCGTGTATCATAGGAGAAAGAAAAGTGGAAAAAGCATTGCTTGATTTAGGTGCAAGTGTAAACATCCTCCCATACTCCATCTATAAGCAGCTTGATTTAGGTGATTTAAAACCTACCCGAATCACTCTACAGTTAGCGGATAGAACAGTCAAAGTGCCTCGTGGGATTGTAGAAGACGTGATAGTTCAAGTGGACACGTTCTACTTTCCCGTTGATTTTGTTATTTGGGACACCGAGCCTGTTCCCCATACGAGAAATCATGTTCCAATTATATTGGGCCGACCGTTCTTAGCTACCGCTAATGCTTTGATCAATACACGGAATGGCCAAATGCAACTCACTTTTGGAAACATGACTCTCGAGACTAATATTTTCAATGTCGCTAACCAAATGGGTGATGAGGATGAGATTCTTGAAGTGGATCTTATTGAGGAAGTTGTGGATGAAAATATTGAGACAATCATAGGAGGAGATGCTCTGAAAGTGTGCTTAGTGCAAAGTGGTGCACAAATGAGTGCTTATACTGAGTTTGAGAGAGAGGTGGAAGAGTTGAAAATTTGGTTACAAGAGGAAGAGAGTTTTGATAGTTTGAGAGCGGTTGACTGGATATCTAGGTATGAAGAATTGCCTCCGAGGGAGACACCCATGATCCCCTCTGAACATAGATTTCCTAGTCTTGAGTTGAAGAAACTACCCTCCCATGTCAAATATGCCTTTTTAGGTGAGAATGATACATTTCCTGTTGTTGTGTCTTCCCATCTAGAAAAAGGGCAAGAAGGTATGTTGTTAGATGTGTTGCGAAAGCATAGAAGTGCTTTTGGTTGGACCATAGCAGATTTGAAAGGTATAAGTCCGTTGATTTGTACCCATAAAATCCATCTTGAAGAAGAAGTGAGGCCCTCGCGAGAGATGCAAAGGCGATTAAATCCAACCATGAAAGAGGTAGTAAGAGCGGAAATAATCAAATTGCTAGATGCTGGAATTATATATCCCATTTCGAATAGTAAATGGGTGAGCCCAATTCAGGTCATTCCAAAGAAATCAGGGATGACTGTGGTTGAAAATGCTAAGGGAGAATTAATACCTCAACGCACCGCCACTGGGTGGCGTGTTTGCATTGACTACCGAAAGCTCAATGCCATAACTCGAAAGGATCATTTTCCCTTACCGTTCATCGATCAAGTTATTGAACGAGTGGCGGGTCATCCTTACTATTGTTTCCTAGATGGGTATTCCGGTTATAATCAGATTGAAGTGGATGTACTTGATCAAGAAAAGACGACTTTTACATGTCCGTTTGGTACGTTTGCCTATAAACGTATGCCATTTGGGTTATGTAATGCGCCAGCTACTTTTCAAAGGTGCATGTTAAGTCTCTTTAGCGATATGATTGAAAAAGGTCTTGAGGTGTTCATGGACGATTTCAGCGTTTTCGGTTCATCTTTTGACCATTGTTTAGCTAATCTTGAGAGAGTTCTATTCCGATGTGTGGAAAAAGACTTAGTCCTCAATTGGGAAAAATACCATTTCATGGTTACCGAGGGTGTAGTCTTGGGCCACATAGTCTCATCTAGGAGGATTGAAGTTGATCGAGCAAAAATTGAAGTAATAGCTCAGTTACCCCCGCCAAAATCACTTAAAGATGTAAGGTCCTTTCTAGGACATGCTGGATTTTATATGAGGGTTATCAAAGACTTTAGCGCCATCGCTAGACCTTTGAGTAATCTTCTCATGAAGGACACTCTATTTGAGTGGAATAAAGCATGTCAAGAAGCGTTTGATAAACTTAAGAGCATGCTTATTTCCGCTCCTATCATGCAAGCTCCGGATTGGTCACTACCCTTTGAGCTTATGTGTGATGCAAGTGATTACGCGATTGGGGCTGTTCTTGGACAGAGGAAAGACAAGAAAGCTCATGTTATTTACTATGCTAGCCGAACATTATCTGGCCCTCTGCTTAATTACTCTACTACAGAGAAAGAGTTACTAGCAGTCGTTTTTGCTCTCGACAAATTTCGCTCTTACATTGTTGGGTCACCTATCCTTTGCTTCACTGATCATTCGGCACTTAAATATCTCTTGAGCAAGAAAGATGCCAAACCCCATCTAATCAGGTGGATCCTACTCCTACAACAGTTTAATCTCTCGATTCAAGATAAGAAAGGAGTAGAAAACGTCGTTGCTGACGATTTGTCACGACTCTCGTCCGACGTGCCTATTGATCCCATTCCCATAGATGAGTATTTTCCGGATGAGAATCTATTTGCTACCTCTTCTCTCCCTTGGTTTGCGGATATAGTCAATTACCTTGTCACTGGAGTTCTTCCATCTAGTTGGAATCTGCAAGAGAGAAGGAGGTTCATTACTTGGTCACGCATGTTCTTTTATGATGATCCATATTTGTTTAAGTATTGTGCTGACCAAATTATCCGGAGATGTGTACCCGATGAGGAAATCCAAGGGGTAATTCGATTCTGTCATTCGGAAGCATGTGGCGGTCATTTTTCTAAAAATACAACTGCTGCGAAAATCCTTCAAAGTGGTCTTTATTGGCCCACAATCTTCCGGAATGTTAATGCTTTTTGTAAATCTTGCGATAGATGCCAAAGAATGTGAGCTATTACTCGCCGTGATATGATGCCATTATCCCCCATTTTAGTCTTGGAGTTGTTTGATTGTTGGAGTATTGACTTCATGGGGCCCTTTCCCCCTTCTTTTGGTTTTCTATTCATCCTCGTCGCTGTAGATTATGTCTCAAAATGGGTAGAGGCTATAGCTACAAGGACGAATGACAGCAAGGTGGTGATAAAATTCATTCAAGAAAATATACTTTCTCGCTTTGGTATGCCTAAGGCCATAATTAATGATAATGGAACTCATTTTTGCAATAGGCCGATGGAGAAACTAATGCGGAAGTATGGAATTGTCCATAAGGTTGGCACCCCCTATCACCCCCAATCGAATGGCCAAGCCGAGCTTGCTAATCGGGAAATCAAGAATATCTTGGAAAAGACAGTTGATCCTAATAGGAAAGACTGGTCTCTTAGATTGACTGATGCTCTCTGGGCTTATAGAACCGCATACAAGAATCCCCTTGGGATGTCCCCATTTCGATTTGTGTATGGCAAACCTTTTCATCTTCCGGTTGAAATCGAACACAAAGCGTATTGGGATATCAAAAGGGTGAACTTCAAAATGGATAAAGCCGGTGAAACACGTAAACTTCAGTTGAATGAGTTGGAAGAAATGCGCGATGATGCGTATGAAAGTGATAAAATATCCAAGGACCGAATGAAACGAGCTCATGACGGAATCATTCGTAAAAAAGAGTTTCATTCGGGACAAAAAGTACTTCTCTACAACTCGAGGTTGCACTTGTTTCCCGGAAAATTGCGGTCAAGATGGTCAGGTCCATTCATTGTGAAAGAGGTATTTCCCCATGGAACGGTTGAACTCAAAGATGAGAAAGGGGAAAACACCTTTAAAGTTAATGGGCATCGTCTCAAGCCCTATTTGGAAGCAATTGTTAAAGAAGCCGACACAATCTGGCTGTCGGACCCCATTTATGGGGATTCACTGAACAAAGAGAGGTGAGGTCGTAGCACCCCCGACGCGTATCGGGTGATTTTTGTTGTATTTTTGAGTCATGTATAAGTGTCTTGTTGCATTTAAAGTAATTAGTTCAATTATTGTTATTTTTTTTTTGTATGCTTGGTTCTAATATGTTTTGTAGATTCAATGGACTCGCACTCATCACGGATCACTCCATTTGGGTAATATCTTTCTTTTCCTCTCTTTATGTTGTGTTCTTGATTTGCATTGAGGACAATGGAACATTTAAGTTAGGGGGTGTGGGAAATTCTTACCATTTATTGTTTAGATTCATTGATTCGATCACATATTCTTTCCAAGTTTATCCTAAAAAAAAAAAAAAAAAATATTGAAAAATTTTGAAAAAAGCAAAAAAAAAAATTCTTCAAAAATAAATAAGAATTGGAATTTAAATTTTTCAAAAATATTATCTTTATTCTATTTAAAGTCTCAAATTGTAAAATTCATAATGCACTAAGCCAAAATTGACCGAAGATGGAAATTGAAAGAAAATTGACGACTTTACGAATAAGTGTGGAGATTGATCAAACCCGGTGAGATGTTGAGCCTTTCAATTTTTTATGAGTTTTTAAATCAATCCGAGTTTATGATTAACTCAAAGTCCTTTTCAGCGTTTTAATAAGTCGTTGATGATCTCAATCCTTTGTTTTGACCGGTTATGGGAAATGTGTGAGATGTTGTCTCAAAATTCGTGCTAAATATATCTCTAAACTTAATTAATCTCGAGATGCATATGGTAATGTGATTAGCAATTTGGACAATGAAGTAGGCCCTCGTTTGTTACCCAAAAATATTAGCCATAAAAAGTTGTGAAAAACAAAATTATCTCTTTGCAACCCAAGTTGAGCCTAATAAAATATTTTCCTTTCGTTTGATAACCCAAAAAACCCAAATAGCCCGGAATTGTGAAAATGGAATATTCATTAAGTCCGAAAACTCCAACAAAAAGGGGCAAGAAGAAAAAAAAAAGAAGATATGCTCAACAAAAATAGCAAGAAAAGAAAAAAAAATGAAAATAGAAAAAGAAAGAGAAAAATGAGCAAATGCCCGAAAAAGCACTAATGAACATAATAAGAAACTTTTCCAATTCTGAACATTGCGTTTATTCCCATTTTTACCATTTACACCTTTTAACCCCAAAAAAGTCCTAACCGAGTCCAAATTGCGAAATTGGTTACCGCGTGGAGAGCTAAGACATGAAAAGATAATATAAGAGATTAAAATGGTGTGAACTAGAGGTGATGTTCCCGTTTCCTAATAACCGTACTCCGATGATGAGATCTTTTCACCATAAATTTCCTTCTTTTCAATTTTGTATGCGTGAATTTGTGTCCATTATATTTACTCTTTATATCATGCATACCGAGAGAATAGCCACAATCTGAGTGATTCGTTTGTGAGCGCAATTCGTAAGAATTTTAATCAAAACGAATTTTCGGAAAGTAACGTAATGCTCAATCGGTGGAAATTTGAGGTTCAATTTTTGGCTTTGCACACACACACACTATGGTTTGAGATAGTTGAATATGAGTTGATGGTGATTATTTTTTAGAAGAGTTTAAATTGTACAATTTTTAAGTATTTTGATACTTATTTGAGTCAATAAAGAATTTTGTGGGTGTATTCACTGCAAACCCTCACGAGACAAAACTCGTCCTACTAGGGTAACCTAGGGGTTTAAAGGCTTGTTGCATACGCTAAATGCAATCGCTTTCCGGCGAAAAAAGAATTTTATCACAATAAAAGAATTTTCAAGAGTTGAACTTTAAACTAATTTCATTTACATTGCTCGGGACGCGCAAAGTTCTAAGTTAGGGGGTGTGATTAGGCACATATTCTTCATATTTATCCCCTTAATTTCGGTATTTTTATGATCCCGTGCAGTGTATTTATCTTGAATTTGTCTCGTATTTATGCTACTAACTTTTTTTGGCAAGTATTTCTTGTTTTGTGTATTTCTCATGTGTTTTACAGGTATTTCATGCAAGTTAGTGCGAAGGAGAAATCAAAACAGTGAAAGAAACCAAGAAATGGAGAGTTGAAGGGAATTTTCGTAATTTTTCAGCCTTATTCCGGAGGTGGGACCAACTAGAAAGTTGAAGATCTCTAAATTACAAGAATACTGAAAAAAACGGCACCTCAATCCGAGCTACGGTGAAGAAGTTACGATATTTTGAAGTTGCACGATAATGAAGAGTCTAGATGTGCGGATTTCTGTAATTAATTATGCATTTAATGCAGTGCAACTCTTGGCAAAAACTTGTTCCACAAGCGAAATTTGATGCCAAATTCGTGCAACTTGGTGCTATAAAAGACCAAGCCCTACCTCATTTTCAAAGGGAGTTGAATTCTAGAGAGAGGGAGTCAAATTCTAGAGAGTAGAATAGAATTCTAGAGAGAGAATTAGATTTTAGAGAGTCTTTTTGTAAGTTTGAAGAAGAAGAATTTTTCTTGATTCAAGTTCATCTCTTTTCCCTATTGCTGAATTCAAGTAAAATCTTTCCATTCTCTAGTTTTATTATTTGCAATTTACTTACAATGCCTTGTGGATCCATATTTTTACATATGAATTTGTTCGTTAATCAAATCATGAGTAGCTAAATTCCCAAGGGTTGGGGTACATGAACTCAATCCAAGGCAAATTATTTATGTAGAAAATAGATGTTAAATTAAAATATTGATTGAATCGTGAAAGAAACTCATACAAACATTGTCAATCTTTTAATCTCTCTTGCCCTAGGTACTTGAGATGTTTAAGAACGCTTTGCGAGTATGATTTATCATTCACCGCTTTATAGTTACCTTTGATTTCGTATGGTGCGGGCTTGAACCTCATATACATAATGCTTAGAATCTATAAAGACTGGATCTAGTCAATAGTTTTAATTTACAATTCTATTATTCTATAGGATAATTTGTTAAGGATTGAGGGATTGTACCCTACCCTATTTTCTCCCATTTGTCAGACCTAAATCTTTTTGCAATTTTCAGTCTGTTTCTTTTAAGTAAAGTTTTTAATTCATTAGAAAGTTTCCCAATCTTTAATCATCTTTTTGTTTCTTTTAAGAAATCATTTCAAGGTTTAGTAATTTTTCTTGTTACTGTTTGGCAATTTCGATCCCTGTGGAGACGATCCCGACTTACCGGGTTATTACTTGAGCGACAAGGCTTGCACTTGAGCCTAGATAAATACGCACTTTTCAGAAAAATATTAAGTCGCGTCAGTTATTGTAGCCTTTTTTCCAAAATCTGAATATATATTTAAAGAAGAAAAGTTTAGAATTCAAAACGTTTGTTTAAAACCTCAATAATTATGAGTTTAAAAATACTAAATAAGTTATAAATCACGACTTGGGGTTTTGAACAATACATCGTAAGTATGAAGAACACTTCCCAAGTAACTATAAAATAGAAAAGCAAAAAACAAATGAAAATATCATTTATATTGACTCGATCTAGATAACAACCTCGTGAAAAAGGACTGGTTCAACAACTCCTAAATAATATCAAAGTAATATGCACTAAACTTTGACACTACGTTCAATATATGGCATTCTCAAGGCGATAATTAACTATCGCAATGATAGGTGAGTGAAATTTGGCTTTGTCCTGCCAACTAAAGGGAAATATTCATGGTGAAACCATGAATTTATATCCTCAATTCCAGCAACGAAAAGATAAAGTTAAAAGTGTACTTGATGCAAATTACATCATATCGCAATCCAACGAAAAAGTACATGATATGATTAAGTTTCCAATGACCAAGATCATGAGTTATAAAAGCAAGGACTTCCTCGTCATTTTTGTACTGCATGTTATCATTAAATTAGTAAGTGACAAAAATAAAAATAAAGAAAAGTGAACTTATGTTAAGAAAAAAATGTTAAAAACACAATTTTATGTCCCAAAAATGTACGCATCTGATTTCAATTTTGAAGTCAACTTATGGACATTCTCACACTAATATTTTGAATTAAAACATGACAGCACACTATTCAATTTACTTGTGTTAACATACAAATCGTTTAACTTAAAAAATTAAAAATAATACAGAGTAACACACTAACCAACATATAAGGAAACATTCCACCACCTCTTCCCACTACCCACTCTTAGTATACCCAGAAAACATGGAATTCCGAAAATACACTCTCCTTTCCGACATTTCATCAAATACCACACGGGCAATTCTAACTTGACCACAATTAGCATACATATGAAAGCACAAAATTTTAATTAATACTAAGTCACAAAACAGTTGTAACTAATATAGTGTCTCCAATTCCCAAAATATGAATGCTAAAAAGGAAAAGAAAAAAAAATAAACTTGTTAGAATTTATATGAATTCAAAAATAAACTCATGTTATATGATGCGCAATGTTACCAAAGAGCAACTTAATTTTATGTATCCGAATAAAATGTGTTACATTTTAGAACAAATTTTAAATCATTAGCGAGACTTGTTTCAATTCATAAACATTAGTGTAATTCAAAGTAACAAAGATTGAAAATAAAACAAAATGTAACCTGTTTCTTTATCGGATGCCTCGTGATACATGGTCTCATCCTTGGGCACGAGGTGCAACCCCTCATCGGGGGAACTATTGCAGACCCCACCAGCTGACTATGTTACTTAGATTTTTTTTAGACCCCTGCCCCTATTTATTCGAACCACTGCCTCGATACACTTATAGACTCTACACCTTTAAATTGAAGACCGTCCACTAACAATCGGCCATCATTGATTTAGACAAAAAGTGGGAATGGTCAAACTGAACAACACTGCGATTCAACAACAAATCCCAAACCAACCAACGGCTTGAACTGACCTAGCGACCCTCGACCTGTGCAAAATCAACGATGGATTTTTATCTCTCTGCCAGGCCGTGAATCGCAATAGATGAATCGAACTCCAAGATGCATTTGAAATGGAAACAACTGGATCATTCGACACTAAATTGTAAAAATTGAAACTATAAATTGCAAGGCTTGAAACTCAGATCTGAGTTGATTTTCATAAATATGTGAAAATTGACCATGGTAATGACTTGGATGGAGATGGAGATGTATTTCTCAAGTATTCGGGAATTAAATTGCCAGACACACGGTCTTCCTGGTTTGACAGGAGCATGCATTTTGAGGAATGCAAGTCTGCATGCTTGAAGAACTGCTCTTGTACAGCTTACATAAATTTGGACATACGCAGAGATGGAAGCGGGTGCTGACTTTGGTTTGGTGACCTGCTTAACATGAGAGTATATTCTAGTGGTCAAGATATCTACATCAAGATGGCTATAATCTTGTCTCTTAATCGAGATTATGGATGGAGGATCATTCTCAATCAATTGCATTTCTATTAATACTCTACAAAAGTGGAAAAACTTATACTAATAGTAGATTCATCATTATTTACTGGAGAACCTAAACATTGAGAAATTTCAAATAGATATTTAGGTTTATAATAATTAGTGTTGAAGATAGAAACCTATAACATACATGAGAAGTGGTAGGCTTAAGATCGAGAAGTTTGAAGATTGGATTCCACTTAAGAAGATTTAGAATACCTACTTCGAAAGAGATGGATCCCCTCAACCAAATCTATTACATGATTTCAAAAGAGGGAAATTTCATTTCAAAAAGTCCCTCGCCATCAATTGATATGAGTTATAACATATAATTTTACAATTAAAATATCAAATACACAAGAAAAAAACATGGGGAAATAATTCTCTACAGATTGATTGAAATAGGTAAATTTTTTCAAACACTTTGAATGAATCAACTGATATGAGCTATAGCTTAAAATTATAAAACACCATATGTGTTGTCAAGTTTTATTTGTTATAAAACTACCGCAAGTGCACGGGCTATTGAAATATAGCGGGTGTAAGTACGGGTCGAACCCACAGAGATTTCGTCGATTTTTATAAAATATTGACTGTCCAACTAGACATATGAGTGTATTAAATGTGATTGAGTTGTTAAAATAAAAATAAAGACGGAATAAACGAACAAGTACAAGAGATAATATTAAAGGTGGAAGAAACTAGGACATCGGATCCATTCGTCAATTTTAATTAAAGTAACACATTAATTTAATTCCGTGATTCCTAATTTATAACACAAAATATACCGACTCTCGTCGCGTACATTTCGGAGAATAAAACAATACATGTGCTCAAAATATTTTAACGTCTCTTAGATTAGACACCATAAATCCCTATTCCCTCGAAAATATCACGTTCTAAATTTTTAATGTGTATTTAAGCATGGGATATCAAAACATCTAAGTGCAAGCATAACCCATCAAAAATGACAAATCTAAATTTTTAAAGCATGAATTTATAATTAATTCTTGAGGTTTAAAAATACACTCTCGTGTATTTTTAAGCGAATACCGAATTTTTTTTATTTCAAATTAAAACATGTCGGAATATGTACGAAATTAAATTAACATGCGTGGTTTAATTAGTCATGACAAACATCACCTAAGTCCTAGTAATTAAACTACTCACACAACATATTTGACACACAAATATTGCAAGATGAAAAAATAATTTTCATTAATAAATATCAACTTACAAAATTTTTTGGTCCAAGACTTGAATTACAATAAACAATATGCTCCTCCAAAGTGTGCCTCCAAAATACTCTCTACACAATTTTTTCTTTTATCTCTCAAACTGTGTCTTTTTTTTCTCACTCTCTCGTCACTTTTTTTTTTGTTTTTGTTCCCCCCCTTGGGTGATGTAGGAATGGGTATTTGTAGGAGTTTAGTGTGAGCATGTAGTGGGAGTAGTGGGTAGGTGGGTTTGTGGGTAATTGAAGTGGGAAGGTGGGTGTTTCTTTCGGCAGAAGAAAGAAAAAAAAGAAAGGGGAAAAGGTTGGGTTGGATGGGTTTTAGTTTCTATTATTTTCGCCAAAAAATTTAAGTCCCTGACCTCACGCCCCTTTATTTCCCACTTCCCAGCCACTGAACCAAGCAATGCCTTTGGTAATAATATGCCTCCAATAATACATAAACCCTTACTTTGACCAGTTTCTAAAATTAAAAAATACACCCCCAAATTCAATATCTTCTTCATACGACCTCCGATCGATGAACCGTAAGAACCATCGTGACCCTCATTTCGATGCCAACAATATTTCAATAGTGTTCAGGTCTCGGGATTGACTTTGGGCGTTGAGCCGGGGCTTTGACTTTGACTTTCTTTTGAATTCGAACTTTGCACGGCCATAACTTCTTCGTTTCAATTCCGATTGATACGTCGTTTGAGCCCAGGCGTCCCTTGATTCAAGGACTTCAATTTCCATGGTTGGTCCGAGTCCGAAATCAGCCATTTGAATTTACAATTTTGCCCCTGAAGGTGCGTAAGTGACCTTTTCATGCTCAATTTGCGTCCGGACTTCACCGCTTTCTTTTTAAACCTGTCAATACTAAAAAAATAACTTGAACAAGAGATTAGCAATGAATATAAGATGTGAGCTTAAAGTTCCCAAAAGTGCATTATTAACCCCATTTATTCTTAAATTTGTATTTTTCTCTAAAATAATAAAAATATCTATAAAAGCTCTTTATTTATGATAAAATGGGAATAACAACACTTAGATTTGGGTGTAAATAATACAAAATAATGCACTCATCAAATACCTCCAAACCTAAACTTTGCTAGTCCTCGAGCAAAATTAAAATTTTAAAATCTAACTCACTTTCGTAGGAATCACGGTTGCACTTAGCATGTGCAACAAGCCGTTAAACCCCTAGGTTGCCCTAGTGGACGAGTTTTGTCTCGTGAGGGTTTGTAGTGAATATACCCACAAAATTCAAAAACTTGACTCAATACAAAAGACTCAAAAGTAATATAACCAAGTTTGAATGCAAACTTCATAAATATAGCAGAATTTCACTTTTCAATCTCAACTTATCGTGTGTGTGTGTGCATGGCCAATATAACCGTCCATTTCAAAAGATTTGATCGTTACATTTCTTAGTCGAAAGTTCGTTTTGATTTCAAAGTCTCACAGAATGCACTCACAATCGAACACTCGAAAATGGGTTATTTTCTCTTGGTATATGTGAATAAAAGAGTAAATTTATATGAACAAATTTCACATATACATGATCAAGAACGAACTTTTTATAATGGATGAATATGATCTCATGAACGGAAAATCGATTACTTTTTGAAAACATTGAATCACACCATAGATCCTATTCATCTTCTCTCCACACTTTAACTAACTTCACTTGAGATCGATTAGGACTTTCTTTGGTTTTATTGTATGCTCGAATTTTGGCTAGAAAGAATGGATTTTGGAGTTCAAAATTTCTGAGAATATAGAGGTTTTTCGGTATTTTGACTTTTAGGTACTTTTTCTCACCTCCATTTTTCTTTTCTCTTTCCTTTTTTTCTTTTATTCTCACATTTTCCCCCCCTTTTTTTTTTCTTTCTTTCTTCTCCCTTTTTTTTTCTTTTATTCTTTTCTTTTCACACATCATTCTTGCAACCTCATTTTCTTTTGGCCTTTTTCCAACCGTAATTTTACCCTAGTATTCTCAGAAAATGGGTATGGCTTCTTTTTATGGGTTTTAAACTCCTAGTTGGAGTTGGGTAGGGTAGTGGGCTTTCAACAAAAGACTTATATTATTTTTTTGCTCAAATGGGCTTGCAATGTAACAATGTAAAAAATGTTGGAGTTTGGGCTTAATTTTTGGGCTTTCAAACGAGGGCCTAATCTCATTTCTCAAGTTTCATTAAGTTGATTTGTGTCTCAAGACGACTTACTAAGACTTCTAGTGCGTAAGATTCTGATTTTGACCTTTTGTTTTCAATAATCGAACAAAACAATGAATTTGAGATCATCAACGAATTTATCACTGAAGGAAAGTTTGAGTTATTTTAACTCGGATTGATTTAAATCTCTCAAAAACGATGAATGGCACAATATCTCACCGGGCTAAAATCTCCACATTTATTCTTTAAGCATATTAACTTTCGCCTCAATATCCATTTTCGATCATATTATATGGCTAAGTGTAATATATTCTAAGTTGAGAGATTTGTGAATTAATTCTATATTAAGAAATTGTTTCAAAACTCACTTATATTGAAAATATTTTTGGATTTTTAATATTTATTTATTATTTTTTTTTTTTTTGATTTTTTTTTAGCAGAGAAAAATGACCTCAATACCCCCAAACCTAATTTCTACATTGTCCTCAATGTACAAGACAAAAATTGAAAAGGAGAGAAAGATATGAAAGATATTACCGTAATGAGGGACTTTCTCCAACACATGTTTCTTGGAAGAAAAATAATTACAAAAAGAAAAAAAAAAAAAAAAAAAACTATAATAAAAAAAATACGATCCAAGTTATGTTTACTCGTGGTATACCGGGTCTTGGAGGAGAATGTCCTCCACTTCCCGATCTCGCAATTCTAGATATGGCTTCAACCTTTGACCATTAACGTTGAAAATTTCACCATTTTTAGGATTCTCTATCTCAACCGCCCCATGTGGGTAGACTGTCCTAACAATAAAGGGACCGAACCATCTAGACCTTAACTTACCAGGAAAGAGATGCAATCTAGAATTGTACAAGAGAACTTTTTGTCCAGGCTCAAATGACTTCCGTAGGATGGACTTGTCATGGAACATTTTCATTTTTTCTTTGTACAATTTTGCGTTTTCGTACGCATCATTCCGAATCTCCTCTAACTCATTGAGTTGGAGTTTTCGGACCTCTCCTGCAGCAGGTAAATCGAAATTAAAGGTCTTAATGGCCCAATAGGCCTTGTGTTCTAACTCTACCGGAAGGTGGCAGGCTTTTCCGTAGACAAGCCTATACGGGGACATAGAAAGTGGGGTTTTATACGCAGTGCGATAAGCCCATAGTGCATCTAATAACCGTAAGGACCAGTCCTTTCGATTTGGATTCACTGTTTTCTCGATGATTAGCTTGATTTGCCTATTAGACACTTCAACTTGTCCACTGGTTTGAGGATGATAAGAGCATCCTACTTTATGCGTGACTGAATACTTTTTCATGAGACTCTCAAATGTTCGATTGCAGAAATGGGTTCCTTGATCGCTAATGATGGCTCGAGGTGTCCCGAATCGGGAAAAAATATTTTCTCGAATAAATTTGACTACCACATGGCGATCATTTGTCCGACTCGGTATAGCTTCGACCCACTTAGACACATAATCAACTGCCAAAAGGATGTAAAGATTACCGTAGGATTTCGGGATTGGACCCATGAAATCAATGCCCCAACAGTCAAAAACCTCAATAATCAATATGGGATTTAAGGGCATCATATTCCTACGAGTGATCTTTCCTAACCGTTGGCATCGGTCACAACTACTACTATAGTCATTGGAGTCACGAAAAATGGTGGGCCAATAGAATCCACACTGCAAAATTTTCGCAGCGGTTTTCTTAGTACTGAAATGACCTCCACAAGCTTGGTCATGGCAAAAAGAGATTACGCTCTGAATCTCATGATCGGGGACACACTTTCGAATTATTTGATCGGGACAATACTTGAAAAGATATGGGTCATCCCAAAAGAACTGCTTGGCTTCCTTTAAAAATTTAGAACGATCTTGCTTAGACCAATGCAGTGGCATTTCACCCGTCACAAGATAGTTCACAATATCGGCGAACCACGGAAGTTGGTTGATAAGGAACAGTTGCTCATCAGGGAAAGACTCATTAAGTGGCAACAAGTCATTGGAAGATTCAACGGTCAACCTAGATAGGTGATCTGCCACTACATTCTCACAACCCTTTTTATCTCGAATTTCAAGGTCAAACTCTTGAAGTAATAGGATCCACCTAATGAGCCGGGCCTTAGCATCCTTTTTAGATAAAAGGTGTCGCAAGGCCGCGTGATCGGTGAAAATGATGACTTTGGATCCTATCAAGTAAGACCTAAACTTTTCTAGCGCGAATACGACAGCCAAGAACTCTTTCTCAGTGGTGGAATAATTCAACTGAGCATCATTAAGAGTCCTGCTGGCATAGTATATAACATGAGGAAGTTTCTCATCTCGCTGACCCAGAACCGCACCTAGTGAATAGTCAGAAGCGTCACACATGATTTCGAAAGGTTGACCCCAGTCGGGGGGTCGCATAATAGGTGCTGAGGTCAATTCCTTCTTTATCCTCTCAAAGGCTTGAAGGCAATCATCGGTGAACTCAAAGGGTGTGTCTTTGGCTAGAAGATTGCATAAAGGCCGAGAGATTTTACTAAAATCCTTAATGAATCTCCGATAAAAACCGGCGTGCCCTAAGAATGATCGAATTTCACGGACAGTTTTTGGGGGTGGGAGATTAGAAATTAGATTAATTTTAGCCTTATCAACCTCGATACCCTTTTTAGAGATGATATGACCTAATACTATGCCTTGTTTAACCATGAAGTGACACTTCTCCCAATTAAGTACAAGGTTCTTTTCCTTACACCTCTTCAGAACGAGGGTAAGGTGGTGAAGGCACTCATCAAAATTAGACCCAAACACAGAGAAATCATCCATAAAAACCTCAAGAAACCTTTCGACCATGTCCGAAAAGATACTCATCATGCACCGCTGAAAGGTAGCGGGTGCGTTACATAGCCCGAAGGGCATGCGTCGATAAGCAAAAGTACCAAATGGACAAGTGAATGTGGTTTTCTCTTGATCCTCGGGAGTAATTGGAATTTGATTATAACCGGAATAACCGTCGAGAAAACAGTAATAGGGGTGACCGGATAATCTCTCAAGCATTTGGTCTATGAACGGAAGGGGAAAGTGATCCTTCCGTGAGACAGTGTTCAACTTCCTATAGTCTATACAGACACGCCAACCGGTTTGCATCCTAGTGGGGACTAACTCATTATTATCATTTCTCACCACTGTAACACCAGATTTCTTTGGAACAACCTGAATGGGGCTGACCCATTGGCTATCAGAGATGGGGTAAATAATACCCGCATCTAACAACTTGAGCACCTCGGCTCGGACGACTTCTTTAAGTATGGGGTTAAGTCTACGTTGTGCTTCACGAGAATTTTTAGCATTTTCTTCTAAGTGTATTCTGTGCATGCACACTGACGGACTTATCCCTTTGATGTCGGCTATGGTCCAACCGAGGGCTTCTTTGTGTTCACTGAGAACACGCAACAACTTACCTTCCTGTTCTTTATCTAGGTCAGATGCTATGATAACAGGCAAGGTATCAGAAGGTCCTAAGAACCTATACTCGAGTGATTCTGGTAACGGCTTTAATTCAAGCTCGGGGGCGTTTTCAATCGAGGGTGGAATAGGTGACATGGAAAGTGAGAGGGGCTCAGGTTTAGACTTCCAATTTCCTACTTCCATGATAGGGGCGGAGTCAAGAAGGGCATTGACTTCTTCGATGGACTGCTCGACATCAAATTCGGACCCAAAAAAGGCAAGACAAGATGCTAAAGGGTCGTCATTATAAGTTTGCTCGAAAGTCTCTCGGACGATACTATCAATCATGTCGACATCCACGGGTTCGTCGTCATCGGGTGGTTGTTTGGCCAAATTGAACACATTAAGGTCCATAGTCATGTTTCCAAATGATAGGTTCAATTGGCCGCTACGACACCGAATGACGGCATCAGATGTGGCGAGGAAAGGACGACCCAAAATAACAGGGATTTCTGCAATAGGATTTTGCACTTGTTGGGTGTCCAAGACAACAAAGTCGACAGGAAATATAAAGTCACCCACTTTAATTAGGACGTCCTCAACAATGCCTCTCGGAATTTTCACAGAACGGTCGACTAAGGACAAGGTAATCCTAGTCGGTTTCAACTCCCCCAAACCTAGTTTCTCGTACACGGTGTACGGCAGAAGGTTCACACTTGCTCCTAAATCTAGAAGGGCTTTCTCAATGAGGTGCTCCCCTATCTTGATAGAGATCGTCGGAGTACCGGGATCCTTATACTTGATGGGAGTTCGATAAGAAATGATCGAGCTTGCTTGCTCGGCGAGAAAAGCTTTCTTGGGTACGTTGGTGCTTCTCTTGAAGGTACAAAGGTCCTTCAAAAATTTAGCGTAGGATGGAACTTGTTGTATGGCATCAAGCAACGGGATATTAATTTGTACGTGCTTAAATACTTCTAACATTTTATCCACTTGCGCCTTTTTCTTTTGTGGCACTAAACGTTGTGGAAATGGAGCTTTCGGGACGTAGGTCTCAATAGACGGTTCAGAAGATGAGGGCGAGGAAGAAGGCGGATCCAAAGGTGGGTCCTTCTTTTCCTTACCTTTCTCGGATTCACTCATGGTGGGTCGTGAGACATTATTCTCAACTTCTTTACCTGACCTAAGCGTGATTATAGCCTTAGCATGCTCTTGGGGAGTGGACATGCTAGTGTTGTCTTGGACAACATACTGACCCCTAGGCATGTTTCCCTTAGGATTAGGCTCGGGTTGGCTCGGGAACATTCCTTTATTTCTCTCGCTCAAAGCATTGGCTAGTTGACTCACTTGTACCTCTAATTTGGCAATCGATTGGGTATTGGCATGCAAGTTTTGTTGTGTGGATTGAAGGACACTTTGCGTGGTCTGTTGGAGTTGCAGGGTACTTTGGGCAAGTAAATTCATCGTTTCTTCTAAGGATTGAATCTTTTGGGGTGAAGGGAACGATGGTGCGGGGGTGCTTTTTTGGAAACCCGGGGGTGGGTTACTTAAAGATTGACCTCCACTACCCTGGTATTGACCTTTAGACCATGAAAAGTTGGGATGATCCTTCCAACCTGGATTGTACGAGTTGGAAAATGGGTCGTACTTGGGCTTGTTTTGATAGAGGGCGTTTGCTTGCTCGGTGAGAGCTTTATGGGCCGGAAGGGCGGGGCAACTTTCGACGAGGTGGTCGAAACTATCGCAAAGTAAACACATAGGTGACCCTACATGTTGCACGGCGGCATGTGTGGCTCGGTTACCCTCTTTACTCATTTCCAAGGCTTCTAAACGACGGGCCAAGGTGGCCACTTTGGCATCTAATTCAAAACCTTGTTCTTCTGGTTGAGCATTACCCTCATTAATTGTGGTGGTCTTCGAATCCCGATGGGGTGCCCATCGTTGGGACTTTTGAGCAACGGATTCTAAAAACGACCATGCATCGGCCTCACTCTTTTCTGTAAAATCTCCACTACACATAAGTTCAAGCATAGATCGAGTAGTGTAATCGAAACCCTCATATAAAATCTGAATTTGACGACCTAATTCGATTCCGTGATGAGGACATTGCAGGAGCAAGTCCTTGAATCTTTCCAGGTACATCCATAAAGTCTCTACCTCTTTTTGATTGAAAGTATTGATGGCATGACGTATTGCCGCCGTCTTTTGGTTAGGGAAAAACTTTTGCAAAAATTCAACACTCAACTGATTCCATGTAGTGATGGAATTTGGTTTAAGTGAGAGTAGCCAACTCTTAGCTTTGTCCTTCAAAGAAAATGGAAATAGTTTTAGTTTAACAATCTCATCGGTGAGTTGTTGTAACCTAACCGTTCCACAAATTTCTTCAAACTCACGCACATGGAGGTACGGGTCCTCCTTTTCTGTGCCTCGAAAGATGGGAAGTAAATGAATTATTCCCGACTTGAACTCGAAATTGTTTGCATTGTGTGGGGGAAGAAGTATGCATGATGGTTGACTTGCCCTATTAGGATACAGGTAATCCTTTAGGGCACGAGTTGCTAGCTCATCTCCCATTTCGGTGAAAATCGAGGTGCTACCTATAATAGTATCGGGAATACTAGACTCCACTCTAGCTAAACGACCCGTAGAATCTCGACACCAACCTAGCATACACCGTACTCACTCGATTTTTTTTTTTTTTTTAATATATTATTATTTATATATATATATATAAAGCAAATAATTTGACACAGGACCACAAAATTCCTAAGCTAACACAAAGCAATTTGAGTTTATCTGAATTAGGTGAGGGGAAGTTCAATTTTTAAGATCTACTTTTTCGAGATTATTCGACGACAATGGGTCTCCGAAATAATCTCCCTAATTAAAGAGCTCCTAATTCTTGACGAGGGAGAATTTAAAAGACGACCAACTCCGGACTATCGCCTCAATTACCAAATATTTCCTCCAGGTAGGTGGTCGGTACGAAGACTCATTAAAAACCACCAATCCTAGTCAAGGTCAAAATGGCATCGATTTGAAAATTCCGTGTTTGGATTAGCTTTTAATCCTAGCCTTGAAAAGAATATGCCTATGAGCTATGTGACACCCTATGGCCAATGTCTAATATTTTTTTTAAATTAAAATTATGGCTTGGGTTATGCAGATGCTCGGGTAACTTAATGATTTGTGGGCCAAGGAGGGGTGATTAAATCCCCACCTTATCTTAAAATTGGGTTTTGCCCTTAAGTCAACTTATGCACGTGCTTATTGAAATATGCGAAAATAGTTTCACGTAGGAGCACACAAGACTTACCTCCGGCGTGGACTTTTTACGGTCACTTGTTTACGCCGGGCCGAAGTTTTATTTGACGTCGATCGGAGGGAAACGTCGCCTCCGTTTCAGTCGTCTCCGAGAGTACCTTGTGCGCGTGGCAAGATTGCACAAGTAACGTTAGCGCTTTTCCCACGGTTGCTTGCTTTTTCGATTTTTTTTTTTTTCTCTTTTCTCCTCTTTTTTTTTTCGCCCCTTTTTTTTTCTCTTGTTTTTTTTTTCTGAAAAAGAACACACAAAAAAAAATACCAAGCGTAAAGTGCAAAAATTATTAAATACAAAAATACTTACGCATGCATTTACAAGGAATTTGTACACTAAAAAAAAAGAACAAATAATAACAAAAAAACACACTATAAGAATGGAGGAAAAAAAAAAATTATATACCGAAAAAAAAATAAATAAATTATGCTACTGAAATGACTAAAAAAAAAATTCTAATTTTTTTTTGTTTTTTTTTTTTGATTTTTTTTTTTTTAAATTACAAAAACACGAAAATCTGGAGATTTCCCGGAAGAAAAAAAAAAAAATTTAATTACAAATTTTTCAAATTTTTAGTTGGTTTAAGACAAAACTAGTGTCAAAAACACTATTTAATTACAAAAAAACTTTAATTCCTTTTTTTTTTTTTTCCGCCTATAGAAACTCGAAATCTGGAAGTTTCCCAAAAAAAAAAATATTATTTTCGAAATTTTCAAAATCCTAAGTACTTTTGTGACAAACTAGTGTAAAAAACAACTAGTTTCTCATAAAACACTTAAAGCTTTTTTTTTTTTTTTTTTTTTTTTTTTTTTGGGTCTACTAATTAAAAAAAACGAATCTGGAAATTTACATAATTTTTTTTTTTTTTTCACGGTTTTTCAATTTTTTTTTATGTATTTTTGTGATAAACTAATGCCAAAAGTGCTATTTATTAAAAAAAACTTAAATTTGATTTCTTTTCTTTTCTTTTTTTTATTTTTTTTTATTTTATTACAGCAGCTTTGAATCTGAAAATTTTCTAATTTTTTTTTTTTTTTTTTTTTTATAATTTATTTCGAATTTAAAAATATTTAGTTAGTTTATGACAAAAGTAGTGTTAAAAACAAATAGTTTTCATAAAATACTTTAAATGTTTTTTTTTTTTTTTTTTAATTCTGAAAATAAAATAGTAAGTGGAATATTTGATTTTTTTTTTTTTGGTTTTTTTTTTTTTTTTTTTTTTTTTTTTTTTAACTAGTCCGAAAATCAATATTCTTAAAATCAATCGAAATCCCCGGCAACGGCGCCAAAAACTTGTTGTCAAGTTTTATTTGTTATAAAACTACCGCAAGTGCACGGGCTATTGAAATATAGCGGGTGTAAGTACGAGTCGAACCCACAGAGATTTCGTCGATTTTTATAAAATATTGACTGTCCAACTAGACATATGAGTGTATTAAATGTGATTGAGTTGTTAAAATAAAAATAAAGACGGAATAAACAAACAAGTACAAGAGATAATATTAAAGGTGGAATAAACTAGGACATCGGATCCATTTGTCAATTTTAATTAAAGTAACACATTAATTTAATTCCGTGATTCCTAATTTATAACACAAAATATACCGACTCTCGTCGCGTACATTTCGGAGAATAAAACAATACATGTGCTCAAAATATTTTAACGTCTCTTAGATTAGAAACCATAAATCCCTATTCCCTCGAAAATATCACGTTCTAAATTTTTAATGTGTATTTAAGCATGGGATATCAAAACATCTAAGTGCAAGCATAACCCATCAAAAATGACAAATCTAAATTTTTAAAGCATGAATTTATAATTAATTCTTGAGGTTTAAAAATACACTCTCGTGTATTTTTAAGCGAATACCGATTTTTTTTTATTTCAAATTAAAACATGTCGGAATATGTACGAAATTAAATTAACATGCGTGGTTTAATTAGTCATGACAAACATCACCTAAGTCCTAGTAATTAAACTACTCACACAACATATTTGACACACAAATATTGCAAGATGAAAAAATAATTTTCATTAATAAATATCAACTTACAAAATTTTTTGGTCCAAGACTTGAATTACAATAAACAATATGCTCCTCCAAAGTGTGCCTCCAAAATACTCTCTACACAATTTTTTCTTTTATCTCTCAAAATGTGTCTTTTTTTTCTCACTCTCTCGTCACTTTTTTTTTTGTTTTTGTTCCCCCCCTTGGGTGATGTAGGAATGGGTATTTGTAGGAGTTTAGTGTGAGCATGTAGTGGGAGTAGTGGGTAGGTGGGTTTGTGGGTAATTGAAGTGGGAAGGTGGGTGTTTCTTTCGACAGAAGAAAGAAAAAAAAGAAAGGGGAAAAGGTTGGGTTGGATGGGTTTTAGTTTCTATTATTTTCGCCAAAAAATTTAAGTCCCTGACCTCACGCCCCTTTATTTCCCACTTCCCAGCCACTGAACCAAGCAATGCCTTTGGTAATAATATGCCTCCAATAATACATAAACCCTTACTTTGACCAGTTTCTAAAATTAAAAAATACACCCCCAAATTCAATATCTTCTTCATACGACCTCCGATCGATGAACCGTAAGAACCATCGTGACCCTCATTCCGATGCCAACAATATTTCAATAGTGTTCAGGTCTCGGGATTGACTTTGGGCGTTGACCCGGGGCTTTGACTTTGACTTTCTTTTGAATTCGAACTTTGCACGGCCATAACTTCTTCGTTTCAATTCCGATTGATACGTCGTTTGAGCCCAGGCGTCCCTTGATTCAAGGATTTCAATTTCCATGGTTGGTCCGAGTCCGAAATCAGCCATTTGAATTTACAATTTTGCCCCTGAAGGTGCGTAAGTGACCTTTTCATGCTCAATTTGCGTCCGAACTTCACCGCTTTCTTTTTAAACCTGTCAATACTAAAAAAATAACTTGAACAAGAGATTAGCAATGAATATAAGATGTGAGCTTAAAGTTCCCAAAAGTGCATTATTAACCCCATTTATTCTTAAATTTGTATTTTTCTCTAAAATAATAAAAATATCTATAAAAGCTCTTTATTTATGATAAAATGGGAATAACAACACTTAGATTTGGGTGTAAATAATACAAAATAATGCACTCATCAATATGAAATACACAAAAAAATATTTTGGGAAATAATTATATACACATTGCTTCAAATAGTTGGTAGGGACATTTTTACAAACATGTTGAATGCAAAATAAATGGTGTTCAATTATATATATATATATATATATATATATATATATATATATATATATATACACGAAAATATTATATTGTGGGACAGAGTTATGTTACCAATTAGTGTGATCATATGAAAATTAGGTGTTGGTAGAAAGACATCGATCATAGTAAAATAAGTCCCAATTCTTAGAACATGATATAATTATTAACGAAATGGGTATAAAATCAAAAGAAACCAAACTTGGGCTAACGTTAATTTCAGGTCTTTCCTTCTAAACAAATTATTTTTTTGTTTTGTCTTTGGTCCTATCTTAAGCATAAAAATAAAATCAGATGAAATAACAAAAGTTAATAAATCTCAAATGAAATAGAAAATGAGGAGTTGCAATGAATATGAATATCAAAAGTAAAATTCCAAAACATTCTAAGTATCTAAAGTAAGGTAAAACAATAATTAGGCCTCACTATAGAAAGCAAAAAAAAAGAGTACTAAATATAGGTATTATGACATAATAAAATCTTATATTTTTTGTCATTACCTTCAGCCTTTTGCAATTGAAAGCATCCAAACTCTGAATTCAAGCATCACCTGTCAACAAACAACCTAAAGGGACAAAGACAACTTAAATCATATTGGCTGAATAACTAAAACCTTTAGAATTTTTTGTGAAAATAAAAACAATCTAAGTCTCATATGAATCATACATGTAATGAAGTAATTTCGATCGTTGATAGTTCTTAAGGAGCTATATGGATATGAAGAATATGAGAAAAATAGAGGATGCAAACGGTCATTGCCCATAACTTTTTGCTCTCTTTTTGCATTATCAGAGATATGAAGGAGAGGGAGTGAGACCCATGAAGAGACTAAAAGATGGGTACTAATTTCAAGGAAAGAGAGGGTGGAGTTATAGTCTCGGACGATTAGGTTTTTGTGAGACCTTTTGATTTAAGATTTAAAGGATTCCTTTCGCTGGATTATCTTTGGAATAATTGAATACACATATTTAATGAGGAGGACACGTGTAACTTTAGAAAGTTTTCAGGCAACAGTTTTTATATATATACATAGATGTTTATTTCTAGAAATACATTTTTTTTCTTGAAAATAAGTTATATTTATCTAGACAAATGTTTTTCCCCAAAAATATGTTTTTTCTTATTTTTTTTCGAAGACTTTTTCACTATTTTTAGATTTAAAAAAATCAAGTTTTAAAAATTTTGGAATGTCTTTACCATTATTTTTTGAATTTATTTTTTTTAAATCATTTTTTATTTGCTGGAAATTATTTTTATATACTGCAAAACTTTATATTGTTGAAATCATTTTTGTATTTTTGAAAATCATATTTTATTTGCTGAAAATAATTTATTATTGCTGAAAATTATTTTTATTCCCTGAAAATCATTTTTATTTACTGGAAATACTTTTATATTGCTAGAAATCATTTTTTATTTGCTGGAAATCAGTTTTATATTCTGGAAATAGTTTGATATTCTTTAAAACCATTTTTTTATTGCTGGAAATAATTTTTATTTGCGATAATAATTTATATTGCTGAAAATTACTTTTTTATTGTTGGAAATAATTTTTATTTTCTAGAAATGATTTATTATTGCTGGAAATCATTTATATTTTTTTTATGAACTTCCATATTTGTAAATATTTCTTTTTTGTAATTTTCCAATAAATATTAGTATTTTAAACATATTTTTTAGAATTATTTTTTTTTTGAATTTTGCTTACTAGAAATCATATTTTATATGGTGAAAATAATTTATATTGATGAAATTTGAAAACGCGAGGCCCCAATTTTTAAATCTTATCACAAAAAGTAATTTCCTTTTTAAAGATGCGGAAGCGAGATGATTCAACATAAACACAATTTTTTTTTTAATTTATCTCAAATTAAAATTAAACAACGTGAAATTAAATTAAACACACACTTACGTTAATTTCACTTAAACTAACTTAATTCAACCCAAGTCCTAAAAATTTTCCTAAGTCGTGTTTTCAATATTACAAAATTAGGCCAAACCGATTTTAACAAAATAAATGATGACTTGAATTAAATTAATATCAATTTTACCCAAAATATTAATTAGCACCAAATTAAACAAGAGTAGTGATGTAAACCAATTTTATCTTTTTACCTAAGCATGCATCTAAGGTGAGATTTGCAAAAGATAAAATAAACAAATAACCACTACGCCGCAATGTATGAGAAAAATTCCACAACGGGTAAAAACATGGGATGACCCTAGCCTTAAGTCCACTAAGTATGGTTTTACAATTATAAGACAGATGACTTACTTTCTCGACTCGACCCCTTTCAAGCCTTGACGCGTCTTCTTGTAAACACCTTCGCCTAGTCGACAACCCCGGAGCTCCACCGGAACCTTGAACTTCACCAATGAGACTTTAGGTACACCGCTAACCACACATGGTCCCTTTCACCATGTGAGAATGCCACAGCAAAACCCGAACTTCTTCTTTATGGGATGTAGAAGGAAACCCAAATGAACTCTGTAAGCATTAGAGTAAAACTCGGTGCCAAACACTCCAAGCAATGATATATATATTGAAACTTGGAATAAACAATATGGGTGAAAACAAGAGTGTTTTATGATTTTTTTCTTGAAAAATAGACACTCAAAAACATAAACTTTTTCTTGAAAACTTGAACTCTCAAAGCTATCTCTAGGAGATGGAGGATAGTGAAAAAGTTGGTTTTCCAAAGTTGATTCCCGGACTTGATAAGTCTGTCAAAAGTCAGTGGGGAAGAGTAGTGCAAAACGTGGGAAAAACTGCCAAAGAATTTTTTTGCCTGAAATCTCATTCGAACGAGATTTTCGTTCGAACGAAGTCTCGTTGAGGATGTGCTCACAACTCATAGTCAGAGGAGTATAGTGGGTGAACTTGTCATCACCCGACCTTTTCTTTCCATCTTTATTTATTTGGGACTTCCCACTACTACCGCGGTTCTCATCCTCATACTTGGCGGCCATTGCCTCTTATACATTCATGACTTTTCCTGCGGTTGCCAGGAGCTCCGCCATAGACCTAGGAGGGTCTTCTGCGAGTTTCCACAACAGCTTCCCTTTCTGCAGACCCCCTATGAGGGCGGTCATGGCTATATTCTCTTCATAATCTTCGACCTCCAGCTTCTCTTTGTTGAACCTGGCTATGTAGTCTCTTAGGCTCTCGTCCTTGCCCTGCTTGACATACAGCAGGTGAGTAGTCTTCTTTTGAGGTCTCACCCCAAAGAAGAAGTTGTGGATGAATTGTTCTGCCAAGCCTTTGAAGTTCTCAATTGATATCTTCGGAAGAGAGGTAAACCAGCTGTGTGCTGCTCCTGTTAAGGTCCCAGAGAAGGCCCTACACTTCATGTCATCGGGTATCGAGTAGATGTCTGCTGCCGACTGATACATCTCGATTTGATGTACAGGGTTGGTGCTGCCATCATACTTGGGAGACACCACAGGAGGTTTGAATTTAGCGGGAGTTGGGAAGCTCACTATCCTAGCCACAAATGAAGAGCCCTTTGAGTAACCCCTTTGTAATGGGTCCCTACTTTTGATGAGGTCTCCTATCGTCTCCTCAAGGCACTGGATAGAGTCATTCCACGGTCTTCTACCATCGGCTTGGCCGAGGTTATCCCCAGCCGCCTCCAAGGGGTGGACTGAGGGTTCCCCTGCCACAGCACAACGTCGGTTGTTGACCTCTTCCTGGTCCCTACCCCTTCTTTCACAGCGTCGGCCTTGGTCTGGCTGACCCTGTCTGTTTCCTCTTCGAGAGCCTGCTGCGCTCCTCGATCTCGATAAACTTTGTCTTAGGTCATTCATTGGACCCAACCTCTCAAAGGCTGACCGTTTGCTCAATCGATCAAAAGCCGATCCTCGCAATTGGGCCTCTTCAGCTCTTCGGCCAGCACATCCTCAACTTTGCTGAAGAGGACGAACCGTATTGTTCGAAACCTCATATGGCTCCCAATAATCTTCTGGGGCCTCTTCTGCCTCTAGATCGTCATACCTGTCCTCTGGGAAAGGGTTTCCTTGCCTCCCCAGGCGTAAGCGCCTAGGGTCAGCAACGTCCCTTCTCCGCTGGGGTATAGGTTGGTCCTTCATTGGTGCCTGGGGTGGTCCCCTGGCGTCAGGATGAGGCTGAACAGCCATCGAAGTGATCATATCCGGTGAGACTCCAAAGTGCTCAACTAATTTGGAAATAGTGACAAAATTGGTTGTCTAACCTAGAATCCAAAGTGCCTCAGAACTTATCTCTCTAATCCTCTTCAATAATCCAAGAAGGTATAAATTGAATCACACTACACACAATTAGAAGTGCATACACGTGTATATATTTCTTAAAATTGAGTGTGTGTTAAATTCCCCTTAAAATGGTGCTTTAATAATTTTTTGGGAATTTTTAAAACACTTTTAAACATTTTTTAAATAAATGTTTTCATTAATAAAAATGTGTTTATAAAATTTGTGGGGTTAATTTGCTATTTTGGAAACATCAGTTTTCATTGGAATGTTTGATTGGGTGGAATGTAAATACGCTAGAGACTTCAGGGTGCTGCCTGTAATTAAGTTTGACGCGCGTTTGTGAGCCACTCATATGTCAACACTTGTCATCCTCCTATTGTATCTGTTTGTGTTTGTTATGTGAGAGGGTTGGATGGTGCATTGCTGATCGTTGGATCATTCCTTATCGATGGACTGCATGTGTTTTTAGTCAATCCTGGTGCTATATCTATGAACAAATCACAATCATCTTAACCACCGCTATTTCATAACCCTTGGATCAAGTCAAAGTTAGAAAGACTTGATCTCAGCCCTTGATTGCCTTCGTCGTTCCAGAACCTTCCCTCTCTCCTATATAAACCCTCCACTTCTCATCCTTTCAAGACTTTTGGGCATTCGTCATTTCTGAGAGAAAAAAATAGAGAGAAGAGATAAGTAAGAGAGAAGAGAGAAAAGAAAAGAGAGAAGAGAGAGAAAGGAAACTGTGTTAGCCTAACCCTAACCCTAACCCTAAACACTTCAAACTCTGAATCAAACCTTCGTTTTTATAACACGCCAAACACAACCTTGAGTGTTTGAGAGAGAGTGGTTTGTTCATTTGATGCTGTAACCTCTTGATCTGTGATCTTTGTACCAACTTAAACATTCGTGTGAAGATCTACATTTCTTCTTCATAGAAATTGTAGATTTACACTCTGCATGTTACATTTCACTAGATCTGTATATTTCTTACTTGATTTAAGAAAATCTTTACTGATTTAGTTTTGAAAATGTTTTATGGTTTCTATTCTTTCGAAACTTAACCTTGACCTAGTTGGATTCGCACTTGGAGATTTTCAATCTCAAAAATAATTTTAAAACAGAGATTGATTAAGGTCTTGTCCGATTTCTGAAGCACGATCTCCGTGGAATCTGGGATAGATTAAAGGTCAAAAAGGGTTCAAGTTCTGTATGAAAGAAATAAACTAAAATCACAGAATATAGTCTTTATATGTAATTTTCTAGGACTGTCTGTAAATCTAAGTGTGTGTGAGTTCATGCATGTGAATAGGAATCACATCACAAACACTTAACACACTACAACACTAAAAGTGTTGGGATTAAGATCAAATATTATTGAGTCTACGTAAGGAAGCTAAAGCAAAGGAAGTTATCAAACTGGAAGAACATCATCAACAATCAGATCTATGAGAAGTTAGAAGGACACCAAGTGGGGTATATTCCTAAACTTAGAATAGGTTGATTTGTGTGCATGTATGTTGTATTGTTTGTAACTATTATTTGTTGTTAGTGGATTTTTACTTTTGTGACTTAGAATTCACCGTGGATGTTTCCTCTATTGGGAGAGGTTCTACCACGTTAAAAACTGTGTGTTTTTTATTATCTTCATCTACTCATCTCATTCTATAGTGTGCTGAATTTTTGAAACTATCTTGTTTTAAAACTGATTACAAAGTCTTGATTACTCTCGTACATAAGTTTTTTTTGTAAACACAACTTGTTGTTTATAATTTTTATTTTCAAAAGAAAAGGGTTTCTTCAACAAACATCTCGGAGTTGCTTATACAGTTTAATCTTGTATTAAACGGCATTAGCAACGTTTTTCAATTGGTATCAGAGCCCTATAAACTTTTATTTCAAAAAGATCTTGTGTTTCTAAAATTGTTTTCAGAAAAACCTAACTATGGACGCGAAGAATGGAAGGTTTTGTAATCTTTCCAGACCTCCACTCTTTGATGGAAACAACTTTGCTTACTGGAAAGTAAGAATGGTTGCCTTCATCCAAGGGACTTTAGGAGATGATGTCTGGGACATTATTGAAAATGGATACACTTATCCTACTAAACCAGCCACTGAAGGAAGTGATGAGAGGGTAAAGAAAATCTTAAGTGAGTTTACCCAAGAAGAGAAAACCATTTCTCGAAATAACAATAAAGGCAAGAATGCCATTTTTATGTTTATTAATGAGTATGAGTTCAAGAGAATCTCATCTTGTGCCACTTCTAAGGAAGCTTGGGACGCATTAATCACTGCCCATGAAGGAGACTCAAGAGTTAAAGCTGCTAAAACTCAAATGCTTACCCAGCAGTACAACTCTTTGATTATGTCTGACTCTGAGTCTTTTGATGACTTTTACATGAACTTAACTGATATAGTTGAAATAGCGTTGCTAAAGCCGTTTATTGAAAGTAAACTATTTAAGCAACTACGAAAGTTTGTTGAAGAAACTCTTTACTTAAATCAAACTGATTTTGAACACAAGATGTGTTAACAAAAATTATGTACGAGATGTGGACAAGATTTGACAACAAGTTTTAGTAAACAGTTTAAAATATTTTAAACTCAGCACACATTAGAATGGGATGAGAAAATGTAGAAATATTAATACTCAGGATTTTTAACGTGGTAAAACCTCAACCTTGAGGAAACATCCACGACTCCCTCTGCAGAGTAAAACAAGAAAATATCACTAAAACAAATATGTGAGTTACAACCTATATAACTAACATGCACACAATAACAAGTCTATACAAGTTCAGGATTATACCCTCTGGCGTCCTTAAACTTTTCTGCAGATCTTGATTGTTGATGTAGTCTTCTCAGTTTGTCAACTCTTCCTTTGTTTCAGCAGTATACGTCGACTTATGTTCACCAAATCTTATAGCCAACACTTTCAGTGTTTGTAGTGTGAAGATGTTTGTGAAAAGTGTTCTATAACACATGCATGAACTCACACACACTTATATTTACAAACAGTCCTATACAAATTACATATAAGTCTATATGCAGTGAGTTTGTTGTTTTTCTTTCTTACAAAACCAAGAACCTTTTGACCTTTCAATATAACCCAGATTCCACGGAGATCTTGCTTAAGAAATCGGTCAAGACCTTTTTCAATCTATTTTGAAAATATTTAGGAGATTGAAAACCCTCCAAGTGCGAATCCAACTAGGTCAGGTTAAGTTTTGTAAAAACAGAAACAAAAAAACATCTATTGTTGATTCTGAAGGAAGAAAATGTTTTAACAGAAAACAATCAACAACGAACTTCTCAAGATGAGAAATAAAATGCAACTAAGTGTGTTGTGACATGAAAAACTTCAGATCTATGATTTCTATTGAATCAGAAACAAGATCTGAGTAAGTGCCTAAGTTGGAAATAAGATTTTATGAACACAAGGTTACAGCAACCCAGAAATGACTCAACTCGAACTCTCATAAACTCAAGAAACACTAAGTATGGTGTTTATTTGGTTATGGTGTTTTTTGGAGAGATAAGTGGTTTTAGGTTGGAGAAGATTTGACGAAGTTAGGGTTTCTAACTTGACTCTCTGGTTTCTCTCTCTCTCTTCTCTCTTCTCTCTTCCTTCTCTCTTCTCTCTGAGAATTTTCAAAGTGGAAAAAGCTTTCGAAGGCTGAGATGAGAGGTCTTTAAATAGCAAGAGGAGAAGGTTCCAGACTATCGTTCAAAAACAACGTCTGAGATTGAGTCAAGCTTCTTTGACTTCAATCCAAGGGCTCACAACAGGCGGTGGATTAAACAGGCTGTGATTGGCTTAAAGGTTTACACGGGGATTCACTCAGGCGACATGCAGGCCATTGATAAGGGTTGATCCAAGGGCTATAAACATGCGAAGTTTTGTCTCTGTAAAGAAACACAACTCTGGCCAATCAGAGAGAAGCAAGTGTTGGCCAAAGGACGAATGCAATCGCACGTCCCAAACTAATTACAAAGCCAACCCTGGAGTCTCTAGCGCTTTCGGTTTCTACCCAGAGAAACTTTAGGCCAAAAAACACAACAATACATATTTAGATATTAACCCCAAGACTTTTTAAATCAAGTTTTAATTTAATAAAACCTTAATTAAAAGATGTTTAAAATTCCCAAAAAATTAATAAAAATCAAATTGAGGGATTTAAACACACTCACCACATTAATACACATAAAGGTGCAATATTATATGCAAGAATTAAGTTCTAAGTGTGTGAGTGATGGCTATAGTCTCAGGATCATTACAAGATGAATAGGAGAAGAAGCAACACAATCTCTGAGGCTCTTTGGTTTCTAGGATGGACACAATTTTGTCACAATTTCCAAACTAGATGAGCTCTTATACAGTCTAGACTCAAATGAGTCAAAAGTATAAGGGCTTCAATCTCCCCCTTTGGAAATATGAGACAAAATATCCTTTGAGTCATCTAGAACTTGTAGGGCGACAATCAAAAAGAAAAACCTATTCCTATAAAAGTTCTATCTACCCAAATCCTAGAAAGCAAAAATTACATAACTCAACTATATACAGTTTAACATCCTATAATTACAATAGAGAATGACTGTACAAGAAGAATACCTGAAAAGAATTACTAAGATCAAGCTGTTTAGTATATGCAGAAATAGACTCAAATTTCTCCCCCATTTTGTCTCAAATGGACAAAGGGAAGGAACTTGGAAAAATAACAGGTATTTACTCGACACAAACCATACCAATAGATTTACGTAAAGAAATGAATCTATTATAATCAAGAGGTTTGGTAAATAAATCTGCAAGTTGTAGATCAGTAGGAAGATAATTGATTTCTAATTCCTTGGTTTCAACTAATTCACGAATAAAATGATGTCTTATATTAATGTGCTTAGTTCGCGAGTGTTGAACCGGGTTCTTAGAAATATTAATCGCACTTTGATTATCACAATAGAGATGAAGTGTTGGTTCTAGAATACCATAATCACTTAGCATTTGTTTAAGCCACAATAATTGGGCACAACAGCTACCGGCGGCTATGTATTCAGATTCAGCAGTCGAGAGAGATGTGCAGTTCTGTTTTTTACTACTCCATCCTACCAAGTTATTACCAATATAACAACATGCGCCTGAAGTGCTTTTACTATCATCAGTACAACCAGCCCAATCAGCATCAGTGTACCCAATAATAGTGCTCGGTGTGTCATTCGTTTACCAAATTCCTAAATTTAGAGTGCCTTTAACATATTTAATTATCCGTTTAACAGAGTTTAAATGGCTCTCTTTGGGGTTGTTTTGATAGCGCGCACAAACACACACAGCATACATGATATCAGGACGCGAGGCAGTCAGATAGAGTAATGTGCCAATCATACTACGATATAAAGTAGGATCTACAGATTTTCCATTTTCATCTTTTGACAATTTTTCTGTAGTACTCATAGGCGTTTTAGCACTTTTAGCACTTTCGAGGCCAAATTTTTTAACTATCTCTAATGCGTACTTAGTCTGCGAAAGAAACAATCCATCTGGTTGTTGTTTGACTTGGAGACCTAGGAAGAACTGTAACTCCCCCATAAGGGACATCTGAAATTCCTTACTCATAATTTCAGCAAAAGATTTTACTTCTGAGGTAGAAGTAGATCCAAATATGATATCGTCTACATAGATTTGAGCGATAGTAAAGTGTTTGCCAAAATGTTTGACAAATAAGGTTAGGTCATTTCCACCTCTTTTGAAACCTTTATCCAGTAGAAAACTGGACAGGCGCTCATACCAAGCTCTAGGAGCTTGCTTAAGACCATATAAAGCCTTTTTCAACCGAAATACATGATTAGGATAATTAGGGTCAATGAACCCTTTAGGTTGTTCTACATAGGTTTCCTCGGCAAGTATTCCATTAAGGAACGCAGATTTAACATCCATTTGATATAATGTAAAATGCATGTGACAAGCTATAGCAAGAAGCAGACGAACTGATTCTAAACGAGTAACATGAGCAAACGTCTCGTTAAAATCAATTCCTTCTATTTGGGAATAACCTTGAGCAACTAGTCTAGCTTTATTTCTAATTACTATCCCATTTTCATCAGTTTTATTTTTGAAAATCCAACGAGTACCAATAACCTTTTTGTGATCAGGACGTGGAACAAGATACCATACATCATGAATGACAAATTGTAAAAGTTCATCCTGCATAGCAGAGATCCAGTGTGAGTCATTCAATGCCTCATTTACATTCTTTGGTTCCACAAGAGACACAAAGCATGCATAAAGAGCATAATTTCTAAGTTGGGATCTTGTACGTACTGGTTCACTAGGGTTACCAACTACGTTGTTTATGGGATGGTCTTTAGAAACCCAGTTAGGTACTTCAGGTGACTCAATAGGTAATGAATTATCTATTTCAGAAGAGTCATTTTCTAAAAGATTTGAAGATTCTTCTTCAATAGTTAATTCACTAGTCTTGCTTTCTATAGTAGTGTCACTAACAATTACAATTATTGATTCCATTAAGGTTTTAGTGCGAAGATTATACACCCGATATGCTCTACTGTTAGGTGAATATCCTAAGAATATGGCTTTATCTCCCCTACTCTCAAATTTAGATAAGTGTTCCCTATCTTTGCACACATAGCAGGTACTACCAAAGGTTCTAAGGTACTTAAGATTAGGCTTTTTATTGTACCAAAGTTCATAAGGGGTTTGTTTGGAATTCTTTCTAAGATAGACCCTATTAATAAGATGGCAAGCTGTACGAATAGATTCTACCCAAAAATACTTAGGTAAATGCTTGGCATGGAGCATGACACGTGCCATCTCTTGAAGGGTTCGATTCTTTCGCTCAGCTATACCATTTTGTTGAGGAGTCTTAGGAGCACTGAACTCATGTTTGTAACCATTATAGTCACAATATTCTATAATACCAGTGTCTTTGAATTCACCACCTCTATCACTTCGGATTCTATTTACTTGAGTGTCTTTCTCATTCTCAATCCGTAAAAGAATCTTTAAAAAAGTTTGAAAAGTATCGAATTTCTGTTTTAAGAAAGCTACCCAAGTGAATCTAGTGAAGTCATCAACCATAACTAGAATATAACTGTGTCCACAGAGACTAACAGTTTGAGAAGGACCCATTAAGTCCATATGGATGAGTTCTAAGGGATTAGAGGTAAGGATATCTTTAACCCTTTTATGAGGTGCTTTAACAATTTTTCCTTCTTGACAGGGACCACAGACAATGTTATGAATAGGTTTAATTTTTGGTATTCCTCTAACTATTTGTTGAGAGGACAATTTACTCAAATTTTCGTAATTAATGTGACCCATTCTGTTATGCCATATCTCATTGTCATCCATTCTGGCAACATTACAGATTTCAGAACTAGACATGACAGTATAACAATTGTCAGGAGTCCTGAATCCTGTAATTAAGCATTCTCCCTTTTCATTTAAAATCTTGCAATTGTTCTTTGAAAAGGTAACAGTATAGTTTGAGTCACAAAATTGCGAAATGCTAAGTAAATTAGCCTTAAGACCTTTAACTAAGAGAACATTTTCAAGAACAGGAAGTCCTTTTTCGTTAAGAGTTCCTTTGCCTATGATCTGGGATGATACTCCATCACCAAAAACAACTTTTCCTCCATCAAAGATGGTTTTATTAAAAAGTTTTGTATCATCACCAGTCATGTGCTTGGAACATCCAGAATCCAAATACCAACCAGAAGATGTAAGTTCAGCTTTTAGGGCAGAAATAACAATATTACACTTCATCTGGGGTACTAGATCATCTTTTCTAACCCAAATTGCTCTGGTTTTCTGTTTGCGCTTGTTTGCTCTCACTTGGTAAAATTTGCGAGCATTAGATTTTTGTTGAAAAACATTTTGCGCATGATTTTGAGTAAATTTAAACACCTGAGCATTTGATTTAGAAAAGTTTCTGGGATTCCTTCTAGTAAATGTCCTTTTAGGTTTAGTCTTTCTATTCCTATAGTTGGAGTTTTTGTCTGGTGGCCTGGGAAGGACATAATTGTTACGACTCCTCCTAGAATAGTTAAAGTTTTGATACATAGAAGTATTGTAGATAGGCTTAATCAGTCTCCTATCATAGCAATCATCGAAAGAATGTCCGTATATATCACAATAGGAGCAATAAAGATTGCTCAGAATGGAGTTTACCTTAGGGAAGTCTCTAAACAAAGGTTTTGAGAAATTTTGAGGCGGAATTTTATTCCTAGGTAGCACAGGTTTGAAAGAAGGCTCACTTTTCCTAATTGGGGGGCAAACATATTTTCCTTTTGGTAAACTTTCATGCTTAGAGAAACTTGCATCTCCAGTGTTAGTGTTTTGATGATCAAACTCAGTTTTTAGTGAATGAAAGTCTGGACATGTTTCAATAGGTCTTTTCCCTCCTGACACAAATTTGATAGGTTCAACATGTTTTGTTTGTGTCTTCAAATTGGGGCAAAACCTTATACCAGTTCGATCATCAGAATTGGTTTTAGATTCAGCAGCGAATTCCTCAAAACATTTAGAATTGTTTTCATATTTTGTAAATTTTTTGAACACAGTTGCTGTCTTTTCTTTGGTTTGTTCCAATTCTAATAATGTCCCTTTGTATTTTTTCTCCAGAATTTCATTAGCTTCAGTCAAAGTTTTCAGTTTTTCATCAAACACTTTGATATCACTTTCATGAGACATGCATTGAGTAGTATACTCTTCAGCATTCAGTTTTACCATCAGACTTAGATCCTCTAGCTTTTTGGTAAGATCTTTCACAATCTTTTCTAGTCTAGTGCTTTTCTTAAGAGATTTGGCATATAGTGTGTGAATGTCTGGGAGATCTTCATTGTCTGAGTCACTAAGTGAGGTGTGTGAAGTGACCCCTAAGGTTTCATTTCTTAAACTCACGCACCCATTGACATCAGCAGTATCGATTCCCCTTTGACTCACACACCCCGAGGAAGAAGTATTAATGTTCTCAGTAAGCAAAGCATCTAAACCAGTTAAAGTATGATTCAAAGCAACAGAACTAGAATTACTAGACTCATCCTCACTATCAAGCACAGGCATATCATCATTATATATGATTTTGGCAAAGAAGGATAAACAAGGATCAAAACCATCAGATGTCTCAGGTTCCTCATTTTCAGAGTCACTTGAGTCATCCCATGTTTTGCAGATGTTGGATCTAGAGTGTTTATTTTGGGTATTTAAATTAACTCTACAGTCTTGAGAAATGTGTCCTAGTTTACCACATCTATAGCATTCAGTCTTCTTGAGGTCTCTGTGAGGTCTCGTGTTGTCCTTGTTCTGTTTGTCATGAGGTTTCTCATGGGACTTGTGATTTGAAGGAGTTGAATAATTAGACTTGCCCTGTCTATTTGCAATACTGTTTCTAAATTTAACAATTTTCTTAAATTGTTTTGACATTAGGGCAATCTGATTATCTAGACTTTCTAAGTCACAGTCCTCATCAGAATCATTACTAGGAGTGTTTAACTCAGGCTTAGTCATCTTAGAAGTAAAGCTAAGATTGGAATTGGTATGTTTCCTATGAGTGTGGGTCAATTGTTTCTTAAACTCCAATTCCATTTCCACAGTTCTTAATTTGCTACTGAGTAATTCAAGAGTGAGATTTAAATCACACATTTCCTCAATAGCATATCTTTTATTGTCAAATTTCTGTGGTAATGATCTCAGAATTTTAGACACAATTTCTTGTCTATCATAAGTTATACCATTAGCATGCAGTTTAGTGACAATATCAGTCAGGTTCATATAGAAGTCATCAAAAGACTCAGATTCAGACATGATTAAAGAATTATATTGTTGAATTAACATCTGAGTTTTAGCAGCCTTAACCCTAGAGTCTCCTTCATGGGCAGTAATCAGGGTATCCCATGCTTCCTTAGAAGTGGTACACGATGAGATTCTCTTGAACTCATGTTCATTTATAGACATAAATATAGCATTCTTTCCTTTATTATTATTGCGAGAAACTTGTTTCTCTTCTTGAGTAAACTCACTTAATATTTTCTTAACCCTCTCATTACTTCCTTCAGTGGCTGGTTTAGTAGGATAAAAGTAACCATTTTCAATAATGTCCCAGACATCATCTCCCAAAGTTCCTTGAATGAAAGCAATCATCCTTACTTTCCAGTAAGAAAAATTGGTTCCATCAAAGACTGGAGGTCTGGTCAAGTTACCATATCTTTCATTTTTCTCGTCCATGATAGATTTTGAGAAAACAGTTTCAGAAACTCAGGATCTTTTTGAAAAAAGTTCACCAAAAGCTCTGATACCAATTGAAATAGCGTTGCTAAAGCCGTTTATTGAAAGTAAACTATTTAAGCAAATCCGAAAGTTTGTTGAAGAAACTCTTTACTTAAATCAAACTGATTTTGAACACAAGATGTGTTAACAAAAATTATGTACGAGATATGGACAAGATTTGATAACAAGTTTTAGTAAACAGTTTAAAATATTTTAAACTCAGCACACATCAGAATGGGATGAGAAAATGTAGAAATATTAATACTCAGGATTTTTAACGTGGTAAAACCTCAACCTTGAGGAAACATCCACGACTCCCTCTACGGAGTAAAACAAGAAAATATCACTAAAACAAATATGTGAGTTACAACCTATATAACTAACATGCACACAATAACAAGTCTATACAAGTTCAGGATTATACCCTCTGGCGTCTTTAAACTTTTCTGCAGATCTTGATTGTTTACGTGGTCTTCTCAGTTTGTCAACTCTTCCTTTGTTTCAGCAGTATACGTCGACTTAGGTTCACCAAATCTTATAGCCAACACTTTCAGTGTTTGTAGTGTGAAGATGTTTGTGAAAAGTGTTCTATAACACATGCATGAACTCACACACACTTATATTTACAAACAGTCCTATACAAATTACATATAAGTCTATATGCAGTGAGTTTGTTATTTTTCTTTCTTACAAAACCAAGAACTTTTTGACCTTTCAATATAACCCAGATTCCACGGAGATCTTGCTTAAGAAATCGGTCAAGACCTTTTTCAATCTATTTTGAAAATATTTAGGAGATTGAAAACCCTCCAAGTGCGAATCCAACTAGGTCAGGTTAAGTTTTGTAAAAACAGAAACAAAAAAACATCTATTGTTGATTCTGAAGTAAGAAAATGTTTTAACAGAAAACAATCAACAACGAACTTCTCAAGATGAGAAATAAAATGCAACTAAGTGTGTTGTGACATGAAAAACTTCAGATCTATGATTTCTATTGAATCAGAAACAAGATCTGAGTAAGTGCCTAAGTTGGAAATAAGATTTTATGAACACAAGGTTACAGCAACCCAGAAATGACTCAACTCGAACTCTCATAAACTCAAGAAACACTAAGTATGGTGTTTATTTGGTTATGGTGTTTTTTGGAGAGATAAGTGGTTTTAGGTTGGAGAAGATTTGACGAAGTTAGGGTTTCTAACTTGACTCTCTGGTTTCTCTCTCTCTCTTCTCTCTTCTCTCTTCCTTCTCTCTTCTCTCTGAGAATTTTCAAAGTGGAAAAAGCTTTCGAAGGCTGAGATGAGAGGTCTTTAAATAGCAAGAGGAGAAGGTTTTAGACTATCGTTCAAAAACAACGTCTGAGATTGAGTCAAGCTTCTTTGACTTCAATCCAAGGGCTCACAACAGGCGGTGGATTAAACAGGCTGTGATTGGCTTAAAGGTTTACACGGGGATTCACTCAGGCGACATGCAGGCCATTGATAAGGGTTGATCCAAGGGCTGTAAACATGCGAAGTTTTGTCTCTGTAAAGAAACACAACTCTGGCCAATCAGAGAGCAGTAAGTGTTGGCCAAAGGACGAATGCAATCGCGCGTCCCAAACTAATTACAAAGCCAACCCTGGAGTCTCTAGCGCTTTCGGTTTCTACCCAGAGAAACTTTAGGCCAAAAAACACAACAATACATATTTAGATATTAACCCCAAGACTTTTTAAATCAAGTTTTAATTTAATAAAACCTTAATTAAAAGATGTTTAAAATTCCCCAAAAATTAATAAAAATCAAATTGAGGGATTTAAACACACTCACCACATTAATACACATAAAGGTGCAATATGATATGCAAGAATTAAGTTCTAAGTGTGTGAGTGATGGCTATAGTCTCAGGATCATTACAAGATGAATAGGAGAAGAAGCAACACAATCTCTGAGGCTCTTTGGTTTCTAGGATGGACACAATTTTGTCACAATTTCCAAACTAGATGAGCTCTTATACAGTCTAGACTCAAATGAGTCAAAAGTATAAGGGCTTCACTAAGTTGCATGCTAATGGTATAACATATGATAGGAATGAGATTGTCTCTAAAATCCTAAGATCATTACCACAAAAGTTTGACAGTAAGAGGTATGCTATTGAGGAAATGAGTGATCAAAACCTTACCCCTGAGTTACTCAGTAGCAAACTTAGAACTGTGGAAATGGAATTAGACTTTAAGAAACAATTAAATCATTCACAAAGAAAACAGCCCAACTCTAACTTGAGTTTTGCCTCTAAGATATCTAAACTTGAGACTAATTTGATCAACTCTGACTCTGATGAGGAGTGTGATATAGACAAACTAGATAATCAGATAGCCTTAAAGTCTAAACAATTTAAGAAAATTGTTAAATTTAGAAACAAACAGGCAACTAAACAAGGCAATCCTAATTATCCTACTCTGTCTAATCCCAAACCTCATGAGAGAGGACTTGAAAAACATCCTAAGGACAACAACTCCAGACCCAACAGAGACCTTAAAAAGATTGAATGTTTTAGATGTGGGAAACTAGGTCACATTGCTCACGATTGCAGAGTTAATCTGAATAAAGCCAACACACACAATAGAGCCAATGTGTGTAAAACTTGGAATGATTCAAGTGACTCTGATGAAGAGGAACTTGAGTCATCAAATGTACTTGACCCTTGCATGTCATTTTATGCCAAGATCATTTACAATGATGATATGCCTGTGTGTGATAATGATGCTCCTACTCCTTCTTGGGTGAATACTGCTTTGACTGGCCTAAATGCTTTATTGTCTGAAAATGTTGCTAGTTCTAGTTCCGTGTGTGTGAGTCAAAGTGATCTCAATAACGACGATGTAAATGGGTGCGTGAGTACTAAAACTCAATCATTAGGGGTCACTACACACACTTCACTTAGCGACTCAGACACAGATGGCCTCCCAGATATTCATACTTTGTATGCTAAAACTCTCAAAAAAGGCACTAGACTGGAGAAGACTGTTAGAGACCTGACTAAGAAATTAGATGATCTAAGTCTTATTGTGAAGTTGAATGCTGAAGAATACACTAACCAGTGTCTGTCTCATCAATCCAAAATTGAAACTTTTGATCAAAAATTAAAAGATTTGACTAAAACTAATGAAACCCTGGAAATGAAAAACAAGGGAACATTATTAGAACTGGAAGAAGCAAAAACAAAGACAGCTACTGTTTTCAAAAAAATTTCTAAGTTTGAAAATAATTCAAATTGTTTTACTGACTTTGTTATTGACTCCAAGACCAATTCTGATGATAGAGCCGGTATTGGATTTTGCCCTAAGAACAAACCACAAACTACAAACCTTGAACCTATTAAGTTTGTGTCTGGGGGCAAAAGACCAATCGAAACATGTCCAGACTTTCATTTTATTAAAGAGGAATTTGATCAAAAGCAACAACAGAAAGACATTGGAGAGTCTAGTAATTCTAAGGCTGACACTGCACTTAGGACTAAATACGTCTGTCCTTTGATCAGAAAAGCTGATTCTACCTATAAGACCATACCTCCTAGGAATAGGACTTCTGAACAGAATGTTGTTAAACCCATCTTTAGAAGTTTTCCTAAGGAAGTTCATCCCTCGAGCAATCAATTTTGCTCCTACTGTGACATTTATGGTCATTCCTTTGAAGGTTGTTATGCTAGGCGTCTAAACACCCCTGTGTACAACACTTCTGTCTACAAGAACTTTAACTATTCTAGGCAAAATCGTAACCATTATGTCCTTCCAAGACAACCTGACAAGAACTCTAACTACAGAAATAGAAAGACCAAAACTAAGAGTTCATTTAAGAGAAAGGCTCCCAGAAACTTTCCTAAACTAAAAGCTCAAATTTTCCACAATAATCAGGTTGTTGTTCCAAATGTTTTTCGACAAAAAACTGTTTCTCGAAAATTTTATCAAATGAGGGAAAACTTGCGCAAAATTAAAACTAGAGCTATTTGGGTTAGAAAAGATGATCTTTTACCCCAAATGAAGTGTAACATTGTTATCACTGCCTTAAAAGCTGAAGACACTTCATCTGGTTGGTACTTAGATTCAGGATGTTCCAAACATATGACAGGAGATGAAACAAAACTTTTAAACAAAACCAAATTTGCTGGAGGCAAAGTAGTTTTTGGTGACGGAGTTTCATCCCAGATCATAGGTAAAGGAACCTTAAAAGAAGAGGGAATTCCTACTCTCTAAAATGTACTTTTAGTTAAAGGCCTTAAAGCCAACCTCCTAAGTATATCACAATTTTGTGACTCTGACCATACTGTTACCTTTTCAAAGAACAATTGTAAAATTCTAAATGATAAAGGTAAATGCATTATTATCGGATTTAGAACACCTGACAATTGTTATACTGTCAAGACTGGTTCTAAAACCTGTAACATTGTCATAATGGATGACAATGAAATCTGGCATAATCGTATGGGTCACCTAAGTTATGATATCCTTGGTAGATTGTCTAGTCAAGAGATTGTTAGAGGAATTCCTAAAATTAAACCTATTTCAAGTGTTGTCTGTGGTCATTGCCAGGAAGGAAAAATAGTTAAGACTTCGCATAAAAAGGTTAAAGACATTCTCACCTCTAGACCTCTAGATCTCATCCATATGGACCTTATTGGTCCTTCTAGAACTGTTAGTCTTTATGGACACAGTTATATCCTTGTCATGGTTGATGATTTCACACGATTCACTTGGGTTGCCTTCTTGAAACAAAAATCTGACACGTTTTAGAATTTTTTGAAAATTTTACTAAGAATTGAAAATGAGAAGGACACACAAGTCAATCGCATTCGTAGCGATAGAGGGGGAGAGTTCAAAGACACAGGAATAGTTGAATATTGTGACTACAACGGTTACAAACACGAATTCAGTGCCCCTAAGACTCCTCAGCAGAATGGTATTGCTGAAAGGAAAAACCGAACTCTTCAAGAGATGGCACGTGTCATGTTGCATGCCAAATCTCTACCTAAATACTTCTGGGTAGAATCTATTAGAACTGCATGTCATATCATTAATAGGGTTTACCTTAGGAAAAACTCTAAATAAACCCCTTATGAGTTGTGGTACGGTAAGAAGCCTAATCTCAAATATCTAAGAACTTTCGGAAGTCAGTGTTATGTCTGTAAAGACAGAGAACATTTGTCTAAATTCGAGACGCGTGGTGATAAAGCCATCTTCTTAGGATACTCTCCAAACATTCGTTCTTATCGTATATACAATCTGCGTACTAAGGCCCTTATGGAATCGATAAATGTAATTGTAAGCGAAACTATTGTAGAAAATAAGACATCTGAATCACCTATATTGGTTGAATCTGAAAATGATTTCAAAACTGATTCACCAGAAATAGATGACTCATTAACTATTGAGAGTCCAGAAGTACCTGGCTGGGTCTCTAAAGATCATCCCATTGACAACGTGGTCGGTAATCCTAATGAGCCAGTTCGTACTAGATCCCAGTTAAGAAATTATGCTAATTATGCATGTTTCGTCTCCCTTGTGGAACCGAAAAATGTTAATGAAGCATTGAATGACACACACTGGATTTCTTTTATGCAGGAAGAACTTTTACATTTTGTCATTCACGATGTCTGATATCTTGTACTGCGGCCTCAAAACAAAAATGTTATTGGGACACGTTGGATTTTTAAGAACAAATCTGATGAAAATGGGGTCATCCTTAGAAACAAAGCTAGACTAGTTGCTTAGGGCTACTCACAAATAGAAGGGATAGATTTTAGCGAGACATTTGCCCCTGTCACTCATCTTGAATCTGTTCGACTTCTTTTCGCCATAGCTTGTCACTTAAAATTTACACTTTATCAAATGGATGTCAAGTCTGCCTTCCTCAATGGAATTCTGTCTGAAGAAACGTATGTAGAACAACCCAAAGGGTTCATTGACCCTAAATACCCTAACCATGTCTTTCGTCTAAAAAGGCTTTGTATGGCTTAAAATAAGCTCCTAGAGCTTGGTATGAACGCCTTTCCAACTTTTTGTTGGATAAGGGTTTTAAGAGAGGAGGAAATGACCAGACTCTCTTTGTCAAACATTTTGACAAAAACATTATTATAGCCCAAGTCTATGTAGACGACGTCATTTTTGGGTCTACTTCAATCTCTGAAGTTAAATCTTTTTCTGTTATAATGCATAAGGAGTTTCACATGTCCCTTATGGGGGAGCTACAACTTTTCCTTGGATTTCAAGTGAAACAGAATTCTGATGGACTATTTGTCTCTCAAACTAAGTATGCCTTAGATCTTGTTAAGAAATTTGGTTTAGATAATGCTAAAGTTGCCAAAACGCCTATGAATACTACTGTTAAATTATGTAAAGATGAAAATGGAAAGTCAGTTGATTCCACACTTTATCGTAGTATGATTGGTAGCCTACTCTATCTAACTGCCTCGCGACCAGACATAATGTATGATGTATGTCTGTGTGCTCGTTACCAGAATAACCCTAAAGAGAGCCATTTATTGAGTGTAAAACGTATAATAAAGTACATAAAGGGCACTCTTAATCTTGGACTAAGGTACACTAATGATACCTGTAGCACCATCATAGGGTATACTGATGCTGATTGGGCCGGGTGTACTGATGATAGTAAAAGTACATCAGGTGCCTGTTATTATGTCGGCAATAATTTAGTCGGTTGGAGTAGCAAAAAACAGAATTGCACATCTTTATCTACGGCTGAGTCCGAATATATAGCAGCAGGAAGTTGCTGTGCTCAATTTTTATGGATAAAATAAATGTTAAGCGATTATGGGATTAAAGAAGATCAATTACAATTGTATTGTGACAATCAAAGCGCTATTAACATATCTAAAAACCCGGTTCAACACTCGCGAACTAAGCATATTAAAATAAGACATCATTTTATACGCGAACTTGTTGAAACTAAGGAGTTAGAAATCCATTACCTGCCTACTGATCTACAACTTGCAGACATGTTCACTAAACCTCTAGACTATAATAGATTTCTGTATTTGCGAAATTCTATAGGTATGGTATGTGCTGATTAAACTCTTAAGACCTTAAGTTTTACCCTTTGTCCATTTGAGACAAAATGGGGGAGAAATTTGAGTCTTACGAGTTCAATATTTTTTTCACATTGAATCTAAACTGCTTGATCTTAGTGTGCATATTTGCAGGAATCTCTTCTACTGATTGTCTACCATTGCTAGTGTACAAATTTGTAAATAGTTGAGTTATGTAGTTTTTGACTTTCTAGGAAATGGGTAGATAGTATCTTTTGTATAGGACTAGGTTTTATTTTTTTTGGTTCCCTAAGAGTTTAAGCTAACTCAAAGGAGATTTTGTCTCATATTTCCAAAGGGGGAGATTGAAGTACCTTATACCTTTGACTTGCTTAAGTCTATATTGTATAAGTGCTCAACTAATTTGGAAATAGTGACAAAATTGGTTGTCTAACCTAGAATCCAAAGTGCCTCAGAACTTATCTCTCTAATCCTCTTCAATAATCCAAGAAGGTATAAATTGAATCACACTACACACAATTAGAAGTGCATACATGTGTATATATTGCTTAAAATTGAGTGTGTGTTAAATTCCCCTTAAAATGGTGCTTTAATAATTTTTTGGGAATTTTTAAAACATTTTTAAACATTTTTTAAATAAATGTTTTCATTAATAAAAATGTGTTTATAAAATTTGTGGGGTTAATTTGCTATTTTGAAAACTTCAGTTTTCATTGGAATGTTTGATTGGGTAGAATGTAAATGCGCTAGAGACTTCAGAGTGCTGCCTGTAATTAAGTTTGATGCGCGTTTGTGAGCCACTCATATGTCAACACTTGTCATCCTCCTGTTGTATCTGTTTGTGTTTGTTATGTGAGAGGGTTGGATGGTGCATTATGATCGTTGGATCATTCCTTATCAATGGACTGCATGTGTTTTTAGTCAATCCTGGTGCTATATCTATGAACCAATCACAATCATCTTAACCACCGCTATTTCATAACCCTTGGATCAAGTCAAAGTTAAAAAGACTTGATCTCAGCCCTTGATTGCCTTCATCATTCCCGAACCTTCCCTCTCTCATGTATAAACCCTCCACTTCTCAGCCTTTCAAGACTTTTGGGCATTCGTCATTTCGGAGAGAAAAAAATAGAGAGAAGAGAGAAGTAGGAGAGAAGAGAGAAAAGAAAAGAGAGAAGAGAGAGAAAGGAAATTGTGTTAGCCTAACCCTAACCCTAACCCTAAACACTTCAAACTCTGAATCAAACCTTCGTTTTTATAACACCCCAAACACAACCTTGAGTGTTTGAGAGAGAGTGGTTTGTTCATTTGATGCTATAACCTCTTGATCTGTGATCTTTGTACCAACTTAAACATTCGTGTGAAGATCTACATTTCTTCTTCATAGAAATTGTAGATTTACACTCTGCATGTTACATTTCACTAGATCTGTATATTTCTTACTTGATTTAAGAAAATCTTTACTGATTTAGTTTTGAAAATGTTTTATGGTTTCTATTCTTTCGAAACTTAACCTTGACCTAGTTGGATTCACACTTGGAGATTTTCAATCTCAAAAATAATTTTAAAACAGAGATTGATTAAGGTCTTGTCCGATTTCCGAAGCAAGATCTCCGTGGAATCTGGGATAGATTAAAGGTCAAAAAGGGTTCAAGTTCTGTAAGAAAGTAATAAACTAAAATCACAGCATATAGTCTTTATATGTAATTTTCTAGGGCTGTCTGTAAATCTAAGTGTGTGTGAGTTCATGCATGTGAATAGGAATCACATCACAAACACTTAACACACTACAACACTAAAAGTGTTGGGATTAAGATCAAAGATTATTGAGTCGACGTAAGGAAGCTAAAGCAAAAGAAGTTATCAAACTGGAAGAACATCATCAACAATCAGATCTATGAGAAGTTAGAAGGACACCAAGTGGGGTATATTCCTAAACTTAGAATAGGTTGATTTGTGTGCATGTATGTTGTATTGTTTGTAACTATTATTTGTTGTTAGTGGATTTTTACTTTTGTGACTTAGAAGTCACCGTGGATGTTTCCTCTATTGGGAGAGGTTTTACCACGTTAAAAACTTTGTTTTTTTTTATTATCTTCATCTACTCATCTCATTCTATAGTGTGCTGAATTTTTGAAACTTTCTTGTTTTAAAACTGATTACAAAGTCTTGATTACTCTCGTACATAAGTTTTTTTTGTAAACACAACTTGTTGTTTATAATTTTTATTTTCAAAAGAAAAGGGTTTCTTCAACAAACATCTCGGAGTTGCTTATACAGTTTAATCTTGTATTAAACGACATTAGCAACGTTTTTCACATAGTTTGACTGAGCTATGCAAATTGCTCCTGCATAGCTTGTTGTGTTGCAGCCAAAGACCTCAAGGCTGCAGCTACCTCCGCCATTTCGGACTGGGGCGGCGCTTGACTGGAACTAGGCCCCTCACCTCCGAGTGGCGGAATAGATGGCGGTAACTCTGTTGCCATGTGTTGCTTAGTTAAGAGCTTAAGTATCAGGTAAGCTTAATACCTTAAAGGACCTCTTTCAATGGTGAAACAGCTCCATGCAAGGGGTGATGCCTGGTTCACCACCAGAGTCTCCGGTGAGGTTAAGCTGAAGAAGAGGAAGAGATATCTTCTCGTTCCCACAGACGGTGCCAAAATGATGATGCTGGAAACATCACCACCCTTCAAGGTGTTTGTAAGCTCAATTCAATGTTAACAATGGTAGGATAAAGGTATATAGAAGGTATACACATATAGTAGAAGGAGGTGAGGAGAGGAAGATTAACACTGGAATATAAGTGGTTCAGCCAATCAGGCCTACGTCCACTGTGCAAGTGTATGATGTGTATCACTATATGAGGGCTCTAATGGCCATGGATACAATCTCTCAAGATTTCTCTCTCAACTGTGTGTTTAGATAGAGTTTCATCTAGGATTGCTAATTTTTGGATCTTTTACAAGGTAGAGGATGACCTCTATATATAGTCCCTAGGGGGTGTAATGTGCCCCCCATGCATGCAATGAGCATGTGCGTGTTGATCTAGCCAATATGGAGAAGGCATCTGTCACTATCACATGTAGAGAATGATGATGAAATATTCTCCCCACGTGTGAGGAATGATTTGTTATAACTGATTTGTGTCCACGTGTCCTTATCCATGTCAATAGGTGCTCGGCTATCGCGCATGGTCATGACCTCGGCCTGGGAGAAGCCGAGGTTGATAAGTCTAGTTACTCGTTCAATTCGAGATGAGCCATGAAGGTCTCGGTTTAAGTTCAGCCGAGACGACGGATAGGGTCGACCTGGGCCGAGGTTGAGCTGGCATGTGCTTGGAGCATTAACTGATATCTTGATGATGTTGACCATGGTAGAAGTAGGGCTTCTTGCGAGCTCGGCCTACATCTGGCCGAGGTCCCCATTCCCTGGCGTACTGGAGTGCTGCTGACCCTAATGATGAATGCAGTGTCCTTTGGAGAGGTTGGTGGTAGTGTCGGCCTGGACCGACCTTACTATGGCCGAGGGCTGATGTCGCGTGCCCAAGGATTTTCCAATGTCGGCCATAATCTCGGCCGAGGTTGGTGTCTCTGAGCCGAGGTCACACTTGGGGCATATCAGTCAGCCACCAGTACCTCTGAGTAATTATCCTCTTAGCCAGTGGCCTTCCTCCTATGTGACTTGAATAAGATCCCTCATGAACATCATGCAAGATGTGTGGAACTTCTCAAGGGTGGAAACATCTAAGGAGAGGGAGTAGGAACCTATTTTTATAAAAGACACCTCCTATAATTGAGAACTTAGCATCTTTGTATCTCAGCTTTCTTCTTTTCAACTTCGATTCTGGAAGCTCTCCTTTTCTGATGTATCTGATGAGAGGCGCCATCCATGAAGCTCCTATATTCAGATTTAGGCAGGGTCTAGCAACCTCTTCCTCTTCGATGGTCGGCTTGGGCAGAGTCTCAACTGACATTGTTCTCCTTTTATATGTCCTTATTGCTGAGGCCAACCTCACGAGTGCATCATCTCGGCTGTTGTCTAGATGAGGTATCCTCTTAATCTTTACTTCCTTGAAGCTTTCTAGGTTCGTTCTCACCCTCTTTAGGTATTTCGCCATCCTTTCATCTTTGGCCTCATACACCCCCAGGATTTGGTTGACGAACAACCTTGAGTCAATGTGGACTAGGAGTTGGCTAACACTAAGGGCTTTTTCCAAAGAGAGACCCATTATTAATGCCTCATACTGTGATTTGTTGTTGGAGGCTTTGAAGTTTAACCTCATCGCATATTTAATATCAGTACCATCTGGCGCTGACACTATTATCCCCACTCCACTTCTGCTTTCTGAGGACGAACCGTCAATGAAGAGGTTCCAAAGATCTTCATTTGAAGAGAAGATTCCCTCTGATAGGGTCCCTTGCTTCAAGAGGTATCTATCTTCCTCATTATCAATTATTCTTTTTCTGGCTTTGCTTGACTCAACCTCGTTCGGATCTTGGAAGACGTTTTTGTTTGGTTCCTTTGCATCCTTTTGACTAATCTCAACCTTAGCCTCTTCCCAAGTAAACTCGGCTATAAAGTCTCCGAGTGCTTGGCCCTTTAGGGTAACCCTGGGTTGATAAATAATGTTGTATACCCCTAGTTCGATGGACCAGGTTATTAGTCTGCCTGACTTCTCAGGCGTATGGAGGACCTGTCTGAGTGGGGAGTCAATGAGGATAATCATGGAGTGGGATTGGAAGTATGGCTCCATTTTTCTTGAAGCATGTATCAAAGCATATGCTAACTTTTCAATCCTAGGGTACTTTTGATCAGACCCTTGGAGTGCTTTTCTATTAAAGTACACTAGTCTCTGCACTCCATCCTCTTCTCTTACAATTGCAACACTAATGGCTGACTCTGAGACATCTAAGTATACGTACAACTTTTCTCCCTGAATTGGCCAAGATAGGAGTAGAGGGGAACCAAGGTAGGACTTATGCTCTTTGAAGGCTTTATCACATTCCTCATCCCATTCGAAGGACTTTTTAAGAACTCTAAAAAAAGGAAGAAACTCATCTATAGTTCTTGAGACAAACCTATTAAGTGTAGCAACTCGTCCGGTTAGCCTCTAAACGTATTTTATGGTCTTGGGTGTCTTGATTTACAATAAAGCCTTGATCTTCTCAGGGTTTGCCTCTATTCGTCTTTGGTTGACAATAAAGCCCAAAAACTTTCCTGCTCCTACCTTGAAGACATATTTGGCCGGGTTAAGCTTCATCATGTATCTGTCCATGGTGTCAAAAGGTTTTTCAAGGTTGGCCACATGAGTGTCAGCCTTCAGACTCTTCATCAGCATGTTGTCCACATAAACGTCCATGGACTTGCCTATCAGATCCTTGAACATCTTATTTACAATACGTTGGTAAGTAGGACATGCATTCTTTAGGCCAAAGGGCATGACCTTGTAGCAATAGGTCCCCTTATCTATGATGAATGTTGTTTTCTCTGAGTCTTCCGAATTCATGACGATCTGATTATACCCGGAGTATGCATCCATGAAGCTCATGAGCTCATGTCTTGCTGTGGCATCCATTATCTGATCTATACGAGGTAAGGGGAAACTATCTTTTGGGCAAGACTTGTTTAAATCAGTGAAGTCTACACACATCCTCCATTTCCCATTTTCTTTCCACACTATAACAACATTGGATAACCACTCAGGGTATAAGACCTCTCTAATAAACTTAGCCTCTTTGATCTTTATAACCTCGTCTCTAATGACATCATACTTCTCTATTGAGTATACTATTCTTCTCTTCTTTATGGGCCTAGCGTCTTCTATAACATTTAGTTTATGGAACATAATCTCAAGGTCAACACCTGGCATGTATGCATGGATCCAGGCAAAAATACTTTGGTCTTCCTTAATAGTTTTACTAGTTCCTCCTTGATCTCAAGTCTTAGGTCTTTGCCAATTTGGATGGTTTTTTCGAGTCGTCCTCATTAGGACGATGGATTGTACCTCCTCCGTGGCCTCTCCCTTTTTAATCTTTGTTTAATCTCTAGGATCAAGTGTGTCGATGTTGTACGTGGTTGTTGCCCTTTTATAAGCCTCTATCTCTTCTGCAGAGTTGAAGTAGCATTCATGTGCCGATGTTTGGTCACCTTGCACTTCCCCTACTCCATAGGGAGTCGAGAATTTTAGCATTTGGTGGACCGTTGAAGGCACGACCTCAAATTCCTTGAGGGCTACTCGTCCTATGATGATGTTGTAAGCTGAGAAGACATTTTTAACCATCACAAAAAATTGATTTTTCTGGTCAACCTCTTAGGCCACTCATCTCCCATTCTCACATCCATCTTATACGTACCTAATGGATGAACCTTTTCACCTCTAAAGCTAATCAAGGGATGATGACAAGGGTCAAGCATAGCTCTGCTGAGGCCGAGGCTTCTGAAATAGGTCCAAAACATGACATCTGTAGAACTTCCCCCATAAATAAGTATCCTCTGAACTTCACACCCGTGCAACCTTGTGGTGATTACTAGAGGGTCATCGTGAGGAGCTAAGATACCTTTGAAATCAAGTCGTTAGAAGCCAACTATGAGGGTATCTATATCTACCTTCTTTCTCTTCTCATGTTTAACCTTTGAAGATGCCAAGTCCACAACCTCGGCTTTGGTCACTGACTTGGCCTGTGCCACATGAGCCTTATGATCGTCTACCTCTAATCCACCCCTGCTAGTCCTCCACAAATAGTGTTCACACCAAAAGATATCATACCAACCCTCTTTACTGGGACACTGTCATCGTTTGGTGGGAGTTCGGGGTCATCGCCGTCATCATCTGAGTCCTCAGCTCTTCTGGTAGGGGAATCTTCTCGGCATCTGTCATTTATTTTATTTTTAGGGTCGTCTCTTCCCCCCTTAGAAGCTCTACCATCACATACTTTCTTAGCTTTCTAAACTTCAACATCTTCTCAATCTCATCCTTCAAGGCGAAACACTTATCATTTAGATGGCCGTGATCTTGATGGAACTCGGGCCATAGATTCTTATTTCTCTTATATGGAGGAGCCTTCAGCTTCTCCGACCATCTCAGGGATCTATCATTCTTTATTTCATTGAGGGTGTGTTCATAGCTCACAGTTAGAGGAGTATAGTGTGCAAACTTATCGTTTGAAGTCCTCTTCTTTCCATCCTTCTTCCTTTGAAATTTCCCACTACTACTCCCATTCTCATCCTTATACTTTATATACATTGCTTCTTCTGCGTACATGAACTTTCCAGTTATTGCTAACAGCTCGGCCATAGACTTATAAGGGTCTTCAACAAGCTTTCAGAGTAGTTTTCCCTTCTGAAGCCCTCCAATAAGGGTTGTCATGGATATGCTCTCTTCATAGTCTTCTACCTCAAATTTTTCTTTGTTGAACCTCGTGATGTAGTCTCTGAGGTTTTCATTCTTCCCTTGATTTACATATAGCAAGTGTGTTGTCTTCTTTTGAGCTCTTACCCCGAAACAGAAGTTGTGAATAAACTGCTCGGCCAGTCCTTTAAAAATATCAATTGAATTTTTAGGAAGAGAAGTGAACCAGATATGCGCAGCTCCCGTCAAAGTTCTTGAGAAATCTCATCACCTCATCTCATCAGGGATTAAATAAAGTTCTGCCGCAAACTGGTACATTTCAATATGATGCACTGGGTTAGTACTCCCATCGTACTTAAGAGACAACATTGGTGGCTTAAATTTTGCAGGGGTTGGGAAGTTGACAATCCGTGCTACAAATGGGGAGCCCTCTAAGAATACCCTTTGTAGTGGGTCTCGACTTTTTATGAGGTTCCCTATATTCTCTTTCAGCCATTGAATGGAGTCATTCCATGGTTTAGTAATGTTGACCTGTCTGAGGTTATTCCCAGCCTCCTCCAAGGGGTGGACTGAGGGTTCCCCAGCTACTACACAACGTCAACTGTTGACCTCCTCTTAATCCTTATCTCGGTCATGTCGGGGTCGCCCACAATGGGGTCGACCATGATTGGGCTGATGTTCACCACCTTCCCTTTATGAGCTAGCTATGCTTACTGACCTGGATAACCTCTGCCTCAGATCATTAACTGGGTCAAGCCTTTTGAAGGACGACCCCCTACTCAAGCGATCAAAAGCTGATCCTCTTTGGCATCCATCACAATCTCATCTTTCATAATGACCTCAACTTTGCTATATAGGAAGTATAATGTTATTTGAAGCCTCATATGACTCCCAACAGTCTTCTTGATCATCCTTTGCCTCAATTTCATCATACCTATCCTCAGGGCAAGGGTTTCCTTGCCTTCCCAGGAGTAAATGCCTAGTGTCAGCAAAATCCCTCCTCCGTTGAGGAGTAGGCTTATCCTTTTGTGGTGCCTGGGGTGGTCCCCTGGCCTCATGCTATGGTTGAGCAGCCGCTGGGTAATAATCTATGCTGAGACCCCGGGTGGTCTCATTATGTTTTGGCTTAGCTGGGCAAATTACTCCTGCATCACTTGTTGAGTTGCAACCAAGGACTTCAAGGCTGCTGCCACCTCATCCATATCGGACGGTGGTGGTTCCTGGATGAAACTGGGTCCTCCAACACTAGATTATGGAGGAGGTGGTGGTAACTCCGGTGCCATGTGATTAAGCTTTTGATGAGAGGACTATAGATCTTGGAAACCTTAAAGGACCTCTTTCAATGGTGAAACAGCTCCTTGCGAAGGAAGAGGCCTGGTTCACCACCAGAGTCTCCGGTGATGTTAAGCAGCAAAAGAGGAAGAGATGAATTTTCTCATTCCCACAAACGACGCCAAAATGATGATGATGCAAATAGCACCACCAGATAAGGTGTTGACAAGATCAAGCGGATAATAATAATGGCAGCACAAGAGTGAATTTATAGTAGAATGAGGAAAAGAGAAGATGATGAACACTAGTATTTAAGTGGTTCAGCCAATCTGGCCTACATCCACTATGAGTGTGTGAGTAATATCACTAGATGAAGGCACTAATGGCCATAGATACAATCTCTCATGCTTTCTCTCTCTACTATATAAACCAATAGAGTTTTATCTAGGGTTGCAATTATGGATCCCTTTACGAGGTAGAGGAAGACCTGAATATATAGTGCTTGGGGGGTGTAATGTACCCCCCAAGCATGCAATGTGCATGTGTATAATAATCGAACCAGTATGATAATGACATCTGGTTGATCTTATGTAGATAATGATGATTATAATATTCCCTCACGTGGGGGAATGATTCGATTATAACTGATTTGTCCGTGTGCTTCACACCTTACATGTTCTTGCTTAGGCTCGGTCTTATGTCCTTGACTGATGTAACCTCGTCCTGGAAAAGTTTGAGGTTGGTGAAGTCCGACAGTGTTTCTTTGTCTTATTGATACCCATAATGACATCAGCCCGGAGGGCTGGCTGAGGTTAGGTATGAGGTAGTTGTAATGTCGATTGAGGTAGATGACGATGTTGATATTAACCTGTCCCTATAAGGCGCTGCTAACCTCGGTTGCTGCAGAGCCGAGGTTGGTGGTAGAGAGATGAACTTACAGAATACAACCCTTCTGACGACAGTCGTGAGCTTCTTTGTCAACTCGGCTGTGAGACAGGCTGATGTTGGTGACTCAGAGTGCGAGGATGCACTTTGGGCATATCAGTAAGAGTAGAGAGGATCTGAGGTAGGACTTAAGATATTTAAAAGAATTGTCACATTCCTCATTCCATTCGAAGGCTTTTATAAGAACTTTTAAAAAAGGAACACATTTATCAGTAGCTCTAGAGATGAACCTGCTAAGTGGAGACACTCGTCCGATTAGCCTCTAAATGTCTTTGATGGTTCTGGGTGTCTTCATTTTCAGCAAAGCCTTGATCTTCTCAGGGTTAGCCTCTATTCCCATTTAGTTGACGATGAAGCCCAAAAACTTCTCAGCTTTGACACCAAAGACACATTTGTCCAGGTTGAGCTTCATTCTATATTTTTCCATAGTATCAAAAGTTCTTTCGAGGTTGGCCACATGAGTGTCGGTCCTCAGACTCTTAGTCATCATGTCTTCAATGTAGACTTCCATGGTTTTTCCTATCTGATCCTCGACCATCTTATTTATAAGATATTGGTAAGTAGCCCCTACATTCTTCAGTTCAAAGGGCATGACCTTGTACCAATAGGTCCCCTTATCTCTAATGAAGGTTATATTTTCTGAGTTAGCCGAGTCCATGAAGATCGTATTATACCCGGAATATGCGTCCATGAAGCTCATGAGCTCATGTCCTATTTTCGCATCCACCATCTGATCTATATGAGGCAGGGGAAAACTATCCTTTGCGCAAGACTTGTTTAAATTGGTGAAGTCTACACTTATCCTCCACTTCCCATTAGCTTTAGGTACTATGACAGCATTAGACAGCCACTGAGGGTATATAACTTCTCTAATAAACTCGGCCTCTTCAAGCTTCCGAACCTCATCTATGATGACTTCGTACTTATATCTTGAGTATATCTTTCTTCTCTACTTAATGGCCTTGGCATCCTCTACAACATTGAGTTTATGACACATAATCTCAAGATCAATACATGGCATGTCTGCATGGATCCAGGCAAAGATACTCTATCTCTTTTTTAATAGATTCACTAACTCCTCCTTGATCTCAGGCTTTTGGGCTTTGTCGACTTGGATGGTTTTTCCCGGCTCGTCCTCATTGAGGACGATGGATTCTACCTCCTCTATAGACTCTCCCTTTTTTAGCTTTGTTTCGTCTCGAGGATTAAGGGTGTCAATGTTGTAAGTGGTTGTTTCCCTCTTATGAGCCTCTCTCTCTTCTGTAGAGTTAAAGTAGCATTCACGTGCCGACGTTTGATCACCTTGCACTTCCCCTACTCCATATGGAGTCGAGAATTTTATCATCTAGTGAACCGTTGAAGGCACGACCTCAAATTCCTTGAGAGCCACTCGTCCCATGATGAGGTTGTAGGCTGAGAAGAGATTTTCATCCATCACAAAGAAATTAATTTTTCTGGTCAACCTCTTACACTACAAGAAAACTATTTTTTCCGACATTTTTTTCTCACTATTATTTAAAAATGCTGAGAATTTTCTTTTTACCAATATTTATTTATAAATATTGAAAATTAACAACATTTATATTGATGTGCCACATAAATAGAGCATTTTTTAATTAATGCTGTAATAAATGTGGTAATTTTTAGACATTTGATCATAAATGCCACTAAAATTAGGGGAAAAATGCCACTTTTTAGTTTTTGGCGGGTGTTTGTATTTTGTTAAAAAGAAACACCCACGTTCAAGCTAAAACCTCTAACAAACTCTCCCATCACGCCTCTTCCTCCGGACCAATTCTCCACCAATTCTATTCCTTCTCAAAAATCTCTCCCCTCAATTAGTTTGACCTAATAATCCTCAATCCTTCCCAAAAGTACCCACGTTCCAAGTTAAAACCTTTATAGTATCTACCTTTGTTCTTTGTTCTTTGAAGACTAAGACTTGTTCTGGCAGGTAAGTTGCGTTTTTGTTTTTTTTCAGTATATATATTTTTTGTTTTGGTATATCAAGACTCATCTCGGAACTGTTCTTGTTAAGTTAGTTGCATTTTTTTTCGGTATGTTTTTTTGTATAGGTATATCAAAACCCATCTCGGACCTGTTCTTGGATCATTGGTGTCCTTTTTCTTAACCTATTTTGGTCACTACAATCGGTTTTGATTATACTGTTATTGTTTATTATTTAAACATTAAACTGTGTTGATGCCAGATATATATATCATTAATCCAAAACACAAATTAATTGATATGTGTGTGAGCTTGAGATTTTTTTATACACCATTATTTAATTGATATGTGTGTGAGCTAGAGTTTTTTTTTGTGAGTTTTCTACTGATTTTTTGTTTAATTTGTAAAGAATTGCAATTGAATATTTTCAAATCAATCTATATATCTCATATACTTAGATATAATTTCCTAATAAATAATTGCTATTGTTTGAGTGTATTTGTGTTTGAACTAGGGGTGGAAATTCGGGTCAACGGGTCATGTTTTGGGCCGACACAACACGACACGATAAGGTTTTTCGGACATGAACATGACAAGACACGAATTCGTGTTTTTTTAGTTAACACGAGCATGCCCCGAACAAAAAGTAACATGGAACGATATGACACGATAACCAGAATTTCTTAAATTTCACGCCTAAAAAACACGATAACACGAAACGACTCAAAATTAAGATACGAACACGACACGACACGGCTTCGTGTAAAAAAAACACGACATGAACACGAAACATCGTGTCAATTTCGTATCGTTCCGTGTCATTTCTAAAATTGCCCCCCCTAATTTGAACCTTTGGTGGCTCATTTTAGATTTGTTTTTGGGTAAATGGCTTTAATATCATTCAATCAGTTTTTTAATTTTTTTGTTATCAATCAAAATTAGTCAATTCACTACTGTTTTGGTTCAAGTTGGTGAAATTTGTTCTTCTTTTTAATGACCACTTTTATGGAATTTTTGTAGTTTTTATCAAATATCTAGAATTGTTGCTTTGAATCTTTGAAATGTCAAAGTACAAAACTTGTAGTAAAATTGAATTCATTGTTATATTAATGTTATTGTTTACGGTGGTCCTGGTTCCTAGCCGTTACTGTTTTTTTTCTTCTATTTATATAATTAAATGAAGTATTGACAAGATATGATTTATCCATGACCTAGCATATTTAGTTGTTCATCTATTTTTGGTAACTACCAATTTTTTTTACTCTTTCATTTATTTCAATTGGTTAAAAAATTCCAGTTAAACGTAAATCTAAATCACTCCCTATGATATCATCTTTGTGTAACCCTTACACCCTTATTTTAATTGATTAGTATTATTTTAATCATCTAAATTGATGCGGTCTTGTACAATAGGGGGTTATATACATATAAGTTTCTTCATTTTATATCACTAAATATTGGTAGTTTTCATATTAGGCCATATCCAAATGGTGTTATAATTAAATTCTTACTATTTGTAGATTTACATAGTTTTGAAGGAGTATATTAATGATTTATGGTTTAACATTTTGTTTATTTATTGTATTTTTTTAATGAATTTTTCCTCATGAATCTAACAACAATTTTATGATAGTGTGAGGTAATCAACAATCTTTTCAAATGGATAGCGATAAGAGTTGGATGGAATTGTCAAGAGTTTCTCAGACTTATATTAAAGGAGTTAATGGGTTTCTTGATTTTGCATTTGCCAATAAATACCCTGAGCTAGTGATCAAGTGCCCGTGTAAGAAATGTCGAAATACCATTACCCATAAAAGAGAAGTTATTTATGAGCATCTCATCATACATGGGTTTGTTAAGAATTACACTCGGTGGATTTATCATGTAAAAGGTGCTCCATACACAATGGGAACTAGTGGAGCGAATGAACTGCGTGCATCGAATACAAGAGACTATATTTGTTGACTACTACATGATATATTCGAAAATCAAAGTGAAGAGGGTATGCGATGTAACGACCCGTATGAAGACCAAGATGGGATGGATGAAAATGCATCAACATTTTTCAAGTTGTTAAAATATGGGGAGCGTGAGTTGTACCCTGGTTGCAAATCTTTCTCATCTCTTTCATTTATTATTCGTCTCTTTCATATGAAAAAACTTTATAAGTGGAGCCACACGTCATTTACAACATGGCTTCAATTCTTAAAAGTGGCACTTCCGGAGGGTGTGAAATTGCTAGGTTCATACTCTCAAGTAAGAAAGATGGATAGTGATATGGGGTTTGATTATAAAAAAATTCATGCATGTCCGAATGATTGCATGTTGTATTGGAAAGAGAACAAAGATCACGAGGATTGCATAGTATGTCATACATCAAGATGGAAGAAATTTTCGGGTGAGTCTGATGATGAAGAAGCTAGGGGTCGAAAAATTCCCGCAAAAGTTGTTAGGTACTTTCCGCTGAAACCAAGGCTTCAAAGATTATTTAAGTCATTGAAAACATCCTCCCTGATGAGATGGAATGAAGAGTAATGCGATGACGATGGAATATTAAGGCACCCCGCAGATTCTAAAGCATGGAAAACCTTTAATCAAAAAAATCCAAATTTTTTCAGTGACTCGCGTAATATTAGGCTCGGACTAGCAGCCGATAGCTTCAATCCTTTTAAAACAATGAGCATTTCTCATAGAATGTGGCTCGTTGTTTTGATGATATACAACTTGCCTCCGTGTCTATATATGAAACAACCTTATCTTATACTGTCTACGTTGATTGATGGTCCACGCAGACCAAGAAATAAAATTGATGTTTACTTGCAGCCTCTCATCGATGAGTTGAAGGAATTATGGAATGATGGCATACTTACTTACGATGCATCGACTGAATTTTTTTTGTATGCGTGCAACATTAATGTGGACAATTAGTGATTTTCTTGCGTATGCAAACTTGTCAGGTTGGAGTACAAAAGGGAGATTGGCATGTCCTTGTTGCAACAAGAACACTCGTTCACAGTGGTTGAAGAATGGGAGGAACTTTTTCTATATGGGCCATCATCGTTGGTTGGATCACAACCATAAATTCAGAAATGATACCGTTGCTTTTGATGTAAAAGTTGAAAGAGAAGTCAAGCCCACTCAAGTATCCGGGGATGATATCTTGGAGCAATTAGAGGCAATGGAAAGAAATAATGAGAAGAGTCACTCATCGGCGATGGAGAAGAGAAAAAAGAGTATCGACGGTGAAGGGAATTATGATAGTTCTCTAAATTGGAAGAAAAATATATATTCTTTCATTTGTCGTACTGGAAGGATCACTTGATTCGTCACAATCTTGATGTTATGCATATAGAGAAAAATGTGTGCGATAACATACTTTGTCCATTGTTAAATGTTGATGGAAAATCAAAAGATAATATAAAGGCTCGTCGAGACCTTGAGAACATTGGTATTCGAAAAGCATTGCACCCTAAAAGCTTGTCAGATAGCAAAGTATATTTACCCCTAACATGCTTCACAGTGAGTAAAAGTGATAAAGACATATTTTATAAGGTTTTAAAGAATATCAAAGTCCCAAATGGTTATGCATCTAATATTTCACGGCGTGTAAACATTAAAGACCAGAATATTTATGGACTTAAGATCCATGATAATCATATCATAATGCAACAACTACTCCCGCTAGCAGTACAGAAATCATTTCCTACGAATGTAGCAAGGTCTTTGATTGAATTATGTAATTTCTATCGGAAACTCTGTTCAAAGATAATGACCTTCAAAGACTATGAATATTTGCAAGATCGTGTTGCTCTTACAGTCTGTCATCTTGAGAAAATCTTCCCCCCCCCCATTTTTTTGGTGTTATGGAGCATTTGACAATTCATTTAGCCGAGGAGGCAATGATTGCTGGACTAGTACAGTTTCGATGAATGTATCCCATCGAGAGGTAAATTTCATGTATGCATTATATTTGTGTCACCTAAATTAATGCATATGAATGCTACTTTAATTTTTTTACAATGAAGAACATGTTTTTATTCAAACTAAAAGAATATGTTCGTAACCGAAGTCGTCCAGAAGATTCAAATACTCAAGGATACCTAGCAGAGGAATGCACGACATTCTGTGCGAGGTACGTGGCTGATGTTGAGAGTAAGTTAAAGTGACCTTTACGAAATGATGAAGCTGATGACAATGCAAGTTTAATATGTCGTACATTAGGTAAAGGAGTAGCATTTATTCTTGATGACACTTCGTTTTCACAGGCACATCGGTACGTGTTATTTGACTCCGCCGTGGTGCAACCGTTAAAATGGACCTAAAAAATTGAGGAATTTTATTATCCGGGGTCCAAAGAGGTTAAAAGAGATCGAAAAATTTAAAGGCAATAAAAAGCAATACATGCCAAATATGGGCCAATAGGTTTCACCATCAATTCTCCAAAGTTTGAGAATTTAGATCACCTCTATTCAAAATATATATCTGAGGGTATTTGGTTGGAAAATTTAAACAGGTTTGCACGTCCTTGAAAATCTTGAAAAAGCGCTAAATAGTTTTGGACATTATTGGTGTGGAAATCACTCTTACTTTGATTTGTTGATTTGATTAAGACGATGTCATCTAAATTCAATAATTTTTTACACCTAAGGATACTTTTGATGTTCATTCGTTAGGAGTACACTTATGCATCGTGCACATATGATTGATTGAGTTTTTTTACGTATCGAATGTGTTCACACCCCTACATTTACGCTATCATCGACTTGGTTGTTTTTGTGTTCCTTCATGGTGTGATTCTTAGTTTTATATTTTTGTATATTTTTTGTACTAATTTTGAAAAATTCAAAAATAGAACATTCTTTGATTCTTTGAAAAATTCAAAAAAAATGAAGTACATTTTTTGTGACATTTTCCATAATTATGCTTCTCATATCTGTCTATTTGGAGACATCATAAAAAGGGGGAGAATGAATTATGGGGGAGAAAATTTTGGGGGAGAAATTTATTTTTATTTATCTATGATTTGCTGAAACTTAATGGATATTGGATTTTGCATATCATTTTAAATCAAACTGTTGCGTGTAATGGGTATTTGCTTTTTCTCATGTGTGTAGGTACAAAGTTGATATCTATTGGATTGCACACAAATTTATTTTGATTTATCTATGATTTGTTGAAGCTTAATGGATATTTGATTTTGCATATCATTTTAAATCAAACTGTTGCGTGTCACGAGTATTTTCTTTTACTCATGTTTGTAGGTACAAAGTTGATATCTATTGGATTGCACACCCTGATGAGAAAAGCTTTGGGAGTTTGGGGGTTTTGCATAATTCGGATTTTTTATGTATGTACCGGCATAGAAATAGGGAGAGATTTGTAAGGGCATTTTTATCATGTCCAAAATGTTTAATTTGTGTATGTCGTACGCTGCTACAAACTGATCGTCTGTTCACGATCTCACTTGATGGCCTCAATCCGAATTAGGAGAATCATGCTTTATCAAGTGTACTGTAACACCCCGCTTAAAATAATAACGGGTGGCCAGCCCTATACTACATTAAATCAGGAGTTTCAGATGGTCCAGTCTCAACACCAACTGTCGGTACTATATAATATAGGACTAACTACCCGATATCATATAAGCTAGATGTTAAAATTTAAATAAAATAAGCAACATACAACAAACTAACACTATAACACCACCAATAAGAAAAGAAAGATGCATGAAAGAACTAAGATAAAGTAAATGCTAGACATAAAATGAAATAAATAAATACAACCGAATATACTACAAAAGTAGACCCAAATAAGCTGTCGGGTCACAGCCAATACAATAACTGAAATGGAATAAATACAAACATGTGTATAAATATCCCTTGGGTACAAACCCGATATACAATAAGAATCCTACCTAGAATTTTAAAGAAGTAGGAAGCGGCTACATGAAACATCCCGCAATAGTCCGCACCTGTCACGGCTCCCAAGACTCTGGATAGAAGGTCATCCGGCATCCATGCTGTAGGATACCTGTGGTAATATATATATATACAAGCAGGAGAGAAAAGTAAACGGGTCAGAGCCCGAGTGGTGAAAATATTTATCAAGTGTGTTAACCGTGCATAATAAATATCGGTGCAGTTATTTCATAATTAAAAGTGGAATCGCACTCTCGTGTAACCCCAACTCACCTCTCATCTAAAGGCGCGCACCTATTAGCGTCCTCAAGTTTTAGTTAAATTACCCCCATTTTATTAGGACAACCTAACTTATCATAGGCCTAGCCTATACCCACGAGATCTATCTTCCCATCATAATCTAAGGATCCACCCTTTTTCTAATCCTACTAGATTATGATTACAACAATTATGCCATAATAGGCTTAATGGATTCCGATTTATAATTTAATTTATTATCATTCTTAATACATTACCCATATATATATATATATATATATATATATAGGCTAAAATATAAGAATTAATATCTAAATAACATGCACAAGAATTAATGGCAAAACTTCTCTCGAGTCTCAAAATTGTACTACGTTTCGTGCGTGGGCAGTCTCACAAAGTGAAATCCAAACAAGGAACCACCCGATTACACTACTCCTGACAATGTCAAGACCAGAGATCCATTATGCCATATATGTGATTACTTATCTCAAATCTCGACATTGTACTACGTTTCGTGCGTGGGGAGTCTCGCAAAGCGAAATCCAAACAAGGAACCACCCCGTTACACTACTCCTGGGCAATGTCGATCCTAGAGATCCATAATACTTAACATACAATTTACTATTTCAATCACTAGGTCTAAGTTATACTATAAAAACAACTTAATATCTCCAATAATAATCTTGGGATGATGTAACCGAAATATTCCCCAATTAATCTGGTACACCATAATCATCCAAGATGTACCCCATAGAAATACCATATCCTTTCACCTAGGATATATAAATATATATAGGTATTTTATTCTCACCATATATATATACATACCATCATCCATACCCATGACCAAGTGTACATACCATATATGATGTACAATGGCCATGCACATATAATACCCGGCTATATATAGCGCCGATAAAACTGCATCAATGCTATCATCTTTCCAGTGCCCGGATCACGTAGCAATACTGGGGCCACCATGGTGGGACTAAACGACACCCATCTCGTGGTAAACTCACGCACACGACGTCCCGGGAAGCGGTCATAGCTCCAAACCGGCAATGAGACAAAACATACCCACCACGTCTCATCCCAAAAATATAAAAATGTAAATCACATAATAACACACGGGACGACTATGACCTGGGGAATATCCACACCCTGCTTTTCTAGCCAGGATGCTCACCCTCTACGCGCGCAACTTCCCAATGATAGCATGAGCGGGGTATGCTTAACTAAATAAGTATATATATATCATTCACATGCACAATATATATATACATCCATATGATCCAATCATATAATTAAACATTAAACCATCATATACGGTTTAAATCTCCATACCATGTATATCCACAACGTAAATATATCCATATAATCATATTTATTTATATATATATATATATTCACATATTCACATTTCTATATATGCAAGCTAATTCTCATTCATGTGTATAAGATATCTATATACACTAGGCTATAAGTATACATAATCCTCGATATACAAGCCGTCACCACAATTTCCCTTAATTTTACCTCGATATGTGAATACAATCCCTCACTTGAAACATATTCAATCATTTTTCCTATGATGAATAGTCTCCCAAAACCATATGTATATATCTATACATATATATTCAATATTAGGGTTATCACCCAAGATTTTGTGTAGGATACCATCACTACACATACCATCTATATTCGAGAGTACATTAAAGAATCTAGTAATCATTTTGACTATCGGTATACACATAACTAATAGTATATAAGCCTCAAGCTCAATCTTACCTTCATCAAGTAATCCCATTGCTCTCGATTTCGACTACGATTCAATCACTTTTGCGAATCCCCTAGTCTAAGATCTCTCGGATTTATTTCTTAAATTTTATCATTACTAAGGGTATGCAACTACACTCTTCCATTTTGCCCCAAATCGTATCTTAATAATATCCTATCCTTATAAGGGTTTGACATAAAGGTTGGCCTAGAATTTCATAACATACCCTCGCAATTCAATCTAAGAGTTCTTAGCCTCACATCACATCTATACTTACTTTTAATCTACAATTAGGATCCTCAATCCCAAAAGGTTTTCCCAAAATCTCTATACACAACTCCAAATACATACATGGATACATTTCTCCCAAATTACCCTAAGGAGTCCCCAAAATCCTAATATGTGAGAAACTCCTTATATGTCTCCAAGAACATATCTCTTACATCATAACAGAAGGACCCAAATCAATAAACCCCAACCAAAAAAGGTTAGAATTCATTCTAGGAAACATATAGCAAAAATGACCCTGTTTCCGAATCGATTCGGCCCCTCCGAATCGATTCGGCCCAACAGCGAATCAATTCAACCCATCCGAATCGATTCGGTCCAAGGGACCTGAGAGCCTGTCACCTTCCGAATCGATTCGCTATGGGCGAATTGATTCGTCCCTAAAGACCTGAGGCTTCTGCAACCTGGAGAATCGATTCGGTGGGGCCGAATCGATTCGGCCAGTTCAGAAAGCCACGAAAATGGTTGTTTTTCTACAAACCCAAAGTTTCCAAATCTTGTTTTATACCACCTCCAACACTTAATATTCAACCCCAACCTGTTTTTAGACATCAAAACTCATCCTATATCTAATCCCATCAATTTATATCCCTTAAGCCCAATTAGAATTTTCAATTTCAAGATTTAAACCAAAATTTAGGTTTTGATATTAATACCCAAAAACCAATCCTTTAACCCAGAAATTATGAAATCAAATACACAAATAACTTATTTAGCAATATTAAACACTTGCCTCATATTTGTAGAGGTTGGATCGTCCTCGATGTCGCGGTTTTGGGCCGGAATCTCCAAGCTTTCTTCCTCTCTCTCTTCTTTTCTTCTTCTTTCTCTCTTCTTTCTATTTCTCTCTTTCTCAAATGAGAAGGCTTCATCCATAAGCCTTTAAATCCCTTAAAACAATAAACCTAAATCTTAAATGTTAATACACACTTTAAATGACTCGTTTACACCAATTCGAGTCAAACTGACTTAAAATATTCCGGAGCCGAAATAAAAACCAATGACAGTCATTTTGACTATCTCGACCCTTTCGGGATCGATGGTACCCTCAAAATCATCATCCGAAATACTTTGAAATGTTCTCTATTTTTGGGCCTCAATTCCCAAGTTTTAAAATACGCCAATTTAATTAAATTTTATTTTCCCAAAATTTAATTTCTCAGTCTCCAATAATCGTGGGGTGTTACATGTACCACATATGCCTCATCAATTTCACGTTCCACGATTTTAAGGAGCTTACGCAAGTGGTACATAAGAGAAATCAAAACAGTGTAAAAAGGCTTGATATGGATGTTCAAGGTAATTTTAGTACTTTTACAACCACCTTCCGGAGTACCGATCAACTGGATAGTTGAAGAGCTTTCCGCAATGAAGACACTAGAAGAAATGGCACCTCAATTCGAGTTACGGTGAAGAAGTTATGGGTTTTGAATTTGAAGAAAAATACTTTAAAATCTCAAGAAAATTTTCTAAGTGTTTCATCCCATTGTCCAACGATTTCCCCCAAACCCAGGCCGAACCGGTTCAGGGGATGGTTCCCCCAAACTTGTTCGAGGTCCCTGTAGGCTGGCAGATTGCCATTTGCTAAAATGTTGTCTCCACTTGCACCACTTTGAACCACTTTCAAAACATGTTGAGTAAACTCCGACCCTATTTTCTCCATGTTTTCCTAAAGTTGTTTGGAGAGCTTTTTATTCTCCATATAAATGTACACTCTCCATCCCATTGTTATGTACACAACATACACACAACATAGAACCTTCAAGAGGTCTTTTACACATTTGGGAAACCTTCAAATGATCTATTATACTCATTAGGGAGTATTTTGTGGAGAAGACGGTATCTTCTTCATCGCTACCCATCTGGAATTCTTGCGGGAGATTCCAGCCGACGACATCGGAACTGACACCTGCTGGTATTTTCGTATGTCACAATTATTTTCAATATAATTCGTGTAACCGTTCCTTACAAATTATACTAAAAATAATATGGTTTTGCCCTGCGGGGATTTTTCCTGATATGTTGTGTCACATGCTTTATTTATTTATTTGATAAATCATCTAGATGCATGTTCTTTTAGGATTTAATTGAAATACCGTGTTCAATTAAATATCTGTTTAATTTTAACGCATGATTATGGGTTGTATTTATTTTGTTTGAAAATAGACTCTAATTGAATATGGTTTAATTGGAAACTTGCGAATAATTTTTATTTGATATCACAAACCGCGCGCTCGCGCACTCTTCAAATTGGTATCAGAGCAGATTACGCTAATTTATCGCGTGATCTTGATTTTTCGAGGATTTACTTTCTGATACAATTTGTCTACTCACATTTTCAAATTGGTATCAGAGCAGGTTGCGCTAATTTATCGCATATTCCTATTTTCTGCAAAATAGTGTGATATTGTTTTTTTTTAAAAATTATTTTAATTCCCAATTTCTCCAATGGAACGCCCATCTAACGAGGAGCCTATTTTTGAAAAAGTTCACGACCATGCTGAAAAATTAAAAAGTTTGAATTTGAAACTTTGCAAAAGAATTAAAGTTTTGGAAAAAGAAAATTCTCTCTTTAAATGTAAGATTGAATATTTGCAAGCATTTCTAACTCAAAGTGATATTTGTCGTGAGCACTTTGGTAATTTGTGTATTGATTTTGATTATTTGAAAATTGCTAAAAAGGAGAGTGATGAGAAAGTCCTATTTTTCGAAAAGGAAGTGGAGGACTTAAAAAACTCTATGGTTCCCGTTTGTGCCGTCGGGGATAAAAAATTAATCGATGATTTTACGGCACGAGAAAAGACACTTAGGGATAAGTTTGTTTTAATTGAGGGAGAGAGAGAGACCTTTTAGGAATTTTTGAAAATTTAAAAAAGACGTCCCTTAATTTGGAAGAGTCTAATTCTTTGCTTGAATCAAATATTTTAAAGTTAAAAAATGATTTAAACGATTCAAGTAGGTTTGATAGTGATGGTAATGGCTCATTTTGTTCTCATGCTTATAGTACTAAATCCAAAACCATAGTTTGTTTTAGAGGGTCAATTAATCCCAAGGACGTTAGAAAAAAACACACTTTAGGTAACATTCCTCCCGTTTACACATATTCACATTGTGGTAGGAAAGGTCACCTTCGGATATTTTGTTTTGATCTTGAAAGATGTCCTTGGAAGTTTATGTCTTGTGTTACCGTGGTTCCCAAATCCCCCACACGACATTTCACATCTACTTGGGTTAGGAAATCACTTTTGGATACGCTAAATTTTAGAATAGTTGATTCTCGTTTGCTTACACATGATTTTTCTCTTTCTATATCATATAGATGATTGTGTTCGCATGTTTGTGATACGCTAGTTTTTGATTCATGATTTGTATATTTGTTAGCGTTATGACATGTACTTTGTGTATAAATTTAAAAAAATACAAAAAGATTTTATTTTGATAAATTTAATTAAAAATCCAAAAAGATTTTTGTATTTGTTCTGCACCGTTTATGGATAAACACTTACGATGACCAAGTCACAACATCATTCCATTTTTCATGTGACTATTTGATAGTGTTTCGAGACAATATATCCTGTCATCTTTGTGCTTTATATTGTTTGGAGACATTAAGATGTAATTAAGTGTTACTTCCTACATGTTTGACTCATGATTTCCATTATTGCACACACGCACGGATTTATTTGATTATTGTACTTGACTTAACACATGTTGGTTGGGTGTTTTCACTTCAATCCTGTCCTTAAAACAAACCAAGCGTGATAAAACTTGATAAGAAAGGCATGCCTGCAAAAACCGTTTTGGTGAGATTGTGTTGTATTTTAAAAATGGGGAGGGACTGCGAAAGGTAATTATCTATCCTTTGCGGAAAAGCCACCATTAAAATGGACCTAAAAAATTGAGGAATTTTATTATTCGGGGTCCAAAGAGGTTAAAGGAGCCTGAAAAACTTAAAGGCAAAAAAAAGCAATACATGCCAAATATGGGCCAATAGGTTTCACCATCAATTCTCCAAAGTTTGAGAATTTAGATCACCTCTATTCAAAATATATATCTGAGGGTATTTGGTGGGAAAATTTAAATAGGTTTGCACGTCCTTGAAAATCTTGAAAAAATGCTAAATAGTTTTGGACGTTATTGGTGTGAAAATCAGTCTTACTTTGATTTGTTGATTTGATTAAGACGATGTCATCTAAATTCAACAATTTTTTACACCTAAGGATACTTTTGATGTTCATTCATTAGGAGTACACGTATGCATCGTGCACATATGATTGATTGAGTTTATTTACCTATCTAATGTGTTCACACCCCTACATTTACGCTATTATCGACTTGGTTGTTTTTGTGTTCCTTCATGGTGTGATTCTTAGTTTTATATTTTTGTATATTTTTTGTACTAATTTTGAAAAATTCAAAAATAGAACATTCTTTGATTCTTTGAAAAGTTAAAAAAAAAATGAAGTACATTTTTTTGTGACATTTTCCATAATTATGCTTCTCATATCTGTCTATTTGGGGACATCATAAAAAGGGGGAGAATGAATTATGGGGGAGAAAATTTTGGGGGAGAAATTTATTTTTATTTATCTATGATTTGCTGAAACTTAATCGATATTTGATTTTTCATATCATTTTAAATCAAACTGTTGTGTGTCACGGGTATTTACTTTTTATCATGTGTGTAGGTACAAAGTTAATATCTATTTGATTGCACACAAATTTATTTTGATTTATCTATGAGTTGCTGAAACTTAATGGAAATTTGATTTTGCATATCATTTTAAATCAAACTATTGCGTGTCACGGGTATTTGCTTTTTCTCATGTGTGTAGGTACAAAGTTGATATCTATTGGATTGCACACCCTGATGAGAAAAGCTTTTGGAGTTTGGGGGTTTTGCATAATTGGGATTTTTTATGTATGTACCGGCATAGACATAGGGGGAGATTTGTAATGACATTTTTATCATGCCCGAAATGTTTAATTTGTGTATGTCGTACGCTGCTACAAAAGGATCGTCTTTTCACGATCTCACTTGACGGCCTCAATCCAAATTTCGAGAATAATTCTTTATCAAGTGTCCCACATATGCCTCATCGATTTCACGTTCCACGATTTTAGGGAACTTATGCAAGTGGTACGTAAGAGAAATCAAAATAGTGTAAAAAGGCTTGATATGGATGTTCAAGGGAATTTTGGTAATTTTACAACCACCGTTCGAAGTACCGATCAACTGGATAGTTGAAGAGATTACCGCAATGAAGATACTAGAAGAAATGACAACTCAATTCGAGCTACGGTGAAGAAGTTATGTGTTTTTTAATTTGAAGAAAAATACTTTAAATTGTCGAGAATATTTTCTAAGTGTTTCATCCCATTAGCCAGCGATTTCCCCCAAACCCAGGACGAACCGGTTCAGGGGCCGGTTCCCCCAAACCAGTTCGGGGTCCCTGTAGGCTGGCAGATTCCCAATTGCTAAAAGGCTGTCTCCACTTGCACCACTTTCAAAACTTGTTGAGTAAACTCCGACCTTATTTTCTCCATGTTTTCCTAAGTTGTTTGGAGAGCTTTTTATCCTCCCTATAAATGTACACTCTCCCTCCCATTGTTATGTACACAACATACACACATCATAGAACCTTCTAGAGGTCTTTTACATATTTGGGAAACCTTCAAATGATCTATTCTACTCATTAAGGAGTATTTTGTTGAGAAGCCGGTATTTCTTCATTGCTGACCATCTGGAATTCTTGCGAGAGATTCCAGCCGACGACACCTGCGAGTATTTTCGTATGTCACAATTATTTTCATTATAATCCGTGTAACCGTTATTTACAAATTATACTGAAAATAATATGGTTTTGCCCTGCGGGGATTTTCCTGATATGTTGTGTCACATGCTTTATTTATTTATTTGACAAATCATATAGATGCATGTTTTTTTAGGATTTAATTGAAATACCATGTTCAATTAAATATCTGTTTAATTTTAACGCATGATTATGGGATGTATTTATTTTGTTCGAAAATAGACTCTAATTGAATATGGTTTAATTGGAAACTTGCAAATAATTTTTATTCGATATCACATACCGGGCGTTCGTGCACTCTTCATAAATGGGTTTAGGTTTCGCACAAAGCAGCGTGAGAGAAGATTGAATACTCAGAATAGTGGAGTTATGCTTGATGCCACCACCGAAAGTTTTGCAAGTGCAAAGTAAGAATGGCCTATTTCGGGGGATGTAACATATTATGGAGTATTGACCGATACATTTAAATTGCACTATTCAAATGATTTTAAGTTTGTGCTATTCAAGTGTGATTGGGTTGATACTCATTCGGGGACGACAAAGCATGATTTTGAGTTCACATTAGTGAACTTCAAACATTCACTATACAAGCATAATCGACTGTCAGATGAACCATTTATAATAGCATCTTAGGCCAAACAAATTTGGTATGTGCGAGACCCGGTTGAAGAAGATTGGCAAGTTGTTGTGAAGATGACACCGAGAGATTTGTATGACATGCATGGTAAATATACTTATGGAGGTGACACAATAGATGCAGAAGTTGAGCCGTACAAGATCCAACAACTGGATGACACTATAATCAACCATGATGGGGATATTGCATGCGTTAGAGCTGATGTGGAGGGAACAATTATTGACAACATAGTTGATATATATGGCGGTGATGATATCCGTGTTGATATTGATGAGGATTGTAGTGATGAGGATGTTTATGAGACTTATGAAGATGATTCTGAGGCGGACGAGGAAGCTAACGAGAGTGATATAGATGAAAGTGATGAAAATGAGGAGACCAATGATGATTATGATATTGAAAGTGATGATTATGATACTAACATGGATGAATATGACAATTGATATGAATTTTCCAATTATGAATGGTTTTATTTTTAAGGATTCTTAGATGTTCACGAAATTTGGCATTCTTTTCTTAGTTTAATATTTGGTATGCTTGTTTATGTTTTGTGTTTGTGTTCAAGCAACTTGAGATATGTACTTTTGAATACCATTATCGAGGGCAGTCTTATCAAATTATCTCATATGTTATTATTTCAGTAAGTTATCCTAATTTTTAAGGAAAAATGTACATATATATGTTATGTTTGATAAAATCAGCTCCAATTATGATCATCTGAGCTAATGGAACATTGAACTTTGCCACTCCTCTAGTGTGTTGCACATTACACCTGTTCATATCAGTGACACTATTTTGTAACAATGTTGGTTACTAAAATATTTACTACATATGGGAATTGGGGAAAGCACCGACTTTAACTATCTTAAACAATTCTTTTACTCTTCAATTTTCTTTGTAATTAAATTTAATGAGACACTTTCTTTACCGTCTCATACCGAACCCAAATTTCAATGCACCTGTAACCTTTATAATTTTGCAGATGAATCATTATATACTGGTTAAAGTATCAACCGATGCTGGTTTGGTTGTACAACAGAGAGATACTGGGTTTTATTTTTTTCCTCCGGTTAGTACTATGAACATGTCTTTTAGGCTTAATTGATGAAACGAGCTAAGCTACATAATTTGGTTAAGACTGATTCTACAAAAATGTAATCCCCCATGCAACCACTCACCCACCCAATATATACTAATTATTTCTTTGAATTGGATTTGCCTAAAACAAGGAATGTAATACAATGTTGAAAACTATAGTGTTATGTGCTAGCATTCTACTTGATATAGTTGCTTGGATGTGAACTTTTACTCCCCTCGTCCTTTTATTTTGTCTTTTTTGTTTTGTATTATTTTTTCATTTCACACATTTTGGTTCATGTGAGGACTTTTATCATGGAAGAATTAATTACAAAGAATAACCATTGTTCGGTCTTCACTAAAAGATTTGTTACATAAAACGCAAGGATGTTGGAAGTAGTGATATCTAAATTTTACAATTTCTTTCACTCTGTTGTTATGGCCCCTATATTTTTGAAATACATACTTTCTAGATTGTTCGATAGATATTTGGCAATTGTTTTATCAGTATGGAAATCCTTTTCATAATAGTTATGGTGCATATTTAGTGACGATTAGCCTTAGCTTACCTTTTGAATGTTGCATATTTGTCTTCACTTGACGAGAACTGCAAATGATAAATAAATTATGTTATGACCTGTAGTCATTTGAAAAGTTCATTGTTTCTGTATTATTATTCAAAGATAATCATAATTGATGTGGTTTTTTAGAATAAGGGTACCATCTTCCTTTACATAAAGTGAATTATTCTGATTCTACACTCGATTTTAAATTTGAAATGTCCTTCATTGTAAAGGCGTGTCCAAAGACAATCCCAATATGGTAATTGCTATTTTGGGTCCTTTACTTTTTATACAAGTCATGGTGAATTATGTTTTCTATTTTTACTTCATTTTCGGGAAGCTGTTAAGAAAAAAAAGGAAAAACATCGATTATGGCCAACAAAACCTCATTATTGTCACCCTGATTTGACCTTTAAAGTATGTGTATATAACATAGGGGAATGATGTTTATTGTTACCACTTATAAAAGAAATCAAACGACTCGTTGGTTCACCTGTACAAATCCAATGGATGACTTACAAAACCCTTTCAAGATATGGCACAAGTTTAAAGAGTACAGATAGTCTAACTAAAGTATCTGTACTTTTCAACGCAAGTCTGATTGATAAAAGAAGTTTCTACAAATGGATTGGCCTCATTGTCTGATTTAGATAGGCTTTCACCGTATGACTTTCTAATTTTAATTGGTAATTCAGTAGCTTCATGGGGTAAGTGTAAAATTTATATAATTCTAATATCCTCAAAATCAATACCAACTAATTTGATTTTGTCGATATGATCTGAATTTTTTCTCTTCGGATTCCCTTTTTCGCCTTTATACTGTTTGGACTTTGCCTGACTGGTTGATTCTGAATAATTTGGTCTTTTGTTTTTGTTGTATTGTGTTGTTGGTACTCTGAATCATTGACATCTTGTAGCAGTGTATTTGATGTTTTCATTGTATTTTGTTGTTGTGTTATGTTGTTGGTACTCTTTAAACGGGTTACGCCTCAGTTTCAAATTTCTCAAGAAGCTTCAAATTAGTTCATCTGCATGGGTAAAGAACAGAATTCAAAGTTTAGGAACTTAATTGCAGTTATTGTATAGTTCATTGATTATTTTATCTCACCTTATATATGTATATAATTTATTTATAAGAATTCACGATTACAGTGTTTGAATTTTATGAATTTTCAGGTATCTGTAGTGGTGAAGACGCCTAAAGATGAGACGGTCAAGATGATTCCCATCCCAAATTCTGAATTTGATCAGCTGTCTTTGAATTTTTCAGGTATCTTCTACTTATGTTTTTCTTATCAATAGAAAATCATATTTCTCTCTCCTTATTTTGTGTACATGAAATGTTCATTGTTAATCTAAGACACTTCGGCTGTACTTTCAATTAATTTCTTACCTATTAATGTTTATGTATCTGATTTTGCAGCTATTTGAATTTCTATTGACCCTTAGAGTTTTTGTTCACATACTCTGTTCTATGTTCGTACTATAAGAATTTTAGAGTTTTTGTTCACATACTCTGTTCTATGTTCTCTGTTCGTACGATAAGAAAGTAATCACATATCCCTAAACATTTTTCTACCATTTCATGTCTGATTAATCAAGTTTATGCGGTTTGATTCAACCCTCGGTGGTGTAAAGTTCTAATCTTGGAAGATTTGGTTTCACCTAGAGTTATTTGTGTAAGTCACTATCCCTATTCAATTTTTCTTTGAGTTTTAGCATCTATAGCACTCTTAAGTTGATTTCATCATCTTAGGGTTGTTTGATTGGGTGATTTTGAGGATTTGGTGGTTTTGAGAACTATTTTGGGATTTTGTGATTCCGTCATTAGTTTTCATCCCTAGGTTCTAATTTTGTTGGTGATATCCCATAATTGTAGATGATTTATTATTTTTTATTTAGTTTGCCAAGAGTGGAGAAATTTTCTAGGAAAATGCCCATCCCCCGAGAGGACCCAGTGAGATTTAGACCCCTAGACTGACTAAGTGACGTCGAGGCCCCGAGTGCTCCTATTCCTGTTCCTGACACTCAATCAGATGCATCTATGATTTGTTTCACTAGAGATGGTTATGCTTTGTCTCCCACATTTATAAGTCATTCTATCATTACTGAGACAGATCTTTACTTTGATCATTTAGAGCGATGTGATCAGGGTCTTTATCTTATTTCATTTATTTCTTTTATTCAGGATTATCTATTATTCCGACCTTATGGTTAGGCCAATGCGTCTATGGTTCGTGAGTAGTACACAAACATGATTATTCCCGAGGATTTTCATTCGCTCTAGTATTTTATGAGAAGAGTCGAGATTGAATTGTCTTATAACCGTCTAGCTACTTTTTGGTTTGAAGACAAGGTTATCTCAGGCGAGAGAGTCATATATTGTGGTTCAGATTACTCCCAAAGTTAGCGTGGTGACAATTATGGTGTAACACAAATAGATAAGAAAAAAGAAATTACCAAGCAAGAATAAGGAACGTAAAATGATAATCACACAATAAAGGATGTACGTGGTTGAACAAAGATGTGCCTACATCCATGGTGGTGCAGTCAGCGTTATTTCTTTGTACTCCGGAGAGTGGTTACAGAGAATACAACTTGTGCTTTGCCCCGGACCTAGGGTTCAATATATACATGTTCGTTTTAGTGAGTGGGGGTATTGAACTCCCCCACATTTTCCATCTCTCCCTAGAACCTCTCTTAATAGGAACGTGGGAGGAGACTGGATCAAGATCAGTTAAAAGATGAGGGTCGCGGACTTTGGGCCGCCAATATTGGGCTACTCGTCTGGGCCTAGCATTCTAATTTTCAGGTCCCCACAATTGCCCCTAAGTTTGTTGGGCCATGCTTTGGGCTCAATAAATTTAAATTATTTGCCATAATGGTTGTTTTGTATATCGTGCAACTCTTCAAAAGTTGGAGAACTGATTCTGGCGACACCCACTTCGTGGTCTGTTCACTATGATTAGCAATACTTAAAGGTTTTCTAGAACAGTCATTTTTCGTCCATCGTTTCAACCTTCCCATCATTCTTCCATTCCCTGTGATCTCTAGAGATTCATACTTTCTTCTCTCAGTCTCCATTTTCATTGCTTATTTGTTGTTTGGGCTCGTGATCCTTCATAGTTTGAGTCGAACTTCCATCTTGTAAGTCTCATGCGCCTTTTTTTTGTACTTTCTCTTTGAATTTGTAGTTTCCTAGGTTTTTTCAATAGCGAAGATTGGGAATAGGTCGGTCTCTAAATTTAGGAAGTTTTATAACATCCCAGAGTGGGTAGATATTGAGTGCTGAACTTCTCCTCCTAGAAACGTTAGAGAGATAGAAGATGCCCATTGGCTCCATGTTTTGTTGCTTTCCCAAGGGGGACTCACTTTTCCTCCTAATAATTTGTTCTTTCACATCTTTGGATATTTCAATATTGTTCCTGCATAGTTCTCGCCCAATGTGTGGAAGATAATTAATGGTGTTCATAAGATAAATCAATTATATTGTACTAGGTTAGGGCTCGCCGAGGTCTGTTTCTGTTATTCTTTTTCTCGGACCAGTTCTGGTGCTCTCTATCTCAAGGCTAGGAGTCCTGACAGGGTATTGGTAGTAAACCTACCTGATTCCCATAAGGACTACTGGCAAGAGGGCTTCCTTGCTAAAAATTGGCAGTTCCCCCCCCCCCCCCAGTTTGAGGGGTTGAGGGCTAATAGGTTCTCTGTCCCCTTTTTGGGGAATAATACATAGGTAGACTTTGCTCTGTTCTTTCAATTTCTTTTATTGATTTGTGATTGTTCTGACTTTTTCTATTTTTTCTTCAGCGAGGTCAAAGAATTTGGAACCTGCCCTCAGCGAGGTTCGTATCTCTGAACTGGTCAAGGCCTGGAATATCAGGGAGCCTCTAGCTGACGGTGAGCATCCCAGGTCTGCATCTTTTCTGCTCGAATATAAGAACGTTGGTTCCAATTTTATAGCGAGGCCGGTGGATAGTATCCCTGAGTTTGATTCCTCTTAAGAGACTGGTGCGGATCCTATCCAGTTGGACGAGGAGGAGAGCAGCTCTGAAAGCGATATCGCAGATGGTACTGGAGGTAATTTGGGTGAAGGGATCTCCAGTAGTAGCAGTTCTTCTGAACGTGGGGAAGTTTCTGAAGTTCGAGGGTCGTCGAGCACATCTAGCAGCTCGAGCGAGGAGATGGATCCTCCAATGAAGAATTTAATTCGAGATGATGATGATGATGAAGATTATATGCTCCTCGATCAGAGGTCAAAGAAGCAGAAGTCTAGCTCTGGGGTCGTGGCTACTAGTTCTCGGTCTTCTGCTCAGGATCAGGAGAGGAAGAAGAAAGAAGAGGAGCAAGTGAAAGAGAGAGAGAAAAAAAAAGAGGAGGAGAGGAAGAAGGTGGAGGAGAAGAAGAAGATAGAGGAAAGGAGAAGGATGGAGAGGGAGAAGGAGGAAGATGGAGGCAAGGACGAAGGCTTGGCAAGCCTTAGTCCCGGTGTCTACATTGCCCGAGGGGGATTATGTTGCAATTTCCCCTCAGTTGGCCCCCGCGCTGCTCGAGAGAGCAGTTCTCCCTGCTGATCGCCAAAGGGCGATGAGGTTTGATGAACTGGCCCTACAGGCTAGTCAGAGGCTAGCCCTGGTAAGACTATTTCTTTTTTCCAATGTTTTAAATAATTCCATCATTTTCTTCTTCTAATGTTTTCTTCTTCTTGTAGTTTGTGACTGACTTTTCCGTGCTCTATCGTTCTCGTGATGAGCTGGTGAAGAAAAATGGTGAGATGGAGAAAGAAAATACTGCCTTGAGGTTGAAGGGTACAGAGCTCGAGGATGGGTTTAAAGTCGTTGATGATGCTCAGATATCATCCGATTTGGCTCTTGCTACAGCCAATTGGGAGAAGGACGCAGCAGTTAAAGAGCTGAAAGAGCTGCGACAAGCCTACGACCTGGTTTGCTTAAGCAAGATGGCTGTCACAGAGGAGAACAAGGTGGTGACCGAGTAGTTAAAGGAGAAGGAGTCCCATGCAGCGACCATTAAGGAGGATTCATACAACTCCGGGTGGACTGCTGTATATGAAGACGCTGAGGTTCAGATAGGCTACATCAGCCGTCTGAACTTCAAGAAGGGTTGGAATAAGGCCCTCTTAGCTGCTGGTGTTGATATCAACTCTCCTCTGTTCGACGAGCATGACCTGGGTTCGAATCCATCCATTGATGAAGACGCCCCTGCCCCTGCTCTTGAGGGTGTTGAGCCTGTCTCCCTGACGTTGCCTGCTGACGTTTCTCTCATTGTGGCGACAGAGGTTACCCCTGCTGAAGGCGGTGCTCCTGCTGATGCTAATAAAGGGAAGCAGCCATCGACCTTTGGGCAACCCGAGGTTGCTAACTAGTTATCATCTATGATTACTTTGTACTTTTTCTTTTTCTGTTTGTAAATTTTCTTTTTGCTGCTCCATGTACTTTTAACCCTTGTTAATGAAAAGGTTTCTTTTTCTCAGTGCACTGATTTGTCTTTTTCTCCCCTTTGCCCTTTTATTGATTGTAGTTGATTGATGTAGAAGATTATATCCCTGCCACATCTCAATTGGGCAGGACTCTTGGTCCCAATGCCAGTCCTCAGGTTTGCCAGGCCTTTGTTAAGATTTGCAAATCTCTTAGGTCAAGGAACCAAAAGTATAAGGATCAGTCTGAGCTTGTGGCAAAGTTGAAAGATAGGCTTCAAGAAATAGAGGATATTGGTGCCTCAGTTCAAGAGGAAGTTAATGCGTTGAGAGCGAAGCTATTAGAGGCTTCTGAGATCATTCAGGTTGGGGAATTGCTTCAGCAGGAAAATCAAGCTTTAAGGAGAGAGGTCTCGCGTCTTAGGGAGCATGCACCGAGCACCGCCCCTGCAGTATTGCAAGGCTCTTCTTTGTCATGATCTAGGGATGGATCGAGTGACGTTCCTCCTGTGCTGTGGGGTTCTACTAGTCCACCTGTTCCGCAAGCTGGCAGGAGCACTAGGATCCGAGATAGGGAAATATAAGAGCTTCAAGATAGGGAAATGGAAGAGCTTTGTGGTTATGTCCAGCGAGCATATGTGATCGTTGCTGGGCTTCAAAGGGATGTTACTCGGCTGTAGCACTTGTTTAAAAATGGACCTCGACAGGTATGGGCCGATGGTTACGATCAGGGTTGGCAAGATGCTCTGACTAGGCTGACAGAGTTTGAGGAGCTCACCTTCATTAGGGAGTGGTTGAGTTCATTGAGGGAGATTCAAGTTCCAAGGAATTCAATGCTCTGGTATCGCCATGAAATTTCCCCTTCCACTCGGATCACAATCCCTTTCGGAGAGATAATCAATGGATACCCATTGATGCCATCCCTCGGCAGCTGCTGGAGTCGGATGCTAACGAGGTTGAGGGAGTTAGCCCCTCATCCCGATGACGGCTGAAGGGCCCTAGTGGCTAATTACCTTGTTCAGAGGCCTCATCCGCATTAAGATTTCGCTAGTAGCTGCTCTGTGTTTCTTTTGTAGTGTAAATGCTTTGGACGAGCTCGTCGACTAAACATGTATCACCATTATTCTAAATATGATTAATTAATATAAAGTTTTTGTTTTGGGCGTATTTGCCGACTAAACAAGTGTATTATATTCTTCTCATCTGTGTTCAATGATCTTAAGTTTCTCTTGGCTAACTAGGTTTGTATTATCGAGTAAGTGTCCTTCCAGTCCAGTATATTATCGAGATACCATTGTGCCGCACTTTACCCTTTAGGTTGTGTCATCACACTCCCTTAGGCCTAAGTGTGACAAATGGCGAGGACACACCTGGTGTTGGATGTTCTATCCGATCAGGATTTTATTCAACCAAAAATGGTTTGGCGATAAATTTAAATTTGGCCATATTGCCTAAGGATCTCCTGTAGGGCTTCATTTATTGCCAGGGCCAATGCTAAGAGGTCTCTCATGTTTCATAACGATGACCTGAGGCGGGATACTTCCCTGCTATGGCGTAATGATCAATGTGCCTGTCATTTGGAAAAGATGTGCGATAAAGCTTATGTAGCTGTTATTTATCAGAATGCAACCGTTTAAACGACTTTTATTAATGACAAGGAAAATGAACTTTCAGCTCCAATACAAAAGAATAAAAGAAAGATCTAAAAACAAAATCTCTTGAGATTGGCTGCATTCCATGCTCGAGGTATTTCTCTGCCTTCCATCGTTTCCAAGTGATAGGCACCTTGCAGATTATCTCTTGTTATCTTGAAGGGTCCCTCCAAGTTTGGGCCTAGCTTTCCGTTTGATGGTTTCACTGTGCTGCACAGGACTTTTCTTAGGACATAGTCCCCAATTCGGAATGTCCTTAGGTTGACCCTCTTGTTGTAATCCCTTGCGAGCTATTGCTGATAGCTCGCTAGCTTTACTAGGGCTAGCTCCCAGCGCTCGTCGGCTAGGTTGAGGTCATCCAACAATGCTGCATCATTATGGCCTTGGTCGATAAGGCTGGACCTCATTATTGGTAAGCCTGCTTCTAATGGGATGACTGCTTCCATTCCATATGTCAGTGAAAATGGGGTTTCCCTTGTTGCTCGTCGGGGAGTGGTTTGGTAAACCCATAGAACATGTGGTAATTCATTTACCTATGTGCCTTTGGCTCGCTCCAATCGCTTCTTTAACCCGTCGATCACAGTTTTATTAGAAGCCTTGGCCTGGCCATTGCTCTGAGGATAGGCTACCGAACTGAAATGGTGTCTGATTCTATGCTCGTCGCAAAAACTCTGAAAGGAGTCGCTCTCGAACTGCGTTCCATTGTCGGTGATGATGGTTCTAGGGATGCCAAAATGAGTGACTATATTTCTCCATATGAATCGTATCATATCTGCATCTCGGATATTCGCTAGGGGTTCTGCCTCGATCCATTTTGTGAAGTAGTCTGTCGCGACTAGCAGATATTTGCGATTACCGGCGGCGATAGGAAGTGATCCTACGATGTCCATCCCCATTGGGCGAACGACCATGGGCTGGATAATGATTTTAGGTCGCTAGCAGGTTGGTAAACCATAGGGGCGTGAAGTTGGTACTTTACGCACTTGCATGCGTACATCGCAGAGTCCATTTGCATATATGGCCACCAATAACCGTCTTTCATTGCTCGAAAAGCCAAAGATCTTCCTCCAAGATGGCTTCCACAGATGCCTTCGTGAAGCTCATGTAGGACTTGCTCGACATCTTTTGGGTGAACACATTGAAGGTGGGGATCAGAAAATGATTTCTTGTATAGCCTTCCCTCAGGAGATAAGTAAAAGCGAGCAGCTTTGATACTTATCTGGTGAGCAGTTTTCTTATCATTTGGAAGCGTGCCATCCTTCAAATAATCCCTTAGTGGGTCCATCCAACTGGGTGTGAACTCAATTCAGAGCACTTACTCCATGCTTGGTAGCTCGCTGTTGCGGTCGATGCTCGGGTGAGCGAGGAAATTGATGGAGATTATTATTTTTAAGTTTGAATCGATTGCTGAGCTCAGGGCAGCTACGACGTCAGCATGGCTATTCTATCCCCTAGGGAACTGCTGGAGCTTGACTTCCTCAAAGTCATCTAATAGCTTCTTCGCTAAGACGAGGTAGGCTGCCATCCTTTCGTCTTTTGCATTGTAGTCCCCACTGATCTGATTGAAGACTAAATGTGAGTCGCCAAACACTTGTAATTACTTTGCTCCCAAAGCGTGTGCTTTCTGGAGGCTGGCTATCAGGGCCTCGTATTCTGCTTCATTGTTGGAGGCTTCAAATCCAAGCCTGATTCCCTGCTCGAGGATCGCATTTTTTGGAGTGATAAGTACGATGCCTACGCCTTCCCCCTTTGAATTGGAGGCTCCATCAACGAATAATTTCCAAACTCCCTCTGTCGTGCGGCTCCGTTCTCATTTGGATGGCTGTGGTGGGTCGCAAGGTCGTTTGCCAGTGAATTCGGCTATGAAATCAGCGAGGATCTGTCCCTTGATCGCGTTCCTTGGTTGAAATTGGATATCAAATCGTCCGATCTCGACAGACCATTTAGACAGTCTGCCTGACAAATCCGTCTTCCTTAGGATTGCTTTAAGGGGGTACAATGTAAGGACGATTATAGTATGGGCTTCGAAATAGTGCTTCGGCTTCCTAGAAGTCACTACTAGTGCAAAGGCGAGTTTCTCCAGTGGTAGGTACTTCTGCTCGGCTTCAAGCAGGGTTTTGCTTGTATAGTAAACGGGGTGCTGGATTCCTGCAACTTCGCACATTAATGCAGAGCTGACAGTGTGGTTGGAAACGGAGAGGTACAGGTACAAAGAATCTGTTCGCTGTAGTATGACGAGTAGTGGTGGAGAGCTGAAGTAATCTTTGAGCTCGACCAATGCCCGCGAGCAATCTGGGTTCCACTCTACCGTTTTGTTCCCCTTTAGAAGATGGAAGAAAGGTTTGCATTTCTCGGAGGATTTAGAGATAAAGTGATTTAAGGCACCGAGCATACCAGTGAGCTTCTGTACGTCCCGGATTGTTCGAGGAGGTTGTACCCTGTTAATCGCATCCATCTGGTCTGGGTTAGCCTTTATGCCTCTCTTACTGACCAAGTATCTAAGAAATTTTCCTGACTGGACACCGAGCGAACACTTGCTCGCAATAAGTTTCATTCGGTATTTCCTAAGGATTTCAAAGGTGTTTGTCAGGTCTGAGAGGTGTCCTTCTTTCTTCTTACTTTTAACGAGCATGTCATCGATGTAGACCTCCATGGTGTCTCCCATCTGATCCTTGAACATATTGGTGACTAGCCGCTGATAGGTTGCCCCTGCGTTTTTGAGTCCAAAGGGCATGACTTTGTAGCAGTATAGCCCAACTGTGGTGATAAATGCTGTTTTGTCTTGGTTTGGGGCATATAAAGGTATCTGATGGTATCCTGAGTATGCGTCCAGAAAATTGATTCTCTTGTGAGCTGCAGTGGCGTCCACCAGCTGGTCAATTTTTGGAAGGGGGAAACTGTCTTTAGGGCACGCTTTTTTGAGGTCAGTGAAGTGTGACACCCCGCCTAATTAAATACCGGGCGATCACTCCTTTATTAAATTAAATCAAGGTAAACAGTTGGTTCATTCTCAGCATCACTATCGATAGAAATAAATTTTCCAATTTAACACCCTAAATAATTAAGCTAAGTGTCAAAACCATTTTCATACATACTTTCCAAATTTTATTTAAAGAAAATCATTTATTTTATTAACAACATTCAATAAGTAAGAATCACACCACATTAAATTCTGCAACATAAACCAATTAATATAATACATTCGTCAATCGAATGTCAACATACGAAATCTAAAATCACACATCCAAACTGAATAAATCCCATAGTAACAATACTGGAAATAACTGAAATACAAATGTCCAATAACAACGGAATAATGGAAAGAGCTACACATGCTCAACTAGATGAAAGTACTAAGAGTGGGTTCGAATGAACGAAGTCGTCTAATCAAGAGACCTGCAACTCCCACCTAAGCTGCAGCGCGTTCCTTCCAAGAGATCCTAAGCAAGACGCCCCTGTGGCTGGGCACCTGTAATACATACATATATACACAAGAGAGAGAGAGAGAAAAAACGGGTCAGAGCCCGAAAGTGTGTTTGATTTAAAATACGTTTAGCAAGTATTTAAATTGATACAGGCCAATGCAATAACATATTAGTGCGACACTCTCTTGAGAAATTCTCACCTCTCTTCTAATGTAAACACCTATCGCACTAACCTTCCCAACGGTTTGTCTTATCACTTATCGCACTAATCTTCCCAATGATTTAACTTATCTTAGATTACTCGTAAGATTCAAAATTCCACGATTCAATTGTTTGAAAAGAATATTTCAATTAGTAACAAAGGTTCTCATTTTGACTTTATTAATCAATAAAGTTTTCCAGTGTCATATTTTACTTTCTCAAAACAGGTATTTATAATTGAGTCATCAACCATGACCTACATATCACATCACAGTAGATAGTTCCAGATTTCAGAATTTCATGTATATATATTAACTACTCATAAAATATATATATCATAACAGCACCCCAAATAAAACTATGGTGCGGGTATACTCTACTATCCAATCCCCGTATCACTCGTACTAAGGGAATACAAATTCGGAATCACTCTCGAACTGTATTAACACATACTCAAACAATATTGAGGCAAAGTATAGATTCCAAGTCCCTTAGGACCGTCTGAACTATCACTGCGATAGCCTGTACCAAGGATACCTATACACAAACAATATGAAGTGAAGCATAGATTCCAAGTCTCTAAGAGGAAAGAACATATCCGCATCTCTTAGGACCATCTGAACTATCATTCCGATAGCCTGTACCAAGGATATCTATCTTCTAGGGTACAAGTCAATATCCCCCATAAAGGTCCCATCGAGATAAGACTGTCCCAGCGCGGAAACCTCAGGGATAGCAAGTAGCGTGGGCATGATTTTCACACATAGATAGTATATGCATACACAATCATATAACGATACTAATATTACCATATCAATAATGGGTAAATTCTCAATTCCCATAATTACGTCATTCGCATTTATTTCACATTATATAGTTATCACGTATAACCGTTCCAAATCTTACTTTAATTTGAGGAACTTTTCCACTTACTACCTAACGCTTCATGGATTCTATCCTCCCAATCATAAAATTCAGTAGGTATACATATTTGTCCCAAAGTAACTCACTTACGGGTCTCTCTCTATTTAAGTCATAAATTTACCGACCCTTATGTAATTATCCTAAAATACAATCTTTGCCCGTCATCAAGGGTCCTAAAATTTATTCACATGTCCTACTGGTCTTCCCTATCCCCCAAAACATTTTATTAAGGATGCCCAAGAATTATCTCACAATAAATTTAATTTCAACTAATTAATAAAGGAAACATGAGTCTGCCAGGAGGGGTCGATCGATCGAGGTTTGGGGCTCGATCGATCGAGCCTTCGATCGATCGAAGCTCTAGGCTCGATCGATCGATCAAGCAGGTATTTCGATTTCTGCAGAATTGCAGTTACGGGTTCTACCACTTTTCTTCATCCAAATCCATATTTTCCAAACCCAAACGTCCCAAAAATTCTACTACTAACATTATAACAATATACCAGATGTTTTTAACGTAAGGCATGTGTATTTCTATCATTTAAACATGAATTATCAACCCAAAATTCATACACAACTTCAAGAACCCTAAAATCTCTAAATCATGGTTCTAATCTGTTTTACCCCAGAATTTCTTTCTTAATTACAACAAAATTTCATGGGTTATCTTTCTACATGACAAGAGACTTCCAGAATAAGGTTTAAGTCTTTACTACATGCAAATTCCTATCGAAATTTGGGTTTTCTTCCATATATTTCATCCCTAATCATTCCTAAACTAATATGGAAATTGCACCAACGAAAATAGCAAGATAAACACTTGCTTGGGATTTTTAGAAGTCTGGATTGCGGCTGATTTTGGTGTGGTTGCGTTCCCCTTCTCGCGATCTACGCGTTGGTGGTGGCGGCGGTGCAAACCGTTGAGTTTTGAGCCTTGGAATTGCTTGAGAGCTCTCTCCTCTCTTCTCCAATGGCCGTTCTAGGTTTTGGGTATTCTAACCCTAGGTGACAACCTCAATATCAGATATAGCCTCTCTAATTTTCGTGGGTTTAATTACCAAAAAATGTAAAATGATCAAATTGCCCTCCCGGGTTATTAATTGGGCCTAAAAAAGTCCCGAGACCCAAACTACACCCACGGGTAAACTTTTCTGACTATCTCGACCCTTCCGGACGCGTTGGCGCACTCAAAACGACCATACAAGAAACTTATAAAATATTCACTTTTTATTTATCAAAATTTAGTCCCGACGCGACACGAGCACGTCCCGACTTAAATTTTCGAAATTGTCATTTAACTCACTCATGACATTCAATATAATCAATATAATATATTACTTTGCTCCTTAGTAATATTCAACAATTTCCCATAATTACTAACTCTCGTCACGTTAATAATTATAACATAATTAATTTTCGGATTTTTATTAAATAATTCACTCACATTAAATTTAATAAATCCCCAAATTAATATAGCATAAAAATACGGGGTATTACATGAAGTCGATGCAAAATCTCCATTTCCCGTTTCTATTTAGAACTACGACTGGGTTGGATAACCACTCGGGAAATTGTACTTCCCGTATGGATCCTGCATCCAAGAGTTTTTCTACCTCTTTTTCCACGGCTTTTGCTTTTTCGGGTGCAGTTCACCGTGCCTTCTGCATGATTGGTTTGAAGGTGGGATTGATGTGCAATTGATGACAAACCATACTAGGATCAATTCCAGGCAGCTTGTATGGTTCCCATGTGAAAACATCTACATTGCGTCTTAGTAAAGTTGTCAATTCCCCCCGTTCTTGGTCGGTGAGAGAGGCACCAATCAAGAATACTCTGTTACTGTCGCTATCACCAGCTGCAACCCCTACCAGGTCTTAGATGACTTTCTCAGAGGGGAGGAGCCTGGTGTCCTCTACTCCAGGTCTTTCGTACTTTAATTGCTATTTAGAAGGTGTCAAACCTTCTTGTTCTTCAACTTTCTCGCTGGGCTGATCTGCCTTCTTCTCTGGCCTTGGTCGGATGGCTGCTATGAAGCACCTTCTCTCCATTTCTTAATCATCATGGATCTCCATTACTCCTCACTCAGTTACATATTTGAGTTTCTGATGGTAGGTCGAGGAGACTGCCTTCATCGCATGTAGCCATCCCCTGCCGAGGATGGCTTGGTATGGCGAGTTGATGTCAACCACCAAAAACTCAATCATCTTGGAGACATTTCCAGAGCCTACTGGCAGTACAATCTTTCCTAGGGGCATGGTTATCTTTCCAGCGAATCCAACCAAAGGGATAATAGCTTCCTTTAGGTCGGTGATGCTTAACTTTAATTTTCTGAATAGTTCGAGATACATTACCTCGGATGAGCTTCCTTGGTCGATGAGCAACTTATTGACATCAAAGTTAGCTATTCTGAGGGTAATGATCAAAGCATCGTGATGTGGGGTTCTCAATCCCACCAGATCTTCATCTGTGAAAACAATATGCTTATTGTAGTTGACGTCATCCGCTCATCGACGCTTTCCTGACTGTGACTTCACTGTATCGATCTGAAAAGCATGCATCACCGCTGTAAGCTTCTTCATCTCCATTCGAGCTGAATTTCCCTGTATCTGCTTGGCATCAGATGCCCCATGAATTATGACGAACTCATGTCTAGCATCATCTTCGAGAACATTGTCAGGTCTCGCCTCTCTATTGGCAGCTGCTTTTTTTGCCTTCTTCTCCACAAATTCGTTCAAATTCCCGGACTGGTCCAGCTCTTCGAGGTGGGACTTAAGAGCCTTACAATGCTCGGTCTTGTGTCCTCCTTCCTTGTGAAAAGCGCATCTTAGTGCATTATTTCTCTTCGAGGGATCTCCTCCCATTTTCCTGGGCCACTTGATGAATGGCTCGTCTTTGATTTTTGCGAGAATCTTGTAAATTGGCTATTTGAAGACGGTGTTAACCGCCTGAAATGCTTTCGCCACATCATTAGTGCCTCCATTTTTGGAGCCATTTTGCCCCCATTCTTCCCTCCTTTCTTCTGGCTCTCAATCTTGTCACTGCTCTTGGCAGCGAGCTTGGTTCGACCGTTTTCCCCTGTGCTGAGGTGGGTCACATCTTCCACCTTGGCATACTTCTCGATGCGAGCCATTAGGTCGTCGATGGTCATGGCTTCCTTCTTCGTTAGGGAATTGTATAGAAGGGAAGAGCTGGGTAGCCCGATTTTGAAAGAGGCCACTGCCACTTGCTCTGAGCAATCCTCGACCTCATTGAACAACTCCCAGTACCTCTTCCTGTAGTCTCGGAGGGTCTCCTGAGGCATTTTCTTCATTGTCTGCAAAGCATCCATCCTTTTGGGATGGGAGCTACTAGTAATGAATCAGGCCGTAAAGAGCTCGTCCAAGGATTTGAAACTCCTGATGGACCGATGGGGGAGCTTTTCGAACCACTTCTGCACTACTTCATGTAGGCTCGAGGGAAAATTTTAGCACATTAGTGTGTCCCGGTGGTTCCAGAGGGTCATGTCCTATCGGTACTGCCTGACGTGATCAGTGGGATCAGTCTTACCGTCATAAATCTTGAACCTTGGAATGGAAAATTTCTTGGGGGCTTCTTCTTCTTTAATTTTCCTCGTGAAAGGTGATTTCATCTGGGTTTTGAGAGCTCGCCTAGAAAGTTCTCGGGTCGATCTGGTACCGTGGTGGGCAGGATGTTGGTCCATCTCCCTGCGGACCAGATTCCATATATTCTTGTTGCTGCGAGTAGGGCTCTGGTAATGGCGAACTTTTCGCAACTGCTCGCGCAGGTCGTCATCTGATTCATCTCCCTCAACCTTTTGGGATCCTCGCTTAGGGATCCTTCCTCGGCTGCGAGATTTGCTCGCCTGAGGGCTAGGAGTGCCGTATGGACGTCTCCTGGTATCATGATGAAGCTCTCTCTCCACTCTTTCTAGTCTTCTTTTCAGGCCAGCATTCTCAGCCTCATGTCTACGAGAAGACTCCCTCTGCTCGTGGAGCCGTGCCTCGTATGCATCAATCAGTTTGGATATCTGAGTGGACCTCGCTCGCCCTTGGCTTTCTTCTGAGGCTGGCCTTTCTAAGTGAGCCCTCTGATCTGAATGTCAATCTTCAGATCTAATCCCGCAAGGCACAGGTGGTTCTTGAATATCCCTTGCCTGGGGAGCATTACTACTGTGACAAGACATTTTAAACTCCTTTTTTGGTGTGGGCTTTTCTCAGGGAAGATAAACGTTTCCCACAGACGGCGCCAATTGTGGTGACAATTATTGTGTAACACAAATAGATAAGAAAAAAGCAATTACCAAGCAATAATAAGGAACGTAAAATGATAATCACACAACAAAGGATGTACGTGGTTCAGCAAAGATGTGCCTACGTCCACGGTGGTGCAGTCCGTGTTATTTCTATATACTCCGGAGAGTGGTTACAGAGAATCCAACTTGTGCTTTATCCTACCTAGGGTTCAATATATACATGTTCGTTTTAGTGAGTGGCGGTATTGAACTCCCACACGTTTTCCATCTCTCCCTAGAACCTTTCTTAATGGGAACGTGGGACGAGACTGGATAGAGATCAGTTAAAAGATGGGGGTCTGGACTTTGGGCTGCCAACATTGGGCTACTCATATGGGACCAACATTCTATTTTTCAGGTACCCACAGTTAGAAAACTAACAACAGTTCTGAACTATTTATCTCAATCTGAAAACTATGGCCACCCTCACAGCAAGATCTTTCTCCTCCACTCCATCTTTCTCCCTTGCAATTCGATTCCCACATACAAGTTGACTGGTGCGGCTTATCAACCCTCTTTCTTGTTTAGTACTAGTTTCTTAGCTACCGGTGACCACTTAAAGTAGTGTACTATTTCATAGTGTCGTTAATCTTAATTGAGTGCGGTCTACTCAAAGGTTGCCCAATGATGGTTAGATTGATTCAAAGCTTGCAAGGGACTAAAGATCTATTTAAGAAGGGAATGGGCCAGGCCAGACGGAAATATATCAACCTTGGTTAGACTCATTCCCCCTCTCTTCTATTATTCACCTGAACAAACACTGCTCTAACCATTATCCTCTTCTAGTCATTATCTGTATTCTTATAGATTCGATTAGAAAAACATTCAAATAAACTGTGTACTTCATAACTCACCCATAAACATAGAGAAATGCAGTTAAAAAAAGATTAGAGCAATCTGTTTCAATTTCAAGGTAGAGTACTTCACAACTCACCATGGAAAATGTTGAAATCATCAAACAATATATAGCATGTGGCCACCAAAATGATTTGTTATAGAAATGTCGTACTCATGAACTTCAATTTTCAGAAAAGCCAGTTCAGGTACAGTCAATGGGAACATAAACTCTTCATTCCACATGGGTGTCCAGTCGTCTGCCTTCTTTATTTTCTTCATTAACTCATTAATAGGCACTCCAGTTGTGCCAAACTGTTTCAAAAAAATTAAATCAATGACATGTTACCAAACATGGAACGGGTTACAACAGAACAGTCAAACAAGGTACAAATAAAAGTACTATCTTGCCAAACTTAAAGAATGCGACAAGGTAGCCCTAGAACATAAAAATGTAGTGCCAAGAAACATTGAAGGGGTAGACTAAGATGTGTATAGATGTCTTAAGTTGAGCTATGACTACTTGGGATATTAGGAAGCAAAGTTTTTCTTCCTGCTGTGTTCCCTATTTCCTGAGGATCATGATATCTTAATAGAAACATTGGTGAGGTGTGTAATGGGATTGAGGATATTTAAGAATGTTGATACAATGCGAGATGCAAGATGCAGAGGAAAGCCATTAATCAATAACCTTACATCTTCCTATTTATTATTAACAAGTGACAAAAAAGGGTGCGTCAATATGCACAGTGTTTTACAGGATGTGGCCATATCAATTGGATCTGATATGTATTTTGTAAGATCATATGTTGGGTTGAAGGAGTGGCCATATATGGATGATACTTGGGAACGGTACACTGGCATCTCACTCGTGTATAATAAAATAAGTCAACTCCCCATTGGCTTGGAAATTTAAAACCTCCAAATATTACTATTGCAAAATAATTATGGCATTAAGGATGTTGCATCTTTTGAATTGATAAAAGAACTAAGAGTGTTGAATCTAATTGGTATCATTTATTATGTTATTTCACCATCTTGATAAAAATCACACCACTAAATTTTCTATACTCAGCTCCTGCTTCGGTGTTGATCCTTTAAACCGATTTTGCATAGTAATCAGTAAATAATGAAGTTAGAAATTCACATTAAACACGTTAATGCAAGTAACCAAATCAATACACAATTATGCAGGAAAGGTCCAAGTGAATTTATTTTAATGTAAATCTAGTTTTATATACAGTTCAATCACATCTCCCTCGTCACGTGATTAAAGAGATACAAAGGTACCATTGTATTTACATGGTTGGTATTCAATAATTTCAGTTTAGTTTGTTAAGTACTTAATGCTGATACTCCTAGATTATAAGGATGTGAAGAGGTAATTTGATGTTACATTTGAAGGGCCGCGACATGATCATTAATCATTTTATACATGACCACGGAATAGATTTAAGACATGGAGGTTAGCAAAACCTCAACACCTAAAACTTTGTCTTGTCTTACCACAACTTGGTTGGCGGCTTCAAGACATTTAGTCGCAGCCCCCTCTAAAGACTTCGCGGTCTGTTTGATATTCTCTTTGGCATCATATCTGGCCTTTTCTACAGCCTCCACTCTATCCTCAACTTCAGGTTGGACAGCTTTACAAGAAACTTTTGAGGATTTTTTCCCATTTTAAAAGAGGAAGTTTGGTCACTTTCCACCTTAGCCAAGCGGTATGACTCCACAACCTTATACTGAAGATAAAGGTCTTCCTACTTAGCCTTTTGTCTCATCGCAACCTTAGCACTCTAAAAGAAAGAAAATAAAAAAAATACTGCAATGAAGTTGATAACATAAAGAAAAATCCACAGATGACAGAGCCAACCCTGGGCAAGTGCCAAATGGGCAACTGCACAGGGCACAAATTTCCAAATTTCAAATGCTTTGATGTACTGTAGAATGCAGGGCCATAAATTCCACAACTAGCTCACCGATAGGGGCCCATTATAGTTTGATATTTGTCTTTTATCTCATTTTTCAATTTTGGGAATTGAACCTCACATGTCTACTCCTCACTGCACAACTACAATTAACTGTTTTTTCTAACGCAATCTCCCTATGTTAACACTTCTTTTCTATAGATTTTTTATGTGAGCAGTTTTTTAACAGAAGTAACAGACATGCTAAGATACATGGAAAGTATGTTGTTAAACATATTTACTTATAGTGATAATTGAAAATTACTATGTACACGAGATTTCAATATCACTATTAAGGATAAATAGATTAATGTAAAAAAATAATAAAAATGTTTAAGATCATTGACCAAGGGAGTATTATTAGAGGAATAAAAAAAATCTCACTGTGAAATATCTAGAAAAAATTAACACGACATTTTGTTAAAATAAAATATATAGTATTGAGATATAATTTAATACATTATTTTGCGACCATCACACTAATATAAGTTAATTTTTGGTTAGTATTATTTGATTCAATTAAAAGGAGACACATTTTTTGTTTCACACAAGGCCCTCCAAATCTTAGGACCGGCCCTGACGGATGACAGTGGAGTTGAGGATATCTACTACAATTTCTACAGATATGTAAGTCTATATCCATATAATATTTCTATAGGAGAAATCAAATTAGAAATCACATTCTCTACATATGCTAGCTCCATCTCTTTAGGGACACTCTACGCTCATCACTATGTTTTGGATTTGAGGACGTGAAATTGGAGGATTAACTCAAATAGTCAATCGTTGAGCCATTGACAATATTCAGGGCCTAAAATATTATGGTTTTTGTAATAGGGGACCTGCAAAAACTAGTTTACATCACTATATTGCAAAAAAGGTTTAGTTCCTCAATGAGTAAGGAACCTCCCTTTAAAATTCCGTGAAAATCGCTACCTATCTTGGTATAAAACTCAGGCAACGATTTAAACTTCTGTTTTTTCACAAAATTGAATGGATTTTAATATTACACATTTATTGGAAAACTATAAACATCAATTACGCTATATACATTTAGCGTTGCGGATTTTTTCAGTAAAGGGAACTCAGCCGTGGACAAATTTTCTAACTTGTACCCCTAACATCCTATGTTCTTGTGGTGCTGCTCTCTATAGTCTGTAGTTGAAAGAATTGGGGGTATACCCAAGTATAGACTTGCTAGACTTGTATAGGCTATACATTTGTAGCACTTTTTGTGAGTTGGATATGGTCATTTTTACAAATCCTTGAGACCAGTCTTTTTTTGAGTTCTCTATTGTATGTCATCATGACATTTCTTCCCATTTTATTCTATTTTAATTAAAGCTAGGGGCACATCCCTCTTTGCAAAAAAAAAAGGCTTTTAAAGAATTTAGAAATAGCTTACTACCTATTGTTGAACTTTTTGACCAAAAACTATTCTATATATTCCAAATTTTTTCTAGAACCAGAACTTTTTGCCAATAAGAACTCACAAAGGGAACTAATGTGTCGCTTCAAAATCAGAAATTTCTAGAAAATCGATGAAATCATAACAAAAATCAAGAAGTTTCAAAAAAATTCAAAATCAGAAAGAACAGGATTAGTTTAGAGAAAAAAATAAAAAAAATTGGAAATTCATAATCACCGATCGTATATCTAAAAGAATATCGGAATAGTATACTTTCGAGAAAAATGAAAATAATTCATATATATTGAATTCGTGCTAAGTTGTTATTCAAAAAAGTATCAGGTCCTAAATGGTTACACGGATACTTTTTTCAATAACAACTTATGTGAGGGAAAGTACTAATCAATTCAACTGATACCAAACCTCTACTTAACCTTACCCACATTTTACATTCTTCTCTGTTGTTATGCCATGTATATTTGGAACCAGTATACCTGAATCAATCAGGCCTGCATTAGATATGAACTATTTGAAGTCTTGCATTAAATACCTAAATCAATCGGACCTGCATTACTTATTCTTACCCAATTTTGAGTTGATTTCATCTTTCTCTAATCTTTCTTTTTCTTCTCCTTGTAAGAACTTATATTATTTCCAATTCTTCTAGCATATTGTTAATAGAAAGTTAAGGTAAAGGGCATGTTCCTACCTATATTTGAATTTTTAGGACAATGCTTTTCAAATTTATAAATCTAGTCCCTATGGTACAATAGCATTTATAAATCTACTCCCTGTGGTACAATAGCATTTATTTTTTTGGTCCGCGCCAACGGCACTATTTTTCCTCATTTTTCATGGAATTTTTAGTACAGGGGCTAAATTTATAAAATTATATGGAGTGTCCTATTTTTATACACTTTAAGCATTATAAGGACCTTTTCCCAAAACCCCATATTGTTAAAGCTCTTCTAGGATATTGCAGGTTACAATGACATCGCAGCGGCAGAGTAAATCCCTCTCACGGGCCCATTCCCGTTCACAGTCTCTCTTGCACTCACAATCCAATCTCCAACCACCATTTTAGCCACAATCTCAGCACATTTCTCATTCCCTTTCAGATTCTAGCTCGACCGAACGATCAAACTCAATTTACAGTGAAAGCAATAGTATCTCGACGGAGAGTAAGCCTTTATATAACCAATATGCCCATTTATATGAAGAAAGTACTCAAGTTATTTGATTTATATGTGCTTAATTAACTGTGTAGATTGAAGTTAACCTATCTTTTCAATTTTTATGGTTCAGCTTTAGCACAATATGCCACTAAACGTAGAGGCATTGCGAAGTTGGATGAATTATGGGGTACGGGAAAATGCTTAGAGCTTCACTTCAACGATTTCTATCAGCCAGTTGGAGATACCGCATATAGACTATCTACCCATTTAGGCATTTTAGTTCGTGATGGGAACATGTAAATTTCTTTTGTAAATTTTCATATAACACAACTCTTATTAGAATACTCTCTGCAATATTGTATGTTATCTCTTGACAATTTAAAGATGATTACTTAATCGATGTACGAGGTTACTAATTTAATATTATATCGATGTGGAACAGGTTACCATTGGATTTCAAAGATTGGCGATGCAAGGACTTATACCCATATAAGGAACATGTTTGGCGAGAGGTGAAGGTAAAATCAATTGATACCATTATTTGTGGCAAATGAATTGAAAATTGGAATTCTTTACAAAGATAATTATGTAAGCTAAAATCATGTGTAGTAGATGACTTGTTTTTCTATACATTGTAATTATATAGGAGAACACTGATGCCCCTGATGAATTCAAAAAAATGTGCATGAAGAAGGTTGGAAAGATATAGAATAATTAGAAAGCAGAGGTGAAGAAACATTATCGTGCCTTTGATACCGACGAAGAGAGATTGATCCTAATATCGGGAAAATCCTAATATCGGGAAAATCCTAATATCGTTCCTTAGGCAAGGGTATGAATGCATTACTAGTAGTAAAGTTTTATTAATTAAAGTTAAACATATATTTTAAATATATTTTTGTAACAGAAAACGAGTCGAAGAAATCGTTGAACTCGTAAGAAGCAAAGAACGCCATATACTTTTGGAAGAAAGAGTCATGTGAATGTTGCTCATAAGGTGTCTTATAAAATATTTTGATTGTGAATATTATTTTATGTTATAAAACTTATTTATGTAACGACTTACGAATCAATGGGTTTATGCAGATGGACGTTGATCAAGGGAAAAAAGTTTCGTTAGTTGATGTTTACATCAAAAGACACGAGAGGAGCGATGGCTCAGCCATTGATAGGGATTCCGCGAAGTAATGGTACAAATATTAGCAGATGAGGATTAAATTAACAATTAAATAAGTTTATTATTTATGAAAGTTAAAATCATGCATGAAATTAATATGCGAAGCATTTAAAATTAGCAGTGGGGAGATATTAGGATCTTTATTCTGTTTTGGTTTTGTGAATGAATGATTACAATTTTTGTTTTATATAATAAGAATTGTTTAATTTCAGTAAAAAATGAGGCAAAAAGTAGATCAACTTCCATCAGATTGTAATGACTCCGTCAGTTGTAAAGATGAGATATTTTATGAAGTCCAGGGACCTAATAAACACGGTCATTGTCGAGCTTATGGGCATGGACCATCTCCAACTGATGTGCATGGAATTAAGCGGCCGAAGGTTAATAAAAAAGAGTAGGAGCGACAATGATCTGAGATTCGATCTGAATTTCTGGATAAATTTGATCATTTAGAGGCTCAGTTTGAGTTGATACGCACACACGTGCTGACTTGCCCTTCCGTTGTATCCAAACAGGTTAATAAGTACACACTTTTATCCTTTGTGCTTAATTATCGTGTATATATACATAACTGTATGTTCTAATATAAAATCATTCTACTAACAGGTTCCTCAATCCTCCAATGAGCAAAACATACCATTATATAGGTCTATTTTGCAGCCCAAGCAACAATTAGAAGAAACCAACCAATTTCAACCTATAGCGGTACCACAATCAAATAACCATTTAGCAACATCTCAATAGGTAAGTAGATAATTTCTTTTTAAAATCATAATTTAGGACTTTACATTTTCATGACTGAAATAATTCATTTTTTATAGATTGCAAATTCTCAACACTTGGCTGCCCCCGAGACTGTTGCTCGTGTTAGTGAACAAACGAATGCTACTTCAATTCAGGTGTGTTACTATTTTAAAGGGCACAATATATATGTGCTTTCTTGGAGAGTTTATATATACTTGACATTGGATTGTTGGTTTATTTGGTTGTATATAGTCTTAAAATTTTTGGGATGTCTTAAAAACAAATGAAACTCTGCCGATTTTTTTCCAAAAATATATCGTTGATGACATATTCATATTGTTTGTAGAAAGATCCATCAAAGAAGAAAAAGAAGCACCATCAACCACGACAAAGGGTCTCAAATAATTCACTTCCTAAAATTATAGACCTTATTACTTCTGGACTTCCAAAAGTGGTTGTGGCACGTGGATTCATTGTGAGCAAGGACCCTTCAACAAAATTTGGGGGTATGCTACTTGGTGAATACTTTTGGGAAGTATATATTGAGTAAACATTTGTAACAAATGAACCATTGCCCACACCTTATGTAAACAGGTCCACAATTGGAGATGCATATCATTCAACCGTAGCGTGGCATATTTCTAATGTACTAATTTTTAATTTTATTATTTTAATTAAAATACTAAGAATAAGTATCAATGACTAACGATTGACTTTTTTTATTTGTAGGTAAAAGAGGATGTTTAACTTTGATGGACAAGGATCGTATATTATAAAAATTTCCGTTTCGCTTCATGTTTTCCCGCTTTTTCTTATTGGACATGTACATTTTATTTTGTGGATGGATAATTTTTTCAAACTCAATTATGTTTATTTACGATGAATGCTATTGGTTTTAATTTAATGACATTTTAATTTGATTACCGCCCTCTCAATTTAATGTTATGGTAGTGTATTTGTACATAAATACGATACTTGTAACTAATGATTTTTTTAGCACTTTTTCCCACTCATATATTGCAAAATAATATCAAAATTTTTTTAGTGCCGCTATTATCATTCTCGGCATTTTTTTAGTGCCGAAGTGTGTTGAACATTTAATAGGTGTTGAAAAAGTTCATTATCAACATTTTTTTAATGCCACTAAAAATATATTACCAGCATTAATATAAATGCCTAAAAATGCCTTAATTTTTTTGCGGCATTTTTTAAAATGCCGTTGTTTTTTTTACCAGATTGGCTATTGCACTTGTGGAAATGCCGCCGAAAGTGCCACTAACTTTTCGAGGCATTTTTAAAATGTCGTTGTTCTTTTACCACATTGGCTATTACCGCACTTGTGGAAATGCAGTCAAAATTGTCGCGAAAAGTGTTACCGGCATTTTTAGTGCTTTTCTCGGCATTTAATTTATGCCGGGAAAAATAAATATTCCTGTAGTGTTAGGCCATTCATCTCCCATTCTCACATCCATTTCATACATTCCTAATGGATGGACCTTATCCCCATTGAAGACAATCAAGGGGTGATGATAAGGGATAAGCCTTGCTCGGTTGAGACCCAAGCTCCTGAAACAGGGCCAGAATATAAGATCTGTTGAACTCCCCCCATCAACAAGAATCCTATGAACTTCACATCCATGCACCCTTGTGGTGATGACTAGAGGGTCATCATGGGGAGCTAAGATACCCTTCAAATCAAGTCGGGAGAATCCAACTATGAGTGTATCCATGTCTACCTTCTTTCATTTCTCAAGTTTGACCTCTGTTGAAGCTAAGTTCACAACCTCAACTTTGGTCACTGCTTTGGGCTCTGCCATATAAGCCTTGCGATCAGCTACCTCTGCACCACCTCCTGCTAGTACCCCACAGATAGTGCTCACACCAAAAGAGATCATGTTGACTCTCTTTACTGGGATATTATCGTGCTTTAGTGGGAGGTCAAGGTCATCGTCATCATCATCGGAGGCATTATTTTTCCTGGAAGGGGTTTCTTCTCGTCATTTATCATTTCTTTTCTTTCTGGGGTCGGATCGGCCATTCTTTGAAGCTCTTGTATCCACATACTTTCTTAGCTTTCCAGACTTCAGCATTTTTTCTATCTCATCCTTCAAGCCGAAACATTTCTCAGTTAGATGGTCGTGATCTTGATGGAGCTCGCACCATACATTCTTGTTTCTCTTATGTGGAGGATCCCTTAGCTTTTCTAGCCATCTCATAGACCTGTCATTATTTATCTTGTTGAGGATGTGTTCATAACTCATAGTTAAAGGTGTATAGTCTTCCAACTTATCTTTCGCAACCCTCTTCTTTCCATCCTTTTTCTTTTGGAACTTCCCACTGCTACTTTCATTCTCATCCTTATATTTCACAACCATTACTTCCTCTCCGTTCATTACCTTTCCAACTATTTCCAATAGCTCGGCTATAGACTTAGGAGGGTCTTTAAGAAGCTTCCAAAGTAGCTTTCCCTTCTGAAGTCCTCCAATGAGGGATGTCATGGTTATACTCTCTTCATAGTACTCTACCACTAACGTTTCTTTACAGAACCTCGTGATATAGTCTCTGAGGCTATAATTCTTCCTTTTCTTTACATAAATCAAATGGGTCATCTTCTTCTGAGGCCTTACCCCAAAATAGAAGTTGTGAATGAACCGCTCGACCAAACCTTTAAAACTCTCAATTGAATTTTAGGAAGAGAAGTGAACCAGATATGTGAAGCCCCGGTTAGAGTGCTTGAGAAAGCTCGACACCTCATCTCATCAGAGATTGAATAAATGTCTGCTTAAGACTGATACATTTCATATAATGGACTGAGTTAGTACTTCCATCGTTCTTGGGAGACAGCACTGGAGGTTTAAATTTAGCAAGGGTTGGGAAGTTGACAATCCTTGCCATAAATGGTGAACCCTCTGAGTACCCCCTCTATAATGGGTTTTGGCTTTTTATGAGATCCCCTATATTCTCTTCCATCCTTTGAATAGAGTCATTCCAGGTCTTAACAACATCGTCCTGGCCGAGTTTATCCCCAGCCACATCCAAAGGGTGGACTGAGGGTACCTTAGCTGCTGCACAGCGTCGATTGTTGACCTCCCCCTGACTACAGTCTCAGCCATGTGGGGGTCGACCATGATGGGCTAACAGTCACCACCCTCTCTTCGTGAGGCAGCGATGCTTCTTTACCTGGACATCCTTTCTCGTAGGTCATTAACTGGGCCGAGTCTTTCGAAGGCCGACCCTTTACTTAACCGATCAAAAGCTGAACCTCTTTGACGGCAATCGCAGTCTCGTCCTTCACCTTGACCTCAACTCTGTTGGATAGGACATACAGTGTTGTTTGAGACCCTATATGGATCCCAATAGTTAGCTAGTGCAAAATATGCCTCTATATCGTCATACCTATCTTCCGAGCAATGGTTTCCTTGCCTCCCCAAGCATAAACGCCCGGGGTTAGCAACATCCCTCCGCTATTGAGAACGAGGTAGGACTTTTCGCGATGCCTAGGGTGGTCCCCTAGCCTCATGATGTCCCTGAGAAACTGTTGGAGTAATCATCTCCGGCAAGACCCCAGGTAGTCTCATCAACATATTCTGGACGAGTTGAGAAAATTGCTCCTACATCATTTGTTGAGTAGCGACTAAGGACTTCAAGGCTGCCGCCACCTTAACCATCTCAGACTGGGGTGGCACTTGGCTAGAACTGGGCCCTCCAACACCATATGGTAGAGGTTGTAACTCTAGTGCCATAGAAAAAGACTAGAGAGCTTGTAAATGGAAACACTAGAGAACTTGACACCTTTAAGGATCTCTTTCAATGGTGAAATAGCTCCACCCAAAAAAGGGGAGGACTGTTTCATCACCATAGTCTTCGACGAGGTCAAGCAGCAAAGGAGGAAGAGAAGAATCCTCTCATTCCCACAGGCATTGCCAACATGATGATGCTATAAACAGCACCACCAGATGAGGTGTTGATAAGCTCAAGCAAGAAATAACAATGGCAGCACAAGAGTAAATATATAGTAGAAGGGATGAGGATGTGACACCCCGACTAATTAAATACCGGGCAGCTACTCCTTTATTAAATCAATACAAAATGTCAAGTTGGTTCAGTTAATAGCATCACTGTCGAAAACATTTTAAAGATTACGAACCACCTAGCATTTAAAAAGTAAGTTGCCAAATTTTAATTAAGTCTGATTAACATGCAATAAAAGAATAATGGAAGAACAACATAATCCATTCACCATAATGAAGAAATGAAATAACCAACAAATAATAATAAGACCGGAGGAAAACTCCTCACAACAATCCCACAACTAAAAATAATATGACAAGTCTGAATCCTGAATTAATTACATGCCAAAAGTCTGAATAACTGAAATAAATGAAATGTCTCTAAAAGGAATCGCCGACATGCCCTACACTAATAAATGCTGAATATAGAGTCAAGATAGATGAATCGTCTATAAGTAAAGTCCTGTAACTTCCACAAACAGCTACAGCTCGTCACCTGAATGAGGATCCTAAGCATGGTGTCCTTGTGGCTGGGCACCTAAAATGGTTTTTACAAAAATAGATTTGAAAGCAAATGGGTCAGAGCCCGAAAGTGGAAATCATTTTAAAAACAGTAAGTGTTTTAATAACATTAAAACATTAAATGCAAAATACATGTTAGGACGTGCACTCACATGAAATTCTCACCTCTCGACTACATGTGCACTCCTAACGTACCGTACCCATCTAGATGACATCCATATCTAACCAAACCGTAATAAGTTCTACCCCTTACTACTCGATTCCCATAATACAGTCTAGCGTTGTCAAATAAATAGAGGGATTTACTTAAATTCAGATTCTCAATAAGTAATACAATTCACTATCGGTTAACCCGTTATGTTTTCTCAAAACATTACCATAATTATATTCACAATACCAACATGAAAGTTCCCATTAATTAAGTGTATATTATTCACGTCATAAATATACAATACAAACACCCCGAGGCTAAGCTGCGATGCACACATACTCTGCTATCCATCCCGGTACATCACATACATAAGGATCACGTATTCCGAATCTCTCAGGAATCATTCTCAGATAACAACATCACAAATAATGGAGGCGAACACAGTCACATCACATGGATCATGCACATACCTGCGCTCCCACGATCAGCAGTCTTATTAACATCCCAATAATTCCTTCTCTGACCTATGTTCATCGAGGTACCAGTCTAAATCCGGGCAACACAAGGATTAGAGGGCCATAAGCGAACGTAAACCTCCCTTGATAGCAAGTATGGTAGGTATGCCATACACATAAAATCAATACATATACTAAGTATGCACACATCTTAGTAATCACCATAATATATTGGTGGTACACTTCTCATTCTCGTACCGACATATAATGCTACACAATTTATATGTTCCCAGGTAATATAATAAATTAGGCCGTCAATAGTTCTCGCACCGTAATAGACACTCACGTCCTACTCCATAATTTCCCTTAGGTTCAACTACACTTCTAGCTTTTGCTCCTCAATATATCCCAAATATCCCAAATATATACATTAATCCACAAGGAAGTGTTATCTCTACATATAAACAAGGTTATAGGACACTCGGGATCAAAACAGGCTAAAAAGCCTAAACTGTCAACTCGTTAGAAGTCTCGTTCGAACGAGGCTGTTCGAACGAGAGTTCGTTCGAACGAAGTGGGCTTTCTAACGAGGTCTCGTTCGAACGAAATCATCAAACGAACTTCACTCTTGTTAGAAGTCAAAGTTCAAATCGTTACAAGCTCGTTCGAACGAGCTCGTTCGAACGACCTGGGCAGGTCTTCTAACGAGGGGCCAGTTTCGAGCCCAGATTTTCCTAATCTCATTTTTCCAACTTCTCTTCACCTCTAACCTCATCTCAACATTAATCCAACGATTCTTCAAAGCTACTAATCATCCCTAAACATATTTAGGTCATATACTAACGCATTTTGTGGGGTTAATTCATCCTAACCTCATACAATTATCAAATCTCTTCATATTTTCCCCAATTTCAAGAACATGAACCCTAGAAATTTATAAATCATCAAAGAGTCTAATTAAATCCGTTTTTCGTTTTATCCAAAATATATTATCCTTAGAATAATCATCTAAATACAAATCTACATGTGATTCCTCATCAAAATTTAAATTCTACATCCAATTTAAATGGGTTTTTCATCAACTCCCAAGAACAATACAAATTCTGTCAATTTCCTACGCATGGAAGAAACATTCTTTGTAAAATAACGAAATTAAACCACTTGCCTTATGAGTATCTCTGATTTTGATGTCGATTTGATGAACAATTCTCTCTCTCTCTGCAGAATTCCTCTCTTCTCTCTCTACAAGCTCTTCTCCTCCAAGGACAATGGTGGCTAGGGTTTTTGCCTAAGGAACTCTTTTGGAACAATTCTAATAACCCCTGTAGCCCATTAATTCCTAAGATGTGGTTAGTGGGTTTAGTGGGTAATTACCAAGTCAGCTTTTTAATTCCCAATTTTCGTAGGTTTTAATTCCCAAAAATCCAAAATTACCGAACTACCCTTATACGTTGCCGGCATGGCCTAAAAATGCCCCGGGACCCAAACTAAACCCCCGGCTAGTGTTTTCTGACTATTTCGACCCTTCCGGACGTGTTGGCGCACTCAAAACGACCATACGGTTTATAGAAATAAAATTCACTTTTTAATTATCATAATTATATTCCATGACGCGACTGTCACACGCGTCTCAACAAGATTTCCAAATTGCCGTATTTCAATCTCACGACAAATTTCATAATTCAAAATTCATATATAATCATATATGCACATTATAATCAAATACCAACTTGCATCTCGCTAGTATTTTAATCCGAATTAATTTCCAATTAATACGCATTTAATTTAATTAATCCCATAAATAAATATCACAAAAATACGGGGTATTACATACTCCCCCCTTAATAACTGAATTTCGTCCCGAAATTCGGAACTAGAAAGTACCTGGTAAGAATAACTCTGGATAAAGTTCGCGCATCTCATCCTCGCGCTCCCATGTGGACTCCTCGACATTATGATGTCGCCACTGAACACGCACTAATGGAACTATCTTTGACCACCGTTTCCGCTCACTTCGGTCCAAAATAGCCATCGGCCCCTCCTCGTAGGAGTTATCAGGCTGGAGATCTATATTCTCCAAAGCAATGTGAGAATGAGCCAAATCGTCTCTAAGATATTTCCTTAGCGAGGAAATATGAAACACATCGTGAATCCGATGTAAATGCTCCGGTAATCCAAGCCTATACGCAACCGGTCCAATCCGCTCAATAGTAGGAAATGGTCCCACATATCTCGGTGCCAACTTCCCTTTCTTCCCGAAATGCATAATCCCCTTCATAGGAGATACTCTGAGCAAAACCTGGTCCCCCACTTGAAACTCCCTGAAGAACCTCTTCGCATCAGCATAGCTCTTTTGCCGATCCTGAGCTACCCGAATGCGACTCCGAATCAATTCTATCCTTGCCGAAGTATCCTGAATCACTTCCGGCCCAAGTAGTTTGTTGTCCCCCACCTACAACCAACATGCTGGGGAACGACAAGGTCTACCGTACAACGCCTCAAATGGAGCCATGCCAATAGTGAATTGGTAGGAGTTGTTGTAAGCAAACTCCACCAGTGGAAGATACTGCTCCCATCCACCCCCAAAATCAATGATACTCATCCGTAGCATGTCCTCCAACATCTGATTTGTACGCTCAGTTTGCCCATCGGTCTGCGGGTGATACGCCGTACTCAACCGCAATTCCGTGCCCATGGCCTCCTAGAAACTCTCCCAAAACCGTGAGACAAATATCTTGTCTCGGTCAGACACGATATTTAGGGGTACACCGTGAAGTCTCCCTATCTCTGAAATAAAGAGCTGGGCATAATGTCCCGTAGTATAGTCCGTTCTTACGGGTAGAAAATGAGCGACTTTGGTCAACCTGTCCACAATTACCCAAATGGAGTCGTGACCTCTCTGTGACGTAGGCAACCCCGTGATAAAATCCATGGATATGCTCTCCCACATCCACATCGGGACCTCCAACGGCTGTAGCAGTCCTGCCGGTCTCTGATGATCCACTTTTACTAGCTAACAAGTGGCGCATTTAGAAACAAACTCGGCAATATCTCTCTTCATCCCGCTCCACCAATACTGTCGTCTCATGTCTTGGTACATTTTGTCCCCACCGGGATGTACCGCGAACCGTGAGTCGTGCGACTCTGCCATCACCTCGTGCCGCAATTCCTCCCCTTCCGGAACTACCAATCTCCCATTGAAGCGTAATCCCCCGTCTGAGCTAGCGGTATAGGACTCGGCTCCCTCTGCTAGTAATCGAACTATCTGCTCCTGACAGAATAAGTCATTTGCCTGTGCCCTTACTACCTTCGTGACGATCTGCGGTGTAACGGTCATCATAGACATGAACGATCGGGCCACTGCATCCTGGTGTCCCAATTCCTTCCACTTGGCCTTCCACACCCCTGCCACTTCATCTGCTGGCCTACGGCTCAACGCGTCTGCTACCACGTTAGCCTTCCCCGGGTGATACTGGATATCAAACTGATAGTCCTTCACAAACTCAAGCCACCTTCGCTGCCGCATATTCAACTCTTTTTGCATGAATAGGTACTATAGGTACTTGTGGTCTGTGAACAATCGAAACTTCTCCCCCAAAATATAATGTCTCCATATTCGAAGGGGAAATACAACTGCTGCCAACTCCAAGTCATGAGTGGGGTAATTCTTCTTGTGAGGCTTTAGCTTACGGGATGCATAAGCAATGGCCTGACTCTCCTGCTGTAATACACCTCCAATTCCTTGCAAGGACGCATCGGTGTAAACTAAATACTCAACTCCCGGTCTCGGCAATGCTAACACAGGTGCTGAGGTCAACTTATCCTTCAACTCATCAAATGCCAACTGACAGGCATCACTCCAGATGAATGGCACACCCTTACGAGTCAGATGTGTCTAAGGACCCGCTATCTTTGAAAATCCTCGAATGAACCTCTTGTAGTATCCTGCTAAGCCCAAGAAATTACGGATCTCCGTCGGTGTCGTGAGCTGTCCCCACTCCCTCACCGCGGATACCTTCCCCGAATCAACAGATATTCCCCGGTTGGAAATAATATGTCCCAAAAACTGAACCTCCTTCAGCCAAAACCTGCACTTCTCATACTTTGCATACAGCTCGTTCTGACGTAGCGTCTGCAAAACTTGCCTCCAATGCTCGGCGTGCTCCTCCTCTATCTCGGAGTAAACCAGAATATCATCAATGAAGACAATGACAAACTGATCTAGGAAATCCTTGAACACCCTATTCATCAAATCCATAAACACGGCTGGAGCATTGGTCAAACCAAAAGGCATAACCCGAAACTCGTAAGAACCATATCTCGATAAGAACGCAGTCTTCGAGACATCCTCCTCCCTGATACGCAACTTATGGTATCCTGATCGCAAATCAATCTTTGAGAAGAAAGAAGCTCCTCTCAACTGGTCGAATAGGTCATCGATTCGAGGCAACGGATACTTATTCCGTATCGTGACCTTGTTCAACTCTCGGTAGTCCACACACAATCTCAGTGAACCATCTCTCTTCTTCACGAACAACACAGGGGCACCCCATGGCGAAGTACTCCTCCGAATAAACCCCTGACCCAACAACTGCTCCATCTGATCCCGTAACTCCCTCATCTCAGCTGGAGCCATACGGTACGGTGCGCGTGCTATAGGTCTCGTATCTGGTAATAAGTCTATGACAAAGTCTATCTCTCTACTAGGGGGTAGGCCTGGTATCTCCTGAAACACAACGGAATACTCTCTGACAACTGGGATCGAATCTAAAGGAATCACAACCTCCTTAGAGGTATCCTCCTCTAGGTAATACAAATGAGCGGTCGAGCCTCCCTCTGGGCGAGGCATCGCCACTACAAACATCTCTTGCCCCGGAATGGAAAAAACAATGCTCCCACCGAAGTAATCAATCATGGCTCTATAATCTGCGAGCCAATCCATACCGATAATCAAATCGTGCACATGCATGTCTAATACCAACATGTCTGCAGGTAATACCAAACTACCAATCTCTACCCCCACTCCCCGGCATATAAAGAAAATAAGTGACCCACGCCCCAATGGTGAGTCTACACACGTCACTGTTCTCTCTGCTGTGGCTAACAACCCTAAGTCTTTCGCAAAAGGTGTAGCTATAAAACAATGCGTTGCCCCCGTATCAAACAAAACCCGACCCATAGTACCATGGATAGGAAACATACCCTCAATCGCGGGTGGTGCCTGTGGAGCTGCTGCCTGGTGGACGTTATAGACACGTCCATACTGTAACAGCCCCTGCTGCACAGGAACTGCTGGAATGGCTGGTAGTGCTGGCACCTGGGCTGGAGCTGGGAGAGCAGGTGGAAAAAGTGGCCCCTGTGGCTCATGTCGAGCACCCTGCTGCTGCTGCGGGGGCCTGCCCCTATCCGGACTGTCTTGGCATTTATAGCCAGTCTTGCCACAAACGAAACACTTCCCCGGGAAGTTCCCCCCTCTCTGTCCCTGCTGCCCCGGCCCTGGTGGCCGTTACCGTTCCTCCACTGGCCCTGCTAAAACTGTTGTTGACCATTATGACCCTACTGGTTCTGATGGTTGTTCAGACCCTGATGGCCTTGCCCGAAACCTCCCTGTCCGTGCCTGAAATTCCCTGACCTGAACCTCTTGTGATCCCCCTGCTGGGAACCCTGATCACCCTGTCTCTGCCCCTGAACAGATTGTGCCCCACTGGCACCATTTCCTCCAGTCCTGCCCTGATGGCTGGACTCTCCTGACCTCTTGCCTTCAGTCAAGTGAAAGCGATGACCCTGGCAGTGTAACAGTGCAGCGTTAACCACATCAGAATAAGTGGCTAACGAGAGGTTCCCTAACAAGTGCTGACGAATCCTCCATGTCAACCCGTCCGTAAATTTCTGTATCTTCTTCTCCTCTGTCGGTATCTCATCCGGAACACTGTTCAGAAGATCAGTGAATTCGTCCTCATACTCGGCCACAGTCTTACCGTCCTGCTTGAGGCTCATCAACTTCCTCCTCATCTCCGTGTGAACAGCTGACGGAAAATATTTGCGGTCGAACCGCACCCAAAACTTCTGGATAGTGAGATTATCTCTCTCCTCCATGGTGGTAATAGACTCCCACCACTGCAGTGCAGACCCTACTAGATTAAAGGTAGCTAGTATCTGCTTCTGGACATTTGTGCACTCATACATCCTCAGGTGTCGCTGAATGTCCTTCCTCCACTAAATCGAAACTACCACATCGGAGCTACCTGCGAACTCCGGAGGGTGTGCTTTCTAAAAGCATCACGTACACGTTCCCAAGCTGACGGTAATGCATGTGCCTGAACTGGCACGGCTACTGGCGCCTGAGGTGGTGCCTGCTGAACTACGGCTAGTGCGGCATTTACCGCCTGGGCCACAATGGCTGCAACCTCGGCGGCATTCGTCCGGCCCTGAACTGGTGCGGGCTGTGGTTCTGGCGTTGCATCCCTGGGAACCCGTTGTGCACGTCGTGGAGGCATCTGAAATAAGAATGCAGTTTATAAGTTCGCAGTTATAAACTTAAAATAGCTGAAGAACGTAGCATATACAAGAGAATACAACAGTCCTAAAATATAGGGCTCTACATCAAAGAATGCTCAGCGGAAACATAATAAGCCGTACAGATCCTAAAGGACACTAGAACCTAATGCTCTGATACCACCTGTGACACCCCGACTAATTAAATACTGGGTAGCTACTCCTTTATTAAATCAATACAAAATGTCAAGTTGGTTCAGTTAATAGCATCACTGTCGAAAACATTAAAAAGATTACTAACCACCTAGCATTTAAAAAGTAAGTTGCCAAATTTTAATTAAGTCTGATTAACATGCAATAAAAGAATAATGGAAGAACAACATAATCCATTCACCATAACGAAGAAATGAAATAACCAACAAATAATAAATCCGGAGGAAAACTCCTCACAACAATCCCACAACTGAAAATAATATGACAAGTCTCAATCCTGAATTAATTACATGCCAAAAGTCTCAATAACTGAAATAAATGAAATGTCTCTAAAAGGAATGGGCGACATGCCCTACACTGATAAATGCTGAATATAGAGTCAAGATAGATGAATCGTCTATAAGCAAAGTCCTGTAACTTCCACAAACAGCTACAGCTCGTCACCTGAATGAGGATCCTAAGCATGGTGTCCTTGTGACTGGGCACCTAAAATGGTTTTTACAAAAATAGATTTGAAAGCAAATGGGTTAGAGACCAAAAGTGGAAATCATTTTAAAAACAGCAAGTGTTTTAATAACATTCAAACATTAAATGCAAAATACATGTTAGGACGTGCACTCACATGAAATTCTCACCTCTCGACTACATGTGCACTCCTAACGTACCGTACCCATCTAAATGACATACATATCTAACCAAACCGTAATAAGTTCTACCCCTTACTACTCGATTCCCATATTACATTCAAGCGTTATCAAATAAATAGAGGGATTTACTTAAATTCAGATTCTCAATAAGTAATACAATTCACTATCGGTTAACCCGTTATGTTTTCTCAAAACATTACCATAATTATATTCACAATACCAACATGAAAGTTCAAATTAATTAAGTGTATATTATTCACGTCATAAATATACAATACAAGCACCCCGAGGCTAAGCTGCGGTGCACACATACTCTGCTATCCATCCCGGTACATCACGTACAAAAGAATCACGTATTTCGAATCTCTCAGGAATCGTTCTCAGATAACAACATCACAAATAATGGAGGCGAACACAGTCACATCACATGGGTCACGCACATACATGCGCTCCCACGATCAGCAGTCTTATTAACATCCCAATAAGTCCTTCTCTGACCTATGTTCATCGAGGTACCAGTCTAAATTCGGGCAACACAAGGATTAGAGGGCCCTAAGAGAACTTAAACCTCCCGTGATAGCAAGTATGGTAGGTATGCCATACACATAAAATCAATACATATACTAAGTATGCACACATCTTAGTAATCACCATAATATATTCGTGGTACACTTCTCATTCTCGTACCGACATATAATGCTACACAATTTATATGTTCCCGGTTAATATAATAAATTAGGCCGTCAATAGTTCTCGCACCGTAATAGACACCCACGTCCTACTCCATAATTTCCCTTAGGTTCAACTACACTTCTAGGTTTTGCTCCTCAATATATCCCAAATATCCCAAATATATCCATTAATCCACAAGGAAGTGTTATCTCTACATATAAACAAGGTTATAGGACACTCGGGATCAAAACAGGCTAAAAAGCCTAAACTGTCAACTCGTTAGAAGTCTCGTTCGAACGAGGCTGTTCGAACGAGAGTTCGTTCGAACGAAGTGGGCTTTCTAACGAGGTCTCGTTCGAACGAAATCATCGAACAAACTTCACCCTCGTTAGAAGTCAAAGGTCAACTCGTTAGAAGCTCGTTCGAACGAGCTCGTTCGAACGACCTGGGCAGGTCTTCTAACGAGGGGCCAGTTTCGAGCCCAGATTTTCCTAATCTCGTTTTTCCAACTTCTCTTCACCTATAACCTCATCTCAACATTAATCCAACGATTTTTCGAAGCTACTAATCTTCCCTAAACATATTTAGGTCATATACTAACGCATTTTGTGGGGTTAATTCATCCTAACCTCATACAATTATCAAATCTCTTCATATTTTAGCCAATTTCAAGAACATGAACCCTAGAAATTTATAAATCATCAAAGAGTCTAATTAAATCCGTTTTTCGTTTTATCCAAAATATATTATCCTTAGAATAATCATCTAAATACAAATCTACATGCGATTCCTCATCAAAATGTAAATTCTACATCCAATTTAAATGGGTTTTTCATCAACTCCCAAGAACAATACAAATTCTGTCAATTTCCTACGCATGGAAGAAACATTCTTTGTAAAATAACGAAATTAAACCACTTGCCTTATGAGTATCTCTGATTTTGATGTCGATTTGATGAACAATTCTCTCTCTCTCTCTCTGCAGAATTCCTCTCTTCTCTCTCTACAAGCTCTTCTCCTCCAAGGACAATGGTGGCTAGGGTTTTTGCCTAAGGAACTCTTTTGGAACAATTCTAATAACCCCCGTAGCCCATTAATTCCTAAGACGTGGTTAGTGGGTTTAGTGGGTAATTACCAAGTCAGCTTTTTAATTCCCAATTTTCGTAGGTTTTAATCCCCAAAAATCCAAAATTACCGAACTACCCTTCTACGTTGCCGGCATGGCCTAAAAATGCCCCGGGACCCAAACTAAACCCCCGGCTAGTGTTTTCTGACTATTTCAACCCTTCCGGACGCGTTGGCGCACTCAAAATGACCATACGGTTTATAGAAATAAAATTCACTTTTTAATTATCATAATTATATTCCATGACGCGACTGTCACACGCGTCTCAACAAGATTTCCAAATTGCTGTATTTCAATCTCACGACAAATTTCATTATTCAAAATTCATATATAATCATATATGCACATTATAATCAAATACCAACTCGCATCTCGCTAGTATTTTAATCCGGATTAATTTCCAATTAATACGCATTTAATTTAATTAATCCCATAAATAAATATAAAAAAAATTCGGGGTATTACAGAGGAGAAGAGGAGATACACTAGTATATAAGTGGTTAATTTAATCTGGCCTACGTCCACTGTGAGTGTGTTAGTAAATTTCACTAGAATGAGGGCACTAATGGTCTTTTGACCAAGCGTAAATTCTTCTGAATTTAGCCCCTTAAGTTAGTGATTTTAATATCTCGAACAAGGTAATTGAATCATTTTTATCCCATATCACTCCATTGACTGTTTCTAACAATTTTCCCAAGTTTTCGTGTATTTTTTATGAAGTTTCCAGGAATGGAATGCAAGGAAGGAGAGAAAGAAATCAGAAGAAAGGAGAAGATGAATGGAAGAAAAGTCAAAGGGCAAAAGCGTAAAGTTCTACTTAGAATTCAAACTCGACACCAAAAGGGAAATTGAAGAGCTTGAGTTCACAAGAGCATAGGAAGAAACGACACTCAAATCAGAGTTCTAGATCAAAAGTTATGGCCGGTCAAAGTTTAAGGGAAAATGTCAAAATGGAATTAAATCGGACCGATCCGGTTGGAACCGGACCGATCCGAAATGTGCCAAGTCCAGTAGACCCCGGATGGATGACAAACCGATGGAAGCAGAATCGATCCGGTGGATACCAGACCGGTCCGGCAGAATAAAAAAAGAACCGATCCGGTGGCAGAAAATCGGACCGGTCCGAGGGTAATCCGGACCGGTCCGATCATGTGAAATCCTGGCATATATTGTGTAGATTTTGGCGTGCATAGCTGGTGAAACTTGTGCCACACGCGATTAGGGCTGTCAATTTCGTGATTAATTTGTGCTATAAAAGCCCATGCTCTACATCATTTTGAGAAGTCGAATTCTAGGGTTAGTTTTTGAGAGAGTAATTTAGAAGTTTTCAATTTCTTTCATGAACCCTAGTTTGTAAGGATTTCGGGTTTTCAATTGCTTTCTTGTTGCTGAATTCAAGTAAAATCATTTCATTCTCATATTTAATTATTTGCAAATTATTTCCAATGTCTTATAGATCTAGAATTTTGTGTATGAATTTGTTCTTTAACCAAATCATGTCTAGCTAAATTCCCAAGGGTTGGGGTACATGAACTCAATCCAAGGCAAATTATTTATATAGAAAATAGAAGATAAATTAAAATATTGATTGAATCGTGAATGAAAATTATACAAACATTGTCCATCTTTTAATCTCTCTTGCTCTAGGTACTTGAGATGTTTAAGAACGCTTTGCGAGTATAATTTATCATTCATCGCTTTATATCTACCTTTGATTACATATGATGCGGGGTAGATCCCTCATATATGTAATGCTTAGAATTTATAAAGACTGGATTTAGTCAAGAATTTTAATTTACAATTCTAGTATTCTATACGGTAATTTGTTAAGGTTTGAGGATTGTACCCTACCCTATTTTCTCTCATTTGTCAAATCTAAGTTCTTTACAATTTTCAGTTTGTTTTTCTTAAGTAAAATTTTTATTTCACTAGAAATTTTCCCAATCATTAATCATCTTTTTATATTTATTTTGAGAAATCATTTCAAGATTTAATAACTTTCCCTATTAATATTTGGCAATTTTGATCCCTGTGGATACGATCCCGACTTACCAGGTTTATTACTTGAGCGACAGGCTTGCACTTGAGCCTAGAGAAAATGCACTTTTGAGACAAATTCTTAGTCGCATCATCTGTTATATAATCTATTGCTTTCTCTCTCTACTGTGTATACAAATAGAGTTTAGGCTAGGGTTACCAATTTGGATCCCTCTCTAAGGTAGGAGAATACATGTATTTATAGTGCTTGGGGGGTGTAGTGTACCCCCCAAGCATGCCATGAGCATGTGTGCATTGAATACATTAATCATAGGTGGACACCTGGCTATGCCACATGTAAGGAATGATGACCAAATATTCCCTCACGTGAGGAGAATGATTTGGTTAGAATTGATTTGCTCGCGTGTTCCAAGTCTTCCATGTGCTTGCGTGTGTTCGTATTCGTGACATCATCTGTTGTAACCTCAGCCTAGCCGAGTATGATGTTTGGAAGTCCGATAGTTGCTTTGTCCTGCCAATCATAAGTATGACCTCGGTCTAAATGATTAGTTGAGGTTAGCTACGAGGTTGTATCCAGTGTCGACTTAGCAAAGTATGATGATGGTAATATCTTGAACCCATAAGATGTTGCAGACCTTGGCTGTTGCTCAGCCGAGGTTGTACAATGTGGAGCCGACCTTGAGGAGGAAGACTTTTCTGATGGTTGTTGTGTGCTTCCTGGAAACTCGGTTGTGAGGTAAGCCAAGGTTAGTGGCCCCGAGTACGAGGTTACACTTTGGGCATATCCGTAAACATACCCCCACACTAATTGATTTTTGAAGAAACTTAATTAGTGGATTTCTGAGTTTCTCTAAACCAATTTCCCACATTTGACTATGATTACCCATCTGCGTAAGTGTGTGATTTGTGGTTTTGGAGCAATCACTGTTCTATTTAATCGTTATTTTGATCTTTTGCTCTTAAATTGCATCATTTTGGTATTATCGGTGTTGGCCATAAATGCCCTTGAATCTTCTTTTAGATCCTATACCAGTGGTACATATGTTCGTGGTTGCTAAAATGATGAAATTTTGGTGGTAAACCAAGGTGGGATTATCCTGAGTATTTTTTCCCTTTTGCTTATGATCGATAAGAGTTTTCAGCTCTAAAGATCTCACATTATCTTTTTGGAAATAAACTTACTCAACACTTTTTTTAAACCTTATATGTTAGGTATATTCAGACCTAACACATGCATATTATATATTTCATGAATACGTTTTAAATGCAGATATAAATTACATATATTTCCTTAGACAATACAAAAAATTATGAACACATTAAAAATATTCAGTTATACATCAATGAAAAATCGGTTATACACTAGACACAACGACCACATTAAAAACAAAATTTATTTATGTTTTAAATAGTTACACACACACACATGCATATATATATATATATATATATATATGGGGAGGGAGAGGCGGAGAGAGAGAGAGAGAGAGAGAGAGACGGGAGTAAAGAAAACAAAAACATACCTTTTGTTTTGGTTGATTGAAAAAATACTCCCATACAAACCAGATGGTCATCGTTCAACGATAAACTTTGTGCGATAGGAACTAAAAAGAGAAAGTTGCGTTACTTGAAGGAAAAATAGAGGAAAATAAAGCTTTTGAAGGACAAATTATCTCAACTTGGTTGAAACTATAAGATCATGATGAACATAATAATGCAAAAGCAACATAGTGTTAAGTTCCTTTAACTTTTTGAAAGAGTTGGCGCTTGCGTTCAATTAAGAAATAATATAATAAACACCTTTTTAACCCAAACAAACCCTAAACATGCAACTAGGTGTGAATGAAACAATATGAAATCATGCACGAGTTATTCAAACACACATAATTGAGGAAAAATCCCCCACAGGGGCAAAACCATTTGTATATCACTATAATTTGTAAGAGAAACGGCTTACAATCAGATTACACTGAAATACAAGTTTTTGACTAAGAATTACCCTCAGGTATCGGATTCTGTAGTCGTGGATGGAATTATCCCTTTCCAGTAGGGCTGCAATGAAGAGGAAGAAACGGTCCACTTCACAAGGGTTGAACAACAGCAATGGTGTTCTTGGGTTACCAAACTTGATTCACATAGATATGGAAGATGTGTGAATCTAAAAACCTAGAATCATAGGACTCAATAGGTGAAGACTTTAGGGTTGATATGCTCTGAAAAACGTGGGAAAGTCTTATCGAAACCAACTACTGATCGTGGTTTAAATAAGGAGTCAAAACCCTAAAAAATCTGCTACACGATCTGGAAGAGTTTATCCAGGGCGGATCGGTCCGGGCCTCAGGAGGATCGGTCCGATGGCGGATCGGTTCTTTTAATTTGAAGCCGATTCGGTTCGCAATCGGTTCGGTGCTCTCTGGACTCATTTTGCATGGCGGTCCGGTCCGGTCCTGGGCGGATCGGTCCGCAGTCGGATCGGTTCTTTTTATTTTGGGCAGACCGATCCGGCTGACTGTTTTCGGATTCCTTCTTCTTTTGATCTTCAGATTTCGGATTTCGTTGAAGACGATGTGATCTTTTCAACCATCAATCTTGTAACGGCGTATGACATAACATATACATAAAGATGGACAAATTGTCCTTACAAATCTCCCCCTATGTCTATGCCGGAACAAACATAAAAAATCCGAATTATCAAGTATGAACAATGCCTATACAAATCTACCCTTCCATGAACCCAAAACTGAAAGAGGTACATATGACTAAGGCTGCATCGTTTGTTCTTCAATTCTTCAGGAATCTTCACGCTTTTCTCATCAGGATGTGTATCATGAGATTATCAAGGATGTACCTACACACATGAGATAAAGCAAATACCAAGTGACGTATCGAGTTTGAAATGAGATAATAAACATATGCATATATACATATATACCAGATTTATGATGAACCTCAAATTTCAAAACTCCCCCCATAATCAGATAATTCATTCTCCCCCTTTTTATGATGTCCCCAAATAGACAAAATGAGAGAAATGAAATAAACAAGCAAAACCGGGGTGACACAAGGTATAAATCACACCATTAATGAACATAAAACAACCAAGTCGGTGAAAGCGTAAATGCATTGGAGTGATCAAAATTCGAAAGGAAAATCAATGCATACAAACATGACATATGTGCACGATGAATATTGGATATTCCTAACGAATGAACTCAAATTCTTCCTTTGGTGTAAAAGAGTGGAAATATAAAACATTGACTATATCAAATCTAGAAATAAAAGCTCAAAGTGATTTCTACACCAATAACGTCCAGACTGATTTTCATGCTTTTTCAGGACTTTTAAGGAAGTGCAAACCCGTTTTTCAATCTCCAACCAAACTCCCTCAGATTTATATTTTGAAGAGAGGAATACTAAATTCTCAAACTTTGGAGAATTGGGTGAAACCTAAATGGCCCAGATTTGGCATGAATTTCTTTTTATTACCTTATCAATTTTTTCGGGCTCTTTTAACCTCTTAGGACCTCGGATATTAAAATTCCTCCATTTTTTAGGTCCATTTTAACGATGGCTTTTGCGCAAAGGATAGGAATCAACTTTCGCAGCCCCTCCCCGTTATGAAAATATACACACAGTCTCACCAAAATGGTTTTTACATGCAATCCAATCTTGTCAAGTTTTATCGCATATTGTACATTGTATAGACAGAATTGAGATAGAAACACTCAAGCCAATATGTGATAGACAAGTGCAATAATGAAATATAGCCGTGCATGTGTGCATTAAAGGATATAGGAGTCAAACATGTAGGAAGATATCACTAATTACATCTCAAGGACTCCAATCAATGTTAAGCACATGGATGAAATGATGTAGCGTCTCAAATCTCTACCAAACAGTCACATGGATATATGAAATGAAGTTGTGACTTGGCTATCTTAAATGCTCATCCATAAAAGGTGAAAAATAAAAGAAAAAATCTTTTTGGATTTATCAAAATTTTTTTTATCAAAATAAAATCTTTTTGTGCTTTTCTTAAAATTTTTAAATAGAAAATATTTTTGTATTTTTTAAAATAAGAAGCAAAAAGCAAAAATACAGCAAACTAATAATACAATCTAGCAATAGGCATCAGATGATATGTAAATGGCAATGCAACCTATGCTAGACATGGACCAACCCCTCAGTCAACTGTACAAATCCCCAAAGACTTCCTAAGACTCTCAAATCTAAGGGCATCTAAAGGTTTCGCGAAAATATCGGCTAACTGACGGTCCGTGGGAATAAAACTCAGGGTTACAACCTTCTCCTCAACTAACTGACGTATAAAGTGCTCGCGTAACCTGATGTGCTTTGTGCGCGAATGTTGGAAAGGATTGCGGGATATGTGTATCGCGCTCGTGTTATCACAGGAAATGGTCATGGTGTCCTGTGAAATCCCATAATCCTCCAACATTTGCTTCATCCACATGAGTTGCGTGCAACAACTCCCGGCGGCGATGTACTCAGCCTCCGCAGTGGACAAAGAGATGGAGTTTTGCTTCTTGCTCAACCAAGAGACAAGAGCAGAACCAAAGTAGAAACATCCACCATAAGTGCTCCTACAACCATCTGCATCTCCGGCCCAATCAGCATCCGAATAGGCGGACAAACGGTCATTTATATCAACGGAATACCAAATGCCGTATGAGAGAGTTCCACTCACGTATTTGATAATACGTTTTAGAGCGAGTAAGTGAGACTCTTTTGGAGATGCCTGAAATCGCGCAGAGACTCCAACACTATAGGCTATGTCGGGACGACTAGCAGTCAAGTAGAAGACTGCCTATCATACTCCGATACAAGGTTTGCTCAACGTCCTTGCCTGAAGTGTCCTTACTAAGCTTGGTAGAAGTACTCATAGGTGTACGTGCATGCTTAGCGGAGTCTAAACCAAATTTCTTCACAAGGTCTCTAGCATACTTGGATTGGGAGATGAACATCCCATCCTCTAGCTGACGAACCTGGAGACCAAGGAAGAAAGTAAGCTCACCTACCATGCTCATCTCAAACTCACTTTTCATCTCCTCCTCAAAGTGGTGAGCATGCTGGGAGCATGTGGATCCAAAGACTATGTCGTCCACATAGACTTGGGCAACCAAAATAGCACCGTCATCTCTCCTGACGAACAACGTCATATCAACTCCCCCTCTCTTGAAGCCACGGGCTAAGAGATAGGAAGTAAGCCTCTCGTACCAAGCACGGGGTGCTTGCTTCAAACTATACAAGGCTTTCCTCAGATAATAGACGTGATCCAGGTGCTTAGGGTCTTCAAACCCTTTTGGTTGTTCCACATAAACCTCCTCCTGTAGAATGCCATTCAGAAAGGCACTCTTGACATCCATCTGATATAACTTGAAGTGCAGATGACATGCGATGGCGAGTAGTAAACGGACGGACTCAAGCCTCGCAACAGGAGCAAATGTCTCCCCAAAGTCTACACCCTCTATCTGTGTGTAGCCTTGAGCGACCAGCCTAGCTTTGTTTCTAATAATAGTACCATTTTCATCTATTTTATTCTTAAAAATCCACCGGGTACCTATCACATTAGTATCACTAGGTCGGGGGACAAGTTCCCAGACATTGTTCTTCTTAAACTGAAGCAACTCATCCTGCATAACGGATATCCAGTGTTCATCCTTGAGTGCTTCCTTGTGATTCTTGGGCTCGACTTTGGATGTGTAGCAATGATGACTAACCACGTTCTCTAGTTGAGCACGAGTCTTGACCCCTAGAGTGGGATCGCCAACAATGGAAGAGGGATCATGACTCTTGCGAACCCAAGAAGGTGTGTCTCCTAACACAGGACTAGGGTCCACAGAGTGTGAGAGAGGAATAGGTAAATCACTGTCAGAACAATCCTCATACTCACACTGAAGTTTAGGATCAATAACCGTCGGAGGTTCGTCATCTTGCACGGTGACATTTATTGATTCCATAATCTTAGATCTCTTCAGGTTAAAAACCCGGTACGCTCTACTATTCGATGAATATCCTAGAAATATTCCCTCGTCGCTTCGGGAGTCGAACTTTCCTAATTGCTCTCTATCCCGTAGGATGTAGCATTTACTCCCAAAAACACGGAAATATGCCAGGTTGGGCTTCTTGCCAGTCCACAACTCATATGGAGTCTGAAGTGTGTGTGGACGCAAATAAACCCTATTCACCGTGTGGCATGCAGTAGACACTGCCTCTGCCCAAAATCTCCTAGAAACTTTACGACCTAGAAGCATAGATCTAGCCATTTCTTGGATCGTTCTATTCTTTCTCTCAACAATCCCATTTTGCTGAGGAGTTCTCACAGCAGAAAACTCATGTTTGATCCCAAGGCTATCACAATACAAATCCACTTTTGCTTACTTAAATTCAGTGCCGTTGTCACTACGTATTCTGTTAATAGTGACACCGTGTTGATTTTGCAGGACACGGCACTTGGTCGTTAAAAATTCTACAGCATCGGATTTCTCTCTAAGAAAACCTACAATGGAGTACCTGGAGAAATCATCTACCATCACGAGAACATATCTCTTACCACCTATACTCTCCGTACGAGTAGGACCCATAAGATCCATATGTATCAACTCAATAACACGGGAGGTGGTAATGGAATTCAACTTCCTATGCGGACTATGAATTTGCTTTCCCAACTGACAGGGACCACAAATCGTGGAAGTTGGCTTTCCGAGAGATGGTAAGCCACGTACTAGGTCTTTCTTAACAAGACGAGTCAAATCTCTCACGTTCACATGACCTAGACGTTGGTGCCACAGATCCATAGGAGTGATCGTGGCGCTGTTGCAGACAAGTGAGGATTTGGGCTCAGTCCCATAACAGTTATCCTCTGTCCTCACCCCTTGCACTAATAGTTTACCGGCTTGATTATAGACCTTACAAGCTTCCCGGTCAAACTTTACTGCAAAGTCATCATCGCACAGCTGACTGATGCTGAGAAGGTTTACTTTTAAACCTTTGACGTACAAGACATTTTCTAGCTTAGGAAGTCCTGGTAACTCCACAGTACCTCGTCCTACAATGCTAGATTTACTCCCATCTCCAAAAGTAACTCTCCCATCATCATATTCCTCAATCTGAGTAAAAAGGGAGACATCACCTGTCATGTGTCTGGAGCATCCACTGTCAAAATACCACTGAGAGGTATTATGTTCTTTGAGAGCAACATGAACAACAAGGGCCTTTTTCTCTTTCTTAGTAACCCAAGAATAGGTAAACTTTTGTTTACCGTTGTTGTTGTTGGTTTTAGCCGGAATACGGGAAGCATTCATTGACGGTGAGGACATTCGTCGGAATTCCTCCATCAAACTCTGTGATGTGGCGGCTAGAAACTCAACTTGCTCTCTCAGACTAGCAAACTCATCAGTATGATGTGGAGGAGCAAAAGTACGTCGTGTCCGACCAAATCTATAGAAAAACTCCCTAAGGTGTCCATTTCTTTTGCAATGGGAGCAAAAGGGCACAGTATTAGGAGGACCTTGGTTTGCTTTTCTTGGTCGAACTCTCCTTCTTGGTTTTTGATGACAGCCATAAGGAGTCGTAGTAAACTCAGGAATTGGTCCCGGTGCAATTTGAGACGTGGAGGCACCATCAAAACTAATTCCTTGCCTGTCACCAAAACCTAAAGCGGGACCGAGGAGCATCTTTCCCATCTTCCCAGATCTATCCTCGATTTGTACCTTGACTTTCCTATCTCTCTCAAGATCATGAGTAAGCTGAGCAACAAGGGCTTCAAGTTTCTTCCGAGTCTCCATGGAGGAATGGAGCTCACTAGTAAGACTAGCCACTTGTTTAGTCAAGTCCGCTTTCTCTTTCTCAAAACTGCTCTCTCTCTCTCTAATAAAATTCTCTTTACTAACCCAGACAGACTCTCTCTCTCTCATGGCGGTGCAGGTGGAGGACTCTCTCTCTCTCTCGTCTCTTCTAACTCTTCTTCTAACGCGGTGATCCTAAGAACTAACGCCTTGTTACGTTTTTTAGTTTTGAAAGACTCATTATATAACTCGGCGTAGGCGCATTGAAGGTTACTCTCGTCCTCACTACCTTCCTCCTCCCCCTCACTTTCTTCGTTCTCATTGTCGAGGTGTCCCTGTGAAGCATCATCCTCATCGTCGTGAGGAGAACTAGGAGTATTCACATGACTAGCCATGAACGCAGTGAAGTTACGCTCATGCGGTGACTCATCTCTCGAGTCCACCGACTCGACCTCACTGTCGTCACTAAGGGTAGCATTTAGGACAACTTTACCCTTTTCCCTATTCAGACGATTGTCACACTCAAAGGCTCTATGACCCCTACCATCGCACTCAAAACATCTCTCACTTTCTTTCAGAGGAGGATTTTTGGAATCTTTTTCATTTTTCTTTTCAAACTTATTTTTCTCAAATTTCTTTTTATCTTTAAAATTGCCATTTTTCTTAAATTTGAGAATTCTCTTGAATTTTTTTGCGAAAAGAGCCAAATCATCCAAGTCAAAATCGCACTCAGAATCTGACTTGTCAGTCTCTCTCTTTCTAGATGACTCCACCCTCTTTCTAGCTGACCCCTTACTCCTTCTCTCTTGGGCATTAAGTGCAATTCCCTTATCTTTAGGTTTAGCATTTTTAGGGAACATATCAATTTCATAAGTTTGCAAATCTCCTACAAGTTCTTCCAATTTTAGCGTATTTAAATTACCCATAGAATTTAGCACAGTGACTTTGGGGATAAAACGCTTAGGCAAAGAACGAAGAATCTTTTTAACAACTCTAGCATTCGGAATATGTTCACCAAGATTAAAACTAGTATTCACAATGTCATAAAAGTCTAGCATAAAATTCATCAAAGCATTTAGAATCATGCATGGTGATTGTTTCAAATTGAGTTGTCAAGTTTTGCAACTTAGATTCTTTCACAGCATTAGTTCCTTCATGGGTGAGTTGTAAAACATCCCATGCCTCTTTTGACGTGGTACACGTTATGATGCGTTTGAACTCATCAGGTGTGACAGACCCAGAAATAGCACTTAGACCCTTAGAATTAAAAGATGACCATTTAATTTCTTCATCAGACCAAGAAATGTCAGGTTTCAAGTTGGTCACATTATCAACAGTCACGGTGGGAGGAGTCCACTCTCGTTCAACCAAAATCCAGACACGTTCATCAATGGCTTTTAAAGCTGACCTCATACGGGCTTTCCAATAAGCATAATTTGTCCCGTCAAAAACAAGCATTTTATAATATGACTTCTCCATTTGAACACGCACTTTTTCAAAAATCAATTTTTTTCAGAAAATTGATATCTTAGAAAAATTTTGCAAAAAAAGGAATACGCGATAGATTGGCGTAACCTGCTCTGATACCAATTTGAAAGAGTTGGCGCTTGCGTTCAATTAAGAAATAATATAATAAACACCTTTTTAACCCAAACAAACCCTAAACATGCAACTAGGTGTGAATGAAACAATATGAAATCATGCACGAGTTATTCAAACACACATAATTGAGGAAAAATCCCCCACAGGGGCAAAACCATTTGTATATCACTATAATTTGTAAGAGAAACGGCTTACAATCGGATTACACTGAAATACAAGTTTTTGACTAAGAATTACCCTCAGGTATCGGATTCTGTAGTCGCGGCTGGAATTATCCCTTTCCAGTAGGGCTGCAATGAAGAGGAAGAAACGGTCCACTTCACAAGGGTTGAACAACAGCAATGGTGTTCTTGGGTTACCAAACTTGATTCACATAGATATGGAAGATGTGTGAATCTAAAAACCTAGAATCATAGGACTCAATAGGTGAAGACTTTAGGGTTGATATGCTCTGAAAAACGTGGGAAAGTCTTATCGAAACCAGCTACTGATCGTGGTTTAAATAAGGAGTCAAAACCCTAAAAAATCTGCTACACGATCTGGCAGAGTTTATTTAGGGCGGATCGGTCCGGGCCTCAGGCGGATCGGTTCTTTTAATTTGAAGCCGATTTGGTTCGCAATCGGTTCGGTGCTCTCTGGACTCATTTTGCAAGGCGGTCCGGTCCGGTCCTGGGCGGATCGGTCTGCAGTCGGATCGGTTCTTTTTATTTTGGGGCGGACCGATCCGGATGACTGTTTTCAGATTCCTTCTTCTTTTGATCTTCGGATTTCGGATTTCGTTGAAGACGATGTGATCTTTACACCATCAATCTTGTAACGGCGTATGACATAACATATACATAAAGATGGACAAATTGTCCTTACACTTTAATTTCTTTATTTTGGTCATATACGTATATTTTTTAAATGTACTTTTTATTTTAAGTTATACATAATTTTTGGGTTGGGTTTAAATGGTGTAGATTTGTTTTCCAAGCGATTTGGATCCTAAACACGAGTTTACATAAATGAAATGTAGTGGTTGAGATAAATAAAATCTTTGGATTTTAAGTTTGTTGTGGAATCTATTTGGGTTAGAGAGCTTATATTAGTTGAACTGATTTATTTTTGAAAGGGTAGTTAGGTGGAAGGTGGTTGGTTGAGTTTATGAAAATTTTTAAATCATTTTAGAAGAACTGGATATTTGAATAAGGGCATATCTCGACATGTTATCGGATTAGTGCAACCAAACAAACTGCATGGTTGAGAGAAATTAGATGTTCAAGAATATTTTGATGAACTTTCCCAATAATAATTGAAACTCATGAAAATAAACATTAAAATCTTTCCCAAAATGAAATTTTTTCAAAAAGAGTTTAATAAGAAAGATTAGAAGCTTGAGAAATATCAGACAAAAATTATCTAAACAACATACAAATGATAAGTGTTGGTAAACTTATCTAAATAATACTACATTATATCCATTTGATTTATCAATCCATATATCCATATTCCACATTAAACTCACAGATAAAACAAAGTTTCCATATACATTGACATAAATGTATGGTATAACACACTTCTATAACATGCATATCCACTACTAAAGTTTGTATTGATATACTCCTAAAAAATTATGAAATGTGGGTACAATATATTCTCTGCTAACTCTCTATTTCGGATAATATCAAGAAGGTATACAAATTTTTACTTTTAAAAAAACACCACCCTTCTTGATAATGATAAATGGGGATAAATGTGAGAAACGTGATATGAGAAAGAACGATGCTACAATGAAGGGAGACTAAAATATTTTTCAAAAATGAGTCTCAAAGAAGGAGTGATACTTTCAAATATTTTCTCAAATGATATAATTTGTAATTTCATCATTAAAAGGAGAAGATTGTGAAACATACACTATTTCAAGAATAAGGATTTTGTATGATAACAACACAATTAATATTTAAACATACTTCACAGCCTTCTCTTTAATATACCCGAGACAAAAATAATAACTTAATACATAATGAGATATATTACAAGGATCATATCAACCATGAAAACAAGGTATCAATTGACCAATAATTACAATGAAACATTCAAACAACCCTATTAAGATCAAATTATAAGCATCAAAAGATCAACCATAAAGATTAACCATACATACATCAAGAAAAGGCCATCACAACTAATCATACAACCAAAGCTCATGATCATCTCACATAAACAATATCATATGTTCCATGAAATATATAGGAATGACCAAACACCATAAGACCTTCTTAGGACCTTAAAGATCATTAGAAATATTTCTACAAATCTAAGTTGATTTTTTTTTATCATGTATATTCTCAATCTAAATTTCATAAACCTACTTTAACCATATATAAACCATCGTAAAAAAATGGAACCAAGCGAGAACATCGTAGTGACCCAAACAATAAGCTTATACTCGACTACCACTTGAGTTATTATCGATTATCACTTGAGTGTTAGTCGACGAACTTAGGACAAAATGGATATATCTTCAAAACCCAAAACTCATTTTCTTGAAAGATTTTATAGTCGAATATGACTATGGTTAAGTTGACTATAACTACTTGAAAATTCAAAATTCCATAACAACTAGTTTTCAAATACTCCAGAATTTACCATATTATCCTCCAATGGCTAGTTATTCTAAATAATCCCATAAAATGAGACCTTGGGTTAATTCATCAAACACAAAATCTTCTTACAACCGTCTTATTAATCAATGTCCAATTTCAATGTTTGTGTAAATATCCTTTCATTTTTTAAAGAGCTGACTCCCAGACATTTCCAAAGAAGAGATTCAAATCCAAAACTCCATTGAATTCAAGCTCCACCCAAAACACATTTTAGCATCAAGATTCATCCTCAATCCATCTTTATCCAAAGATATAAACATAGTACTCTTCTAAGATAAATAATCAACATAATATTCACATGAGAAATACACTTGTGATCACTTGTTTGTTTATATTTCTTGATATAGAAAGCAAACTTATTTCACTATTGTTTTTGTGAAGAAACATTGCTTTACGTTTTGGTTAGAAATTTTATTATTATTACATACGGTGAAATTTATTGTGTGTCCGCGATCGGTAGTGTTGTTGTTGTAGGGATTCAAGTCATTTTAAGACATTTGACTCTTACATATGTACCATTGGGGAAAGGGAGAGTTTACCATGTTATTAGTTGTGGGTTGAAAGGTGTTATAATTCCTTGCAAGTATTTATGTTCCCTCTTAAGTGAACCATAGATAGTTAAGTTTCTCGAGTATCATCTCGAGCATTGAGGTAGGTACTGTCCCAACCACATTGAAATCTATGTTTATAAATTTTCTTTTAACTCTCCCTCTCTCTCTCTCTAAACTACTTATGCTTATTCTCTATTAATTTTAATATTTGAAATTATTCATCATTAATTGATAGATAGATTAATAAAGTTTTATAGTCCATTAATATCCATATACCCAATCACCCCCCCCCCCCCCCCCCCAGTATATTTTCGAGCCAACACACAAAATGATCACCCAATCTCTGGAGATTCATATTCAAGTAAATTTAATCTTTCTCATGACAATCAAAGACAAGATTATGTAATACTTCAAGTCCTCATAATTCTCGGGGTTTAAGAATATGTTCACCCTTTAGAAATCGTCAATGATTATCTATGTATAATTAAGGCATCTCTTAGAGTAAAATGTCACGGGTTGCCCTATTCAATATATTCTTGGATAAACCAATCAAAATACTCTTTTGAGATATTGCACAAGTTCTCTAACCATTAGACATGATCACATAGTTTGAGATAGGCCACTAGAATTGTATCGCAACTTCTCTGATAGGATATCAAATCCCTATTTTGTTTGTGAACTGTTCAATATTAATAGACCTGAAACTCCGATCTCCCGTGATCAAGTCAAACCTAACTCATCAAAATTACTACTAAGTACTATTGACTTACATATACATGAAAATATATCAAAATCATAAATATAAAATCTTTATAAAAAAATTGATTATCATTTCAAAATGAATAAAGAAATTCATTATTAATAAATAAATAAAATTTGTTTACATGGTTTTAACAATAAACCCCAACATGATAGAGAAAATCTAACCTAAAGTGGATCAAATATAACGAATTCATTTACAAATTTCCATGTAAAGTAAGAGAATTAGAAAATTTTCTTATTATATTTATTTGTTAAATAGTGAATTCTAAAGAGTTTTCGCGTTGAATTCTATGAGTTTTTATATAATATTGCCCACCTTTAGTGGTAGGAGGAAATTAATATTAAAATTCCATGAACGAGCTTCCCACTTTAGTCCTTCATCAATAATAATTTTAGGCTATAAACATATAATAGTTTCTTTTGGCAATAAAGTTACTTAACTCTTTTCCTAAACTTTATATGTTCGGGTATATTAAAAACAAACACGTGTATATTACAAAATTTGTGTACATAATATAATTTTCACATGTGAAGTTCAAATATTTGCTTAGACATTATTGATACGAGAAATCAGACACACGTCTTTGTCATATCAGAATATCAAGTATAGAATAAATATAAAGCAAGTAAAGAGAGACAAAATGCAAGATATAGAGTGGTTCGGCTATTAAAACGAGCCTACGTCCACTTTGTTTCCCCACTCTCATTATATACATGTTGTAGTACAAGTTTACATAACCATGGTAGGCGTACAGTAGACTAAAGAGAGGAGAATACATGATTGTAGAGATTCTAGGTAGGCAGGGGAGATGACTACAAGGTGAGTTAATAGCCCCCAAACTATATTGGGGGTGTGTAAAGAGTTTGGCAGGGCTTGCCAAGGGTTCTTATCTAGGATCTGGAACTGGAATCCCCTATCTGGAGGCGTGGACCTCTATTTATAGGAGGTATGTAAGCTATGTCACACGCTCTGAGCACGTGACATGTAATAAGTCTAGAGAGTAATCCATGTGATGGGGTAGCAGCTTTGGATAGGGAGTTACGACCTATTAGGCAGACAAATCTTGTGGGTGCTGCGGCCTATATAGTACAAGGCAGCGGCCTGTAAATGGGGAGCCAGATAAGTATAAGGCCACAACATCCCAGTTATGGGGAATTGGCCTTCTGTCAGTAGGGTCCGTGGTAGAAGACCATATTGGTCATATTAATAAGCCCCTAAGTCGTAGTGACAAGGGGTGATTTGGTTCTACGACCGTAGTGTGTAATCTCTGTAGTGTGGATATTTCCAAAACGATTTTTCATCTTCCCGCGCCCTCTTATATAAATGGGTCTGGTCGTGGCCTTCATTAATTTTTTGAAACCCTTAAGAGAGAATGTCTTCCCTTTCTTTCTTGGAGTTTTTTGGCGAGGATTTGGTGGCAATTTGTGGTTGTTAGAGGTCGAGCAACCACCTTCTTCTAATTTTCAGGTAACTTTTCTGCACAAAACTTCCTTTCTATTTAGTAATTTATGGAATTCTTGTATTGGCTAAATGTTTTTGATCTCTGCTTAAATCCATGACGAATGAATTATATGATTGCAACTTATCTAAATCCATAAACTGTCTGAATCTATATGTAAATGAATTATCATGATGAAATTCTTTTCTTTTTAAAACAACTGTGTAGCTATTTGAATTTCTTGGATTTGGGTAGAAACTAGGGTTTGAATTGAATTTGCTAATTTAAACTTGGGGTTTAAGTTTCTATGTTTCTGTTTGGATTAGAAACTTGGATTTCATAGGATAAAACCATACCATGTATTGGCCTTGTTCTTGATGTTCTTGGTCAGAACCTTTGAATTCTTTGGGCTTGATAAATTCCAATATTTACCTTTTTGTGCATTTAGTCGCAGTTGCTAGCACGACTTATGTTACCTTTCTGCAGAAAAATGTCAATACTTGCCATTATAGTTCCCATGACTCCATTGTTTGTCCTTGAACTAATTATATGCATCATTTCATTCTTAAATTGAAGAGCCGCGACATGTAGAGTTATTCTGATTTCTCTCTAACTTTTCCTAATTAGACGCCACTCCATGGCATTTAGTTTGAACTTGTTAAACTTGATCTCTGCCCCAGGCATTTCACTTGGTAGTAGCAATTCCACCTAGTTGTAGACTTTAGGTTAGGGCTGAAACTTAGGGCACCTGGCTGCAACCTTTGATATTCATTTGAACTTTCAAACTTTACTTGTATATGTGTGTGTGTGTATATATATATATATATATATATATATATATATATATATATATATATATATATATATATATATTTCACTTGGTAGTATCAATTCCACCTAGTTGTAGACTTTAGGTTAGGGCTGAAACTTAGGGCACCTAGCTGCAACCTTTGATAGTCATTTGAACTTTCAAACTTTACTTGTATATAAATATATATATATATATATATACGTCGTGACCTCTATTTGAGGCTCTTCTGACCATAGTGGCTACAACACCTAACTGCGGAGCCCTTCTACTTTTCAGGTTTTGCCGTAGCTCTATGAGTTGGGATCCACAAGAGTTTATATAAGACTTCTGGACAACTCCCTTTGGCATTTCTCCTCCTGAAATTCCTTCCATTAGGCCTTTGAAGACTGTGGGGCCTTGCTTGCTTAACGACTGCCCTAATTATATCATTATTGACTATTCTTTAGCAGACTCTATTACCTGTAGGGAAACTATAGAGGTTGTGTCTATGGAGGAAGCTACGAATTCCAACAATCACCCTCTTGAACCTGAGGTTATAGTAGTTAGGCCTTTTGAGGCCATAGATGCGCTAACTGGCCCATCTGATAGAGTTGAACGAGTTCCCGCAGTCTTGAACATCCGCTGCATAATGACTGGAGAATGGGTTAATCAAGTGGCAGCGACATTTGAATTTCCTGATGAGGTAATTTGCTCAGGTCCTTCCGTGGAGAAGAGACCATATTCTGTGGTCCCTGATGATGGGATTTTCTTCCCTCTTCATGCTTTCATTTACGGACTGCAGCTGCTTGTGCCTATCCCCATTAGGAAGATTTTTAGCACTATGAAGTTGGCCCCAGCCCAACTGGATCCAAACGACTTAAGGGAAATTCTTCCCTCGCTAGTACTTTGGAAAGATAAGTTTAATAGAAATACAACTCCCGTGGAGTTTTTCCATTTCTACCAGCCAAAGGATAACTCTACTAAGTTTTCCTGGTACTACTAAATGGCTCTTCAAAATAATGAAGAGGTCTTGTACACTAGAAGATCTTCTAGTGTAGAGAATTATAAAGGAAAATACTTCTACATATCTAGATAAGGATGGGAGACTCATCCACAAGAATCGGATAGAGAGAAATCTCATAGAAAGTCGCGACAGTGGGGATAATCATCCATGCTAGGTTTGTATATGTTTAAACCTTTACATCATGACGCATCCCGTTCTGTATTTCCCCATTTTATATCTTTATTCTGAACTACTAATATTGATCTTTTGTGCAGCTCTTGATCATCTAACCCTCAGTGAGAGTCCAGAGATAAGAGTAAGGAAGGTCACGACTTATACGGCTAAAGAATAGAACTTCAACACTTTGGTCATTTTTGCATTTATTTTTATCGGAGGCTACTTCCCCAACAAATTATTAGCAAAAAGAATGGCTACTAAAAGTAACAATCCATACTTCTTAATTTTTCTACAAAAAGAAATCATATAATTCTTACTTTGCAATTTTTTCAGGTGAGGAGATAAATATGAATCTTTTGGCTGCCCAGCTAGCTAAAATGGATGAGGATGCCGCGATCATCAATAATTCTTCTAGGAAAGGAAGGAAGAGGAATAGATCCCAAAAGGGGAAGTGGCACAGAAACCCCTCCATCTAATGGGGATCCTACCGCGGCCAGTGAAGAGAGACAGCCAGATGCCACGGTTCAGAGTGTGTAGGCTGATAATGCTGCAGCCAATGAAAGGCCAGAAGGCCAATTTGATGATGATATTGGTGACCATTTGGATGCAAAAGGATTACTACCAATCGAGTTTGAACTCCAGTCTAGATGCAACCATTCACATACTACTACTTCTAATTCTCCCCTTGCAGACTGTTATGGCTGTGAATGCTAACATTCCACCACGCCAAAGTCTCCAAAGTGTTGGCCTGATGGTTGTTCGTGGCCTCAGTTGAGGACTCCAAACCCTCATTCTTCCTTGGATACAACTTCCAGAGCAGTCTATAAGCTGCAAAAGGTAGTAGACAATATAGACTTGGATCGCTTGGTGGATGAGGACCACGAACACTTGGAGGAATATGCCCTCCATAGCCTACTACGGGTAAAGGCTATTTCTTTTCCTTTCACTTTATTTTTCTGCAGTATATTTTTTCTAACATTTACAATTTTTCTGCAGGCCACAGACATTGTCATGTCCCAGAGGTTGAAATATGAAGGCCTTTATATACAGAAAGAAACTGCAGAGTCTGTTCATAAAACTAATTTGGAAAAAGCCAGATCCTCTTCATTTGAAGTTGTTAAGGAATCAAGTGCCATGGCATATAAGGTCTATAAGATGGCTGTCAATGCCTAAGTTAATGCTAAGATCAAATCTTAAAAGACTGTAGAGTACAACCTTTTAATTCTGCGAAGAACTTAAACGTTGCCAATGCACAAACTGCTGAAGCTGCTTAGGTTGCTACGACCTCTAATAATAAACTTCAGTTACTCCAAAAGAAATATAATGAGCTTGAGAAAAAGAGTATACAAGATGGTTTGGACCACGCTGTAGCCATCAAGGATAAGGATGAAGGTTATGTTGTTTCTCTTACTGTGACTGCGGACAAGGTTGTTGATGCTTATAAAACTTCAAGAGAATTCTTCCTCACCAATAATAAAGCCTACCTTCGTGGCTACCAGGAGCTGAGACACAGGGTCATCAAAAATTTCCCTCCAGGATAAATCATGTCCTGTAATTTGGGTGATGTCAGGGATGACCAATGCGTGGCTAAAATTAGGGCAACGGCTGAGGAAAGAGCAAGGAAGCAACTTAAAGCCGAGGCTATGGTTGATGAAGCAACTGAAACTACTGCAACAGATAATGATGAGGAAGTGGAGGATGACACTGCCTCTTAGTTTCTTTATAATAATTTTTTTTGGTCTTCGAACATTTCAAACAACTGTAATTTTACTAGGAGTAAACTCAACTAAATTTGCTTATGGTTGCGGCCAAGTTTGTCAAGCTGCAGCCCAAATAATATTTTTTGTAACTTGATGAATATATATTCTTGACTACACATCATATCTTGTTATCTTGAATGTTTGAATGCCCTTTGCTTCATTTATTATTTGCTTGTATTTCCTTGAATATATGCACTTGCTAATGGGTCGCAGCCTCCTTATTTTAACGTTTTTTAAATCAAAATGTTGTGGACCTTACTGAATGTCGTACCCTATCATCTTGACGGGCTATTACCTAATTGAATGTCTATCACATTAGGACTGCAGACATTAGGGATGTGGTTATATAATATAAGTTGTAGTCTCTTTTTATATTGATCTTTAATACTTGAATGCCTGAATGAATGCTTCACTTTTCTTTTTCTTTATACATTTTGTCTGGTTCATCCACTGTCAACACTTAGTGATGCCTTGGAAATGTGCATCTTAATTTGCATCCACCAAATTATGGCATTATCACATAAGTTCCTTCTCATCATTTTGAGAGTGCATGGATGAGTGTCATCTCGTCCACGCACTGTCGTCTCGACCGAGAGAGTAGATCCACCAAATTAATGGTTTTTAATAAGAAACCACAACTAAGTGATTTTTCATTTGCATCCATAAATTATAATGTTATAGCATAAGTCCCCTCTATTCGTTTTGTGAGTGTATGGATAAGTGTCGTCTCGTCCATGCACTTGAGAAATTAGTCTCCTTTGATAGACTCAAAGATATCTTCAATCTAACGGGTCAATGGGGTGTAGGCCTAAAAGACTTTTTTTGGCCTCTTTTTCATTTTCCTCTTTTCGTTCATGTTTGCTGCCTCTAAGGCTGTGGCTTCTAGGGTTATGTCTATGATGGTTGGAATGGAAACCTTGGGTGATGCAGCCTCTAATATAAAAATCCTATGGGTCAAAAAGTTAACCTGAGTCTGGAGTGAGGCATGGATGTCATACAGATGGTTGAGGTGGTTGTATAGCTGAACAATCTCATCTTTCATTTATGCACTTTGGCTGGATTCTCCTTCGATTTCTACTTTGTTAGTCTTTAAAATATATATATTCTGAGACAAAACTAGAAAGAGTGTCTGATGAAACAAATGCAGAGGAAATAACCAAGTATAGTAACAAGGATGTAGTCTTTAGCGATTTAGCAATCTATACTATTGTGGGCGCGGCATGCTGAACACATAAACTTACTGCAGAGGCCTCTCCAAAGGATTTCACAAGAGTCATGTCCGTGGAAATTTTTACCATTCTCCCAGGTGATGAAATGAAGCTATGCAACATCCTCCATAAGGGCTGCGACACTTAAGCAATTTGCTTTCTAGGCCGCATCCTTCTTGCTGCAGCGTGGTGCAATTCAAAGGATGTACCCATAAGCTACGTTTAAACCATCCAATAGTATGAAAAATAATCCTACTAGGGGTATATTAGGGACAAAACAATTCTCAATTGCAAAGAATAACACAATTATGGAAGAATACTGTAAGGACACAAATTTCCAATTGAGTCCCAATGTAGTTTTGGCGTAATTCTAGACAAAACTATTTGAGTCAAAGGATATAAGTTTGTACTTATCAAGCCCATGACGATTGAAGAAGTTGAAGACATAACAACCAAGATTTAAAGTTCATCCTTGCCAAGTTTAGTGTCATCTTTCTTCAACAACAATTGGTATCCAAGTCTCCAAAGGTATGAATGCATTGTTACATATATAGGAGCTTGGAAAATATCTTATAGGTGTAGATTTTATAAAGTTTTGTCCTAACGAGTTTTAATTTTCTCAGAAAATCTTTTTAAACAAATTAGAATTATTTTATAAATGTTTTGGGCTTAAACATTAAAAGTTGGATTTTCTAAAAAATCATTCGAACGAAACTGGGAACTCATTTGAATGAGATTCCGAAGTCGTTCGAGCGACAGTGCTAACGAGTTTGTTTACCAATTCCCTATTTTTTCATTAGAAGTTGTGGTTCGAACGAAGCCGTTCAAATAACCTCATTCGAACGAGATATAAAATGCCATTTTTCCCTTAAACGCTGAATTTTCGTTAGAAGTGGTTCGAACGATGTCGTTCGAACCAGAATGGTCGTTCAAACGAGAATTGTCAGTTTTGGGATTTTTTTTTGTTTTCCTTACAATTTTACCAACTAGTTTCCCCACTACTTTTCATTAGACTTTATGTGAAGAAAATGCCTTTTGGAAACTAACTTTTGACACAGTTTCCTCGAGACTTTGAAAGCAAAAGATTTTCCTCAATAGTTTATGTTTTGTGTTTTCGTTTTATGAATTAAAATCTTCCAAAACACATTCACCCATGTTTGTTTAATTCCAAGCGTTCATATATATATATATATATATATATATATATATATATATATATATACACTAGGGTTTACCCGTATCGATGGCATGGTGTTAAATTTGCTCCCGATTATTTGTGATTATAGCACACTCGTAACCAAATCAATGGCATGGTTATAAATTTGTTCTGAGTATTTGTGGTTAAAGAACACTCACTTTAAAAAAGACTTAAAAATACTGATTAAATTTCATCTTGTTTAATAACAACCTTACACAACTTTTGTAACACACTATATTTTTTAGTTACATGCTTTTCCGTGTTGATACCACACCAGAAAATAATATCTTTAAATTCATTCGAAATTATCACCGTGCCATCGGCACACTTTCCCATGCCAAAGGCACGGTTACACATATGTTACGGTGCCTTTGTTTCTAATGCACAATAAATTGTAAATTTGCTCGGGTTTATTCACAATTGCAACCAACATACACTTTTTTTACAACATGCTCATCAAATCTCGATTAGCCCACGAATAATACATATACTTTGAGTTGTTTGTTTAACATCAAATTTAAAATTGCAATTAATAACTACTGTGAATACATATACTTTGAGTTATATACATGATAACTACTGCGAATTTAATCCTATGTATATTTTAATACGGTTAAAAAAAATCGGCATGTCACATCTATTGCGTCAATTTCTCTTTTCCTAAAATCACATTAAGATGGCATTCGTGTAAAATCTAACTTGATTTATTAAATGGGAAATTCCATCTTAAAATAACAAAAGTAGTGTCAATTATTTATGCAAAATAAAATGTATTTTTCTTGTATCATAGTGAACTGACGAGTAATAGACTCGGCTTCGTTCTACTTTATTCTTGAAAATTGAAATTAAAATTCAGGGTAAATGAGTAATATTTCTCATTCGAATTTACTCTTTTAATCAGAAATTCGCTAAAATATTTTCAAAAATCCCCTAAAATATTTAAAGTTCACAAAACAGATTAGTAAAAAATAGTCAAAAAATAATCAATTTACTATTTTAAAAAAATGATCGGCAAAAAAAAAAATTATTATTATTTAAATACATAAATTAATACACAAATAACCCCTAACCAAATGTAAACGCATACACAAATATAATCATGAAAAAATAAATCCACCATATGCAAAAGAACCCATAAAATCTATAACCCGTCTCATATGCATCCAAAAATAAACCTACCTAATAGAAAACCCCACAAACCCATAATAAAATCAAGTTGCCCTTGGATGTATGAATTTGTATGTCCATACTTTTTTTTCTTTGAGTGTTGTGAAGAGTCCTTAAGCCTAGATGTCAGACTTTGAACACTCATATGCAGAGAGTATGAAAGTGATAAGTGTGGCTTTTAGGTGGATTTTCAGCATAACACAAAGATTGTGAACAGTACCCAAGAAAAAGCTTCTCCACCTCGAGCCTTGTGATGTAAGATACCATATCATTTGACGTATGTCATCTCACACTGAAGATCAAAATAAATAAATTAATATAAAGTAAATTTCAGTAACATGACTATAACACCTGCTTTGAATCAAAGTATTAGAAATTAAAGTAACAGCTCATATTAGAAATTAAAACATGCAAAAAAAATAATGACGTTAAAAATTACAAAATATTGAACTAATAGAGTGCAATGTCTCCAACAAAGAAAATATAGAAAATAACGAATGGTTTATTCATTACATTATTGGGGTGAGTTCCCTCACTTAAAACTCAAAGAATTTATGTATTCCACCGTAGCAAAAAAAAAATGCTACAAATCAGAAATGGTAAGGTAGAGAAAAATGGTACAAACCAGGTTTATTACACCACTTAATAGCATATACACTACTTAATGGGTCGAAGAAAAAATTAAATGAACTCAAGAAGCAGAGAGAGACAAACGTAACAATTTGGAGCTAAGAGAGACAAATGTAGCGGTTTATCTGTAATAAACAAAAACACCCAAAATATATTTTTAGTATTTGTAAAGCCCAACAATAAAATAGCATAGTAAAGAACATAAAAAGAAATGGACCCAAAAAGGCTGAGAAACCAACTAATAAAGAATGGTAAATCTCGGCCTTTTGGACAATAACTCAGTGTTTGCTTACGGTGGCGGTGCTGGCACACGGCCAATCAGACCCAACTCAGTGTTTGGCGGTGCTGAGAATATACCTTCTTCTTCTACTCACGAAGTACTCCCATGGTAGGGCCAATAAGGAAATAAGACTTTAGATATCAACAATAAAAAAACACAGATTCATCATTCATCAATCATCAATCAAGTGATAGCATAAGATCTGTTAAAACCCAGATTCATCATTCATAAAACTTAAGGCTTTAGATGTCAGCAATAAAAAAATTACAAAATAAGACTTTAGATATCATCAAACATTACCCATTGTTGCTAGATGACGATCAGAGTCGGTAAATTCGTGGGGCCGGCCAATAACAAAATTTTGGGGACCTTGAGATTCCCCTCACTCCGGAGATAATCCGACCTAACTCATATTCAAAATCACATCCATCTCACCATCAACCCACCATATATGGGTCGCTAAAAAAACCCATCGAACCACCATAGTTATGTCACTAACCAAGTAACAAACAAAAGAAGATCGGAGCTGTCTTTAAGAAATCAAAGACCAACTTACCAGAGACGGAATCCGGCGCACCTCCTGTTGGCTGACTTATGCCTGACCCACCATATAGGTTTGAAAATCGACAGACCCAAATAAACGTCTGATGGATTCAGTGGGAGAACTGCTTGTAGATCTGAAATCTAAAGAACATATCTGAATCTGGAACCCCTCCTATTGGTTCATGGTCTGCTTGTAGATCTGAATCGGCGCACCTGGTTTTTGTTCATGGTCTCTCTCGCTTGTAGATCTGAATTCGCCGACCATGTTTCTTGGTGTTGCATTATGGTTTTTTGGATGTTGTTGTGGTCGGTTGGGGAGAGTTCATCTACTGTTGGTGATGCTTCATTCTCTAGGAAGGATACTGAAAGTGGAGGAAGAGCTTTTGAATAGTAAAGAGAGATAAAGTAAAGTGGAGTCTTCCTTTTCTTGTGTCAGGAGTTTATCGACTCTAGTTACGCCTTTTCTTGGTTGTTGCACAGAGTAAGCATAGTAGGTTTTGTATTCTCATTGAGACTTGTGCTTAATTGTATTGTATCTTCTCAACCGTTAGATTTGCCCATGTGCACCAACTTGAATCCTTATCTACATTAAATCTGAGCCGTTAGTTGATAAACACCAAATTTTCAATTTTTTATCTGAGCCATCAGTTGGGGAGGACAAAAAGTCCCTCCTCCTTTATATATATGTATATATATATATATATATATATATATATATATAGAGAGAGAGAGAGAGAGAGGGAGGGAGCGGATCAATTGAGGTCCCCTAGTTTAAGGACCTTGAATGGGGTCTATTTTTTTAAAATAGCAAAAAAAATATTTTGGAGCTGATTTTTTCTATGGTTTTTAAACATTTCAATAGGACCATAAAAAAATAATCAGGTCAAAATAATTTTTTTACTATTTTAAAAAAATGAGTCAAACTTTGTCAGTTTTTAACAGCTTAAAAACAACTTAAAAACTGACATAGTTTGACTGATTTTTCTAAAATATCAAAAAAATTAATTTTGATCTGATTATTTTTTATGGTCGTATTGAAATGTTTAAAACCCATAAAAAAAATCAACCCAAAAATATTTTTTTTACTATTTTAAAAAAATGGAGCTCATTCAGGGTCCTCAAACTGGGACCTCACTTGATCCTTTCCCTATATATATATATACTAGGGTATGCCCGTGCCTTATGGCACGCTAATGATCGCAATACAATAAAAAATTTCAAAGTTACATAATTGAAATAAGGCAAAAATTTCGTTTGCCAACAAAACAAAATGTAATTTTAAATAAATTGGACATAATCTCTTTTATTTATACGACTAACCACCCAACTTAACAAATAACAAATAATCCAGTAATGTTCAAATAGTCTAAATTCATCAATCGAATTAACATTGAGCCTCAAATTAACTAAGTGTCAATTTTTAAAAAAATGGGAAAAATACAAATAAGTTAAATTTAAAAAAATGTGATTCATTGCGGATTATAATTCGCGCCACAACATTTGGTGACGCCCGCTGGTCTCTGATTTAGACGCAGAAAGCCCAAGCATGAACTTTTGAAGATCGAACATGGCCTTTTTATTTCAACGTGATATAGAACTGGCCCAAAATTGTTATCATCAAAAGACCCTCTTGCTCTTTTATCTTCTCTTCCACCCAGACACTCCAGATTGTTTGTAGATGTTTCACCGAGGTATGGACCCTTGTTGAAAAAGGGGTGATGACATAGAGAGGCTGCATTGGTTGTTCCTGCGACAAATGCCACTGGTTGTAAATGTTTGTAGACAATTTCCACTGCCCTATCAAGTGTCTAAGCTTTGGTGGTTGTTATATTGAATCCAAGATCATTTGTTAGAACCAAAATAGATCTGCAAAATCAATCAAATGAAATCAATGATTATAACAAATAGTTTAGTCAACCATTAATGTACACACTACAACAAATCAAGAAAAAACATATACAAATAAAAAAATGTTAGAACTTTATAAATCAGACCACAAAAATATACAGTAGTAACGACACCAAAACAATAATAATATTTATTATTTGAAAGAATTTCTATAAGTGTAAATAAATAGAAAAACGAAAATAAATAGCACATTACATAACTGAATAGAAAATCATACCATTTATTTTTATAATTATAATCTCACAATTTGAGCCTTCCTAGACCCATGCTTGACATCTCAAAATATGAGCACCTGTAGAGAAAATGATGAAGAGTTAATATATAGAACACAAAATTTCACACTGAAGTTAATATACAAATCAACTATTGGTAACAAAATCCAAGAAAACTGATTCAACATGAAATGGGCAAAGAATAGACCCACCATTGAAATATAAAACTGACCCAACTTACACATGTACAAACTTTCTCCTCAATGAGAATTTTCATGAAAAACAAAATAAAAAATAACAAAAAGGACATACACAGACAATAAAAACTGCATTTTTGGTCTTCTTGAGAAGCATCTCGTGACTTTATGGTGTTTGCTTCCTGTTTTGATACTGAAATTTTATTTTTTGTGAATAAAGGAGCAACGATCCATGAAGCGTTTCTTTTTTAGATTTAAAAAAGAAGTCTAAAAAAGGGATGAGTAGAAAACAACCTGAAAGAGGCAGCGACGATCAAGAGCGGTAGGATCGTGGACCATTTGGAGAATGAGAGGCCTTTTGGTACCCATCTGGACCTCATGAATGTTTCCTAATTGCAAATAATAGAACAAAAATGTAAGTAAGAAAAGAGAGAATAACACCTTAAGTGAGGCACCAATAAAGAACCGAAAGTCATCCAATTCATGCATGTGTAAACCAAAATCAAACCTCTGCTGACCCGAGTTAGAAACGAAAAAAATAAACCAAAATAAGGCACATACCACTGCAAAACCTCTCAGAATGTGGGAAAGACTAACAAAATCCATAACTGTTAAAACTCACAAAATTCACCCCAATCTAAAAAACATATGCTGCGAAAAACACAAAAAACAGAGAATAACTCCTTAATTCAGCCACCAATGCGAGTTTTAATCAAGGTTCAATACAATCTTGAAATGTAAACCCAAGAAATTCATTTAATTCATGCACGTTTAAACATTTTTCCATGAATCCATGATGGATTTAATTTGTAAATAAATAATAGTGACAACAACACCACAATTATCTGATAATAATAGCAAGTTAATGACAACAACTCCACAATAATCCTCTAGTATCATATTTTCTGTACACTTAGGAAGATAATCCTCACAGAACCTGGTTCGTAGTCCCAACCACAAACAACTATAAACATGAGAGCGAAGCATTGATTTGATAAAGGATAGATTTCCAAATTGTAGATTTCTTTTAAGCTTCTCTGCACACTTCATAACATACATTCTTTCTTCATAAAAATAAGTTTTATCTCCTTTTAACATGTACATATCAGACTAACTCCAAAAATAGAGAAACATTATGAAAATGTGCTAATCGGTATTAAAAACGTTTCAGATCTGTCTTCAGAGGGGGGTTGTGGATGGGATCGAGGGCAATAAAGGCTTTTACAGAGATAATCGGTCCTCTTGGGTGCACACTGATTATTCTGCAAACCCCAAACATCAAAATTTGTATAAATAAAAAAAAAGCTCAACGTAACCTTATATTAACACCTGAAAGCTTAATTACAAAAATATAAAGACCTACATTTAACTATCCTGAAAACAATCAACTCATATTTGTCCCTGAAGTTGATCCATATCTACTTGCAACACCACCAATGAAACATTAAAAAAACTAAAGAATAAACACAACAGCTAGTTGCAACACCACCAATGATACATTAAAAAAAATAAAGAATAAGAAACTAAAAAAATTGTCATTTTGAAACAAATTTGAACTAATAAACAACACAAGGCAGAATCTTTATAATCAAATCCAATATTAAAAATGCTTAACCAATTCAGTTTGCTGGCATTTTCCATTGCAAGGATGTGCCAATTCAGTCTGTAAAAAAAAATCTACCCTTTAACCAATTGAAAAATATCTACATTTTCCATCGCAAGGATGTTTCATCATGATCAATTTGAAAATTTTGAAGTTTTAGCAAGATGAAAAACATTTCACCAGACCAAATGGAGCCTTAAGTGAGAATTTTGTTAGCATTTGGTGTAAACATGGAGAAATTTATGCTAAGAGCATAAGTTTTACATCGACTATGCCTTGTCCAAAATTGCTCTCTCTATATGCACTCCACTCTGGTCGTCTATCCCAACAAAGCTTGCCTTGTGCGGGCCCAAGGGAGAAATTAAAATGGCACACAACTCCAAATTATGGCTGCTTATCTCCTGCTGAAGGACACTTCCCAGGCTCATCAGCACTGCTAGTAAGCATGCCTGGGATACTTTAGTTATTGCACACGAGGGTGACGATAGAGTAAAGCAATGTAAATCCCAAATGTTGGTTCAACAATACAATATGCTAGTTATGAACGATAATGAACCATTTGATGATTTTTATATGCGTTTGACTGATATCATTACCCAATTGCATGCGAATGGTATTGTATATTCCGATAAAGATGTGTGTGATAAAATTCTGAGATCTCTTGCACCTAGATTTGACCATAAACATTATATCATTGAAGAAATGAATTATCCTTCTCTCACAGCTGAATTGCTTAGCTCTAAATTGAGAACTATGGAACTTGAATCAGCCTTTGGGAAGACTCTAACCTCTTATGCTAAGAATGATTTGACTAATACTTCTAGAGTTGCTTTTAAAACTGCCTATTCTATTAAAAATAAGTATAAGGTAGTTAAACAACAATCCTCTTCTGATGATGATTCTGATGTGGAATCGGATGATCACGATAAGATTAATAATCAACTTGCTGTTATGACCTCTCAATTTAAGAAACTTTTGGAGCAAAGAAATTATATTTCTAAGAGACATACGCAAGTGAATAATCAATCTAGTCTGGTCACCCCGCACCATAATAGAACTTCAAAGGGAATTTCTGATTATGATAGTAGAAGTAGTAAGGTTGATAAATCTGAATTGGCTTGCCACAATTGTGGGAAATTCGGTCACTTTATTGCCGAGTGTTGGTCTAAGCCACAGTCCAAACATTCAAAACAACACAAGGCACACATAACCAAAACTTGGGATGACTCTTCTGATTTTGAACCTGAAGATAACTAAGGAAATTCTGAACCAAATTGCCTTGCATTTTTAGGGGAAATTTATGACTGTTATGGAGATGTGAACTTAGCAGGAATGACTGATTCCGAATATGATTCTCATTCTCATTCTGATTCTGATTCTGATGAAGTGCTTGATTTAATTGATGCTGCTAAATCTTTATTAGCTAGTCAACCTTCGATGCTTGAAATAACTGCTCTGTTTGATGCTAAACGTGTCGTACATGATGTTGAATTTGATGATAGCAATAATTCACACACAGACACTAATGATCATGAAAATTTTGTTGGCTATAATGATTACTCAGAATTGTATGTCAGGACTTTGCAAAATAGACAAGAATTATCGAATTTGGTAAAAATGCTTAGTGAGACCTTAGAGAACCAATATAAGATTGTTCAACAAAATTCCATTGAAATGAACAATGTCAAAATTGATTTTGAAAAACAGTCAGTTGATTTTAAATTTCAGATTATGACATTAAATGAAAATTTGTCTTCTTTTGAAGAAAAATATAATGAAGCACTTTTGCAAGTTTAAAAATCCAAACAAGTTTGTGAAACAGCTTTCAAAATGTGTCGTAGTCGTGATATTAAATATTTTGACCTTGACAAATTGCTTGCTGAACAATGATATAAGGGTGATAATAGAGGATTTGGATACGAGGGTCCTCTTGAAAAAGATGATCCAAGTAGACCAATCTTATTTGTAAAATCCCAAGCATAAATGGCTCTTCCGTTGGAAAGTAAGTTGTCTGAAAAGGATAAAGGAAAACAAGTCTTAATTGAAAGTGATTTTGAAAATGACATTGATACTTTCATTGAAAATTTTGTAGAACCATCTACATCAAAGTATTGCTCTCCTGCCAAGAGACTCTATAGACCTCCTAAACCATTTGTTCCTAATGAATCTGTCAAGCATGTATAGGAAAAACACCACAAATCAGACTTACCTACTTTTAGTAAATTTTGTACTAGGTGTGATGTTTTTGGGCACCAAAACTGGGAATGCCTCGGTAATCCCAAGAAAGGTACTCATTTTAAAAGTCATAACCCTAATGTGACGCGATTTACAAATTTTCATAGACAGCGCACTAATTATAATTGGAATCATTTCTTCAATAAGTCTAGGACTCATGTGAATAACAACACACTTACACTTTCTTCTTCTTACCATTGTCTAATTTAGTCAAAATGCGGGAGAGTTGAGTACATATTCTAGTCTTGTGTTCATACATATCTTGTCTTATATTTTCCTGCACATTCAATGCTGTTATATTATTATTTTTGTAGAGCAAATGCTACTAACTTGATTTCTCTCGGCAGAAAATGTATTTATGTTTTGCAGGTTTTTATCAACCCTGCATCCGGGTCTTGTCTTTTTGTTTTCTAGGATGGGTGGGTAGTTAGGGACTTTTTTGTATAGGAAAATCTAGGACTTTTTTTTCCTTAGTATATCATTTGATGTACTCAAGGGTTTTGTCAAAATTAGTCCAATGGGGGAGTTTGAAGGTCCCTATATAGAGCACACCTAGGATTTGCTTTTCGTGCTTTAGCTATATAGGACTTCATCTAGTTGGATGTGAATTTTGACAAAATATTTTTGTAATCTAGGTTTGCGTGTCCCCCTATCGATGCCAAGCTCTCCTTGTCCATCTACATCAAATGAGAACTCGATTTAGTCCACCCTCTCCGAAAAAGGTTTGCGTGTCCCCCTATCGATGCCAAGATCTCCTTGTCCATCTACATCAAATGAGCACTCGATTCAGTCCGCCCTCTCAGAAAAGGTAATTTTCAGTTTCTATGGCTCATAGGAATTTCTGTCACATAGGACACAACACCACGTTGCATTTGCATTTTATTTATCATATCTTATGATAATACTGGTTTTGTCATAATAATTTTTTTTGAGTTCAAAACTTTATTCGAAATTTTCATAAGAAAAATATTTATTGGAAAATAAGTTCTGACACTAAAGATTTTTTTTAATGAAAGTTGCAGAATAATATTTTTTTTCAAGTTAAAAATAAATTTTTGTTATGCTGATTATATGTGTATGCATGTTCGTTATATAATTTTCATGCGCCGTTAATATCTTATTGTGTGTATATATATATATATATATATATATATATATATATATATATATATATATATATATATATATATATATATATGTGCAATGTGTCACCCCTTTGGCTTTTGCCGATTTGGCCACTTTGTTGGCGTGTGTATATAATATATTATATATATATATTATGTGTGCCATGCCTTAGTTGTAGTCTAATATCTGATTGCATGAGTGATAGTACTACACATTATATATTAGTTGGCGTGTACACCTGTCCATGATTGGACATTACAAGCATGGTTTTTGATGTTCAAGACTTGACCCCCTACTGTTGGCATTTTTTTCAATGTATGTTTATATAATATATCATATATTATAGATGTTTATTATAGCCTTCTGATTCCGATTAGACCCCTAGTATATTGATGTTGGTGTGTAATCTTGTTATAGCCAAAAGTTGTTGACAATTTATGGCCCTGTATATGTACCCATGCCGGTTTAACCATTCCTTTATCCCATGCCATTTATGATGGCGTGTTCCCTTAGCTGTCTCAGCTGGCAAGTTTTTTTATAGTGGATGTGACCTGTCATGTTCTCGGTTCATATAGGCCGTTAGCCTTTTAAGATATTTACCGCCCCTGGTTTCTCACGAAACCGCGCACGTTTTTGTTGTTACCAAAAATGCTTTTTTGGATTTTCAATTTTAAACGACGTCGCCCACAGTTTTCTATTCGTGGTCAGTTTGATTTTAAAACGAAAAATATTTTTCTTTTTCTAAACGACGTCGCCTGGCATTAGTTACAACGATAATAAATTTAAGTGCGTTACAGCTTGCCTCGGTTCCTTTTAAAACGACATAGTTTTATAAAACCTTTTGTTTTATTATTCTGTTAGTATGTAACAGCTTTCTCAACACATGTCACATTTTTAACACAACACTTTGTGTTTCTTTGTGAGCCCTCAAATCTATTTTTATCAACGGTTTTGTGTATTTATGTGTCAATCCATGTGAACCTATTTTACACTAATCTGCACACACTTGTGCCCTCTATAAATAGAACCCTTTGTGTATCATTTTTATAGAGCTGAAAAAATAATTTTTGTAGCAGAACTCTGTCAAAATTTTTAGAGAGAGAAAGATTAAACCAGAATTATTTTTTTGTCATCTTCAAGTGTTGATTTCGGTCAAAATGAAAATGAAGACTGGACTTCTCTCATTGTAAATCTGCACTTACGATTTTTCAAGAACATATTAGTTTTGTAAGTGAGTTCTCTCATATGTGTGTGTATTTTTAGACCAGTCTTTAGATCTAATATTTGTGCACAACACACACTATTCACGAAATTAATTTTGTGTGAATATCCTGCTTGTGACTTATTTGTGAGATCTTGATTGTTTTTAAACATTTTGTTTTAAAACAGATTTTTCAGAAAATATTTGTTAATATTCAGATTTGTATTGTTTGTGGTTTAGAAAGTTAAACCTAAGATTTTTGAGATCTGATTTGTGAAGATATAAAATCTGAACTGAATATTATTTTCTTGTCTGCTTAAGACTGTTTTGATTTAATTTGAAATATTTTTGAAAATAGTCTTGATGAGATTTTAGATTAAAATCTGATTTAATCTAATATTCGTTTTCTGAAAAATAGATTGTGAATATTTGGCTGTCTGAGTTTATTGAATATATTTGAAGTCATTATTCTGTGAATATGATTACTTGATTGTGTAAGTGATTTTCAGGAACTGTTTACATCTCATATCACTCACATATACCTACTCACTTTGTATTCACGTAGACACATTTGATTGTGTAAATATTTGAACAAGTCTAGTGTTCAAGATTTGAAAGAAAGAAAAGAAAGTTTTCAAAACTGTAGTCAAACTCAAGAAGACTTGATTTGAATGACATAAGACTGGCGAAGATATATAGGAGATATAATCTGTTACATAGCATTCAGTGTGTATTCATTAAGTCTGGGTGTGTGTTATATAGGATAGTACACCTCACACTATCACTTCACTAGAAAATAACACAATAGGCACTGAGATAATGTTGAGCTAAGAAGAGCAAAAGGGAGAATCTGAGAAGTGTATAACACAATAACAAGCAAGGACAGACGTAAAGAGAGATCAGAATAAGAAACCAGGGAGGATTCTTGGTCGTGTGGGGTAATCGCTACATCTATCTTCTTTAGTTGTCAAGTTTGTTGATTGTAAATCGTTCCTGTTGCTTTTATTGTTTTAGTGGAAGTAGATTAGGTAACTCCTAGAGGAGTTCGTCGTTTTTCCCGGGGAAGGATTTTTGCGATGTAAAATAAATATCGTGTGTTGTATATTTTTCGTATATCACCTCACAAGAAAAAGTAAGGTTAACTAAATAGAAACTCGCCTAAAACTGAATTGTTTATTATTTTTGTAAATCATCTTGATTTAAAAAGATAATAATTTGGATTCTTTATTCACTTTGAAAATTAAATTAATTTTCATAAAGTTAACAAATTAAATAAAAGTTTAATTTGGTCCTCTTTGCATCATTCGTATAAACTTGTAGGTTTAAGGGGTTTATTCGGCATTTAAGTTTACTTCCGCATATAAAAGTCTTTTGCGCATCGCCCTAGTTGCTAGGGTTCTTTCAAGTGGTATCAGAGCTAGACTTTTAAAGATCGTTTTCAAAACTATTGTTGAACTCTTTTTACCCTGTTTTAATGGATGATTCAAGTCAATTACTTAGGCTTGGAAATTTTAGTAGACCTCCTGTTTTCGATGGCTCAAATTTTTCATACTGGAAAATCAGAATGGTTGCATTTATTCAAGGCACTTTAGGAGATGACGTGTGGGATTTGATTGAAAATGGTTATAGGCACACCACTACTCTTATAGCGGAAGGTAGCACTATTTTTAGAAAGCTGAAAACTAATGAATTAAGTGATGATCAGAAAAAGATAAGCACTTTCAATAATAAGGGCAGAAATGCAATTTTCATGAGTGTGAGTGAAAATGAATTGAAACGTATATGTCATTGCACTACTAGTAAGCATGGTTGGGATACTTTAGTTATTTCACACGAGGGTGACGATAGAGTAAAGCAATGTAAATCCCAAATGTTGGTTCAACAATACAATATGCTAGTTATGAACGACAATGAACCATTTGATGATTTTCATATGCGTTTGACTGATATCATTACCCAATTGCATGCGAATGGTATTGTATATTCCGATAAAGACGTGTGTGATAAAATTATGAGATCTCTTGCACCTAGATTTGACCATAAACATTATATCATTGAAGAAATGAATGATCCTTCTCTCACACCTGAATTGCTTAGCTCTAAATTGAGAACTATGGAACTTGAATCAGCCTTTAGGAAGACTCTCACATCTTATGCTAAGAATGAGTTGACCAATACTTCTAGAGTTGCTTTTAAAACTGCGTATCCTATTTAAAATAAGTATAAGGTAGTTAAACAACAATCCTCTTCTGATGATGATTCTGATGTGGAATCGGATGATCTTGATAAGATTGACAATCAACTTGCTGTTATGTCCTCTCAATTTAACAAAATTTTGGAGCAATGAAATTATATTGCTAAAAGCCATACGCAAGTGAATAATCAATCTAGTCCGGTCAACCCGCACCATAATAAAACTTCAAAGGGAATTTCTGATTATGATAGTAGAAGTAGTAAGGTTGATAAATCTGAACTGGCTTGTCAGAATTGTGGGAAATTCGGTCACTTTATTGCTGAGTGTTGGTCTAAGCCACAGTCCAAACATTCAAAACAACACAAGGCACACATAACCAAAACTTGGGATGACTCTTCTGATTTTGAATCTGAAGATAACCAAGGAAATTCTGAACCAAATTGCCTTGCATTTTAGGAGAAGTTTATGACTGTTGTGGAGATGTGTACTTAGCAGGAATGACTGATTCCAAATATGATTCTCATTCTCATTCTCATTCTGATTCTGATGAAGTGCTTGATTTAATTGATGCTGCTAAATCTTTTTTAGCTAGTCAACCTTCGATGCTTGAAATAACTGCTCCGTTTGATGCTAAACGTGCCGTATATGACGCTGAATTTGATGATAGCAATAATTCACACACGGACACTAATGATCATGAAAATTTTGTCGGCTATTGTGATTACTCAGAATTGTATGTCAGGACTTTACAAAATAGACAAGAATTATCGAATTTGGTAAAAATGCTTAGTGAGACCTTAGAGAACAAATATAATATTGTTCAACAAAATTCCATTGAAATGAACAATGTCAAAATTGATTTTGAAAAACAGTCACTTGATTTTAAATTTCAGATTATGACATTAAATGAAAATTGTTCTTATTTTGAAGAAAAATATAATGAAGCACTTTTGCAAGTTGAAAAATCCAAACAAGTTTGTGAAACATCTTTCAAAATGTGTCGTAGTCGTGATATTAAATGTTTTGACCTTGACAAATTTCTTGCTGAACAAAGATATAAGGGTGATACTAGAGGATTTGGATATGAGGGTCCTCTTGAAAAAGATGATCCAAGTAGACCAATCTTATTTGTAAAAGCCCAAGAAGAAATGGCTCTTCCGTTGGAAAGTAAGTTGTCTGAAAAGGATAAAGAAAAACAAGTCTTAATTGAAAGTGATTTTGAAAATGACATTGATACTTTCATTGAAAATTTTGTAGAACCATCTACATCAAAATATTACCCTCCGGCCAAGAGAATCTATAGACCTCCTAAACCATTTGTTCCTAATGAATCTGTCAAGCATGTAGCGAAAAAACACCACAAATTAGACTTACATACTTCTAGTAAATTTAATACTAGGTGTGATATTTTTGGTCACCAAAACTGGGAATGCCTTGGTAATCGCAAGAAAGGTACTCATTTTAAAAGTCATAACCCAAATGTGAAGCGATTTACAAATTTTCATAGGCAGCGCACTAATTATAATTGGAATCATTTCTTCAATAAGTCTAGGCCTCATGTGAATAACAACACATTTTCGAAAGATAAATCTTATCCTAAATTCCAAAAGGCACAAAAACCTTTGAAAACTCAGCCTATTTGGATTAGGACTTGTGATTTGAGACCTCAAATGGATTTTTTAAAATCAAAGAAATGCCCAACTAATGTATGTGACGCTCGTGAGAGTGAGAAAATCATTAAGTCTCCTCACGAGAAGGTTAAGGATTTAAAAATCACCACACCCTTAGATTTATTCAATGATGGGGAGGTTGTTTGAATCAAAATGGAGTTACCAAGTATTGTGATGCTAATAGATATTCGTACCAGTTTAATGTTCCAAAAACTCATAAACAAATTAGGGTTGTTCCTACTATTGCTTGTGATTTCCAGCTTGCTGATATGTTTTCTATTCCTTATGATAAGTCTTATTTAGACGTACCTTCAACATTTGATCGGAAAGATTGTACTTGAATGTTTTTCTTGTGTTTATTCTGCATACTTTGATTACTAGATCTCTGAGGTTTTAGGATAAACGTATCTACTAATAACCGGTATCTCTTAAAGCCATATGTAATGTAGGAGACGCTTATTTTGTAGATTATAAACACTTACACTTTCTTCTTCTTACCATTGTCTAATTTAGTCAAAATGGGGGAGAGTTGAGTACATATTCTAGTCTTGTGTTCATACATATCCTGTCTTATATTTTCCTACACATTCAATGCTGTTATATTATTATTTTGGTAGAGCAAATGCTACTAACTTGATTTCTCTCGGCATAAAGTGTATTTATGTTTTGCAGGTTTTTACCAACCGTGCATCCGGGTCTTGTATTTTTGTTTTCTAGGATGAGTGGGTAGTTAGATACTTTTTTGTATAGGAAAATCTAGGACTTTATTTTCCTTAGTATATCATTTGATGTACTCAAGGGTTTTGTCAAAATTAGTCCAATGGGGGAGTTTGAAGGTCCCTATATAGAGCACACCTAGGATTTGCTTTTCGTGCTTTAGCTATATAGGACTTCATCTAGTTGGACGTGAATTTTGACACCAAGATCTCCTTGTCCATCTACATCAAATGAGCACTCGATTCAGTCCGCCCTCTCAGAAAAGGTAATTTTCAGTTTCTATGGCTCATAAGAATTTCTGTCACATAGGACACAACACCACGTTGCATTTGCATTTTATTTATCATATCTTATGATAATATTGGTTTTGTCATAATAATTTTTTTTGAGTTCAAAACTTTATTCAAGAAGACTTGATTTGAATGACATAAGACTGGCGAAGATATATAGGAGATATAATCTGTTACATAGCATTCAGTGTGTATTCATTAAGTCTGGGTGTGTGTTATATAGGATAGTACACCTCACACTATCACTTCACTAGAAAATAACACAATAGGCACTGAGATAATGTTGAGCTAAGAAGAGCAAAAGGGAGAATCTGAGAAGTGTATAACACAATAACAAGCAAGGACAGACGTAAAGAGAGATCAGAATAAGAAACCAGGGAGGATTCTTGGTCGTGTGGGGTAATCGCTACATCTATCTTCTTTAGTTGTCAAGTTTGTTGATTGTAAATCGTTCCTGTTGCTTTTATTGTTTTAGTGGAAGTAGATTAGGTAACTCCTAGAGGAGTTCGTCGTTTTTCCCGGGGAAGGATTTTTGCGATGTAAAATAAATATCGTGTGTTGTATATTTTTCGTATATCACCTCACAAGAAAAAGTAAGGTTAACTAAATAGAAACTCGCCTAAAACTGAATTGTTTATTATTTTTGTAAATCATCTTGATTTAAAAAGATAATAATTTGGATTCTTTATTGACTTTGAAAATTAAATTAATTTTCATAAAGTTAACAAATTAAGTAAAAGTTTAATTTGGTCCTCCTTGCATCATTCATATAAACTCTTAGGTTTAAGGGGTTTATTCGGCATTTAAGTTTACTTCCGCATATAAAAGTCTTTTGCGCATCGCCCTATTTTCGGGGGTTCTTACATTGTTTACCTTAATTTTTGGGGAATGGAATCTTTGTTGTTTTGCAATTATGTACTTTGAAAATTTTCACCATTTTACGATTACGTACTTTGGATATTTTCGTCGTGCCTTCAGGCACTGGCATTCCACTAATGTGTGTGTGTGTGTGTGTGTGTGTGTTTGTGTATATATATATATATATATATAATTATATATAAAGATTGTTGCTTCTCTCCCACGCTGCTAATAAACTTGCAATGTTATTGTTGGAAAATATTGTATTTTTACACAAATTAATAGTTTGATCAAATTAGTCTATTGTCAACTTCAAGCCATTATAAAAGTAGGAACCAAACTTCAAACATGTTGAGACCAATTAAGTACTCATACCTTGTAGCAAGACGAGTCATGTGATATATTCATTATTCATTTGTTAAAAATGGAAAAATAATGAATAAAAAATTTGGATTCAAAGTGTCCCATGTAACACCCCGCCTAATTAAAAATCGGGTGATCAGCCCTTTATTAGATTAAAATCAAGGTGAAAGGTTTGTTCATTCTTAGAATCACTGTCGCAAAATAAAATTTCCAATTTGAACACCCTAAATAATTAAGCTAAGTGTCAAAATGATTTAAACCTTATTTCCATTTTAATAAACTCGAATATGAAAACCTTGTTAATAACCAACAGTTTAAGAATCGTATAAATGTTAAGGATGGCAATTAACACACAAGAATTGATCCATTTAGATAAACCAAACCAAGTTTAAAACTACAAATGAACTCATCCTGACAAGAGTTAATACCCAAAGAGTACCGAATACTGAAAATAAATGAACATACATCTCTGACAAATCCAAACCGAATAGGGAAACGGGCGACACATGCCCTAACTATGAAGAACTAAACAAGAACCTAATCAATGAAGACGTCGTCAAAAGCAAAGGCCTGCAACTCCCACATAAGCTGCAGCACGTCCAATCAAAAGAACCTATGCATGACGCCCCTATGGCTGGGCACCTCTAATACATATACATATATATACAAGAGAGAGAAAATACAGGAAATGGGTCAGAGCCCGAGTGTAAAACAGTTTTAAAAATAGTTTAGAAAGTATTTAAAATGCTTACCGGCTAATGCGACAACCATGTTTGTATACGACACTCTCTTGAGAATTCTCACCTATCATCAAGTGTGCACGCCTACCATACTAATAAATCTCATAAGTCTCACTAATTTATTCTCCATATGGTTTTATCTCGTGAAAAGTAAGGTTATCATATTTACTTTAGAAAATCAATCTCTTCAAGATTTCTTATGCCATTTAGAACAACTCAGTACCGTTATAAAGTTCCCAAATACTTATAGTAAAGTTGAAGCAATTACTCATTCCTTAACTACTTATATGCACACTAGAAAGTTCCCATTTAAATATACGTATATATATTAGTCACACATATAATATATATACTAATGGCACCCCACATAAAATCTATGGTTCTGGCATACTCTGCTATCCAGTCCCCATATCACTCGTACTAAGGGAAATACTAGTTCGTAATCACTCTCGAACTGTATTAACACAATACAAATAGAAATGGAGGCGAAGCATAGTTCCAAGTCACTAAGAGGTCATCGCATACCCCTCACATCTCTTAGGAGCATTTGACTATCATTCAGATAGCCTGTACCAAGGAATCTTATATTCTAGGGTACAAGTCAATATCCCCCCATAAAGGTCCCATCGAGATAAGACTGTCCTGGCGTGGCAACCTCCGTGATAGCAAGTAGCGCGAGTATGACTATACACTAGCATAATATAAATATATATACACATGCATTAAGTCATTGTAATACCCCGTACTTTTGGGCTATATTTATTTTTGGGATTAATTAATTAAATGTGAATTATTTGGAAATTAATCCGGGTTAAAAGTACTAGCGAGATGCGAGTTGGTATTTGATTATGTGCATACATGTTTTTATATGAATAATTTGTCGTGAGATTTATATACGGCATTTTAGAAATTTAGTTGAGACGCGTGAGACCGCCGCGTCACGGTGTAATATTTTGATTATAAAAGTGAATTTAAAATATATAAACCGTATGGTCGTTTTGAGTGCGCCAAAGCGTCCGGAAGGGTCGAGATAGTCAGAAAACACTAGCCGGGGGTGTAGTTTGGATCCCGGGGTATTTTTAGGCCATACCGGCAACCTAAAGGGTATTTTGGTAATTTTGTATTTTGAGGAATTAATAATGACGAAAATTAGGAGTCTAAATCTAATGTGGACTTAACCCACTAAACCCACTAACCAACCCATATTAACCCATTAAGCTACGGGGGCTATCATTAGGTTTACAACTTTCCCAAAGAAAAACCCTAGCCACCATAAGCCACCATTGGAGAAGGAGCTTGGAGAGAGAAGAAATTCTGCAGAAAAGCTTCATTAAACCTACACCAAACCCAGAGACAATCAAGGCAAGTGTTTTAATTATATTTAAATTCGTAGAATGTTCCTTCCATGTTAAAAAATTGAAGAATATCAATTGTTCTTGAAAGATAATGAAAACCCATGTATTTTGAAGCTTAGAACTTGAAATCTTGAGGAGAATTGCATGTAGAATGATAGGTAAATGATTATTCTCATGATATTTGTGATTGGAAGAAATTAAAACGGATTTATATTGGGTTAATTCATGATTCAAAAAGTTAGGGTTCATGTTCTTGATAATTGGGGAAAAAAGTTTAGAGATTGGTAAATTTGGTTAATGTTAGGATGGATTAATCCTTTAAAACGTGTTAGGATATGATTATAATATGTTTAGGATTGTTTAGAGACCTTTAAACGATTGTTGGGACTTAGTTTAGAAGAGATTTGAGGAGTAAAAATGGTGAAAAATGAGATTTAGGAAAATCTGGGACGAAACTGGCAGGTCGTTAGAAGCCCCTCCCCAGGTCGTTCGAACGAACTCGTTCGAACGAGCTTCTAACGAATTGACCAGTCGCTTCTAACGAAAGGGAACTTCGTTCGATAATCTCGTTCGAACGAAATATCGTTAGAAGGTACAGTTCGTTCGAATGAACTGGAATCTCGTTCGAACAGTCTCGTTCGAACGAGACTTCTAACGAGTTGACAGTGGATCTCGTTCGAACAGTCTCGTTCGAACGATACTTCTAACGAGTTGACAGTTTGGGCCTTTTTGGACTGTTTTGATTTTTGGAGTCCCGTAAACTTGTTAGAGGATATAGATAATATTCCGATGATGATGTAATGATAGAATTGGGACTTTTGGGTATTTATGAGAAGGAAATTATATACGAGAGTTAAATTAGATGGACGGTTTGGGTTGAGACGTGAGTGTCTACTACGACGTGAGAATGAATTATGGCGCGTATGATTATAAACCAGAATCGTATTAGTTGTAGATATTATAAGTTTATACGAGAATGCGATATGTACTACGATTAAACTACGGGATTACTAAGACGTGTGTTTACTTAGTATTGATATATGAATTGTGTGTATGACATACCTACCATACTTGCTATCACGGGAGGTTTGCATTCGCTTAGGGCCCTCTAATCCCTGTGTTGCCCGGATTTAGACTGGTTACCTTGATGAACATAGGTCATAGAAAGACTTATTGGGATATTAATAAGTCCTCTGATCGTGGGAGCGTAGGTATGTGCGTGACCCATGTGATGTGACTGTGTTCGCCTCCATTATTTGTGATGTTGTTATCTGTGAACTATTCCTGAGAGATTCGGAATATGTAATCCTTATGTACGTGATGTACCGGGATGGATAGCAGAGTATGTGTGCACCACAGCTTAGTTCTCGGGGTGCTTGTATTGTATATTTATGATGTGAATAATATACATTTAATTATTGTAAACCTTCATGTTAATATTGTGAAGTAATTACGGTATTGATTCGAGAAACATAACGAGTTAGCTGATAGTGTAATATATTGCATATTGAGCATCTGAGTTTACGTTAAACCCCTATTTTATTACAGGCGTTATAATGTTAATAGAACCGAGTAATAAGGGTAGGACCTATCATAGTCTAGCTAGATATGTTGTCACTTAGCTAGTAGTTTGTATCACTCTAGATGGGTACTTACGTTAGGAGTGCACAGTTAGACGAGAGGTGAGAATATCATGTGAGTGCACGTCCTAACATGCACTTTGCATTTAATGTTTTAAATATTTTTAAAGCACTTGCAGGTTTTTAAAATATCTCCACATTCGGGCTCTGACCCGTTTGCTTTCAAATCTATTTTTCTGGTAAAACCATTTTAGGTGCCCAGCCACAAGGACACCATGCATAGGATACTCATTATGGTGACGAGTTGTAGCTGTTTGTGGAAGCTACAGGGATTTGCTTGTAGACGCTTCTTTCACTTGGATTCCAGATTCATTATCCATCAGTTGTAGGGAATGTTGCCCATTTCTATTAGAGTTACATTTCCATTACAGTTTTCAGACTTTGGCATGTATTGTTTTAGTATTCGGTTTATTTATTTCAGTTATGGGATTTGTAGTGAGGAGTTTCCTCCAGACTTTATTTACATTATGTGATGGTTATTCTTTTACTTCAGTATCGTGAATGGTGTTATTATTCTTCATTATACTTGTTGCATGTTAATCAGACTTTAATTAAAATTTGGCACTTACTTTTTAAATACTAGGTGGTTAGTAATCATTAAAATGTTTTCAACAGTGATGCTATTAACTGGACCAACTTGGCATTTTGAATTAATTTAATAAAGGAGTAGCTACCCGGTATTTAATTAGTCGGGGTGTCACAGGTGGTATCAGAGCATCAGGTTCTAATGTCCTTTAGGATCTGACGGCTTATTATGTTTCCGCTAAGTTTCTTTGATATAGAGCCCTATATTTTAGGATTGTTGTACTCTTTTTGTGTATGCTTCGTTCTTCAGCTATCTTAAGTTTATAAACAGCGAACTTATAAACTTTGTTCTTATTTCAGATGCCTCTACGACCTGCACGACGAGTTCCCAGGGATGCAACGCCCGAGCCCCAGCCCGCTCCAGTTCAGGGCATGATGAACGCCGCTGAGGTTGCAGCTATAGTAGCCCAAGCGGTAAATGCCGCAATTACCGTTGTTCAGCAGGCACCACCTCAGGCGCCGGTTGCCGCTCCAGTACAGGTAAATGCATTCCCGTCTGCTTGGGAATGTGTACGTGACGCTTTTCAGAAAGCGCATCCGCCAGAGTTTGCAGGTAGCTCAGATGTGGTAGTCTCGAGCCAGTGGAGGAAGGACATATAGAGGCACTTGAGGATGTATGAGTGCACGGACGTCCAGAAGCAGGTGCTAGCTACTTTCAAGGTAGTTGGATCTGCGCTACAGTGGTGGGAGTCTATTACCACCGCGGAGGAGAGGGATACTCTTACTATTTAGGACTTCTGGGTGCGGTTTGACCGCAAGTACTTTCCGTCGGCTGTTCATACGGAAATGAGGAGGAAGCTGATGAATCTGAGGCAGGAGGGTAAGACCGTGGCCGAGTATGAGGCCGAGTTCCCGAATCTGTTGAATATCGTTCCAGATGAGATACCAACAGAGAAGAAGAAGATTGAGAAGTTCACGGACGGGTTGACATGGAGGATCCGTCAGCACCTGTTGGGGAACCTTTCGTTGGCCACGTATTCTGATGTGGTTAACGCTGCATTGTTACACTGCCAGGACCACCGTTTTCATATGGCTGAGGGCAAGAGGTCGGGGGAGTCTAGCCATCAGGGCAGGACCGGAGGACATGGTGCCAGCGGGGCACAATCTGGTCAGGGGCAGAGACAGAATGAGCAGGGCTCCCAGCAGGGGGATAATAAGAGGTTCCGGTCAGGGAACTACAGACAGGGACAGGGAGGTTTCCGTCAGGGCCATCAGGGCCAACAGGGGCAGAATGGGCAGCAGTTTCACCAGGGCCAGCAGGGCCAAGGGAGGAACGGTAACGGCCACCAGGGCCGGGGACAGCAGGGGCAGAGAGGAGGGAACTTCCCAGGGAAGTGTTTTGTTTGTGGCAAGACTGGCCATAAACGACAGGATTGTCCTGATAGGGGCAGGGCCCCACAGCAGCAGCAGCAGGGTGCTAGCCAGGAGCCACAGAGGCCTATGTTTCCCTCCTCTCTCCCCGCACTGCCACAGATGGCAGCATTGCCACCCATTCCAGCAGTCCCAACTCAGCAGGGGCAGCTACAGTATGGACGTGTCTACAACGTCCACCAGGCTGCAGTTCCACAGGCACCGCCCGCGATTGAGGGTACGTTTCCTATCCAGGGCACTATGGGTCGGGTATTGTTTGATACGGGTGCTACACATTGTTTTATAGCTACACACTTCGCGAAAGCTTTAGGATTGTTAGCTACGGCAGAGAGCACAGTGACGTGTGTCGACTCACCATTGGGGAGTGGGTCACTTATATTCTTTATATGCCGGGGAGTGGGAGTAGGGATTGGTAGTCTGGTATTACCTGCAGATATGTTGGTATTAGATATGCATGTTCACGATGTGATTATCGGTATGGATTGGCTCGTAGCTTATAGGGCCATGATTGATTGCTTCAGCGGGAGCATTGTTTTTACCATTCCGGGGCAAGAGATGTTCGTAGTGGCGATGCCTCGCCCAGAGGGAGGATCGACCGCTCATTTGTATTACCTAGAGGAGGATACCTCTAAGGAGGTTGTGATTCCTTTAGATTCTATCCCAGTTGTCAGGGAGTATTCGGATGTGTTTCAGGAGATACCAGGCTTACCACCCAGTCGAGAGATAGACTTTGTTATAGATTTGCTACCGGGTACGAGACCTATAGCACGCGCACCGTATCGTATGGCTCCAGCTGAGATGAGGGAGTTACGGGATCAGATAGAGTAGCTGTTAGGTCAGGGCTTTATTCGTAGGAGTACCTCACCTTGGGGCGCTCCAGTTTTGTTTGTGAAGAAGAGGGACGGTTCACTGAGATTGTGTGTGGACTACCGAGAGTTGAATAAGGTCACGATACGGAATAAGTATCCGTTACCTCGAATCGATGACTTATTCGACCAGTTGAGAGGAGCTTCTTTCTTCTCAAAGATTGATTTGAGATCGGGATACCATCAGTTGCGTATCAGGGAGGAGGATGTCTCGAAGACTGCGTTCTTGTCGAGATATGGTTCTTACGAGTTTCGGGTTATGCCATTCGGTTTGACCAACGCTCCAGTAGTGTTTACGGACTTGATGAACAGAGTATTCAGGGAGTTCCTAGATCAGTTTGTCATTGTCTTCATTGATGACATTCTGGTTTACTCTCAGACGGAGAAGGAGCACGCCGAGCATTTGAGGCAGGTTTTGCAGACACTTCGTCAGAACGAGTTGTATGCAAAATATGAGAAGTGCGAGTTTTGGCTGAAGGAAGTCTAGTTTTTAGGACATATCATTTTTGACCGGGGAATATCTGTTGATCCGGGGAAAGTATCAGCGGTGAGTGAGTGGGGACAGCCCACGACACCGACTGAGATTCGTAGTTTCTTGGGTCTAGCAGGATACTACAGGAGGTTTATTCGGGGTTTCTCGGAGATAGCAGGTCCTTTGACACATCTGACTCGTAAGGGTGTGCCCTACATCTGGAGTGATGCCTGTCAGTTGGCATTCGATGAATTGAAGGACAAATTGACCTCAGCACCTATGTTAGCATTGCCGAGACCGAAAGTTGAGTATTTGGTTTACACCGACGCGTCTTTGCAAGGGCTTGGAGGTGTATTACAGCAGGAGAGACAGGCCATAGCTTATGCTTCCCGTAAGCTTAAGACTCATGAGAAGAATTACCCCACGCATGATTTGGAGTTGGCAGCTGTGGTATTTTCCCTACGGATTTGGAGGCACTATCTTTTGGGGGAGAAATTCCAACTGTTCACGGACCACAAGCCCCTACAGTACCTGTTCACGCAGAAGGAGTTAAATATGCGGCAGCGTAGGTGGCTTGAGTTTGTGAAAGACTACCAGTTCGACATCCAGTATCACCCGGGTAAGGCTAACGTGGTGGCAGACGCGTTGAGCCTAGGCCAGCAGATGAGGTGGCAGAGGTGTGGAAGGCTAAGTGGAAGGAATTGGGACACCAGGATGCAGTGGCCCGATCTTTCATGTCTGTGATGACCATTACACCGCAGATTATCACGAAGGTAGTACGGGCACAGGCTAATGACTCGTTCTGTCAGGAGCAGATGGTTCGATTACTAGCAAAGGGAGCCGAGTCCTATACCGTCAGCTCAGACGGGTGATTACGCTTCAATGGGAGATTGGTAGTTCCGGAAGGGGAAGAATTGAGACACGATGTGATGGCAGAGTCGCACGGCTCACGGTTCGCGGTACATCCCGGAGGGGAAAAAATGTACCAAGACATGAGACGCCAGTATTGGTGGAGCGGTATGAAGAGAGATATCGCTGAGTTTGTTTCGAAATGCGCCACTTGTCAGCTTGTAAAAGTGGATCATCAGAGACCGGCAGGATTGCTACAGCCGTTGGAGGTCCCGGTGTGGATGTGGGAGAGAATATCCATGGACTTTATCATGGGGTTGCCTATGTCGCAGAGAGGTCACGACTCCATTTGGGTAATTATGGACAGGTTGTCCAAGGTCGCTCACTTTTTACCCGTAAGGACTGACTACACTACGGGACAGTATGCCCAGCTCTTCATTTCAGAGATTGTGAGACTTCACGGTGTACCCCTAAATATCGTGTCTGACAGAGACAAGATATTTGTTTCGAGGTTTTGGGAGAGTTTTTAGGAGGCCATGGGCATGGAATTGCGGTTGAGTACGGCCTATCATCCGCAGACCGATGGGCAGACCGAGCGCACAAAACAGATGTTGGAGGACATGCTACGCATGTGCATTATTGTCTTTGGGGGTGGATGGGAGCAGTACCTTCCACTGGTGGAGTTTGCTTACAACAACTCCTATCAGTTCACTATTGGCATGGCTCCATTTGAGGCATTGTACGGTAGGCCTTGTCGTTCCCCAGCATGTTGGTTAGAGGTGGGGGATAACAAACTGCTTGGGCTGGAAGTGATTTAGGATACTTCGGCAAGGATTGAGTTGATTCAGAGTCGCATTCGGGTAGCTCAAGACAGGCAGAAGAGTTATGATGATGCGAAGAGATTTTTCAGGGAGTTCCAAGTAGGGGACCAGGTTTTTCTCAGGGTATCTCCTATAAAGGGGATTATGCATTTCGGGAAGAAGGGGAAGTTGGCACCAAGGTATGTGGGGTCGTTTCCTATTATTGAGCGGATCGGACCGGTTGCGTATAGACTCGGGTTACCGGAGCATTTGCATCGGATTCACGATGTGTTCCATATTTCCTCACTGAGGAAATACCTTAGAGATAATTTGGCTCATTCTCACATTGCTGTGGAGGACATCGATCTCCAGCCGGATAGCTCCTACGAGGAGGGGCCAATTGCTATTTTGGACCGAAGCGAGAGGAAACTGCGGTCAAAGATAGTTCCGTTAGTGCGTGTTCAGTGGCGACATCACAATGTCGAGGAGTCCACATGGGAGCACGAGGATGAGATGCGCAAACGTTATCCAGAGTTATTTTTAGCAGGTACTTTCTAGTTTCGAATTTCGGGACGAACTTCAGTTATTAGGGGGGAAGTATGTGATACCCCGTACTTTTGGGCTATATTTATTTTTGGGATTAATTAATTAAATGTGAATTATTTGGAAATTAATCCGGGTTAAAAATACTAGCGAGATGCGAGTTGGTATTTGATTATGTGCATACATGTTTTTATATGAAATTTTTTTCGTGAGATTTATATACGGCATTTTAGAAATTTTGTTGAGACGCGTGAGACCGCCGCGTCACGGTGTAATATTTTGATTATAAAAGTGAATTTAAAATCTATAAACCGTATGGTCGTTTTGAGTGTGCCAACGCGTCCGGAAAGGTCGAGATAGTCAGAAAACACTAGCCGGGGGTGTAGTTTGGATCCCGGGGTATTTTTAGGCCATACCGGCAACCTAAAGGGTATTTTGGTAATTTTGTATTTTGAGGAATTAATAATGACGAAAATTAGGAGTCTAAATCTGATGTGGACTTAACCCACTAAACCCACTAACCAACCCATATTAACCCATTAAGCTACGGGGGCTATCATTAGGTTTACAACTTTCCTAAAGAAAAACCCTAGCCACCATAAGCCACCATTGGAGAAGGAGCTTGGAGAGAGAAGAAATTATGCACAAAAGCTTCATTAAACCTACACCAAACCCAGAGACAATCAAGGCAAGTGTTTTAATTACATTTAAATTCATAGAATGTTCGTTCCATGTTAGAAAATTAAAGAATATCAATTGTTCTTGAAAGATAATGAAAACCCATGTATTTTGAAGCTTAGAACTTGAAATCTTGAGGAGAATTGCATGTAGAATGATAGGTAAATGATTATTCTCTTGATATTTGTGATTGGAAGAAATTAAAACGGATTTATATTGGGTTAATTCATGATTCAAAAAGTTAGGGTTCATGTTCTTGATAATTGGGGAAAAAAGTTTAGAGATTGGTAAATTTGGTTAATGTTAGGATGGATTAATCCTTTAAAACGTGTTAGGATGTGATTATAATATGTTTAGGATTGTTTAGAGACCTTTAAACGATTTTTGGGACTTAGTTTAGAAGAGATTTGAGGAGTAAAAATGGTGAAAAATGAGATTTAGGAAAATCTGGGACGAAACTGGCAGGTCGTTAGAAGCCCCTCCCCAGGTCGTTCGAACGAACTCGTTCGAACGAGCTTCTAACGAATTGACCAGTCGCTTCTAATGAAAGGGAACTTCGTTCGATAATCTCGTTCGAACGAGATATCGTTAGAAGGTACAGTTCGTTCGAACGAACTGGAATCTCGTTCGAACAGTCTCGTTCGAACGAGACTTCTAACGAGTTGACAGTGGATCTCGTTCGAACAGTCTCGTTCGAACGAGACTTCTAACCAGTTGATAGTTTGGGCCTTTTTGGACTGTTTTTATTTTTGGAGTCCCGTAAACTTGTTCGAGGATATAGATAATATTCCGATGATGATGTAATGATAGAATTGGGACTTTTGGGTATTTATGAGAAGGAAATTATATACGAGAGTTAAATTAGATGGACGGTTTCGGTTGAGACGTGAGTGTCTACTACGACGTGAGAATGAATTATGGCGCGTATGATTATAAACCGGAATCGTATAAGTTGTAGATATTATAAGTTGATACGAGAATGCGATATGTACTACGATTAAACTACGGGATTACTAAGACGTGTGTTTACTTAGTATTGATATATGAATTGTGTGTATGACATACCTACCATACTTGCTATCACGGGAGGTTTGCATTCGCTTAGGGCCCTCTAATCCCTGTGTTGCCCGGATTTAGACTGGTTACCTTGATGAACATAGGTCATAGAAAGACTTATTGGGATATTAATAAGTCCGCTGATCGTGGGAGCGTAGGTATGTGCGTGACCCATGTGATGTGACTGTGTTCGCCTCCATTATTTGTGATGTTGTTATCTGTGAACTATTCCTGAGAGATTCGGAATATGTAATCCTTATGTACGTGATGTACTGGGATGGATAGCAGAGTATGTGTGCACCACAGCTTAGTTCTCGGGGTGCTTGTATTGTATATTTATGATGTGAATAATATACATTTAATTATTGTAAACCTTCATGTTAATATTGTGAAGTAATTACGGTATTGATTCGAGAAACATAACGAGTTAGCTGATAGTGTAATATATTGCATATTGAGCATCTGAGTTTACGTTAAACCCCTATTTTATTACATGCGTTATAATGTTAATAGAACCGAGTAATAAGGGTAGGACCTATGATAGTCTAGCTAAATATGTTGTCACTTAGCTAGTAGTTTGTATCACTCTAGATGGGTACTTACGTTAGGAGTGCACAGTTAGACGAGAGGTGAGAATATCATGTGAGTGCACGTCCTAACATGTACTTTGCATTTAATGTTTTCAATATTTTTAAAGCACTTGCAGGTTTTTAAAATATCTCCACATTTTGGCTCTGACCCGTTTGCTTTCAAATCTATTTTTCTGGTAAAACCATTTTAGGTGCCCAGCCACAAGGACACCATGCATAGGATACTCATTCTGGTGACGAGCTGTAGCTGTTTGTGGAAGCTACAGGGATTTGCTTGTAGACGCTTCTTTCACTTGGATTCCAGATTCATTATCCATCAGTTGTAGGGCATGTTGCCCATTTCTATTAGAGTTACATTTCCATTACAGTTTTCAGACTTTGGCATGTATTGTTTTAGTATTCGGTTTATTTATTTCAGTTATGGGATTTGTAGTGAGGAGTTTCCTCCAGACTTTATTTACATTATGTGATGGTTATTCTTTTACTTCAGTATCGTGAATGGTGTTATTATTCTTCATTATACTTGTTGCATGTTAATCAGACTTTAATTAAAATTTGGCACTTACTTTTTAAATACTAGGTGGTTAGTAATCATTAAAATGTTTTCAACAGTGATGCTATTAACTGGACCAACTTGGCATTTTGAATTAATTTAATAAAGGAGTAGCTACCCGGTATTTAATTAGTCGGGGTGTCACAGTCATATATATCAATATTCTCATTTTTGCAATTAGGTTCGCACACAACCCAATGATAATAATTATTAACCTCACTTTGTACAACTTTTACCCAATTACCTCTCATAAAGGATTTATTGCTTTTATTCTTAATTATAATCATTGCATACTTAGTTCTCATCTCTCGAAGAACTCTCTCTTTCTAAGTATAACCTCAGTAAGTACACCCTCCCTAACCTTCTGGTCTAACTCTTTCACGAGTCTTTAAACTCATTAGCGAACGTACGCACAATTTCTAAAGTGTAACGAAACTCCCCGTTAACCCTCGATTTCATCCCACATTAAATTTCACTCAACGAAGTCTACCTAGACCCTACTGGTCCTCTTTATAACCCATTATACTCTATCAATAATAATCATGGTTTCCTACACATTTAAATCGGATTAAACTAAAAGGGGAAATATGCAATTTTCCAAGAGTGATCGATCGATCGAGGAATGGGGTCGATCGATCAATCGATCCCGCAGTTCTTGCCCAGAACTGCAAAGTTTATCCTACGGGTTTGATGATTCTAACGCCTCCAAACCTCTATAATTTCATCCGAAACTCCAAACCCAGTTATCCAAACGTATAGGCCATATGTATAAAGAAATTTTAACGTAGCAACATCAATAAATCCTCAACGAGTCAATCAACAAGGGGTTTAATTCCAGATTTCTTTATAAAATAAAATTTTGCATGAATAATCACAAACCTCCATTTTAATCCACATTTTTCTTCCCAAATATCATAATAAATTCATGGGTAATCATCTACATATGATCAAGATTTCAGGCTACATGGATTCTTCCTACAACACATATAAGTTTTCTTCCAAAACATATAGTTCTTCAATTAAAACATATGATTTTAATTCCTAGACTAATATGGAAGGAACATTAACTAGAAATTAACAAGATAGATACTTTCCTGGAATTCAAGGTTCTGATTTTTGGATGAAAAATGTATGGTTGCGTTCCTCGCCGTGCGATCTACGTTCTTGTGGTGGTGGCGGTGCAAACGGATGACTTCTTGGCCTTGGGTTGCTTGAAAAACTTACTATCTTCTTCTCTAATGGTCGTTCTTAGGTTCCATGTTTGTTAATCCTAAAAGGAAACTCCTAATGGATGATATAACTATTGGAAATCCGTGGGTTTAATTATCTAAAAATACAAAATGTCTCTAATACCCTCCTGGGATACCAGTTTGGCCTAAAAACACCCCGAGACCCAAACTAAACCCCCGGTTATACTTTTCTAACTATCTCGACCCTTACGAACACATTGGAACACTCTAAATGACCATATGGGAGACTTATAATTTATTTACTTTTAATAATAATAATTTAGTCCCGACACGACACAGGCGCGTCCTGACATAAATTTTCATAATTGCCATTTTATTCACTCGTGACAAATTTCATAAAATCAATATTATATATTACTTTACTCATCTAGTAATATTCAAGAAATTTTCAATAATTACTTACTCTCGTCACGCTAGTAAATATTTGAATCATATTTCCAAATTAATATTAAATTAATCTACCTCAATTAAATTTAATAAAATCCCTAAATTTAAAAGCCGTAAAAATACGGGGTATTACATTCTTCCCCCATAATAATGAAATTTCGTCCCGAAATTCAAAAAATAAGGCCTACCTGGTAAAACAATTTTGGATACCTTATTAGTATGCAAACTAACTTCAAAGTAAGACGCTCAATCACTCTAGCCCCCACTTCATAGCAAGCTTGTTTAACACTCTTATTAACAACACTTCACATTGTGCTCCTATCCGACAACATTCGTATAAGACGAGCCAATACATCATTGACTCCCATCATTTCAATATCATTGTTAGGTCGCACTTCACTACATGACAACTACTAGTATTTATCTAAACAAAAAACTCCCATTTTGAGAGATACCATACTAACATCTGACCACTCTTGTTCGCCTAAAAAATTCGTGGTAATTCCACCATAATCATTAGATTCTAACTCGACCAATCCAAAATTCTAATTATTCGCCCATCTCTTAACATTCAGAGTGAGAAAAGTTAAGGTTATTCCACACCAAAACCTCAATAAGAACTTTGTTCATAATAAATAGGTACGTGTGTTCCCATGAAACCCTACCATTAAGTAAGATACTCCACCAATTACCGTTCTATACTCCACTTGCTAGCTATAACCGTTGTGGAAATGAAACGATCACAATGAATCCAAAATTACTTTCACACTGCTCCACTAATTGTTAATCACCACTCGCCTTCACCCTGGATTATGAGTGATACAACCTGCTCAAAACGAAGTGTTATCCCCTCTGCTTCCTGAAATTTTATATTAAAGGTGGGACTTCAAAAGTATAATCCTAAGGAGAGCAATCACGTACCGGCGTGATTCTTCATTTCAAAGGAAGACTGGGGAACACTATCTAATATTGTAAATCACCCCAAAGGAATATCAATCACTTCTCTCTTGGGCGACTTGTTCCACTTGTTCGACTGAACCTTTGATCTTGCTTTGAGGTTGGAAACCCATCCAGGAAGCTTTATTGACTTTATCGGACTTTTCCATTAAAGGAACTGTCGATAGCCACACAATTCTCTGGTTGATCCTATTGTTCCAATCGATTTCTAACTATGAGTGGTGCATACGGAGACTACTCACTATGTCTCGCTCATCATAGACTTCTACTTAAAATGTCTCACATTAAGTGACACTTAATACTCCCCTTCTTTCATTGGCGTATACCGGAAGTTTCGACCCGTGCACTTTTCTTTACGATGTGCACTTCTGGACCTTTTATACCACACTAACATCTCCACTCTTTGTACGCGTACATCACTCTCAACATTTGACTAATTACAACTCCGCTCCGAGTGTTCTCCATAATAATTAAATTCTACCCTTCTTAAGGAATACTTCTTGTAAATAACTTCCCACAGCCTTCCAACCAAATTCTGGTGTGCTACTCTGATTACACTCATATATATGGATTTAGCGTATTTCACACGGCCCTTAATCCACTCTACCACTTCCACTTCGTTATGTTAGTCCCACAAACATACATTCCACACGTCTATTCCTATGTCCCTTCAACTTAAACGATTTTAACCTCAGCTAACCAGGATGCCCACACCCCCTATAAACCGGGCATACTAGCGTAAGCATCACATACGCTTTACACATAACACCCAATTCCTTATTTTCCTTCTTCTCACAACGTGATTACAACACTTGGGTATTCTCAATCACCCTAGAAATCGAAATTTTAAATCCTCCTTGTCATTGTTCCACCCCTCAAGTCGTGGTGATAAAACAAAACATTCAATGCTTTCTTTCCACACAACCGGCTCCACTGGCCTTAAATTATAATTCAACTTCAAACTTACAGATGTAATTACCTTCTCCTATTATGAACGAGGTACCGAACTCATGGACTAATGACCAAACATAGCCCTATTTCCAACCTTACGCTAAGTTTCATGCGTGGGATGTCTCGCAAAGCCAAATCCAAACAAGGAACCCCCCGATACACTACTACCTAGTATTGTCGGTCATCGAAATCCGTTAGGACCTTCGTCCATAGTATGTACCCCTTTATTCCGTCTCTTGATGGAAAGTTACATCTCCTCCCGTAATTACACTTAACAAAGAACATTTTTCCAAATGCACTATCGTTCAGTATTGGTGGTAATCACATTCCATAAACCTCAAATACATACAATCGGGGTTTTCAAAATCTTGTCCCCAAACATATGGGTATAACTCTTAACTCCCACATCTTTAAAGGATAGATATACCAATGTGCTCTTCCTATCACTAAGTCCTAAGCGCTAGACATAATAATACGTTAAATCTTTTCGCTCAAAAGTAAACCCATTACACACTGAACCATAACAACAAAGTTCCTTTACACACCAGGATCGAATATCTCGAGCCCACTATCCCCTCTGAAGTCTCTAAAATAGATAATATAAGTGTGAGTATGACCCTGTCGTAGGTGAGGCCTCGTAAGAACACAACATGTTGCACTAAGTAAACAACTCTGATAGCCTTGCAATAACTTCCTACTATCATACTAACCATTACTATAAAGTTGTAACCAAAATAATATCATACTCGTATATCACATCACTAAAACGAGTAATCTCAATAAAGTATATAACACTATTAATACACCCATTCATCCTCCGCGGATAGCACTAAAGATAATCCCGCCAGACTAGGAAAATATTCACATAATAATAATGTTTATAGTTATACGCATTAAACTCGTCTCACATTGTTAATCTAGCAATGAACAAAATATAGTAACTCGCTCGTGTCACATAAAACATGACTTATCCTCCTCCAAGGATAAAACTCATACTTCTACCTTGCCAATTACCTTGACTGCACAAATGATCTCTGGACGTAACAAGCCTGTCCAAAACAAAACAAAAACTACTTTAATCATTGTACTTTACTAGGCACCATACTCTTGTCCCCTATACTCGCTTCGGGAAAAAAATTTAGCGCGTGTGATTTCACTCTCCACAAAATACCTCTACACATAATCCACTTATCACCTGTCATACGAACCATATTGGGATTGTCCTTCTGTCGGACTTTGGTAGACTCGATACCTGATAGCTAACCCCGTTATTCCCTTAGCCTTGTTGGACCTAAAGAACATGTTACTGGCTACAATAGTCCTTACTCAATTCACCATCGCTTGGTAAGAATTCAACTATCCGAATCATTTAAATGGGTCCCCTGATGTGTATCCACACCCCCTTGTGGTGCTACACTACCACCGTTGTATCCAGTCTTATTCTTGAATTAATTCTTCGATTCTTTTAGCTTCCCACACAAATAAGCATTATCATCTCCATTGACAAAGCACGACATTGTCAACCCTCTCAATTGACCATCTAGTAGAATTCCCTTTTTAAGTGTTATTAACTATTATTACAAGTCGATCTCCCACTTGGAGTCCTCTCCTCCATTTGTATCTACATCCTCCGATACAAGATTCGCTAACGGTTTAGATTCATATTCACAAATGGACCTCTGTCAGGTCCTCATGTGATGAATTTAGAACAACATTCACATCATATCCTGAACATCTGACGAAGGAACATGTGGTCAAACTGTACCTAAGATTCTCCTATAGGCATAGCATTCCACTTCTAGAAGTGGTGGCTGACTCCCACCATAATAACTTTGTTCTGACAAGCGAAGAAAAATTTTATACTAAATTTTCACCTTCAGTTAGCCACACTCCGTTCTATGTCCAAACCTTGGATACTTTACCTCCTTTGGCTAACACACACAATTTCCGCATTTCTATAATTTCCACTAACAGTTATCTAAATTGTTTCGTCTGACTTTTTCCTAGTAGTACCACATTGGGTGAGTCTAATCTTGCACCTCTTTCAACTATATAAGCACTTGGAAATCACAGGTTGTGCCCTAGCCGTCTTTACAGTCCTGGCTTCTCGTGCCTTAATGGGGGTGACCTTAACTATGGTCATCATCCTCGAATATGGTCTACAACCTCAACTAAGCCTTGCCTCCTGTTGTTCGCCCAACGTCCCTTGCCTTCCATATTTCATTGTTCGAACACGCTCAAATGCAAATAAGATTCACTAATGTGCATACTTCATAGCAGGAGAACGGAATCTCACCATAGAAATCAACAATCCTAAACATAGGCCTCTATAAAAACCAAAGTAACGCTAGAAGCATAATAAGTTGCACAGATCCTAAGGACACTAGAACGTGATGCTCTGATACCACATGTAACACCCAGCCTAATTAAATACCGGGTGATCAGTCCTTTATTATATTAACATCAAGGTGAACGGTTGGTTCATTCTAAGCATTACTATCGCAAAATAAAATTTCCAATTTAAACACCCTAAATAATTAAGCTAAGTGTTAAAACGATTTAAACCTTATTTCTATTTTAATAAACTCCAATATGAAAATATTTTTAATAACCAACACTTTAAGAATCGTATAAATGTTAAGGATGACAACTAACACACAAGAATTTATCCATTTAGATAAACCAAACCAAGTTTAAAACTAAAAATGAAATCATCCTAACAAGAGTTAATACCCAAAGAGTACCGAATACGAAAAATAAATAAACATACATCTCTGACAAATCCAAACTTAATAGGGAAACGGGCAACACATGACCTAACTATGAAGAACTAAACAAGAACTGAATCAATTAAGAGGTCGTCTAAAACAAAGGACAAAAACTCCCACCTAAGCTGCAGCACGTCCAATCCAAAGAACCTATACATGATTCCCCTGTGGCTGAGCACCTGTAATACATATAAATATATATACAAGAGAGAGGAAAATACAGGAAACTGGTCAGAGCCCGAGTTTAAAACAATTTTAAAAATAGTTTAGCAAATATTTAAAATGCTTACCGGCTAATGCAACAACCATGTTGGTATGCGACACTCTCTTGTGCATTCTCACATCTCATCTAGTGTGCACGACTACCATACTAATAAATCCCATTAGAATCACTAACTTATTCTCCATAAGGTTTTATCACGTGAAAAGTAAGGTTATTATATTTACTTTAGAAAATCAATCTTTTTATGATTTCTTACGCCTTTTAGAATAACTCAGTACCGTTATAAAGTTCCCGAATACTTATAGTAATGTTGAAGCATTTATTCATTACTTAACTACTTATACGCACCGTAGAAAGTTCCCATATAAATATACGTATATATATTAGTCACACATATAATATATATACTAACAGCACCCCACATAAAATCTATGGTGCTAGCATACTCTGCTATCCATTCCCTGTGTCACTCGTACTAAGGTAAATACTAGTTCGGAATCACTCTCGAACTGTATTAACACAATACACATAAAAATGGAGGCGAATCATAGTTCCAAGTGACTAAGCGATCAACACATACCCCTCACGTCTCTTAGGACCGTCTGAATATCATTCATATAGCCTGTACCAAGGAATCCTATGTTCTAGGGTACAAGTCAATATCCCCCACAAAGGTCCCTTCAAGATAAGACTGTCCCGGCGCGACAACCTCCGTGATAGTAAGTAGCACGGGTATGATTATACACAAGCATAATATAAATATATATACACATGCATTAAGTCATATATATCAATATTCTCATTTTCCCAATTAGGTTCGCACACGATCCAACGATAATAATTATTAACCTCACATTGTACAACTTTTACCCAATTACCTCACATAAATGATTTATCACTTTTATTCTTAATTATAATCATTGCATACTTACTTCTCATCTCTAGAAGTACTCTCTCTTTCTAAGTATAATCTCAGTAGGTACACCCTATCTAACCTTTTGGTCTAACTCTTTCACGAGTTTTTAAATTCATTAGCGAACGTACGCACAATTTCTTAAGTGTAACGAAACTTCCCGCTAACCCACGATTTCATCCCACATTAAATTTCACTCAACGGAGTCTACCTAGACCCTACTGGTCCTCTTTATAACCCATTACACACTATTAATAATAATCAAGGATAGCTACACATTTTAACCGGATTAAACAAAAAGGGGAAAATATGCAATTTTCAAGCGATTGATCAATGATCTTGGTCGATCGATCGATCGATCCAGCAGTTCTTGCCCAGAATTTGCAAAGTTTATCCTACGGGTTTGATGATTTTAACCCCTACAAACTTCTATAATTTCATCCCAAACGCCCAACCAAGTTATCTAAACATATAGGCCATATGTATAAACAACTTCTAACGTAGCAACATCAATAAATCCTCAACGAGTCCATCAAAAAGGGGTTTAATTCCAGATTTCTTTATAAAATCAAATTTTGCATGAATAATCATAAACCTCCATTTTAATCCACATTTTTCTTCCCAAATATCATAATAAATTCGTGGGTAATCCTCTACATATGATTAAGATTTCAGGCTACATGGATTCTCCCTACAACACATATAAGCTTTCTTCCAAAACATATAGTTCTTCAATTAAAACATATGATTTTCATTCCTAGACTAACATGGAAGGAACATTAACTAGAAATCAATAAGATAGATACTTGCCTGGAATTAAACATTCTCATTTGTGGATGAAAAATGTATGGTTGCATTCCTCGTTGTGCGATCTACATTTTTGTGGTTGTGGCGGTGCAAACAGATGAGTTCTTGGCCTTGGATTGCTTGAAAAGCTTCCTATCTTCTTCTCTAATGGTCGTTCTTAGGTTCTGTGTTTGTTAATCCTAAAATGCAACTCCTAATGGCTGATATAACTATTGGAAATTCGTGGATTTAATTACCCAATAATACAAAATGTCTCTAATACCCTCCTGGGATACTAGTTAGGCCTAAAAATGCCCCGAGACCCAAACTAAACCCCCGGGTATAATTTTTTGACTATCTCGACCCTTACGGACACATTGGAGCACTCGAAATGACCATACGGGTGACTTATAATTTATTCCCTTTTAATAATAAGAATTTAGTCCCGACACGACACAGGCGCGTCCCGACTTAAATTTCCATAATTGCCATTTTATTCACTCGTGACAGTTTTCACAAAATCAATATTATATATTACTTTACTCATCTAGTAATATTCAACAAATTTTCAATAATTACTTACTCTCATCACGCTAGTAAATATTTAAAACATATTTCCGAATTAATATTAAATTAATCTACCTCAATTAAATTTAATAAAATCCCTGAATTTAAACGCCATAAAAATACGGGGTATTACATACTTCCCCCCTTATAACGGAATTTCGTCCCGAAATTCGGAAAATAAGGCCTACCTGGTAAAACAATTTTGGATACCATATTAGTATGCAAACTAAGTTCAAAGTAAGGCGCTCAATCACTATAGCCCCCACTTCACAGCAAGCTTGTTTAACACTCTTATTAACAACACTTCACATTGTGCTCCTATCCGACAACAGTCGCATAAGACGAGCCTATACATCATTGACTCCCATCATTTCAATATCATTGGGAGGCTGTTCTTCACTACATGACAACTACTCGTATTTATCTAAACAAAAAACTCTCATTCTGAGAGAAACCATACAAACATCTGACCACTCTTGTTCGCCTAAAAATGTCGTGGTAATTCCACCATAGTCATCAGACTCTAACTCGAACAATCCAAAATTCTAATTATCTGCCCATCCCTTAACATTCAGAGTGACAAAAGTTAAGGTTTTTCCACACCAAAACCTTAATAAGCACCTTGTTCGTAATAAACAGGTACGAGTGCTCCCACGGAACCCTACCATTAAGTAATATCCTCACCCTAATCACCACTCGCCTGCTCCCCGGATTATGAGTGATACAACATGCTCAAAAGAAAGTGTTATCCCCTTTGCTTCCTAAAATTCCATATTGAAGGTGGGATTCAAAAGTTTATTCCTAAGGAGAACGATCACGTACCGGCGTGATTCTTCATTTCAAAGGAAGATTGGGGCACACTAGCTAATATTGTAAATCACTCCAAAGGAATATCAATCGCTTCTTTCTTGGGGGACTTGTTCCACATGTTTGACTGAACCTTTGAACTTTCCTTCACGTTGGCAACCAATCCAAGAAACTTTATCGACTTTATCTCCCTCTTCCATTACAAGAATTTTCGATAGCCACACAATTCTCTGGTTGATCCTCTTGTTCCAACCGATTTCTATATATGAGTGGTGCATGCGGAGACTACTCACTATGTCCCGCTCAACATATACTTCTAGTTGAAATGTCTCAGATTAAGTGACATTTAATTCTCCCAATCTTTCATTGGCGTATACCGAACGTTTAGACCCGTTCACTTTTCTCTACGATAGGCACTTCTGGACCTTTTATAACATACTAACATCTCCACTCTTTGTACACGTCTGTCCCTCTCAACATTTGACTAATTATAACTCCGCTCCTCGTGTTCTCCATAATAATTAAATTCTACCCTTCTTAAGGAATACTTCTTATAAATGGCTTCCCAAAGCCTTCCAATAAAATTCGGGTGTGCTACTTTGATTGCACTCATATATATGGATTTATCATCTTTCACACGGCACTTAATCCACTCTACCACTTCCACTTCGTTATGTTAGTCCCACAAACATACATTCCACACGTCTATTCCTACGTCCCTTCAGCTCAGACGATTTTAACCTCAGCTAACCAGGATGCCCACACACCCTATAAACCGTGCATACTAGCATAAGCATCACATACGCTTCACACATAACACCCAATTCCTTCTTTTCCTTCTTCTCACAACGTGATTACAACATTGGGGTATTCTGAATCACCTTAAAATCGAAATTTTAAATCCTCCTTATGATCGTTCCAACCCTCAACTCGTGGTGATAAAAAAAACATTCAATGCTTTCTTTCCACACAACCGGCTCCACTGGCCTTAAATTATAATTCAACTTCCAACTTACAGATATAATTACCTGCTCCTATTATGACCGAGGTACCAAAATCATGAAGTAATGACCAAGCATCTCCCTATTTCTAACCTTACGCTAAGTTTCATGCATGGGATGTCTCGCAAAGCGAAATCCAAATAAGGAACCCCCCGATACACTAGTACCTAGTATTATCGATCATCGAAATCTGTTAGGCCCTTCGTCCATAATATATACCCCTTTATTCCATCTCTTGACAAAAAAGTTACATCTCCTCCCATAATTACACTTAATAAAGAACATTTTGAGAATTGCACTATCGTTCAATATTGGTGGTAATCACATTCCATAAACCTCAAATACATACAATCGGGGTTTTCAAAATCCTGTCCCCAAACATATGGGTATAACTCTTAACTCCCACATCTCTAAAGGATAGATATAACAATGCGCTCTTCCTATCACCAAGTCCTAAGCGCTAGACATAATAATGCGTTAAATCTTTTCGCTCAAAAGTAAACCCATTACATACTGAACCATAACAACAATGTCCCGTTACACACTAGAATAGAATCTCTCGAGCCCAATATCCCCTCCGAAGTATCTAAAATAGATAATAAAAGTTTGAGTCTGACCTTGTCGTAGTTGAGGCCTCGCTAGAACAAAACATGCTGCACTAAGGCAGCAACTCCAATAGCCTTGCAATAACTGCCTACTATCATACAAACCATTACTATAAAGTTGTAACCAAAATAATATCATACTCGTATATCACATCAAAAAAATGAGTAATCTCAACAAAGTATATAACACTATTAATACGCCCATTCATCCTCCGCGGATAGCACAAAAGATAATCCCACCACACTTGTAAAATATTCACATAATAATAATATTTATAGTTATACGCATTAAACTCATCTGACATTGCTAATCTAGCAATGAACAAAATATAGTGACTCGCTCGTGTCACATAAAACATGCCTCATCCTACGAGGATAAAACTCATACTTCTACCTTGACAATTACCTTGACTGCAAAAATGATCTCCGGACGTAACACGCCTGTCCAAACCAAAACAAAAACTACTTTAATCATTACCCTTTACTAGGCACCATACTCTTGTCCCCAATACTCGCTTCGGGAAAAAAAATTAGCGCGTGTGATTTCATTCTCCATAAAATACCTATACACATAATCCACTTATCACATGTCATGCTAACTATATTAGGATTGTACTTCTCTCGAACTTTGGTAGACTCGATTCCAGATAGCTAACCCCGTTATTCCCTTAGCCTTTTTGTCCCTAAAGAACATGTTACAGGGTACAATAGTCCTTACTGAATTCACCATCACTTGGTAAAAATCCAATTATCCAAATCATTTAGATGGGTCCCCTGATGTGTATCCATACCCCCTTATGGTGCTACACTACTACCATTGTATCCAGTCTTATTCTTGACTAAATTCTTCGATTCTTTTAGCTTCCCACACAAATAAGCATTATCATCTCCACTGACGAAGCACAACATTGTCAACCTTTGAATCGACCGTCCAGTAGAATTCCCTTTTTAAGTGTTATTAACTATTATTACGAGTCGATCTCCCACTTGGAGTCCTCTCCTCTATTTGTATCTACATCCTCCGATACAAGATTCACTAAGGGTTTAGATTCATATTCACAAATGGACCTCTGTCAGGTCCTCCTGGGATGAGTTTAGAACAACGTTCCCTTCTTATCCTGAATATCTGATGAAGGAACATGCGGTCAAACTGTACCTAAGATTCTCTTATAGGCATAGCATTCCACTTCTAGAAGTGGTGGCTGACTCCCACCATAATAACTTTGTTCCGACAAGCCAAGAAAACTTTTACTCTAAATTTTCACCTTCAGTTGGCCACACTATGATCTATGTCCAAACCTTGGATACTTTACCTCCTTTGTCTAACACTCACAATTTCCGCATTTCTAGAATTTCCACTAAAAGTTCTCTAAATTGTTTCGTCTCACTTTTTCCTAATAGTACCACATTGGGTGAGTCTAATCTTGCACCGCTTTCGACTATAGCAGCACTTGAAAATCACACGCTGCGCCCTACCGTCTTTACAGTCCTGGCTTCTCATGCCATAATGGAGGTAACCATAACTACGGTCATCATCCTTGAATATGGTCTACAACCTCAACTAAGCCTTGCCCCCTAATGTTTGCCCAATGGCCCTTGCCTTCCATATTTCATTCTTCGAACATGCTCAAAGGCAATTAAGATTCACTAGTGTACATACTTTATAGAAGGAGAACGGAATCTCACCATAGAAATCAACAATCCTAAACATAGGGCTATATAACAACCAAAGTAATGCTGGAAGCATAATAAGCTGCACAGATCCTAAGGACACTAGAACCTGATGCTCTGATACCACTTGTAACACCCCGCCTAATTAAATACCGGGTGATCAGTCCTTTATTAGATTAAAATCTAGGTGAACGGTTGGTTTATTCTTAGCATCACTATCGTAAAATTAAATTTTCAATTTAAACAACCTAAATAATTAAGCTAAGTGTCAAAACGATTTAAACCTTATTTCCATTTTAATAAACTCCCATATGAAAACCTTTTTAATAACCAACAGTTTAAGAATCGTATAAATATTAAGGATTACAATTAACACACAAGAATTTATCCATTTATATAAACCAAACCAAGTTTAAAACTAAAAATGAAATCATCCTGATAAGATCAAGAGTACCGAATACTGAAAATAAATGAACATACATCTCTGACAAATCCAAACTGAATAGGGAAATGGGCGACACATGCCCTAACTATGAAGAACTAGACAAAAACTGAATCAATGAAGAGGTTGTCTAAAATAAAGGACAGCAACTTCCACATAAGCTGCAGAACATCCAATCCAAAGAACCTATGCATGATGCCTCTGTGGCTGGTCACCTGTAATACATATACATATATATACAAGAGAGAGGAAAATACAGGAAACTGGTCAGAGCCCGAGTTTAAAACAATTTTAAAAATAGTTTAGCAAATATTTAAAATGCTTACCGGCTAATGCAACAACCATGTTGGTATGCGACACTCTCTTGTGCATTCTCACATCTCATCTAGTGTGCACGACTACCGTACTAATAAATCCCATTAGAATCACTAACTTATTCTCCATAAGGTTTTATCACGTGAAAAGTAAGGTTATTATATTTACTTTAGAAAATCAATCTTTTTATGATTTCTTACGCCTTTTAGAAAAACTCAGTACCGTTATAAAGTTCTCGAATACTTATAGTAAAGTTGAAGCATTTATTCATTACTTAACTACTTATACGCAAAGTAGAAAGTTCCCATATAAATATACGTATATATATATATTAGTAAGACATATAATATATATACTAACGGCACCCCACATAAAATCCATGGTGCTATCATACTCTGCTATCCAGTCCCCGTATCACTCGTACTTAGGGAAATACTAGTTTAGAATCACTCTCTAACTGTATTAACACAATACACACAAAAATGGAGGCTAAGCATAGTTCCAAGTCACTAAGAGGTCATCACATACCCCTCACGTCTCTTAGGACCGTCTGACTATCATTCATATAGCTTGTACCAAGGAATCCTATATTCTAGAGTACAATTCAATATCCCCATAAAGGTCCCATCGAGATAAGACTGTCCTAGCGCGACAACCTCCGTGATAGCAAGTAACGTAGCTATGATTTTACACAAGCATAATATAAATATATATACACATGTATTCAGTCATATATATCAATATTCTCATTTTTTCGATTAGATTCGCACACAACCTAATGATAATAATTATTAACCTCACATTGTACAACTTTTACCCAATTAGCTCACATAAAGGATTTATCGCTTTTATTCTTAATTACAATTGTTGCATACTTACTTCTCATCTCTTGAAGTACTCTCTTTTTCTAAGTATAATCTCAGTAGGTACACCCTCTCTAACTTTCTGGTCTAAGTCTTTCACGAGTCTTTAAATTCTTTAGCGAACGTACGGAGAATTTCTTGAATGTAACGAAACTCCCTGTTAACCCACGATTTCATCCCACATTAAATTTCACTCAACGGAGTCTACCTAGACCCTACTGGTCATCTTTATAACCCATTATACTCTTTCAGTAATAATCAAGGGTTCCTACACATTTTAACCATATTAAACAAAAAGAGGAAAATATGCAATTTTCCAGGAGTGATCGATCGATCGAGGAATGGGGTTGATCGATCAATGTTCTTGGTCGATCGATCGATCAGCAATTCTTGCCCAGTATTTGCAAAGTTCATCCTACGGGTTTCATGATTCTAACCTCTCCAAACCTCTCTAATTTCATCCCAAACTCCTAAACAAGTTATCCAAACGTATATGCCATATGTATAAGTAAGTTCTAACGTAGCAACATCAATAAATTCTCAACGAGTCAATAAAAAAGGTCTTTAATTCTACATTTCTTTATAAAACCAAATTTTTCATGAATAATCACAAACCTACATTTTAATTCAGATTTTTCTTCCCAAATATCATAATAAATTCGTGTGTAATCCTCTACATATGATTAAGATTTCAAGCTATATGGATTCTCCCTACAACACATATAAGTTTTCTTCTAAAACATACAGTTCTTCAATTAAAACATATGATTTTCATTCCTAGACTAACATGGAAGGAACATTAACTAGAAATCAGCAAGATAGACAATTGTCTGTAATTCAAGGTTCTGATTTATGAATGAAAAAGGTATGGTTCTGTTCCTCGTCGTGCGATATACGTTTTGGTGGTGGTGGTGGTGCAAACAGATGAGTTATTGGCCTTGGATTGCTTCGAATGCTTCCTATCTTCCTCTCTAATGGTCGTTCTTAGGTTGTGTGTTTGTTAACCCTAAAAGGCAACTTCTAATGGCTGATATAACTATTGGAAATTCGTGGGTTTAATTACCCAAAAATACAAAATGTCTCTAATACCCTCCCGGGATACCAGTTAGGCCTAAAAATGCCCCGAGATCCAAACTAAACCCCCGGATATACTTTTCTGACTATTTCGACCCTTCCGGACACATTGGCGAACTTTAAATGACCATATGGGTAACTTATAATTTATTCACTTTTAATAATAATAATTATTCCCGACACGACACAGGCGCGTCTCGACATAAATTTCCATAATTGCCATTTTATTCACTCGTGACAATTTTAATAAAATCAATCTTATATATTACTTTACTCATCTAGTAATATTCAACAAATTTCCAATAATTACTAACTCTCGTCACGCTAGTAAATATTTAAAACATATTTTCAGATTAATATTAAATTAATCTACCTCAATTAAATGTAATAAAATTCCTAAATTTAAAAGCCATAAAAATACGGTGTATTACATCCCATTTATTAATAGAATTATTGGAAAATTTATTTAGTTTTATTGGATGAAGTTTCTGAAGTGTCGCTAATGGTTGTGACTGTTCGTCATATATAGTGATTGTTTTTTAGAACCGTCACCAAAGATTGTGATTGTTCATTATTAATTGTGATTGTTCATTAAAAACTTCCCAAAAGAGAATGTTAAGGAAAAGACACATCTTTTCATGAAAGAAGACTTTGTCTTCTGTAAATACAAGACTTGTCTTAATTTTGAAATAAAGAGAAAATTGGTTCTTTTCATTACCTGTCATTCCTAACTGAGTTGGACAGAATATAAAAAATAAACCATTCGTGGGACATGCACGTTAAAGCTCTTCTTGCATGTGTCGATGTTGTTTCATTCTGGGAGGCAAACGCTCATTGTTAATTACCGTAAGCACCGTAGCGGGAGCATTTTCTCTTAAGGAGAGAATGTCCAACACTTGACTCTGACAACCCACGTATTATAATATCGGGTGGCCAGTCCTCTACTGAAATAAAATAGGAATCTGAATATGGTTTATTCTCAGCATAAATGTTGCAATTACAATATATTATGAATCAATTGATAAAAAGAGTGAACCGAATAAGCAATCGGTCATCAAATAAAACGTTCAAATTAACTGAATAAATAAACTGAGTACTGAATGTAAATATCTGACAGTAATACAAAAGCCTATCCATTTGCAGGCAACATGCCAAAAATGGAAACCGAAATGACAAATTCTATCTATATAAAATAGACCGAGGCGTCTAAATAAAGATGTAGCCTCCACATCTACTACACTGAAAGAATGAATCTATCCCAGCGGGCCTGGTTCCTACTATTACACACTTAGGTTAATAAAAGAAAAATAAGAAAAAATAGAGGCTTGAGGGTCAAAGCCCGTAAAGTAGAAAATATTTTGCAAGTAGATAATTGTTTTAAATTGATCAATAATGTATTACTTTCATAATTAACTTGTCGCACTCACTTGAGATAAGCCTTACCTCTCAACTATAGTGCTCACCTAACGTGTTCATATATTATCCTAATTAAACTACCTAATCTAACTAGGGCATATGACCCTTATCTGAGCCCAATCAAACTAATACCCTCTATTAGCTAACTATGACTGCCTTCTTTAGGTATATGTTCATAAACAATACTCTAGAGACATAATTTCTATAAATAAATAAACACGTAATAAACATGACATAGCTATGCTTGTGCTATGAACAAATAGTTACATTATATTAGAAAATACACACACACACACACACACACACACACACATATATATATATATATATATATATATATATATATATATATATATATATATATATACACACACACACACACTAGGGTATGTCCGTGCCTGAAGGCACGCAAATAATTTGCCCCCAATATTCATACTTGTACTTACGACGTGACACTGCCACCAACTACCACAAACACTCAAATCAACGGCCCACACCTAAACATAAAAGTGAACCAAGGTATAGCTCACATTCATATATACTTAGAATGTGAAATTTTAACCTTACAATATTCACATTGTCAAATAAATTACTTGTTGCAAATTATTTGACTATTAATTATAAGGAGCTAAAACATCAACACCCCAAACAATCTAAACAACCAACAGTATAACAAACGATACAAACAACCAACTATATCCCTCCAATTAGCAGTTGCCACTAAAGATAACAATATGTTTTTTTTTTGCACATCACCTCAAAGATGAATAAAAACAAAATACTCAATCAAATAGATAAAAATTGAATTTCCACGTATTGTACTCTTTTAAAGGAATCAATGAAAAGGACAAATTCTATTAATGCTCGTTTGACAAAGTGTCATAAGCCTCTTGTAATTTAATGAAGCTCCATGTGTCCTCTATTTGATAATCCAGTGACACGTCTGGGTGGTACTTGAGGGATAATTTCTTGAATGACAACTACGCAAATCCAAAAAGAGTTTCGATGAATATTTTAGAAATAGATCATCAAGAAAATGTAATATATGTATAGTGAAACAGAGTCGAAAGTTGGTTGGCAAAGCTTGTTTGTGTATGTGTTAGTCAATAAATATAATATAATATAATATAATATAATATAATATAATATAATATAATATAATATAATATAATATAATATAATATAATATAATATATGTCTATAAGATTTCTCTTTAAGAAAAAATAGTTAGTTGAGAAGTATTAACTTGCCAGTGGAATTCATAAAAAAAACTTCAAACTAACAGAAACCCCAACATAAAACCTTTGATTTCTTTCCCACAACCATAAAACACCCACCCATGAGACACAACAACGCAGAGAAGAAAAGGCATATAGTTCCGTAAGTTGGTAGATATACAATGCTAAAAAAAGATCGAATTTATATGATATAGCTGATAATAAAAGATGAAGATTTGAAAATAATTTGTTAAATCAATCAGATCATTTAAAGTTATAGCAATCAGACTTTGCATTTTTAAGGTTTTGGAGTAAAAAGAAGAGAATGATTATGCATAATCAGTATTTAGATACTTACATTTCATGGTGATAAAAGATCAAATTCAAATTATGGGGTTTGAAACATTTGGGTGTGTCAATTTTGATCCATAAATACACCGAAACACAGATCTCTTTGTGTAGACAACCGACATACAATCCAAAGATATTCTTGAGAATAAAAAGAGGATTATGAACTATAAGTACCTTCTCATTAGTATTTGTTTCAACTTTCTTGCTATTATTTGCACTATACAGATATCAATAGATCAAATATTGGATACTCATATATTGAAAGCCATTCGATATTTCAGTATCCACCTAGATTCCGATTGACACAAATTAAAGAGGAAAAAGGAAAGTTAAAAAAGACAAAAATAGATTACCAGATGTAAGCAGTCGGGGTATTACAATTAGCAGAGCCAATAAGACACCCAAGATCAATGTCATTACAGTCATGTCCATAACTCAACTTGCTCATTCTGCTGCTTACAAATGCAAAAAAATAAGAATAAAAATCATAATAAAAAACATTATATAATTGAGTATGTGAATATCGAACCCATCCCAAAATACCTATGTAGATCGCATTTGAATCTCTTGGTAATGATTTCCAACTGAACATAAATTTTGTGCTTGCAAGCAAAAACTGAAATCAAAAGGGTAAATGAGTTAAAACCAAATTAGAAGAGTACTATTTTAAACAGATATACATTTTCCCAAAACATATCAGTGAACCCATCTTACCAAACTATAAATACGACGGTGGAAAAAAAAAACTCATCCTACAAAACTATATGAATCCAAATTAAGAAGATAAACAAAGAACAAATTAGTAAACTCTAAAATAATAATTAAATCACACCATAACGATTAGTAAATAGTATGCAACTCTACTCAAGTAGTAAAATTATTACTAAAAGGGACCGTGATGCACACATGAAGCAAGTCATGATATAAATCACCCTATGAGAATCGACTATAATTGAAAAATGGCAATTAAAAACCCATATGAATAATACGACCCAAATTGATCAAATAATTTTTTTTTAATCTGAAGCTTCTCTATAAGTCGTTGACACCTTTGTCTCTCTATTGACTACAAAATGCAAGTCACATAACCAAGTGATGCATATTCATGTTTTTTAATATTTAAACTAAAAATTAAAAAATGTGAAAGTAGCTCATATATTAGTAAAAATTGAGAAATACATAAATAAACCATACAGATAGGTCGTTGATTTTGGACAATTCCACGTCCAAGCATCTGAGATTGAACTGTTTTGGAAGGCTGCTGAGTTTGGATAGTTTTGATTTTCACCAAAAAATTCAGTCTCAACTTCTTATAAAAGATGTAACAGTTGGTCTCTGGTGTAGCAAACACTATCATGGCCCTAAAAATGCAATCCCCCGGTCTTGATTGGGAACCACTGAAATTTAAAACAGAGGAAAACACTTGTAGGCACTGAAATTTCCTTTTTCCACATGTTTGTAAGAAGGTTTGAGTAGGTACTTGCAACGATAAACGATATGGGATCATCATTTGTAGGCATAATTAAATCATTTGGGATTTGAATCCAAGTTCGATCGAATTCGTCTTCTAATCAAGTCAAAGGTATTGTACCTTCTCTGATTCCAAGTAGCAAAGATGAGTCTTGTATTCTCATTTTCTTGATTTAAAAGGAATCCAAAAGGAACCCTACATCCACAAACACATAATGGACAAACTAAAACTGAAATTAAATTTTTCTTAGCATCAACATTAACTATGATAACTAATCTAAAGAACAATTTGAAATTGAGTAAAAGTAAATAATATGAATCTACTGTGAACACGAAGAACAATTTGGGATTAATTCAAATATTAAAGAAGCTATTGAAATTGGACTACCAATTGGAACACATTTATTGAACCCATACTGTTATTAAAATTCGAGAACCTACTGGACTCGAGCAGCTACGGTTGTATTGTAGCCACTATTTGGAACTACAAAATTATTGTTGTATAGTAGCCACTATTTGGAACCAATTTGTACTAAAAACATAGTACTGATAAGGAAAAATTCACCACCAGTACATTATTTGGAACCAATTTGTATTGAAAATGCAATGGGAAAAATTCTTAAGAAGCTTCCAATCCATTCACTATCAGTCCATCATAGATGTTAATGCTGAACTTTCCTGGTCACTTCTACTTAAAATTAGTTATGAGAATAAAGATTCACATACTTTTGGATTAATTTATACACATTCGTTTCAAGCAGATAAAATTTCCATTGATCTTAAAGGCACATATGCAATTGAGTTAGACAAAGAGAAAGGAGAAAAACCTAAGAAAAGTTCCAATGGGGACATGACCAACAATGGTTATAACATGGGTGAGAAAGAGCAGTCGTAGTTATGATCTTCGGGTTATGTTAAAGCTTTTTCAAAGCAATATCTTCTGAGATATGGAAAGAATGATAAAAAAGGAACCACTTCATTCAGTTGCCATCTCTAGAGGATTATATGACTTTCAACAGTTCACGTCCTTAAGTCAGTTCACGTCCTTAAGTCTTTTTCTAAAGGTTCCAAACAGCCGTTCAGTAGGATCTTTCAATTTCTCCGAAATGGTCACTACTTTCCTGTAATCTAAAGCATTGTAACTTCTTTCTCTGATTATCGGATTCAAAAAATTCTCCGAATGATCGCTCAAAAGAAAACTGATCAATCGCCTTGCCTCAATAACTGCATTTTGCATCTGCCTGAGATAAAAAAAATTAGCTTACAAATTATGTTTAAGAGTCCCTTAAAAATAACCGAAGCAGTTGCAAAGCAACAGAGCACCTAATTATGGATTAGCTTATAGATTATGCTTAAGCTTCAGCATACACTATGGTCATGTCTGTAATTCTCTTGTCACTATCGTCATGTCCTTCACCACTTGATCAGCTATAACATCATTCCAGAAAGCGGCCTGACCATTCGTTAGCTTGGGGGGCTCACCCCGTAGTAGATTATTACTAAAACATGCCAAAAACCCGGGGACACCCTCGGTGGAACCATGAATCCTTGGTATGAAATCCATCTGTGGACCAATCCAGTTAAAAGGCCTCACAATAGCGAATTCAAGACTATTCTCTTCTCCCTCGGCATATATTAGCCTCTCAATCAATTATTTTGCACATGCGTATGGTCATCTTTGTTTATCAATTGGCCCAAATATGTAAGAGGCATACCATTTTCTCAATAGGACCAAACATGTAAGAGGCATACCATTTTCTTTATTTATTATACTTGGACACGTGTGTTATGGTGTCATAAAAATTGTTCCAAAATACCATTTCTCATCAACAATAAACAGAGCAACAAACTACTCTATGTAAATATGCACGATACTTCTAACCACGTCTTAGTTTCCTCACCGTTTTTACTTCTCGATCGAATGCTGAGGTAGCAATCCAACATTATATTAACCACCGAAACTACATAATCATTTACATACACAATTGACTCAGTAATTTAAATGCCAAATAGAGAGTTGTGATTATACAGTAATATAAAAAAGAACAGAAATTAAAACATAGAAATAAATACCTAAGTTGCATTCAAAATGTTGTTGAAAAATGTCAACGACATATATTAGGAGCAATCTAAAACGAAACAGGAAGAAGTGAGTAGTTCATGTGAAATTAAAGTACAATGAGTTGAAACACATACATGAACATAATACCTATGCACCTAAGATTCTTTCGGCAATGCGTCCTCTACTTTTGTTCATTGATCTTTCAACAATCCATTTTTTTGTCAACCAAATTACAATTAAAATCTAAAAATCAACAAAATACCAATGGTATTATGAACATAAATGAACAATAAGAGTAGAATGATACCTTAACTATACTCCAGGGGAAAATTTGTACTCCATTAACCAGCAATATTTTGTGATTTACGCTCCTCGGTACTTTGATCTTGATCATCATCCTCTCTAGTTTTCTATAGGAAAGAATTACAAATCTCAAAGTAGTTCAAAATAGCAACATAAACCCAAGCGCCAAAACTAAAAGTCCAATGGTAAGATTCCTAATGCCCACAAAGTCCAACTCAAAACTTAAATACTTTCTAAACGAAGATATTGGAGAGAAACCAAATTTTCAAACAAAATGACACATTGTTAAAATTATATTGAACTTTACCTTAAATACACAAAAAAATAATAAAATGTTAAAGAGAACAAAATATTAACAGATACCCATTCAGTTATGTTTATTATTTTGTTCTGTTGGACATATGTCCATTCAGTTATGCACAAAATTAACGAACAAAACATTGATTCTCATTCAAAGTTTTCCTCGATATGGATCTTAATAAACAAAAGCATGTTCTAAGGCTCATTCATATAGGCCATTATGTACCATTATTCTAATGTAATTCAATGATGATTTTTTCCAATTATTAAGATTTATGATTGTTTTTATCGAAAATAACTAAACGCGACATAATGAATTCAGGGTGTAATTTTCTATTGGGGAATTTTTACAAACACTCGTTAGGAAGAAAATCATATGATTCTCAGTGTTCTTTTCTTTCTATTTGGGAACATTTGAAATTCACGATTTGATCAGTCGCTGAAATCAACTAACTAACGCACTATTGGAGCATTTTTTCCAAGAATCATTCAAGAATAAAGAATAAAGACCTTTTCTTCTAAGATGGAGAGTTGTTAGAGTTTAAAGAAAAAAGGGAACCAAATTATAAAATCCATTATGAAAATGATGATGATTGTGCTGTGAAGCAGCCATTTGAAGATGAAAAATGGTGGCATTTAATTTAAAATGGAAGCTTATACTATTGAACTTCCATTCGAAGATGTTTAATATCTAAGTTTACAACAAGGAGGCAGGGGATGTAGGTAAAGGAAGAGAATATTTTAGTAAGGTATCAAATAGATTATGACACACTTTTTATTATACCCCTAATGTACCTACCTTTACTACACTTCTCGTATCTATTGTGATCCCATGTCATATATCACCACAACAACCCCGAAAAGACAACCACAAAAATAATGAAATGAGTAACAAATATACATCATCACATAATTATTTATAAGACGTAATTAGTATTACCTTGGAAATCCAACGGTATTTTAAATTAGAAACAACCATACTTCCATAAAAAAAACAGGGTGAAATATTAGTTCCCAAAAAAAAAAACATAATTTCTTGCAAGACTTCGTATATCCATCAGGAATAATATTTCTAAATAAAAACACAAAAAAATATCACATCTCCAATCAAGCTAAACAGTAACCTAAACAACAATGTAGAGGCCCTTGAATAATGAAAATTGCAAATTGATAACATCAACACTAGTTTTGAGAGCTTATATAGAGTGATACACATACAAACATCCAACTACCATATTCATATTGTTGTCAATCACCATCAAACTAAAATGCATTAGTGATTGTAAATAAATCAAACAATGAAACGAAAAAAAAATCAAGCTAACAATTGCATAAACTTTAAACCACTAATTTAACTATAAATCATCACCACCATTAGTTTCTTATGAAATAATCCATATCTCTCCCCCAAAATCAACCTACGCGTGTTAAAAATCTGACTTGGATATTATGTCAAACAAAAATGAAAATGTAAAAGTTGATATTCAGTCAACTTACAATGCTTTGAGACATGTATTTGTAGGATTCTTGACTACAACCTTCACCAACATTAGTTTCGTAACTCATATTGATTCAAATCTGTAAAGGACCAAAATAAAATCACATGTTCCAGAAAGTAACAATATATACACAATAACCATGAAAAAAAATGAACCAAACCCCCAAATTATTAATGTATATATACCAAAAAAAAGAGATACCTGACCTTGGAACCCAAATTCAAGATTTCAAAAATCCAAAAAAGTATTAAAATCGAATATATCAGTGTGACAGCCCGCTCCAAATAATAACGGGTGGCCAGCCCTATACTACATAAATCAGGTATCTCATATGGTACAGTCTCAACATCAACAACTAAACACTATAATATAAGGCTAACTACCCACAATCATTTAGTGCAAATTGCCAAAAATTTAAAACTTTTGTTTTTAACAACAACTACTAAACCAATAATGTACCCAACCAGCAATATACATCTAACTATGATGTGTGAACTGTGCATGCGCCAAATATGAAAGAGTACAATACATTGTATAATGAAATCTCAACAATAAAGTACCCGAATATGCTGTCGGGCAACAGACAATACAATAATCTGATAAATAAAATATGAAAGTGTTATTCTATAACACTTGAATACTAACTCAATACAACTGAATCCTAATCTAGATATACAAAGATAGGAATCGACTAAAGCAAAGTGCCGCAACAGTCCGCTACTGCCACAGTTCCACAAATCCTGAATGGAGGAATATCAAAGGCGTCCTTGCGGAGGAACACCTGAAGTAATACAATATATATACATGGAGGAGGAAAATATAAACGGGTCAGAACCCGAGTTTGAAAAACAGTTTATAGCAAGTGTATTAAAATGCATAATAACTATAAATGCATTATTACATGATTTAGTTGGAATCGAACACTCCATCAAAATTCAACTCACCTCTCATCTAAAGCGCGCACTAAGCGTATGCACGTGTCTCCAAAAGGATGTCCGATTCTAAATAGGTAAGAGGATTCTAACTTAAACCCAAATAAAGTATTTAAGTGAAACCATCTAACCTATCTCCCAATTCTACATTCTCACTATTTCCTTTAAGTTATATACATTATCTTTAATGTAATTGTTATAGTTATCTTTATAATGTTCATTTGTTGAACATATAAAGTTACATGATCCAATCATGTCCACATCATCAACATACACCATCAATCTCAATTACTAGAATTTATATTCTAGTGATGCCCATATAAGGCATGAAACCATATATATAATTATTAGAGATGAGTTATTAGCATCAAGAGTTAAGGACTAAACTCCTCCCTATTTTCAACACGATACTGCGTTTCATGCGTGGGACGTCTCGCCGAAGCGAAATCCAAACAAGGAACCCCCCGTTACACTACTCCTGGACGTATCGATCCTTGGGGCTCATTATGCCCTCAATGAAAGATGCATGTAACCCAAATGATTATTGTCCAATTTTAATTAATTAATATTCCCAATTCTCAACAGTACACGGCGTTTCATGAGTGGGACGTCTCGCCGAGGCGAAATCAAAACAAGGACCCCCCCGTTACACTACTCCTGGCACTTTCGATTGTCGGGATAGGTGATATATACATAAATAATTAATGATCATTAAGGACTAAACTTATCCCCAAGTTCCAACATTACACTGCGGTTCGTGCGTAGGATGTCTCGCCGAGGAGAAATCCAAACAAGGAACCCCCCCGATACACTAATCCTGGCAATGTAGGTCGTTGAGGTCCATTATTCCCTTGACACCCAAAGTACAAGCACAAGTAATAATAACCATCCAACCGAGCTATAACTCGAAGGACGCAGGCTCACATGCTATCATCTTCCAGCAGCCCATACACGTAGCAAACTGGGGCCACCTGGTGGGGTTCAACGACACCCACCACGTGATCTACTCACGCACACGACGTCCCGGGAAGCGGTCATGGTTCCTAACCGGCAAGTGAGAGCGGCACTTACCCCCGCCCTCTCACCCCCAAAATAAATAAATATATATATAATTGTCATTTGTTGACCACAAAGGACGACCATGACCGGGGGAATATCCACATCCTGCTTTTCTAGTCAGAATGCTCACCCTCTACGCACGAAACTTCCCAATGATAGCAAGGAGGGGGTATGCTTAACATGTATATACACCATTATATAAGGTATACATACATCCCACATAATAAAGATATACCATTATATAAGGTATACCTGAAACATCATATTCATGTTTATAATACGCCCTTAGGCGAAATTTGATTAACATCATTTGTTTAGTATATTTCTCTCAAGATATACTAACGCTCCTCCTCACACATTAATCCCTCTTAGTATGTGATATACTAATTCTCGCTTGAAGCTCTCATATCGCTTCTAATATAAATTGTCTTTCAATTCAATTTAAGTTAAGAATATTCTATATCTTAATGCACCTCAATTAGCGTTTCTCGTTGTATGAGATATCTCCCAAATCAGTCATTAATGAGGATATTTCTATATCCATATGCACATCAAATAGCATTCATAATTCCCCATCCATTATAAGGTTCAATATAGTTTATGAACCATTAAAGTTATCCCAATTGGGATGGGATCCTAAGATCCAATATCTCTAAATTATTCCTATTCTTTCATCTGAATGGAATTTATTATCTCCAAGTATAACCTCCCAATTAAGGTAGGCTTCTCCACTTAGGAGAAACGAAAATATCTAATCGATATTCCTCAATTTTAGTCAATATGACTCCAAACATTCCTATAAGGGAAACTCTCTAATAGTCTCCAAAACATACTCCAAATATCTCCTATAGAGATCCCCAATCGATAACATCGAACGAAACGAAAAGAAATTATCCTTAGAAAAACTTTCCCCCAAAAGCCATGTTTCCGAATCTATTCGGGCTTATTCCGAATCGATTCGTCCCAACGAATCGATTCGGCCAGGAAGGCGAATCGATTCGGGTCATAAGACTTGGGACTCTGTCTCAGGCCGAATCGATTCAGCTAGAGTCCGAATCGATTCGGTCACTCAGACCTGGGCACCTGCATATTTCCGAATCGATTCGGCTATTCGGCCCTGCTGAACCTCGAAAATGGCTACTTTTTAAGTAAGCCAAAATACCCAAAAATCATTTTAATGGTTTTCTCTCCATTTCTCTTCAACCCAAACACAAATATGTCATCAATATTCATCCTAGGTTACATATAAACTAATTTCTAACCTTAAATCCATTTTATACACTATAAATCTAAGGTTTTTTTCCCAAAAGTTAGGTTTTAACATTTTAAACCTAAAACCCAAAAATAAATCAACAAATCATGCAATAAATGGTACACAACAATTATTTAGCAAGTTTAATCACTTGCCTCGGGTTCGTAGGGTCTGAATCCGCGGGAAAATCCTCTTTCTCTCTCTTTCTCCTTCTTCTTTCTTCTTCTCTCTTTCTCTCTTTCCTTTTTCTCTTTCTCTCTTTTTGGAGAAATGAATCTCCCGTAGGCTTTTAAGCCTATTCTCCCAAATACACATCTTTAAATGATAATACACACTTTAAATGACTCGGTAACTTTAATTCGAGTCAAACGGTCCTAATTTATTTCGGAACCTAAATAGACCCCAAGTACAGTCATTTCGACTTTCTCGACCCTTCCGAAAATAATGGTACCCTCAGAATTTCCATTCGACACACTTTCTAAAAACTCTAAATTTTGACCTCACTTGCCAATTTTAATTATTCTCCAATAAAATATTATTTATTTCTCCCAAAATAAAGTAATTACTATTCCGAAAGTCTTGGGTTGTTACAAACTTCCCCACTTACAAGAATTTCGTCCTCGAAATTCAGCTAAGCCTAATTCTCCCGAAGCTCAACTATTTCTAATCTACCCCTCAACTAATCTTATCTCCAAACTTCTAACCTCCCACGACGAATTTATTTAATTTATTTTATTTTTAAGTCAATTATGCATTAAATAAAACCAATTTCCACAACAAGGGCGCCCATACACCCTTTATATTTGAGCTTTGTGCTCACAACAATCATAATGAGGCATTATTTGCCTCGCAAGTTCCACAATTTCAACAATAAGTAATACTAAAATTTTAATAGAACAAAAATTTGAATGGTCCAAAGAAATAACTCCTCTCAATTCCTGACAATCGCCACTTTCGTGCGGGGGACGTCTCGCAAAAGTGAAATCCAAACAAGGAACCCTCCCAATACACTACTGTGTGGAGACGTCGGGAATTGAGAGTTTGTTAAATCTGGACTAGAGTTTGAAAATATTTTAGTGAAAAATTTTAGTTTGAAAGGGCCCGAAGGCCAATAAAAGTTTTATTTTGAAAATAGTTTATTTTGAAAACGGTTTATATATTATCATATAATATAAAATGCCTTATGTCCAACACAAGGTCTTTATAGATCATCATCTATATAACATATAGCTCAGAAATATTATCATATTCATGAGCTAAAATTTTACCTGCGTCCCATCAATCCACAATCTCAACTTTCAAGCATAACAAACATCTCACATCATATCAATACATAGCCTTTTTATAAGGCAAATCCATATCTGGAATTCAACATTCATAATAGTCTATCATGACTATATAAAAAGAAGTAGCTTTTATCATAACTACTTACCACCATAACCATGCTTACATTTACTACAAGGTTTAAAGCTCTTTATGAGCACCTTGAAAAATCCTCAATCCTTTTACAAAATAATATAATAAGAGCTTATCTTGCTCAAAACTCCCCTTAGGGTTATTACATACCATACATAAACAAAAAGGGCTAAAGCACTACCCAATATATACATATCTCTCATACGATATTTCCAAAACTTTACATCTTAATAATCCTATTTATAAAGGAAAATTAACTTACATCAACCATCTCTAGTCCGATTGCCCATCCTCATCAATGGGCTCCCAAACATAGTCCCCCGGTCTAAAGCGACCTCGAATCTACTGTAGGGGTTGCACTTCCAAAATCTCATCAAATTGCCGTCCTTTACCTCTCTTAGGACAATCCCTCTTTTTATGACCTAATTCTTTACAAAAGAAACACTTACCCGCAAATCCTTTATGCGCACTCGCATTACTAGCACTCTCCTTGCCAAACTTACTCGATGAACTCGAATCTCCAAAGTTCTTACTCTCTTGCGAACACAAACGATATTCATAACACTTTAATAGTGCCGCATTCACGACCTCGACGAAACTCATTAACTTGGGACTTTCTAACAAATGTAGTTGGATTTTCCCATCTAAACCTCGAACAAACTTCGATATACGTTTCTCTTCCATATTTACCTCATTAGGTACTAATCTCGCCCATAGAGAAAAATCTTCTTCATATTCCGCCACCGTTCTATTTCCTTGAAAAATAATCCCCATATCCTGAATAGGGGAAAGAAAATACCTTCGATCAAAAAGTTCCCAAAATTCTTTTATAGGTAGAGTATCTCTCTGTTCAGATGTGGTGAAAGACTCCCACCATTGAAGAGCTGCACTCGATAACCTAAAGGTGACTAAAAATTGTTTCTGCACCTCACTACACTCAACCATACGAAGATGCCTCTGCATACTATTTTTCCATTGACTTGCAGCCATCGCATCAACTCCCCCTGCAAACTCGGGAGGATGCCCCTTACTAAAATCTTCCTTCACTCTCTCCCATAAAGACAATCCTAAATGGGGTGGGGCTGCTCGAGCGGAAGATTGCCGAGCCATCGTAGAAACGGCAGCAGTTACTGCTTGTACCACTATATTGGCAACATCATCCGTAGTCATCTTCCTTTGAGGCATTTGGGATTGCCCTTTGTTTGCCCTGACTGAACGACCTCCCTTTGGTGGCATCTGAAACAAGAACAGTTGTATCAGAACGCCTTTCAAATATTTTCGAATCACAGAAAGATATGGACGTATGAATATAATCGTCCTAACAATAAGGCTCTACATTAAGAACGCTTACAGAAGATCGTAGTAACGCACACAGATCCTAAAGACACTAGAACCTGATGCTCTGATACCACCTGTGACAGCCCGCTCCAAATAATAACGGGTGGCCAACCCTATACTACCTAAATCAGGTATCTCAGATGGTACAGTCTCAACATCAACAACTAAACACTATAATATAAGGCTAACTACCCACAATCATTTAGTGCGAATTGCCAAAAATTTAAAACTTTTTTTTTAACAACAACAACTAAACCAATAATGCACCCAACCAACAATATACATCTAACTATGATGTGTGAACTGTGCATGCTCCAAATATGAAAGAGTGCAATACATTGTACAATGAAATCTCAACAATAAATTACCCGAATATGCTGTCGGGCAACAGACAATACAATAATCTGATAAATAAAATATGAAAGTGTTATTCTATAACACTTGAATACTAACTCAATACAAATGAATCCTAATCTAGATATACAAAGATAGGAATCGACTAAAGCAAAGTGCCGCAACAGTCCGCTACTGCCACAGTTCCACAAATCCTGAATGGAGGAATATCAAAGGCGTCCTTGCGGAGGAACACCTGAAGTAATACAATATATATACATGGAGGAGGAAAATATAAACGGGTTAGAACCCGAGTTTGAAAAACAGTTTATAGCAAGTGTATTAAAATGCATAATAACTATAAATGCATTATTACATGATTTAGTTGGAATCGAACACTCCATCAAAATTCAACTCACCTCTCATCTAAAGCGCGCACTAAGCGTATGCACGTGTCTCCAAAAGGATGTCCGATTCTAAATAGGTAAGAGGATTCTAACTTAAACCCAACTAAAGTATTTAAGTGAAACCATCTAACCTATCTCCCAATTCTACATTCTCACTATTTCCTTTAAGTTATATACATTATCTTTAATGTAATTGTTATAGTTATATTTATAATGTTCATTTGTTGAACATATAAAGTTACATGATCCAATCATGTCCACATCATCAACATACACCATCAATCTCAATTACTAGAATTTATATTCTAGTGATGCCCATATAATGCATGAAACCATATATATAATTATTAGAGACGAGTTATTAGCATCAAGAGTTAAGGATTAAACTCCTCCCGATTTTCAACACGGTACTGCGTTTCATGCGTGGGACGTCTCGCCGAAGAGAAATCCAAACAAGGAACCCCCCCGTTACACTACTCCTGGCCGTATCGATCCTCGGGGCTCATTATGCCCTCAATGCAAGATGCGTGTCACCCAAATGATTATTGTCCAATTTTAATTAATTAATATTCCCAATTCTCAACAGTACACGGCGTTTCATGCGTGGGAGGTCTCGCCGAGGCAAAATCCAAACAAGGACCCCCCCGTTACACTACTCCTGGCACTGTCGATTGTCGGGATAGGTGATATATACATAAATAATTAATGAGCATTAAGGACTAAACTTATCCCCAAGTTCCAACATTACACTGCGGTTCGTGCGTGGGACGTCTCGCCGAGGCGAAATCCAAACAAGGAACCCCCCCGATACACTAATCCTGGCAATGTAGGTCGTTGAGGTCCATTATGCCCTTGACACCCAAAGTACAAGCACAAGTAATAATAACCATCCAACCGAGCTATAACTCGAAGGACGCAGGCTCACATGCTATCATCTTCCAGCAGCCCATACACGTAGCAAACTGGGGCCACCTGGTGGGGTTCAACGACACCCACCTCGTGATCTACTCACGCACACGACGTCCCGGGAACCGGTCATGGTTCCTAACCGTCAAGTGAGAGCGGCACATACCCTCGCCCTCTCACCCCCAAAATAAATAAATATATATATAATTGTCATTTGTTGACCACAAAGGACGACCATGACCTGGGGAATATCCACATCCTGCTTTTCTAGTCAGAATGCTCACCCTCTACGCACGAAACTTCCCAATGATAGCAAGGAGGGGGTATGCTTAACATGTATATACACCATTATATAAGGTATACATACATCCCACATAATAAAGATATACCATTATATAAGGTATACCTGAAACATCATATTCATGTTTATAATACGCCCTTAGGCGAAATTTGATTAACATCATTTGTTTAGTATATTTCTCTCAAGATATACTAACGCTCCTCCTCACACATTAATCCCTCTTAGTATGTGATATACTAATTCTCACTTGAAGCTCTCATGTCGCTTCTAATATAAATTGTCTTTCAATTCAATTTAAGTTAAGAATATTCTATATCTTAATTCACCTCAATTAGCGTTTGTCGTTGTATGAGATATCTCCCAAATCAGTCATTAATGAGGATATTTCTATATCCATATGCACATCAAATAGCATTCATAATTCCCCATCCATTATAAGGTTCAATATAGTTTATGAACCATTAAAGTTATCCCAATTGGGATGGGATCCTAAGATCCAATATCTCTAAATTATTCCCATTATTTCATATGAATGGAATTTATTATCTCCAAGTATAACCTCCCAATTAAGGTAGGCTTCCCCATTTAGGAGAAACCATAATATCTAATCGATATTCCTCAATTTTAGTCAATATGACTCCAAACTTTCCTATAAGGGAAACTCTCTAATAGTCTCCAAAACACTCCAAATATCTCCTATAGAGATCCCCAATCAATAACATCGAACGAAACGGAAAGAAATTCTCCATAGAAAAACTTTCCCCCAAAAGCCCTGTTTCCGAATCGATTCGGGCTTATTCCGAATCGATTCGTCCCAGCGAATCGATTCGGCCAGGAAGGCGAATCGATTCGGGTCATAAGACCTGGGACTCTGTCTCAGGCCGAATCGATTTGGCTGGAGTCCGAATCGATTCGGTCACTCAGACATGGGCACCTGCATATTTCCGAATCGATTCGGCTAGGGCGCCGAATCGATTCGGCCCTGCTGAACCTCGAAAATGGCTACTTTTTAAGTAAGCCAAAATACCCAAAAATCATTTTAATGGTTTTCTCTCCATTTCTCTTCAACCCAAACACAAATATATCATCAATATTCATCCTAGGTTACATATAAACTAATTTCTAACCTTAAATCGATTTTATACACTATAAATCTAAGGTTTTTTCCCCAAAAGTTAGGTTTTAACATTTTAAACCTAAAACCCAATAATCAATCCACAAATCATGCAATAAATGGTTCACAACAATTATTTAGCAAGTTTAATCACTTGCCTCGGGTTCGTAGGGTCTGAATCCGCAAGAAAATCCTCTTTCTCCCTCTTTCTCCTTCTTCTCTCTTTCTCTCTTTCCTTTTTCTCTTTCTCTCTTTTTTGAGAAATGAATCTCCCGTAGGCTTTTAAGCCTATTCTCCCAAATACACATCTTTAAATGATAATACACACTTTAAATGACTCGGTAACTTTAATTCGAGTCAAACGGTCCTAATTTATTTCGGAACCTAAATAGACCCCAAGTACAGTCATTTCGACTTTCTCGACCCTTCCGGAAACAATGGTACCCTCAGAATTTCCATTCGACACACTTTCTAACAACTCTAAATTTTGACCTCACTTGCCAATTTTAATTATTCTCCAATTAAATATTATTTATTTCTCCCAAAATAAAATAATTACTGTTCCGAAAGTCTTGGGTTGTTACAATCAGATATGCAAGGAAGTTCAAAAACAAAAGGTTGTTCAAAGTCTTTAATTTCAAACCAAAATGACAGGGGTATTTCATCAAAAACATGGTCTAAACCTTGACTAAAAACATGGTGGATACATTTTGGATCAGAAACTAAACCCAAAATCAAAACTAAACCTAAAATAGAAAACTAAACCTAAAATAGAAACCAATCAAAACCAAGAGTTGATATTTGAAACTTACGTACCAGGAACGATTGCGTGAAGAGAGGAGTAGTAGGTGCGGCGACGACTGATGTAGTGTGCAGAAGGTTTTTTGGGGTAGGTTTTTCTTAGGGTTGGTGATGAGAGAGAACGGGAGAGAAGTAGAGAATGAGAGGCTTGTGAGGGGGTAATGTTAGAGAGTGGACACAATTGATGAACATGTTTGACAAAAATACCCCAATTTTTAATTAAAGTATAAGTTTGGGAGGTAATAAAAGAGGGGAAATCCAAATCTGTAAGGGATAAAATGGGTATTGCAGGAAAAAATGCATATTGATGACATCATCAACTAAGCTTATGACACACATAAGTTTTCTACTTTATTATTATTATATATATATATATATATATATATATATATATATATATGTATATATATATATATATATACATATATATATATATACATATATATATATATATACATATATATATATATATATATATAGAGAGAGAGAGAGAGAGAGAGGGATAAAAAACGGACCAAATTTTTTTAAAGTGGTAAAAAAATTAATTCTGAGCTGATTTTTTTGTGGTAATTAAAAATTTCAGGGGAGTCCCGAAAACAATCAGCTCAAAATGAGTTTTTTTCGCTATTTTTAAAAAATCGGTCAAATATATGTCAGTTTTTAAGCTGTTGAAAACTGACATATATTGACAATTTTTTTAAAAATAGTAAAAAAACTCATTTTGAGCTGATCTTTTTAGGACCCCCCCTCAAATGTTTAGTTACCACACAAAAAAATCAGCTCAAAATATTTTTTTTTTTACCATTTAAAAAAAATTGGTCCATTTTTTCAGCTGAAAATATTTTAATCCTTCCTAATAAATAATCACCATTCATGCGGCATAAAATACATCAACATTTTAAACTCCAAATAATTAAATCTCCAAATATATAATCTAAATAAAAGTTTGAATTAAAGTAGCCCAACTGTAATAATCCAACTAAAACATTAAAATATTTTGGAACCGAGAGACCCAATAAAATCCATAATAAATTCTCATAATAAAATGCGAGAAAAGGAAAGTCTAACTAATAAAGTGATAGGTAAATGAAACTCCATCCGCACCTCCAAAATGATAACCAATAAATCTTATGCAACCACTCCAGCAATATCCTTGAAAAAGATTAGTCAACGCACATGTCAGAGCCCCGAGCATGGATACCATCCACTCCCCTCAAATAGGGTCCTTGAACCCAGACAGTAGAATTATATATATCAACCATAAGCATAGAATATTTTAAATTAAACGAGATATATTAAATCGCGTGCGAGTAAAAAGAATTACTACTAAAGTACCCACATCTGTAACACATCCCACTGTTCCGATTTAAAAATTTTACTTATATTAAACAGGAACTACCAACAATTAATCTTATTAGATTAACTTAATTAATTAATTGTTATTATACATCCTAACGTGTCCAGCTAACTCCTTTGCGGTACTTCACTCACATTTGATAAACTAATTGTGGGACTCCCAGAAAATATTTATCTTATTGTTTGTTTGGTTGTAGTACTCCCGCTGTTCTACACCACACACATTCCCCTGATTGTTGGCTGATAGCCAATTTAAATTATCGACCGCGCATACACGTAAGGTTCCACAAACGACACATCCCAATAGCCAGCTATTCCGATTAAATTGCAAACCCTGCACTTATTAGTGACGACACATACCCACGTCGTCAAAGCCAGCCAACCCGGTTAAACTGTCAACTCTGCAGTTATAAGCGACGCACATTCATTTTGATACCCGTTTTATTATCTTAGGTATTAATTCTCAATTAAATTTTCAAGTCCTCATTAATTATTATTAACCCCACCCTTTAATCGATGATGAGCCCTCAAAACACTTCTAGTCTTATACCTAGAAGTATCACAATACACCCTTATATTCGAGACAATCCTATAAGAAGAATACCCACTCATAAATATGACCTAGCCTTGTCCGTAGACTACCAAAACCAAAAAATAAAGTGAAAATAGGCCCCACCCCGAAAATTCTATTCGTAAACCATGATCACTAACTTGTCTCATACATAGAAAGAAATAACTACCCAAAGGTCTGCTAACTGGTACCATACCTAGAAAGCATCCTAAATAAGGTGAAAATCAACATAATCTATGTAATCCGTCATTCCTGCGATATTGAAACATCCCATAATTCACTAGCTGGCACACACTAAAATTTTAATGAATCCAAACAAATTTATTAACAACATCATAATTCATACAATTATTTCCATTTAATTTATCACAATCAACTAGGCAAATTATTCACGTAATTATTTCAAATATTCAACTACATGAAAAATCCCATAATCATAACATGATAATTTCTTATGACACAAGTAACCCATTTTTAATAAGGTTTAACATGATTTAGTCAATTAATAACTTTCCTACGCAACCTCCACATGTACACGTCATCATAATTACCGTAAACCCCATATGTACATTAAAGATACAAGGATTATGAGTTTTAGAGCATATTAAAGTTTTTCATAAAAATAGTCCCAAAATCTTGTCACTTTCCTTGGTTACATCTCTAATTTATTTTAGAAAAACATGTATATTTGTGTAGGCCATGATCAAGACACATAATGATATGCCCAAAGTGTACCCTCGTACTCAGAGTCATTAACCTCGGCCTTTCTCATAGGCGAGTTGACAACAAGATCATAACTGCCATCAGAAAGGTCGTCTTCTAGAAGCTCGTCTCTCTACCACCAACCTCAGCTCTGCAGCAACCGAGGTCAACAGAACCTTATGGGGATAGGTTAATATCAACATCCTACCCATCTTAAGTCGACGTTACATCTTACCTCGGGCTCAAGGACTCAGTCAAGGACGCAGGTCCGAGCATTTGCAAGCACATGTAAGGTTTGGGTCACGTGAGCAACTAAGTTATAACTGAATCATTCCCTTCACGCGAGGGAATATTGTGGTCATTATTATTTATATAAGATCAGCCAGGTGTAATCAACATACTGGTTTGATCCTCATACACATGCTCATTGGATGCTTGGGGGGTACACTACCCCCCCCCCCAAACACTATATATAGAGGTCTTCCTCAACCTTGTAAAAGGATCCATAATTGCAACCCTAGTTGAAACTCTGTTGGTTTACACAGTAGAGAGAGAAAGCTTGAGAGATTGTATCTATGGCCATCAGTGCCTTCATGTAGTGAAATTACACACACACAAACTCACAGTGGACGTAGGCCAGATTGGCTAAACCACTTACATACTAGTGTTCTCTCCTCTTCTTCTCAACTCATTCTACTATATATTCACTATTATGCTACCATTGTTATTACTAACTTGAGCTGGTCAACACCTTATCTGGTGGTACTGTTTCCACCATCATCATTTTGGCACCATCTGTGGGAATGATGGATTCATGTCCTCCTCTTTTACTGCTTAACCTCACTGGAGACTCTGGTGGTGAACCAGGACTCACCCATCGCGTGAAGCTGTTACACCATTGAAAGAGGTCCTTTAAGGTATCAAGCTCTCTAATATTTTTATAGCACTCTCTCTAGTCTTATCATATGGCACCAGAGTTACCACCACCTCCTCCACCATCTGATGTTGGAGGACCTAGTTCCATCCAGGTACCACCTCAGTCTGAGATGGCTGAGGTGGTAGCATCCTTGAAGTCCTTAGCTGCAGCTCAGCAAATGATGCAGGAACAATTTGCCCAACTAATCCAGAACATAATAATGAGATCGAATAGGGTCTCATCGCAGATGATTACTCCGGTAGTTTCTCAGCCACCACATGAGGCCAGGGGACCACCCCAGGCACCATAAGAGGACCAACATACTCCTCAACGGAGGAGGGATGTTGCTGAACATAGGCGTTTATGCCTGGGGAGGTAAGGAGACCCTTTACCTGAGGATATGTACAATGATATTGAGGCAAAGGATGCTCCAAAAGACTGTTGGGTGTTGTATGAGGTCTCAGATAACATTGTACATCCTATACAGCAGGCCCGAGGTCAGTGTGAAAGACGAGATTGTGATGCACAACAAAGAGGGTCAACTTTCGATCACTTAAGTAGAGGGTCGGCCTTTGAAAGGCTCGACCCAATTAATGGTTTGAGGAAGAGGCTATCTAGGTCAAGAAGCATCGCTGGCTCTAGAAGAGAAGATGATGATCATCGTCCTCATCGTGGTCGACCCCCACATAGCCGAGACTGTGGCCAGGGGGAGGTCAACAGCCGACGTTGTGCTACAGCTGGGGAATCCTCAGTTCACCCGTTGAAGGTGGTTGGGGATAACCTCAGCCAGGCCGACATTGCTAAAACATGGAATGAATCAATTCAAAGGTCGGAAGAGAAGATATGGAACCTCATCAAAAGTCGAGACCCATTACAGAGGGGGTATTCAGAGGGCTCACCATTTGTGGTAAGGATTGTTAACTTCCCAACCCCTATCAAATTCTAACCCCCATTGGTGTCCCCCAAGTACAATGAAAATTCCAACCCAGTCCATCATATTGAAATGTATTAATCTGCAGCAGATCTTTATTCTATATCTGATGAGATGAGGTGCCGAGCTCTCTCAAGCACCCTAACTGGGGCTACACATATGTGGTTCACTCATCTTCCTAAAAATTCAATTGAGAATTTTAAAGGATTGGCCAAGCGGTTTATTCACAACTTATGTTTAGAGGTAAGACCTCAAAAGAAGGCAACACACTTGCTCTATGTAAAAAAGGGAAGAATGAAAGCCTCATAGACTATATCGCGAGGTTCAATAAGAAAAAATTGGAGGTTGAAGATTATGAAGAGAGTATAGCCATGGCAACCCTTATTGGAGGACTTCAGAAGGGAAAGATACTCTGGAAGCTTGCTGAAGACCAGCCTAAGTCCATGGACGAGCGGTTAGCAACAGCTGGAAAGGTCATGAATGCAGAGGAGGCAATGGATACAAAGTATGAGGATGAGAATAGGAGGAGGAGTGGGAAATTTCAAAGGAAGAAGGATGGAAAGAAGAGGACTGCAAACGATAAGTTTTCACACTATACTCCTCTAACTATGAGTTGTGAACACATCCTCAATAAAATAATGAATGATAGATCCCTGAGATGGCTATAGAAGCTGAAGGATCCTCCACATAAGAGAAATAAGAATCTATGGTGTGAGTTACATCAAGATCACAAGCATCTAACCGAAAAGTGTTTTTCTTTGAAGGACGATGTGGCCATCCCCGATCCTCGCGGAGGGAGAGACATATGAGGGCGTGTCATCTCCGTGGTGAAAGGACCTCGGTCCCACACATCCCTCTCAGGAGCGCTTTGCTCGGCGTTGGCGATGTGTGAGGTAAAAATGTAGAGAGATGGAGTCTCCAGTCTATTTTACTCAAAATAGACAAAAGACGGGGGGGAGCCATCCTGAAGGACAACTTCCAAAGACATACGGATACATACGAAACCAAAATGATTCGAAAAGGGTTGGGAGGTTAAGTTACGAAATGGGAAGGTGTTAGGCACCCATTCCGCCCTTGCGGTCTCTCATGGATTGTTTCTATTTTACTTTATTTCCCCGTGATATGTGTGCATGTGTATATGTAATGGAGAGAGGAATCATCGATTTATATCATGGAAGAGATAAAACGAGTCATCCATAGGAATGTTCGTAAAAGTGATATTTAGAAAATAGGATTTACGCGATTATCCTAGCGTTAATCGTTATAACGAAACGATAATGCATATGGAATGATACGCCACTAAGAGAAAATATATGTGTATGCAAATATATATAATCTAAGATAATTAAGTTAAATAATTTGAAAATGGAAAATGGAAAAAAGTAGGAATAGGACTCGAGTCTCAGGTTTTACCCCGAGACGCCTACGTAGCCTATAGAGGCATCAAAGTCCACGTAGTTCATATGCAAAATGAGGGGTGGGATTTATCCCATAAATTCAATCGGGGACTTCTCTTATGTGTGTGTGTGTGTGTGTGAGAGAAAAAGTGTTTTTGTTGGGAGAAAAGTGTGGGAAAAGTGTGGGAAAAGTGTGAGAATTCTCATTTTTTCTTGTTTTTTGGGGTTTTATTTATATGAAAATAAGAGATGTGTAATAATACTAAATAAAAATTATATTAGGATATGTTCGATGAGAGAATAAAAGTGCTAAGTAATAAAATAAGTTAATGCGAATTTAGGAGAATTTGAAGAGAGAGTTGAGAAAATTGGGCCTTCTTGAAGATCTTGAGCTTGATCTTGAATGTTGGAGAGCAACCCTTGCACTTGGGTGATGATGAAGAGTAATTAATCCACTGATTCTGATGAAAAAGATGATGATAATTGAAGGCTGGAAAAGGATTTGAAATCATGCTGACTTCGAGAGAGGTTTTCTGAGTTCGCTGAGAGTGATGAAATTCAGATCTTGGCTCCCTTTTGCAATGAGGTCAGGCCCTCCTTTTTATAGGCCCGGGACATTACCGATCATCATAGTTCTAGTCCTACCAATCGACAGTTGTTTTTAGGCACACTGCCGATAGGCAGGGTTTGGAACATACCGTTTGGGAGTCTCTTTCAGGTTATTTCGGAAAAATGGTCATAAAATGCAAATTGTTGATGCGAATCGTGCACGGAGTGAACCGATGGAAAGGTGCTTCAGAGACCTTCGAAAGTCCTTGGATTGATCCCAAGTCTGGGATTTGACTTTGGGTCAAATGTGGCTTGGAAGAGTTCGTCGGTCCTTTGGACGGGGGATCGTCAGACGTAAATGGATCGTTCGTCGTCATGGTAAGTCAGAATCGTGCACGGGGCGGACCGTTGGAAAGGTTAGGAGATGTACTTAACCATTCCAAAGAGTTTGACTCAGATTAAGGAGTTGACTTTGATCAACTGGGGCCTGGAAGAGTTTGATTTCCTTTTGGAGTAAAATGGATCATTCGTCCGTATCGTAAGTCAGAATTGTGAATGGGGTGGACCATTGGAAAGGGATTTCAGTGCCCTTTAAAGATTCATTTAGTTTTGGTCGAGCTAAAGAGTTGAATTTGGTTAAACAAAACCCGAGAGCGTCCGGTGGCCTCCTGATCAAGTTTTAGGGGAAAATAGGTCCTTCGTCTGAACCGTAAGTCAGAATAGTGCACGGGCTGGACCGTTGGAAAGGAATTTCAGTGCCCTTTGAAGATTCATTCAGCTTCGGTCGAGCTGAAGACTTTGACTTTTGATCCAATGGACCCTGGGAGTGCCCGATGGCCTCTAGGTCGGTACCCGGGGTATGACTTAGGTTTGTAGTGATGAAGGGAGGTGCTAGGGACCTAAGGAGAGTTTAAGGGGTGCTAGAATGGGCTCTCTATAGAAGAGATTGAGAAATGTTGAAGTCTGGAAAGATCAGAAAGTATGTGGATAGTAGAGCTCATAAGGGGACAAGAGATGACCTTAAAAAGAAAAGAAATGATAAATGCCAGGAAGATGCTCCTGCCAAAGGAGATGATGACTCAGATGGTGATGAAAATGACCCTGACCTCCCACCAAATGATGATAATGCCCCAGTGAAGAGGGTCGGTATGATGTCTTTCGGTGTGAACACCATCTGTGAAGGATTAGCAAGGGGTGGCTCAGAGGTAGCCGATCACAAGGCTCATGTGGCAGAGGCTCAGTTATTGACCAAAGTTGAGGTTATGAACTTGGCATCTATAGAGGTTAAATATGAGGAGATAAAGAAGGTAGATATGGAAACCCTCGTGGTCGGCTTCTCATGGCTTGATTTAAAGGGTATCTTAGCTCCCCACGATGACCCTTTAGTCAGTACCATAAGGGTTCATGGGTGTGAAGTTCAGAGGATCCTGGTTGATGGTGGAAGTTTTGCAGACGTTATGTGTTGGCCCTGTTTCAAGAGCTTAGGCCTCAGTAGAGCTAGGCTTGTCCCTTATCACCATTCCTTAATTGGCTTCAGTAGTGAAAAGGTTCATCCATTGGGTATGTATGAGATGGATATGAGAATAGGAGATGAGTGGCCTAAGAGGTTAACCATAAAAATAAATTTCTTTGTGATGGATGAAAACGTCTTCTCAACCTACAACCTCATAATAGGACGAGTGTCCCTCAAGGAATTTGAGGTCGTGCCTTTAACGGTCCACCAAATGTTAAAATTCTCGACTCCTTATGAAGTAGGGGAAGTGCAAGGTGACCAAACATTGGCACATGAATGCTACTTCAACTCTACGAAAGAGAAAAAGGCTTATAAGAGGGAAAAAACCATGTACAACATCGACACACTTGATCCTAGAGATGAAACAAAGGTCAAAAAGGGAGAGGTCACAGAGTAAGTAAAATCAATCGGCCTTGATGAGGATGAGCTGAAAAAAACCATCCAAATTGGTAAATCCCTAAAGCCTTAGGTAAAGGAGGAGCTAGTGAAGCTATTAAAGGAAGAGACAAAGTATATTTGCCTCAAGCCATGCAGACATGCGAGGTATTAATCATAAGATTATATGCCATAAACTCAGTATTGTAGAGGATGTCAGGACCATCAAGCAAAGAAGAAGAATATACTTAAGAGAGAAGTATGATGTCATCAGAGACGAGGTTAGAAAGCTAGAAGAGTCCAAGATCATCAGAGAGGTCATATACCCCGAGTGGCTATTATAACGTTGTCATAGTGCCTAAGGCTAATGGGAAATAGAGGATGTGTGTAGACTTAATCGATTTAAACAAGTCTTGCCCAAAGAACAACTTTACCTGACCTCATATAGATCAGATGGTAGATGCCACAACAGGACATAAGCTCATAAGCTTTAGGGATGCGTATTTCGGTAACAATAAGATCTCCATCGACTTAGCAGACTCAGAGAAGACAACATTTATTATAGATAAGGGGACCTATTACTACAAGATCATTCCCTTAGGGTTGAAGAATGCAGGGCCACCTACCAATGTCTTGTAAATAAGATCTTCAAAGATCACATAGGTAAATCCATGGAAGTTTATGTGGATGACATGCTGACGAAGAGTCTGAAGGCCGACACTCATGTGGCCAACTTTGAAAGAACTTTTGACACCATGGATAGATACATGATGAAGCTTAACCTTGACAAATGTGTCTTCGAGGTAGGAGTAAGAAAGTTTTTGGGCTTCATTGTCAACCAAAGGGCAATAGAGGCAAACCCTGATAAGATCAAGGCTTCATTAGAAATGATGACACCTAGAACCATCAAATACGTTTAGAGGATAACCGAACGAGTTGCTGCACTTAATATGTTTGTCTCAAGAGCTACAGATAAGTGTCTTACTTTTTTCAAAGTTCTTAGAAAGGACTTCGAATGGGATGAGGTATGTGACAAAGATTTTAAAGAGCTCAAGTCCTACCCCGAATCCCCTCTACTCCTATCTCGTCCAATTCAGGGAGAGAAGTTATACATATACTTAGCTATCTCAGAGTCATCCATCAGTGTTCCAATTATAAGAGAAGAGGATGGAGTACAGAAACCAGTGTACTTCAATAGAAAAGTACTCCAAGGGTTTGAGAAAAAATAACCTCGTATTGAAAAGTTGGCTTATGCTTTGATACATGCTTCAGGGAAAATTAAGCCATACTTCCAAGCCCACTCCATGGTCGTCCTCACTGATTCCCCACTTAAACAGGTCCTCCATAAGCCTGAGAAGTCAGGCGGGCTAATGACCTGGGCCATCGAGTTGGGGGAATCTAAAATTGTCTATCAACCAAAGGTTTCCATCAAGGGACAAGCACTCATAGATTTTATGGCCGAGTTTACCTGGGACAAGGCTGAGGTTGAGATTAATCAAGAGGTTTCACGTGAGCAAAAAGAGAGAAACATCGGCCAAAAATCGGACAAGGTTGAGTCAAGTAGAGCCAGATAAAGAATAGTTGAGAATGAGGAAGAGAGATACCTCTTCAAGAAAGGGACCCTATCAGTAGGAAACTTATCTTCAAATGTAACCATTTGGAACCTCTTCGTTGATGGGTTGTCTTGTAAAAGCGTAAGTGGAGCAGAGCTAATAGTGTCAGTACTAGATGGTACCGATATTGAATATACATTGAGGTTCAACTTTAAAGCTTCCAACAGCAAGTCGGAGTATGAGGAATTAATAGCAGGTCTTTCTTTGGAAGAAGCCCTTAGTTTCAGCCAACTCATACTCCACAGTGACTCAAGGTTGGTCGTTAACCAAATCTTAGGGGTGCATGAGGCCAATGATGAAAGGATGTCCAAATACCTGAAGAGGGTGATAACGATGCTCGAAATTTCAAAGGAAGTAAAGATGAAGAGGATACATCGGCTAGACAACAGCGGAGCTGATGCACTCGCGAGGTTGGCCTCAACAATAAGGACACACATAAGGAGAACAGTGCCAGTTGAGATTCGGCCCAAGCCAACCATCGACGAGGAAGAGGTTACTAGACCCTGCCTAAATCTGGATATGGAAGCTTCATGTATGGACCCTATTATTAGATACATCAGAGAAGGAGAGCTACCATAGTCAAAGTTGGAAAGAAGAAAGCTGAGGTTCAGAGCTGCTAAATTCTAAATAGTAGGAGGTGTCTTGTATAAAAAAGGGTTTCTAATCCCTCTCCTCAGATGTGTCCACCCTTCAGAGTTTCCACACATCTTGCACGATGTTCATGAAGGTTCTCTTTCAAGTCACATAGGAGGTAGGACATTGGCTAAGAGAATGATTACTCAGGGGTACTGGTCGTCGACCTTGGCCAAAGATGCAACTGCTAATGTGAAGAAGTGTAATAAGTGTCAGAGATTCTCCACCATCCCTCATCAGCCACACCAACCTCTTCATTCTATCAGCTCCCCTTAACCATTTACAATATGGGGCATTAACTTGGTAGGACCCTTTTCAAGGGCTGCAAACAACTATCGGTTCTTAATAGTAGTAATAGACTATTTCTCCAAATGGGTAGAGGACAGGACAATTATCACAATCCCTGGGCAGAAGACTTTCCAGTTCATCTCGAAGAACATCATATGCAGGTATGGCCTTCCAAATTCTCTCATATCAGATAATGGAACCCAATTCAATAATATTTCCTTAAAAAGTACTGCGAAAGAGTAGGGATCAAGCAGTTCTTCTCTTCTCCTGGATGACACTAGGCAAATTTTCAGACCGGGGTCATAAATTAAATAATCCTTGACGTAATAAAAAAGAGGTTGGAAGAGGCCAAAGGAAGATGGATTGAGGAGGTACATGCTGTGCTTTGGGCCTACAGGACGACAACGAGGACACCAATATGAGAAACTCCTTTTATGTTGTCCCATGGCTCAGAGGCTATCATCCCAATAGAGGTAGGAATTCCCACTCATACAGTTCGGACATATGACCCTCATAGGAACGAGGAAGAGATAAGACTTGATTTGGATTTAATTCAAGAAAGAAGATAGGATACAGAGATAAGATAGGTAGACTATCAGTAGGGAACTGCGAGATTCTACAATCAGAGGGTAAAGTCAAGGTCGGTAGCTGTGGGAGACCTAGTCCTCAAGAAGATGTGGAAGAAAACCAATAAGCTCCATCCTAACTGGCATGGTCCTGATAGAGTCATTGACGAGCTTGTGTCAGGTACCTACCGACTAGAAAATATGAAAGGAGAACCTTTCTCCAACCCTTGGAATGTTGATCACTTAAAAAAATATTACATATGATGTTACAAGTTGTTCTTATCTTTTTGTAATACATGTATCAGTTTATACAGAGGATGTTAATGAAAAGATAACAATATTGTGTTGGTATTTTTGTCATATGTTCTTAACATCATTAAGTTGGTGAAAATATGAGGTAAAACATCATAATTTGATGACCTCAGACCCTTAACATCATTAAGTTGGGAAAATATGAAGTAAAACATCATAATTTGGTGACCTCAAACCCTTAACATCATTAAGTTGGTGAAAATATGAGGTGAAACATCATAATTTGGTGACCTCAGACCTTTAACATCATTAATTTGGTGGAGTATGAGGTGAAACAACATAATTTGGTGACCTCGGACTCTTTAAACATCATTAATTTTGAAAAATATAAGGTAAAACATCATAATTTTGTGACCTCAGACCCTTAACAACATTAAGTTGGTGAAAATATGAGGTAAAACATCATAATTTGGTGACCTCAGACCTTTAACATCATTAAGTTGGTGAAAATATGAGTTAAAACATCATAATTTGGTGACCTCAGACCTTTAACATCATTAAGATGGTGAAAATATGAGGTGAAACACCATAACTTGGTGACCTCAGACCTTTAACATCATTATTTGGTGAAAAAGTGAGGTTAAACGCCATAATTTAGTGACCTCGGACCTTTAACATCATTATTTGGTAAAAATCTGAGGGTAAAACATCAAAACTTGGTGACCTCAGATCTTTTCACATTGAGAAATAAGAGATGAAACATCATAGATGATGATACGAGAAATCGTCCACTAGTCGTTCTCATACCAGCAAGTCAAGTGTGAAGTTTAAGGTAAGTATGTAAAGCTTGTAGATAAAAATAAGACAGGATATAGAGTGGTTTGGCCCATAAAAGGAGCCTACATCCACTTTGGTTCTCTACTCTCATTATACAAATATCGTTGTACAATATTATAATTCCATTAGAGGCATACAATAATATCATGGGAAGAGAATACATGATAATGGCCAAGTAAGAGCCCTGGATGTGACCTGAAGGATGATTGGTGCTTCTATGGTAGGGGTCAGCCCCCAAGTCCAGTGCTCTAGAGGGAGAGTAGAGTTGGGCAGGGCTTCGCCTATGAATTCTCTCTCTTAATAATGAGGTGAGTACCTCCATTTATAGGTGGTATAAAGGTGTGTCATGTGCTTAAGTCACGTGAAAAATGGGTAAGTCTGACAAGTAAGGATTCCTTCTGGAAGGACAACTGTCAAATGGCCCTGCTTATGTTGAGGACGCGGCCTATTTAAAAGGGGTGCGGTCTGTAATTGGGTGAGGCCAATAATAGGGGATGCATTATGTAGGGTGTGCGGTATGTAACAGGGTGCGACCTATAATAAGGGGATGTAGCCTTTAGTCGTATGTAGAAGGGTTTCCGCGACAGGGGTGCCATATTTGTACTATCAATAAGCCCCCAAGCCGTAGCGTTAAGAGGTAGCAATTTGGGCTGCGGCTGAGTAGGACCTGTGTGCCGCGACATTTCAATGGCTACGCTTCGTCTTCCCGCGCCCTCTTATATAAATTATTCCAGCCGTGGACTTCATTATGTTTCCAAAACTTTGAGAGAAAGTCAAAAGTTAAACTCTTCTCGTTTCTTCCCTTGATCTTTCCGATGACCTTCCAAGGCTGAATGTGGTGGTTCTGAGGCGGTTCTTAGGCTGATCTTTACCAGTTTCTCCATTTCCAGGTAATTTTCCAACCAACGACCTCTTTAATAGATTTTGTAGTTCATAATTCATCATCTGAACTTCTAAATTTGCGAATTTTCCCTTCTTAAATCATATTCGAACTGCTTGATATAAACTTAGGGTTTTGATTGAATAATTCTGCCAATTTCAAAAAATCGAACTCAGCTGAATGATAAATACTTGTAATTGTTGCCATTTTGTTCTTTGAATCAATCTTCATATGATGAAATGAAGCCTTAATCTACCATTCCTTATATCACATGGACTGTATTTGTGTCGAATCGTATTGAAATCAATTAACTGTTTTTCCTGTTCTTGAATAAACCCTTCACATTCTGAGTCTTTGATCTGTAAATGATTCAACATTAGATAAAAAACTGTTTGAGTGGGTGGACGTGGCATGATAGAATACCCCTTTAGTAATCTAGGGCTACCCTTAATCCTTGCAATACTCCAAATATGATTTAAGTCCTAGCCGCAGCCCATGGTAAGCGATGGCTGCGGCCCCTTAGGTTCATTAGTGTAGACTTCGTAGCATTTTATCCCATAGATTGATGATTGCTTCAATTGCAAAGATATTAAAAGTCACTTTAATTTCTCATTGTGTTCCAGAGAGAGACCCTTCATATTCTACGGCTTAATTTTTGAATTTACGAAGATTGAGTTCTAACCTGTTTAACTGAGTAGCCGCGGTACTGTGAAATCCCTTAGTAATTTAGGTGATGGTTGTGTCCGATGGACTGAGGGTAATCCCTTAGGTTTAGATTCCGTGACTTTTAAGCCCATAGGTTGATAATTACGGCCCTAGGTTCTCAAATTAGGTTCGACGGTGTTTTATCCCATTAGTAACTTCGGTAAGGAAATAACACCTATCAAATCAACATTCCACAGCGATAAATGTCATTTAGGGCTCTGAAACCCCACACTTGCCCATTTGGCCCCTCTTTCTTATTCTTCAACTTTATATTTCATTGAACCTGCCGCGGCCTCTAAGAGGCCTCGATACCATACTAGTTGCGGCACCTAACTGTGGTTTGTGCTTTTCAGGTACTGCTGTAGCATTATGAGCTTTAACCCATACGAGTTTCCAAGAGGCTTTTGGGCAAAACATTTTGGAGCCTCTCTTCCTTAACTTCCTTTCGTGCCTCCTTTGAAGTCAATAGGGCCTTGCCAACCAAAGGACTGCCCCAACTGCGTAGTACTAGACTCAGACTCCGCGGATTCTGCTTGTAGGAAGGTTTTTGAGACCACGCCAATGGAAGAGGAAGACAATTCAAGTAACCAACCATTTGACGTAGAAGATAGTGCCGCTACAGGGGGTGCCACTATTATTAGGAACGAACCATCTGGCCTATCTAGGAGGGCTGAGAGACCTCTTGCAGTGCTTGATATCCGCACCATTTTGACCCAAGAATGGGTTGATCAGGTAGCTGAGGCGTTCAAGTTTCCACAGAACTTGATGTGCTCATCACCTGCAGTGGAGAAAAGGTCGTGCACAGAATTTGACGATGGTGGTTGCTTCCCTCTACATGTTTTCATTTACGGTCTACAGCTTCCCATCCCTGTTCCCATCAGAAGAATTTTTCAAACAATGGGGTTAGCCCCAAATCAATTAGATCCCAATGGCTGGAGGGCCATTCTTGCAGCCATCGTGTTATGGGAAAATCAATTCAAAAGGGATATTACTCCCGTGGAGTTTTTCCACTTCTATCGCCCGAAGGAAAACTCTATAAAGTTTGTTGGGTATTACTATTTCTCATCCCGAGACAGGGAAAATACCCTTTACTCTGGGAGGACAACCAGTGTAAAGAACTCGAAGGGGAAATATTTTTATATCTCTGCAGAAGGGTGGGAGATTCACCCGGAGGAGACTAATAGGGAGAGGTCGTTTAGGATGCCGTAGCAATGGGGGTTTCCCTCCAAGCTGGGTATTTTTTCTTTTATAGCCGCGTCCCCTCTTTATAGTTTCATATTATTCTTCAATAACCTTTGAACTATTTTCTATAGTCCTCGACAACTTGTAATTGAACAAGCAGCAAGAGAAAAGAGTTACCAATACCACGACCGGTCCTTTTGAGCACAAGAAATTTAACATACTTGTAACTTCTACCGCTGTATTTGAAGCAGGCTTCTTCCCCAATAAATCCATACCAAAAGAGATGGCTGCAGAAGGTAATAACTCGATCAATAGTTTTGTTCCGTGGTAATAAATATTTAAAACTTCAAATATTTACTATTGTATTTATACTTTCAGGCGAAGAAGTTGATAGGGAGCTCTTGGCTGCCCAACTGACAGAGATGGACGGGGATGCAATTATCCTCAACAACGCTGTGAGGAACCGTAAAAGGAAGAGGGCCAAGACTAAGGATCCAGTCATGGTTCCTTCCAGCGGACAAAATCCACCGGCCGTGACCCAAAATCAAGTCACGAAAGAAACTATCCCTGTTGCCCCCCAACAAGAGTTCAATGATGATATCGGGGCCAATTTGGCTGCAGCAGGTCTAATGTCAACGTCAGATGTCCCTATCCAATTAGCTTATCCCTCACCACCATCCATTATTGCAATTAATGCCAACCTGGAACCTCTTCAGTGCTGCAGCAGGGTTGACATTGATGGTCGTATGCAACCACAGCTTAGATAGCCAAACCCTAAATCATCATGGGACACTACTGCGAGGGATACCCACAGGATGAAGAGAGTCCCTGATGCCGTGGACCTTAATAGACTGGTGGATGAGGATCATGATGACCTTGAGGATTATGGCCTCCATAATGTTTTGAGGGTAAGTACAAGCACTTTCCCATTTCTTATTTTTACATTTTGTAGCTTCCTCCTAACTCATTCTCTTTTCAGGCCACAGACTTCATAATATCTCAGAAGAGGAAGTATGAGGCCTTATACAAGTTAAAAGAGGCTGCGAAGAGGGTAAACACCGCTGACCTAGAGAACGCGAGGAATTCTTCCTTTGAAGCTGGCAAGAAGTCTTGTGCTGCTGCACTCCAGGCGACACATATGGATCTCGAAGCTGTTGTCAAAGCCTAGGGGGAAGCAAAGGAAAATTTCAATTAGGCCATGAAGTCCCTTAATATTTCTCAAAGCCATATTGTGGAAGCTGCTAAGGCCATGGAGCAAGACAACAGAAAACTTCAATTTCTCCAGAAGAAGTATGAGGAATTGGAAGCCAAGGCTATAAAGGTTGCTGAAGTCCATGCTGTGATGGTCAAGAGGATGGGAGAGTATCATGATGCAACTTCAAGTTTTCCATTGACAGCATAGTGGAATCATTCAAGGGATCCACAAAATTTTATCTTATAAACAATAGAGCCTACCTCTGCGGCTACCAGGAGCTCAGGCACAGAATCATAAAGAACTTTCATGAGATTAAAGAAACGATTTTTGCTTGGGGACTTAGTTATGTGGAGCATAAGAAATGTATAACTGAGATCAAGGATTCGGTATAGGAAAAAGGAAGGTTGAGGGCATAGGCTGAGGCAGCGGCCACGAATGAAGAGACCCAAACAACCACGAAAGGTGATAAAGGGGATGTCAACAATGACGCGACCTCATGAACTTGAAGCCTGTATAATCTCCATTTTTGAATTGTTCATCCGTAAAGGGCTGCGTCCCTTACAATTTTTTAACTTTGCATATATGGGATGCACCCCTCTTTAACTTTTACTCTTTATAGTGACTGCGTCCCCTTTGTCTGTAATCTTAACACTAATATTATCAAGGTTGCGGCTCCCTCCAATGTTGATTATTTTTGCCTATTTTTCTGGTAGCTTTTTTATTCCTCTGCTTTGCTTGTTTCAACACTTTGAATGAATGATTTCTCTGATCTTTTTTTATTGCTCAGACATACAATTGCTTTTTAACAAGAACATTATTCGATAATAACGTATTTTAAGGCTGCGGCCCTCTTTAAAACTATGTTTTTACATATAGGTTGCGGTCTGATCCCTTCACCTTAACCTTTCCACTTGTATTTTTATATAATTCCATTCATGAACGTTTGAAAGTGACTGGAGCCTTACTGAGTAAGGCCGCAACACCTTTGATTGCTTGAATCCCATCTGCTGCAGCTTTATGATTGTATCCTATATTGTACATGGCTGTGGCAGTTTATAAATCCTTCATTCCCTTATCTGTCGCGTCTTCTGAATGAATTCATTTGATGGCCACAGTTGTGTATATAAGGTTGTGGCACCTTTTTAGCCCTTTAGGAAACTGAATCCATCCTTATGTAGCTTTGTCATGCTTCATGATCACAGAAAATAGCCTTCTTTAATCATTTCAATTACATTTCATGGTTTTCCTTTAGTCACTTTGATTAGGTTATTATCACCCCCCCCCCCCCCCCCCCGGTCTAGGTATTATAAAGCTTCCCCAAGCTTATGTTGATATATATAAATCCTTCCCAGGCTACAATAGAGTGATCCATAGGCGATTAAGTCTTTGGTCCCTTTAGATATTGGGTTATCCATAGACAATCAAGTCTCCGGCCCCTGTGGGTTATTTTCAGGCCTTCCCGGGCTAGGTATTATGAAGCTTCACCAAGATAATATGATATCACCAAGTTAATGGTGTTTTAGTCTCATATCCACTAAGATAATTATGTTTTCTTGGGGAGTAACCTCCGCAAGCTAATGATGCATTCCGATAGCTAAGAATGGGCATTGGAAGCCCTTGTGCTTGATGTTGCAAACCAACATAGGTAATTGCTCTCATTATTTTCAATTGTCACTTGGTTTCGAAAAATCAGGCGCCTTCACCGACATTTTGTGCTCATTTAGATATTCTCACTCCCGATATAACATATTATCTCGAATTGAGATCTGTTTAAGAAAAAATGGTCTTTTATAATAAAACATTTAATGGAATTGGGAAATCGAAATATGGCACTATAAAGTGAACTTGATTTCGTATATCACTTCATATATATATGTATAAGACTTTGTAACCACATATAAATTTTTTAATTTAAAATAACATAGGAAAAGTTTTCACTGCAAAGTAGAAATATATGAAATATAAGACATAAGCATGAAAAATGGGCATGTGATATGTGAGACTAGGTTGCATCCCCTAAACAATTATGAGGAACCTCTATAGTATCCCTTATCCAATCAGCCTTTCAATTTTATCCTTTAGTGCATAGCATTGCTGAGTGTCATGGCCATGGTCCAGATGGAACTTGCACCACTTGGCTTTGTTCCTCTTGTGGGGTGGAGCTTTGAGCTTCTCTAGCCACCTCAGCAGCTTGTCCTCCTTAATGGACTAAAAAATGTCTTCAATTGGGAAGGCCAATTGGGTGTAGGACTTAGAGCTCCTTTCTACCTTCTCTGATTTCCTCTTCTAGCTCCTACTAATTTCTTCCATGGATAGATCCTCTGGTATTTCCATGACAGCGAAGGTAATTGAAGTAATGTTCCTGGGTTCCATACCCACATTAGGTGAGGACGTGGCCTCTCGCATGAAGACCCTCTGAGTTAAATAGTTGAACTGGGTCTAGAGTCGGGCATGACTATCATAGAGATGGTTGAGGTGATTATACAACTGCACAATCTCATCTTTGACTTATGTGCTATGGCTGGATTCTCCTTCCATTTTATGATTTTGTTAGTCTTTACAAATTATATATAGTCTGAGACAAAACTAATAGAAGTGAGTACTCTCTGAAATATTGGAGTAACCAAGTAGGAAATGGGGATGCAGTGTTTGAAATGCTACATGGTATTACTGTTGAGGCCGCGGCAAGTAAGGAACATAAATGCACTATTGTGGCCTTTGAATGATATTCACCAAGGTGGATCTGGAGACCATCTAAGTTCGTTCCTCGATATTTTGAAGCTTCAGTAACAAAGCTGCGCTCATAGAGGCCGCGTCCAGAAGGTATTTTAACTTCACGGCCACACCCCCTCTGAGGCAGCAAAGGGAACAATCCCAAAATTTTAAGCCCAGACTGAGTTTTTCTCTCCCAACACCTGGAGATCATACCTACTAGGGTTTGTTAATGAGAGGACAACCTCACGGTGCACAAAATGGCACAATTTCAATGATAAACCCCTGATCATATGTCAAGAACAACAAAAGTGTGATTAATACAATCCTTCCCTAACCATCACGCTTTTCAGCACTACCTAAATGAAATGATATCACAGGGGCATCTAAACATAGATCTAAGGTCATAAAAAAGGAGACCCATTGACCGATCTGAATATAAGAAATACCCATTCAAGGGTGTGAATCTAAAACAGATCTCAATAACCAAAATTTACTCATGAGATAATAATTCCCAGGATCCCCATGAATAGAATAAGGTGTTTAAGAACTCAAAACATAGAGAAAAAAGATTGAAATATCTCGTTTTCCCATAGACGGCGCCAGATTGATGATACGATAAATCTTCCACTAGTCATTTTCATACCAGGAAATCAAGTGTGAAGTGTAAGGTAAGTATGTAAAGATCGTAAATAAAAATAAGACATGATATAGAGTGGTTCGGCCCACAAAAGGAGCCTACGTTCACTTTGGTGATCCACTCTCCTTATACAAATGTCGTTGTACAAGATTATAATGCCATTAAAGGCGTACAATAGAATCAGGGGAAGAGAATACATGATAATGACCAAGTAAGAGCCCTGGATGTGACCTGAAGGATGATTGGTGCTGCTGTGGCAGGGGTCAGCCCCCAAGTCCGGTGCTCTAAAGGGAGAGTAGAGTTGGGCAGGGCTCCACTTATGAATTATATCTATGTTAATAATGAGGTGATTACATCCATTTATAGGTGGTATAAAGGTGTGTCATGTGCTCAAGTCACGTAATAAATGGGTAAGTCTAACAAGTAAGGAATCCTTCTGGAAGGAAAACTTTTAAATGGCCTTGCTTATGTTGAGTCCACGGCTTGTTTGAAAGGGGTACGGCCTATAACAGGGTGCGACCTATATAAGGGGATGCATCATGTAGGGTGTGCGGTATGTAACAGGGTGTGAACTATAATAAGGGGATGCAACCTTTAGTCATATGTAGAAGGGTTTCCGCAGCAGGGGTGCCATATTTGTTATGTCAATAGACATAAAATAGCAAAGCAACAAGTGAAGGAAATAGAATTGCATTTATTCAGACCCAAAAATATTACATCATTCTAAGAGAAGAGATTAGTTCATAAAAAATTCAAGGTTATACAAGAGCTTCACAAAAATTCAGGGAGTTATACAAAAGCTTCACAAAAGTTCAGGCGTGCAGAGGAGACACTCAGATAGTCAGGCCTCGGCCAACCCACCAATAGTAGGGTTATTTTTCTCTTGGACTTGGTTGGAAACTTCAGCCTCTTCACCTTGATGTCCAACATCTTCAGTCTCATCAAGCTGACTCATCTCTACCGGGCCACTCTCTTCAACCTCATGCAACGCCTTAGTAAGATGGGCATTTGTAAAGCAGAGGACAATAAAGTCTTCGGCCGACAGACTGTCAAAACTCTATTGCTTCATTACAGCCCATCTGCTAGTTGCCTTGATGCCCCTTTCTAGGTATTCAAGGCTGAAGCTAACAAATTCATCAGAGGTTTGATGCTCCTTAATGAATGAATCTGAGGCATCCTCCAAGGCAGCCTTCACAACATAATCAACCTTGGACTGAAGGCTATCATCCTTTATCTTCAAGGCATTTCCATGATCAGTCTTCATCTGAGAGATCTCGTTACACTTCTCCTTCAAACTGTTGTCCAAATATTTAATCCTCTTATTCACACTCACCTCAATCTTTTCAGCATCCCTACCCTTCATGATCAGAGGCAGTCTTATCACAGTATAGTTAGTCACATGATGAAGAGAGAGATCACCCTGTAAAAAGAAGAATCAGACACATTAGTAACAATGAAATGCTAAGAGCAGAGGCAGCACATTGAGAAAATTACAAATAAGTACCTGAACAACCATATGAACAACAAACTATGCCAGCAGAGGGACATCCATCGAATGAATAAAGTGCTTATCTTATTTGGTCATTGCTTGGTCGAGGGCATCAGAAGCTCGGGCGCTATTTCCAATGAGGATGTCACCAATTTTCAACTGAGAAAGCTAAACCGATAAGGCGTCGTCTGAGGAGATTTCTATACCACGCTCAGTATTTTGAGCTTTGTTAGGCCCTGTATGGGAAAGGTCTGTAGGCTCCCTCCTCTTCTTTGATTTCTCAGCAGGAGATTTTCCCTTCTTCGTGTGGGCAGGTGGTGGTACAGTCTTGCCTCCACGTTTCTCTATCAATTTTGTGATGTTGGGAGTAGACATGTTCCAAAGGTCTTCAGAGACTCCTTCTGGCTTCTCTACAAGAAGAAAACATCGGAAGAAGAAGACCAGACACATGAAATTCGTGAGACTAGACTCAATCTAAAATTGATTTTACTAGAATACTTACGAAGCTTGGCTAAAGGGCCACCTCCAAGACCCGTATGAGATAAATAGTAAGGGCTCATCATATGCTCGTACTTGACGAGATTACCATATTCTCCCTGACTTTGAAGATCTTCAACATGCTTATGATTTTCTATGCTTAATCAAGGGTCGGTTTTGGCCGAGAAGGAGACCTTAGCCCACCTCAAGTGTGTCCTTAGAACAAATGTTTCACAAGCCTTATTAGGACCAAAATCCCAGGCTCCTGAGACAAAAAAGAACCAGGACTTCCAATTGTGGTTAGAAGTCTGAGTCACAAGCAACATCTTCTTCTCAGACTTCCTGGCAACAAAGTGATAGTAGCGAGGATGATTTTTTGCAGATGAGGGTATGTAACAATCTAAGAATACCCTAACTGGAAGTTCGGTATGATGAACCACCTTCGAGAGTACAATGGACCCAACTAAGACCCTCCAGGCATTGGGGGAAATCTGAGAAGGATCAAGGATGATAAAAGAAAGAACACCTCGGATAGTGGGGTGAATTGGGAAACGAAATCCGAGTAAAAAGAATTACTACTAAAGTACCCACATCTCTAAACCATCTCACTGTTTCGATTTAGAAATTTTAATTAAATTACACATGAAGTACCAACAATTAATCTTATTAGATAAACTTAATTAATTAATTATTATTGTATATCCCAATGTGTCCAACCAACTCATTTGCGGTCTTGCACTAACATTTGATGCACTAATTGTTCGACCCTACTAAAGCTTTATGTGACATCTTTCCGAATTGAATATCAGATGATCAGGCCTTTATTAAATTAAATCAAGATTTATAAATTGGTTCATTCCAAGCATCACTATCGAAAATAAAATTAATTACTAATCACCTATTAGTTAATTAAACCGGGGCCAAATTTTATCTTTAATTAAACAAATAACAACATGCGGAAATTAAAATAAACCATAGACCAATATAAAGTCCAATCCATCATAAGATATAGATAAAAAATTTGCCAAATAAACCATCGGCTAAAAACAGACTAAATGATCCAACAAGTCTGAATTGAAAAAATCTAAATAGGGAAACATGCCCAAATAAAAACTATAATATTGAAATCTTCTCAATAGATCCTACACTAGGAAATGAGGAAATGAAGCGTCTAATCAAAACGCCCACAAACATCAAACTGTTCTGTAGCTGCCTGTCCCTGGAACAGAATATCAAGTCTAGCGTACCTACGGCCGGACACCTAAAAGGTTTTGAAAATATTTTTATAGCAAGAGTTAGTACTCAAAACATTTTGAAAATATTTAGCAAGAGTTTATAACAGTTCAAAATCGGTTGTTGATTACACATGTTAGGTTTGCGTACACTATCTTGAGTTTCCTCACCCTTCAAATATTGTGCTTGCCTAACGTTTTGTACTTAGCCACCTAGCTATGCTACAAAAAATAACTAGACATAAGTAACTATCTAGAGAATTCTCATCTCTAAGTCCCCATACCGCCTATACAGTACCCTATCCTATTTAATGTTTCTCGTATGTTACGACTTCAAATTTTAATTTCATTTATCTTCTCATTTATGAAATTAATTAAATTTCACTACTTAATTCATTCTCTAGATATACATTAGTTTACGGTCATACATAAGTAGAATAATCACAATCGTGTGTGTGTGTGTATATATATATATATATATATACACACACACACACGATTGTGATTATTCTATTATATATATATATATATATATATATATATATATATATATATATATATATATATATATATATATATATATATATATATATATATATATATATATATATTTATATATACGGTGTCTCTAATTGGAACCACCGTGAAACAATTGGCATACTCTGATATTAGTCCAAGTACCTGTCGTACTATATAGGGACGATTGGTTCGAGCTGTCTCTTCGAACCCAAAGAAATTAATTAACAACGGTGGAGGCGAACATAGTTCTAAGTCTTTAAACTACGCACATACCTAACATACCAAAATGACATGTCTGTCTCACTAATACACGTCACATAGCGATCCTCCCTAGGTTCTAGGTTCAGGGGCACCAATCTAAACCTCACTGGAATCGTCAAGGTGGGATCGCCCACTACGCGATAACCTCCAGTGATAGAAAGTATTGTAGGTATGCTTACTCATTATGTCAAACATATAGATACACACAACACCTATATATATACGTATTCAATAGGTATTCACACAACCTAATTGTCATCATTCGTACGTATAATAATTCACTCACATACTCCCCGTACTTGTTACATTATGATTTAACTCACTGTTGTATTATCCGATTATTAATCTCTACTCTAAGGTTCCTAGTTACCCTTCTTTTATTTCAGTAGCTAAGTCATCCTTACCATAATGGTCTATCCAATAGAGCTCACTCACGCTTTCCTATAATTTTATTCCCATCTTCTCGAATTAACTTACGTCATAATGAAGCCTGTTTAAAAATCACATTAATCCAATCAAAGTCAAAGCCCATTATTCTATCATAGGCCTACTGTAGTATAATTAATCCCACATTATATTTCATCAAAGTCCCAAACGTATCCCCGATAACAATTTAGGCATTCTAGGATAAAAAGGAAAAATCTCATATATTCTGGGTAGCCGAATCGATTCAATTTATAATAGATCGTCTTCTTCATTTAATTTCATGCATTTTCACGCACATAGTTCTTCACCAAGCTCGAAACTAACTATACCAAACATTTTCTATGTCTTAGGATGATTTCTAACTTAAATTTCACATTAAAACATCATGATTCATCATCTAGAATAGATTTAATCATCAGATCACCAAAGAACCCTAGATTTACATGTTCTTCCTCCATATTTCAAAATAAACCCGAATTTATTATGTGGAGATAATCATATACCTATTGATTTCTAATCCTCTACAACATTAAATTAAACTACCTGGAAATCCTTCCCTTAACATGAGTTTAATCCATTATTTTCTTTCAACATCATCAATTTATTCATAAATAAAATAAACCCTAAGCACTTGGGTATTATAACTTCAAGAAATCTGTATATAAACACTTTCCTTGATTTAGATGTTCTGATTTCGTGGATTGGATGTTGAATGGTGTGTCTTCTCTTCCAATCTTCAATCCCAACTTGTTAATGGTGCAAGATTACACTTCAAAATCCTCAAAATCTCACTCTTAAGCTTCACAATTATTCTCTCTATATCTCCAATGGCTTCTATGAGTTTTCTAACCACTAAACCCTAGCCTCAAACCGTTATAAGTTGATTTATAGCTTGAAAATCCGTAGGTCTCTTAACCCCTTAATATAAAATGACCCAAAGACCCTTGTATTGCCCCCGTTTACTCTAAAATTACACCGTGACTCAATCGACATCCCCCAGTATACTATTTAGACTAATTCGACCCTTCCGAAATCATTTGTGAACTCAAAATCATCATCTGAGTCACTCTAAATAAATTCCCCATCTCGACCCCAAGCTAGTCTACATGCGACTCTTGATTGAGATAAATTCCAATTACGCCCATCTCACTCGCTATGACATAATTTATATTCATTAATCATTTACTATTCACTTAGCAAATATAATTAATAATATTAATCATTATTTAAATCTTGATTAATATTAATAATCACATTACTATCCAATTTAGTTAAATTACTTCTCTCGCATAATTTAAAATAAAATAATTTAATTACCGAATTAATTAAATCTCAAATATACAAATATACGGGGTATTACATACTCCCCCCTCACAAAGGAATCTTATCCCTGAAATTAGGTCATACCTACGGTAAACAACTCTGGATACTGCTCTCGCATGTCATCCTTGAAGCACACTATATATGTGACTCACTTGAGTCTAAAATGTAGGAGTTAATCTGGTTTGGAAATAGAGACAAAATTGGGTCATCCTTCTTCAAACCCTAAACCTTATGCCTCTTCATTATCTACATCAACAACATCAAGGATTGAAAAGGTAGTATAACCAACACATCTCTACACCTAGGACTACATTTAATCTTCATTTTGTGTGTATGAGGTGTGTGTGTGTTCATAATGGCTTAAAAATTATTTTCTACTGTTTTTAAAGATTTTAAAGAATATTTAAACATTTAAAATATATTTTTAAGCAATTAAAATTATGTTTTTAAAAATCTTTGGGCTTATTTGTTATATATTAATGTCCCTATAAATTACCCTTAGGTAGGATCCAAAATCGGCAAAGAAATCTGGGGTGGAAACTAGTATTATAAATTCTTTTAAAACACATGTTTAAGCCTTGATATCTACCTTACACGTGTTTCACATTTGTCAGTTAAGATTGTTTTTTTACTTTCACATATTTGAGATCAAATCCCGAGCGTTAGTTTAAATTGATCAATGGCCTGCATATTTGAAATCTTGATCCTTGTCGCTTTGTTTTCAACCAATCTTATTCATTTTAAATGCGGTGAAATGTTAGCCACACGATTTACATTCATTTTCTCGAAGTAATCTCAACCGTTGATTTATCCAATGTTTATGGACTCTTTCATTGTCCAGTAAAAAAAGAGCCTTTTGGGTATTCGTTTACAATTTTTGGACGTGTGAGAGTTAAGAGAAAGAATGAGAGAGAGAAGAGAGAGAAAAGAAAACCATATAGAAAAAAAAACCGAGCAAATCTCCATCCATTTTAACTTAGAAAATTATATTGTGAGATTAAGGGCTTCTAGTTCATTGTGTTCAAATCCTCTCTGGTTTTTATCTCTTGTCCAACACATCGCTAAGTTTAGATCTCGTTTCTCTCTATTGATACTTATAGATCTGACTAACAATCATGCAAACACTTTAATTTTTTAGGATTGATTTCTTTAAGTAGAAATCGCCTCTTTTTGTTGGATTTTTTCTCTCAAAACCTTTTATTAAAAAGATTTATCCAACATATCTCTTTTGTTAACAAAACTTAGTTTAGGTTTTATAAAGTTTTTAGATCAAAGTTTATCAATTTGAAAAACTTGTACGTAAATAAGGTTGAAAGAATATGAGTTTTGAACAAGGTTCATCCAAAGAACAAGATCTAAAAATTAGGGTTTCCAAATAAGAGAATAAAATCTCAGTATTGCTGACTTTGCATGTCACATTTAGAGAAAAATTTTATATTTGTAGGAATATTGTCTATATAAGTGTGAATGTGTTTCATGCGTGTGTTAGGCACATCACTTCACTACACTTTCACACAACAACACTAAAAGATGTGTTGGTAGAGAGATTCTTACCAAAAGTGTCCATGTAAAGAAGGAGCAAAGAAGTTTAGTTGGAGGACATTAAAGACAACAATCAGAGCCAAAGAAGTCAGAGAAAATCTTGGATAATTTCTTGACTTAGAGTAGGTCTGATCTGTGTATATAATTCATTAATAACTTGTACTCCAAAACTCCTTCTAGTGGAATTTTTTTTACTCCGTAGAGGAAGTCGTGGATGTTTCCCCAGTTTGATTGGGGTTTTACCACGTTAAAAATCCTTTTCTTAAGTGTGAATGTTTTTTATGCTTTCTTTACTCCTGTCATCATTGATATATGTGTTTAAGTTTCTTTTAAACATTTTAGATCCTAAGTAACTGAAATTTCTTGTTCAAAAACAGTTTCTAACACAACTTGTGTTTTCATTGGTGTTATTAAAAGAGATTCTTCAAGAAAACAATTCGGACTATTCTTAACTGATTTAACTTTTGATTAAACAAACTAGTGAGGGGTTTTTAATTAATATCAAAGCGGGTTCTTATTTTTCTAAAACAACTGTACAGAATCCTGTGTTTTTTGAAACTGTTTTAAAAAACATCTCATAAATGAGAAATTTAAGAGACTGGGAAACTTAACCAGACCTCCCCTCTTCGATGGGATAAATTTTCCTTACTGCAAAGTAAGGATGATTTCATTCATCCAATGGTATTTAGGAGATGTAGTTTGGAATACCATAGAACTAGGATATACTCATGTTACCGAACCAATAGCAGAAGGCAGTGAAACAAGAATAAAAAAACTTCTCACTGAATTTACTAAAGAGGAGAAATAGGCCTCCCTCTGCAATAATAAAGGCAGTAATGCAATATTTAGGTCTGTAAATGAGCATGGGTTCAAATGAATCTCTATATGTACCACTTCGAAGGAAGCCTGGGACACGAGGTGATACACGTGTCAAGGCTACCAAGACTCAAATGCTTATTCAACAATATAATACCTTAGTTATGATAGAGACTGAGACCTTCGATGATTTTTGTATTAAACTGACTGATGTCATAACACAATTACATGCAAATGGTATTGTCTATGAGAGATAAATTATCTCTAAAATACTAAGATCACTTCCATATAAATTTAACACCAAAAGATATGCAATTGAGGAAATGGAAGATCCAAATATTACCCCTGAACTACTCAATATCAAGTTAAGACCTCTGGAAATGGAATTGGATTATAAGAAACAATTTCCAGGTAGTCAAAGGAAAAGCAATAGTCCCAATGTTATGTTTCAATCCAAAGTGATTCCTAATCTTGAAATGTAATCTGATGATGACTATGATTTGGATGATTTGGATGATTTTTATGATCAAATATTCTTAATGTCTTAACATTATAAGAAAATACTGAAGTTCAAAAATAACATTGCTGCTAAACAAGGAAAGGCTCATTATTCAAATCAATCCAATAACAGACCTCATGAGAGGAAACTAGAGCAACACCACATTAACAATAACATGCCTGATAAAGACCATATCATGTTTGAATGCTTTAGATGTGGAAAAATAGGTCACATTGCCATTAACTCTAGGGTTAACCTGAAAAACAAATATAATAAGGCCAATTTATGCAAAACATAGGATGATTCAAGCGATTCAGATTAAGACGAATCTGAATCATCCAATATATCTGACCCTTATATGTCATTTTTTTTTCAAAGATAGTATATTATGATGATAATAGTAATGAGATTCTTCCTAATAATGCTTTGACATTGCCTGTTAGTGGTTTATGAACTTATTACTTAGAGAATTCTAATAATGTTTATACTCAGAATAGTAGCTCCATTTCCGTGTGTGTGAGTCAAAGGGATCATATGAATGACGAACTGAATGTGTGTGTGAGTTTGATAAATGAATCGATAGGGGATAAATCACCCACCACACTTAGTGAGTCCGATAATTATGACCTTCCAGAAATCAACACACTGTACACCAAAATGCTTAGGAAGAGCACTAGATTAGAAAGAACCATTAAAGATTTGACAAAAAAGATAGAATCTCTTAGTCTTGTGGTTAAACAAAATGCTCAAGACTACACTAATCAACGTTTGGACCATGAAACTCAAAATAAGGATTTTTCGGATACAATTAAGGATCTTTATGAATCCAATGAAATTATGGAAAATAAATATAAGGCCACGTCGTTAGAATTGGAACAGTCAAAAGAAAAGGCTTCAACAGTCTTCAAAAATCTTGCAAAATTTGAAAACAATTCTAATTGTTTTGAAGACTTTGTCACATCCAGTAAAACTAATTCTGAGGACATAACCGGTCTAGGCTTAAATACTGACACACAAAATCAAATTCATAAAAATGTAAAATTTTTGTGAGGAGAAAAAAGGCCTATGGAAACTTGTCCAGATTTTCAGGCTATAAAGGCTGATTTTGATAATAAAAAAAATAATAAAAAAACAGGATGGGGAAGACATTTTGACAAGTAGCGGGTCTAAAGAAAATGTTGAATCTAAGACTAAATACGTCTGTCCCCCCTACGATAACTAGAGTCCTCATTCCATCCTATCGATGTGAGACATAGAGATGGACTTTAACATTTGGACAAACCTATTTTCAAAGGTCTTCAAAACATTAAGAAACGTTCGAGCCACCTTTACCTCTCCTATTGTTATGTCGATAGACATTCACTTAAAACTTGTTTTCAAAAGCGTCTATACCAATCCATTTCTTACACTCATGTGTACAAAAACTTTAACTATTCGAGCCAAAACAAAAAATACTAGGTCCTTCCTAGACAACCTGATAAGAACTATAACTATCAAAATAGGAAGAAATGATCTAACACTAAAAGAAATTCCAAAAGGAAGGGTCCTAGATACATGACTAAACAAATGCTCAACAATCTTTCAAAAATCAGTTTAAAGAGAAAAAATCTTTTAAAGAAAAATCTAATGCTCGCAAATTTTATTATATTCGAGAAAATATGCACAAACATTTTAAAACTAGAGAAATTCTGGTTGGGAAATATGTTCTAATACCCCAAAACCAAATGAAGGGAAATGTGGTGATTAGTACTTTAAAAGCTGAACACACTTTATCTGGATGGTATTTAGACTCGGGTTGTTCCAAACATATGGCCAGGGAAGAGACTAAGATAACTAATAGAACTAACTTCTTAGGAGGAAAATTTTTTCTTAGAGATGGAGTATCGACCCAGATCATAAGTAAAGGGACACTCCAAGAAAAGGGACTACCTACTCTTGAGGATGTTCTTTTAGTAAAACGTCGTAAAGAAAATTTACTGAGTATATCACAATTTTGTGACTCAAAACCGTACCGTCACATTCTCAAAAACCAGTTGTAAAATTTTAAATGAGAATAGAGACTGTATTATTACAAGCCTTAGGCTACTTAATAACTATTATACAATAAACATAGAAATTCAGATTTGTAATATAGCCAGGATGGAAGATAATGAAATTTGGCTAAATAAGTTAGGTAAAATAAAATACGATATCCTTGGTAAGTTAAGATCCTAAGAAATTATTAGAGGTCTTCCCAAGATCAAACTTATTTCCAATATAGTATGTTGACCATGTCAAGAAGGAAAAAGTGCTAAAACTCCTCATAAAAAAGTTAAAAATGTTCTATGCACTAAACCTCTAGAACTCATTTATATGGACCTAATGGGTCCTTCTCGCACTATTAGCCTTTATGGTAATAGTTACATCTTGGTTATGGTTAACGATTTTACTTGATTTACCTGGGTTGCCTTTTTAAAACAAAAATCTGAAACTTTTCGTAAATTTTTGAAAATTTTATTACGAATTGAAAATGAAAAAGACTCCCATGTAAACAGAATTCGTAATAATAGATGAGGTGAGTTTATAGATTTAGTAGTTATCAAATATTGTTACTACAATGATTACAAACATGAATTTAGTGCCCCTAAGATGCCTCAACAAAACAAGATAGATGAGCGTAAAAATTGCACTATTTAGGAGATGTCTCATGTTATGATCTATGCAAAGGATTTACCTAAATATTTTTTTATTGAAGTTGTTCGAACAACTTGTCATATAATAAATAAAGTATACCTTATGACAAATACCAAACAAACACCTTACTAACTTTGGTATGGGAGAAAACCTAACCTAAAATATTTTAGGACATTTGGAAGTGTATGTTACGTATGCAACGATAGAGAACATCTATCTAAATTCAAACCCAGAGGTGATAAAGAAATTTTCTTAGGTTATTCTCCAAATAGTAGAGACTACCATGTTTATAATAATCCTACCAAAACCTTAATGGAATCCATCAATGTAGTAGTGAGTGACACCATGTGACACCCTGCCTAATAAAATACCGGGTGATCAGCCCTATATTAAATTAAACACGAATTTCATATGGTTCATTATTAGCATCACTGGCATATAGTCATTAATTATTAATCACCTAGTCTTTCATTAAGATGATTCCAAATTTTAATTTTATCTTATATTAAACCAAACCAACCATCATACTAGGAAAGCAAATCAACTATTACAAGAAAGAAACTAAACATGCCACAAAGTAAGTACAAGAGTTTGTCGAACAACATCGACTGCAAGCCATCAACAAAGTGCACGTATAAAAGAGTACTGATACATGACAAGACTAAATATAGAGGCACAAGCCCAATAGTACAACTGAACAAGTCCCGGTCTAGAGATAGAATGAAACATGCGTCTACACAAAGAACCTGTAGCAATCCACATAAGCTATAGTTGCGCACCCTGTAGGAAGAATCAGGTCTGGAGCCCTATGGTAGGACACCTAAATGGTTTTTCAAAATATGTTATAGCAAGGGTTAGAACCCAAAACATTTAAAAATATTTATCAAGTGAATTTCAATGCATGAAATAAATATGCAATTGCTATCCAAATTTAAATTAGTGTCGCGCACTCCCTTGAGTTTACCTCACCCCTCAACTAATGTGCACGCCTAACAAATTATACATGATACAACTAGCCATTCTCCCCGTAACTAGCCTTATCCCAAAAATACCATACTAATTACCCCTCTTTTACACCCCAAGTGAGAATAGTTCATTTCTTTATGATTTATTATTCACATTAACTTACAAAAATCATCATTTCCCTTTTAATACCATAAAATCGTGTCACAAGTTATATATTTAGTACAATCCCCATCCTATACTACCCCGTATATACTTATACCATATATAAGAAATCATACTACAACATTCACACGTATATGCCGCAAATATATATATAACTATTCCCCCGAGTAGGAACTCATTGAGTATTCTCTAGATGCTATCATAATCGAGTATTCTCATCCACCCAAAACTCTGATACAGTTAGATCCCCGTTCTGAACAAACATACCAACGCCATAGAGGCAACCATAATTTCCCACTGTAGTGAGTTTGAATTAGGCACCATTCATCTCATTCCTGAACCCGAACGCTGTGACCTGGGAACTATACTCACCCTGCTCCTCAAGTCAGGGGATTCACCCACATCGCGCAACCTCCTCGATAGCACTAGACTAGGTGTGCTATAAATATAATTCACATAATTATTCATAAAACCTCTATATACAGCACATCATCGTATATATATAAAATCCAAGCTACCGATTTATTATACCCATATCCAATCCTAAAGCATTTAAGTCTATGGTCCGACTTTATTTTAATTAATTACACATGAATTAATTCCCATTATTTTGGAGTAACCCCTTTCAAGTATACCGGGACTTTTTTTTCTCTCGACCTAAAATTCAATTGTTTCAATCCACCCTTCAATTTCATGCAATCAAGTTTAATCACTTAAACTACAAGATTACAATATGCTAAATCATGAACTTACATCTCCAATTTCATGCAAGTTAGTCCAATAACTTCCAAGGTTAAGTATCTCCAAATCAACCCTAATTTAATACTAAATTTCATAATTCAGTTAGGGTACGAACTGCAAATTTCCACCATAGCAGGTCTGAATCAGGGGAATTGCAGAAATATGGCAAACTTCAGAACTGGTCCGAACAAAGCGCCCCGTGGTTCGAATGATAGTAGATCTTGTTAGAATGAAATACTATGTCGTTCGAACCACGATGGTATTTCTACCTCTCTCTCTTCTGCTAAAAAAACCTAGTCCGTCATTAACAGTTTTTAATCCTATGTTCTGAACAGGTTTCTTCCTTAAAACGTCCCCAAATTCATCCTAAGTTCATTCTTTCATTAGAATAATTCTAGGCCTAACAATTCCACCAATTCAATCATCAATTCATCAATTATCAAATCCTCTACAGATATATAACTCCTATTAAAAGTAAATCCCCAATTTACTCAAGAATAAACCCTAGAATTTGAAAGAATTCCACCTCTTTTAATATGAAAAGATATATACAATTTAATAAACATAATTTAAACCACTTGCCTCAACAAATGCAGATCTAGGTCTTGAATGAAGGTGTTGAATTGCAATTGAAAAAATCCCTCCAAGATCCCCAAGTTCCTTTTTTCTTTGGCTCTCCCTTTAGATTTTCCCCTATTTAGTCTTCTAATGCGATTTAATGATTCCTAACCTGTACATATTTGGGTTAAAAACCCTATTCACGTTTTTGAGCCAATGGCCCTTATAAAAAGGGTCCATACTCTCTATATGGAGCTCACATATATTTAATTAGGCCCCAATACCCATTATATGCATATAACCACTCATTTCGGGCTATTTAGACCCTAACGGACTCAACCGCGTGCTTAAAATCGTTATCCGGATTAAATTTCTAAAATTAACTCTCACCCGTTAACTTATCTTAATATATTCACTTTTAAATATTCCCATTATTTATTTCACGTTTAATAATGAATCACTAATTACCGAATTTATTAATTAAAATAGTAACCCAGAAATTACGAGGTGTTTCATACTCCCCCCTTACAAGGGAATTTTGTCCCCGAAATTCCAATGTAGCTACAGTAAATAGCTCTGGATACTGTTCTCACATGTCCTCCTCACGCTCCTAAGTGAACTCATCGGCACTATGATGACCCCACTGAACCCGTACAAGCGTAAATTCTTCTAATAGTAACTTCTGCTCACTGCGATCTAAGATTGCTACTGGCCTCTCCTTGTAAGAAATATCGGGCTGCAAATCTATCTCCTCAATTGGAACATACCAAAATGCCCTTGAACTACTCTTATATTTCTTTAATGATGCAACATGAAATACATCGTGGATACGCTAAAGATGATCGGGCAAACCCAAGCGGTACGCTATCAGTCCAACTCTCTCAATAATGGGGAAAGGGACCACATACCTTCGCGTTAACTTCCCCTTTTTACCAAATATCATCACCCCTTTCAAAGGGGATACCTGATCCCCGATCTCCAACTGTACATGTGTCTGATTCGCATCCGTGTAGCTTTTTTGTCTGTCTTGGGCTATACGAATACATCTCTGAATTAACTCAATCTTTGCGGAGGTATCCCGAATCATCTCCGGTACCAAAAGTTTGTTGTCCCCCACATCCAACCAACAAGCTGGTGAGCGACAAGGACTACCGTACAACTCCTCAAATGGGGCCATGCCTATGGTAAATTGGTACGAGTTGTTATACGCAAACTCCACCAAAGGAAGTTACTGATCCCAACCTCCCCCAAAATTAAGAAAGCACATCGGTAGCATATCTTCGAGCATCTGATTCACTCTCTCTATTTTGCCATCCTTCATGGGGTGATAGGCAATACTCAACATCAACTCGGTGCCCATAGCCTTCTGGAGTCTCTGTAAAAAATACGATAAACAAATATTATCCTTATCGGACACTATATTGATCGGAGACCCCGTGTAATCTGACTCTCACTGTGATGAATAGTCTCGCATACTATAAAGTCTCAAAATTTGTACAGACCGGAAGAAAATCGGCCACCTTAGTCAAACGGTCCACTATGACACATATGGAATCGTGCCCTCTCTGTGAAACAATTAACCCCGTAATGAAGTTGATAGATATATTCTCCCACTTCCACACTGGGATTTCAAGTGGCTGCAACATTCCAGACGATTTCTAGTGATCTACCTTCACAAGATGACATGTGGCACACTTCGAGATGAACTCTGCAATGTCTTGTTTCATCCCTATCCACCAGTATTTCCTTCTCATATCTTGTTATATTTTGTCCCCACCGGGATGTACCGCAAACTTGGAACCATGAGCCTCCATCAACACGATGTGTCTCAAATCTTCGTCCTCTAGCATGAATAATTTCCCATTAAAACGTAACCCACCTTTGGAGCTAATGGAGTAGGAAATCACACCCTTCACTAGCAACTATTTCACCATGTCCTGGCACAAAGGATCATTCGCCTGAACCCGTACAACCCTCATAACAATCTCGAGTGTGACTGCTAAAACCACCATATATAACCTGGCGATCTCTTCATCATGACAAAGTTTTCTCCATTTTTCCGTCCAAGCTGCCGCCAAATCTTCCTTGGGTTGTCGGCTCAACGCATTCGCAACTACATTGTCCTTACCAGGATGATATTGAATATGAAACTGATAATCCGACATGAACTCTAACCAACTCCTTTGCCTCATGTTCAAGTCCCTTCGAGTAAATAAATACTGGAGTAATTTATGGTTCATGAACAAGGTTAACCTCTCCCCTAAAAGGTAATGCCTCCAAATCCCCAAGGCAAAGACGATCGCGACCAACACTAAATCATCGGTGGGGTAATTCCTCTCGTGGGGCTTTAGGTTTTGGTACGCATAAGCTATAGCTCGCTCTTCTTGTTAAAACACCCCTAGTCCCTGTAAGGATGCATTAGTATAAACCCAATAGTACACTCCTGCTTTCGGTAACGCAAAAATGGGGGCCGATGTTAGCTTGTCCTTCAACTCATCGAACACCAACTGACACTGATCGCACCATACAAAGGGTACCCCTTTCCGGGTCAAATTGGTCAATGTCTCTGCTATCATGGAGAATCCTCTGATGAAACGGAGGTAATACCCAGCTAACCCCAAAAATCTCTTGATCTTCGTCGGTGTCATGGGCTGATCCCACTCCCTCACCGCTGACACCTTGCTTGGCTCCACGGAAATCCCCTGGTCCAAAACAATATGGCCCAATAACTGCACTTCTAGAAGCCAAAACCCATATTTATCATACTTGTCATATAGATGGTGATCCTGCAACGTCTTCAAGACCATACGGAGGTGATCGACATGATCCTCCTCTGTGCGAGAATAGACCAAAACGTTGTCTAGGAACACTATGACAAACTAATCGAGAAAATATCTAAAAACTCGATTCATAAGGTCCATGAATACCGCCGATGCATTGGTGAGCCCAAATCGCATCACCCGAAACTCATAAGAACCATACCACGATAGAAAAGCGGTTTTGGGGACATCTTCCTCCTGAATCCTTAACTAATGGTACCCCGATCGTAAATCAATTTTGTAGAAGAATGCTGACCCTCGTAAATGGTCAAAAATATCATCAATCCTAAGCAGTGGGTACTTGTTTCATATCGTGACCTTATTCAACTCCCGATAATCAACACATAAATGGAGTGAGACATCTCTCTTCTTCACAAACAACATGGGAGCACGCCATGGTGATGTGCTCCGTCGAATAAATCCCTGACCCAAGAGTTGCTGAATTTGTTTCCCCAATTCACGTATCTTCGAAGGGGCCATGCGATAAGGCGCTTGATCTATCGACCTAGTACCCGGTGCTAGGTCAATGACGAACTCAATAACTCGACTGGGTGGAAACCCTGGTATGTCCTAAAATACATCCTCAAAGTCCCTCACCACGAGAATCAGGCATATCAGGATTACCACTTCTGGGTAATATAAATGAGTGTGTGATCCTCCTTGAGGAAGGGGCATCGCCATTAAAAACATTTGCTTCCCAGGGATGCCGAACACTATGGCTCTCTCATAACAATCAACCATCACTCTATAACCGTCTAGCCAATCTTTGCCTAAGATACCACCATAGCCCTCTAAGTCCAAAACCAAGAGATCCACCGCAAAACTCAAATCCCCAATCACAACCTCTACCCCTTACAAATCCAGTGAAAAAGTGATCCATCCCCTATCAGTGACTCCACACACATGAGTATACTATCGGCTGTGTCTAGTAACCCAACCACTCTAGCAAAATGGGTCCTAAAAAATTAATGTGATGCACCAGTGTTAAAAATAATTCTACCAATATGACCATGGATAGGGAACTTACCCTTAACTGCTGGCGATGCGGGTGGTGAGGGAGGGATAGGAACATCTCAGACGTTGTACACACGTCGGTACTGCAACTGTTCCAACTACTACTAAATTGGGAGTGCGGGTGCTACTTGAGGTCCCTGTGCCTGAAATCCATCTAGGGCACCCTACTGCTAGCCCCTAACTCTCTGCGGGCAATCTCTCTTGATGTGATCGAGCTGGCCACAAGTATAGCAGTGCCTCGATTCATCTCTGTGATACTGACCCCACTGGCTCTGACATTGCGGTCCATGAGGTTAGCCCTGATGGCCCTGGTGAGGCTGTCCCAGTTTTTGGCCCTGCTGGCCCTGCCTAAACCCTTGTCCTCCAAATCAAAATCTCTTGGCATGATTCCCTCGTGGGTATCTTGCCCCTGCTATTAACTACTCAAAGAACCTCCATTGGCCTTGCCCTACTGGCTCAGCTCCCCACCTCTCTTGCTTCCCTTAAGGTGGAAGTGATGGTCCTCACAATGAAGGAGGGTCGCATTAACCATGTTCGTATAAGTTATAAGATTCGTATTCCCTATAAAATGTTTCTTGATCCTCCAGGATATCCCATCAACAAACATCGTCTTCTTCCTCACTTTATTTCTCACCTCATCTGGCATAAGTGTGGCCTGACGGGTAAACTCCTCCTCATACTCGGCAACCAACCTATCCCCCTGACTCACCTTCCTTAGTCTCATCCTCATCTCAATATCAACAGCTGGAGGAAAGTATTTGAGGTCAAATCGCACCCAAAAATTTGCCTCAGTCATAGAATCTCTCTCTGTAATGGTAATAAGGGACTCCCATCATTGCAAAGTGGAACCTGTCAGTCTAAATGTCGCGATCATCTGCCTTTGAATCTCACTACAGTCTACCATCTCTAAGTGCCTCTGAATGTCCTATATCCACTAATAGGCTGCCATCACGTTCGCAGTCCCCTGAAACTCCGGGGGATGACCTTTCTTAAAGGCCTCCCTAATCCTCTACCATTCAGTCGGCCCCGGATGGACCTTTCCAGCTAGAGCCACGTGCTGTGATGGCTGCTTCTAGGGAAAATGGGCTACCATAGCGGTCATGGAAGCATTAACCACCTGAGCTACGATGAAAGCTACCTTCTCGGTAGAAACAAACCCCTGTGGTGGATGGGGCCGTGGCACATCTGGTACCTGGGGAGCCTCACCCTGTCCCCCCTAGGTGGCTACCCTCCTTGGTCTACCTCGATATCTCCTGGGAGGCATCTGAAATGTTGAATGAGTTGTATTAGTTCACAATTAATACAAATTGTGAAATAGAAGAAGAGCGATAATTAATAAACATAACATGAGTCAACAGTCCTAAAAATAGGGTTTTATGCCAAAGGAGGCAATGCTGAAACTAAAGTAAGCTGCATAGATCCTAGGGACACTAGAGCCTGATGTTCTGATACCATCTGTGACACACTACCTAATAAAATATCGGGTGATCAGTCCTATATCAAATTAAATAGGAATCTCATATGGTTCATTCTTAGAATCATTGTTGTTCAGTCATTAATTACTAATCACCTAGTTTTTCATTAAGCTGAACCATCATACTAGGAAAGAAAATCAAATACTACAAGAAAGAAACTAAACATGCCACAAAGTAAGTACAAGAGTTTGTCGAACAACATCGACTAAAAGTCATCCACAACGTGCAAGTATAAAAGAGTATCGATACATGCCAATTTGAATATAGAGGTACAAGACCAATAGTAAAACTGAACAACTCCCTATCTAGAGATAGAATGAAACATGCGTCTACACAAAGAACCCGCAGCAATCCATATAAGTTGTAGCTACATACCCTGTAGGAAGAATCAGGTCTGGCGCCCCTGTGGTAGGACACCTAAATGGTTTTTGAAAATATGTTATAGGAAGGGTAATAACCCAAAACATTTAAAAATATTTAGCAAGTGAGTTTAAATGGAAGAAATAAATATGCAATTGTTCTCCATATTTAAATTAGCATCGTGCACTCGCTTGAGTTTATATCACCCCTCAGCTAATGTGCACGCCTAACGAATTGTACATAATACACCTGGCCTTGTCCTAAAAATACCATACTAATTACCCCACTATTACACCCCAAGTGAGTATAGTACGTTTCTTTATGAATTTTTGTTTACATTAACTTACAAAAAGAATCATTTCCCATTTAATACCATATAACCGTGTCACAAGTTATATAATTAGTACAATCCCCATCCAATACTACCCCGTATATACTTATACCATATATACGAAATCATACTACAACATTCACACGTATATGCTGCTGATATATATATATAACTATTCCCCCGAGCAGGCACTTATCGGGTATTCTCTAGATGCTATCATAATTGGGTATTCTCATCCACCCGAAACTCTAATACGGTTAGCTTCCTATTCCAGAACAAACATACCAACATCATGGATGCGACCATAGTTTTCTACGGTAGTGAGTTCGAATTGGGCACCATTGGTCTCACTTCAAAACCCGAAAGCTATGACATGGGGACTATACTAGCCCTGCTCCTCAAGTAAGGAGATTCACCCACATAGTGCAACCTCCTCGATAGCAATAGACTCGGTATGCTATATATATAATTCACACAATTATTTATAAAACCTATGTATACATCACATCATCGTGTATATATAAAATCGAAGCTACCGGTGTATTTTACCCGTATCCAAGCCTAAAACATTTAAATCTATGGTCCGACTTCATTTTAATTAATTACACATGAATTAATTCCCATTATTTTAGCGCAACCCCTTTCAAGTATACCCGAACTTTTTTTTCCCTCGGTCTAAAATTCAATTGTTTCAATCCACCCTTCAATTTCATAAAATCAAGTTTAATCACTTAAACTACAAGATTACAATATGCTAAATCATGAACTTACATCTACAATTTCTTGCAATTTAGTCAAATAACTTCCAAGGTTAAGTATTTTTGATGCCAAAAATCACCCACTTGTTGTCCTCGTATCAGCAAATCAAGTATGATGTACATAATAAGAAAATAGAGAAGGTAAAGAGAGAGATAAGGCAAGATATATAGTGGTTCATCCTCTAAAATAGGCCTACGTCCAATGTATTGCTCCATTCTCTTATATACGTTGCATAGTACAATATGATCAAGCCTAAAGAGGCATACAAGTACAAGAATAAAGGAGAATACATGGTAGTAATGAGGATTCTGGTATACCAAAAAGGTGGCTGCAATGCCGGTGAGTAGCCCCCAAGCTGTGCTTAATGGCATAGAGAGAGAGTAACCAATGCTAAGCTTGACACTAATGTAAGAAAATGAATTCGGGATCCCATATCCAGAGGTGTTAACCTCTATTTATAGGTGTTTTATTGCTGGAAGGTGAAATGGTGGTGCGACCAGTTAATATGGTAAGACTGGGGTCGCACCCTATAGAAATTTGGGTCGCGCCCTATATCTGGTAGGGTCGTTCCCTTAGCATGAAGGTGCCGCACCCTGTGCATGTGAGTAAGATTCGGATAAGGCCGCATCCTGGAAGTTATAGGCCACGACAGCAAGTCTTCAGTACTTTCCCATTGTATACGTTCCACGTTAAGGTACTATATAAATACTATCAATAAGCCCCCAAGTCGTAGTCCCAAGAGATTGCGATTGGGGTTGCGACTGAGTAGTCAAGTCCTCTAGAGGCTCCACGGTACTTCCAAGGCAACGCTTCGTCATCCGGCGCCCTCTTATATAAATTGTTCCGACCGTGGACTTCATTGCGTTTACCAAATCTTTGAGAGAATATCTAAAGAAAATTCTTGTTCATATTTTATCTTGAGTTTTCCGGTGACCTTTCAAGCCTGTGTGGTGTGGTGTTGAGGTGGTTTCAAGCGGAGCAACCGAATTTTACCCATTTCCAGGTAATTTTCCACCATTTTTCATATCTTTTAAGTATCTACTTAGAATTTTTGAGAAAAACTCCTCCTGATTACAAGAAAAACTCATATTTGAGTCCCTCGATTTTCCTGAATTGAACATTGAATTCTAAACTGGACTCTGAATTGAATCCATACTATTAATTCCATTATTGAACTTTGAATTGAATTGAACTCGTATCAAACTTATATTTTAATTGACATCGATAGTATTAACTGAAATGAACTCATATTGGGATCGATACTACTAGTCTTAGTTGAAATGAACTCATTACAGCCCGTTGATTTGAATGGATTGTAGTAGATAACTGGCATATAATTGAATCATTCTTCAACCGATGTAATTACCATTCTATTCTTGATTTTCTCGAATGTACTTTTCGTATTCTAGGGATTTGATCTTAAAATTTATCAACATTAAATACAAACCTGTTTGAGTATATATCCGCGGCATAGGGAATTCATGGCTAAGGCATATTAAAATCCCTTAGCACATTAGGGTTATGTTGGGTCAATGTCTGCAGCATGTACATATCTGATTATCTCTTTAACATAATAGGCTGCGGCCTGAGTCATATTCTCTCTTGATTAATACACTCATGTCCTTGCAACATAAATGTGACTTTTCCAATAATTAAACTCGTATCTGTCAATCTCTCTATGAATTGAGCACTCCTTTAGGCTAACTTGAATGATTACTGATTATAACTTCAATTGCAAAATAACTGTTGCAAAATGGTTCTTGAATACGATTGTAGACTTTTAGATTTCTTCCTTTGTTTTTTATATTCTTGAGAGAGACGTTTCACATTCTAGGGCCTTTGATCTTTAAATTTACTCAGACTAAATACAAACCTGTTTGAGTGAGTGGCCACGGCATGATTAAATGTCCCTTAAGGAACATCTGCAGCATAAATAATGTTGATGCGGGAGGTTCTATACATAATGCTGCGACATGTACTAAATAAGATTACTTTAGGCTCATATTAGAATTTGAGGCATTTCAGCCATAGTTTAATGACTACGACCTGCAAGAAGACCCTATACAACCTTCCCCCAAAATAATATGTCACGACGATAATCAACTTCTAGGGCTTTAGAACCCAACACTTAGTATACTTGGCCAATTTTGCCTAACATTTCTTATTTATCCTCCTCTTGATGTATCATTATACTTGTCGTGGCCTATGAGAGGCCTTATGACCATATTGGCTACGACACCTAATTAAGGACTCTCTTCTTATTAGGTACTGCTGCAGCCATATGAACTTTGACCCAGACGAATTTCTAAGAGGCTTTTGGAACAAACATTTTGGAGCCTCTCCTCCTGAACTTCCTTCCGTGCACCCTTTGAAATCAATTGGACCTTGTCAACTAAAAGATTGCCCCAACTGTGTGGCATTAGATTCAAATTCAAGCCCAGACTCCGTATCCATGGAATAAGATTCCAATTCTAGCAACCATCTGATGGACATAGATGAGAATGTCGCGATAGGGGGTGCGTCTAATGTTAGGGATGAACCTATTGGCACATCTGGGAGGGCTGAAAGACCTATTGTTGTACTTAGTATTCGCAGCGCTATGACCAAAGAATGGGTTGATCAGGTAGCTGAGGCCTTCGAGTTTCCTGAGGGTTTGATGTGCTCAACACCTGCCGCGGAACAAAGGCCAAGAACGACACTTGTTGACGATGGGTCTGCTTCCCCTTTAACGCCTTCATTTATAGGATGCGACTGCCTGTCCTTGTTCCTATTAGAAGAATTTTCCAAACAATGAGGTTAGCCCCAGCCCAATTAGATCCCAATGGATGGAGGGTCATTCTTGCATCTGTTGTACTATGGGAGAATCAACTCAAGAGAGACTTTACTCCTGCAGAGTTTTTCCACTTCTACCGCCTGAAGGAAAAATTCGTAACAATGGTGAGGTACAATTATTTTTCAGTTCGAGACAGAGCCGAAACCCTTTATTCAAGGAGGCCTACTAGTGTATAGAACTGGAAGGGCAAATATTTTTACATTGCTGGAGAAGGGTGGGAGATTCACCCTGAAGAGACTGAGAGGGAGAGAATCTTTAGGATGCCGCGACAATGGGGGTGTCCCTCCAAACTTAGTACTTTTTCAATTATAGTTGCGTCATATCTTTATAGTTGTATATTATTCTCCACACTTTACTTTTGTACTAACCTTTGTATTTTTCTGCAGCTCTTGATAATTTGCAGCTCAGTAAGCGGTAAGAGAAGAGAGTTGGAAAGGACGCGATTGTCCCCGCTGAGGAGAAGAAGTTCAGCACACTTGAAACCTCTACCTCTATTTTTCAAGTGGGCTACTTCCCCAAAAAATCTATTCCCAAAGAGATGGGTGCTGAAGGTAATTCTACTATTTGATTTTTCGATTCCGCGGCAATTGCCTTTAACATTGGATTTTGACTTTGCTTTATTTTTTCTCAGTTAAGGAGATTGATAGGTCCCGGTTAGCAGCTCAGCTATTTGAGATGGATGAGGACGCGGTTGTCCTCAATAACACTGCTAGGCATAGTAAGAGGAAAAGGACCAAGTCCAAGGCTCCTAATGTAGCTTCCCCTAGTGGCCAAGTTGAGCCTACCACGTCCCAAAATCTGGCTGCGGATCAAACCACTGCTGCTGTGCCCTCAAGCTGAGGAGTTGGCCCCTAATGAGAGGCCTGAGTGAACTTTTTATGATGATATCGGGGTTAATCTTTTCGCGAAGGGTCTAATGTCACCATTATTTTATCAAGGTGTACACGGTACTTCGCCTGTTCATGAGAGAAATTCTCCTCCCCCTCCATCAATAATTGCTATAAATGCAAATTTCCCCCTCCATAGAGCAGATGTCTGTGGCCACAACTGTAGAGGCCGGATCCTCGGTCCTCTTGGGACACAACTGCATGTGTCGTCCACGGGATAAGGAAGGCGACTAATGGAGCTAACTTAGATCGGTTGGTAGATGAGGACCATGAGGACGTGGAGTTTTACGACCTCCATAGTCTTCTAAGTGTAAGTAATTACATCTTTCCAATATTCTTTGTAGCTTATGCTTTATTTTCTAACTCTCAATACACTTACAGGCTGCGGAAGCTATGGGGACCTAGAAACTGCAGTATGAGGGTCTCTACAGACTTAAGGAGGCCACGGAGGGTGTTCGCACAGCTGATTTGGAAAAGGCAAGAGCTGAATCTTTTGAAGCTAGAAAGAAATCTTCTCCCGCGGCACTCTAAGCAACTGATATGGATCTTGAAGCCACTTTCAAATCCAAGGACAAAGCTGAGGATAATTTTAATCAAGCCGCAGAGGCTCTCAAGGCTTCCCAAGATCAGACTGTGGAAGCTTCCAAGGCCGTAGAGCTTCCAAATGGAAAGTTGGGACTTCTTCAAAAGTAGCATGAGGAATTAAAGATCAAATTTTCCAATGATGCCGAGGCCCATGCCGCGAGGATGAAGACGATGGAGAAAGATCATGCCACAGTAATTAAGAAGATGGAGGATGACCATTCTATAGCCCTTACCATAAAAGATGAACAACATGACTAAGCCCTTCAATTAGCCATTGACAACACTGTGGCATCATATAAAGGCTCACCTGACTTCTTCCTTATCAATAACAGAGCTTATATCCGCGGCTACCAAGAGCTGAGATATAAGGTGGCAAAGAACTTCCCTGATGTCGCGACTATAATTAAATCTTGGAGCGTGGCGGATGCTGAGCATGATGCTTGCGTGGCTAAGATGAAGGCTGCAGCAGAAGAGAGGACCATGCTAAGGACGAAAGTAGAGGCCGCAACAGTAGAGCAAGAGACTAAGACAACTGCGGATGAAGAATACGGAAATAAAGAAGATGATGCAACTTCTTAGTCAAACTTCACTTCTAGGTTTTTGAACATTGGGGATGCGTCCCTTTTGCAGACTATTTTTTTTCAACAAGGTTGCGGCATATAATCTGTGTAACTATTTTAACACTAATTTTTGCTGAGGCTTTAGCCTTTGATCCTTAACATACATGACTGTTGCCCCTCTTAAATTTCTGCGGACTTTTAAACTATTTTTGCGCTTCCTTTGTATGCCTTGCTTCTCCTATGTCTCAATACTATTTTCTCGTATAATTTATTTCTTAATTGATTGAATACGTAATAAACTAAGGACGTGAAATCATGGCATAAAAGTTCTTCACATAGGTTGTGGCCTATTTCCTTTACCTTGGACTTTACACTTGTATTCTTGTATTTTATTACCACAAAAATATGTTTACAACGTTGAGGATAGGCTACAGCCTCTCTTCGTAGTTTGTCTGCACTATTGATATGTAGCTTCAGTTATTGAATATTGTTGCAATCTTAAATATTTGATGGTGGCTGCAGTCTCTTCTTTTAATCAAATTTATTAGAAATGGATCCATGGTACTTTTTGAATGTTTGAATACCCTCTGCTGTAGCTTTACAATTGGATCCTAATCCAACCGTTGCCTGCTTTCTTGAATAGGGATGCGGAAGGTCAACAATCATGCCTACCTTTATATGTCGTGCCTTCTGAATGTATTAACTTAACGGCCGAAGCCATACTGATAAGGCTGTGGCAACTTTCTAACCCTTTAGGAGATTGATGACAACATGCTGGGCTGAGGCCATACTTCTGTAGCTTTTGCATGATTCTTTATCAAAGCAACACAGCATCCTTTAGTCACTTAGATTGCCTTTCATGGCCTTCCTTTAGTCGCTTTGATTGGGTTATTTTGAGGCCCTCCCGGGATAGGTATTATGAAGCTTCCTCAAGATGTGTTTGGATATATATAATGCCTTGACAAGATATAATAGGATTATCCATAGACAGTTAAGTCTCCAACCCTTTCAAATATAGGATTATTCGTAGATAATTAAGTCTTTGGCCCCTGTGGGTTATTGTCAGGCCTTCCCGGGCTAGGTATTACGAATCTTCCCCAAGCTAACATGAGATCACCAAGTTAATGATATTTTCCATGGGAGTAATCTCCCCGGGATAATGATGCATCCAAAAAGCCTTCGCAGTTAACGATACCTCCCAATTGATGCTTTAAAGAATGTAATCATTGTACGTTGAAATATATGTGGCATTATAAGCCAATTTTCTTGTCGTTCTCAATAGTTGCTTTTGCCATTTTAAATTAGAATTTTCTTTCAGACAATTGGGAATCCCGATGGGCGTCGTGGGCCCATTTAAATATTATCATTCACGATATAACATATTTTCTTGATTCAAAATCTGCTTAAGACAAAGAGTCTTTCATAAGATATCATTTAATGGAATCGAGAAATCAAAATATGACACTATAAAGTGAACTTGATTTCATATATATAAGACTTTGCTATTTCCATACAAAGTTAAAATGAAACTATTCAAAAGATTTCACTAAGAACATAAATAGATAAAATATAGATATGGGAATAAAAAGAGGTATGTGGCCTGTCTAGATAGGGTGCATCCCTCAAGCATCCTTGGGGAACTGCTGCAGCATCCCCTGCCTTATGAGCCTCTCAATTTCATCTTTCAGAGCATAGCACTGCTCGGTGTCGTGGACGTGATCTTGGTGGAATTTTCACCACTTATCTTTGTCCCTTTTGTGGGGTGGAGCCCCCAGCTTCTTTGGCCATCTGAGAAGCTTATCTTCCTTTATGCATTCAATGATGTCCTTAATTTGGAAGGCCGATGGGGTGTAGGCCTCAGTGCTCCCCTCTTCCTTCTCTGATTTCCTTTTTCGGCTCCTACTGGAAGCTTCCACGGCTGGATCTATTAGGGTTGTGGCATCAATGATCCTGGGTGTCGCATCCACATTAGATGAGGCTACATCCTGGAGCATGAGAACCCTTTAAATCAAGTGGTTGACTTGGTTCTGGAGTAAGGCATGACTGTCTTAGAGATGGTTGAGGTGATTATACAGCTGTATAATCTCATATTTGACTTTGATGCTCTTACTGGATTCTCCTTCCATTTTTTCCTTTGTTAGTCTTTACAAAATATATAATTCGAGACAAAACTAGTAGAAGTGAGTAATCATAAAAATATTAAATTAACCAAGTATAAAGTTGAGATGCAGCATTTGAACTGTTGTGTGATATTACTAATGAGGCCGCGACCAATAAGGCACATAGGTGTACTGTCATGGCCTTTGAATGATATTCACCAAGTTTGAGTTAAAGACCACCTGAGTCCTATCCCCGATGATTTGGAGTTATTGTAATAGAACCGCACTAGTTGGGGCCATGGAAAGAGAGGTATTTGAACTGCCAGGCCGCATCCCTGCCTAGGCAGTGAAGGGAGCAATCCCAAAATAGAAACCCATAAACTGAGTTTATCTCCCCCAACACATTAAGGGCATACCTACTATGGTCTATTAATGATAGAATACCCTCATGGTTCACCACACGACACAATTTTAATGATAAACCCTAGATCATAGGTCAAGAACAACAAAAAGGGAGTAAATAAAATCCTTCCCTAATCATTCATCTTTTCGGGGCGAGAGCCCATGATGTTTTTCAGCACTATCAGGATGAAACGATATCACAGGGGTATGTAGAATAGATCTAAGGTCATAAGATGGAGACCCAAGGGTAGATATGAACTTAAGAAATACCCATTTAAGGGTGTGCATATGAAACCGAGCTCAATAACCAAAATTTACTCATGAGATTATGATCCAAAGGATCCCCATGAATAAGATAAGGTATTTAAGAACTCAAAATATATAGAAACAAGATTGAAATATCATGTTTCCCACAGACAGTGTAAGATTGTTTATACGAGAAATCGTCTAGTTTTTTTCCTCTTGTCAACAAATCATGTATGATGTACATAATAAGAAAATAGAGCAAGTAAATAGAGAGAGAAGACAAGATATAGAGTGATTCAGCTTCTAAAATAGGCCTACATGCACTGTGTTTCTCCATTCTCATTATATGTGTTGCATAGTATAATATAATCAAGCCAAAAGAGGCGTACAAGTATGAGAATAAAGGAGAATACGTGGTAATAATGAGGATTCCTATATACCGGAAAGGTGGTTGCGATGCCGGTGAGTAGCCCCCAAGGTGTGCTGATTGGCGTAGAGAGAGAGTAACTAGCTCTATGCTTGACACTGATGTAGGAAAATGAATTCGAGATCCCCTATCCCGTGGTGTTGACCTCTATTTATAGGTGTTGCATTACTGGGAGGTGAAATAGTGGTGCGACCAGTTAATATGGTAAGACTAGGGCCGCACCCTATAGAAATTTGGGTCGTGCCCTATATTTAGTAGGGTCGTTCCCTTAGCATGAAGGTGTCGCACCCTGTGCATGTGAGATATATTCGGATAAGGCCGCAGCCTGAAGGTTATAGGCTGCGGCAGCAAGTCTTTGGTACTTGCCCATTTTATACATTCCGCGACAAGGTACTATATCTATACAATCAAGTATCTCCAAATTAACCCTAACTCAATACTAAATTTCATAACTCAGTTATGGTAGGAACTGTAAATTCTAACATAGCAGGTCTGGATTAGGGGAATTGTAGAAATCTAGAAAACATCAGAATTGGTTCGAATGAAGGGCCCTATCGTTCGAACGACAGTGGATCTCGTTCGAATGAAATAATATGTCATTTGAACGACAATGGTATTTCTACCTGTCTCTCCTCTGCTAAAAAACACAGTCCTCCATTAACAGTTATTAATCCTCTATTCTGAACAGGTTTTTGCCTTAAAACGTTCCCAAATTCATCCTATGTTCATTCTTTCATTATAACAATTCTAGCCCTAACAATTCCACCAATTCAATCATCAATTCATCAATTATAAAATCCTCTACATATTTATAACTCCTATTAAAAGTAAATACCCAATTTACTCAAGAACAAACCCTAGAATTTGATAGAATTCCACCTCTTTTAATATGAAAAGATAGATCCAATTTAATAAACACAATTTAAACCACTTGCCTCAACAAATGCAGATCTAGTACTTGAATGAAGGTATGGAATTGCAATTGAAACAATCTCTCCAAGATCCCCAAGTTCATTTTCTCTTTGGCTCTCCTTTTATATTTTCCCCTCTTTAGTCTTCTAATGTGATTTAATGTTGCCTAACCTTTACACATTTGGGTTAAAAATCCTATTCACGTTTTTGGGCCAATGGGCCTTATAAAAAGGGTCGATATTCTCTATATGGAGCTTACATATGTTTAATTAGGCCCCAATTCCCATTATATGCTTATAACCACTCATTTCGGGCTATTTCGACCCTAACGGACTCAACCGCGCGCTTGAAATTGCTATCCGGAATAAATTTCAAAAATTAACTCTCACTTGTTAACTTATCTTAATATATTCACTTTTAAATATTCCCAATAATTAATTCACATTAATTAATGAATCACTAATTATCGAATTTATTAATTGAAATAATAACCCAGAAATTATGAGGTGTTACACACCAATGCAGAGAATAAGAGCAAATGACCAACTGTAATTGATGAGTCAGAAAATTATAACCATGACTCTTCAGACATATTTGAGTCCGTACCAAATGAGATCCCTGAAGTACTAAATTGGGTTTCTAAGGATCATCCCCTGGACAAGGTGGTGGGTAACCCAGATGAGCCAATTTGAAAAAGATCCCAATTACGTAATACCGCTCATTTCACGTGCTTTGTGTCTTTAATAGAACCAAAGAATGTGAATGAAGCATTGAACGATTCCTATTGGATAGGTGCTATGAAATAGGAACTTAGTAAATTTAAAACTCATGACGTATGGTATCTTGTTCCCAGACCAGAAAATAAATGGGTTATTGGCACTAGATGGATTTTTAAAAGTAAAACGAATGAAACAAATTTGGTAGTTAGAAACGAAGCCAAACTTGTGGGCCAGGGTTATTCTCAAATTGAAGGAATAGACTTCAAGAAAAATTTTGTCCCCGTAACACACCTCGAATCTGTTCATCTTCTTCTCGCCATTGCTTGTCTCTTAAAATTTACTTTATATCAAATGGATGTAAAGTATGTATTCTTTAATGGAATTTTAACTGTCAAGACATATGTCGAACAACCTAAAGGGTTCACTGAGTCTCACCATCCAGCTCACGTTTATCATCTAAAAAAGGCGCTATATAGGTTAAAACAATCCCTTCGCGCTTGGTATGAGTAATTTTCCACTTTTCTTTTAAATAATGGTTTTTGGAGAGGTGGGAATGACCAAATCTTATTTGTCAAACATTTTAATAAAAATGTCGTTATAGCCCAAGTATACGTAGATGAAATAATTTTTGGATCTACTTTCGTGACTAAGGTTCAAATTTTTTCTAACGATATGCACAGGGAGTTTCAAATGTATCTCATGGGGGATTTACAAATCTTTTTAGGACGATAGGAAAAACAAAATTCAGAGGGTTTATTTATATCGCAATCCAAATACGCTATATAGATAGTAAAAAAAATGTCTTAGAAAATGCAAAAGATGTTAGGACACCCATGATTACTTCCGTAAAATTCTCTAAAGATGAACATGCAAAATCCATGAGTCCTACACTGTATCGTAGCATGATAGGAAGTCTACTATACCTAATTGCTTCATGCCCTGATATTATGTACGTTGTTTGTGTGTGTACTCGATATCAAAATACCCCTAAAGAGAGTCATTTAGTGTGCGTCAAAAGAATTATAAAATATGTAAAAGGAACTCTCAACTTAGGACTTTGGTATATAATTGGCACATCCAGTATGATGATAGGATACAGGGACGCTGATTGGGCTAGGTGTTTCGATGATAGTAAAAGCATACCAGGAGAATATTATTACATTGGTAATAACCTTGTAGGATGGAATGGTAAGAAACAAAATTGTACTCCCTTATCCACATCTGAATTCGAATATATAGCCTCAGGTAGCTGATGTGCTCAACTATTGTGGATAAAACAAATGTTAAGCGATTATGGCATTAATGAAGATAAATTACATCTCTATCGCGACAATCGGAGTGAGATTAACATTTCCAAAAATCCCATCCAACATTCGCGTACCAAACACATTAAAATCAGACAATATTTTATATGCGAGTTAATCGAACCTAAAGAATTGGAAATTAATTATTTACCCGCTGAACTTCAATTAGCAGACTTATTCACGAAACCTTTGGATCACACTCGTTTTGAATCCTTAAGGAAATCCATAGGTATGGTTATGGAAGAATCACATATCATCACCTAAATCTATATCTTCCAGTTACTTACATGTTAATTATTAATCTCTGAGGGTATAGGGTATGGATGTTAGATACATGACAAAGGACAACTCTTATATATATTTAATGTGGGAGATTCACGTAATTGCTCGTTTAATAAATTTAGGTTGATATGCTTGTTTCAGATATACATCTTTGGGACTTTTCCCTTTGTCCATTTGAGACAAAATGGGGAAGAAATATTTGAGTCCATCTTGAACATTTTTTTAACATTTCAATTAAAAAGCTTAATCGTAGTTGTTTTATTTCAGGAATCAGTAGCATAATGTGCATGTGGATATATTTAGGGTATTGGTCTGTAATTAGTTGAGTTGTGTATTTTTTATTTCTATGATATGGGGTAGATAGAATTTTTGTATATGAAAAGGTTATCTTTTCTTTTTTGTATCCCTACGATTCCTAGATGGCTCAAAGGAGATTTTGTCTCATATTTCCAAAGGGGAAGACTGAACAACACTATATATGTGACTTACTCGAGTAAAAAATATAGGAGCTTATCTAGTTTGGAAATAGAGACAAAATTGTGTCATCCTTCTTCAAACTCTAAACCTCATGCCTCTTCATGATCTACATCAAAAACATCAATGATTGAAAATGTAGTATAACCAACACAACTCTACACCTAGGACTGCATTTATTCTTCACTTTGTGTGTATGAGTTGTGTGTGTGTGTGTTCATATTGGCTTAAAATTATTTTCTATAATTTTTAAAAAAATTTAGGAATTTTTTAATCATTTAAAATCTATTTTTAAGCACTTCCTATTAGGTTTTTAAAAATGTTTGGGCTTATTTGTTATATCTTAAAGTTCCTATAAATTACTCTTGGGTAGGATCCAAAACTGGAAAGGAGCATATGGGGTGGAAACTGGTATTATAAATTCTTCTAAAACATGCGCTTAAGCCTTGATCTCTGCCTTAAATGTGTTGCACGTTTGTCGATAAAGATTGTGTTAGTTTACTCTCACATATCTGAGATCAAATCCTGAACATTAGTTTAAATTGATCAATGTTCTGCATGTATCAAAGCTTGATCCTTGTGACCTTATTTTCAATCAATCTCATTCATTTTAAATGCGGTGAAATATTAGCCACACGATTTACATTCGTTTGTCCGAATCAATCTTAACTGTTGATTTATCCAATATTTATAGACTCTTCCATCGTCTAGTATAAATAGAGCCATTGGGGCATTCATTTACAATCTTTTGGAGGTCTAAGAGTTGAGAGAAAAAAGGAGAGAAAGAGAGAGAGTGAAGATAGAGAAAAGAAAATCAAAGAGAAAAGAAAACCCAAACAAATCTCCGTCCATTTTAACTCATAAAATTATATTTTGAGATTAACGGTTTCTGGTTTATTTTGTTCATATACTCTCTAGTTTTTATCTCTTATCCAACACATCACTAAGTTTAGGTCTCTTTTCTTTCTATTGAGACTTGTAGATCTGACTAACAGTGATACAGACACTTTAGTTTGTTAGGATTGATTTCTTTAAGTAGAAATTGCCTCTCTTTGTTGGATTTTTATTCTCAAAAGCTTTTATTAAAAAAGATTTATCCAACAAATCTCTTTTGTTAACCAAACTAAGTTTAGGTTTTATAAATGTCTTCATATCAAAGTTTTTCAATTTGAAAAAATTGTACATAAATAAGGTTGAAAGAATATGAGTTTTAAATAAGGTCCGTCCAAAGAACAAGATTTGAAAATTAGGGTTTCCAGAGAAGAAAATCATATCTCTGTATTATTGACTTTGCAACTCACATTTAGAAAAAAAAAATTATATTTGTAGGAGTATTGTATGTATAAGTGTGAGTGTGTTTCATGCATGTGTTAGGCACATCACTTCACTACACTTTCACACAACAACACTAAAAGCTGTGTTGGTATAGATATTCTTACCAAAAGATTCGACGTAAAGAAGGAGCAAAGGATTTTAGGGTGAGGATGTTAAAGAAAACAATCAAAGCTAGAGAAGTTAGAGAAAAACTAGGAGCGCTGGTATAACTTCTTGACTTAGATTAGGTTTGATCTATGTGTATAATATGTTAATAACTTGTACTCTAAAACTGATTCTAATGGAATTTTTTTACTCCATAGAGGGAGTCATGGATGTTTCCCCAGTTTGATTGGGGTTTTACCACGTTAAAAATCCTTGTCTTATGTGTGAATGTTTTTAATGCTTTCTTTTCTTCTTCCATCACTGCTATATGTGTTTAAGTTTCTCTTAAACATTTTAGATCCTAAGTAAATGAAATTTCTTATTCAAAAACATTTTCTAACACAACTTGTGTTTTCATTGGTGTTATTAATAAATTTTCTTCAAGAAAACAATTTGAACCCTTCTTAACTGATTTAACTTTTGATTAAACCAACTAGTAAGGGATTTTCAATTCACCCGCTACTAAGTAGATTCATCAACATAGTGATGCCCCCACTGAACTCTCACTAGTGGTACCACTTTATAACATATATTTTGCTCACTGCGATCCAGAATAGCCACGAGTTTCCCCTCATATGAGAAGTCTGGATGCAAATCAATATCCTCGAGTGGAATGTTTCAAAAAGCTCTCTCGCTCTTCCTGTATTTATTCAGTGATGCCATGTGGAATACGTTGTGTATCACCTTAAGATTCTCTGGTAAACCCAATCTATATGCTACCGGCCCCACTCTCTAAATAATAGGGAAAGGTCCCACATACCTCGGTGTTAACTTTCTCTTCTTACCGAATCTCATGATTCCTTTCATAGGAGACACCTGTACCTACACCTGGTCACCAATCTTTATATTAACGCGTCATCGATCGACTTCAACACGACTCTTCTACCTATCTTGAGCTACTCGAATGCATACTCGAATAAGCTCAATCTTGGCAGTCGTCTCTTATATCATATCTGTCCCCAATAACTTGTTATACTTCACTTATAACCAACAAGTGGACAAATGATAAGGCCTCCCATAAAGAACCTCAAATAGTTCCATACTGATGGTAAATTGGTGAGAGTTATTACACGCAAACTTTACCAATGGAAGGTATCGCTCCCAACCCCCCTTAAAATCAAGGATACACATCCTCAACATGTCCTGTAGCATGTGAATAACCCTCTCAGTTTACTCGTCTATCTACGGATGATAAGCGGTACTCAACCGCAAGTCTGTGCCCATGGCCTCCTGAAAACTCTGCCAGAAGTGAGATAAGGATCTTGTCTCTATTACATACAATGTTAATCGGCACCCCATGAAGCGTCACTATCTCAGTGATGAATTATTGTGCATACTGACTCATCTCGTAATCGGTACGAACTGGAAAGAAATGGGCCACCTTGGTCAGTTGATCCACTATCACCCAAATGGAATCGTGATCCCTCTGTGATGTCGGTAACCAAGTAATAAATTCTATCGAAATGCTTTCCCACTTCTACACGAGAATCTCAAGTTATTGTAGCATCCCCGAAGGTCCTGATGGTTAACTTTCATAAACTGACAAGTAACACACTTCGAGATAAAACTCTTCTTTGTCTCACTTCATACTCGATAACTAGTACTATCTCCTCATATCCTGGTACATCTTATCCTCATTGGTATCTACCATAAACCTCTAACCATGAGACTGTGTTATAACTGCATGTCTCAAATCCTCATCTTTCGTTACTTCCAGTCTCCCATTAAAACATAGGCCTCCCCCTAAGTTGATCGAGTAAGACTATGTTCCCTCGCCTAACAACTATCATACCCTATCCTAATAGAACTGATCCTATGACAGTGCTTTCACTATCGATATCACAATCTTAGGAGTGATAGATAAAACTTCCATGCATGCTTGGGCGATATCATCATCGTTCTGAAGCTCGCTCCACTTCACCTTTAAGACCTCTACTATCGTCCCCATAGGTTGTCACCTTCCACCACGTTAGCCTTACCACGATGATACTATATATCAAACTGGTAATCCTTCATGAACTCTAGACACCGCCTCTACCTCATGTTCAGATCCTTCTGTGTGAAGAGATACTAAATTTACTTATGGTCCATGAATAAAGTAAATTTCTCCCCTAGAAGATAGTGTCTCCATATCATCAATGCAAAAATGACCACTGCTAACTTAAGGTCCTAGGTGGGGTAATTCTTCTCATTGGACTTAAAATTTCGGGAAGCATAGGTTATATCCCTCTCTTCCTGCTACAATACATCCCTAAGTTCCTGAAAGGATGCATCGATATAGACCCAGTACTTTAATCCTCCCCTAGGCAAAGCAAGTACAGGTGTTGATGTCAATTTGTCCTTTAGCTCATCAAACACTAACTAACAATGATCGCTCCACACAAACGGTACCCCCTTTCTCGTCAGGTTCATCAATGGGCCTGTAATCTTCGAAAATCCCTTGATTAAACGATGATAATATTTGGCCAAAACCAAAAAGCTACGAATCTCGATCGGTGTCGTGGTTAACCCCCACTCCTTCACCGCCGATACCTTACTCGAATTGACAATAATGCCCCTGTCGAACATGGTGTGGCCAAGAAACTGTATCTCCCGAAGCCAAAATCCACACTTCTCGAATTTGGCATATAGCTGGTGGTCCCGTAGGGTCTGCAGAACCATAAGTAGTTGCTCTGCGTGCTCCTCCTCAGTGAGGGAATAAACAATAATATCATTAATGAATACGATCACAAACTGGCAAAAAAACTCCCTGACTATCCTGTTTATGATATCCATGAACACTGCTAGCACATTGGTGAGCCCAAGCGGCATCACCCTAAACTCGTACGACCTATAATGTGATTGAAAAGTGGTCTTAGGGAAATCTTCCTCGCGAATGCTCAACTGATGGTACCCCGATCTCAAGGTATTTTGGAGAAGTAATCCGCCCCTGTGAACTAGTCAAATAGGTCATAGATCATCGGCAACGAATATTTATTCCGTATCGTGACCTTTTTCATCTCCGTGTAATCTACACACAAGCGGGGCAAACTATCCCTCTTCTACCTAAATACATTAGCGCACCCCACGATGATGTACTCCACCGAATGAAAGCCTGACCAAAGTGCTTCTATATCTGCTCTCCAAACTCGAGGATCTCTGAAGGAGTCATATGGTAAGGTTCTTGGGCAATTGATCTCGAGCCCGTTGCTAAGTCTATGAGAAACTCAATCTCCCGTCTGAGTGGCAATTCGGGTATCTCTTAAAAAAGGTCCTCGAAGTCCCCCACAACAAGAATCGAGTCTAATGGAATGACAATATCCTTTGAGGTCTTCTCCTTAATATAATATAAGTTGGTGCGTGTCCCTCCCTCGGGAAGAGGCGTTGCCACAAGGAACATTTTCCGCCCTGGAATAGAGACCACAATGGTCTTTTCATAATAATCCACCATCGCCTTATATCTTGCCAACCAATCCATACCCAGAATCACATCGTAACCCTCCATATTTTACACAAAAAGGTCTGCCGATAACCTCAGTCTCCCTATAACAATATAGACTACTCTAAAAATTGAGTGTATCAGTAACCCACTACCCATTGGTGACTCTACACACATAAGGAGACTACTAGCGGTCTCTAATTTATCGATAGCTCTAGCAAATCTGATCTTAATAAAAGAGTGCAATGCCCCAGTATTAAACAGAATCCTACCTTCAGGCCCATGAATAGGAAACTTACCATCTATTATCGACGTGATGGTGGCATGGAAATGTCCCAGACGTTATACACAAACTCGTAGTGCATTTGTCCCTATTACTATTGAGGGGTTAGTGCTGCTGGGGGTAAAGGAACATACTTCCCCTGTTGTTGTGACCTGCCCTGTTATGGGAAATCTCTCCTCTTGTGACCCTGCAAGAAAAATATAAAACACTACCCTGGGAATACCTTGTGCTTCTGGCCCTGATGCTGCTGGCCCTACTGGCCTCCCCCAGATTTCCTTGGCCCTGACATCCCTGAGGAACCTGCTACTAATCGGTACCCTCTGATCGGTACCCTCCAGATCTAAATCTCTTGGGAGAGTTCCTCTGACCGCCTATCTACTGATGAGGTGCACCGCTTGCACAACCCCCATTTGCCTTGCCCTGCTGGCTAGGCTCACCTCTTCTCTTTCTTCCTTTTGCATGGAAGCGATGATCCTGACAGTGTAGTAGTGCTTCATTAACTACATTAGTATATGTCACCAATGCAGGGTTACTGATCAAATGCTGCCTTATCTTCCAGGCCAAACTGTTCATGAACTTGGTTTCCTTCCTCTCATCGGTGCGCACCTCGTTGGGGCATAAGATTAGCCGGACGGGTGACATCTTCCTTATACTCGGCTACTAAGCGATCACCCTGTGTTACCTCCCAAAATTTCTTATTCATCTCTATCTCAACTGCAGGAAAAAAGTATTTGTAGTCAAACTGCACACAGAACTCGGTAATAGTCATCAAGTCTCTCTCCTCAGCGGTAGTCATCGACTCCCACCACTGTAGTGCCGCTCCAGCCAACCTAAACATAGTTACGTGTGTTTCTATGCCTCAGTAAACTCCACCATGCGCAGATGGCACTAAATGTTCTTCTTCCACCAACATGCCTCATTCACATCAGAGCTACCTTGAGACTTGAGCGGTTGGCCTTTCTAAAATGTCTCATTCACCCTCTTCCATGTAGATGGCTTCGGTTGGGCCTAAATCACAGGTGCCACTAGTGGCTGGGCCTGAGCTTGTGGGAAACGGACTGCCATAGCTATCATGATTGCATTGACTTCTTAGGCCACTATCTCTACCACGTGCGCAGTCAAAATCATCCCTGGTGGTGGCTGGGATGGCAGTACCTAATGCAAGAATAATAAAGAAAAATATAAGTATTGAGAATCATAACCAAATGTCCTAGTCGCATGGATAACACGAAATGAATTGGATTCAAACACACCAATATTCCACACAAAATGTGAAAACCTAAAATGCACATAAATCGAAAATATTTTTTAGTTTAAAAAATTTTCAAAAGAAAAGTCTATTTGAAAAACAAACTGACACATAGGACAAATAATATCTTTTTGTGTTTTTATTTATGACCTAATAAATAAAAATAAATAAAAATACAAACAAAACTAAAACAACATATAAGTAACAAACATGCATAACATGAAGTGGAAAAGCTAGTGTACACAAATATGCAAGCAATCACCCATAATAAATAGCATGTGAAGAGTCATGTGCAGGCATGTGAGAATTAACTAGTCTAACATTTGGCGACTCCAAAACCAATTTCCTTAGACAAATAAGTGAATACTTAACTCATCGAGTTTTAGGAACCATGGGGAAAGAAGCATCAACTTCCTTAGGTCTTTTCTAAGATCATATACCATCTTATAACCTCAAAATCCTAGACTCAAGAAAAGAATTATACTCTTCAAGCGTTAGGGACTCCTAATTAAAAATTTTAATCATTCCTTGAATTTTATCTCACTCCCCATTAATACAAGCGAAATTATCCCAAAGAGTCTTTTTACATTCCCTTAAATCATTAATCATTCTAACATTATCCTCAATTGAACATTCATTAATAATGGAAATTTTAGAGTCTTCTAATGCTTTCTATAAAAACTAGACTCCATCCTCACTCTCTTTATTGGACACTTATAAAATTATAAAATCATGATTTATGTCCATGAGCTTCTCACATAGAAATCCCTTTAAGTTTGAACAGTTTACAAAAATTTAATTACACCTTTTGAATGAGAATTATCTTTTTCAACAATTCTAAGTCTTTTTGCAAACTTCAAATTCACAAGAGATATTGTTTTAGCATGTCTATGAAGCTTATCATACTCATCTCGAATATGAAAGACATTATAATCTCAAAACTAATCGAACAACTTATCCCAATGATGACTCATCAAGAGAAAAAAAATAAAGCAAACATGAGAGATAAACAAACCAACCTCAATAACACAAAAATAAGAATCTACACAATAACTTAGTGTAACCTAACTCTGATAACAATTTAAGAAGGCCCTACGATACTTAGGTAGGAATGATCATAAACAAAAAATCAATTTTTATATTTTTCAAATATAAAGAATTAAACATAAACTAATAAAATCAAATAAAAGTTATTCACCAAATTAAGCTGTTTGTTGTGAAAAATTAATTTGCCCAATTTTTTTTAACCTAAAATATGCATATAGTTGATAAGCAGATAAAATAAGTAATACAATCGCACAACACGTTGATGTATGAGGAAAACCCACAACACAAAATACCTCGGACGATCCAATCTCGCAATTCACTATGATACTGAATTACACAAGTTGAAATCTTACTTACTCAACGACTAGATCCACACAAGCCTTGACTCATCTTTAATCTTCAACCGCTCCTCCATAATAACAACGCAGTAATCTACCTATGCAAATTCCACAACATGTGGGCCCACGCACACCTCGGTATACACCGATCAAGGCTCCACAAACGACTGCGAATTGGGCCACAAAATCCACCACTTTTACACCACAACACCACAAAACACGAATTCCACCATGTGTAAACCGTAAATACGGAGTCTAGCACAAGGAAATAATTCTAAAAAATATTTAGAGAATAAACTTGGTGCCCATAATAGGATATTCAATGCATATCTAAGATGAATCTTGGATCCTAAACTTCTTGGGTGAAAAGAATGATTTCGGGGATGTTTTCGGATGAGTTAAGAAATCATAATATAAGAATTTCACTCTCTATAAGATGGTTCCCTGAAGTTCTTATTTCATAGAAATCGTTTAAAAGGATAAGGATCAAAGAGTTGTGAAAAAGTAAATTTTAGAAAAACTTTACCCCCTCGTTAGATATCTCATATGATCTTGTTCTAATGAGGTACCTGTTCTATTTAAAAAAGCGTATAATGAGATATCTAACGAGAAAATAACAAAGCCAAGCATAGGGTCATTAGATATCTCGTTGGATCTTGCTATACCTAGGTACTTGTTATCGCTAGAACATCTTATAATGAGATATCTAACGAGAAAACAACAAAGTCTAATTTTTAATTGTTTGAAGTTTAGTTTGATCATAATTCTAATGAGGTTCTGAAAAATCACTTTAAAAATATTTTAAAACAATTTTATAAAATCCTAAGACCCAATAATAAAATCTCAAATGCTCAAAATATTTACACAATCAAACCTGAGACATCCTAAAAAAGTGAAGATGAAAACGAGAACGAAACACATCACGATAATATAATCTCTGATGTTTTACCACTATGTCTTCATCCAAGCGTGTCAAAAACTTGAAGGCAGAACATAATCTTTAACCTATGACTCAAAATGTCTTGTCCAAAATTAAGCCACTAAATAAAAATTTACTCAATTGGAAATTTGTCCTTAGAAATTCGAATACTTTTAACCTTCCCCCCAACTCTCCATTTATAACTATTAGGAATTTCTAGGACTTAGAATTTAAGGCATAGGTAATTATGACAAAGAACTGCCACTATAGTACAAGGGTTGAGTGTCAACGAAAAAGGTGGTGGACGTAATTGTTATTAGAAGAATTAAATTCGTTTGCAGTGTATAAGACAAACTATAATGGGTCAGCGGGGGTTGATAGAATGGCGTTTGTACTTTTTGCCAACCTATTAGATTCATCTAAGAAGCCTTGACCAGATTTTCTAAGTAATCCTAAGCTTAAGAATTGTACTATACATTACTTAAGTTGTTCGGACCTTATGAAAATGATCCTAAATTCATATGTTTCCTTGACATCATAGTTAAAGTATACCCTTTCTCATAATGAGGTTTCCTTAATCTTTTCTCTCTAATTTCCCAAGATATGACGCGGAATAATGTACTAGAAGTGCCTGGATGATCTTATGACACTTGATTATATAGTGTGCAGGGAGACTGAGGTCCTTTATTAGTGATGCAATATGATTAGTCACGAATATTGTATCATATCTCCCGTATTAGTTATACATTCGAGCATAATTGTTGCCTTTAATTCCTTGTATTTGAGCTCTCGTATTATGTAACCTTTTTTCTCAGTGTGTGTAATACCCTCGCGAATATTTTATTTAATTTTTTTTTAAAATTTTAAGGAAGTGATATTTGATGATAATTGCAGGAAAGTTGTGGGTAAAAAACTAGAATTTGGAGCAAATGATAAGAAATGAGGGATCGAACAAGATTGAGGTCGTTTGAACGAGGTTTAAACCTCGTTCGAAGTAAGAGATCGAGTGAGGTCCCACTGAATAACACTTCTAGGTCACATGAAGGTTGTTAGAAGCCATAACTCAAACGACATGAACTTGTCATTCGAACAAGGTTCAATGTCGTTCGAATGGCGTGCTTTAAAATTTTTTGATCTGACTTGGTCTTGTGTGTTGTCAAATTGTTTTCCCTTGAATATTTGAGTTATAGACATCTAGTAAGTCCGAACGGGTAAAAATGGGCATTTTTGTATTTTTAGGGTTTTTATAAGGGCTGATTTGGTTCATTTGGGTATTTTGAAGTTGAAAGAAGATGAGAGAGTGATAGAGGTTATCTTCCACCATGATAAAGCTTCTCTCCACCAAAAATCACCCTAAACAACCTTATTCTTCTAGCCTTTAATGACATTTAAGCCTACAACACACATTTCCACCATTGTCGAAGTCGAGCTACGGAGTTAGAAGAAGTGTTGGAGAATTTTTGGAGAAGATGATGGAACCTTTCATGGAGTTTAAAGGGATTTTTTGGCTTGGAAGCTTAAATGGACCATGTCGGAGAATGCATTTGGTAACCCTTTGAGGCCACCTTTAGAGGTGGAGATTGCTCTTTCTACACACACCATCTTACCACCATTTGAAGCCTTTAGAGGTGGGAACAACATACTCTTAGATTAAGACTCTATTTCATGCATTTGTGGTCCTGATTGTTAGAATATTAAGAATATAATGATTATGAACTAGTGATGGGTTTTCTAGCAGAATAAACTTTTCAAAGTTTTCTTGGAATAAATGGGATTTTTATGTAAATTGTATGCTTAAGTTGGTGCTAAACATTTTGGTGGAATAAAAATGTTTTATATTTATATTTTTATCTTGCCGAAGATATTTGGTAAATTAAGTTTGATTTCTTGCAAAGATGAAGACTTTATAAAAGAATGGGACATTGATTTGAGTTTTAAGAAATGAAATGTCCTATGGACTAAAAAATGTATATTTTGCAAGTATTATGAATTTCTAGAGTGAAATGCATGTTTAACCCATTTAATAGGATGTTAGGATTTAAAATTCATTTTTTTATGTATATACACTTGTAGTACTTTTATAATAAATATGTGACAAGTTTAAAGGAGTTTTTGTTGTGTTTAAATAAGAAATAAGAAGAATAGAAAATATAATCTTCAAAGTTTGTGACAAAGGGGTTTAAAGTATAGTGAATATAAGGTCGTAAGAATACATGTATCGCTTAAAAGGAAATGCTATTTTCTTAGTCTTTAAGAGTAATTATATTTGTTAAATAAAGAGAGTAAAGAATCGTCTAATTTTAAAATATGATTAGTAAATGTGTTTGAAAAATGTTAATGGCTAAACATTGGAAAGTTGGTGTGTGTGTGTGTGTGTGTGTGTGTGTGTGTGTGTGTGTGTGTGTAACTTAATAATGTTTTGGAAGATTAACACTTATGAAATTGGATAGGAGGTAATGGAATAAAGAGGTTTTTAACTTGAGAAGAATGACACTTCTAATGTTAAAAAGGCTCGAAAGTGTTGAAAGCATTTGAGAAGTAATGTGAATAACTAAAATGTGTTTTGAATAAAACAACACTTGTAAAATGGAGGAAAATGACAACTTTGGAAACAAATGGGTAAAATTGTAATTTGACTTAAAGTGGAACTTTTTTATGAAATCAAAATATTGGAAACGGTGTTACACAAATCGGTCCTAAATGAGTATGATTTTTGAACAAAGTCAAAGTTAAAGAGTATAGGACATGAAATGATAATTTCAAAGTGTAACACCAATTAGGGTGAAGCCCTCGAGTTGTCTTTGATCGGGTAAAAAGGAAATGAAGGAATAATGTGGACATTTATAAAATGTTAAAACACATAAAAAGAACTCGGATTACACAGGAATAGTTAAGGAGGGCCCAAATCCTAGGTTAAAACCCAAAACCACTAGCCAGAGTATATGGTGTCATCGCTGATGGTGTGGATCCCATTAAAGTACACGATTTATTGGAAGATTCCGATAATAAGATAAAGTAATAAGGAAAATTTTAACGAATGGTTTGTGTGGTTAAATGTATTAGGACAACCTAACTTGAATGAATTAATGAATATTCCGGTAAATAATAAAATGGGCAAGGAAGGTGTAAATTGACTAATGTCCATAAATTAAATGAAAGGAAAAGTGTAATGGTAAATGGGTGAGTTAGGAAACCTAACAAGGTATAACCATGATTGACACAAGGGAGTTTTGTGAAAAGGTTTTCCAAATGTTAAAGAAGTTTCGTCTAACACAGTGTTAGTATGTGTTGAAAGAGGTTATTTTCAGTCAAAATACTATTGTGCATTGTTTTAAATGGAAAGGGAAATTCGCGGTCAAGAAATGGTTTATTATAAAGAAAGTGTATTGGTTTCAAGTATTTAACCATGTGTGTTAAATAGAAGGATAAATTCCAAGTTACGAAAGAAGAAGTCATTTATGAGATTGAGGTAAATTAATCGGGATACATAATGTTTTTGGAAGTAAAATGGTTTCATGCATTAAATATATATATTCACAGACACACAAGGTAGTTGCATTTTCACGCAGGTATAACGTGTTAGAGTCTCCTTTCTACCATTGATTTCTATACTGCATTTTTTATATATTCTCACTCGGCATTGGCTCACACCTTCATCTTTGTTAGAACAGATGGGGTGCAAGTTTGTATTTGAGAGAGTTATGCAGGTAAGTATTCTATTTAATTTTATTTTAGTACCTCTGTATGCTTGGACTTCGGGGATGCATCCCATGGGTGCCCCACGTAGTTTGAACTGGAATATGGAATCACATGCTACAAAAGTGAAACGTTAATTAAAATAAAACTGGCCTAGCAACATTATATAGGTTATCTCTGTAATAACCCGCGTAATTTTGGGTATATTTTTATAAATATTTTAGAAACATAAAGGAAAATAAATTTTGATATTTAATTATTTTTATTGTTCAAATATGTTGGATATTATTTTTAAAGACGAGATTTTCAATAGGTTTTGAAATCGATGTTAAAATGGATTTTAAAATGATTTTTTTAATGTTTATCCCTTGGTATATTTTAAGTCGGCCGAATAAGATTTCTGGAGGGATCGACCGATCGACCCCCTAGATCATCGGCAATGAATATTTATTCTGTATCGTGACCTTTTTCATCTCCGTGTAATCTACACACAAGCGGGGCAAACTATCCCTCTTCTACCTAAATACATTAGCGCACCCCACGATGATGTACTTCACCGAATGAAAGCCTGACCAAAGTGCTTCTATATCTGCTCTCCAAACTCGAGGATCTCTGAAGGAGTCATATGGTAAGGTTCTTGGGCAATTGATCTCGAGCCCGGTGCTAAGTCTATGACAAACTCAATCTCCCGTCTGAGTGGCAATTCGGGTATCTCTTAAAAAAAGTCCTCGAAGTCCCCCACAACAAGAATAGAGTCTAATGGAATGACAATATCCTTTGAGGTCTCCCCCTTAATATAATATAAGTTGGTGCGTGTCCCTCCCTAGGGAAGAGGCGTTGCCAAAAGGACCATTTCCCGCCCTGGAATAGAGACCACAATGGCCTTTTCATAATAATCCACCATCGCCTTATATCTTGCCAATCAATCCATACCCAGAATCACATCGTAACCCTCCATATTTTACACAAAAAGGTCTGCCGATAACCTCACTCTCCCTATAACAATATAGACTCCTCTACAAATTGAGTGTATCCGTGCCCCACTACCCATTGGTGACTCTACACACATAAGGAGACTACTAGCGGTCTCTAATTTACCGATAGCTCTAGCAAATCTGATCTTAATAAAAGAGTGCAATGCCCAGTATTAAACAGAATCCTACCTTCAGTCCCATGAATAGGAAACTTACCATCTATTATCGACGTGTTGGTGGCATGGAAATGTCCCAGACGTTATACACAAACCCGTAGTGCATTTTTCCCTATTACTATAGAGGGGTTAGTGCTGCTGGGGGTAAAGGAACGTACTTCCCCTGTTGCTGTGACCTGCCATGTTATGGTAAATCTCTCCTCTTGTGACCCTGCAAGAAAAATATAAAACACTACCCGGGGAATACCTTGTGCTTCTGGCCCTGATGCTGCTGGCCCTACTGGCCTCCCCCTAATTTCCTTGGCCGTGACATCCCTGAGGAACCTGCTACTGATCGGTACCCTCCAGATCTAAATCTCTTGGGAGAGTTCCTCTAACCACTTATCTACTGATGAGGTGCACCGCTTTCACAACCCCCATTTGCCTTACCCTGCTGGTTAGGCTCACCTCTTCTCTTCCTTCCTTTTGCATGGAAGCGATGATCCTGACAGTGTAGTAGTGCTTCATTAACTACATTAGTATATGTCACCAATGCAGGGTTACTGATCAAATGCTGCCTTATCTTCCAGGCCAAACTGTTCATGAGTTTAGTTTCTTCCTCTCATCGGTGCGCACCTCGTTGGGGCATAAGATTAGCCGGACGGGTGACATCTTCCTTATACTCGGCTACTAAGCGATCACCCTGTGTTACCTCCCAAAATTTCTTATTCATCTCTATCTCAACTGCAGGAAAAAAGTATTTGTAGTCAAACTGCACACAGAACTCGGTAATAGTCATCAAGTCTCTCTCCTCAGCAGTAGTCATCGACTCCCACCACTGTAGTGCTGCTCCATCCAACCTAAACATAGTTACGTGTGTTTCTATGCCTCAGTAAACTCCACCATGCGCAGATGGCACTAAATGTTCTTCTTCCACCAACATGCCTCATTCACATCAGAGCTACCTTGAGACTTGAGCGGTTGGCCTTTCTAAAATGTCTCATTCACCCTCTTCCATGTAGATGGCTTCGGATGGGCCTAAATCACAGGTGCCACTAGTGGCTGGGCCTGAGGTTGTGGGAAGCGGACTGCCATAGCTATCATGATTGCATTGACTTCTTAGGCCACTATCTCTACCACGTGCGCAGTCAAAATCATCCCTGGTGGTGGCTGGGATGGCAGTACCTGATGCAAGAATAATAAAGAAAAATCTAAGTATTGAGAATCATAACCCAATGTCCTAGTCGCATGGATAACACGAAATGAATTGGATTCAAACACACCAATATTCCACACAAAATGTGGAAACCTAAAATGCACATAAATCGAAAATATTTTTTAGTTTTAAAATTTTTCAAAAGAAAAGTTCATTTTAAAAACAAACTGACACATAGGACAAATAAGATCTTTTTGTGTTTTTATTTATGACCTAATAAATAAAAATAAATAAAAATACAAACAAAACTAAAACAACATATAAGTAACAAACATGCATAACATGAAGTGGAAAAGCTAGTGTACACAAATATGCAAGCAATCAACCATAATAAATAGCATGTGAAGAGTCATGTGCAGGCATGTGAGAATTAACTAGTCTAACATTTGGCGACTCCAAAACCAATTTCCTTAAACAAATAAGTGAATACTTAACTCATCGAGTTTTAGGAACCATGGGGAAAGAAGCATCAACTTCCTTAGGTCTTTTCTAAGATCATATACCATCTTATAACCTCAAAATCCTATTCTCAAGGAAAGAATTATACTCTTCAAGCGTTAGGGACTCCTAATTAAAAATTTTAATCATTCCTAGAATTTTATCTCACTCCCCATCAATACAAGCGAAATTATCCCAAATAGTCTTTTTACATTCCCTTAAATCATTAATCATTCTAACATTATCCTCAATTGAACATTCATTAATAATGGAAATTTTAGAGTCTTCTAATGCTTTCTATAAAAACTAGACTCCATCCTCACTCTCTTTATTGGACACTTATAAAATTCTAAAATCATGATTTATGTCCATGAGCTTCTCACATAGGAAATCCCTTTAAGTTTGAACAGTTTACAAAAATTTTATTACATCTTTAGAATGAGAATTTTCTTTTTCAACAATTCTAAGTCTTTTTGCAAACTTCAAATTCACAAGAGATATTGTTTTAGCATGGCTATGAAGCTTATCATACTCATCTCGAATATGAAAGACATTATAATCTCAAAACTAATCGAACAACTTATCACAATGATGACTCATCAAGAGAAAAAAAATAAAGCAAACATGAGAGATAAACAAACCAACCTCAATAACACAAAAATAAGAATCTACACAATAACTTAGTGTAACCTAACTCTGATAACAATTTAAGAAGGCCCTACGATACTTAGGTAGGAATGATCATAAACAAAAAATCAATTTTTATATTTTTCAAATATAAAGAATTAAACATAAACTAATAAAATCAAATAAAAGTTATTCACCAAATTAAGCTGTTTGTTGTGAAAAATTAATTTGCCCAATTTTTTTTTTAACCTAAAATATGCATATAGTTGATAAGCAGATAAAATAAGTAATACAATCGCACAACACGTTGATGTATGAGGAAAACCCACAACACAAAATACCTCGGACGATCCAATCTCGCAATTCTCAATGATACTGAATTACACAAGTTGAAAGCTTACTTACTCAACGACTAAATCCACAGAAGCCTTGACTCATCTTTAATCTTCAACCGCTCCTCCATAATAACAACGCAGTAATCTACCTATGCAAATGCCACAACATGTGGGCCCACACACACCTCGGTATACACCGATCAAGGCTCCACAAACGTCTGCGAATTGGGCCACAAAATCCACCACTTTTACACCACAACACCACAAAACACAAATTCCCCCATGTGTAAACCGTAAATACGGAGTCTAGCACAAGGAAATAATTCTAAAACATATTTAGAGAATAAACTTGGTGCCCATAATAGGATATTCAATGCATATCTAAGATGAATCTTGGATCCTAAACTTCTTGGGTGAAAAGAGTGATTTCGGGGATGTTGTTGTAATACCCCGTATTTTTGGTGATATTTATTTTTGGGATTAATTAATTAAATGAGAATTAATTGGGAATTAATCCGGATGAAATACTAGCGAGATGTGAGTTGGTATTTGACTATATTGAGTATATATGATGATATATGAATATTGAATTATGGAATTTGTCGTGAGATTGATATACGGCAATTTGGACATTTTATTGGGACACGTGAGACAGTCGCGTCAGGATATAATTATTTTAATTATAAAAGTGAAATTAAATTCTATTAACCGTATGGTCGTTTTGAGTGCGCCAACGCGTCCGGAAGGGTCGAAATAATCAGAAAACACTAGCCGGGGGTTTAGTTTGGGTCCTGGGGTATTTTTAGGCCATACCGGCAACATATAGGGGTAGTTTGGTAATTTGGCATTTTTGAGAATTAAAAGTGACGAAAATTAGTAAATTATATCTGATGTGGATTTGACCCACTAAACCACTAACCAACTCATTTTTAACCTAATAGGCTACGTAGGTTATTAGAATTAGGTTTCTAATTTTTCCCAAAACAAACCCTAGCCACCATAGCCATTGGAGAAGAAAGCTTAGAGAGGGAGAGAAAGAGGAGAATTTTGCAGAGAGAGCGAGAGAGAGAACCTCATCAAATCGTCATCAAAATCAGAGATTAAATCAAGGCAAGTGATTTAATTCCGTTTAATTCAGAGAATGTTTCTTCCATGTTAGATAATTCTAAGATTTACATTTGTTTTTGAAAGTTAATGAAAAACCCATGAGTTTGGAATTAGAATACTATATTTTGAGGAAAGGATTGCATGTAGAATCGTATTTAGAGGACTAATCTGATGTTGATATATCTTGCAAGAAACAAAAACGGATTTAATTGGATAAATTAAAGACTTAAAATTTTAGGGTTTATGTTCTTGAAAAAAATTGGGGAAAAGTGTAGAGACTTGTGATTTAATGATGATTAGGACGAATTAATCCATTAAAACACGTTAGTATGTGATTATAATATGTTTAGGATTGATTAGAGACCTTAAAACATTGTTGGGATGAATTTTAGAGGAGAATTGAGGAGTAGAAATTGGTGAAAAAACGAAAGTAGAAATTCTGGGCTCGAAACTGGTCGTTCGTTAGAAGGCCTTCCCAGGTCGTTCGAACGAGCTCATTCGAACGAGCTTCTAACGAGTTGACCAGTTACTTCTAACGAGGGGAAATTTCGTTCGATACCTTCGTTCGAACGAGATGTCGTTAGAAGGTACAGTTCGTTCGAACGAACTGAATCTCGTTCGAACGAGACTTCTAACGAGCTGGAAGTTTAGGCCTTTTGGGCCTGTTTTGATTTTGGGAGTCCCGTAAACTTGTTCGAGGATAGAGATAACATTCCTTTGATGATGTACTGGTATACTTGGGACATTTGGGATATTATGAGGAGTAAATTATATAATTATGGAACGAATCAAATAAACACTTTGAGTCGAGACGTGGGTGCCTACTACGATGTGGGAATAAATTATGGCGTGTATAATTATGAACCGGGAGTATTTAAATTGTATAAATTATAGGATGGTACGAGAATGCGATAAGTACTACAACTAAACTACGGTGATTACTAAGATGCATGTTTACTTAGTATTGATATATGATTTGTGTGTATGACATACCTACCATACTTGCTATCACGGGAGGTTTGCGTTCGCTTAGGACCCTCTAATCCTTGTGTGCCTACGGGGGGGATTTAGACTGGTACCTCGAGAACATAGGTCAGAGAAGGAATTATTGAGATATTAATAAGTCTGCTGATCGTGGGACCGTAGGTATGTGCGTGACCCATGTGATGTGACTATGTTCGCCTCCACTGTTTGTGATTTGTGTTATCTGAACTATTCCTGAGAGATTCGGAATACTTGATTCCTTATGTACATGATGTACCAGGATGGATAGCAGAGTATGTGTACACCGCAGCTTAGTCTCGGGGTGCTTATATTGTATATTTATGTTGTGGAAAATATACACTTAATAAAATGGGAACTTTCTTACGGTATCGTGTGTACAACTATGGAATAACATAAAAGGGATAATCTATAATGAGTTGTATTACTTTTATATGAGAACCTGAATTTACGTTAAGCCCCCTATTTTATTGCGATCGTTATAATGTTAATGGGAACCGAGTAATAAGGGTAGAACCTATCGCAGTCTAGCTAGATACGATGTCACTTAGCTAGGGGTTTGTGTCATTTTAGATGGGTACTTACGTTAGGAGTGCACAGTTAGACGAGAGGTGAGAATTTCATGTGAGTGCACGTCCTAACATGTACTCTACATTTAATGTTTTAAATGTTTTTAAAGCACTTGCAGGTTTTTAACATATCTCCACATTCGGGCTCTGACCCGTTTGCTTTCAAATCTATTTTCTTGTAAAACCATTTTTAGGTGCCCAGCCACAAGGACACCACGCATAGGATTCTCATTCCGATGACGAGGTGTAGCTGTTTGTGGAAGTTACAGGGATTTGCTTTTAGACGCTTCTATCATTTGGATTCCATGTTCAGTATTCCTCAGTTGTAGGGCATGTCGCCCAAATTCTATTAGAGACAAGTCCATTTTAGTTTTTCAGACTTTGGCATGTATTAATTCAGTATTTCGTATTTTGTTACTTATTTCAGTTGTGGGATTTGTTGTGACGAGTTTTTCCTCCAGATTTATTTATATCATACGATGGTTATTCTATTATTTCGTTATGGTGAATGGTGATATTATTCTTGCTTTAAATCTTTTACTGCATGTTATTCAGACTTTAATTAAAATTTGATGACTTACTTTTTAAATACTAGGTGGGTAGTAATAATAAAATGCTTTCGACAGTGATGCTATTAACTGAGACAACTTGACATTTTGATTTAATTTAATAAAGGAGTAGCTACCCGGTATTTAATTAGTCGGGGTGTCAGAGGTGGTATCAGAGCATCAGGTTCTAGTGTCCTTTAGGATTTGTACGGCTATTATGTTTCCGCTAAGTTTTCTTTGATATAGAGCCCTATATTTTAGGAATGTTGTACTCTTTTTGTGTATGCTTCGTTCTTCAGCTATTTTAAGTTTATAAACTGTGAACTTATAAACTTTATTCTTATTTCAGATGCCTCCACGACGTGCACGACGAGTTCCCAGGGATGCAATGCCAGAACCCCAGCCCGCTCCAGTTCAGGGCATGATGAACGCCGCTGAGGTTGCAGCCATTGTAGCCCAAGCGGTAAATGCCGCAATTGCCGTATTTCAGCAGGCACCACCTCAGGCGCCGGTTGCCGCGCCAGTACAGGCAAATGCATTCCCGTCTGCTTGGGAACGTGTACGTGACGCTTTTCAGAAATCGCATCCGCCAGAGTTTGCAGGTAGCTCAGATGTGGTAGTCTCGAGCCAGTGGAGGAAGGATATGCAGAGGCACTTGAGGATGTATGAGTGCACGGATGTTAAGAAGCAGGTGCTAGCTACTTTCAAGCTAGTTGGATCTGCACTACAGTGGTGGGAGTCTATTACCACCGTGGAGGAGAGGGATACTCTCACTATTCAGGAATTTTGGGTGCGGTTCGACCGCAAGTACTTTTTGTCAGCTGTTCACACGGAAATGAGGAGGAAACTGATGAATCTGAAGTAAGAGGGTAAGACCGTGGCCGAGTATGAGTCCGAGTTCACGAATCTGTTAAACATCGTTCCGGATGAGATACCGACAGAAAAGAAGAAGATTGAGAAATTCACCGACGGGTTGACATGGAGGATCCGTCAGCATCTGTTAGGGAACCTTTCGTTGGCCACTTATTCTGATGTGGTTAATGCTGCTTTGTTACACTTCCAGGATCACCGCTTTCATATGGCTGAGGGCAAGAGATCGGGAGAGTCTAGCCATCCGGGCAGGACTGGAGGACATGGTGCCGGTGGGGCACAATCTGTTCAGGGGCATAGATAGGGTGAGCAGGGTTCTCAATAGGGGGATCAGAAGAGGTTCAGATCAGGGAATTACAGGCATGGACAGGGAGGTTTCCGTCAGGGCCATCAAGGTCCAAACGGCCATCAGGGCCAACAGGGGCAGAATGGGCAGCAGTTTCAGTAGGGCCAAGGGAGGAATGGTAACGACCACCAGGGTTGGGGACAGCAGGGACAGAGAGGAGGGAACTTCCCAGGGAAGTGTTATGTTTGTGGCAAGACTGGCTATAAACGACAGGATTGTCCTGATAGGGGCAGGGACCCATAGCAGCAGCAGCAGGGTGCTCGCCAGGAAGCGCAGAGGCCTATGTTTCCCGCCGCTCTCCCCGCACCGCCACAGATGGTAGCATTGCCACCCATTCCTGCAGTCCCAGCTCAGCGGGGGCAGCTACAATATGGACGTGTCTACAACGTCCACCAGGCAGCAGTTCCACAGGCACCGCCCGCGATTGAGGGTACGTTTCCTATCCATGGCACTATGGGTCGGGTATTGTTTGATATGGGGGCTACACATTGTTTTATAGCTACACATTTCGCGAAGGCTTTAGGGTTGTTAGCCACAGCGGAGAGCACAATGACGTGTGTCGACTCACCATTGGGTAATGGGTCACTTATATTCTTTATATGCCGGGGAGTGGGGGTAGAGATTGGTGGTTTGGTATTACCTGCAGACATGTTGGTATTAGATATGCATGTGCATGATGTGATTATCGGTATGGATTGGCTCGTAGCTTATAGGGCCATGATTGAATGCTTCAGCGGGAGCATTGTTTTTGCCATTTCGGGGCAAGAGATGTTTGTAGTGGCGATGCCTCGCCCAGAGGGAGGTTCGACCGCTCATCTGTATTACATAGAGGAGGATACCTCTAAGGAGGTTGTGATTCCTTTAGATTCGATCCCAGTTGTCAGAGAGTATTCGGATGTGTTTCAGGAAATACCAGGCCTACCCCCCCAGTCGAGAGATAGACTTTGTTATAGACCTATTGCCAGATACGAGACCTATAGCACGTGCATCGTACCGTATGGCTCCGGCAGAGATGCGAGAGCTACGAGATCAGATAGAGCAGCTGTTAGGTCAGGGATTTATTCGCAGGAGTACCTCACCTTGGGGCGCTCCATTTTTGTTTGTGAAGAAGAGGGACGGTTCAATAAGATTGTGTGTGGACTACTGGGAGTTGAACAAGGTCACGATACGGAATAAGTATCCGTTACCTCAAATTGATGACCTATTTGACCAGTTGAGAGGAGCTTCTTTCTTCTCGGAGATTGATTTGAGATCGGGATACCATCAGTTGCGTATCAGGGAGGAGGATGTCTCGAAGACTGCGTTCTTAACAAGATATGGTTCTTACGAGTTTCGAGTTATGCCTTTTGGTTTGACCAACGCTCCAGTAGTGTTTATGGACTTGATGAATAGGGTGTTCAGAGAGTTCCTTGATCAGTTTGTCATTTTCTTCATTGATGATATTCTGGTTTACTCCCAGACAGAGGAGGAGCACGCCAAACATTTGAGGCAGGTTTTGCAGACGCTGCGTTAGAACGAACTGTATGCAAAGTTTGAGAAGTGCGGGTTTTGGTTAAAGGAGGTCCAGTTTTTGGGACACATTATTTCCGACCGGGGGATATCTATTGATCCGGGGAAGGTATCCGCGGTGAGGGAGTGGGGACAGCCCACGACACCGACTGAGATTCGTAGTTTCTTGGGCCTAGCAGGATACTACAGGAGATTCATTCGGGGATTTTCGAAGATAGCGGGTCCTTTGACACATCTGACTCGTAAAGGTGTGCCGTTCATTTGGAGTGATGCCTGTCAGTTGGCATTTGATGAGTTAAAGGACAAATTGACCTCAGCACCTGTGTTAGCATTGCCGAGACCGGGAGTTGAGTATTTGGTTTACACCGATGCGTCTTTGCAAGGACTTGGAGGTGTATTGCAGCAGGAGAGACAGGCCATAGCTTATGCTTCCCATAAGCTTAAGCCTCATGAGAAGAATTACCCCACGTATGATTTGGAGTTGGCGGCAGTGGTATTTGCCCTACGGATTTGGAGGCACTATCTTTTGGGGGAGAAGTTCCAATTGTTCATGGACCACAAGTCCCTACAGTACCTGTTCACGCAGAAGGAGTTGAACATGCGGCAAAGGAGGTGGCTTGAGTTTGTGAAGGACTACCAGTTCGATATCCAGTATCACCCGGGTAAGGCTAACGTGGTAGCAGACGCGTTAAGCCGTAGGCCAGCAAATGAGGTGGCAGGGGTGTGGAAGGCAAAGTGGAAGGAGTTGGGACACCAGGATGTAGTGGCCCGATCTTTCATATCTGTGATGACCGTTACACCGCAGATTGTCACGAAGGTAGTACGGGCACAGGCTAATGACTCGTTCTGTCAGGAGCAGATAGTTCGATTACTAGCAGAGGGAGACGAGTCCTATACTGTTAGCTCAGATGGGGGATTACGCTTCAATGGGAGATTGGTGGTTCCGGAAGGGGAGGAATTGCGACACAAGGTGATGGCAGAGTCGCACGGCTCACAGTTCGCGGTACATCCCGGAGGGGACAAAATGTACCAAGACATGAGATGCCAGTATTGGTGGAGAGGTATGAAGAGAGATATCACTGTGTTTGTTTCGAAATGCACCACTTGTCATCTAGTAAAAGTGGAACATCAGAGACCGACAGGACTTCTATAGCCGTTGGAGGTTCCGAGGTGGATGTGGGAGAGCATATCCATGGACTTTATCACGGGGTTGCCTACGTCGCAGAGGGGTCACAACTCCGTTTGGGTAATTGTGGACAGGTTGTCCAAAGTCGCTCACTTTTTACCCATAAGGACTGACTACACTACGGGACAGTATGCCCAGCTCTTCATTTCAGAGATTGTGAGACTTCACGGTGTGCCCCTAAATATCGTGTCTGACAGATATTCGTTTCGCAGTTTTGGGAGAGTTTCCAGGAGGCCATGGGCACGGAATTGCGGTTGAGTACGGCTTATCATCCGCAGACCGATGGGCAGACCGAGCGCACAAATCAGATGTTAGAGGACATGCTACGCATGTGCATTATTGACTTTGGAGGTGGATGGGAGCAATACCTTCCACTGGTAGAGTTTGCTTATAATAACTCCTACCAGTTCACTATTGGCATGGCTCCGTTTGAGGCGTTGTACGGTAGGCCTTGTCGTTCCCCAGCATGTTGGCTGGAGGTGGGGGACAACAAACTACTTGGGCCGGAAGTGATTCAGGGTACTTCAGCAAGGATTGAGTTGATTCGGAGTCGCATTCGGGTAGCTCAAGACCGGCAAAAGAGTTATGCTGATGCGAAGAGATCTTTCAGGGAGTTCCAAGTGGGGGACTAGGTTTTGCTCAGAGTATCCCCTATGAAGGGGATTATGCGTTTCGGGAAGAAGGGGAAGTTGGCACCGAGGTATGTGGGGTCGTTTCCTATTATTGAGCGGATTGGACCAGTTGCATATAGACTCGGGTTACCGGAGCATTTAAACCGGATTCACGATGTGTTTCATATTTCCTCGCTAAGGAAATATCTCAGAGACGATTTGGCTCATTCTCACATCGCTTTGGAGGAGATTGATCTACAGCCTGATAGCTCCTACGAGGAGGGGCCGATTGCTATTTTGGACCGAAGTGAGAGGAAGCTGCGGTCAAAGATAGTTCCGTTAGTGCATGTTCAGTGGCGACATCATAATGTCGAGGAGTCCACATGGGAACGCGAGGATGAGATGCGCGAACGTTATCCAGAGTTGTTTTTATCAGGTACTTTCTAGTTCCGAATTTCGGGATGAAATTCTGTTATTAGGGGGGGAGTATGCAATACCCCGTATTTTTGGCGATATTTATTTTTGGGATTAATTAATCAAATGAGAATTAATTGGGAATTAATCCGGATAAAATACTAGCGAGATGTGAGTTGGTATTTGACTATATTGATTATATATGATGATATATGAATATTGAATTATGAAATTTGTCATGAGATTGATATACGGCAATTTGGACATTTTATTGGGACGCGTGAGACAGTCGCGTCAGGATATAATTATTTTAATTATAAAAGTGAAATTAAATTTTATTAACTGTATGGTCATTTTGAGTGCGCCAACGCGTCCGGAAGGGTCGAGATAGTCAAAAAACACTAGCCGGGGGTTTAGTTTGGGTCCCGGGGCATTTTTAGGCCATACCGGCAATATATAGGGGTAGTTTGGTAATTTGGCATTTTTGAGAATTAAAAGTGACGAAAATTAGTAAATTATATCTGATGTGGATTTGACCCACTAAACGACTAACCAACTCATTTTTAACCTAATAGGCTACGTAGGTTATTAGAATTAGGTTTCTAATTTTTCCCAAAACAAACCCTAGCCACCATAGCCATTAGAGAAGAAAGCTTAGAGAGGGAGAGAAAAAGGAGAATTTTGCAGAGAGAGAGAGAGAGAACCTCATCAAATCATCATCAAAATCAGAGATTAAATCAAGGCAAGTGATTTAATTCCGTTTAATTCAAAGAATGTTTCTTCCATGATAGATAATTCTAAGATTTACATTTGTTCTTGAAAGTTAATGAAAAACCCATGAGTTTGGAATTAGAATACTATATTTTGAGGAAAGGATTGCATGTAGAATCGTATTTAGAGGACTAATATGATGTTGATATATCTTGCAAGAAACAAAAACGGATTTAATTGGATAAATTAAAGACTTAAAATTTTAGGGTTTATGTTCTTGAAAAAAATTGGGGAAAAGTGTAGAGACTTGTGATTTACTGATGATTAGGACGAATTAATCCTTTAAAACACGTTAGTATGTGATTATAATATGTTTAGGATTGATTAGAGACCTTAAAACATTGTTGGGACGGATTTTAGAGGAGAATTGAGGAGTAGAAATTGGTGAAAAAACGAAAGTAGAAATTCTGGGCACGAAACTGGTCGTTCGTTAGAAGGCCTTCCCAGGTCGTTCGAACGAGCTCATTCGAACGAGCTTCTAACGAGTTGACCAGTTGCTTCTAACGAGGGGAAATTTCGTTCGATACCTTCGTTCGAACGAGATGTCGTTAGAAGGTACACTTCGTTCGAACGAACTGAATCTCGTTCGAACAGCCTCGTTCGAACGAGACTTCTAACGAGGTGGAAGTTTAGGCCTTTTGGGCCTGTTTTTATTTTGGGAGTCCCGTAAACTTGTTCGAGGATAGAGATAACATTCCTTTGATGATGTACTGGTATACTTGGGACATTTTGGATATTATGAGGAGTAAATTATATAATTGTGGAACGAATCAATTAGACACTTTGAGTCGAGACGTGAGTGCCTACTACGACGTGAGAATAAATTATGGCGTGTATAATTATGAACCGGGAGTATATAAATTGTATAAAATATAGGATGGTACGAGAATGCGATAAGTACTACAATTAAACTACGGCGATTACTAAGATGCGTGTTTACTTAGTATTGATATATGATTTGTGTGTATGACATACCTACCATACTTGCTATCACGGGAGGTTTGCGTTCGCTTAGGACCCTCTAATCCTTGTGTGCCTACGGGGGGGATTTAGACTGGTACCTCGAGAACATAGGTCAGAGAAGGACTTATTGAGATGTTAATAAGTCTGCTGATCGTGGGAGCGTAGGTATGTGCGTGACCTATGTGATGTGACTGTGTTCGCCTCTACTGTTTGTGATTTGTGTTATCTGAACTATTCCTGAGAGATTCGGAATACGTGATTCCTTATGTACATGATGTACCGGGATGGATAGCAGAGTATGTGTACACCGCAGCTTAGTCTCGGGGTGCTTATATTGTATATTTATGTTGTGGAAAATATACACTTAATAAAATGGGAAATTTCTTATGGTATCGTGTGTACAACTATGGAATAACATAAAAGGGATAATCTATAATGAGTTGTATTACTTTTATATGAGAATCTGAATTTTCGTTAAGCCCCCTATTTTATTGCGGTCGTTATAATGTTAATGGGAACCGAGTAATAAGGGTAGAACCTATGACAGTCTAGCTACATACGATGTCACTTAGCTAGGGGTTTGTGTCATTTTAGATGGGTACTTACGTTAGGAGTGTACAGTTAGACGAGAGGTGAGAATTTCATGTGAGTGCACGTCCTAACATGTACTCTGCATTTAATGTTTTAAATGTTTTTAAAGCACTTGCAGGTTTTTAACATATCTCCACATTCGGGCTCTGACCCGTTTGCTTTCAAATCTATTTTGTTGTAAAACCATTTTTAGGGGCCCAGCCACAAGGACACCACGCATATGATTCTCATTCCGATGATGAGCTGTAGCTGTTTGTGGAAGTTACAGGAATTTGCTTTTAGACGCATCTATCATTTGGATTCCATGTTCAGTATTCCTCAGTTGTAGGGCATGTTGCCCAAATTCTATTAGAGACATTTCCATTTTAGTTTTTCAGACTTTGGCATGTATTAATTCAGTATTCAGTATTTCGTTACTTATTTCAGTTGTGGGATTTGTTGTGAGGAGTTTTTCCTCCGGATTTATTTATATCATGTGATGGTTATTCTATTATTTCGTTATGGTGAATGGTGATATTATTCTTGCTTTAAATCTTTTACTGCATGTTAATCAGACTTTAATTAAAATTTGATGACTTACTTTTTAAATACTAGGTGGGTAGTAATAATAAAATGCTTTCGACAGTGATGCTATTAACTGAGCCAACTTGGCATTTTGATTTAATTTAATAAAGGAGTAGCTACCCGGTATTTAATTAGTCGGGGTTTCACAGTTTTTGGATGAGTTAAGAAATCATAATATAAGAATTTAACTCTCTACAAGATGGTTCCCTGAAGTTCTTATTTCGTAGAAATCGTTTAAAAGGATAAGGATCAAAGAGTTGTGAAAAAATAAATTTTAGAAAAACTTTACCCCCTCGTTAGATATCTCATTAGATAGTGTTCTAATGAGGTACCTGTTCTATTTAAAAAAGCATATAATGAGATATCTAACGAGAAAATAACAAAGCCAACCATAGGGTCATTAGATATCTCGTTGGATCTTGCTATACCTAGGTACTTGTTATCGCTAGAACATCTTATAATGAGATATCTAACGAGAAAACAACAAAGTCTAATTTTTAATTGTTTGAAGTTTAGTTTGATCATAATTCTAATGAGGTTCTAAAAAATCACTTTAAAAATATTTTAAAACAATTTTATAAAATCCTAAGACCCAATAATAAAATCTCCAATGCTCAAAATATTTACACAATCAAACCTGAGACATCCTAAAAAAGTGAAGATGAAAACGAGAAAGAAACACATCACGATAATATAATCTCTGATGTTTTACCACTATGTCTTCATCCAAGCGTGTCAAAAACTTGAAGGCAGAACATAATTGTGACACCCCGACTAATTAAACACCGGGTAGCTACTCCTTTATAAAATTAATTCAAAATGCCAAGTTGGCTCAGTTAACAGCATCACTGTCGAAAACGTTTTATTATTACTAACCACCTAGTATTTAAAAAGTAAGTGCCAAATTTTAATTTAAAGTCTGATTAACATGCAAGTATAATGAAGAAATAATAACACCATTCACCATAATGAAGTAATAGAATAACCGTAACATGATATAAATAAAACTGGAGGAAAAACTCCTCATAATACAATCTCACAACTGAAGTAAGTAATGAAATACTGAATACTGAAATGAATACATGCCAACGTCTGAAAACTGAAATGGAAATGTATCTAATAGAACTTGGGCGACATGCCCTACAACTGAGGAATAATGAATAAGGAGTCCAAATGATATAAGCGTCTAAAAGCAAGTCCCTGTAGCTTCCACAAGCAGCTACAGCTCGTCATCAGAATGGAAATCCTATGCATGGTGACCTTGTGGCTGGGCACCTAAAATGGTTTTACAAAAAGATAGATTTGAAAGCAAACGGGTCAGAGCCCGAATGTGGAGATATTTTAAAAACCTGCAAGTGCTTTAAAAACATTTAAAACAGTATATGCAAAGTACATGTTAGGACGTGCTCTCACATGATATACTCACCTCTCGTCTAACTGTGCACTCCTAACGTTCTTGTACCCATTCGTGTGTTATCTCATAACTATCTAAAGAGTTTCTAACACTTCCACTCGGTTCTCGTTAAATTTCCAACCTTAAAAATTAAATAGAGAGTTCTACTTTAATTCCCGGATTCACAATTATTAACAATACCAAAAAGATCTCTTTTTATCTTTCAAAACATTACCATAATTATACTCACAATTTATTATAGTAAATTCCTTCTCGATTAACCGTATATTTTCACATCATAAATATACAATACAAGCACCCAAAGGCTAAGCTGCGGTGCACACATACTCTGCTATCCATCCCGGTACATCACGTACATAAGGATTACAAATTCCGAATCTCTCAGGAATTGTTGGAATCAACACCACACACATAAATGGAGGCGAACATAATTCAATCATATCCATGGTCACGTACATACCTACGCTCCATAGTCAACTGGCTTATTAACTCACAAATAAGTCATTCTCTTGAACTATGTCCTCTAGGCACCAATCTAAATCCGGGCAACACAAGGATAAGAAGGTCCTAAGCGAACGTAACCTCCGTGATAGCAAGTATGGTAGGTATGTCATACACATAAGATTATATACTAAGCATTCACACATCTTAGATATTTCAATATTAATAAGGGTATTCTCTACATCATTATACCATTATTCCCAATTCATATATTTCAAGTATCCCGACAATATATAAATTAAATAGTCGACACGTCTCACGTCGTAATATTTTAAACTTAAAACCTGTCTCGAATAGACTATTAAGTTCCCATGATTCCCTCATATAACATCGCTATACCTAAGGTCCTTACTTCTGCCCCAAACCTTATTTCATCAAATTATTCAAATTTGTACTATTAACCCAAATATTAACTCACATAACGAATTTCATTAATTTAGAATAATTCCTCAAATTAAATTCTAATTAAAGTCCAATCTCATAATCATGCCTACTGGTCTTCCTTAAAGTTTAAGGGTAATCACAATGTCTCCAACAAAATTATCCAAGGGTTATCATCATTAAAATTCAATTAAGGAAAACTTTATTCATTCTGGGAAGGTCGATCGATCGACCTTGACCTTCGATCGATCGATTGTGGTCGATCGATCGACTGATGAATGTCGATCGATCGATTACACAGGTCTGTTACGGACTGCTTCATTTTGCAGTTACAGTTTCGTCCCAATTCACCATTTTTAAGCATGAAACTTCAAGATAAGGTCACTATAACGTTATACTAACATCCTATATCAGTAAGAACATTCTAAATCCCATAATTCATCATTTAAAGGCTTACTTTGGATTAAAACTACATCAAAAATTTCCCAGATTTCTTCCATTCAAGAACATCATTAAGTTTCTTCTAATTCTACCTTTTGATCATCAAGGTTCTGTTTTCAACATATAATTTCGTCCAGAATATACTACATGCAAATCCTACATAAATCATGGCTTTTACCTTTCAATTCATGGGTCTAATTTAACTCCAAAAATCAATTTCGAAAATTCCTAAACATGGAAACATATCTTGAATTAAAAGGGTTTAAATCACTTGCCTTAATTATCTCAGAATTTGGTGTAGAATCTTTGTGACAAAGTTGTTCCTTCTCTCTCTTTTCTGCAGAATTCTTCCCTTCTCTCTTTCTCTCAAGTTCTTCTCAAGGTTCCCTTCTCTCTCTCTCTCTCAAGCTTTTCCCAAGGTTGAAGATAATGGAGAATGGAGGTGTGAAATGGTTTGTGGGAGTTGAATTGCTATATCAACTTCTCCCGTAGCCCATAATGACATATAGTGGGGTTAGTGGGTTAAGGAAATAGTCAGTTTATTAATTCCATTTTCGTCACTTTTTAATTCCCAAAAATACAAATTACCAAATTACCCCTTAAGATGTCGGTATGGCCCACAAATATCCCGGGACCCAAACTAAACTTCCGGCTAGTGTTTTCTGACTATCTCGACCCTTCCGGACGCGTTGGCGCACTCAAAACGACCATACGGTTAATGGAACTAAAATTCACTTTTTAATTATGTAGCACAATATCATGACGTGGCGGTCACACGCGTCAAGTAAAATTCCCAAATTGCCGTATTTATAACTCACGACAATATCAATATTACCAATATTCATATAATGCCAAGTATGCACATTATAATAAAATACTAACTCACATCTCGTTAATATTATTATCCGGATTAATTTCCAATTAATAAACATTTAATTCAATTAATCCCCAAAAATAAATAACGCAGAAAATACGGGGTATTACATACTTCCCCCCTAATAACTGAATTTCATCCCGAAATTCGGAACTAGAAAGTACCTGGTAAGAATAACTCTGGATAACGTTCGCGCATCTCATCCTCGCGCTCCCATGTGGACTCCTCGACATTATGATGTCGCCACTGAACACGCACTAACGGAACTATCTTTGACCGCAGTTTCCGCTCACTTCGGTCTAGAATAGCAATAGGCCCCTCCTCGTAAGAACTATCCGGCTGGAGATCAATATCCTCCACAGCAATGAGAGAATGAGCCAAATCATCTCTAAGGTATTTCCTAAGCGAGGAAATATGAAACACATCGTGAATTCGATGTAAATGCTCCGGTAACCCAAGTCTGTACGCAACCGGTCCAATCCGCTCAATAATAGGAAATGGTCCCACATATCTCGGTGTCAACTTCCCTTTCTTCCCGAAACGCATAATCCCCTTCATAGGAGATACCCTGAGCAAAACCTGGTCCCCTACTTGGAACTCTCTGAAAAATCTCTTTGCGTCAGCATAACTCTTCTGTCTGTCCTGAGCCACCCGAATGCGACTGCGAATCAATTCTATCCTTGCCGAAGTATCCTGAATCACTTCCGGCCCAAGTAGTTTGTTGTCCCCCACCTCCAACCAGCATGCTGGGGAACGACAAGGTCTACCGTACAATGCCTCAAATGGAGCCATGCCAATGGTGAACTGATAGGAGTTGTTGTAAGAAAACTCCACCAGTAGAAGATACTGCTCCCATCCACCCTCAAAGTCAATGGTACACATACGTAGCATGTCCTCCAACATCTGATTTGTGCGCTCGGTCTGTCCATCGGTCTGCGGGTGATACGCCGTACTCAACCGCAATTCCGTGCCCATGGCCTGCTGAAAACTTTCCCAAAACCGTGAAACAAATACCTTGTCTCGGTCAGACACGATATTTAAGGGCACCCCGTGAAGTCTCACTATATCTGAAATAAAGAGCTGGGCATACTGTCCCGCAGTGTAATCTTTCCTGACGGGTAGAAAATGAGCGACCTTCGACAACCTGTCCACAATCACCCAAATGGAGTCGTGCCCTCTCTGCGATGTAGGCAACCCCGTGATAAAGTCCATAGAGATGCTCTCCCACATCCACATCGGGACCTCTAATGGCTGTAACAGTCCTGCCGGTCTCTGATGATCCACTTTTACGAGCTGACAAGTGGCGCATTTTGAGACAAACTCGGCAATATCTCTCTTCATCCCGCTCCACCAATACTGACGTCTCATGTCTTGGTGCATTTTGTCCCCTCCGGGATGTACCGCGAACCGTGAGCCGTGCGACTCTGCCATCACCTCATGCCGCAATTCCTCCCCTTCTGGAACCACCAATCTCCCATTGAAGCGTAATCCCCCGTCTGAGCTAACGGTATAGGATTCAGCTCCCTCTGCTAATAATCGAACTATCTGTTCCTGACAGAACGAGTCATTTGCCTGTGCCTTCACCACCTTCGTGACAATCTGCGGTGTAACAGTCATCACAGACATGAATGATCGGGCCACTGCATCCTGGTGTCCCAATTCTTTCCACTTGGCCTTCCACACATCTGCCACCTCATCTACCGGTCTACGACTCAACGCGTTTGCCACCACGTTAGCCTTCCCCGGGTGATACTGGATATCGAACTGATAATCCTTCACGAATTTAAGCCACCTCCGTTGCCGCATATTCAACTCCTTCTGCGTGAATAGGTACTGAAGGGACTTGTGGTCCGTGAACAATCGAAATTTCTCCCCCAACAGGTAATGTCTCCAAATACGAAGGGCAAATACCACTGCCGCTAACTCCAAGTCATGGGTAGGGTAATTCTTCTCGTGAGGCTTAAGCTTACGGGAAGCATAAGCTATGGCCTGACTCTCCTGCTGCAGTACACCTCCAAGTCCTTGTAAGGACGCATCGGTGTAAACAAGGTACTCAACTCCCGGTCTCGGCAATGCTAACACAGGTGCTGAGGTTAACTTGTCCTTCAACTCATCAAATGCCAACTGACAGGCATCACTCCAAATGAATGGCACACCTTTACGGGTTAGGTGTGTCATGGGACCCGCTATCGTGGAGAAACCCCGAATAAACCTCCTGTAGTAACCTGCTAGGCCCAAGAAACTACGGATCTCTGTCGGTGTCGTGGGCTGTCCCCACTCCCTCACCGCGGATACCTTCCCCGGATCAACCGATATTCCCCGGTCGGAAATAATATGCCCCAAAAACTGAACCTCCTTCATCCAAAACCAGCACTTCTCATATTTTGCATACAACTCATTCTGGCGCAGTGTCTGTAAAACTAGTCTCAAGTGCTCGGCATGCTCCTCCTCTGTCTGGGAGTAAACCAAAATATCATCGATGAAGACAATGACAAACTGGTCTAGGTAATCCCTGAACACCCTATTCATCAAGTCCATAAATGCTGCTGGAGCGTTGGTCAAACCAAATGGCATAACCCGAAACTCGTAGGAACCATATCTCGATAAGAACGCAGTCTTCGAGACGTCCTCCTCCCTGATACGCAACTGATGGTAACCAGATCGTAAATCAATCTTTGAGAAGTAAGAAGCTCCTCTCAACTGGTCAAATAGGTCATCGATTCGAGGCAACGGATACTTGTTCCGTATCGTGACCTTGTTTAACTCCCGATAGTCCACACATAACCTCAGTGAACCATCCCTCTTCTTCACGAACAACACAGGGGCACCCCACGGTGAAGTACTCCTCCGAATAAACCCCTGACCCAACAACTGCTCAATCTGATCCCGTAACTCCCTCATCTCAGCTGGAGCAATACGGTACGGTGCACGTGATATAGGTCTCGTATCTGGTAACAAGTCTATAACGAAATCTATCTCTCGACTGGGGGGTAGGCCTGGTATCTCCTGAAACACATCAGAATACTCCCTGACGACTGGGATCGACTCTAAAGGAATCACAACCTCCGTAGAGGTATCCTCCTCAATGTAATATAAATGCGCGGTCGAGCCTCCCTCTGGGCGAGGCATCGCCACAACAAACATCTCTTGCCCCGGAATGGCAAAAACAATGCTCCCACCAAAGCAATCAATCATGGCCCTATGATCAGCGAGCCAGTCCATACCGATAATAACATCGTGAACATGCATATCTAGTACCAACATGTCCACAGGTAATACCAAACCACCAATCTCTACCCCCACTCCCCGACATATAAGGAATATAAGTGACCCATTCCCCAAAGGTGAGTCGACACACGTAACTGTGCTCTCCGCTGTGGCTAACAATCCTAATGCCTTTGCGAAGTGTGTAGCTATAAAACAATGTGTAGCACCCGTATCAAATAATACCCGACCCATAGTGCCATGGATAGGAAACGTACCCTCAATCGCGGGCGGTGCCTGTGGAACTGCAGCCTGGTGGACGTTGTAGACACGCCCATACTGTAGCTGCCCCTGCTGCACAGGAACTGCTGGAATTATCTGAGCTGGAGCTGGAAGGGCTAGTGGAAAGAGTGGCCTCTGTGGCTCCTGTCGAGCACCCTACTGCTGCTGCTGTGGGGCCCGGCCCTTATCAGGACACTCCTGACGTTTGTGGCCAATCTTACCACAAATGAAACATTTCCTTGGGAAGTTCCCTCCCCTCTGCCCTTGCTGTCCCCGGCCCTGGTGGCCGTTACCATTCCTCCCTTGGCCCTGCTGGCCCTGCTGAAACTGCTGATGTTGGCCATTTTGACCCTGCTGGCCCTGATGATCGTTATGACCCTGCTGGCCATTTCGGAATCCTCCCTGACCGTTCCTGAAACCTCCTGAATGGAACCTCTTTTGATCTCCCTGCTGAGAACCCTGTTCTACCTGTCTCTGCCCGTGAAAAGATTGTGCCCCACCGGCACCATGTCCTCCAGTCCTGCCCTGATGGCTAGACTCTCCCGACCTCTTGCCCTCGGCCATATGAAAACGGTGGTCCTGGCAATGTAACAATGCAGCGTTAACCACATCAGAATACGTGGCCAACGAAAGGTTCCCTAACAAATGCTGACGGATCCTCCATGACAACCCGTCGGTAAATTTCTCAATCTTCTTCTTCTCTGTCGGTATCTCATCAGGAACGATATTCAACAGATTAGTAAACTCGGCCTCATACTCGGCCACGGTCTTGCCCTCCTGCCTCAGACTCATCAATCTCCTCCTCATTTCCGTATGAACCGCTGACGGAAAGTACTTGCGGTCAAACCGCACCCAGAACTCATGTATAGTGAGAGTATCCATCTCCTCTGCGGTGGTAATAGACTCCCACCACTGCAACGCAGATCCAACTAGCTTAAAAGTAGCTAGCACCTGCTTCTGAACATCCGTGCACTCATACATCCTTAAGTGCCGCTGCATATCTTTCCTCCATTGGCTCGAGACTACTACATCTGAGCTGCCTGCAAACTCTGGCGGATGCGCTTTCTGAAAAGCGTCACGTACACGCTCCCAAGCAGACGGAAATGAAGTTGCCTGAACTGGCGCGGCAACCGGCGCCTGAGGCGGTGCCTGCTGAACAACGGCAATGGCGGCATTTACCGCTTGGGCTACAATAGCTGCAACCTCAGCGGCGTTCATCATGCCCTGAACCGGTGCGGCTGTGGTTCTGGCGCTGCATTCCTGGGAACTCGTGGTGCACGTCGTGGAGGCATTCTGAAATAAGAATAAAGTCTATAAGTTCGCAGTTATAAACTTTAAAATAGCTGAAGAGCGTAGCATAAACAAAGAATACAACAGTCCTAAAATATAGGGCTCTATATCAAAGAAAGCTCAGCGGAAAACATAATAAGCCGTTCAGATCCTAAAGGACACTAGAACCTGATGCTCTGATACCACCTGTGACACCCCGACTAATTAAACACCGGGTAGCTACTCCTTTATAAAATTAATTCAAAATGCCAAGTTGGCTCAGTTAACAGCATCACTGTCGAAAACGTTTTATTATTACTAACCACCTAGTATTTAAAAAGTAAGTGCCAAATTTTAATTTAAAGTCTGATTAACATGCAAGTATAATGAAGAAATAATAACACCATTCACCATAATGAAGTAATAGAATAACCGTAACATGATATAAATAAAACTGGAGGAAAAACTCCTCATAATACAATCTCACAACTGAAGTAAGTAATGAAATACTGAATACTGAAATGAATACATGCCAACGTCTGAAAACTGAAATGGAAATGTATCTAATAGAACTTGGGCGACATGCCCTACAACTGAGGAATAATGAATAAGGAGTCCAAATGATATAAGCGTCTAAAAGCAAGTCCCTGTAGCTTCCACAAGCAGCTACAGCTCGTCATCAGAATGGAAATCCTATGCATGGTGACCTTGTGGCTGGGCACCTAAAATGGTTTTACAAAAAGATAGATTTGAAAGCAAACGGGTCAGAGCCCGAATGTGGAGATATTTTAAAAACCTGCAAGTGCTTTAAAAACATTTAAAACAGTATATGCAAAGTACATGTTAGGACGTGCTCTCACATGATATACTCACCTCTCGTCTAACTGTGCACTCCTAACGTTCCTGTACCCATTCGTGTGTTATCTCATAACTATCTAAAGAGTTTCTAACACTTCTACTCGGTTCTCGTTAAATTTCCAACCTTAAAAATTAAATAGAGAGTTCTACTTTAATTCCCGGATTCACAATTATTAACAATACCAAAAAGATCTCTTTTTATCTTTCAAAACATTACCATAATTATACTCACAATTTATTATAGTAAATTCCTTCTCGATTAACCGTATATTTTCACATCATAAATATACAATACAAGCACCCAAAGGCTAAGCTGCGGTGCACACATACTCTGCTATCCATCCCGGTACATCACGTACATAAGGATTACAAATTCCGAATCTCTCAGGAATTGTTGGAATCAACACCACACACATAAATGGAGGCGAACATAATTCAATCATATCCATGGTCACGTACATACCTACGCTCCATAGTCAGCTGGCTTATTAACTCACAAATAAGTCATTCTCTTGAACTATGTCCTCTAGGCACCAATCTAAATCCGGGCAACACAAGGATAAGAAGGTCCTAAGCGAACGTAACCTCCGTGATAGCAAGTATGGTAGGTATGTCATACACATAAGATTATATACTAAGCATTCACACATCTTAGATATTTCAATATTAATAAGGGTATTCTCTACATCATTATACCATTATTCCCAATTCATATATTTCAAGTATCCCGACAATATATAAATTAAATAGTCGACACGTCTCACGTCGTAATATTTTAAACTTAAAACCTGTCTCGAATAGACTATTAAGTTCCCATGATTCCCTCATATAACATCGCTATACCTAAGGTCCTTACTTCTGCCCCAAACCTTATTTCATCAAATTATTCAAATTTGTACTATTAACCCAAATATTAACTCACATAACGAATTTCATTAATTTAGAATAATTCCTCAAATTAAATTCTAATTAAAGTCCAATCTCATAATCATGCCTACTGGTCTTCCTTAAAGTTTAAGGGTAATCACAATGTCTCCAACAAAATTATCCAAGGGTTATCATCATTAAAATTCAATTAAGGAAAACTTTATTCATTCTGGGAAGGTCGATCGATCGACCTTGACCTTCGATCGACCTTGACCTTCGATCGATCGATTGTGGTCGATCGATCGACTGATGAATGTCGATCGATCGATTACATAGGTCTGTTACGGACTGCTTCGTTTTGCAGTTACAGTTTCGTCCCAATTCACCATTTTTAAGCATGAAACTTCAAGATAAAGTCACTATAACGTTATACTAACATCCTATATCCGTAATAACATTCTAAATCCCATAATTCATCATTTAAAGGCTTACTTTGGATTAAAACTACATCAAAAATTTCCCAGATTTCTTCCATTCAAGAACATCATTAAGTTTCTTCTAATTATACCTTTTGATCATCAAGGTTCTGTTTTCAACATATAATTTCGTCCAGAATATACTACATGAAAATCCTACATAAATCATGGCTTTTACCTTTCAATTCATGGGTCTAATTTAACTCCAAAAATCAATTTCGAAAATTCCTAAACATGGAAACATATCTTGAATTAAAAGGGTTTAAATCACTTGCCTTAATTATCTCAGAATTTGGTGTAGAATCTTTGTGACAAAGTTGTTCCTTCTCTCTCTTTTCTGCAGAATTCTTCCCTTCTCTCTTTCTCTCAAGTTCTTCTCAAGGTTCCCTTCTCTCTCTCTCTCTCAAGTTTTTCCCAAGGTTGAAGATAATGGAGAATGGAGGTGTGAAATGGTTTGTGGGAGTTGAATTGCTATATCAACTTCTCCCGTAGCCCATAATGACATATAGTAGGTTTAGTGGGTTAAGTGGGTTAAGGAAATAGTCAACTTATTAATTCCATTTTCGTCACTTTTTAATTCCCAAAAATTCAAATTACCAAATTACCCCTTAAGATGTCGGTATGGCCCACAAATATCCCGGGACCCAAACTAAACTTCCGGCTAGTGTTTTCTGACTATCTCGACCCTTCCGGATGCGTTGGCGCACTCAAAACGACCATACGGTTAATGGAACTAAAATTCACTTTTTAATTATGTAGCACAATATCATGACGTGGCGGTCACACGCGTCAAGTAAAATTCCCAAATTGCCGTATTTATAACTCACGACAATATCAATATTACCAATATTCATATAATGCCAAGTATGCACATTATAATAAAATACTAACTCACATCTCGTTAATATTATTATCCGGATTAATTTCCAATTAATAAACATTTAATTCAATTAATCCCCAAAAATAAATAACGCAGAAAATACGGGGTATTACAATAATCTTTAACCTATGACTCAAAATGTCTTGTCCAAAATTAAGCCAATAAATAAAAATTTACTCAATTGGAAATTTGTCCTTAGAAATTCGAATCCTTGTAACCTTCCCCCCAACTCTCCATTTATAACTATTAGGAATTTCTAGGACTTAGAATTTAAGGCACAGGTAATTATGACAAAGAACTGCCACTATAGTACAAGGGTTGAGTGTCAACGAAAAATTTGGTGGACGTAATTGTTATTAGAAGAATTAAATTCGTTTGCAGTGTATAAGACAAACTATAATGGGTCAGCGGGGGTTGATAGAATGGCGTTTGTACTTTTTACCAACCTATTAGATTCATCTAAGAAGCCTTGACCAGATTTTCTAAGTAATCCTAAGCTTAAGAATTGTACTATACATTACTTAAGTTGTTCGGACCTTATGAAAATGATCCTAAATCCTTATGTTTCCTTGACATCATAGTTAAAGTATACCCTTTCTCATAATGAGGTTTCCTTAATCTTTTCTCTCTAATTTCCCAAGATATGACGCAGAATAATGTACTAGAAGTGCCTGGATGATCTTATGACACTTAATTATATAGTGTGCAGGGACACTGAGGTCCTTTATTAGTGATGCAACATGATTAGTCACGAATATTGTATAATATCTCCCGTATTAGTTATACATTCGAGCATAATTGTGGACTTTAATTCCTTGTATTTGAGCTCTCGTATTATGTAACCTTTTTTCTCAGTGTGTGTAATACCCTCGCGAATATTTTATTTAATTTTTTTTTTAAATTTTAAGGAAGTGATATTTGATGATAATTGCAGGAAAGTTGTGGGTAAAAAACTAGAAATTGGAGAAAATGATAAGAAATGAGGGATCGAACAAGATTGAGGTCGTTTGAACGAGGTTTAAACCTCGTTCGAAGTAAGAGATCGAGTGAGGTCCCACTGAATAACACTTCTAGGTCACATGAAGGTTGTTAGAAGCCATAACTAAAACGACATGAACTTGTCATTCGAACAAGGTTCAATGTCGTTCGAATGGCGTGCTTTAAAATTTTTTGATCTGACTTGGTCTTGTGTGTTGTCAAATTGTTTTCCCTTGAATATTTGAGTTATAGACATCTAGTAAGCCCGAACGGGTAAAAATGGGCATTTTTGTATTTTTAGGGTTTTTATAAGGGTTGATTTGGTTCATTTGGGTATTTTGAAGTTGAAAGAACATGAGAGAGTGATAGAGGTTATCTTCCACCATGATAAAGATTCTCTCCACAAAAAATCACCCTAAACAACCTTATTCTTCTAGCATTTAATGACATTTAAGCCTACAACACACATTTCCACCATTGTTGAAGTCGAGCTACGGAGTTAGAAGAAGTGTTGGAGAATTTTTGGAGAAGATGATGGAACCTTTCATGGAGTTTGAAGGGATTTTTTGGCTTGGAAGTTTAAATGGACCATGTCAGAGAATGCATTTGGTAACCCTTTGAGGCCACCTTTAGAGGTGGAGATTGCTCTTTCTACACACACCATCTTACCACCATTTGAAGCCTTTAGAGATGGGAACAACCTACTCTTAGATTAAGACTCTATTACATGCATTTGTGGTCCTGATTGTTAGAATATTTAGAATAGAATGATTATGAACTTAGTGATGGGTTTTCTAGGAGAATAAACTTTTCAAAGTTTTCTTCGAATAAATGGGATTTTTATGTAAATTGTATGCTTAAGTTGGTGCTAAACATTTTGGTGGAATAAAAATGTTTTATATTTATATTTTTATCTTGCCGAAGATATTTGGTAAATTAATTTTGATTTCTTGCAAAGATGAAGACTTTATAAAAGAATGGGACATTGATTTGAGTTTTAAGAAATGAAATGTCCTATGGACTAAAAAATGTATATTTTGCAAGTATTATGAATTTCTAGAGTGAAATGCATGTTTAACCCATTTAATAGGATGTTAGGATTTAAAATTCATTTTTTATGTATATAGACTTGTAGTACTTTTATAATAAATATGTGACAAGTTTAAAGGAGTTTTTGTTGTGTTTAAATAAGAAATAAGAAGAATAGAAAATATAATCTTCAAAGTTTGTGATAAAGGGGTTTAAAGTATAGTGAATATAAGGTCGTAAGAATACATGTATCGCTTAAAAGGAAATGCTATTTTCTTAGTCTTTAAGAGTAATTATATTTGTTAAATAAAGAGAGTAAAGAATCGTCTAATTTTAAAAAATGATTAGTAAATGTGTTTGAAAAATGTTAATGGCTAAACATTGGAAAGTTGGTGTGTGTGTGTGTGTGTGTGTGTGTGTGTGTGTGTGTGTAACTTAATAATGTTTTGGAAGATTAACACTTATGAAATTGGATAGGAGGTAATGGAATAAAGAGGTTTTTAACTTGAGAAGAATGACACTTCTAATGTTAAAAAGGCTCGAAAGTGTTGAAAGCATTTGAGAAGTAATGTGAATAACTTAAATGTGTTTTGAATAAAACAAAACTTGTAAAATGGAGGAAAATGACAACTTTGGAAACAAATGGGTAAAATTGTAACTTGACTTAAAGTGGAACTTTTTTATGAAATCAAAATATTGGAAACGGTGTTACACAAATTGGTCCTAAATGAGTATGATTTTTCAACAAAGTCAAAGTTAAAGAGTATAGGACATGAAATGGTAATTTCCAAGTGTAACACCAATTAGGGTGAAGCCCTCGAGTTGTCTTTGATCGGGTAAAAAGGAAATGAAGGAATAATGTGGACATTTATAAAATGTTAAAACACATAAAAAGAACTCGGATTACACATGAATAGTTAAGGAGGGCCCAAAGCCCAGGTTAATACCCAAAACCACTAGCCAGAGTATATGGTGTCATCGCTGATGGTGTGGATCCCATTAAAGTACACGATTTATTGGAAGATTCGGATAATAAGATAAAGTAATAAGGAAAATGTTAACGAATGCTTTGTGTGGTTAAATGTATTAGGACAACCTAACTTGAATGAATTAATGAATATTCCGGTAAATAATAAAATGGGCAAGGAAGGTGTAAATTGACTAATGTCCATAAATTAAATGAAAGGAAAAGTGTAATGGTAAATGGGTGAGTTAGGAAACCTAACAAGGTATAACCATGATTGACACAAGGGTGTTTTGTGAAAAGGTTTTCCAAATGTTAAAGAAGTTCCGTCTAACACAGTGTTAGTATGTGTTGAAAGAGGTTATTTTCAGTCAAAATACTATTGTGCATTGTTTTAAATGGAAAGGGAAATTCGCGGTCAAGAAATGGATTATGTTAAAGAAAGTGTATTGGTTTCAAGTATTTAACCATGTGTGTTAAATAGAAGGATAAATTCCAAGTTACGAAAGAAGAAGTCATTTATGAGATTGAGGTAAATTAATCGGGATACATAATGTTTTTGGAAGTAAAATGGTTTCATGCATTAAATATATATATTCACACACACACAAGGTAGTTGCATTTTCACGCAGGTATAATGTGTTAGAGTCTCCTTTCTACAATTGATTTCTATACTGCATTTTTTATATATTCTCACTCGGCATTGGCTCACACCTTCATCTTTGTTACGACAGATGGGGTGCAAGTTTGTATTTGAGAGCGTTATGCAGGTAAGTATTCTATTTAATTTTATTTTAGTACCTCTGTATGCTTGGACTTCGGGGATGCATCCCACGGGTGCCCCACGTAGTTTGAACTGGAATATGGAATCACATGCTACAAAAGTGAAACGTTAATTAAAATAAAACTGGCCTAGCAACATTATATAGGTTATCTCTGTAATAACCCGCGTAATTTTGGGTATATTTTTATAAATATTTTAGAAACATAAAGGAAAATAAATTTTGATCTTTAATTATTTTTATTGTTTAAATATGTTGGATATTATTTTTAAAGACGAGATTTTTAATAGGTTTTGAAATCGACGTTAAAATGGATTTTAAAATGATTTTTTTAATGTTTATCCCTTGGTATATTTTAAGTCGGCCGAATAAGATTTCTGGAGGGATCGATCGATCGACACTAGGGGGTCGATCGATCGACTCCCTCAGTTTTCGTGTACTGCAAGTTTTTGGAAGAGTTTTTGTTTGATTAATATTCATTTATTTTGCCTTATTTAAAGGGGTTGTGGGTGACCATTTTGGAACCAACTTTTGGCACATCAAATATCTAGAAATCATATTTGCTTTTACTCTCTTTTTATACACAAACAATACCATTTATATTATGCATTCAACCCTAGTTTTGGGTGGTGTTCTTAGGGCTGTTTTGGTGTTAACTCTTGGAGATGATTTGGATGGTGTAATCTAACTTTTTTGGGCACCATTATATTGATTCCTTTTGGTGGTTTAATGTATGGGGTTTTACACATTATGCTCTTTAAATCTCTCGGGAGTTATTCCCTTTCTATTCTTGTGACTATTGAACTCATGCTTGAATTATTAAATTCATTGAAATCTGGAAAAATAATTGTTGAAATTATTTTGATTCATGTGGTATTATTAATGTTGTTTTTGAGCACGTTGTCATGAGATTTTAATATGGCATGGAGGTTGGACACCCGCCAAAATTCTTACTTCCGGAGCTATGTCTTGATAAAGCAAATGCGGATGGGGTGAGGCCTGGTGACCCGATTATAAATGCTTTGAGATTTTCATTTGATTTGAATATTTGTACTCGTGTTGTTATGCTTTATTCATCGCTAATATATTTGTTGAGCATCCTTCATGTCTTATTGTGTACTTCCCCATATTTTATTTTAGTTGACAAGTTAGCGTGGATTTGAGCGCTATGGACTAATTAGAGAATGATTTTAACATGATTATTTTTGGAAGACTATTTGAGAATGGAAGAGAGAAGATTTTTATTTATTTTGTTGTATAGGGCATTGGCGATTTATTTTAATTCGAGATAAATAGTTGTATTATTTCGAGAGACATTTGTTGTATTTAATTTGAAGATTTGAGATTACCGGTTTCTATTTTTATATTGTGGGATTTATTTAGATGCTCTATAGTTGTTGATTGATGGATCTGTTTAGTTTTTATCGCAGTAGAGCTCAACTCAGCTATCCCTGGGCAGACGGGGTGGTATAGAATGGTATCAGAGCTTAGGTATACGACAACCCTTGGGTCTTGGGTTTTGGGTCTAGCATGCGGGTTAGACATTATTTTTATATAGAAATTTTAGATGATCGTTTCGTATTAGGCATCTAGATTAGATGTGAGATATTAAAATTTTTAATGACGAGATTATTTTTGGAGATAGTTTTAGTGGCCTGATTTTTTAGAGTTAGGCTTTCGGCGAATTTCGAGGGAGAAATTCCATTGTTAGTGGGGAAGTGTAACAATTCTCGTAATTTTTGGGGTATTTTTATAAATATCGTGGAAAAATTGAGGAAAATAAAATTTGATATATAATTATTTTTATTGCTCTATGTGTTGGATATTATTTTTAAAGACGAGATTTTCAATTGGTCTTGAAATCGGAGTTAAAACGGATTTTAAAATGATTTTTTTAATGTTTATCCCTTGGTATATTTTTAAATCGGCAGAATCAGATTTCTGGAGTGATCGATCGATCGACACCAGGGGGTCGATCGATCGACCCCCTCAGTTTTCGTGCACTGCAAGTTTTTTGAAGAGTTTTGTTTGATTCAAATTCTTTTCTTTTGACTTATTTAAAGGGTTTGTGGGTGACCTTTTTGGAACCAACCTTTGACAAATCAAATATCCAGAAAACCTATTTGCTTTTCCTCTCTTTTTATACACAAACATTACCCTTTATATTATGCATTCAACCCTAGTTTTTGGAGCTGTTCTTGGGGCTGTTTTGGTGTTAACTCTTGGAGATGATTCGGATGGTGTAATCTGACTTTTCTGAGCAGAATTATGTTGATTCCTTTTGGTGGTTTAAGGTATGGGGTTTTACACAATATCTCGAGAGTTATTCCCTTTGAATTCTTGTGACTATTGAACTCATGTTTGAATTATTCAATTCACTGAAATCTGGAAAAATAATTGTTGAAATTATTTTGATTCATGTGGTATTATTCATATTGTTATTGAGCACGTTGTTATGAGATTTTAATATGGCACGGAGCTTGGGCACCCGCCAAAATTCCCGCTTCCCGGGATATGTCTTGATAAATCATATGCGAATGGGGTGAGGCCTAGTGATCCGGTTAATGTGTTGTTGAGAAATTTATTGATAAATGCTTTAAGATTTGCATTTATTTCAATATTTGTACTCGTGTTATTACACTTTATTCATCGCTAATATATTTGTTGAGCATCCTTCCTGTCGTATTGTGTACTTCCCCATATTTTATTTTAGTTGACAAGTTAGCTTGGATTTGAGCGCTATGGACTAATTGGAGAATGATTTTAACATGAATATTTTGGGAAGACTATTTGAGAATGCAAGAGAGAAGATTTTTATTTATTTTGTTGTATAGGGCATTGGCGATTTATTTTAATTCGAGATAAATAGTTGTATTATTTCGAGAGACATTTTGTTGTATTTAATTTGAAGATTTGAGATTAGCGGATTCTCTTTTTATATTGTGGGATTTATTTAGATGCTCTATAGTTGTTGATTGATGGATCTGTTTAGTTTTTATCGGAGTAGCGCTCAACTCTGCTATCCCTGAGCAGACGGGGTGTTATAGAATGGTATCAGAGCTTAGGTATACGACAACCCTTGGGTCTTGGGTTTTGGGTCTAGCATGCGGGTTAGACATCTTTTTATATAGAAATTTTAGATGATCGTTTCGTATTAGGCATCTAGATTAGATGTGAGATATTAAAATTTTTAATGACGAGATTCTTTTTGGAGATAGTTTTAGTGGCCTGATTTTTTAAAGTTAGGCTTTCGGCGAATTTCGAGGGAGAAATTCCATTGTTAGTGGGGAAGTGTAACAATTCGCGTAATTTTGGGGGTATTTTTATAAATATCTTGGAAAAATTAAGGAAAATAAAATTTGATATATAATTATTTTTATTGCTCTATATGTTGGATATTATTTTTAAAGACGAGATTTTCAATCGGTCTTGAAATCGGAGTTAAAACGGATTTTAAAATGATTTTTTTAATGTTTATCCCTTCGTATAATTTTAAATCAGCAGAATCTGATTTCTGGAGTGATCGATCGATCGACACCAGGGGGTCGATCGATCGACTCCCTCAGTTTTCGTGCACTGCAAGTTTTTTGAAGTGTTTTGTTTGATTCAAATTCTTTTCTTTGGACTTATTTAAAGGGTTCATGGGTGACCTTTTTGGAACCAACCTTTTGACAAATCAAATATCCAGAAAACATATTTTCTTTTCCTCTCTTTTTATACACAAACATTACCCTTTATATTATTGATTCAACCCTAGTTTTTGGAGTTGTTCTTGGGGCGGTTTTGGTGTTAACTCTTGCTGATGATTTGGATGGTGTAATCTGACTTTTCTAGGCAGAATTATGTTGATTCCTTTTGGTGGTTTAAGGTATGGGGTTTTACACAATATGCTCTATAAATCTCTCGTGAGTTATTCCCTTTGAATTCTTGTGACTATTGAACTCATGTTTGAATTGGTCAATTCACTGAAATCTGGAAAAATAATTGTTGAAATTATTTTGATTTATGTGGTATTTTCATATTGTTATTGAGCACGTTGTTATGATATTTTAATATGGCACGGAGGTTGGGCACCCGCCAAAATTCCTGCTTCCCGGGATATGTCTTGATAAAGCATATGCGGATGGGGTGAGGCCTGGTGATCCGGTTAATGTGTTGTTGAGAAATTTATTGATAAATGCTTTGAGATTTTCATTTGATTTGAATATTTGTACTCGTGTTGTTATGCTTTATTCATCGCTAATATATTTGTTGAGCATCCTTCATGTCTTATTGTGTACTTCCCCATATTTTATTTTAGTTGACAAGTTAGCGTGGATTTGAGCGCTATGGACTAATTAGAGAATGATTTTAACATGATTATTTTTGGAAGACTATTTGAGAATGGAAGAGAGAAGATTTTTATTTATTTTGTTGTATAGGGCATTGGCGATTTATTTTAATTCGAGATAAATAGTTGTATTATTTCGAGAGACATTTGTTGTATTTAATTTGAAGATTTGAGATTACCGGTTTCTATTTTTATATTGTGGGATTTATTTAGATGCTCTATAGTTGTTGATTGATGGATCTGTTTAGTTTTTATCGCAGTAGAGCTCAACTCAGCTATCCCTGGGCAGACGGGGTGGTATAGAATGGTATCAGAGCTTAGGTATACGACAACCCTTGGGTCTTGGGTTTTGGGTCTAGCATGCGGGTTAGATATTATTTTTATATAGAAATTTTAGATGATCGTTTCGTATTAGGCATCTAGATTAGATGTGAGATATTAAAATTTTTAATGACGAGATTATTTTTGGAGATAGTTTTAGTGGCCTGATTTTTTAGAGTTAGGCTTTCGGCGAATTTCGAGGGAGAAATTCCATTGTTAGTGGGGAAGTGTAACAATTCTCGTAATTTTTGGGGTATTTTTATAAATATCGTGGAAAAATTGAGGAAAATAAAATTTGATATATAATTATTTTTATTGCTCTATGTGTTGGATATTATTTTTAAAGACGAGATTTTCAATTGGTCTTGAAATCGGAGTTAAAACGGATTTTAAAATGATTTTTTTAATGTTTATCCCTTGGTATATTTTTAAATCGGCAGAATCAGATTTCTGGAGTGATCGATCGATCGACACCAGGGGGTCGATCGATCGACCCCCTCAGTTTTCGTGCACTGCAAGTTTTTTGAAGAGTTTTGTTTGATTCAAATTCTTTTCTTTTGACTTATTTAAAGGGTTTGTGGGTGACCTTTTTGGAACCAACCTTTGACAAATCAAATATCCAGAAAACCTATTTGCTTTTCCTCTCTTTTTATACACAAACATTACCCTTTATATTATGCATTCAACCCTAATTTTTGGAGCTGTTCTTGGGGCTGTTTTGGTGTTAACTCTTGGAGATGATTCGGATGGTGTAATCTGACTTTTCTGAGCAGAATTATGTTGATTCCTTTTGGTGGTTTAAGGTATGGGGTTTTACACAATATCTCGAGAGTTATTCCCTTTGAATTCTTGTGACTATTGAACTCATGTTTGAATTATTCAATTCACTGAAATCTGGAAAAATAATTGTTGAAATTATTTTGATTCATGTGGTATTATTCATATTGTTATTGAGCACGTTGTTATGAGATTTTAATATGGCACGGAGCTTGGGCACCCGCCAAAATTCCCGCTTCCGGGGATATGTCTTGATAAAGCATATGCGAATGGGGTGAGGCCTAGTGATCCGGTTAATGTGTTGTTGAGAAATTTATTGATAAATGCTTTAAGATTTGCATTTATTTCAATATTTGTACTCGTGTTATTACACTTTATTCATCGCTAATATATTTGTTGAGCATCCTTCCTGTCGTATTGTGTACTTCCCCATATTTTATTTTAGTTGACAAGTTAGCTTGGATTTGAGCGCTATGGACTAATTGGAGAATGATTTTAACATGAATATTTTGGGAAGACTATTTGAGAATGCAAGAGAGAAGATTTTTATTTATTTTGTTGTATAGGGCATTGGCGATTTATTTTAATTCGAGATAAATAGTTGTATTATTTCGAGAGACATTTTGTTGTATTTAATTTGAAGATTTGAGATTAGCGGATTCTCTTTTTATATTGTGGGATTTATTTAGATGCTCTATAGTTGTTGATTGATGGATCTGTTTAGTTTTTATCGGAGTAGCGCTCAACTCTGCTATCCCTGAGCAGACGGGGTGTTATAGAATGGTATCAGAGCTTAGGTATACGACAACCCTTGGGTCTTGGGTTTTGGGTCTAGCATGCGGGTTAGACATCTTTTTATATAGAAATTTTAGATGATCGTTTCGTATTAGGCATCTAGATTAGATGTGAGATATTAAAATTTTTAATGACGAGATTCTTTTTGGAGATAGTTTTAGTGGCCTGATTTTTTAAAGTTAGGCTTTCGGCGAATTTCGAGGGAGAAATTCCATTGTTAGTGGGGAAGTGTAACAATTCGCGTAATTTTTGGGGTATTTTTATAAATATCTTGGAAAAATTAAGGAAAATAAAATTTGATATATAATTATTTTTATTGCTCTATATGTTGGATATTATTTTTAAAGACGAGATTTTCAATCGGTCTTGAAATCGGAGTTAAAACGGATTTTAAAATGATTTTTTTAATGTTTATCCCTTCGTATAATTTTAAATCAGCAGAATCTGATTTCTGGAGTGATCGATCGATCGACACCAGGGGGTCGATCGATCGACTCCCTCAGTTTTCGTGCACTGCAAGTTTTTTGAAGTGTTTTGTTTGATTCAAATTCTTTTCTTTGGACTTATTTAAAGGGTTCATGGGTGACCTTTTTGGAACCAACCTTTGACAAATCAAATATCCAGAAAACATATTTTCTTTTCCTCTCTTTTTATACACAAACATTACCCTTTATATTATTGATTCAACCCTAGTTTTTGGAGTTGTTCTTGGGGCGGTTTTGGTGTTAACTCTTGGTGATGATTTGGATGGTGTAATCTGACTTTTCTAGGCAGAATTATGTTGATTCCTTTTGGTGGTTTAAGGTATGGGGTTTTACACAATATGCTCTATAAATCTCTCGTGAGTTATTCCCTTTGAATTCTTGTGACTATTGAACTCATGTTTGAATTGGTCAATTCACTGAAATCTGGAAAAATAATTGTTGAAATTATTTTGATTTATGTGGTATTTTCATATTGTTATTGAGCACGTTGTTATGATATTTTAATATGGCACGGAGGTTGGGCACCCGCCAAAATTCCTGCTTCCCGGGATATGTCTTGATAAAGCATATGCGGATGGGGTGAGGCCTGGTGATCCGGTTAATGTGTTGTTGAGAAATTTATTGATAAATGCTTTGAGATTTTCATTTGATTTGAATATTTGTACTCGTGTTGTTATGCTTTATTCATCGCTAATATATTTGTTGAGCATCCTTCATGTCTTATTGTGTACTTCCCCATATTTTATTTTAGTTGACAAGTTAGCGTGGATTTGAGCGCTATGGACTAATTAGAGAATGATTTTAACATGATTATTTTTGGAAGACTATTTGAGAATGGAAGAGAGAAGATTTTTATTTATTTTGTTGTATAGGGCATTGGAGATTTATTTTAATTCGAGATAAATAGTTGTATTATTTCGAGAGACATTTGTTGTATTTAATTTGAAGATTTGAGATTACCGGTTTCTATTTTTATATTGTGGGATTTATTTAGATGCTCTATAGTTGTTGATTGATGGATCTGTTTAGTTTTTATCGCAGTAGAGCTCAACTCAGCTATCCCTGGGCAGACGGGGTGGTATAGAATGGTATCAGAGCTTAGGTATACGACAACCCTTGGGTCTTGGGTTTTGGGTCTAGCATGCGGGTTAGACATTATTTTTATATAGAAATTTTAGATGATCGTTTCGTATTAGGCATCTAGATTAGATGTGAGATATTAAAATTTTTAATGACGAGATTATTTTTGGAGATAGTTTTAGTGGCCTGATTTTTTAGAGTTAGGCTTTCGGCGAATTTCGAGGGAGAAATTCCATTGTTAGTGGGGAAGTGTAACAATTCTCGTAATTTTTGGGGTATTTTTATAAATATCGTGGAAAAATTGAGGAAAATAAAATTTGATATATAATTATTTTTATTGCTCTATGTGTTGGATATTATTTTTAAAGACGAGATTTTCAATTGGTCTTGAAATCGGAGTTAAAACGGATTTTAAAATGATTTTTTTAATGTTTATCCCTTGGTATATTTTTAAATCGGCAGAATCAGATTTCTGGAGTGATCGATCGATCGACACCAGGGGGTCGATCGATCGACCCCCTCAGTTTTCGTGCACTGCAAGTTTTTTGAAGTGTTTTGTTTGATTCAAATTCTTTTCTTTTGACTTATTTAAAGGGTTTGTGGGTGACCTTTTTGGAACCAACCTTTGACAAATCAAATATCCAGAAAACCTATTTGCTTTTCCTCTCTTTTTATACACAAACATTACCCTTTATATTATGCATTCAACCCAAATTTTTGGAGCTGTTCTTGGGGCTGTTTTGGTGTTAACTCTTGGAGATGATTCGGATGGTGTAATCTGACTTTTCTGAGCAGAATTATGTTGATTCCTTTTGGTGGTTTAAGGTATGGGGTTTTACACAATATCTCGAGAGTTATTCCCTTTGAATTCTTGTGACTATTGAACTCATGTTTGAATTATTCAATTCACTGAAATCTGGAAAAATAATTGTTGAAATTATTTTGATTCATGTGGTATTATTCATATTGTTATTGAGCACGTTGTTATGAGATTTTAATATGGCACGGAGCTTGGGCACCCGCCAAAATTCCCGCTTCCGGGGATATGTCTTGATAAAGCATATGCGAATGGGGTGAGGCCTAGTGATCCGGTTAATGTGTTGTTGAGAAATTTATTGATAAATGCTTTAAGATTTGCATTTATTTCAATATTTGTACTCGTGTTATTACACTTTATTCATCGCTAATATATTTGTTGAGCATCCTTCCTGTCGTATTGTGTACTTCCCCATATTTTATTTTAGTTGACAAGTTAGCTTGGATTTGAGCGCTATGGACTAATTGGAGAATGATTTTAACATGAATATTTTGGGAAGACTATTTGAGAATGCAAGAGAGAAGATTTTTATTTATTTTGTTGTATAGGGCATTGGCGATTTATTTTAATTCGAGATAAATAGTTGTATTATTTCGAGAGACATTTTATTGTATTTAATTTGAAGATTTGAGATTAGCGGATTCTCTTTTTATATTGTGGGATTTATTTAGATGCTCTATAGTTGTTGATTGATGGATCTGTTTAGTTTTTATCGGAGTAGCGCTCAACTCTGCTATCCCTGAGCAGACGGGGTGTTATAGAATGGTATCAGAGCTTAGGTATACGACAACCCTTGGGTCTTGGGTTTTGGGTCTAGCATGCGGGTTAGACATCTTTTTATATAGAAATTTTAGATGATCGTTTCGTATTAGGCATCTAGATTAGATGTGAGATATTAAAATTTTTAATGACGAGATTCTTTTTGGAGATAGTTTTAGTGGCCTGATTTTTTAAAGTTAGGCTTTCGGCGAATTTCGAGGGAGAAATTCCATTGTTAGTGGGGAAGTGTAACAATTCGCGTAATTTTTGGGGTATTTTTATAAATATCTTGGAAAAATTAAGGAAAATAAAATTTGATATATAATTATTTTTATTGCTCTATATGTTGGATATTATTTTTAAAGACGAGATTTTCAATCGGTCTTGAAATCGGAGTTAAAAAGGATTTTAAAATGATTTTTTTAATGTTTATCCCTTCGTATAATTTTAAATCAGCAGAATCTGATTTCTGGAGTGATCGATCGATCGACACCAGGGGGTCGATCGATCGACTCCCTCAGTTTTCGTGCACTGCAAGTTTTTTGAAGTGTTTTGTTTGATTCAAATTCTTTTCTTTGGACTTATTTAAAGGGTTCATGGGTGACCTTTTTGGAACCAACCTTTGACAAATCAAATATCCAGAAAACATATTTTCTTTTCCTCTCTTTTTATACACAAACATTACCCTTTATATTATTGATTCAACCCTAGTTTTTGGAGTTGTTCTTGGGGCGGTTTTGGTGTTAACTCTTGGTGATGATTTGGATGGTGTAATCTGACTTTTCTAGGCAGAATTATGTTGATTCCTTTTGGTGGTTTAAGGTATGGGGTTTTACACAATATGCTCTATAAATCTCTCGTGAGTTATTCCCTTTGAATTCTTGTGACTATTGAACTCATGTTTGAATTGGTCAATTCACTGAAATCTGGAAAAATAATTGTTGAAATTATTTTGATTTATGTGGTATTTTCATATTGTTATTGAGCACGTTGTTATGATATTTTAATATGGCACGGAGGTTGGGCACCCGCCAAAATTCCTGCTTCCCGGGATATGTCTTGATAAAGCATATGCGGATGGGGTGAGGCTTGGTGATCCGGTTAATGTGTTGTTGAGAAATTTATTGATAAATGCTTTGAGATTTTCATTTGATTTGAATATTTGTACTCGTGTTGTTATGCTTTATTCATCGCTAATATATTTGTTGAGCATCCTTCATGTCTTATTGTGTACTTCCCCATATTTTATTTTAGTTGAAAAGTTAGCGTGGATTTGAGCGCTATGGACTAATTAGAGAATGATTTTAACATGATTATTTTTGGAAGACTATTTGAGAATGGAAGAGAGAAGATTTTTATTTATTTTGTTGTATAGGGCATTGGCGATTTATTTTAATTCGAGATAAATAGTTGTATTATTTCGAGAGACATTTGTTGTATTTAATTTGAAGATTTGAGATTACCGGTTTCTATTTTTATATTGTGGGATTTATTTAGATGCTCTATAGTTGTTGATTGATGGATCTGTTTAGTTTTTATCGCAGTAGAGCTCAACTCAGCTATCCCTGGGCAGACGGGGTGGTATAGAATGGTATCAGAGCTTAGGTATACGACAACCCTTGGGTCTTGGGTTTTGGGTCTAGCATGCGGGTTAGACATTATTTTTATATAGAAATTTTAGATGATCGTTTCGTATTAGGCATCTAGATTAGATGTGAGATATTAAAATTTTTAATGACGAGATTATTTTTGGAGATAGTTTTAGTGGCCTGATTTTTTAGAGTTAGGCTTTCGGCGAATTTCGAGGGAGAAATTCCATTGTTAGTGGGGAAGTGTAACAATTCTCGTAATTTTTGGGGTATTTTTATAAATATCGTGGAAAAATTGAGGAAAATAAAATTTGATATATAATTATTTTTATTGCTCTATGTGTTGGATATTATTTTTAAAGACGAGATTTTCAATCGGTCTTGAAATCGGAGTTAAAACGGATTTTAAAATGATTTTTTTAATGTTTATCCCTTCGTATAATTTTAAATCAGCACAATCTGATCTCTGGAGTGATCGATCGATCGACACCAGGGGGTCGATCGATCGACTCCCTCAGTTTTCGTGCACTGCAAGTTTTTTGAAGTGTTTTGTTTGATTCAAATTCTTTTCTTTGGACTTATTTAAAGGGTTCATGGGTGACCTTTTTGGAACCAACCTTTGACAAATCAAATATCCAGAAAACATATTTTCTTTTCCTCTCTTTTTATACACAAACATTACCCTTTATATTATTGATTCAACCCTAGTTTTTGGAGTTGTTCTTGGGGCGGTTTTGGTGTTAACTCTTGGTGATGATTTGTATGGTGTAATCTGACTTTTCTAGGCAGAATTATGTTGATTCCTTTTGGTGGTTTAAGGTATGGGGTTTTACACAATATGCTCTATAAATCTCTCGTGAGTTATTCCCTTTGAATTCTTGTGACTATTGAACTCATGTTTGAATTGTTAAATTCACTGAAATCTAGAAAAATAATTGTTGAAATTAGTTTGATTCATGTGGTATTATTCATATTGTTATTGAGCACGTTGTCATGAGATTTTAATATGGAACGGAGGTTGGGCAGCCTCCAAAATTCCTGCTTCCCGGGCTATGTCTTGATAAAGCATATGTGGATGGGGTGAGGCCTGGTGACCCGGTTAATGTGTTGTTGAGAAATTTATTAATAAATACTTTGAGATTTGTATTTGATTTGAATGTTCGTACTCGTGTTGTTACGCTTTATTCATCGCTAATATATTTGTTGAGCATTTTTCCTGTCGTATTGTGTACTTCCCCATATTTTATTTTAGTTGACAGGTTAGCGTGGATTTGAGCGCTATGGACTTATTGGAGAATGATTTTAACTTGGTTATTTTGGGAAGACTATTTGAGAATGCAAGAGGGATGATTTTTATTTATTTTGTTGTACAGGGCATTGGTGATTTATTTTAATTCGAGATAAGTAGTTGTATTATTTCGAGAGACATTTGTTTTATTTAATTTGAAGATTTGAGACTAGTGGATTCTCTTTTTATATTGTGGGGTTTATTTAGATGCTCTATACATGTTGATTTGATGGATTCGTTTAGTTTTTATTGCTGTAGCGCTCCTCTCCGCTCTCCCCAGGTGGGCGGGGTGTTACAGTCTCATTGCGCTTCACACCTATTACTCGGCCCAGATCGGGTTGATCCCGAGTAACCCATAAATTCGGGTCAAGGTGTTACAATGTATATATGCTTTGAAGATCTGTTTGAGGTTTTGTAGATATTGGAATGCTAAACACCAAAATTGTCCTCTTTTCAAGAAAGTTTTAACGCATTATGAAACTTTGGGGAAATTTTATTCATTTATACATTTGACGCCTAAACTCTTGGCCGAATTGTATCTCTCGAAGTTATCTTCGTGTATTCACTAACGGTGAGTTAATCTGGTTCTTAACAATCGAGTTATGACCAATTTACCTGAATCCTTTTGTGTATATGAACAAAATTCTAACTATGTCTAACAATCTCAACCTAGGCAAGACGTCTCTCCTAGGATAAATATATCCTAATAATGATAGGAAGGATACAATTTCTGCACCTTTTTTTTCAGGGATATATAAAGTAAGAAAGAATAAAATTATTTCTCCCCCATAAACCAAATCTCCCCTTAAATATGTGAACATTTGATACCAAGAGAAATAGGTGTAGCACTACGTAATTTTGAGTAATAATATTTTAGCATTTAAATTACAGGTGTTCAAAAATTGAGAAATAATGAACAAATAAATAAATATTAATTATCGAAAAAAAGATTAATATTTATGTGATTTGATATTTACTAGTGTGATAAAGTAAATAAGAAAATGTCGAAGGATGTTACATCGTAGGTGGGTAAAAATTACGAAATTTGATGATATCTCAATTAGGACTCATGTGTAGGGTTGTACTAGTCTGAGATGGAATATTTATGATGGGTGCCTCGGATAATAATTTTAAGTTCACATTTGATCCAAAATGGGTCGAAAAAGTTAAAATTAAGTACTTGTGGGTAGCAATTAGGTTCCGAGAGCTTTTTAGATTAGCCGGAACCCGCATGGGGGTATACGGGTCATTTTACATTAACATTTAAACCTAATTTCCCGTAAGAGTTATTAAATTAAAGGGTGGGTGATAGTGGATAGCCACCTTGTTAGTCTAAAATACTAAGAGGGAAAGAAGAGGAAAAAAATCAAAGGGGGGGCTCTAGAGGAGGCCAATTGGGAGGAATTTTGGGGACTTCTAGGCTTGATTCACCGTACACAAGAAGGATTCAGACTTTACAAACATTTTAAGGCAAGTGATTATCTTTCTTAGTTATATATCTAGGAATTTAAATTCATATTATAGTTGGTAAAAAAAATGGAATTTATTTTTGGGTGACGATTCACATGTCAATTGGATTTTTAGATAAGAATTACATAGAATTCAATTGGTGAAAATTCCTTATGAAATTGGTTAAATGATATAACACCCCGTAATTTTAAAGATTTTTATTGGGATTAATTAAATTGAATTGAAAAATTAATCCGGATTAAAATAAATAATAATTATCGAGAAAAGGGTTCATATTTATTTATATTGAATATTACTTAGTGAATGAGTAATAAAATTGATAAGAAAATATTATAATTGTCACGAGTGAGAAATAAGGCAACAATGGTAAATTTAGCTGGGACGCATGTGACAGTCGTGTCAGGACTTAGTTTTATGTAATAAAATTTAGCTTTATTTTGGATAATTCAAATGGTCATTTTAGGTTCTCTAGTCTGTCTGGAAGGGTCGAAATAATCAGAAAAGTATACTCGGGGGTTTAGGTTAGGTCCCGGGGCATTTTTAGACCATACTGACTACCCGGAGGGGTATTTTGGTCTTTTGAAATTTTTGGAAATAGAGACCTACTAAAATAAAGAGAGGCCATAGGATGAAGAAGGAGAGGTGTTCCAAGGCCAAGACCCACCATTCTTTCACCACCACCATCACCATCATCGGATTGTAGATCAGGAGAAGGGAACATAATTACATCATCAATTTCGCAGAAAATCAGACCTACATATAGAGGCGAGTATTTATCATACAGAATTTTGATTAGATGTATTATACATGTTAGAGTATGATTGAATACTAGTCATGGAAATATGAATTTGGCTTTGAAATTGCGAATTTAATTAGGATTTTAGGTAGGAATCCCATGTAGACAGAACTCTTATATAATTAGAAAATGAAATCAGATTATATATGGGTATAATAATTGAAGAAAGCTGAGTTTTGATGAGGTTCTTAAATAAAAAGATTAACCTAGGGTTTTGGGAGTTTAATTTGAGGATTAATGTAATTTAAATGATCTTATTTGATGTTTTGATGTTTTTGGTACATTGGGAATACTTCATATATGTTAGTTTAGTTATTTGAATGCTTGGTTGGGAGGTTGGGATCGAACCATGGAGGTTTTGCGGGTTATCAATGGTGGAAAACCATAGCAGAAGTGTGAGGTGCAACAAATCGGTTCGATTGTACATGCCGAACCGGTTCGCCTATTTGCCCAAAAGGGTCAACTGGTAATATGGGTCTCGATTTACTTAAATTTTTTGTAGGTTAGAGTTGAAATTTCTTTCCAATTAAAGAGAATTATGGTTAGCAAAGTATGTGATATATTTCATATTTGATTTCACAAAAATTATAATGGGTCTTGGACAATACGAGTAAACCATGGGACTTAGTTTGATGTTAAATGATCTCTCATAATTTAGAATGGGTCACGAAGAGTGTGAGTCAACCTAAGACTGGACCAGTGGTAGGGGGATATTTTACTTACTAAAATAATCTGATGGGGTGGTTAGGACCCTTCGAATAGTGGGGAAAACACTCGGGGAAAAATACAATGAGTAGTATAATGGGGAAACATACTACGTATGAGTCATATATTATAAGTTGAGTGTATACCTATACTGATGTGATAAATATGGATACATAGGATGTGTGAATGCCTATTGTGAAATTTATTATGTGTAAACGTACATAGGCTACTTACTATCATAGGAGGTTTTCGCATCGTGGACAGTCTTATCCTGATGAGCCCATTGGGGGAATTTTGACTTGTACCCTAGAACATAGAACCTAGATACGTGCTATCTGCGTGTATGATAGTTTCGACGGTCAAATGGGCACATTTGGTGTGTGAGTATACTTGGAACTATGTTCTACTCTAATATGTGTGAATTGACTTATTGTTCGAGGGTGATATCTGAACCGATGTTCTTATTTAGTACGTGATGTACCAGGACGTGATAGTAGAGGATGCCCGCATCGCAGGTCTCCACCTAGGGATGTTGTATATGTAGATACATAAACTGGTGACGCTTAATAAATAAAAGAATTGGAAATATTTTATGGACAATATGGGTGGGCATAATAAATTTTTAGGCGAGAGAAGATGTAAGTCAAACTAGTTAAGCGGGTAGCCTAACTAGGTGGGTTAGAGTAATACGTTAAGCGTGCACAATAGCTGAGAGGTGAAGATCTCAACTGAGAGCACTCTGAGCTAACATGTATATAATATCTTATCTTGATACATTTTAAATACTTGTTAAACTTTTTTCAAACTGTTTTACTTGTGGTCAAACACGTTTCAAATCCATTTTTGTAAAAGAACATTTTAGGTGCCCAGTCACAGGGATGCCAGGCTTAGGAGTTCCTTCACTTAACGTGCTATAGCTGCTATGAAAGTTGCATGACCTTGGTATTAGACGCCTCCACACCCATCAGTTCATATTCCGCATTCTATCTATTCCAGTCGGGCATATCGCCCATAGCTAGTTGATGGTTATATTTGAGACATTGTACTCTTATTTTATATCTAGTATGGGATTTGGATTTTATTCATTATGTCTGTATTGGGATTTTATCTGGAGAGTTATTCAAAATACATTTATTTATTTCATTATCTTAACATTCAATATTATGTGCTTGGAATGGTGAATGTTAATTATTTCATCTATATCAAATTGAAAGTTAATAAGAAGAATTAAAATTTTGCAAACGGGCCATTAGGGTATTAGGAAAATAAATTGGATTTCGATAGTGATGCTAAGAATGACACCATTAATTATTCATGTTTAATTTAATTATGGACCGATCACCCAGGATTAGAATAGGCGGGGTGTCACAGATGCTATTAGATCATCAGGTTCTACTGTCCTTAGGATCTGTGCGGCTTATTGTGCTTTAGCATAGTGTTCTTTGATATAGAGACCTATGATAGGATTAATGAATTCCTCTTCGTATACACGTTTATGTCCTCTTGCTACTAACTGTAGTTGATGCAATCCATATATTAGTTCGGTTGGGCTTCTTACACCTAATAATATAGGATGACCAGTGAGGGCCATTAGAAGGGCTGTAGGGGGAAAGGCTCAGAAGAAGACATAGAGTATTTTAGGAATGGTGATCACGATAGAAGTCACCATGATTATGGTTCATACATATAATAATAGGATAATTACTTAGGAGTAGTAGTTTCCCCAGGCACTGTCATAGATAACGATGGTGCAAATTCAGACTCACCCAGCTTAGTCGACAAAGGGGAGTCGGAGGGGCTCATTCGAGGAGTCATCTATAAGGATTTGGGTAAGAGAGAAAGTGTGATGGACCAATGGAAGGAGACAATCGAAAGGTGATAGTGTATAGTGGAGTGTAGTGGAACCCATGATTAAAATGTTGGTTTAAAATCTTTGCTCGTAGAAGTAGTGTTTCCGTGGTGGGAGACGATCACCTAAGGAATTAGATAACGAATTAATCGAAAAAAATTGGTGTAGTTTAGCCATAAGTTCTTTCATCTACTGTTCAGACAGAGATGCGAAGCAAGTTTCTGGACTTAACGTAGGAGGGGGAAATATAGGTCGATTTTGATGAAGAATTTAATTGTTTAAGTGAACTTCGTACCTAGGGAGGTAGGAAGTGGGGAGGAAGGTTCTTCAAGGTTATAATGGACTCATGAGTAGGATTCGCCAGTGAAAGAACATATAGTGTCCCCCCTACCGCGGAAAGTAATACTACAGTGTAGTATCATTTAACAGTCGCGGACCTATTTCCTATAGAGGTAATACATTAATACCTTACAGCCCTGTCGTAGCTCTATGCATATAGGCTTCGGCCCCTTATAATATACATGCCACAGACCGAGCATGTACTTTCACCCAGCCGCATCATTTTCTCGTCACAACAATAGTACAGTGCTTACAACTCCTCTATATAGAGGTCCACACCTCAAGATAGTGGGTTTTAGGTTCATTTCTTATACTAACACCTAGCTCAGATCCATATATTCTCTCGACATCGCTCAGCATAGCTTGGGGGCTTCTCTCTAGTATCGCATCCGACATCCCAAAGCCACCAAAATCATCATAGTCATGTACTATATTCTATTCTCATGCTTGCACGCCTCTTTAGGCCTAATTACTATGTACCAAACATCATATATAATGAGAGTGTGGCACCAAAGTGGACATAGGCTCATTTTTATAGCCGAACCACTCTACATCTTGTCTTTTATCTCTCTTTACTTTCTTTATCTTCTCATTACATATATTACACTCGACTTGTTGGTAAGAGGACAATAAGTAGACGATTTCTCATATCATCAATTTGGCACAATCTGTGGGAAGCGATGTATTTGACAACCCCTATTATTGGAGGGGTGAATTTAAAGTAAGGATTGGAGAGGTGTCGTGGCCTTTTAGTTGTTCGGAAGTTAATATTGTCCCTGCCGCAGCCAAGTGAGCTCCCATGTCATCATCAAAATTACGCTCAGGCCTCTCATGAGGAGCCAACTCCTCAACCTGAGTGATAGGTGTGGCAACAGTTATTTGACCCTCAGGCTGGTTGGAAGGAATGATAGGATTATTTTGATATGCAGACTGCATAATGGGCATGACAGTCTCAACTTGGTCACTAGAAGTGACTGCGAAAGGAGATTTAGATTGTATCCTCTTCCTTTTTCTTTGCCTGGCTATGTTATTGAGAACAACTGTGTCCTTATCCATCTCAGCAAGCTGAGCTACTAACAGGGGTCTATCAATCTCCTCACTTGTGAACAAATAAAGCAAGATTAATGTCCAAGTTTGAAGAAATTTTCGCGGAATCAAACATCAAAGAGGATAGTTTTACCTCTTGTGCCCATAATTTTAGGAATAGATTTGTTGGTAAATAAGCCTCCCTTACAGATTGAAGCATAGGTTAGAAGAGTGCTAAACTTCTTCCTGTAAGCAGGAACTGTCGTGGCCTCCCCAACTCTCTTCTCTTGCCACTCACTCAGTTGCAAATTGTCAAGAACTGCAGAAAAATGCAAAGGTTAGTACAAAAGTAAACATGGATAATAATATGCAATTTTAAAAAGGGGACACGTTCATAATTCAAAAGGTCATTTACTAAGTTTAGAGGGATATCCCCACTACCGCAGCATCCTAAAGGTTCTCTCCCTCTCAGTCTCTTCGGGGTGAATCTCCCACACTTCTCTATAAATGAAAAAATATTTGCCCATCCAGTTCTTTACACTGGTAGGCCTCCCAGAATAAAGGGTTTCATCTCTGTCGCGGATAGAAAAATAATAATACCCAATAAATTTTATGGAGTTTTCCTTTGGGCGGTAGAAGTAGAAAAACTCCGCAGGAGTAATGTCTCTCTTGAATTTCTTCTTCCACAGCACAATAGTTGCAAGAATGGCCCTCCATCCATTGGGATCTAATTGGGTTGGGGCTAACTTCATCATTTGGAAAATTTGTCTAACTTCCACTAGCACAGGTAGCCACATCTCATACACAAAAGAATTAAGCGGGAGGTAGATCCCCTCATTAGCAATCACAGAGCACAACCTTTGTTCCGCGGATGGTGCCATGCAAACCACGTCGTCAAGATATTCAAAGGCCTCAACCACCTGATCAACCCAATCTTGTGTCATAATGTTGCGGACACTAAGTGTGGTTATAGGTCTCTTAGCCCTCCCAGATGTGCCAGCAGGTGCGTCCCTAACCTCAGATGTAACCACTGTCGCGACATCTTTTTTTTAAGGAAAAAGACTTTATTAGAAAGAAAGTGAAGAAAAGCCCTTCACTGGTGTCTTACAAAGCATGTGATATTAAAGTGTAAAATGAAACCAAATAAATATCTAGATTTTACACATTTGTAGGGTCTAGCTTTGAAAGTGATTCTCACATCTTTATAAACCAAGTCTATATCCATTTGTTGATTACTTGAATTAGCCTCTTCCTCTATGATCGCGGAGTCTGAATATGAATCTAGCACTACACAATTAGGGAAATCTCTCGCATGGCAAGGCCCTATTGTCCTCAAAGGACGCACTAAAGGAACCTCAGGGGGAGAAACTTTAAAGTGTTTGTTCTAAAAGTTTTTAAGAAATTCGTTAGTATCAAAACTCATATGGCTGCTGCAGTACCTAAGGGCAGAAAGGGTCCGCAATTAGGTGCCACAACCAATATGTCCATATATGCCTCTTAGAGGTCGCGACAGGAATAATTATATATAAATTTTGAAGGATAAAGTAGAAATGTTAGAAAATTTGGCTAACTACACCGTGTTGGGCTCTAGAATCCTAGAAGTCAACTTCTATCGCGCCATATTATTTTGGGGAATGAGATATATGGTATATTCTTACATTCCGTAGCCGTTGGGTTATTAGCAAAGCATTGCGGACACTAACCCAAGGCCAAGGTAAAGTTTATATTGCATTTCTTAATTATTCCGCATACATTCATACGAAGGATACGACCCTCATATGTTATAGGGTGCGGCCCTAGTTTGTTTACTTAACTAGTCGTAGCTCCTTTTATTCACTAACCTAAGGGTATATTCATATTTATCGTAAAAGCATTTTTATGAGGCCAAAGCCAGACATGCCACATGTTGCAGCCAAATACTTTAACAAATGAGTATTTAGGGTTGCCTAATTTGAGGATTGAAGCCTTAAAATGTGAAAGGTTTGTACAAGGACATCAAGAACAGTGGTATGTTCCAACAGAATTATATTTTAGGGGTTTATTACATGGATGAATCCTTAGAAGAAGCTTTTTTGCAAATGATTGAAGATTGATTCAAAGTGCAAGATCAGTTACAAAGTGCTTAATTCAAAGTTCATTTCATCATAAAATTGGCAGATATGAATTCAGATGAAGAATCATTTAGCTACAACACTTATTTAGCAGAAATGCAAGTTCAAATGGAACAATCCTAATCAAAACCCTAAGTTTCTATCAAAGAATTTGTGGGTTTTTTGGAAAACCATGTGTATTATCACAAACCATAAATTTTTACTCATATTTGAAGCATGATTTGCAGAAATCATAGAAAAATGAGGAAACAGGATGAAGGATTACCTAGAAAATGGATGGAAATCGATTCCTGATATTCGAACCCCCTTGCGTCGCCTCAATACATCCACACCCAGAACTTGAAAGGTCGCCGAAAAAATTAAGACGAGGAACCGATAGAGATTTTCCTTTGATAAGATCTCAAGGATTTGGAAAATGTAATGAAGTCCATGACTGGTTCTATTTATATAAGAGGGCATGGGAAGATGAATGCCATGGCACTAGTAGAATCCAGACGCAGCACCAATTCCTTGGCACTACGCCTTGGGGTCTTATTGATAGCACATATATATTCCCCCTGTCGCAAAAAGAAATACTACAGTGTATTATCATCTGACAGTTGTGGCCCTATATCATATAGAGGTAATACATGAATACCTTACATACCTTCCGTAGCCCTATGCATATAGGCTGCGACCCCTTATAATCTACATTCCACAGACCGAGCATGTACATTCAGCCAGTCGCAACATTTTCTCATCATAGCAACAATACAGTGCTTACATCTCCTATATACAGAGGTCTACACCTCAAGATAGGGAGTTCCGGTTCATTTCTTACACTAACACCTAGCTCAGATCCGGCTATTCTCTCGACGTCGCTCAGCATAGCTTGGAGCCCTCTCTCTAGTATCGCAGTCGACATCCCAGAGCCACCAAAATTATCATATTCATGTACTATATTATATTCTCATGCATGTACGCCTCTTTAGGCCTAATTACTATGTACTAAACAATATATATAATGAGAATGTGAAACCAAAGTGGACATAGGCTCATTTTTATAGCCGAAATACTCTATAACTTGTCTTTTATTTCTCTTTACTTGATTTATCTACTCATTACATATCTTACACTCGACTTGTTGGTAAGTGAATGATAAGTGGACGGTTTCTCGTATCATCAGCCAGTATTCGAGGGAAATTATTCTTGAACAACATATGCACATGGCGTCAATGACATACTTTTACAATGTTCATACCAATGCTTCCATAAGAAGGGTGCTAAGAGATTTGGAAAGCCTAGCGAGAAGGGAAAGACTGAATGTAATTAGTGATAGTGATATACCACAGGGGGATACCCTGTAGGGGACAAATTAAAATGTTATAAATCAATGAAATTCCTATAGAGTGACGACGGATTCAATTAGGTCCATTAGGAACAGCGGTGTGTTCCACAATGCCAGCAAATCCAAATGAACAATGGGGGTAGCAATTGAGGCCAAGACTACTAGGTTCGAGAGAAGGACAATACCAATATGGCCAATAAGTCCAAATATAGGGGAATGACACCAAGAGGTGTCCTATGTGTGTATAGTAGGGCCACATATATCGACCTTATCCACAACGATTTAGGATACAAGAGCGGGATACCCAACAGGGGCAGTAGTTGTAATAGTTTTGGATCGATTTGGACGAGAGTGCTATGTCCAGGAAGCATTTAGACCGCCAGTGCTATTGGCAATTAAATGTGTGAGTTTTATCCTAGGGTAAATAGGGTATGTTTGTATGACACAATCGAGTCACAATATCTCATTAGCACTAGATTCACACGTGAGATGGGTTTAGTGGGTGTATTCTTAGTGTTATAATTGTGTGCCTATATTTTACCATTTAGTTGTGGGGTCCTTTGGTCCCATCTGCGGGAAGTGGGTATAGTCATTGAGATGATATGTTTAAGTGGAATTACTCATTTTGATAGACGATATCGAGTACGATGTAGTCTTGGGTATGGGTTGGTTAGTGACATTTTGAGCAACGGTGGGCTAATACAATAAGGCTATCGTGTTCATGATTCCAGTGAATGATGTGTTGTTTAGTGATGTGTCACCTGAAAGAGGGTTGATTTCACGTTTATATTACATCGTGGAGGACACTTCAGAGATTATAATCGTCTCGTTATATTTTATCCCATTGTGTAGGGACTGTACTGATATGATTCAGGGTATACTAAGTTTACTGTCGAGGGGATAAATTTAACTCATTATCGAATTAGTGTGGAAAAACTAGTGATAGTGAGAGTGTCGTGTTGTATAACTCCTTTGGTGATGTGGGAGTGCACGGTTAAATTGGTACATTTGGGGATATGATTTTGGATATTCTAGTTATGTGCATAGGACTTGCGGATCTCGAGGATCGATAATGCTAGGTAGTAGTGTATCGAGAGGGTTCCTTATTTGGATTTCGCTTACAGGGCATCCCACTCACGAATCCCAATGAATTTCGAGAGTTGAGAGATGTGTTGGTCACTTGGGCATGATCTTATCACTTTAGTTATTACACATGTATGTGTATGAAGGTATGAGGTGAGAGCTCTTCAGTAATATAAGACATATAGAGTCGAGTACTGCTGTGTGAGGAACACTGGGGCAAATTTTCTACACCACTAGTTGATGGATAGGGATGCCTCGAGGGGAATTGAATAATTTTAGTAGGGTAACTAAGGTTAGCCATGCGTTATGGCCATATTAAGAATGCGTGGACGAACTTGAGATAAATATGTTACGCAAGGAATGCTAGATATGATTGTGCAGTTGTGCACGAGATATGGGGTGTATGGGCGCCCTGGTTAATTGAATTTCGGTATCGTCTGTGATGAGGAGGCATAGAAAGGTTTTGTAAATGTGTTTGTGGGACAGTTAAAAAAACAAGTGGAAATGTAGTAGAGCCTAAACTTCGTTCAAGGGAAGGAGATAGTCTCATTTTGTGTATGTCATGAGGAAACTCCCACAATCGAGGTAAGTTGAAAGGTGAGTTGAAATAGATTGGGAACAAATGAAGTCTCACCTAGAAGAATGTGTAGAGTGATTCGCACATAGATAGGTTGTTAAAATTACAATAGATGGAAAAGAGACTAAAAAGTGCATAGTTTTGAAGCAAACGCACGTGCCGTGATTTTTGTATATCTCTGAATAAGGGGAGTAGGATGTTACATGCGACGTGATATGTCGAGTGTGTAGATTTGGGGTCGAGTGACACAGAGTGAATTTGTCTACAAGTTAACCACTCATAAAGGAAAAGGTTGGTCCGATAATACCAACCCGAATGTGATGGTAGATTCATGATTCCAAGGACATAATGGATACGTAGATTGATAAAGTTTATTATTGGATTATCAAAATTACGGAGCAGTCATGATTTTCTTTGGGTTGTGAAGTGAATTGTCCGGGAACAAAATAATCATTATTATTTTGGAGTGTGTTATACTACCGAGAAGAATGCCGAGAATGTTATTAAAGAGGATAAATGAACCGACACAAGGGGCCGCCCAATATTATTATAAATCAGAATGAGACCCTTGGTTCCCACCTTGAATAGGGAGTGTCAGGAGGTGATGTAGGAGGAGTTGAGCCCTAAGATAGGTGTGCTAACTATAGGTAGATGGATAGTTGGGAGGGGTGACAGAGAATGTGAGAGAATGCGAGAATGCATGTCTTGGATATTTGGAGTAATTATAAATATTAACTACAACTGTGAGGCCTGCATGTGATGACTCGTAACAGGATATTAATCGCAATGCGAATTCTGAGGCTTAATAGGAAGAAAATTTTCACCCACTCTTTGGATAGTTAAAGAAAGGGAAATAATAAGTTTCTCAGACCTGGAGTGATTAATTGTCTGCCAACTAGGATTAAACCAATCCACATCCTCTTCATATAGTCCAGAAATGTAGTGAGAGTCTGTTGATGTGAACTAAAATTTTGAGGACTGACCGTGACACCCCGACTAATTAAATACCGGGTAACTACTCCTTTATTAAAATAAATACAAAATGTCAAGTTGGTTCAATTCATAGCATCACTGTCGAAAACGATTTAACAGTTACTAGCCACCTAATATTTATAAAGTGAGTTGTCAATTTTAATTAAATCCGATTAACATACAACCAATTCAAAAAAATGAAATACTAATGCCACAACCACATTACAGTCTCAATAGAAAAATAATGTAATAAACTGAATCTGGACTAATACTCCTCACAACAATCCGAATGCTTTAATTAAACGAAATACAAAGCCTGAAAAATTAATTAATTACATCCACAACTGAATTAAAACGGAATAAAATAAACTGTCTCTAAGAGAAAAGGGACGACATGCCTTACAAATAAATAAGTAAAAAATAGAATCAAGGTAGAAAGTGGAGGCGTCTATAGTCGAGGTCCTGTAACTTCCACAGCAGCTACAGCACGTCACTGGAATGAAACTCCTAAGCTGGGTGTCCTTGTGGCTGGGAACCTAAAAGGTTTTAACAAGAAAATAGATTTTAAAGCAAATGGGTCAGAGACCGATAGTGAAAGCAGTTTAAAATAGAGCAAGTGTTTAATATCATTAAATAGTGAATATAAAATACATGATAGTGTGCACACTCACATGAGTTCCTCACCTCTCAACTAATTGTGCACTCCTATCATACCCGTACCCATTCTAGTTATTTCACTATCTAACTAGTCTAATACACAACCTAACATTTCTATACTACTCACGGTTCAATTCCTGACATCTTAATATAAACAGAGAATTTTACTTTTTATTTCTCGAAATTAATCATAATAATTACTAAGGCTTTCCATCCTTAACTCTACTAAAAAGGTTACGATCATTCACACTTACATTTATAATGACAGTTCATATTAATTATCAGTATATTAATCTCATCATAAATATACAATACTGGCACCCCGAGACTAAGCTGCGGTGCCCACATACCCTGCTATCAAATCCCGGTACATCACGTACATTAGGATCACGTATTCCAAATCACTCAGGAACCGTCTCAATAAGTAACAATCACACACAAAGGAGGTGAACATAGTTCACATCACATGGGTCATGCACATACCTACGCTCCCATGATCAGTTGACTTATTAACTCCCCAATAAGCCATTCTCTGACCTATGTCCTCGAGGTACCAATCTAAATCCCCCCGAAGGCACACAAACATTAGATGGCCCTGATCGAACGCCGACCTCCCGTGATAGCAAGTATGGTAGGTATGTTATACACAGATAAACACATATACTAAGCATTCACACATCTTAGATATCTTATAATTTTACTAGAGGTATATTTCATATTCCTATACCTTCATTACATGTTGCACGATTAAAAGTCCCCGAATAATATACATTAAAGTTGTCCACTCTTCTCACGTCGCAAATTCGAGTACTTACAACTTAACTCGTAGAAGTCATTCGGTCCATTATATAGTTCCAAGCTTTTAATCCTCAACGTAATCCAATCTCACAAATATACCCACTAATCACAAGGGAAGGATAACACTCAATAAAATTATCCTACGAAAAACTCGAAACTAAAATCGGGCCTAAAAAGACCATTATGTGAACTCGTTAGAAGTCCCAGAAATCTCGTTCGAACGAGGTCGTTCGAACAAATGGCTTCGAATGAACTACTATATCGTTAGAAAGGGTACTGGAACCTCGTTAGAAACTCGTTCGAACGAGGTCGTTCGAACGACCTGGGTTGGTCTTCTAACGAGATTGCAGGAAATGCCCCGAATTTTTCCACTTTGTTTTTCTTCATATTTTTCTTCTCTAAATCCATCCTAAGATCATCCCAATTACGTTTTAATGTTTTTAAACTATTCTAAGTCATCCTAGATCACTCCTTAACATATTATTGGGGTCAAATCTTACAAATCAACATGCAATTATCATAAATCCCCAATTCTTGCCCCAAATCCTATGAACTGTAATACCTCGTATTTTTATGCTATATTAATTTGGGGATTCATTAAATTTAATGTGAATTAATTATTTAATAAAAATCCGGAAATTAATTATGTTATAATTATTAACGTGACGAGAGTTAGTAATTATGGGAAATTTGTTGAATATTACTAATGAGCAAAGTAATGTATAATATTGGTTATATTGAATGTCACGAGTGAATAATATGATAATTTTGGAAATTTTAGTCGGGACACGCCCGTGTCGCATCGGGACTAAATATTGATAAATAAAAGTGAATATTTTATAAGTTGTTCGTATGGTCATTTTGAGTGCGCCAACGCGTTCGAAAGGGTCGAGATAGTCAGAAAACTGTACCCGGGGGTTTAGTTTGGGTCTCGGGGCGTTTTTAGGCCTAATTAGTACCCTGGGAGGGCATTTTAGACATTTCACATTTTTGGGTAATTAAACCCACGAAAATTAATAATATATATCAGCCATTTAGGTTAGTCACCTAGGGTTAGAAAACTCAGAACTCTATAACGGAGATTGGAGAAGAGAGGAGAGAGCTCTCAAGGCAATCCAAGGCCAAAAAGTCACCCGATTGCACTGCCACCACCGCCAACGCGTAGATCGCGCAACGGGGAACACAACAACACCAAAATCATCTGCAAATCAGACTTTTGAAAATCCCAGGCAAGTATTTATCTTGCTTATCTTCATTAATGCATCGTTCATATTAGTTTAGGGTGATTAGGATTAATTTGGTAGAAGAAAATCCATGTTTGAGATAGGAAAAATTGCATGTAGTTGCATGTAGAAGTGATTTGAATGAAAAATCTGGAAAAACCCTTCACATGTAGAGGATTAAACCACGAATTTATGATGTTGTAGACGTAGAGAATTCTGGAAAAGATGGATTAGAATCATGTTAATGAAATTCTAGAGTTCTTGAGGTTTTATATGAATTTGGGGCTTGTTAATCCATGTTTGTTAATGGAAATTTGCATGTTTTACGTAAAAGATGTATGGATTGGAGTTATATAATTAGTAGTATAATTTTTTGGACGTTTGGGTATGGAAAGTTAGGATTTGGATGAAGTTTTGTGAGGAAACCCGTAACTGCAGAACTGCAGAATTCGACATACCTGCTTGATCGATCGATCGAGCCTAGAGCTTCGATCGATCCAAGGTTCGATCGATCGAGCCCCAGACCTCGATCGATTGACCCCTTCTGGCAGAAAGCTATTTCCCCTTTTTAAATTAGTTAAAATCAAGTTAATGAGAAAAAAATTCTCGGGCAACCTAAATAAAATGTTTTGGGAGATATGGGAGACCAGTAGGACATATGAATAATTTTGGGACCTTTAATGTAAGACGAGAATTATATTTTGGGGATAATTACATAAGGAATGATGAATTCTGGTATTAAAGGGAGAGATTACGTAAAAATTATTATGATGGAAAATAGATGAATAACTACTGAATTTTATACTTGGGAGAATAGAGTCTATGAGTGTTACGTAGTAAGTTGGAATAATACCTCAAATTAAAGTTAAAGACGGACAATTATACGTGATAACTAATAATGAGATATGAGAAATAATGTCGTAACTATGGGATTTGAGATATACCTATTATTGATATGGTAATATTAGTATAGTTATATGATTGTGTATGCATATACTATCTATGTGTGAAAACATACCCACACTACTTGTTATCCCTGAGGTTACCGCGCTGGGACGATCTTATCTCGTGTGCCTTATGGGGGATATTGATTCGTACCCTAGGATATAGATATCCTTGGTACAGGCTATCGATTTGATAGTTCAGACGGTTCTAAGAGACGTGGGTATGTGCCATCCTCTTAGAGACTTGGAATCTATGCTTCGGCTCAATATTGTTTGTGTATGTGTTAATAAAATTCAAGAGTGATTCCGAATTTGTATTCCCCTTAATACGAGTGATACGGGGTTTGGATAGTAGAGTATGCCCGCACCATAGTTTTTATTTGGGGTGCTTCTATAATATATATATTATACGAGTATTTAATATATATATGAGATTCTGGAATTTGGAACTGCCTACTGTGATATGGTAAGTAGGACATGGTTGATGACTCAAATTGTAAATACTTGTTTTGAGAAAGTATAATATGACACTGGAAAATTTTATTAATTAATAAAATTAAAATGAGAACTTTGGTTACTAATTGAAATCTTATTTTTTTTTAAACAATTGTATTGTTCAGTCTTAAATCTTGCGAATAACATAAGATAAGTTAAATCATTGGGGAGATTAGTGCGATATATGATAGATAATCCGTTGGGAAGGTTAGTACGATAGGCGTGCACATTAGAAGAGAGGTGAGAATTTCTCAAGGGAGTGTCGCACTAATATGTTGTTGCGTTGGCCTGTAATCAATTTAAATACTTGCTAAACGAATTTTTAAATCATACACTATCGGGCTCTGACCCATTTCTATTTCTCTTTCTCTCTTGTATATATATATGTATATATTACAGGTGCCCAGCCACAGGGGCGTCTTGCTTAGGATCCCTTGGAAGGAACATGCTGCAGCTTAGGTGGGAGTTGCAGGCCTCTTGCTTAGACGATTTCATTTACTTGATTCCACTCCTATCATTCTCAGTTATTGGGCCATGTGTCGCCCTTTCCACTATTTAGCTGTTTTATTGTGACATTGTGATTCCGTATTGTAGTATTTATACTTTGGGATTTATTATGGTTTGGATGTTTTACTTTAAATTGTAAATGTTGGGAATTCCATTGTCGTATGTTAAATTATTTGGATTATATGTTCATCGATTATTGTGGTGTAATTCATTATATATTAACTTGTTGTAAATAGTTAAATCTTGTTTTCAAAATAAAATTTGGAAACTAATATTTAAATATGGTTTTGACACTTAGCTTAATTAATTAGGGTGTTAAATTTGAAAATTTATTTTTACGACAGTGATGCTAAGAATGAACCAACTGTTCACCTTGATTTTAATTTAATAAAGGAGTGATCGCCCGGTATTTAATTAGGCGGGGTGTCACATGAACATGAATCCAGAATTTAATTACACCTAATTACTCATCATTAATCCATTTTTAAATCATCAAAGTTAAGTTTTGGGGTACCAATTTCGTCCATAAACATTCTAAATCCAATCCCTAACCAAACATTAGAGTTTCTATATCAATCCCATCAGTTTTTTATCAAAACATTCAAGGCAAATACAGTTTCTACACTAAACATGGAGGAACTATTCATTGAACTTAATAATATCAAATCACTTGCCTTAGGTTTGTTCTTCAGATTTGTTGTCGGTGATTATAGGTCGATTCTCTCCTCTTTCTTGCTCACAACTTCTTCCAAATGATGGTGATGGAAGATGGTTTGGTTTGGAAACTCTTTTAACCTTTCTCTAACTTCTCTCAAAACTCCCGTAGCCCACTCTCTTTCTTTTTGGCTGGTAATGGCCCTAGTGGATTCTCTAATAATACCTTATTTACTCTAAAATTCGTGGGTTTTAATCCCTTAATTTTTAAAACTCCCAAAATACCCTTCTGGGTTGTCGATTTGGCCTAAAAATGCCCCGGGACCCAAACTAAACTCCCGACTAGTGTTTTCTGACTATTTCGACCCTTTCGGACATGTTGGCGTACTCAAAATGACCATTCGGTTGATAAAAATATAATTTACTTTTTAATCTAATTAATTTCATTCCTAACGCGACTGACACGCGTGTCTCAACTTAACTTCGCAATTGTCGTATTTCTGCCTCGCGACAAATTTTAATATTTTCAATACTCATATATTACCATATATTTTCAGTAATATTTTATTTTAACGTCATACTCAAATACCAACTCACATCTCGCTAGTATTTAATTCCGGATTAATTTCCAAATTAATTCTCATTTAATTTTATTAATCCATTAAATAAAAATCAATAAAATTACGGGGTATTACATACTTCCCCCCTAATAACAGAATTTCGTCCCGAAATTCGGAAAAGTAAGGCATACCTGGAAAAATTAGGTATCCTCCAATACTCAAAATAAAATATAAAGAAGGGCCCAATCATTAAAGCCCTTGCTTCACAACAAGCTTGTTTAAAACTCTTGATACTTTATCAGATTACACTTCAATAAATGCTCGTCACGTTGTGCTCTTACTAAACAACATTCGAATAAAAATAGCCTATACATCACTGGTCATATTATCTCAATATTATCGGAGTCCGCACCTCACTACACATTAACTCCGGCGTTTATTACAACACCAAACTCCCATCCTGGAAGGAATCAATAGCACATCTGACTACTCTTGCCCATTCTTTGAATCTCTGTTCTCGGCGTTGTGACTTTTACACAAGAGAAAACCACTTCAGCCGGTTGGTGTTTCACAAAACATTTGTAAGCACCTTGTCCACTATAAATAGATACGGGTGCTTTCCCCCAATTCTACCATTAAGTAATATCTTATCCCCATTACTACAATATACCTTACTTACTAGTTATACCCGATTTGGAAATGAAATGATCGCACCGAATCCAAAACTACTTTCATACAGTTCCACCAGTCGTCCGTAACCTTGCGCCTACTCCTCGGGCTATAGGTGATACAACCTTATCTGAATGAAACGTTATCTCCACTACTTCCTGTTGCCCCACGTTGAAGGTGGATTTCGGGGATCTCTTCTTAGCATTGAATAATACTGCATAGGACCACTTACCGGCGTGTCCACTATCTCATAGCGTAACTCACTCAAGTATATAACAATTTCTCTCCTTCTGGACAACCCGTCCTAAATATTTGAAGGAACTCGATACTTACCTATAAGTTGGTAGTCCCTTAAGGAAATTTACCAACTTGACTCTTCCATCCCTGGATTCGTCGTCTTGATACAAAATTATCTGGTTGATTATCTTACCCCAATCGATCTACTACTTACTATACCCCTTTCAATGCCGACTTTCACGTATAATACTTCCCGTTAAGTGATACTTAATGTTCTCCTCTCTGCGTATATCAAAAGTTTTGACCCTTGCAATTTTCACCACGTTGTGCACATCTAGGCCCTTTATACCCTATTGACATCCTTATTCTATTTACTCTTCAGTCACCCTCAACATTCAATTTGTCGGAACGCTAGTCCAAATTGTCCATAATAATTAAATATTTGCCTTCTCAAGAGATACCCCTTATTAAATGGCTTTCCACTGCCTTTTCACCAAATTAGGACTTGCTACACTGGTTGCATATGATATTCATTAACACCTTCACTTAATCCCCTCTATATTCCTTCTTCCGGCGATTAGTAAATTAGCAAACCAAGATGTCTACACCCCTTGTAACCCACTCATACGGTTTTAAACATTATCTACGCTTCATACGTATTCCAAACTCTTTATTTCCGCTGCATTTTCAACGTGGCAATACCACTTGGGCATTTTCAATAACCTCTGAATTTGAAATTCTAAATCCTCCTTAACCTCAATGCATCATTCATCCCGTCGTAACAAAACAAACATTATCAGTACTTCTTTACTAACAACTGGCTCTACTGGCCTTACATCGTAATTTACCTTGTTAACTTCCAGTTATAACTACTTACTTTCATAACGATCGAGGTATCCGATTTATGAACGAATGTCCACACATCTCCTTACTACCAACCTTACGCTAAGTTTCATGTGTGGGGTGTCTCGCAAAGAGAAATCCAAACAAGGAACCCCCCCGATACACTATTTCCTATCATTGTCGGTCATCGGGATCCGTTACGCCCTCAGTCCATAACATGTACCCCTATATTCCCGTCTCTTAACAGCAAAGTTACATCTTCTTCCGCAATTCCACTTTCTCTTGACATTGAGGGTAATCACATTTTAATATACATCATGCAAATATAATCGTCTCTCAAAATCCCGTCCCCAGACACACAACTATGAGTTTAAACTTCCAACTCTCTAAAGTTTGATACAACAATGCACTCTCTTATTACGACATCCTGAGCGTTAATTATAATAACCAGGTAAACCTTTTTGCTGATTAGTAAACCAATCACATACGAATCATATCAATTAAATCCCTACGCATACTAGAATTTAAATATCCGAGACCATTATATATATATATAGGGAGAGGTTCACAAGTGGACCAAAAGAATGGACTTTTTAATGGACTTAACAAAAAAGACTAATAAGTCTTGGTTATTGGGTGCCGCTGGCGCGGATCCATTACACCAAGGAATTAAAATTAGTGGGTTATTAGTCTTTTTTGTTAAGTCCATTAAAAAGTCCATTCCTTTGGTCCACTTGTGATCCTTCTCCTATATATATATATATATATATATATATTAAATCACAACAATATATATATATATATATATTCATATATACAAAAGTACAATTGCGAGCCCGACCCTCTCACAGATGGGGCCTCGCCAGAACAAAACATTCTACACCAAGGTAGTAACTCCTATAAACTTGTAATACCAGCACACCATCGGTATAAGCACATTATAAAACCATAATTAGGATAATATCATACTCGTATAACACAACACTAAAATGAATAATTTCAATAAAGTATATACCACTATCAATATACTCATTCATACTTCGCGGATGAAAATAAATATAACCCCACACTATCAAGGAAAAATATTCACATAAATAAATAAAATTGTCGATACTCACTGAACTCAACTCTCAAGAAAAAATATAACAATTGTAGCAACTCGTTCATGCCACAAACAACACGCAACATCATCTGAGGATATAACTCCTACTTTTATCCTGACAATCGTCTTGCTGCTCAAATGGTTCCTGGACTTAACACACCTGTCCGTACCAAACCGAATATTCTAATAATTGTTTCCCTTGTCAGGCACAATACATTTATCCCTACACTTGCATCGGGAGACATTTATAACGCCTGGGTTTTCACTCCCCACAAAGTACCTCTACATATACTCCACTTATTTTCGGTCACCCTGACCATGTTAAGGTGGTCCTTCTCTCGGACATTGGTAGTCTCGGGTATGATGACTACCTCCATTGTTCCCTTAGCTTGATAAACCTAAGGAACACGCAACTCGTTTCCACATCTCCCACTGAAATTACCACCGCCCGGTAATAATTCAGCTATCCGAATCATTTTCTCGGGTTCTCTATTAGGTCTTCCCCTTGTGGTGTTTCTCCAACACCATTTTCCCAGTCTTGCTCTATAGAAACTCCTCAATTCTTGTATCTCCCCACCCAAGGGAACGTTTACCTCCAGATTAACACTACGCGACATTATTACTATCTGTATTGACCGTCCAAGCAGAATTTCCCACATTAGCTAACAATTCTTCTTATATGTAAATTCTCCCTTTAATATCCTCTTATCCATTTCACCTACTTCACCCGGTGTAAGGTTCGCCACATTGTTAAATTTCTCTTCACAAAGTGACCTCTATCCGGCCCTCTTGCGTGTGTTCAGAATAACATTTGCCTTTCACCCTGAATATCTGATTAAGGAACTTATGGTCAAACAATACGTGTATGCCTTTTGTCGACATCACATTCCCCTTGTAAGTGTGGTGATTGTCTCTCACCATTGAAACTCCGCTCTCACGAGACAAGAAAAATTTTCCCAAATTTTCACTCTCGATTAGCCAGACCTCGACATATGTCCAAGCCTTTGGATATATTACGTTTATTTGACTAGCACACGCCATCTCCGAATTTCGAGTATTTCCACTGCTGGTTCTCACCGACGTTTTACCTAACTCTTCATCTCCCATTCCAACCTTATTGGGTGAGTCTAATTTGACCCCTCTTTCTACTATTATTGTGCCTGCGCCTTGGCTATCTGTACCATCCTAGACTTTCGTGCCATGATAGGGGTGACTTCGACTACGGTCATCCTTCTTTAATAAATTAAATAACCTCAGCTGATCTTTTGCCTCCTGTTGTTCGCCCATCTGTCTTCGCCAGTCGTACAACATTGTTCAATGCACGAACACACCCGATTGTAAATAAGATTCACTATCATATACATCATAGAAAGAGAACGAAATCTTACCATAGAAGTCAACAATCCTAAACATAGGGCTCTACATCAAAGAAAGCTACGCTGGAAGCATAATAAGCCGCACAGATCCTAAAGGACACTAGAACCTGATGCTCTGATAACACCTGTGACACCTCGACTAATTAAATATCGGGTAGCTACTCCTTTATTCAAATTAATACAAAATGTCAAGTTGGTTCAGTTCATAGCATCACTGTCGAAAATGATTTAACAATTACTAGCCACCTAATATTTAAAAAGTGAGTTGTCAATTTTAATTTAATATGATTAACATACAACCAATTCAAAAAAATTAAATACTAATGCCACAACCAAATTACAGTCGCAATAGAAAAACAATGTAATAAATAGAATCTGGAGTAATACTCCTCACAACAATCCGAATGCTTTAATTAAACCAAATACAAAGCCTGAAACATTAATTAATTACATCCACAACTGAATTAAAGCGGAATAAAATAAACTGTCTCTAAGAGAAAAGGGACGACATGCCTTACAGATAAATAAGTCTAAAATAGAATCAAGGTAGAAAGTGGAGGCGTCTATAATCGAGCTCTTGTAAGTTCCACAACAGCTACAGCACGTCACTCGAATGGAACTCCTAATCTGGGTGTCCTTGTGGCTGGGCACCTAAAAGGTTTTTACAAGAAAATAGATTTGAAAGAAAATGGGTCAGAGCCCGATAGTGAAAACAGTTTAAAATACAGCAAGTGTTTAATATCATTAAACAGTGAATATAAAATACATGATAGTGCGCACACTCACATGAGTTACTCACCTCTCAACTAATTGTGCACTCCTATCGTACCCGTACCCATTCTAGTTATTTCACTATCTAACTAGTCCAATACACAACCTAACATTTCTATACTATTCACGGTTCAATTCCCGACATATTAATATAAACAGAGAATTTTACTTTTTATTTCTCAGAATTAATCATAATAATTACTAAGGCTTTCCATCTTTAACTCTACTAAAGAGGTTACGATCATTCACACTTACATTTATAATGACAGTTCATATCAATTATCAGTATATTAATCTCATCATAAATATACAATACTGGCACCCTGAGACTAAGTTGCGGTGCCCACATACCCTGCTATCAACTCCCGGTACATCACGTACATTAGGATCACGTATTCCAAATCACTAAGGAGCCGTCTCAATAAGTAACAATCACACACAATGGAGGCGAACATAGTTCACATAACATGGTTCATGCACATACCTACGCTCCCATGATCAGTTGACTTATTAACTCCCCAATAAGCCATTCTCTGACCTATGTCCTCGAGGTACCAATCTAAATCCCACCGAATGCACACAAAGATTAGATGGCCCTGATCGATCGTCGACCTCCCGTGATAGCAAGTATGGTAGGTATGTTATGCACAAATAAACACATATACTAAGCATTCAAACATCTTAGATATCTTATAATTTTACTAGAGGTATATGTCATATTCCTATACCTTCATTACATGTTGCACGTTTACAAGTCCCCGAATAATATACATTAAAGTTGTTCACTCTTCTCACGTTGCAAATTCGAGTACTTACAACTTAACCCGTAGAAGTCATCCGGTCCATTATATAGTTCCAAGTTTTTAATCCTCAACGTACTCCAATCTCACAACTATACCGACTAATCACAAGGGAAAGATAACACTCAATAAAATAAGCCTACGGAAAACTCGAAACTAAAATCGGGCCTAAAAAGACCATTATGTGAACTCGTTAGAAGTCCCATAAATCTCGTTCGTACGAATTCGTTCGAATGAATGGATTCGAATGAACTAATATCTCGTTATAAATGGTACTGGAACCTCGTTAGAAACTCGTTCGAACGAGTTCGTTCGAACGACCTGGGTTGGTCTTCTAACAAGATTGCAGGAAACGCCCAGAATTTCTCCACTTCATTTTTCTTCATATTTCTCTTCAATAAATCCATCCTCAGATCATCCCAATTATGTTTTAATGTTTTTAAACTATTATAAGTCATCCTAGATCACTCCTTAACATATTATTGGGGTCAAATCTGACAAATCAACCTGCAATAATCATAAATCCCCAATTCTTGCCCCAAACCCTATAAACATGAATCCAGAATTTAATTGCACCTAAATACTCACCATTAATCCATTTTTAAATCATCAAAGTTAAGTTTTGGGGTACCAATTTCTTCCATAAACATTCTACATGCAATCCCTAACGAAACTTTAGAGTTTCTATATCAATCCAATTAGGTTTTTATCAAAACTTTCAAGGCAAATACAGTTTCTACACTAAACGTGGAGGAAATATTCATTGAACTTAATAATATCAAATCACTTGCCTTAGTTTTCTTCTTAAAATTTGTTGTCGGTGATTATAGGTCGATTCTCTCGTCGTTCTTGGTCACAATTTCTTCCAAATGATGGTGATGGAAGATGGTTTGGTTTGGAAACTCTTTTAACCTTTCTCTAACTTCTCTCAAAACTCCCGTAGCCCACTCTCTTGCTTTTTCGATGGTAATGGCCCTAGTGGCTTCTCTAATAATACCTAATTTAACTCTAAAATTCGTGGGTTTTAATCCCTCAATTTTTAAAATTACCAAAATACCCTTCTAGGTTGTCGGTTTGGCCTAAAAATGCCCTGGGACCCAAACTAAGCTCCCGACTAGTGTTTTCTAACTATTTCGACCCTTCCGGACACGTTGGCGCACTCAAAATGACCATTAGGTTGATAAAAATATAATTTAATTTTTAATCTAATTAATTTCATTCCTGACGCGACTGACACGCGTGTCTCAACTTAATTTCACAATTGTCGTATTTCTGCCTCGCGACAAATTTTAATATTTTCAATACTCATTTATTACCATATATTTTTAGTAATATTTTATTTTAACATCATACTCAAATACCAACTCACATCTCGCGAGTATTTAATTCCGAATTAATTTCCTAATTAATTCTCATTTAATTTAATTAATCCATTAAATAAAAATCAATAAAATTACGGGGTGTTACACTGACATGAGTAGTTAGGGATTAATGAGGGTGTCTACCATGAGGACAGATGGCTTAGTACAACAATAACAAAAATTGGCACCTATAGAAGTGATATATTTGCTAACATAGAGATGAGGGAGCCAGTGAAATATAGGTTCGTCTTTTGACACATTATTATCGAATTCATGATAGTTTTGTGTGTCGTTATATAATTGGAACCTTAAGTATAAGGGAATATATCGGTATGTAAGGGCTTGAGTGAACTTGTTTCTAATCGTGGGTTGTAGTGAGTAGACCTTCGGTCGAAATGGTACCGTTGGTGTAGGTATAGTGGAAATACCAAAATATTATTACGAGTAAATTTTATATACGTTCAGATGCAATTGTGCGCAAAGATCTGCGGTGGTAATATAGGGCATCATAATGTCGTCAGCATGAGATGCGCAACAAACAACCAGGGTTACTTATACCAGGTATTCTTTTACAAATTTCGGGATGAAATTCCATTATTAGGGGTAAGTGTGTAATACCCCGTAATTTTAATGATTTTTATATTGGGATTAATTGGAATTAATTATCATAAATTGGAAAATTAATCCAAATTAAAATAAAATAAATATTAATTAGCGAGACAAGGGTTATTATCTATTTATATTAAATATTACTTACTGAATGAGTAATAAATTGATAAGAAAATATTATGATTGTCATGAGTGAGAAATACGACAACTATGGTAAATTTAGTCAGGACGCGCGTGTTAGTCGCGTCGAGACTTAGTTTTATGAAATAATATGTAGCTTTATTTTGGGTAATTCAGATGGTCATTTAAATTACTCTAAGTGTGTGAGAACTTATCCATAAACTAATGAATCTTAATAAGTAAAAGAATTGAAAATGGAGTATAGTATGGTATGGACAATACAGGTGGTCATAATAAATTATTAGGCAGGAGGTGATGTAAGTAAGACTAGTTAAGTGGGTAGCGTAACTAGGTGGGTTAGAGTAGTATGATAGGCGTGCACAATAGCTGAGAGGTGAGAGTCTTAAGTGAGGGCACGCTGAGCTAACATGTATATAATATCTTATCTTAATGCATTTTAAATACTTGCTAAACTTTTTTTCAAACTATTTTACTTGGGCTCTGACTCGTTTCAAATCCATTTTTGTAAAATAACATTTTAGATGCCCAACCACAAGGATGTCACGCTTAGGAGTTCCTTCACTTGACGTACTACAACTACTGTGGCAGTTACGGAACCTTGGTATTAGATGCCTCCATACCTTTCAGTTCATATTCCGCATTCTAGCTATTTCAGCCGGGCATGTAGCCCATTCCTAGGTTATAATTATATTTTAGACATTGTACTTTTATTTTATATCTAGTATGGGATTTGGATTTTTTTTTATGATGTTTATATTGGGATTTTATCTGGAGTATTATTCCCGACACATTTATGTATTTCATTATCATATCATTTAATATTATGTGCTTGGATGGTGAATGTGAATTATTTCATCTATATCAAATTGTAGGTTAATAATACAAATTTAAATTTTGACACCGGACCATTAGGGTATTAGTAAAATAAATTGGATTTCGAAAGTAATGCTAAGAATGACACCATTAATGATTCATGTTTAATTTAATAGTGGACTAATGACCCGGGATTAGAATAGGTGGGGTGTCATAAATGAATCCCACGTGATAATTAAATTATTGATAAAGAAATCTAAGGTTGATCAAAATATAGTTGTGTTCTTGTTTTGGAAATCTAAAATTTTGATATGTTAACCATGGAATTTAAAGTAGAGATATATTCTAGATTGTGATGATTAAATCCTATGAACTTGAATGAATTTTGGGTGTATAAAATCCATAAACATGTTACCTTATAATGTATATTGATACGATTGTATCAATTGATGTTAAGGTTTAAGATTGGGGCAAAATTTTGTTGATGAAATGCGTAAAAACTCGTAACAGGTAAAACTATGTCGTTTAGGACACACAGTAGAGGTGAACTACTTTTCCCTCAAGCTAAACCTGTTCGGCTGCCTTGTTTTGATTAGGTTATTTATTTTGATGGGCTTTATAAGAGGGTTGATTCTAGGATGGTTTAGGAGGTCCGTAAGTGAGTTTAGGATTTATGGAAAAATTATTTGAAATATGAGAACTTACCTTGGAATGGTTGTGATAAATCTAAGGTGAAAACTTAAAGCGTTTAGGATGAATAACACTGAAGAAAATAAAGTAATGAAATTGGGTTGACAATTCGGTTAGACTTGGATACGGGCTTCTTAGGAATATCTTAATGTCTAGAATTATTATTATTATTATATGGGTGAATTAAAATAAGTGATTATTTAAACATTCGGGAGTCGGGATTAGACACGAGGCTTATAGGCTAGTGCTACAAGTGACATGAACAGTCAGTCGGGTTTATGTGTGTATATATATATATATATATATGGGTATAGAGAGAGTATATATATGTATGATTATATATTTGTGTATGATAGAGTTGAAACATACGTACTATAGAGGGATGCTATCGATGGAGGTTGCGCGTAGTGGGCGGTCTACCCTAGAAAATCCCATCAGGTGTAGTATCGACTCCCGGGTCATAGGTCTGTGCACAACCACCCTGTGTGAATTTTGAGTCATGTGGAGTAATATGGTCTGGTTGTGACCCACAGACTTAAGACTATTAATGCCTCCAGTTTTATGTTTTCATTTTAAGTTCGGTGGTGTGATTCCAACTCGGTATCCCAAGTTAAGTTGTGTATCCCTGGAGCCTGATAGCATAGTAGAGATTTGCATCCAGCGAGACAATGCTCAAAGGGATTGAGGTTATATGTATATAGACAGCGATATATATGTATGGATACTTGATGTGACATGAAAATACATATATAAGTGAAAAGAAGATATATACGAGTATATGTCGCTAAGGTGTGAATATGGAATTAATAACTAGAGTAAACTTATGTGAAATGAATTGGTAAATTATAATTATAAAGAGTATGTGAAAACTAATTGAGAGATAATATACGCAGGACATGGGGTACCATATGAGACTAAGATATACTTTGAGGTTAACTAGGAAGGGTAGCATAGCTAGGGTGTTAAATTGCATATGTTAGGTGCCCACTATAGTTGAGGGGTGAGGATTATCTCATTGGAGTGCGACACTAGTTTAAATATGGAAGAGTTCACAAAATATTTATTATTGCATTTTAATCACTTGAAAAATATTTTCAAAAGGTTTTGGGCTCTGACCCATATCAAAATATTTTCAAAAATTTTAGGTGTCCATCCACAGGGATGTCAGGCATGAGTATTCTTTCCGTGTTATCGGAGCTGCAGCAGCTGTGGAGTGCTTAAAAGGATTTCTTTAGTATCTTCTATTTTTTAGACTCTAAATAGCACTCATTTTGTTATTATTTGGACATGTCATCTATTGTTAAATTTTATTTCACTCTATTTAATGCGATGTGATGAGTAATTGTATTGGATTTTATATTGATGGTTTATTCAGTTATTTTGAATTTGATTTTACTCTAGTATTCAGCGTAATTATGGTTATTGTGTATTTAGTTATTTATCTAGAATGGTTTGTGGTAAATGAATTTATTTATGACAATATAGTTTAGGTTTAAAATTTAACGCCAAGCTTGATTAATAGGTTATTAGTATAGTGCTGCTAAGAATGATCCAAATGAGATTCATGTTTTATTTTAGTAGAGGGATGTCCACCCATTATTTAATAAGCGGGGTGTCACCGATGGTATCAGAGCATCAAGGTCTAGTGTCCTTAGAATCCGTGCGGCTTATTATGATTCTAGCGTAGCATTCTTTGATATATAGCCCTATAATTAGGACTTTTGTATTCATTTAGGAATTTACGTTCTTCTGGTGATATTTTTTATATTAACTATGGACTTATACAAATTCGGTTTGGTTTCAAATGCTGCCTAGAAGAGGACGAAAAAATAGGGCCTCTAGAGGGGCCCACTGCGAGAGAGGCTCAGTAAAAGCCATATGGGACCATGACAGCGACTGATGAGGCTAATATCATTGCTCAAGAGGTTAATGCCACTATGAGTGATATACCAAAATAGTTCCCACAATCTTTACTACAGTAGCCGGTGGCACTTGTCATCTAGGCCCATCAGGGACCATTAGTATTAGAGAGGGTTTGGGGGTGATGATACCAAAGATATCGCCACTTAAACATGTAATGAGCTCGAGCTAGTAATCTACAGTAATTGCGATACGAGCGGAAATAAATAAATATAGAAGGAGATGAGGAGAAGAGTATGAACACAATTATATAAGTGGTTCAGCCGTTGTCCTACTCTAATGTTCAAGTGTTTGTATAATAAAAAATGGAGCTCTAATGGCTTAAAGAATAATTTGAGTACTTTCTCTCCTAAAAGTATGTTTAACAGAGCTTGGGCTAGGGTTTCAAATTTTTCATTCCCTTTAAGAAAGAAGATGAAACGTATTTATAGTCCTTGGGGTGTGCATTGTACCCTCAAACATTTAATAAGCATGCCCAAGATAAAGCTTCCAATCACATCCAACCACCTATCCTTGGCACACATATGTCATGATGATGCAATATTTTGTCACGTGCGCGTGGAGATCTTATTATAAATGCCTATTTATGTGGACTAGTCATGCTAAAACCCTGTGTCACACGTAAGATATATGTCATCTGGAAAGGTCTTAGCCTAGCCGAGACTAACACGTTTGATATCCTTATAAGCAACTATTGAGTTGAATTTAACTATGGGTTCGATTGTTTGAGTGGTACGGAGCCAAGACGAGACGGATGGAGATGTCTATTGGTCACCTAATAGGTCTTTGCCCATAAGTATGGTACGAGGCTGAGACTATTAAGGAGGGATCGTTGTAAAGGGACCCACGTCTATCTAACTAAATGAGTGAGTAAGGTCGGCTTAGACAGGCTGAGGCTTGTTGACGACGAGGCGACACATATGTGTATCAATCACCCCTAGCCTTAGTCTTGAGTGTGAGTGGAAGGTTGCGGGGTATAAATGTCTGAGCCCCTATGTTGATGAGACTCCTTAATTGAGGGTGAGGATGTCCCTTCAATGTCATGTCTAAAATGTTAGACATAAGTTCTTCATTGGGCACTTAGCAGTCATTATGTGGGTTGGCATGTTGCCCAAAAGTGGTTGCTACAGGCCTGCCTAAAGATAGTGTGACCTAATAATGGTTGTGTGGGAAAATGTGCGCAATCAATAAACCATTTAAACAAGTATAAAAAATTTATTTTCTTTTTTTTCTCCATTTGACTTTTCACGCTCAAGCTTTCCTTATGCAAAAACCAACCGATTTATCTCTTTTTTCTCCACTTCTAGGGGTACCTCTTACTTCTCTGTCCTTCTTCACCTAGGTAACCTTCCCTAGATTTTGCACTAAGTTTTCCACTTTTTTTCTTATTTTTGTTGGATCTTTTCCTCCTTCTTCACCTTGGTGTTCCTCAATTAAAACGTTTGAGCTTCCCCCTTTTGATCCTTTTGTAAACCTAGGTCAAACTTGAAATTGTTTAGCTGTTAAGGACTTGATACTAGATGATAGATCAATACCCCAAACTTAGGGAGAGACTCTTTAGTGAGATACGCAAGTGTGAGATCGAGGTCGAGGATAAACATAGGGCCGGAGCTGACCCTACACTTCTAATCCACCCAGTCCCACTAGCAGTAGTCCACCCTCATATCACAGAGGTCAATAATTCTATGTCCGAGTCTTTAACCTCTTCAGACAATAACCATATTATCTCCCCTCAATTTGAGAGCGAGTATTATTTTGTGGAGGTGATGAGAGTTCCCACTACTAACCCTGAGGGGTCTGAGGCAGCCGAGGCCTCGTCTCGCGCCATATCCTCTCAACTTGCAAAGTACTCTAACCATATAGACCACTCTATACACGAGATCTTGAATTCTAATGAGCCGAGTGTGAAGTTATATTTCCACCCCTCCTATGGTCGTCACCATTTTGGCCATGTTCGACGTCGGCTATGTTAGAAGGTGTCAAGAAGGATCCACAACCGTTCAGGTTTAGGAGATCTCTTTTAATAGTGATAAATATCCACTTGACACTAGTTATGCTAAAAAAATTCTGAGTACTGTTCAAGAGTTAGATTTGCTATGGTGAAGTCACCGATACGGCATAAATCTGACATCAATATGAGAGTGCCTATGAGGGATGGGAGGGCCTATGACAGTCGAGATGGTGAGGTGGTTGTGTATGAACATATATTCAAAGTCGTCTTCAGACCTCCTACCTATACTAATATTCTAACTATTTTTATCGGGTTGGGGTTAGCCCCAACACAACTTTCCCCCAATGTCTAATGAATTCTAATCGGCTTCTTGAATTCTAGCATCGCGTCCACAAAATTAATCTTCCTATCATGTTGTTAATCGGATGCTATAATGTCTCGTGCACTAGGGCACAACCTATTATCATCTCATAGCTAGAGATACCACCAAAAATGTTCTTCGCTTTAACTAAACTTCCAACCACCACTAGAAACCTCACTACTTCTTCATCTCTTGTGCTCTGGAGTTTGGTGCCGACACCCCAAACATCTCCTCGACACCGAGAGTACCCAGGATATGGGTAAAAGACCATATGTTAGCTAGACTTGATACCAACCTGAGCATAGATGCCAGGGAAAAAGTGGAAGAGCTCTGCTCTAAGGGAGATGATAAGGGAATTATGGAGTTTAATGGGTTAATGAATCCCGAGTATCTTCAAAACACAAGTTTGGGGGTTAACTCATTATTAGAATAATGTGGGTATCTAGTATTTTTGCATTTTTCTATAGTCTTCTTCTATCCTTTATTGATATTAACAGTATTTCTTACTTGCAAGTCGTCCTACAGATGCATCGAATCATCTTTGGGAAATGGTGGCTCCCTCTCTTGGAAACCTATTAAGCAAGATGTCTAAGGGTAATAGTCCCATAAAGAAGACAACTGTTGGAAGCCCCCTCCACAAAAGAAATATAAGAGGTCTAAGGCCCCAAAGGATACATCATCCTCTACCATTCCAATTTTATTTTCTTCTATCTTGGTTGATAAGCTCTCGCTCTTGTCAATTAGTGCTGACTCTGTGATCGAAGATCATATGAGAGCCAATTCTTTTATTAGCTCCTAGGTGCTAGAATCTGACCGTAGGTTCTTAGAATCCTTAGACCTCCCCCGCCTCTATAATTTTGTCCTCTATTATGTCGTCCAAGTAATTTAATCTCTTAGCTCAAATCTGTTCATGTCTGTTTCCTTTCATTAAGTGTTACCTCATTTGTCTCTTGCTAATTTTTATTTATTGTTCTTGTAGTCTCCTTTATCCTTCTAGCAGTTGGCCAAGTGGGTTCAGGCCAAAAAGTCCAAGATCGACAAGTATGATGATGTTTCCAAGGCTAAAAGGGCATCCAAGCAAGCCCTGAAGCAAAAAGATTCCAACCACATGGAAGAGGTGGATAACCTGGTCCAATAAATATGAGATGACCTTGATGACAAGATGAATGAGGACAATGATCTGGAGAGAAAGTATGACAACTAGATCAAGGCTGCTGAGAAAAAGGCTATTGAAGACTTCAAGGCCTTAGAAGAGTTTGCAGGGTATGGACTCCAATACTTGGAGAGGAGTGCTCGTACATCTCTCAAATGGGTGACTAAAAAGTACCCAGACATGACTCATATGACCAAGAGTTTTACAACCATTGACTTCTTCGACCCTGATGCCATTGTTATGCTGAACAAGGTTGAAGTCTAGAGTACTACTCATAAGGTAATGGCTACTAAAGCATCGGCACAAGTTTGGTCTAAGATTGAAGATGCCAATGCTGAGGGCGAGTTTTAGACTCAACCCATTATTGAAAATCTCATCTTGGAGCAGGTTGAGAAGATAGCTTAAATTTTCACTTCTTCCATGTCTTGTACTCTTTATTTATGGGTGGTCTTTTGTGGCCGATTGCCCCTTTCTATATAATTATTTTTTCAACATGTGTAACATCATCCTCAAACATTGTCTATTACTTTGTGAACAGTAGTTTTTTATTTTATTTCCATTTGCTATGTGATGAATGGAATTTCATAAATGGAAATTCTCTTGTATTATCATAATTTCATATCTAATTTATATTTTATTGAAGTGTATTAACCATGTCTTTACAATTGTTAATGAACTTGCATTGGATCGACACATAATTTCAACTCACAACTAATTATATTATGTTCACTCGCGTCTTAGCTGAGAGAGGACACCACATAATGGTGTTCATATACCCATTAAATTATTTTCATAAGCCCACTATCATCTTAGCCGAGAGAGGTCAGCACGCAATGGTGTTCATATCACCACATATAACCATTAAGTGATTTTCATAAGTCCAATATCATCTTATCTGAGAGAGGTAACCACGCGGTGGTGTTCATATAACCATTAAATGATTTTCATAAGTACACTCTCATTTTAGACGGAAGAGGTTTTCATATAACGTTAAATGATTTTCATAAGTCCACTCTCATCTTTGTCTAGAGGGGTCACCACGCAGTGGTGTTCATATAACCACATATAAATATTAAATGATTTTCATAAGTCCACTTTCATCTTAGCCGAGAGAGGTGACCAAGCAATGGTGTTCATATAACCAAATATAACCATTAAATGATTTCCATAATTCCACCCTCATCTTAGCCGAGAGACGTCACCACGCAGTGGTGTTCATATAACCATTAAATTATTTTCATAAGTCCACTGTCCACTTAGCCGAGAGAGGTCACCACATAATGGTGTTCATATAACTATTAAATTATTTTCATAAGCCCACTCTCATCTTAGCCGAAAGAGGTCATCACCCAATGTTGTTCATATAACCATTAAATGATTTTCATAAGTCCACTCTCATCTTAGCCGATAGAGGTCACCACATAGTGGTGTTCATATAACCATTAAATTATTTTCATAATTCCACTCTTGTCTTAGCCGAGAGAGGTCACCACGCAGCGGTGTTAATATAACTATACAATGATTTTCAATTTATAGCCACCAAATTAATGGTTTTAAATCACAAGTCCCCTCCATCATTTTTGGGAGTGTGTGAATGAGTCTCATCTCTTCGTACACTTTTTTCTTCGTAGAGAGAGTTTTCAATCTAAGAACATAACTTAATGACGTTTTTATAACCATAATCAAATGATTTTTTAAGTTGTGCTTTCCACCATTTAAGTTATGTTATTACACTTTATCCCCCTTCTCGATATTATTGAGATTTTGTTAATGTGTAAGCCTCTGCATGAACTCTCATCTCACCGAGAATCAGTTACGACTAAAGGATAGTTTAACATCATCCAAACTAAGTGAAAATAATTGAATAACACAAATATAAATCACAAATTGTATTTTCTCATTCATTAATCAACATAAACTTTCTTACAAAAAAACACTTGCATACAAGTATTGGAACCATCATAGAATTTTCCAAAGTTACAAAGTCAATTATAGTATCTTTTCAAATGGTTTGTATTCCATAGGTTGGAGAAAGGTTCCCCCTTAGGTTTTTCCAATTTATATGTTCTAGGGATAACCTCTGCAGTGACTTTGTATGGTCCATGACAGTTTGGATGCAACTTGTTTGGCTTCTGCCAAACCTTTTTTAACACCAAATCTCCCACGACAATCGACCTTTCCTTAACCCTCCTATTAAAGAATTTGGTTGTCCTCTGTTTATATGTCGCTTGTCTGACCTCGACGTCCTCTCGCCTTTCCTTTACTAGGTCTAGGTCAAGTCTCCTTTCCTTATTATTGGTCTCAACATTAGAAGTCTGGATTCTGTGACTGCGAAGGCCAAGTTCAGTACGAATTACTACCTCTGACCCATAGGCCAGCATAAAGGGTGTCTCCTTTGTAGGAGTCCCCTCCCTTACCCTATAGGCCTGTAAGATTCCAGGCAATTCCTCCATAAATAAGCCCTATCATTTTCCAACTTTTTATTAATGCCCTCTAAGATTGTCATATTAGTGACCTCAATTTGGCCATTGGCTTGAGGTAGGACAAGTACATAATAGAATTTCTTTATTCCCACTCTTTTAGAATATGTTTCCAAGGTTTTATTCTTGAACTATTTCCTATTGTCTGAGATGAGTAGATTGGGTGGGATATATGATTTTTCTCCGAATGAACTTAATTATCATCACTTCAGCGATGGAGATCACGGCTTCTACATCCACCCATTTAGAAAGTAATCAATGGCCACTATTAGATATTGATATCGTCCTGGTGCCTTTGGAAGCGGGTTGTTTAGGTCAATCCCCCAAACTGTGAACGACCATGGGGAAGCATTGGACGAGAGTGGTCGATGAGCCTTGAAGCACCCCATATCTTTGACTCATTTGAGTCTATACTATATAGGTGCTCATATATTTTGGAAATAGTGACAATATTTATAGTCATCCTAATTTAACCAAAGAACCTCAGACTCTACAACAAGATAGCTTCTTCTAGTATCAATGTTTCTATACCAACACTGAACCTAGGATCAATATTTTATATTGCATTCATATCACTTTAAGTGTGTGTGTGTGTGTGTGTGTATGTGTTAATTCCCATTAAAATGATTTTTTAATATATTTTGGGACTTTTGAAATATTTTTAGGAATTTATAAAACCCTTATATACATTTAAAATTGGATTTTAAAATGTTGTGGGCTATTTTGTAATTACCGTAAGTTGTTAAAACTTTGCTTGGGTTGAATCTAAATGCGACACAAACATATGTGGTAGCAATTTTTATTTTAGAATCATCTAAAACACGCGTTTCAGAAGTAATCGTTTCCCTACATGTGTTGCATTTACACCGCTGGATTTGTGCTTCTTTACTCTCACATACCTGAGATTAGTTTTGAGCCATAGGATCTTTGTCATCTACGGTTTTCATGTCATTGGGTTAATCCTTGTGATACCTAAGAGAGCCAATCAGGAAGCATTTAACTTCGAATGTTTATCAACCATAAGATTTTCATCGGTTACTTAGGATTCAATCTCAGCCTTTGATTTCAAACCGTCCTTCCATATTCTTATATCTCTTGTATAAAAGGAACCCTTCATCCTCAAAATTCCAATCTTTGGATCAATTAACCTCTGAGAGAAAAAAAGAGAGAAGGGAGGGAGAGAGAGAGAGAGAGAGAGAGAGAGAGAGAAATAAATAGAGAGAGAATTCAAAACCCTAAACCAACTTTGTTCAAATTTTCACCAGAAAATACTTTGGAGAGTTGAGTTATTTCGAGATTTGAGAAGATCCATTCTCTCTATTTCTTAATCTATTATCAAACCAAGTCACGTAGTTCTGATCTCATTTTCTTTTATAGAAAGTTGAGATTTGATTCTCTGTGATACATCTCACGTGTATATTATTGAGTTTGATTTATTCTTTCGAGAAATCTTTATTTTATTGGTTGTTTTTAAACTGTTATGTTGATTTCAAAAAATAAACCAACAAAATCATTTCTCATTTCAGTTTCAGAGATAATACAGACTTAGATCTTGTTGAAATCTTGATTAGGGATTTACAAGTTATATATTTTCAAATAAATAAAGTGTCTAGGATCTTGGATCTTTTTTATAGCAAGATGCCCTCTTGATTTGTAGATAAAACTAAAGATCTCTAGTCCGAGAGTTTTGATCAAACTGATTTTGGAAATTTCTTCATTCTGTTTGTAATTTGATAATCATTCAGTCTGTAATAAGTGTGTGTGAGTTGCATGCATGTGTTAGGCACATCACATTATAACACTTTCACACTACACCACTAAACCGTGTTGGTAGAGAGATTTTGGACTTGAAGAGTCGACATAAAGATTACTAGTGTGACACAAAGCTAAAAGGAGTGAAGTTACAAAGCTAAGAGAACATGAATTACATCAAAGCCTAGGGAGAAGTCAGAAAAATCCAGAGGAGTTGGCAAAAATTTTAAACTTAGATTAGGTTTGATTGTATGTCTTGATTGTTATATATATTGTAACCCGTTACTCTATTTTAGTGGAATTTTGTTTTGAGGTTTAGAGACCTTGGTGGATGTTTCCCCAATTGGGTGGGGTCTTACCACGTTAAAAATACCTGTGCACTTATTGTTTCATTCTTCTCTCATACCCTTCATTTGGTGTGATGATTTAAAACTGTTTTAATTTTGGTTTTCAAAAACTTCGAAACATAATACCTGAAATATCTCGTTCATAATTCATTTTAAACACATCTTGTATTCCTAGTTTGTTCTGAGAAAAGAGTTTCTTCAAAATATAGTTCGAAGCCATTTAGACTATTTAATCTTGAATTAAACAACTTAAGTGGTAATTTCTCATTTGGTATTGGAGCCTTGGTATTTTAAAACCTTTTAGATCTTTTGTTTCTGAAATTATTTTTTCAAAACAAATAATGGACTAGAAATTTGAGAGATTATGTAACATATCCAGGTCCCCTCTCTTTAATGGAACCAATTTTCCTTACTGAAAAGTGAGGATGGTTATTTCATTAAAGGTACATTGGGAGATGATTCTTGGGATGTCATTGAAAATGGATATACTTATCCTACTAAGGCATCCACTGATGGAAGTAATGAAAGAATTAGGAAACTTTTAAGTGAATACACTAAAGAAGAGAAACATTCCCCTCTTAGTAACAATAAAGGCAAAAAAATTATATTTATGTCTATAAATGAACACGAGTTCAAGAGGATCTCTTCTTGCAAAACTTTTAAGGAAGCTCGGGATACTCGTGTAACTGCACATGAGGGTGACACTAGAGTTAAAGATTATAATACCCAAATGCTTAATCAGCATGATATGACCAAACTGTACCTGCCAGTTCATAGGCATCAACCTTGACCTATATGACGATCGAGATAACAAGAGCGCAACACTAACCATCAGCAAGTTTGTCCTTCATCAGGTCGGCCACAGCCGATGTTCCAAGTACCATCTCAATTGGGCATGAACCGAGGTCAACATGTCTCGTGGGATCCGCTATACATAAGTCCATCCATAGAGGACGTTACAAGAATCACTTGAGAACCAGCAAAGCCTCACAGGCTTAATCAACAATCATCATATCATTATCGGCCTTGGCCGACGTTACACCTCATACCCAACCTCGGCTACACATCGCAATCGAGGTGTTCACAGAACATTGATCTCAGGCAATGCAGGGGTCACACTCCACCAACCTCATACTCATCCAGGCTGAGGTTGGTACCAAGTGAAGACACCCGAGCATTTACATGCATACGTATTCCTTAGAACACGTGGACAATTCAGTTATAACTGAATCATTCCCTCCATGTAAGGGAATATTGAGGTCATCATTACTTAGTTGAGATTAGCCAGGTGTCATCCTGGTACTGGTGGGATCTTCATGCACATGCTCAGTGCATGCTCGGGGGTACATTACACCCCCTGCGCACTATATATAGAGAGGTCATCTTCAACATTGTAAGGGATCCAGAATTACAACCCTAGTTGAAACTTTGTCATTTTATACAGTAAGAGAGAGAAAGCTTAAGAGATTGTATCTATGGCCATTAGTTCCTTCATCTAGTGATATAACTCACTCTCACACAGTGGACGTAGGCTAGATTGGCTGCCCCACTTATATTCAAGTGTTCATCCTCTTATCCTCACCTCCTTCTACCACATATACAAATACTCTTGTGCTGCCATTGTTATTACCTGTTTGAGCTTGTCAACGCCTTACCTGGTGGTTCTATTTAAAGCATGATCATTTTGGGTGCCATCTATGGGAAGGAGAAGACAGAACTCTTCCTTTCCTAGCTTAACCTCACCGGAGACTCTGGAGGTGAACCAGGCCTCACCCCTCGTGTGAATCTATTTCACCATTGAAAGAGGTCATTTATGGTTTTTAAGCTCATCATATTATAATCATAAGCTCTTCGATTTTAACATATGGCGCCAGAGTTACCACCACCTCCTCCACCATCTAGTGTTGGAGGACCTAGTTCCATCCAGGCACCACCCCAGTCCAAAATGGTTGAGGTGGCGACAGCCTGGAGGTCTTTGGCTGCGACACAACAAGCAATGAAGGAGCAATTTGCACAGCTCAATCAAAATATGATGAGACCACCTGGAATCTTGTCGGAAATGATTACTCTGGTGGCTGTTCAGCCTCATCCTGAATCCAGGGGATCAACCTAGGCATCGCGAAAAGACCAACCTATACCTCAGCAGAGGAGGGACGTTTTTAACCCTAGACATATACGTCTGAGGAGGCAAGAAAAACCTTTTCCTGAGGATAGGAATGATGATCTGGAGGCAAAAGACGTCCCAGAAGACTGCTGGGAAGCATATGAGGTTTCCAACAATACGGTACGTCCTATACAACAGAGTCGAGGTTGTGGGGGGAAGAAGAGACGGTGGTGACCAACAAAGATGATCAACCTTTGATCGATTGAGTAGAGGGTCAACCTTTGAAAGGATTGACCTAGTTAATGAACTAAGGCAGAGGTTGTCAAGGTCGAGAAGTGTAGCAGGATCACAAAGGGAAGGTGGGGAACATCGGCCTCATCAGGGTCGTCCCCATTATAGCCGAGTCAAGGATCAAGAAGAGGTAAAGAGCCGACATTGTGCAGCAGCTGGGGAACCCTCAGTCCACCCCTTGGAGGTGGTTGGAGACAACATCGGCCAGTCCGACGTTCAAGGCCATGGAATGACTCCATTCAATGTCTTGAAGAGAAGATATGTAACCTAATCAAAAGCTGAGACCCACTGTAAAGAGGTTTCTCAGAAGGCTCTCCATTTGTGGCACGAATAGTGAACTTACCAATCCATGCTAAGTTCACACAACCTACGATGTCTCCCAAGTATGATGGTAATATTAACCATGTGCATCACATTGACATGTACCAGTCTGCAACAGACATTTACTCAATCGCAGATGAGATGAGGTGACGGGCCTTCTCTAGGACTTTAACGGGAGATGCACATATTTGGTTTACCTCTCTTCCAAAGAACTCTGTAGAGAACTTCAAGGGTTTGGATGAACGTTTTATTTACAACTTCAATTTTAGGGTAAGAACTCAAAAGAAGACCACTCATCTGTTATACGTCAAGTAGGGAAAGAATGAGAGCCTAAGAGACTACATTGCTAGATTCAACAAAGAAAAATTGGAAGTGGAAGATTACGAAGAGAGTGTAGCTATGACATCCCTCATTAGAGGACTATAGAAGGGGAAGCTACTGTGGAATCTTGCTGAAGACCCTCCAAAATCCATGGACAAGTTGTTAGCAATAGTTGGTAGGGTTATGAAGTCCGAAGAGGCAATGGATGCAAAATATGAGGATGGTAATGGAGGAAATAGTGGGAGATTCGAAAAGAAAAAGGATGGAAAGAAGAGGGCTACGGATGATATGTTTGTGCACTATACTCCTCTGACTATGAGCTGTGAACACATCCTCAATGAGATAGAGAATGATAGATCCCCAAGGTGGATGATGATTATGAGGATGACCCTGACCTCCCATCGAAAGATGACAATGTCCTTGTGAAGAGGGTTAAAATAATTTCCTTTTGTGTTCACACCATCTGTGGAGGACTAGTAGGGTGTGTCTCAGAAGTAGCTGACCGCAAAGCTCATGTGAAAGAGGCAAACTCAGTGACCAAGGTAGAGGTTGTGAAACTAGCATCTTCAGAAGCTAAGCAGAAGAAAAAGAAGGTGGATATGGATACTCTTATAGTTGGGTTCTCCCGACTTAATTTTAATGGTATTTTATCTCCAAATGATGACCTTTTCGTAATCACCATGAGGGTGCATGGGTGTGAGGTTAAGAGGATCCTCATTGAAGGTGAAAGCTCCGCGGATGTTATGTTCTGGCCCTGCTTCAAGAGCCTATGCCTCAGAAGAGAAAGGCTTATACCCTAACATCATCCGTTGATTAGCTTCAGCGGGGAGAAGGTCCACCCATTGGGCATGTATGAGATGGATGTACGAATGGGTGACGAGTGGCCTAAGAGGTTGACCAGGAAGATCAATTTTTTTGTGATGGATGAAAACATCTTCTTGGCCTATAACCTCATCATAGGACGAGTATCCCTAAAGGAATTTGAGGCAGTGCCTTCAACATTCCACCAAATACTAAAATTCCCGATTTCCTATGGGGTAGCAGAAGTGCAAGGTGACCAGACCACGGCAATAGAATGCTACTTTAACTCGTCGAAAGAGAGAGAGGCCCATAAGAGGGCAACAACCACATATAACATTGATACACTTAAAACCTAAGATTATGGAAGAGCTGATAAGACTTTTGAAGAAAAGGCAGAGTGGCTTCGCTTGGAGCCATACATACATGAATAGCATTGACCCGGAGGTTATGTGCCACAAACTCAATGTGGCAAAAGACGCTAAGACAATCAAGCAAAGACGAAGAATTTACTCCAAGGAAAAGTATGATGTCATCAGGGAGGAAGTTAGAAAGCTGGAGGAGGCCAAATTCATTAGAGAGGTCATATACCCTGAGTGGTTGTCTAACGCCGTCATTGTGCCCAAAGCTAATGGGAAATGGAGGATGTGCATAGACTTCACTGATTTGATTAAGTCTTGCTCGAAAGATAGGTTCCCCTTACCTCAGATTGATCAAATGGTAGATTCCACGGCAGGACATGAACTTATGAGCTTCATGGATGCATATTCAGGTTATAATCAGATCTTCATAGATGCTGAAGACTCAGAGAAGACAACGTTCATTACCGATAAGGGGACCTATTCCTACAAGGTCATGCCCTTCGAATTAAAGAATGCAGGAGACATGTATCAACGTATTATAAATAAGATGTTTGAAGATCAAATTGGCAAGACCATGGAGGTATATGTAGATGACATGTTAATGAAGAGCTTGAAGGTTCGTACTCATGTGGCCGACCTGGAAAGAAATTTAGACACTATGGATTTATATAGGATGAAACTCAACCCTGCCAAGTGTTTCTTCGGAGTAGGAGCCGAAAAATATCTTGGATTCGTCATCAACCAAAGGGGAATAGAGGACAACCCCAAGAAGATCAAAGCTTTACTCAAAATGAAGACACCGAGAACTATAAAAGATGTGCAGAGGCTAACCGGAAGAGTTACTGCACTCAACAGGTTTGTTTACAGAGCTACGAACAAGTGTCTTCCCTTTTTCAAGGTGCTTAGAAAGGCCTTCGAGTGGGACGAGGAGTGTGAAAAACAATTTAAGGATCCCACGTCCTACCTAGGATCCCCTCTACTCTTATCTCAGCCCATTCTGGGGGAGAAGTTGTATGTTTATCTAGAAGTCTCAGAGTCAGCTATAAGTGCAGCCATTGTATGAGAAGATGATGGAGTAGAAAGTCATGTATACTTCAATAGTAAGGCCCTTCAGGGGTATGAACATAACTATCCTCGGATGGAGAGGTTAGCCTACGCCTTGATACACGCTTCCAGGAAGATGAAGCACTATTTATAATCCCACGTCATCCTCACTGACTCCCCACTAAGACAGGTCCTCCACAAGCCCGAGAAGTCAGGCAAATTGATGACCTGGGCCATTGAGTTGGGAGAGTATGACATTGTCTATCAACCCAGGGTGGCCATCAAAGGGAAGGCACTAGCAGAATTTATTACTGAGTTCACATGAGAAGAGGCTGAGATTAAAAGTATTCCAGAGATTGAAAGTGAATGAGACAGTAACATCGTCCAAAATCTAGAAGAGGTTGTGCCCAACAGAGCTAGAAAAAGGGTAACTGAGAATGAGGAAGATAGGTACCTCTTCAGGCAAGGGACCCTATCAGATGTGAACTTCTCATCAGATGAAGACCTATGGAACCTCTTAGTGGATGGATCATCTTATAAAAACGGTAGCGGGGCAGGGCTAATAGTGTCATCACCGGATGGTACCGGCATCGAGTACGCATTAAGATTCAACTTCAAAGCTTTAAATAATGAGTCTGAGTATGAGGCCTTGATATCAGGCCTCTCCTTGGCAAAAGCTCTTAGTGTTGGTTAACACCTAGTCCCCAGTGATTCAAGGTTGGTCGTCAACCAAATCTTGGGAGTATACGAGGCCAAGGATGAAAGGATGGCCAAATACCTGAAAAGGGTAAAAATAATGCTAGAAGGCTACAGAGAAGTGAAAATGAAGAGGATTCCCCAATTAAAGAACAGCCGGGCAGATGCACTAGCAAGGTTGGCCTCGAAAACTAAGATGAACATCAGAAGAGCCGTGCCAGTCGAGATCCTGCCCAAACCAACCATTGAGGAAGAATAGGGTGCCAGACCTTGCCTCAATTTGAATCTAGGAGCCTCTTGGATGGACCCTCTTGTTAGATAGATCAAAAAGGGATATTTGTCAGAGTCGAAGTTGGAAAGGAGGAAGATAAGATACAAAGCTACCAAGTTCTCAATCATAAGAGACGTCCTTTATAAAAAGGGTTTCCTACTCCCTCTCCTCAGATTTGTCCATCCCATAGAGGACCCCCGCATCCTACAGGATATACACGAGGGCTCTTGCTCCAGACACATAGGAGGAAGACCTCTAGCTAAGAGGATAATAACTCAGGGATACTAGTGGGAGACCTTTTCCAAAGATACTGCTACCTACGTAAAAAAGTGTGACAAGTGCCAGAGATTTTCCACTCTCCCTCATCAACCTCATCAGCCTATGACATCAATAAATTCTCCTTGGCCATTCTCTGTATGGGGGATTGACTTGGTAGGACCTTTGCCAAGAGATGCGAACAACTATCGATTTATGATAGTAGCAATTGATTACTTCTCCAAATGTGTAGAGGCTGAGACAATGATCACCATCACCGAACAGAAAACCTTTCAGTTCTTCTGGAAGAACATCATATGTAGATACGGTCTACCAAACACCCTCATCTCAGATTATGGGACGCAATTCAAGAATGATTCCTTGGAGAAATACTACGAAAGGGTCGACATCAAGTAGTTTTTCTCTTCTCCAGGCTGACCTCAGTAAAATGGTCAGATTGAAGTCACGAATCGAATAATCCTTGATGTGATTAAGAAGAGGTTGGAATATGACAAAGGGAGATGGACAGAAGAGGTGTATGTAGTATTATGGGCCTACAGAACGACCGCGAGGACACCAACGGGGGAGACCCCATTTATGATGGCCCATGGCTAAGAAGCCATCATCCCTACGAAAGTAGGACTCCCCACTTATAGGGTTTAAACCTATGACCCCGAGAGAAATGGGGAAGAGAGAAGAGGCAGAGATAAGGCAGGCAACCTACCAACAGAAAACTACAAGGTTCTATAACCAAAGGGTGAAATCAAGACCTATAGTTGTGGGAGACCTGGTCCTAAAGAAGACATTGCAAAAGGCAAATAAGCTCCACCCAAACTAGCATGTTCCTTATAAAGTATTTGATGAGGTTGTGCCCGGGACCTACCGATTGAAAAATCTCGAAGGCGAACCTTTCTCCAATCATTGGAATGCCGACCACTTGAAGAAATATTACATATGATGTTGGAGTTGTTTTCTTGTAATACATGTATCATTTTATGAAGAGGATGTTAACGAAAAGAGTAGTTCCTGTGTCAATACTTTTCTTCATCATGCTTCTGTGGTAAATTTATGAGGTGCAACATCATAATTTGGTGACCTTAGACCTTAAACATCATTAATTTGGTGATATATATGAGGTAAACATCATAGTATGGTGACCTCAGACCTTAAACATCATTAATTTGGTGAAATTTTATGAGGTGATACATAATAATTTGATGACCTCAGACCTTAAACGTCATTAATTTGGTGAAATTTATAAGGTAATTAAACATCATAATTTGGTGACCTCAGACCATAAACATCATTAATTTGGTGAAATTTATGAGGTAAACATCATAATATGGTGACCTCAGACCTTAAACATCATTAATTTAGTGAAATTTATGAGGTGAAACATCATAATTTGATGACCTCAGACCTTAAACATCATTAATTTGGTGAAATTTATGAGGTAAAACATCATAATTTGGTGACCTCAGACCTTAAACATCATTAATTTGGTGAAATATATGAGGTACAAATCATAGTATGGTGACCTTAGACCTTAAAACATCATTAATTTGGTGAAATGTATAAGGTGAAACATCATAATTTGATGACCTCAGACCTTAAACATCATTAATTTGGTGAAATTTATGAGGTAAACATCATAGTATGGTGACCTCAGACCTTAAACATCATTAATTTGGTGAAATTTTATGAGGTTAAACATAATAATTTGATGACCTCAGACCTTAAACGTCATTAATTTGGTAAAATTTATGAGGTAAACATCATAATTTGGTGACCTCAGACTTAAACATCATCAATTTGGTGAAATTTATGAGGTAAACATCATAGTATGGCGACCTCGGACCTTAAACATCATTAATTTGGTGAAATTTATGAGGTAACATCATAATATGGTGACCTAAGACCTTAAAACATCATTAATTTGGTGAAATTTATGAGGTAAACATCATAGTATGGTGACCTCAGACCTTAAAATATAATTAATTTGGTGAAATTTATTAGGTCAACATCATACTATGATGACCTCCGACCTTAAACATCATTAATTTGTCAAATTTATGAGGTGAAACATCATAATTTGATGACCTCGGACCTTAAACATCATTAATTTGGTGCAATTTATGAGGTGAAACATCACAATTTGATGTCCTCAGACCTTAAACATCACTAATGTAGTGAAATTTATGAGGTGAAACATCATAATTTGATGACCTCGGACCTTAAACATTATTAATTTGGTAAAATTTATGAGGTGAAACATCATAATTTGATGTTTTCAGACCTTAAACATTATTAATTTGGTGAAATTTATGAGGTGAAACATCATAATTTGATGACCTTATACCTTAAACATCATTAATTTGGTGAAATTTATGAGGTAAACATCATAGTATGGTGACCTCAGACCTTAAACATCATTAATTTGGTGAAATTTATGAGGTGAAACATTATAGTTTGGTGACCTCAGACCTTGAACATCATTAATTTGGTGAAATTTATGAGGTGAAACATCATAGTTTGGTGACCTCAGACCTTGGACAATAATTTGGTGAAATTTATGAGGTGAAACATCATAATTTGATGACCTCAGACCTTAAATAAACTGGTGAGAAATATGTAGACATCATTATTTTGTGACTTCACACCTTAATGTAAACACCATTGTATGATTTGTACGACAACATTCAAGAAAGAATTCATCAAAAGATGCAAAATAATCTGAAGAAGATGGTATAACATGAAGTAATTAGAATTACAAGTCAAATATTCCCCGAAATATGTCATCAGAGTTTGCAGAAGATTACAGATGAAAACCAAAAAATTACAAGTACAAAGCTTCACGAGCTAAGATATCAAGGGTCTGCAGCCACAGTGGTGTCCTCTTGGCCGACGTTGGTAACCTCGGATTCATCATCTTGAGGGTTAACATTAATAATCTCTATAGCTTCTAATGGTGCAGTCTTTGTAGGAGCGACACCTTCCCCTTTCTCTTCAACGTCTTGCAAAGCCTGAGCAAAGCGAGGATCGCCAAAGCCTAGACCCACAAAGTCTGAGGTAGATAAGCTCCCTGATTCTTTCTCCTTAGAATTTACCCACTTCCCAGTTGCCTTAATACATCTTTAGAGGTATTAGAAGCCGAAGCTTATAAGCTGGTCAGAGACCTTGTAGTCGGCCAAGATCTTCTCAGAGGCGTCCTCAAGGGCATCTTTTACTGCAACATCAAATTTTAACTGAAGGACGTCGTCTTTAGCCTTTAGAGAGTAGGTGTGGTCGTTATTGAGCTTAGATATGTCCCTGTACCTCTGCTTCACCTTATTTCCAGACTCATCCGAGGATGTCTTCACACGTTCAACCTCGGCATTTAAAGAGGCTTGCACCTTTTGGGCCTCTTTTCCCTTTTTAATAAGGGGTAGCTTCCTCAGGGTCCAATCAAAGAACTGGTTCATGGCCAGAATACCCTACAATATAAAGTCAGATATATGAGTTCAGGACTTAACTCACATCAAGGCCAAGGTTACAATTGGAGTTAAACAGAAAAAAAATTACTTAGATAGACCTATGGAGGATAAACTTGATCAGAAGGGGGTATCCAAAGAGCGTAAGAAAAGCTTGTCAGCATCGGTCATCGCAGAGCCGATGGTATTCATCGCCTTCAGACCATGGCCTATCAGGTTGTCACTGATCTTTAGTTGCTCCAGACGAGCACCCAGTGCATCATCAGTGGAGATGGGGATGGCACGATCTCCCTTTGGGGATTAGCTAAGCCTCTGATCCTCCAAGCCAGAAGTGGTGGATTTCCTCTTCTTTGTAGCATCGACCTTGGATGTGTCGACGTTTTTCTTAGGTGGGGTAGGTGGAGGCGATGCATTATACCTAGATTTTTCCACTAACTTGATAAGGCTAGGTGAAGACATCTCCCACAGATCGTCAGAGATGCCTTCTGGGCATTGTTCAAAAAATATGTCTGAGTTAGTAAATCAGAGATAATAAAAATCAAAGGTACATCTAGTGGAAAAATAACTTACGAAGATCGGTCAGAGAACTTCCCCCCATGCCAGTTTCAGAGAGGTAATAGGGGGTCATCAGATGCTCGTACTTGACTAGCCAACTATGCTCCTCCTGGTCTTGAAGATCCTTAACCTTATGTAGGTTATCCTGGCTAAGTCCAGGGTCAGCTTTAGCAGCCAATGACACTTTTCCCCACCTCAGAGGTGTCCTCGGCTCTAATGATGAAGAGGTGGCACAAGGACCAAATTCCTATGCCCCTGAGGTGAAGAAATACCGTGGTTTCCAGTTACGGTTTGAAGTCTGGGTAACCAACAACATCTTCTTTTCAGACTCTCTAGCTAGGAAGTTGTAGTAGCTGGGGTGATTTCTAGCAGAGGTTGGGACGTAGCACCCTGTGAAAAGCCTGACTGGAAGGTCTGAGTGATGGACTACCCTCTAAAGGATGGTAGCCCCAATTATCACCCTCCAAGCATTGGGGGATAATTGTGAAGGGGCCAGGTTAATATGGGACAATATGGCTCTAATAATTGGATGGATGGGGAGATGGAATCCTAACTTAAACATGTGCTCGTACACACAGATCTCCCCATCTTGGCCACCAAAGGCCCTCTCATCTCTCAGAGGTTTCCTAATCTTGATGGAAGGACCTATGGAATAGAGGTGCCTAAAGTCGTAGAGGTCGTACTCGATGACAGTACTCTCTATCTGGATTGCCTCCGAGGTGTCAATGTGACTCTCATGACCATCATCCTCATCCCTGGCAACATCGGCTTGGGCAGGTGTAGGAACACCACCATGGAATCTTTGAGTGAACTCAGACCCTATGGCGACCGATAGGGGGATATCATCAATAAGTGGTGGAAAGGTCGTATTTGGCTCTACAACTTCACCAGCGGAAGAAGTTCGTGAGGTACTAGAACCATTACGGGATGAGGCATGACTTTATACCTCGGCCTGATCAGGGACTTGATCTTTCCTAATAGAGAAGTCAATAGGCTCTTAAAATGAATCTACAGACATAGGGTCTAAGGCAGACGAATCAGACTCAGACATAGGTGAAGGTTCAATTGGATCCTCTGATGGCTCAGCAGGCTCAGAGTAAATCACCTTCAGAGGTGGAGGGAAGATAGGTCTGAGGGGGAAGGCTTCATCCCTACGAGCTTCCTCTTGGGCTAGTTCCATCTGCCTAATTTTTCATAAAGGTCTTCTCTCTAAGAGAGGGGAAATGTTCTATAATCATATAAAGAGGCCTGAGCACAAGGAAGATGACCCTACACTTGGGACTCTAAACCACAAATAACAATTAGGCACAACTTAAACTAAGGATCAAACTTGGTTTTTGAAAGAGTTCAAACAAGGACCAGTCAAGAATAAGTTCACCATAAAACTCAATGAACCACCGAAAAACTCAAAGAACCACCGGAAAACTCAAGCTACCACCAAAAAATGCAAGAAATGGAAATACAAGGAAAAAAAAGGTCAAAGGAAAGGTAATAAGTAATACCTATTCAAATACGAGACGAAGAATAAGAAGGATTAAGCAATGAAATCCATAAACATAGCCTCGATCAAGCTCTGGAAGAGAGAGAGAATGCAGAAGGCACATCTGGGAAAATGAGAGAAATGAGGAAGAAAAAGAAGGAAAGGGTTTAAACCCTCAAATATGATTGCACGCATCCCAATGCCCATCATTGCCTTGGGAACCCAAAAGGTAATCATCATCATTGCACTTATCAGACAATATGCCTACTTTAGGAGTTGACACCTATTAAGGAAATGATTGGCACTTAAGGAAATATAGCCTCGTACATACATACCCCTTAGTCACATATTTACATAGGTAACTAAGGGTTAGGGGGTGATTGATATGACCAAAGTGTACCTGCCAGTTCAGAGACATCAACCTTGGCCTGTATGATGGCCGAGATAATAAGAGAACAAGACTAACTATCAGCAAGGTCATCCTTCATCAGGTCAGCCACAGCCGACGTTCCAAGTACCATCTCAATTGGGCATCAGCCGAGGTCTACATGACTCATGGGATAAGTCATCCATAAGGCCAGCCATAGTCGACGCTACAAGCATCACTTGAGAATGAGCAAAGCCTCATAATCTCAATCAACAATCATCATATCATCATCGGCCTTGGCCGACGTTACACCTCATACCTAACCTCAGCCACACATCTCGGACGAGGTGTTCATGGATAATTGATATCAGGTAATGCAGGGGTCACACTCCACCCACCTCGTACTCATCCAGGATGAGGTTGGTACCAAGTGAAGACAACTGAGCATTTTCATGCATACGTATGCCTTGGAACATGTGGACAAGTCTGTTATAACTGAATCATTCCCTCCACGTGAGGGAATATTGAGGTCATCATTACTTAGTTGAGATTAGCTAGGTATCATCCTGGCACTGGTTGGATCTTCATGCACATGCTTAATGCATGCTTGGGGGTACATTACACACCCTAAAAACTATATATAGAGGTCATCTTCAACATTGTAAGGGATCCAGAACTGCAACCCTAGCTGAAACTCTATCATTTTATACAGTAAGAGAGAGAAATCTTGAGAGATTGTATCTATAGCCATTAGTGCCTTCATCTAGTGAAATTACTCACCCACACTCAGTGGACGTAGGGCAGATTGGATGTACCACTTATATTCAAGTGTTCATCCTCTTCTCCTCACCTCCTTCTACTACATATACAGACACTCTTGTGCTGCCATTGTTATCACTTGTTTGGCCTTGTCAACACCTTACCTGATGGTGTTACTTACAACATCATCACAGCAGTATAACTCTTTAATCATGATTGAGACTAAGCCATTTGATGAATTCTACATTAGATTGACATATATAGTGACTAAAGTGCATGCTAATGGAATTATGTATGATAGAAAGGAAATTGTCTCAAAATTTCTAAGGTAACTTCCACAAAAATTTGACAATAGGAGATATGCAATTGAGGAGATAGATGATCAAAATATTACCCCTGAACTCCTCATTATCATGCTAAGGAATGTGGAAATGGAATTAGAATTTAAGAAATAATTAACTCAGTCCCGTAAGAAATATGCTAGTTATAATCTTGTTTTCTCATATAAGTTAAGCAAACCTGAGATTAATATACCTGACATCGACCTAGACTCTGATGAGGAATGTAATTTGGATAGTATAGATAATCACAGTACCTTAATGTCTAAAAAGTTCAAGAAAATTATAAAATTTCGAAATAAGATTGCAAATAGACATGGAAAACCTACTTATCCACATCAATCTAACCATAGGCCTCATGAGAAAAGACAAGACAACTACCATAATGGTAATCACAAAAGACCTGAGAGAGACCTTAAAAATGTTGAATGTTATAGATGTGGGAAATTAGGACACATGGCTAATGAATGTAGAGTTAACTTAGACAAAAATCATAAACATAATAGGACTCAGCTATGCAAGACTTGGGATGACTCAAGTGAATCTGAAAATGATGAACCTGAGTCATCTAACACTTTAGACCCTTGTATGTCATTCTTTGCTAAGATAATCTACACTGATGATAAGTCTTTGACTAGTACTGAATATGATAGTAGTACTTCAAATCATGTTATGGTGAATGATGCTTTACATATTGGTTTATCTCCTTTTTTACTTAAGAATATTACAAGCACTTCAAGCATTATGTGAGTGAGTAAAAGGGAACGTATTGTCGATGCCAATGGGTGTGTGAGTCCTAAATAAAAATTGCTAGCGGACACTACACATAACTCACTTAGTGACTCCGATAATGAGGACATCCCTGACATTTACACACTATATACAAAAACTCTCAAGAAAAGTACTAAATTAGAAAAAAGGTAGTTAAGTAACTTACTCAGTAGATAGAAGCCTTAAGCTATATAGTCAAACAAAATGCTGAAGAGTATACTTCTCAATGTCTAATTCATGAGAATGAAACCAAAACTTTTGAACAAATATTGAAAGAGTTTAGTGAATTAAATGAAATTGGGGAAAAGAAATACAAAGGGATATTATTAGAATTCGAACAAACAAAAGAAAAGACATCAACAGTTTTCAAAAAATTAGCCAAATTTGAAAATAACTCTAAATGTTTTGAACACTGTGTTAGAGAAGAGTAAGATAAATTCTAATGATAGAACTCGAATATGTTTTTACCCCAATAATTCCAAGAAAACTATGACGTTTGAACCTATTAAGTTTGTTTTGGGTGGTAAAAGACCTATGGAAGTTTGTTCACAGTTTCAAATCTTGAAAAAAGATTTTGATTCACAACAACAGAAGTTAGACATTTGTGAGCCAAGTAACTCTAAGTGTCATGCTAAGCTTAAAGCTAAGTACATCTGTCCTCCCGTAAGAAAACGTGAGACTTCGTTTCAACCTATTCCCCCTAGAAATAAGAATAGAGATCAAAATTTAGGTAAACCTATATTCAAAAACATTCCTAAAGATATACCTGCAACGAGCAATCTTTATTGGTCATATTATGATATGTACGGACATTATTTAGATGGATGTTATTCCAAATGTTTAAACAACCCAGTTTATCCCTCTCTTACCTACCAGAACTTTAACTATTCTAGGAGAAACCGAAACAACTATGTCCTTCCTAGACAGCTAGATAGAAAATTTAACTATCGAAAGAGAAAAACAAGATCAAATTCTAAAAGATCTTCAGCAAGAAGTATTCCTAGATTTTTTTGTAAACCAAATGCTCAAACTTTTTATAATCCTTAAAAAAATGTGCAAAAATATTTTAGACAAAAAGCACAAGCTCGCAAGTTTTATCAAATATGAGCTCTTAAGCATAAATTAAAACCTAGAGCAATTTGGGTTAGAAAAGATGAGCTAGTACCCCAGATGAAATGAAACATTGTGATTAGTGCTTTAAAAGTTGAACACACAGCATCTGGATGGTATTTAGACTCCGGATGTTCTAAACACATGACTAGTGTTGATACCAAACTTTCAAATCAAACAAAATTCTCTGGAGGAAAAGTCCTATTTGCAGATGGTGTATCATCCCTGATCATTTGTAAAGGAACATTTCATGAGGAAGGATTACTTATTATTGATAATTTTGTTTTGGTAAAGGGTCTTGAAGCCAACTTACTAAGTATATAGCAATTATGTGACTCCAATCATATTGTCACCTTTTCAAAGAACAATTGAATTTTTTTAAATGAAAATGGTGATTGCATTATTACAGGACTCTGTAGTCTAGATAACTATTACACAGTCAATCCTAGTACATAGGTTGGCAACATTGCCAGAATGGATGACAATGAGATGTGGCATAACATATTGGGTCATATTAATTACGACAGCCTTGGTAAACTATCCTCTAAAGAAATAGTTAGACGTCTTCCTAAAATTAAACCAATTTCAAACATATTTTGTGGCTCCTGTGAAGAACGAAAATTTTTTAAGGTTCCCCATAATAATGTTAAAGAAATTATATCCACTAAACCTCTACAACTCATCCATATGGACCTAATGGGTCTTCCTTGATGATGCTAAGATTCAGCACCACCAAATAAGAGGTGGTGAGCTCAAACAGTAGTAACAATGGCAGCAATAGAGTTATGTATATGCATATGTATATAGAAGGGGATGAGGATAAGAGGAATAAAGATAATGGTGTATAGTGGTTCACCCAATCAAGCCTACGTTCACTGTGAGTATGTGATCCACTAGATATGGGCACTAATGGCCTTCGATACAATGCATATAAGCTCTCTCTCTCTCTCTACTATGTGTATAAGAAGAGTTTCATCTAGGGTTACAATTATCGATCCCTTTACAAGGTTGAAGATGACATGTATATCTAGGTCTTAGGGGAGTAGTGTACCCCCCAAGCATGCATTGAGCATGTGAATGACAATCTAGCCAATTCTCTATTGACACCTGGCTGTGCCACTTGTGGGTAATGATGACATAATATTCCCTCACGTGAGGCATTGATATTATTATAACGGTCTGGTCCACATGCCATAAGAGCCCCATGCGCACTGTCCCATGCGTCTCCCAAATCATGCACCATGATGATGTCACCCTCGGCTTATGATGTCAGGCCGAGGGTAGGGTTCATACTCGCATATTGGATCTTGACTGTTGTGTAGGCCTCGTACTGTCGTCCCCCTCCTAGGGTCATCTGGTCGTACTGACACTTAGCCTCATCTGGTCCTCAGGTCATCCAATCTTCCATGAATGGGTCGACCTATCTCACGTTCATCCATTTCTCAGGTGATGGGGTCAGCCTATCTCAGGGTCATCTGGTTCCCAGGTGATAGGGTCAGCCTGTCTCAGGTTCATCTAGTTCCAAAGTGATGGGGTCAACCTGTCCAACCCCTTTCTTTAGTAATACCCCGAGGTAGCGAAGTTAGGCCCTCATCTGAGATGAGGTTACCATCGGCCTGGCCGATGGTATATTTTGGTATATCAATCACCCATATCCCTTAGTCATCGATGTTGTTGAGATGGCTGAGGGGTAATGTTGCCTTTACATGCCAAATGAGTGGTCAGGTTGATGAGTGACACTTGTCAAGTTGATTGACATCATGTCAGCTTCAATAATCATTTATGTTTCCCAGATGTGACGGTTGCACACTACGCTTGGGGATTTGTGCCCTAATGATGTTTCTCCTCGTGGGTTGTGCATTACTTTGATTAATGGGCCCACTAACAACAAAGTATTTAAACCATTTTTTGAAATCATTTCTTTTCTTCTTCTTCTTCACGCGTACACTCTCTCTCTCTAGCTTCTTAGCATCTCCAATGAACTTTCTGCCATTTACTTCCTTTCCTGTGTTATAAGATTAGCTGAGTTTCAATCTTCATCCTTAGGTAACCTTTCTTCCCTAAATTCCCTTTTTATCTTCCATTGTCGCTTGTTTCTTTCTTTGGGTTTATTTTCCTTTTTCTTGGTTATTTTACTTTTTCGACGTGAGAACCCACCCTCTTGTGGCTGTTATAGGGCTAAATATTAGGGTTTAGGCTTTCATGGGCTCTTCCTCCATCTTTTCATGGTGGTTTAGCATCCATTTGTGACTTTCTTAGGTTTTCTAGAAGTTCTCCGGTGTTCTTCTCCGGTGAACCTGGTTCTTTTTTTTCTTGAGTGTTCATCCATAAAAACCTTTCATTTCTTTAGGTTTAATCCAAAAGTCAACTTGGTCAACAGTTTACTTTGTTTGTAGGTAATTGGGTCAAATTACTTAAGTGTAGGGTCTCCCTCTTAATGATCAAAAGGCTCTATGATTTATTCGAGGAGTTTCCAACTTTGAGAGAGAGGTTCTTTACAAAGATTAGAGAATAGAAGAAGAGATCAAGCGTAGACGTAGGTCCGACCCTATTTGGGTATGACCCATTTTCCTAATTTTGTTAGCCACTGTTTTACCCTCTGAGTTCTTTGGGCTTTCCCCTCGTCCATCTGAGACTTAGACGTAAGAAGGAGTAATGGATGCCAGAGCGTCGTCTTCCATGGGTGTTGGACCTTCTGAGAGAAAAGACTCCCCAACACTTAGTCCGGGCCGACAGGCCGAGGGGATAGTTCATCCCGAGGTTATCATTGTGCCAGCCTTGTCCCCTCTTACTTTCCAGGCCACTTTTCCAGATGGTCTTCCAATAGGCAACAAAGCCGAGAGGTCTGGAGATGAGAGGGCTGAGGAAGATAATGAAAATTATGATAATGATCAAGTTCATACTTCTAGTGCCTCGGCTTACATCTCGTCTGTTAGGGATCGTGACCTCTTATTATGGAGGCACCTCTTTGGTATACAACCTAACGTAAATATGAGGTTCCCAAATGAAGATGAGAGGGTCTTCCAGGAGGATGAAGGGGAAGTTGTTATTTATGAGAAGATGCTTAGGGTAGGTTTTAGGTTCCCCCTGCACCCTGCAATAGTCGATATACTTTCTTCCCTTGGGGTTGCTCCTTCTCAACTTCCTCCTAACTCCTGGAGTACCATCCTCGGCTATGTGTCCCTTTGGAAGAACACATTCACTAATTAGCCCTCGGTTGATTTATTCTTAGCCTAGTACAACATAACTTCCTCGTCTAAGTAACCTGGGTATTTTCATCTAGGGGCTAAAAAATCCGATAAAAAACATCTCCATATAGCACAAGCTTCCAACCATGATTGGAAGAAGAGGTTCTTCTTCATCTCTAGGGACTGGGAATTTCCCACTAGGGTTGATAATCTAGAATACAGTCCGTGGGTTCTAAGGGAATGGTCTAACCCCTCAATGAAAGGAAGGTAAGACCCGAGACTTATCTTGGATGAGAGGGATACAGTTGACTACTTGAGGGAACAAGGGAAAGAGGGTGGACTCGCCAAGTTTAAAGATTTAATGACCCCTCATTTCCTCAAAGAATCTGGTCTGAGGGTTGGCCCGTTGATAGAATTATGTGAGTTTCTTTTTGTTTCATTTCCTTCTAAGTGTTCCTTCATTATTACTGCTTGTTTTTTATGTCGTCTCATTTTTACAAGTCGTCCTCCCAACATATCTGATCATCTTTAGGAGATGACTTCCCCCAGCTTAGTGTTAGGCCTGAACAAAAAGAAGGGTAAGGATCCTCAGCTTCCCCCAAAGAAGATAAAATCCGCGGGGCCTACCCAAGTAGAGATGAGCATCGATACATGCAAACGCAAGGAGCCAAAGGTCCCCGCCAGCTCTCATCGTGACTTACGTATGAGGTCAAGGGTAGAGGTCCCCCAGACGTAAACCGAGGGGACCAGCTCCTCTTCATGTATGGGAGCCTATTGGTCTCAAAATCTGACCTTCTTGAGGGCCAAACCCTCCTCTCAGACAGATAACTTGAGGGCAACCAAGGCCTCTATGTTCTCGGCACCATCGGCTATAGACTATGAATTCTTGTCCAAGATGCCCCCTCCTAAGGTTTATGATTATGGGTTTCATACTCTGGCTCAGGTATCTTATCTATTCCCTCGCTTTTGATTCACAAATTTTTTTACAAAGTGTTACCTCAGGTTGTTAATAATTCCTTTCTCTTTTCTTATACAGACTGTCTGTGCCTACACCTATGCCACCAAATGGATGGCTGAGAACCAACAAAAATTTCATAAGGCTGAGAGAGCTATTCAGCATGAGGCTAATTGGAAGACTGAGTTAGAGACGGTCAGAGCTGAGATTAAGAGTGTGAAGACTGAGCAGGCAAGGGTTTTGTACGAACTTATGAAGAAGCATAACGTCGACCTAAAAGTGATGGACGACCTCTTAATAGCAAAGGACGAGGCCCTGAGCAACTAGGGGGCCCAATTCAAGAGTGTTCTTGCTGAAGCTGTAAAGAGGGCTGAAACCGATGTTGTGGAGGCTTACAAACTCTCCGACGAGTTCTAAGGCTTCGGTCTTGAGTACTTGGAGAGGGTGATCAAGACGGCCTGTCAGTGGGTCGTCTTAAAATTTTCTGACGTGTTGTCATCTATTCACCCCTCTCTTGAAGTTGTGGAGCTGGATGATCCTTTGATGTCTGAGGCTCTGATCCATATTGAGTCTCAAGTTCACATCGAAGGCACCGGCATGTCTGAGGATCGGCCTCCAGTTCTGGTCACCGAAGGGACTCTTGTTGTCATGTCAATGCCCTGCCTTCTGATGTTGTACATTAAGATGGTCGTCTATGGACTATACCATCTTCTTTATAAATCTCAACAAACATTTTATTATTGGACATATACGATAACTTTTAATTTATGTAATGGAAGTGTTCTCTTCTCCTATCTTCTATGTTGCTCTTTTAATGATTTGTGTTGATGTACCTCGGTTAAGGTGAGAGCGAACGGAGGGTCGTCCCTACCATTCAGCCTCATTATAGCCGAAAGTTGATATTCACCAAATTAATGATGTTTTTGAAAACGAAGTCTTCCCTCGTCTTTCTTGAGAGTGAATGGAAGGTCGTCCCTACCATTCACCCTCATCATAGCCGAGGGTTGACATTAACCAAATTAATGATGTTTTTTAATTTTAAGTCTTCCCTCATCTTTCTTGAGAGTGAATGGAGGGTCATCCCTACCATTCACCCTCATCATAGCCGAGGGTTGAAATTCACCAAATTAATGATGTTTTTTAATTTTAAGTATTCCCTCGTCTTTTTTGAGAGTGAATGGAGGTTCGTCCCTACCATTCACCCTCATCATAGCCGAGGGTTAAAAGTTCACCAAATTAATGATTTTTTTGAATTTTAAGTCTTCCCTCGTCTTTCTTGAGAGTGAATGGAGGGTCGTCCCTACTATTCACCCTCATCATAGCCGAGGGTTGAAGTTAAACAAATTAATGATGTTTTTCAATTTTAAGTCTTCCCTCGGCTTTCTTGAGAGTGAATGGATGTTTGTCCCTACCATTCACCCTCACCATAGACGAGGGTTGAAGTTCACAAAATTAATGATGTTTTTCAATTTTAAGTCTTCCCTCGTCTTTTTTGAGAGTGAATGGAGGGTCGTCCCTACCATTCACCCTCATCATAGCCTAGGGTTGACATTCACCAAATTAATGATGTTTTTTTAATTTTAAGTCTTCCCTCATCTTTCTTGAGAGTGAACGGAGGGTCGTCTCTACCATTCACCCTCATCGTAGCCGAGAGTCGATATTCACCAAATTAATGATTTTTTTCAATTTTAAGTCTTCCTTCGTCTTTCTTGAGAATGAAGGGAGGGTCGTCCCTACCATTGACCCTCATCATAGCCGAGGGTTGACATTCAAAAAATCAATGATGTTTTTCAATTTTAAGTCTTCCCTCGTATTTCTTCAGAGTGAATGGAGGTTCGTCCCTGTCATTCACCCTCATCATAGCTGAGGGTTGACATTCACCAAATTAGTGATGTTTTTAAATTTTAAGTCTTCCCTCGTCTTTCTTGAGAGTGAACGGAGGGTCGTCCCTACCATTCACCCTCATCATAGCCAAGGGTTGACATTCACCAAATTAATGATGTTTTTCAATTTTAAGTCTTCCCTTATCCTTCTTCAGAGTGAATGGAGGGTCGTCCCTACCATTCACCCTCATCATAGCCGAGGGTTGACATTCACCAAATTAATGAATTTTTCAATTTTAAGTCTTCCCTTGTCTTTCTTGATAGTGATCGGGGGGTCGTCCCTACCATTCACCCTCATCACAAACGAGGGTTAACATTCACCAAATTAATGATGTTTTTCAATTTCAAGTCTTCCCTCATATTTCTTGAGAGTGAATGGAGGGGCGTCCCTACCATTCACCCTCATCATAGCCGAGGGTTGACATTCACCTAATTAGTGATGTTTTTTCAATTTTAAGTCTCCCCTCATCTTTTTTGAGAGTGAATTGAGGGTCGTCCCTACCATTCACCTTCAGCATAGCCTAGGGTTGACATTCACCAAATTAATGATGTTTTTCAATTTTAAGTCTTCCCTCGTCTTTATTGAGAGTGAACGGAGGGTCATCCCTACCATTCACCCTTATCATAGCCGAGGGTTGTCATTCACCAAATTGATGATATTTTTCAATTTTAAGTCTTCGCTCGTCTTTCTTGAGAGTGAATGGAGGTTCGTCAATACCATTCACCCTCATAATAGACGAGGGTTGACATTCACCAAATTTATGATGTTTTTAAATTTTAATTCTTCTCTCGTCTTTCTTGAGAGTGAATGGAGGGTCGTCCTTACCATTCACTGTCATCATAATCGAGAGTTGACATTCACCAAATTAATGATGTTTTTCAACATACGTCCTCCCTTTTCTTTTTTGAGAGTGAATGGAGGGTGGTCCCTACCATTCACCCTCATTATAGTCGAGGGTGGTTTAGCAAGAACTACCACAATCATACCCAAATTGACAAATACAAGATGAAGGACCAACATAATATTCTCATTAACATTCCAAGTGTTCTATGGGAGAAACACATTCATTGCAATTGTGGTTTGATATGACATTAACTACAACATTATTGATAGTATTTCTTCAAATGATCTGCATTCCAGGGGTTCGAAAAGGGTTCCCCTTCAAGGTTCTCTAGTTTGTAGGTTCTAGGGACAACTTCATCAATGACCTTATATGGGCTATGCCAATTCAAGTGGAGCTTGTTAGGTTGCCGCCATGTCTTTTGGAGGACTATGTCCCCCATAGCAATTGGCCTTTACTTCACCCTATAGTTGTAAAATTTGGAAGTCCCTTGTTGATAGGTTGCTTATCTTATCTCATCATCTTCTCTTCTCTCCTCGATCAAGTCTAAATCGAGTCACCTTTCTTCCAAATTTCTCTGGGGGTCATACATTTGGACCCTGTGAGTAGGAAACCCAATTTTGGTAGGGATGACGGGTTCTGATCCATACGCCAACATGAAAGGGGTCTCCATGGTAGGAGTTTTTTCCGTTGTCTTGTAGGCCCACATCATAGCGTATACCTCTTCAACTCGTCTTCCTTTTGCCTCTTCGAGTTTTTATGACACCCAGTAATTTTGAGGATTTAGTATTTAATTAATTTTGGGTGTTATAAAATATTTAAATTTGGAGAATCTTAAAATTATAACTTGAAGAATTTATTTGAGTGAGAATAATTATTTATATTTGGCGACTTTAGGTTTAATTGTTAAAAATATGATGTGTCGCATTTTGAGGTCAAAATTGGAGAATGTTATAAAGTATTTTGGATGACAAATCTGAGTGTGCGGTTGAGTCCGGATGGGTCGAAATAGTCAGAAAAGAGTACTCAGGGGTAGAAATTGGGTCTCTGTGCATTTTTGGGCATAACTCGGGCCCACACGGGTGATTCAGACCATTTTAATTAGGCCCGTGTGGCCACAAATGGGATTAAGGGTTTTAAACCTAATTGAGGGACTAGGGAACGAAAGTTAGAAAATTCTAAACCTAGGGATTGAGAGAGGAATAGTGGAAGCTAATCAGGAAGAAAATTAGGGACATTTTTGGAGACAAATCGAGTGATTAATTGAGTGTTCGTCATCAAATCAATAACTACACCAACGGATCAGACTCTACGAACAATTCCAGGAAAGTGCTTAACTTTTGTGATTCTTAAAATAAGTGATAACCAATTCATATCATAGTATGTGTATATGAAAATTCGTTTTGGGTGTGTAACCGTAACAACAATTAGGTTTTTCTGAATTTAGATTAATGAATAGGTTTAATTACTCAATGGATGTTAAGTTATGATTTGGGACTATTAGGATTGAATTGCAGGTCGGATTACTACATGTATTAGCGATTCAATTGACTGATATTGATGAGGTTGAATTAGATCAAAAATGAGACCCGGGTGAAAAACCCAAATCAGATATACTTAGGGTTATGTATAGATTTGATGATAAATTATGGTCTTTAGGATGTTTAGACCCTTTTCTTATGTGGAGGTAATGTTGGTTGTGATTGGGTAAGGATTTGGAATGAATCTAAAAGCTTGGTTGGTTTAACAATGGTTGAAATAGCAAGTCGGAGAAGAAGAGTATCTGGTCGATCAATCGATCGACCCAGGGCATCGATCGATCGATGGTCCCAGATATCTGGAAGGTTCGGCAGTTTTATATGTAAAGGGAAATTAAATTAAGGTTTTCCCCTACTTTTTATTTAGTGGTAAATGCTTATGTAGTACATTATTCCTAACAATCATAGGGAAAAGTAATTGGAGTTAGGGAGGATTTACGTGAGGCACTTTATGGATAAATTTGGGGAATGAGATTCCAAATTAAGTATATACGAATTGAGTGAGCAAATCCAGGTATATTGGTTGAGCGACGCTAAGGTATCAAATTAATTATGGAGATAAACAAATTAATTTGGAGTCGAAATATAGATTCGAGAATTATTAAATTATGGGCCAAGTGAGCGAGTCCGAGTAGGTTGGTTGGGTGACACAAGGTAATAAATTAATTAAGGTGTAAATTAATTAAATTAGAGTCGAATCAAAGACTCGGGGAAGTTTTATATTAATTAATGTGTAAAGTATTTATATTAGAGTCGGACCATAGACTCAGGGGAAATAATATATTAATTGATGTGTGAATTAAATAAATTAGAGTCGGACCATAGACCCGGGAAGATGATAAATTAATAAGTGAAAAAATTAATTAAGTTGAGTCGTCCGAGAGACTAAAAAATTTCAGGCTAGTGTTACGAGTTTTAGTACACGGTAAGGCAGGGGTTTATATTATACATAAACGGTGTGGTGATAGTGTATATATATATATATATATATATATATATATGCGTGTGTGTGTGTGTGTGTGTGTGTGTGTGTGTGTGTATTGTGTGTGCTATTAAATATCAGTGACTATATATTTATTTAAATTTATATACTCTAGTGCTATCAAGGGAGGTTGCGCGATGTGGATGAATACCCTAGCTTGAGGAGTAGGGAGAGTATATCCCTAGGTCATAGCGTCCGGTATATGGGTGAGGGGATTATCTCACTTTCAGGGAAGGTGTATGACCGCCTCCACTACGTTTATATTTTGGGCCAAGTTGGTGAGCGATTCCAACTTGGGTAACTAAGTTATGTGAGCACACCAAGTGAGATAACACTTTAAAGGAAATTATCTGGTGAGGGTATACTCGAAGGGATGGATATACATATGATATATGTGTGGATGTTTTGAAAAAAGGTATGTATATAATGGTGTTAAATATTATATGTGGGTCATAATACAGTATGTGATGTATTTGCTTTATATAACTTGTGTCACATTTATAGGATATTATTTAAAAGGAATTAATTAAGTTAATTGGTGAAATAACTTATAAACCATTAATAATAATACTCAGTTTAGAGTAGAATGGCAGGGGTAGATTATACTAGGACTAGTTGGACGGGGTAGTACAACTAGGTGGGGTTAAGGTAATCGTTAGGTATGCACAATAGTGGGGGGGGGGGTGAGAATGTCCTCAAGAGAGTACGACACTAACTTAAATATGAAGCGCATTCATACATTTTAAATTACTGCAGTTAATTCACTTGCTAAATATTTCCAAAATATTATGGGTTCTAACCCTTGCTATAAAACTATTTTCAAAACATTTTAGGTGTCCAGCCACAGGGACGTCAGACTTGATATTCTATTCCATGGACACGGAGCTGGGGCATATGTGGATGCTAGCAGGATCTTGGATTAGACGCATCGTTCATTCTCTCCTAGAGTAGGAATCATCTATCATTTTCAGTTTACTTAGGGCATGTGGCCTAGACTTTTCAGTTTCAGTTTCAGTTTTAAGATTTGTTTATTTTATTGTTGATCGATTATACTGGACTTTTTACTTTGGTGGATGATGGTTTTTCGACAAGTAGTTAAATTAATTATTCAGTTGATTTAATTCAGTTGTGTGAATGGTTTGTTTTTATTTTCGCATGTTATTGTCTTATTAAATTAAAGAGTTAAAATTTGGCACCGGATTTTTAGAATGCTAGGTGGTTAGTACGAAATTAAAAAGTTTTTCGACAGTGATGCTAAGGATGAACAAACTGGGATTCCTGTTTTAATTTGATGTAGGACTGATCACCCGGTATTTTTTTGGCGGGGTGTCACAGTTTTTTCTTAATATCGTCTAGGATTGTTCTGTTTGTGACCTCAGTTTTCCCATTAGCTGGAGGTCGAGTAGGGGCAGAGAAGAACTGTTTGACCCTCACTCTTTTGCAATATTTCTCCAGGGATACATTCTTTAATTGAGTCTCGTTATCTGATATGAGGGTGTAAGGGAGACCATATCTGCATATAATGTTTTTCCTGATAAATTGGAAGGTCTTCTACTCAAGTATCGTGACCATCGGCTCCGCTTCCACCCATTTTGATAAATAGTCAATTGCAACGATCAGGTATCGATAGTTATTGACATCCCTGGTTGACGGTCCTACCAAATCGATTCCCCACACTGTGAACGGCTATGGGGACTTGATGGAGGTAAGAGGCTGGTGGGGCTGATGAGGGATGGTAGTGAACCTCTGACATTTATCACACTTCTTTACGCATGTCGTAGCATCCTTCCCCAAGGTCGGCCACCAGTATTCCGGAGTGACTATCCTCTTTGCTAATGACCTACCTCTAATATGGATTGAACAAGACCCCTTGTGCACATCTTGCAAGATGTGTGGGACTTCAGACGGGTGTACACATCTGAGCAAAGGGAGCAAGAACCCATTTTGGTACAAGGTGTCTCTGATAACAGTGAATTTCACAGCACTGTATCTCAACTTCTTCCTTTCTTGTTTTGCTTATGGCATCCCCCCTCTTTAATATATCTGACTAGAGGGTCCATCCATTAAGCTTCCTTGCTAATTTTCAAGAAAGAGTTAAGTGTTCCATCTGCATCTTTGATCGTTGGTCGAAGCAAAATTTCCATTAGGACTGTCCTCCTGATATCTGTCCTAGTTCCTTGGGCCAACCTAGATTGTGCATCGGCTTGACCATTATCAAGCCTAGGTATCCTTTTCAACTTTAATTCTTTGAAGCTCTTTAATAGTGTCTTCAATCTTTCAAGATATTTGGTCATTCTCTCATCTTTAGCCTCGTATGCTCCTAGTATCTGATTCACTACAAGTCTTGAATCACTATGGACCAAGATCTATACACACTAAGAGACCTAGCCAAGGAGAGGCCTGCTATCAGGGCCTCATATTCAGATTCTTTGTTGGGGGCTCTGAAGTTGAACCTCAGGGCATATTCAATGTTCGTGTTGTCAAGTGCTGATACTATTAATCCAGCTCCACTTCCGCTCTCACAAGAGGTCCTGTTAACAAAGAGGCTCCACACATCTTATTCTTTAGAGAAATTTCCTTCGACGAGGGATCCCTGTCTAAAGAGGTATCTTCCCTCCTCATTTTCGGCAGCTTTTTCTCTAGCGGTGCTTGTCTGAGCCTTATCTGCGGGTGGGTCAACAACTTTGCCTTGTTGGGTATTTTCCTTCTTGAGGTGCTCATCTTCAACCTTATCCTCTTACCAAGTAAATTCATCCACGAAATCCGCTAACGCTTGACCTTTAATGGCCACCCTTTGTTGGTACACAATATCGAACTCTCCAAGATCTATAGCCCAGGCCATTAGCCTTCCCGATTTTTCTGGCTTGTGTATGACCTTCCTAAGAGGAAAGTCAGTGAGGATGACCATTGTATGAGACTGGAATTATGGCTTCATCTTCCTTGATGCATGAATCAGGGCATAGGCTAACTTCTCCATCATAGGGTATCTTTGCTCTACCCCTTGGAGTGCTTTACTGTTGAAATACACAGTCTTTTTCAGCCCGTCTTCTTCTCTCACAATGGCTACACTGATTGCTGACTTTGATACGGCTAGGTACACGTACAATCTTTCACCTGTACTGGACGTGACAGCATTAAGGGAGACCCTAAGTATGACTTTAGTTCTTTGAAAGCCTGGTCACATTCTTCGTTCCATTCGAAGGCCTTTCTGAGAATTTTAAAGAATTGTAGACACTTGCCTGTGGTTCTGGATACGAAACTATTCAAAGAATCCACTCGCCCTGTGAGCCTCTGAATGTTTTTAATGGTCCTAGTGGTCTTCATTTCTAACAGGGCCTTTATCTTCTCAGGATTGGCCTCGATGCCTCTTTGATTGATGATGAATACCAATAACTTCCCTCTCTGATCCTAACGACCCATTTGGCTGGGTTGAGCTTCATCTGGTACTTGGCCATCGTATCAAAGGTCCTCTTAAGGTCAGCCACATGATCCTCGACCTTCAAGCTCGTTGTCAACATGTCATTTATAGAGACCTCCATAGACTTCCCGATTTGGTGTTCGAAAATTTTATTCACGAGGCACTGATATGTTTCCTCTCCATTCATTAGGCCAAATGGCATGACCCTATAACAGTATGTCCCCATGTCGGTAATGAAAGCCATTTTTTTCTGAATCCTCGGGGTTCATAAAGATCTAGTTATAGCCTGAATAGGCATCCATAAATCTCATTAGCTCATGGAATGTGGTAGCGTCTACCATCTAATCAATGCGGGGGAGGGGGGGACAATGTTTGTTGAGGTCGATGAAGTTTACCCACATCCTCCATTTTTCATTGGCTTTGGGGACTATGATTGCATTAGATAGCCACTCGGGATAGATGACCTCCCTTATGAACTTGAACTCTTCCAACTTCTTGACCTCATCCCTTATGACCTCATACTTTTCTTGAGAATAAATCCTCCTCTTCTGCTTCACCGGCTTTGTATCCTCTACCATGTTGAGTTTGTGACACGTGATTTTGGGGTTGATCCCCGTCATGTATGCATGACTCCATGCAAAGACATTATGTCTTCTCCTAAACATCTATATGAGATCTTCTTTTATATCTGTCTTTAAAGCTTTGCAAACTTTGACAATTTTTTTTGGCTCATCCTCATTGAGGATGATGGATTCTACCTCTTTTATGGCTTCTCCTTTCATCAACTTTGTCTCATCCCTTGGTCGAGGGTATCAATATTATAAGTATTTTTCGCTTTCCTATGCATCTCTCTTTCTTAGGCAGAGTTAAAGTAGCATTCCCGTATGGTCGTCTGGTCTCCCTGAACTTCCCCTACCCCGTAAGGGCTCCAAAATTTTATCATCTGGTGAACCGTGGAAGGCACGGCCTCAAATTCCTTGAGGTCCACTCTCCCTAGTATAATGTTGTATGTTGAGAAGACGTGTTCGTCCATCACGAAAAAGTTGACCTTCTTGGTAAGCCATCTCGGCCACTCGTCCCCCATTCTGACATCAACCTCATACACTCCTAGGGGTGAACTTTATCCCCATTGAAACCAATCAAAGGGTGATGGTATGGGACAAGCCTAGTGTAACACCCCGCCTAATTTAACACCGGGTGATCAGTCCTTTATTAAATTATAATCGAGGTGAACGGTTGGTTCATTCTTAGCATCACTGTCATAAAAATAACTTTTCCAATTAACCACCCTAAATAATTAAGCTAAGTGTCAAAACCATTTTAGACATTTCTTTCCAAATTTTATTTTAAAAAACCAACATTTAAAATTTTTACATAATTCGAAAGAGAATCACACACAACTATTCTGGGACATATAATCCCAAATGAACAATTAAACATCCAACTGATTGATTCCAACATTTAAAACTTAAAGGAAAACATCCTGACAATAATAAAACCCAAAGTAAAACTACTGAAAGTAAATGAAATACAATCCATCACAAAACCAACTGAATAATCAAAAGGGCGACACATGCCCAACTAGATAAACTAGAATTAGAAGTGGAATCAGCAAATGAGGTCGTCTAATCAAGAGGCCTGCAACTCCCACCTAAGCTGCAGTGCGTTCCTTCCAAAGGATCCTATGCAAGACGCCCCTGTGGCTGGGCACCTGTAATATATAAATATATATATACAAGAGCGGAGAGATAATAGTAAATGGGTCATAGCCCGATGGTAAAACAGTTAAAAATTTAGTTTAGCAAGTATTTAAAATGCTTACTGGCTAATGCAACAACATATTAGTGTGGCACTCCTTTGAGAAAATCTCACCTCTCTTCTAATGTGCACGCCTATCGCACTAACCTTCCCAACGGTTTAACTTATCTTATCTTAGGTTGCTCGTAAGATTTAAACTGACAAATTCAATTGTGTAAGAGGTTAATTGCATTTAACAACAAAGTTCTCATTTAAACCTTATTTACGAATAAAGTTTCTCAGTAACTTATTATACTTTTCAAACACTTATTTCCAAATTGAAATAATTATTCCCATCTTACATACCATAGACACAGTAGGTAGTTCCCAAATTAAGATTTAAATATATATATATATATATATTAATACTCATATAATATTTATATTCTAATAGCACCCCATATATAAATTATGGTGCGGGCATACTCTGCTATCCAGTCCCCGTATCATTCGTACTAAGGGAAATACAAGTTCGGAATCACTCTCGATCTGTATTAAAACAAAACACAAACAATATTGAGGCGAAGCATAGTTTCCCAATCGAAGGGGTCAGCACATACCCTCACGTCTCTTAGGACCGTCTGACTATCGATCCGATAGCCTGTACCTAGGATTCCTATATTCTAGGGTACGAGTCAATATCCCCCATAAAGGTCCATTCGAGATAAAACTGTCCCAGCGCGGTAATCTCAGGGATAGCAAGTAGCGTGGGCATGATTTTTACACAGAAATAAAATATATGATCAATCATAAAGTCATATAGATATATAACTATTCACATTCATAAGTTAGGTAAGCCCATGCCCCAACATTTTATTATTCCATTCTTAGTATATTTTTATTCGATTGTTTCTTATACCGAATTTATTCATTTTTATTTTCGATATTTAAGTTATTCCAACTCACTTCTCATCTCTCGAAGTATTCTCTTTCCCTAAGTACAATTTCAGCAGGCCATCTCTTAACATCTAATATAACTCCTAGACATTTCGATTATCAGGTCTACACCCATTAAATTTCGTAGGTATGAATCTTTCCCGTTTACCCTTCATTTTCCCATTTCATTAAAGTTCCACTAAATGAGGTTTACCTTGACCCCACTAGTCCTTTTTAGGTTTCATTATGTCCCACAAACATTAGTCAAGATTTATTACCCAATTAATCGAATTAAGCCACAAAAAGAAAATTCTAGTTTTTCCCAGGAGGGGTCGATCGATCGATAGAAAGGGGTCGATCGATCGAACCTTCGATCGATCGAGGCTCTTGGCTCGATCAATCGATCAAGCAGGTATGGCGAAATCTGCAGAATATCAGTTACATCCAACATCATCAAAATCCAAACTTTTAACTCCCAAACTGCAAGAAAATTTATACCACGAACGTTCTAAACTCAAATGGACAATATTCAACGTAAGGCATGTGAGTTTTCATCAAGAATCATGGATTAAAGTGCAAAAATTTATACAATTCTCATGAACCCTAAAATTTTCTTTAACTTAATTCAAATCATTCTTTTTTCTAGAATTTCTACTTCTAGTCCATCATAAATCCGTGGTTCAACCTCTACATGTGAAGGGGATTTCCAGACTACCATTTATATCACTACAACATGCAATTTCTAATCTCCAACATGGGTTTTCTTTTGTAGATACTCATCCTAGTCAACCTTAAACTAATATGAATGAAGCATTAACGAAATTAAGCGAGATAAATACTTGCCTGGGGATTTTTATTTCTGATTTGTGGATGAAATCGGTGTGGTGGTGATCCTCGTGACGTGATCTAGCGTTTGGCGGTGACGGCGGTGCAAACGGAGGAGTTTTCGGCCTAGAACTCTTGGGCAAGCTCTCTCCTTCCTTCTCCAATGGAAGTTTCTTGTTTTTAGTTGAGCTAACCTTAGAATACAACACTTACCATCTGATATAACCCTAGCTAATTCGTGGGTTTAATTACCCATAATTACGAAATGTCCAAAACGCCCTCCCGGGGTACTAATTAATCCTAAAAACGCCCCGAGACCCAAACTAACCCCCCGGGTACATTATTTTGACTATCTCGACCCTTCCGGACACTTTTCCTCACTCGAAATGACCATACGGGTGACTTATAATTTATTCACTTTATATAATAATAATTTAGTCCTGGCACGACACAGGCGCATTCCAACTTAATTTCCATAATTGTCATTTTATTCACACGTGATAATTTTTATAAAATTAGTCACAAATATTACTATACTCATCCAGTAACATTTAACAAATTTCCAATAATTACTAACTCTCGTCACGCTAGTAAATATTTAAAACAACTTTCCGGATTAAAGTTAAATTAATTTATCTCAATTAAATTTATTAAATCCCTAAATTTAAAAGCCATGAAAATACATGGTATTACACCTAGCACGACTAAGTTCCAAGGCTTTAAAACATGGTCTGAACATCACATCTGCAGAACTTACCCCGTCTACCAAGATCCTCGGCACCTCACATCCATACACCCTGGTGGTGATGACGAGAGGGTCATCATGCGGGGCTAAGAGTCCCCTTGAAGTCCATTATTGAGAAACCCACTATCATAGTATCCATATCAACATTCTTCCTCTTTTCTGGCTTTGCTTTAATAGAGGTTGAGTGTACCGATTTTATTACTGCCTTGGCTTCAGCTACATGGGCTTTCTTGTCGGAGACCTCATATCCTCCTCCTGCTAGCCCCCTAGAGATCATTCCAATGTCGAACGAGATCACATTAAGTCTTTTCACAGGGCCATGGTCATCTCTTCGTGGGAGGTCAGGGTCATCCTCATCCTCTGAAGGGTCGTCTCTTCTATTGGGGGGATCTTCTCTTCATGTATCACTTCTCTTTTTCCTAGGGCCATCCCCTCGGCCCCTCTTGAAGGCATCCTTGTCCACGTATTTTCTTAACTTCCATTCTTTTAGCATTTTTCAATTTCATCTTTGAGAGCGAAACACTTATCGGTCACATGGCCATGGTCTTGGTAAAATTTGCACCACAAGTTTTTGTTCCTCTTGTGAGGAGGTGCCCTCAACTTCTCAGTCCATTTTAAGGATCGATCGCTCTTGATATCAATCAGGATGTGTTCGTAGCTGACCGTCAGAGGGGTGTAATCAATGAATTTGTTATCTACTAGCCTTTTCTTCCACTCCTTAATCTTTTTTTGGTACTTACCCCCACTAGTACTTCCTTTTTCATCCTCGTACTTGGCTGTCATCGCCTCTTCAGCATTCATCACCTTTCTCGTTGTGGCCAGTAGCTTCGACATTGTCTTTGGGGGGTCTTCAGCAAGCTTCCACAATAGCTTCCCCTTTTGGATTCCTCTAATGAGGGTCATCATGACTATACTCTCCTCGTAATCTTTGGCCTCTAACTTTTCTTTATTGAACCAGGCTATGTAGTCTCTTAGGCTCTCGTTTTTCCCCTGCTTAACGTAGAGCAGGTGTGTGGTCTTTTTTTATGGCCTCACTCCGAAGAAAAAGTTATGGATGAACCGATCTGCTAGCTACTTAAAGCTTTTGATGGAGTTCTTGGGAAGGGAGGTATACCAGACATGTGGAGCCCCGGTCAGTGTGCTGGAGAAGGCATGACACCTCATCTCTTTTGAGATAGAGTATATGTCTACTGCTGATTGGTACATATCAATATGTTGGATCAGTTTGGTACTCCCATCATTCCTTGGGGTAACAACAGGTGGCTTAAACTTGGACGGCGTTGGGAAGTTAACTATCTTTGTCACAAAGGGTGATCCTATGGAGTATCCTCTTTGAAGATGATCTAGGCTCTTCAAGATATCACCAATTTTATTCTCCAACCCTTAAACAAGTCGTTCCATAGCCTCATAGGGTCTACTTGGTCGATATTATCCCCTGCCTCTTCATTGAGGTGGATTGAGGGTTCTGTTGCGATCAGTCTGTGCCGCCTATTCACTTCCCCCTGACCATCCTCAAGTCTGTGGGGTCAGCCATCCTCTGACTCTCTTCTGGACCATTCAAGACTTATCGATTTAGATAGTCTTTCCCTCAAGTCATTCACAGGGCCCAGCCTATCGAAGGCCGACCCTCTGTTCAAACGATCAAAAGATGACCCTCTCGGGCGATCATCAGGATTCTGCCTTCCACACTTTCCTCTACTCTCCTAGGCAGGTTGCACAATATTATTAGAGACCTCATAAGGCTCCCAACATTCTATTAGGGACTCTTACACCTCCACATCATCATATCTAACTTCCGGGCAAGGGTTTCCTTACCTCCCTAGGCGTAAACACCGGGGGTCAGCGGCATCCCTCCGTCATTGTGGAGGTGGCAAGTCTTTACGTTGTGCCTGGGGTGGTTCCCTGGCCTCATAATGTCCTAGTGCAGCTGTCAGAGTAATCATCTTCGGTGAGACTCCAGGTGGTCTCAATATGTTTTGGCTAAGAGCTGCAAACTGCTCCTGCATAATCTACTGACTTGCTGTTAAAGAAATCAGGGAAATAGCCACATCAACCATCTCAGACTAAGGTGGTACCAGACTGGAAGAAGGTCCTACTCCACTAGTTGGTGGAGGAGGTGGCAGTGGTAACTCCGGTGCCATATGCTTGAGCTAAGTGACCAATCAGAGCTTAAGAACCTTAATGGGTCTCTTTCAATGGTGAAACAGATCCACACGAAGGGAGAGAAATTAGTTCACCACCAAAGTTTTCGGTGAGGTCCACCTATATAGAGGAAGAGATAGCTTCTCGTTCCCACAGACGGCACCAAACTAATGATGCTAAGATTCATCACCACCAGATAAGAGGTGGTGAGCACAAACAGAAGTAACAATGGCAGCAATAGAGTTATGTATGTGTATATGTATATAGAAGGGGATGAGGATAAGAGGAATAAAGATAATGGTGTATGGTGGTTCAGCCAATCATCTCTACGTCCACTGTGAGTGTGTGATCCAGTAGATATGGGCACTAATGGACTTAGATATAATGCACATAAACTCTCTCTCTCTCTCTCTCTCTCTCTCTCTCTCTCTACCGTGTCTATAACAAGAGTTTCATCTAAGGTTACAATTATCAATCCCTTTACAAGGTTGAAGTTGATGAGTATATATAGGGCTTGGGGGGAGTAGTGTACCCCCTAACCATGCAAAGAGCATGTGAATGATGATTTAGCCAATTCTCTATTGACACCTGGTTGTGCCACTTGTGGGTAATGATGACATAATATTCCCTCATGTGAGGCATTGATATTGTTATAACGGTTTGGTCCACGTGCCATATGAGCCCCACGCTCACTGTCCCACGTGTGTCCCAAATTATGTGCCATGATGATGTCACCCTCCGCTTATGATATCGAGCCGAGGGTAGGGTTATTACTCGCATACTGGATCTTGACTGCTGTGTAGGCCTCGTAGTGTCATCCCCCTCCCAGGGTCGTTCGGTCGTACTGACACTTAGCCTCGTCTGGTCCTCAGGTGATCCGATCTTAGATGAATGGGTCACCCTATCTCAGGGTCGTCCGTTTCTCAAGTGATGGGGTCGGCCTATCTCAGGGTCGTCCGGTTCCCACGTGATGTGGTCGTCCTGTCTCAGGGTCATCTAGTTCCCAAGTGATGGGGTCGGCTTGTCCGACCCCTTTCTTCAGTAATACCCTGGGGAAGTGGAGTTGGGCCCTCGTCTAAGACGAGGTTACCATCCACCTAGCCGAAGGTATATTTTGGTATATCACTTTTCGTACTGTTAGTCTTTGTAGTAACAGTTATATCCTTGTTATGGCTGGTGATTTCACTATATTTACTTGGGTTTCTTTCTTAAAACAGAAGTCTGAAACTTTTAGAATTTTTTTGAAAACCTTACTTCGTATTGAAAATGAAAAGGACTACCAAGTAGATATAATTCGTAGTGATAGAGGCAGTGAATGCTTAGATTCTGGAGTTATTGAATATTGTGACTATAATGGTTACAAACATGAGTTTGGTACCCCTAAGACACCTCAACAAAATGGGTTAGCTGTGCATAAAATCAAACTATTCAGGAAATGGCACGAGTCTTGATTAATGTCAGAAATTTAGCTAAATACTTTTGGGTAGAATTTGTCCGTACTGCTTGTCACATAATCGATAGAGTCTATCTTAGGAAGAATTCTAAACAAACACCTTACAAACTTTGGTACAACAAGAAACCTAATCTGAAATATTTTAGAACCTTTGGAAGTATATGTTATGTATTTAAAGACAGAGAACACTTATCTATGTTTGAAATAAGAGGAGATAAAGCTATTTTCTTAGGATATTCTCCAAATAGTAGAGCCTATCGTATCTACAACCTGTTTACTAAGACTTTAATGGAATCCATTAATATGGTTGTAAGTGACACTAAGGTAGAAAGTAAGACAACAAGGCCAACTATTGAGGATGAGTCCAAAAACTGTTTAAATTAGGCCTCTCCGTAAATAGCTAAATATTTACCAACTGAGACCCCCGAGGTCCCTAACTGGGTTTCCAAAGATCATCCCTTAGATAGTGTTGTTGGTAATCCTATAGAACCTGTTCATATAAGATCTGAACATCGCACCATTGCTAATTTTGCATGCTTCGTGTCTCTTATTGAGATAAAAAAATGTAAATGAAGCCTTGAATTACTCTTTGTGGATAAGGGCTATGCAGGAGGAACTTCTTCAATTTTTCATTCATTATGTTTGGAATCTTGTACCCAGACCAGAAAATAAAAGGGTTATTGGGACACGTTGGATCTTCAAAAATAAAACTGATGAATCTGGGATGGTTGTGAGGAACAAAGCTAGATTAGTTGCTGAGGGCTACTCTTAGATTGAAGGAATAGATTTCGAGGAAACTTTCATACCTATCACTCGCCTCGAGTATGCTAATCTAATTTTTGCAATGTCTTTTTATTTACGTTTCACACTTTACCAAATGGATGTTAAGTCGTCTTTCCTTAATGGTATCTTAACTAAGGAGACCTATGTTGAACAACCTAAAGGGTTTATTGACCCTCATTATCCACATCATGTTTATCGTCTTAAAAAGGATCTTTATGGTTTAAAACAATCTCCTAGAGCTTGGTATGAACGTCTATCCACTTTTCTTTTAGACAAAGACTTTAGGAGACGAGGAATGATCAAACTCTATTTGTCAAACATTTTGACAACAATATCACTATAAGCCAAATCTACATTCATGATATAATTTTTGGATCCACTTCCCCATTAGAAGTCCAATATTTTTCAGACATTATACATAAAGAATTTGAAATGTCTCTTATGGGGGAGTTAAAATTCTTTCTAGGACTCCAAGGTAAGAAAAATTCAGATGGCCTATTAGTATCACAATCTAAATACGCATTAGAGATTGTCAAGAAGTTCCACCTAGAAACTACAAAATATGCTAGGACTCCCATGAGTACTTCAGTCAGACTATCAAAAGATGAGAATGGTAAATCCATTGACTCCACTTTATACCGTAGCATGATAGGAAGCTTACTTTACCTTACTGCCTCGCGTCCTGATGTTATGTACACGTTTTGCGTGTGTGCCCGATATCAAAATAATCCTAAAAAAAGTCATTTATTGTGCGTTAAAAGAATTATCAAATACATTAAAGGAACTCTAAATATCATACTTTGGTACACTAATGATACCTCTAGTACTATAGTAGGATACACTGATGCTGATTGGGCTGGGTGTTTCGATGATAGTAAGAGTACTTCACGTACATGTTATTACATTGGTAATAATTTGGTAGGATGGAATAGTAAGAAACAAAACTACATTTCCTTATCTATTGCTGAATTCGAATACATTACCATAGGAAGTTGATGTGCTCAATTACTTTGGCTGAAAAAAATTCTAAGTGATTACGGTATAAATGAAGATAAATTAAATCTTTATTATGATAATCAAAGTGCGATTAGTATTTCTAAAAATCCAGTTCAACATTCTCGTACCAAACATATTAAAATCAGACATCACTTTATACGCGAGTTAGTTGAATCTAAGGAGTTAGAAATAAATTACTTACCTACTGAATTCCAGTTAGCTGACTTGTTTACTAAACCATTAGATACTATTCGATTTGAATCCTTACACAAATCTATTGGTATGGTTATGGAAGAATAAAGCTTCATTAATTCATATGTATATCTTTCGATTATCTACAGGCTTATAATTAATCTCTAAGGGTATAAGGCATGGTTGTTCGATAAATGACAAAGAATACCTCTTATATCTACTTAATGTTAGACATTCTTATGATTTCCCGTTGTATATACATGTCCTTATTGATCTGCATGTTTGTAATATTCATACTTGTTTTTCTTTGCCCTTTGTCCATTTGAGACAAAATGGGGTAGAAATTTGAGTCCACCTGGACATCTTGTTGTATTCACTACTAAAAGGCTTCATCTTAGTTATCTTATTTTCAGGAATTAGTACCTTCATTTACATTAGAATCTTTATAGGGTATTGGTCTGTAACTAGTTGAGCTATGTAATTTTCCTTTTCTAGGAATATTGGGTAGATAGAATTTTCTATAAGAATAGGATTTCCTTATTTGTTTATATCCTTACGAGTCCTCAATGAAATAAAGGAGAATTTGTCTCATATTTCCAAAGGGGGAGATTGAAGCACCCTATATCATTGATTCATTTGAGTCTATACTATATAGGTGCTCATCTAGTTTGAAAATAGTGACTAAATTTATAGTCATCCTAGTCTAACCAAAGAACCTCATACTCTACAACAAGATAGCTTCTTCTAGTATCAATATTTCTATACCAACACTGCACTTAGGATGAATAATTTATATTGCATTCATATCACTTTAATATTGTATGTGTTAATTCACATTAAAATGATTTTTAAATATATTTTGGGACTTTTGAAATTTTTTAGGATTTTATAACACCCTTTCATACATTTAAAATTGGTTTTTAAAATGTTTTGGCTATTTTATAATTACCCTAAGTTTTTAAAACTTTGCTTGGGTAGAATCTAAATGTGGCACAAACATATGTGGTAACAATTTGTATTTAAAAAATATCTAAAGCACGCATTTCAGAAGTAATTGTTGCCCTACACGTGTTGCATTTACAATGGATGGATTTGTGCTTCTTTACTCTCACATACCTGAGATTAGTTTTGACCTATAGGATCTTTGTTATCTACGGTCTGAATGTCATTGGCTTAATCCTTGTGATACCTAAGAAAGACAATCAGGAAGCGTTTAACTTCGATTGTTTATTAATTGTAATATTTACATCGGTTACTTAAGATTCAATCTCAGCCTTTGATTTCGAACCGTCCTTCCAGATCATTCTATCTCTTGTATAAAAGGAGCCCTTCATCCTCACAAATCAAATCTTTGGATCAATTAACCTCTGAGAGAAAAAAGAGCGAATATAGAGAGAGAAAGAAATAGAAAGATAATTCGAAACCCCAAACCAACTTCATTCAAATTTTCACTAGAAAATACTTCTGAGAGTTGAGTTAGTTCAAGATTTGAGAAGATCCATCATCTCTAGTTCTTAATCTCTTATCTAACAAAGTCATGTTGTTCTAATCTCATTTTCTTTTTATAGAAAGTTAAGATTTGATTCTCTGTGATACATCTCACGTTTATATTACTGATTTTGATTTCTTCTTTCGATAAATCTTTATTTTGTTGGTTGTTTTTAAACTGTCATGTTGCTTTCAAAACCTAAACCAACAAACTCATTTCTGATTTTAGTTTTTGATAAAATCCATACTTAGATCTATTTAAGATCTTGACTGGGGATTTACACTTTCATATATTTCACATTTTATGAAATAATTGCATATTTTCGAATAAAGAAAGTGTCTAGGATCATGGCTCTTTTATATAGCAAGATTACCTCTTGATGTGTGGATAAAATCAAATATTTGAAGTCAGAAATTTTTCATCAAACTGAGTTTGGAAATCTATTTGTAATTTGATAATCATATTGTATGTAATAAGTGTGTGTGAGTTGCATGCATGTGTTAGGCACATCACATTACAACAACTTCACAATACAACACTAAACGGTGTTGGTAGAGAGATTTTGGACTTCAAGAGTCAACATAAAGATTCAAGGAGTGACATAAATCTAAAAGGAACGAAGTTACAAAGATGAGAGAACATCAACAACATCAGAGCCTTAAAAGAAGTCAGAAATATCCTGAGGAGTTGGCAAAATTTCTAAACTTAGATTAGGCCTGATTGTGTGTCTTGATTGTTATATAGTTTGTAAAATGTTACTCTGTTTTAGTGGAATTTTCTTTTGAGGTGTAGAGACCTCCGTGGATGTTTCCCCAATCAGGTGGGGTTTTACCAAGTTAAAAATACTTGTGCACTTACTGTTTTTTTCTTCTCTCATCCCCTTTATTTGGTGTGCTGATTTAAAACTGTTTTAGTTTTGTTTTTCAAAACTTTGATACATAATACCTGGAATAACTCATTCATAATTCATTTTAAACACATCTTGTGTTCCTAGTTTGTTCTGAGAAAAGAGTTTCTTAAAAAAATAGTTCGGAGCCTTTTAAACTGTTCAATCTTAAATTAAACAACTTAATGGGCAATTTCTCTATCCTGGTGGGGAATACTCGCATACCACTGACACTTTTTGCATCTGTTAACATGGTTTGTCGCATCCCTGGCCACAGTCTGTCACCAATACCCATGTATAACAATCCTCTTTGTGAGAGATCTACCTTCAATGTGACTTCCACTTGACCCCTCATGGATGTCACGTAGGGTATAGTCAACCTCTGTAGGATGAGCACATTTAAGGAGAGGCAGGAGGAAACCTTTTTTCTAGAGCACATCTCATATGATAGTGAACTTCGCTGCCCGGTATCAGAGTTTTTTTATCTTTACTTTGGTGTCTGGGAGTTCAACATCTGTAATGTATTTAATCAAAGGATATATCCATAAGTCTCCAAAATTCACGTTTAAATAAATTTTCACTCCATTCTCATCTTCCTTAATACTGCGTCTATGCCAAAACTCCACAGGAATGGTCCACCTGATTTATGTTCTTGTGGCCAAGGCAAACCTTGCCAATTCAGTGGCTAAGTTGTCCTTAAGCCGAGGGACTCTATTCATCTTTACTTCCCTGAAATTGGCCAAAATATTCTTCACCTTTGCCAAATACATGGCCATTTTCTCATCTTTAACCTTGTAGATCCCCAAAATTTGGTTCACCACTAGCTGAGAGTCACTATGTACTATCATATGGTCTATATTCAACACTTTGGCCAAGGTCAACTTGGAAAATAAATCCGCATACTCAGATTCATTATTTGAATCATTGAAACTTAACCTTAAGGCATATTCCATATCGGTCCTGTCTGGAGCTGAAAATATGAGTCTTGCCCCGCTACTTTCACTAGAGGAGCCATCCACAAACAAACTCCAAACAGGGATGTCATCTGATAAAGGAACCTCATTCACTCCCCCATTCCTAAATAAAACACCCTTTTCTGTAGGGTCGACTCTTATTCCATCGGCTTGGTTGGGGCCTAGGGTTGTCTTTGCAGGAAATAAAGCAACCTCATCTTCTTTAGCATTGGCCTCAGACCAAGTGATTTCGACCATAAAATCGGATTATTCTTACCCTTTGATTATGGTCCTTGGCCGATACCCGATGTTAAACTCTCCTAATGCAATTGACCAAGACATCAGTCTACCCAATTTCTCGAGTTCATGGATAACTTGCATAAAAGTAGTGTCAGTGACTACCACCATGGTATGATCTTAAAAATAGGTCTTTATTTTTCAGGAGGCATGGATCAAAGCCTATGCCACTTTTTCCATCATTGGGTATTTTATCTCGGACCCTTGAAGTGCCTTATTGTTGAAGTACACATGATTTGAACCCCCTCATCATCTCGGACAGTAGTTTCACTTATGGCTAATTTTGATATTTTTAGGTATAGGAACAATTTCTCCCATTAGATGGGACGATATTAGAGCATTGGAGATCCCAAATAAGCTTTAAGTTCAAAAAAATCTTTCTCACACTCTTCATCACAGATAAATTTTTTTCTCAAGATTTAAAGAATGAAAGACACATATTTGTGGCCATGGATACAAGGCGGTTGAGAGGATCAACTCTTCCTATTATTCTCAACACATATTTTATAATCTTTGGCTTCTTTATTTCTATCAATGCCTTAGTTTTCTCTGGGTTTGCCACAATCCCCCTTGGATTAACTTTGAAGACAAGGAATTTTCCTGCGCCGATGTCGAAAATGCACTTTGTTGGATTCAACTTCATTTCATTGAGATCCATGGTGTCAAATTTCCTCTCAAGGTTGGCCACGTGATCCTCTCCCTTGAGTCTCTTTTTCAGCATATCATCAACATAAACATCCATAGTTTTCTCAATTTGATCTTCGAACATTTTATTAACCAACCTCTAGTAGGTTTCCCCTGCATTTTTAAGGTCGAATGGAATAACCTTATAGAAGTAGGTTCCTTTATTAGTGATGAAGGAAGTATTATCGGTGTCATCCTCGTACATGAAGATCTGATTATACCCCGAATAAAAATTCATAAAACTCATCAGTTCGTGCCCAAGTGTGGCATCTACCATTTGTTCTATTTGGGATAAAGGGAAGTTATCTTTTGTGTAGGATTTACTTAAGTTTGTGAAGTCAACACACATTATCCATTTTCCATTAGCTTTTGGCACAATCAGAACATTAAATAGCCAATCCGGGTAGTGCACTTCACGAATAAACTCAGTCGATTAGTGATTTTTGACCACTTCTTGGATGACTTTGTACCTATCTCTGGCATAGGTCCTCCTCCTCTGCTCTACTATCTTGGCATCCCTATAAATGTTTAGCCGATGGCAGATAACTTTGGGGTCAATTCCTAAAATATCCTCATGGCTTCATGCCAAAATACTTTGTCTCTTCCTTAGTAGCTCTATTAATGTTTTCTTCACCTTATTGTTCAATGATGAGCCTATTTAAATGGTTTTATTTGGATCATCCTCATTGAGGATGATGGATTCTACCTCCCATGTGTCATCACCCTTCTTCAGTTTCCTCTCGTCCCTTGGGTCAATAGTGTCAATATTGTAGGAGGTTATGAAATTCTTATGAGCCTCCTTTTGTTCTGTCGAGATGAAATAACACTCTCTTGCCTCTACCTGGTCACCTTGGACTTCCCCTACCCTGTAAGGAGTCGATAATTTTACCACTTAATGAATTGTGGAGGTCAAGAATACGTTCTCATCCATTATTAAAAAAATCTGACCTTCTTCGTTAGGCACCTCGGACAAGTGCCCATACAAACACTCCTACAGGGTGTCCCTTATCCCCATTAAAACCAATCGATGGTTGATAATAAGGAATTAACCTATTCTTAATTAGTTTTAACCCTTTAAAATAGTCATAAAACATGACATTGATAGAGTAGCCTCTGTCCACCAATATCTGAGACACGTCCTACCCATAGACTCTGGTATTGATGACCAAAGGGTCATCATGAGGGGCCAAGATGCCCTTGATGTCCATCCGTGATAATCCTACTACTAATGTATCCATCTCTACTTTCTTTAACTTCCTCAGTTTTGGTTCTAAAGAAGCCGAGTTCACATCCATTCATTTGGGTGCAGACTTTGCTTTTATGACGTGTGATGATACACAATTTAGTATCAACAAATAAACTTATAAGAGCTCAATCCACTACAGCTATGATGGTGTAGTAATGGTGATAAACAAGTGTTTAAATGAAGAAAGTGATCAGTGGAAGAGGAATAAAGACTAGCATATAAGTGGTTCGTCCATTGGCCTACTCCACTGTGCAAGTGAGTGTGAATTTCATTATGTAAACGGGCTCTAATGGCCCGTTTGATACAACTTTCACACTTTATCTCTCTACTATAAAAATGAGAAAATCTTGGGCTAAGGTTTATAATTTTGGATCCCTTCTTTTGGGGAAGAAGATATGTTTAAATAGTGGTTAGGGTGCATAATGCACCCCCAAGCATGCAAGATGCATATCCTCGATGGATCCACGTATGGGATCTTGACACCTATCCTTTTAGAATGTTTAAGTAATGATGATGCAAATATCCCCTCACGTGCACTTCTGATTCAGTTATAATTGCTTACCCAAATTGATTGTCCATGTTGAAGTCACGTGTCACACGTGGTGAGGTGTCATCGAGTGAGGTCTCATCCAGGTCGAGTATGAGATCTATAATGTTTGTATGGTCACTAGGAGAAGGCTGAAGTATAGTCTTGACTGTACAAATGCCCAACCAAGATGATCTTGTTTGGGGACAATTGCATTATTGATGGGTCTCGATTGTCTAGCATGACAGACTAGACATATCTAGCTAAGCGAACAGATGGTTAAAAGGTCTCATCCTCAGAGGGTAGGCAAGGCCGAGACTACTAGCGTTGGATCTCTGTAGAAAGTGTGCTTTATAAGTTTGGCCTTAGCTAAGTGACTTCCAGTTTGGTACGAGGTTACACTTTGCTATATATCTGATGTATCCATGTTTACTATGTTCAACTTCCCTGGTTTCGGCTCTAAAGCATCCAAGTTCACATCCATCCATTTAGGTGAAGACTTTGCTTCCATGACATGTTCCTTACGATCGGATGACTCAGTTCCTTCCCCAACCATTCCTCCATTGATAATTTTAATATCGAAGGAAATTATACGCATGCATCCCTTTTACTCAGGGATCGTAGGAGGGAGATTTAGGTCATCTTCATCACTATCTAACACTTCATCTGTTTTATCGGTCTGGGCCTGTCTTCTCATCCTTTCATCTTTTGGCCCACCATGCTTCTTTCTGACATCATTTATGGCCCCACTTTGGTCAACATACTTCTTGTGTTTCCCCTACTTCTATATTTTCTCAATCTCATCTCTCAGAGAGAAACATTTGTTCATCGTGTGGTCTTAGTCTTAGTGGATCTCACACCACTTGCTTTTGTCCCTCTTTTTAAGCGAGGACTTAAGCTTTTACAGTCCACCTGAGAGCTCTGTCATCTTTAATCTCATTCAAGATCAGGTCAGGACTTACTGCTAATGGGGTATAATTACCAAATTTTTCATCGTCCGACCTTTTCATTTCCTCTTTTCCTTTTTCCTTCTGAGACTTCCCCCACTTACTTCCTTCTCATCCTATCTTTTGGCCGCTAGGGCCTCCTCGGCATTCATGACTCTCCCGACTGTAGCTAGAAGTTATTCCATGGTTTTAGGGGGATCCTTGGCCAGCTTCCATATAAGCCTTTTTACAACCCACTCATGAGGGTTCTCATAGAATATTTTCCTCGTAGTCTTCCACTTCAAGTTTTTCCTTGTTAAACCGAGCAATATAGTCTCTACGTGTATTATTTTTCCATTGTTTCACATATAAGAGATGCGTCACTTTCTTTGGGGGTTTCATACCGTAGTAAAGTTATGAATGAATCTCTCGGCTAGCTGTTTGAAATTTATAATTGAATTCTTAGGCTGAGATGTGTACCACATGTGGGATACGCTAGTGATAGTGCCGAGGAAGGCTCGACACCTTATCTCATCAGAGATGGAGTAAATCACGGTTTCCAAATGATACATCTCAATGTGGTGCATCGATTTTATACAAACATCATATTTCAGGCTTACAACAGCAGGCTTGAACTTAGATTGAGTGGGAAAGTTTACTATCGAGCTGTGAAGGGAGATCCTTCCATGTAGCCTCTATATATTAGGTCTCATCTCTTCAATAGATCGATGATCTTATCCTCCATCCTTTGAATTGAACTATTCCACAGTTTCTCTAATTTCGGTGTATTATCTCCTTTTCCTTCCTTATCGACTGGATCGAGAAATTTCTCTTGCCTATCAGTCCTCTAGCAGCTATTTATTTCCCTTTGTTCTCCTCTTTGGCCTTGCTACGGTCGATAGTCGCCACATCCACCATTCCCTCGAGAAGAAGCGATATAATGAAATCAGGAGAGTCGATCTCGTAGGTCTCTTACTGGGCCAATATGGTTAAAAGTCATCCCTTCGCTAAGTCTATCAATGGTTGAAGTTCTTGGTCAGCCTTCTCATGTAAGCCTTTCACTATTTCCCCTTCTAGCTAGTGCAGGGTGAACAGTGTCACCAAAAATTTTATATGGTTCCTAGCAGTCGTCCTCCTCACAATATTGATCATATGAATCCTCTTGAACTTTTTTTCTAGTCGGAGTCTCATGGGGTCGGCCATATCTCTCCGCCTCAGGTGGCATTGCTTTTTATTATGTGACATTGGGGGTGGACCCCTGTCACTACATCTACAACATCTCTGGCAGTAAGAGTGATCATATCCTCCGTAATGCCTGGAGTCTTGGTCATTATGGTTTGGGTAAAAGCCATAAATTATTCGAGTATCTTTTTTCGATTGTCCACCAGTGAGTGTAGGACTTTCGCCACATTAATTAGATGCTTGGATAGATCTGAGGCCAATGCATGGAGGTAGATATGAAGCCATCTCTCTGATGACAGTTTATGATGCTAAGATTCAGCACCACCATATAAGAGGTGATAAGCTCAAGCAATAGAAAAAATGGTATCAATATGGTTATGTATGTGTATAAGTATATAGAAGGGGGTGAGTGTAAGAGGAATGAAGACAATGATGTATAGTGGTTAAGCCAATTAGGCCTACATCGACTATGAGTGTGTGATCCACTAAATATGGGCACTAATGGCCTTGGATACAATGCACATAAGCTCTCTCTCTCTCTCTCTATTATGTACAAACAAAGTCTTAACAAAGGTTACAATTATCCATCCTTTTACAAGGATGAAGGTGACAAGTATATATAGGGCTTGGGGGGTGTAGTGTACCCCCCAAGCATGTAGTGAGCATGTGAATGATGATCTAGCCGATCCCGTATTGACACCTGGTCGGGCCACTTATAGGTAAGGATGATATAATATTCCCTAACATGAGGGAATAATCTTATTATAACGGTTTAGTCCACGTGCTACATGAGTCCTATGCGCACTGTCCTATGTGTCTCCTGAATCACGTGCCATGATGGTGTCACCCTCGACTTATGGTGACATGCTGAGGCTAAGGATGAAATTGATACTCACCTATTGGGTGTCCTGACTACTGGATGTAGAATTTTTGTACTGTCGTCCCGTCGGATGGTCGTCTGAGCTCTCCCCAAGCCAAGGCTTCAGTTTGCATGGGCTTGGGCTGATTTGGGCCATCTAGCATACTTGCATTGCCAAAAGTGGGGTCGGACTGTCGAACCCCTATAGTCAGTATGACCCCTTAGGGGTAATAGTTGAGTTGAGCCCTCGTCCTAGACGCGGCTAACCTCAGTCAAGCCGAGGGTATATTTCGGTATATCAACCCCCCTAGTGCTTACTCATCGATGTTGTTGAGATAGCTGAGGGGTAATATTGTCTTTTCATGTCGAGTTGATGAGTGGTCAGGTGGATGAGTGAAATTTGTCGAGTTAGTTGATGTCTTGTCAAGTGTTAATCATCGTTTGTGTTCCTCAGGAATGACGGCTGCATATTACACTTGGAATGTTGTGCCTTAATGATGATTTTCCTCGTGAGTTGTGCACCTCCTGGGTTATCGAGCCCAATAATGACAAGGTTTTAAACCTTTTCAAACAATTCTCTCTCTTTGTTATTCTTTCTTCTTCGCGCGTACGCTCTTTCTAACCTTGGTAGTTAACTTCCATTCTTGCGTTTTCGTGAAAGCTTTATGTTTTCTTCCAGTTTTGGTCTTCTCTTCCAGGTAATTCCTTCACCATTCTCTCCATTTTCTTTCTCTTTCTTCAAGTTTATTTTGGTTTCTATTTTATATATTTACGCAAAATTTCCTTGTCCGATTTGTCTTTTTTCAGCGTGTTTCCATCTATCTCCGGTGGTTTTAAGGTCAGAATCCGAGTGGTAAGCCTTCATGGGTCCCTCCCCCACCTTTTTATGGTGCTTTAGTGTCGATTTGTAGAATTTTTTAGGTTTCCCGGTGACCCTTCGGTCTTCTTCTCTGGTGAATTTCATTGGTTCTGTTCTTGGTTGTTCATTCCCAAAACCGTTTGTTTCTCTAGGTTCAATCCAAAAGTCAACTTAGTCAACCATTTAACTTGTTTGTAGGTTTTTTGAGAAAATTCCTTAAGTGTAGGGAATTCCTCTTAATACTCCAAAGGCTTTAGGATTTAGCTGAGGAGTTTCCAACTTTGAGAGAGAGGTGCTTTACAGAGATTAGGAAAATAGAGGAAGAGAACAAGTTTATATGTAGGGCCGACCCTGTTTGGGTACAACCCATTTTCCCAATTCCATTAGCTACAGTTTTACCACCATCCTCTGAGCCCTTTGGGTCGTCCTATCGTCCATCTGAGAATTAGTTTCATGAAGAATCGATAGACAGACGAGCCAGAGTGTTGTATTCTTTTGGTGTTGGGACCTCTGGGAGAGACGACCCTTCAAGCCTTAATCCCAGCGAATAGGCCGAGGCAACAGTTAACCCTCATGTTGTTCGTGTTACTGTTATGTCCCCACTTGAATTCCAAGCCACTTTTCCAGGTGGCCCCCTATACTTTGATAACAACAAGGACGATGTAACTGGAGATAAGGGACGTGAGCGCGAAGGTAGTGGGGTCGAGGGCGAGAACGAGAGTTCAAATGTTGAGGAAGAGGTCGACACTTCATCAGCCTCATCTTATGTATCGTCTGCCTAGGATCGTGATCTCTTTTTATGGAGGCAGTCCTTTGGTGTAAAGCCTAACATAATTATGAGATCCCCGATGAAGATGAGAACGTCTTCCAGGGGAGAGATGGAGAAGTCACCATGTACGAGCAGATGTTTAGGGTCGACATCAAGTTCCCTCTTCATCCTGCCATAGTTGACCTTATATCTGCCCTTAGGGTTTCCCCTACCCAACTTCCTCCGAACTCTTGTAGGATGATCCTCGGCTATATATCCCTTTGGATGAACATGTTTACTGATGAGCCCTCGACTGATCTATTCCTGGCTTGTTACAATATAACCTTCTCGTCTAAGTAACCTAGATATTTCCATCTAGGGGATAAGAGGTCAGATAAGAAACTTCTCCACGTCGTACAAACTTCCAAACATAATTGGAAGAAGGGGTTCTTCTTTATTTCTGAGGATTAGGAATTCCCCGTCGAGGTTGATCCCCCTGAAGACAGCCCAAGGGTCCCAAGGGCATGGTCTAATCCCTCCATGAAAGCAAGGTCACACCCTATACTAAGCATAGACGAGATGCCTATAGACAAATATTTGAGGGAGAAAGGGAAGGAGGGTGCGATTCCCAAGTTTGAAGATATAATGACCCCTCATCTTCTCAAAGAAGTTGGTGTGAGGGTCGGCCCTTTGACAGAATTATGTGAGTTATTTTTTTTTCAATTTCTTCTAAGTGCTCCCTCATTATTGCTACTTGTTTTTGACTTGTCGTCTTATCTTTATAGGTCATCCTCTAGGCATATCTAATTCACTTTGGGAAATGTTGGCTCCAAGTCTGCTAGCTGGTCTTAAGAAGAAAGGCAACAGCCTTAGAAATAGTAGAAGAAGACAACTGAAGTGGGTCCGACCCCTGTGGACTCACGAAAAAGGAAGTAGAGAGATGCTCCTACTGAGAGTCTCCGTGATGACACTACGATGGCGAGGAATCATGATGCCGATACGCACACTGAAGGGACAAGTTGCTCCTCCTCTCTGGATGCATTAGGGTCGAACAACCTGACCGTGTTAAGGGACGACCCTCCTTTTTGATTTCCCATAGAAAGGCTGCTAAGATGGTCGTATTCTCTGCCTCGTCCTCGTCCGATTACAACTTTCTGGCTAAGATGCCCCCGCCCAAAGTCTACGACTTTAGTCTTCACAGTTTGGCCCAGGTACGGTATTACATCCCTTTTGTTTATGATTCAAGAAAACTGAACTGTAACCTTGTCTAACTTTGCCCTCGTCCTTTTTAGTTTGTCTGTGACTTTACATTATCCATAAAGTGGATGACTGAGAACTATCCAAAGTTCCAAGAGTCTGAGATGGCTGTACAGAGTGAGGCTAGCTTAAAGGCAGAGTTGTAGAGTTTCAAGAAGGAGTTGGAGGGTGTGAGGGCCTACCATTCTAGAGTTCTCGGGGAGCTCAGAAAGGAACACACTGAGCAGCTGACACAGAAAGACAATCTTCTTAAGGACAACGATGAGGCTCTAACTAATCAAGCAACGCAATTTAAGTCTGACCATGAGGAACCTGTTCAAAAGGTTGGAGCTGATGCTATGGAGGGATACAAGCTTTCTGATTAATTCCAAGGTTTTAGCCTTAAGTATCTAGAGAGAGGGGTCAAGACATCTTGTCGATGGGTCGTCCTTAAGTTTTTAGACGCAGTGTCGGTGATTCTCCCATCTTTGGAAGTTGCAGACCTGGAAGACCCTATGATGGTTGAGGCTTGGTCCCACATGGAGTCTCAGACGACTGTTGAGGGGACTGGGACATCTGAGGATCGGCCCCAGGTCAATGTTGCTGACTCTGCCCTTCCCTCTGAGGCAGCGATTTAGGGTGGTCGTCTGTGACCTAGACCCTCTCATGTAACTTTATTTTTAGCCGATTTTGAACATTTTGTGTATTACATATGCTTTTGAATGAAAAAGGGTCTTCCCTTTCATTTGGTCTTTTATTTTGATCTTTTTTATTATTTGCGCTAATCATCTTCCAAGTCCTCCCTCATCTTTCTTGAGAGTGAAACGGAGGGTCATCCCTACAACACACCCTCATCCAAGACGAGGGAAATAAACCCTCAAATCAAATGGTGTTTTAAAACATAAGTCCTCCCTCGCATTTTTTGAGAGTGAATGGAGGTTCGTCCCTACCATTCCCCTTCATCATAGCCCAAGGATATTAAGCACCAAATGAATGATGTTTTAAAACATAAGTCCTCCCTCATCTTTATTGAGAGTTAATGGAGGGTCATCCCTATGATTCACTCTCATCATAGCTGAGGGAGATTAACCACCAAATTAATGATGTTTTAAAACATAACTCCTACCTCATCTTTCTTTAGAGTGAATGGATGGTCGTCCCTACCACTCACCCTCATCATAGACGAGGGAGATTAACCACAAAATTAATGATGTTTTAAAACATAAGTCCTCCCTCATCTTTCTTGAGAGTGAATGGAGGGTCATCCCTACCATTCACCCTCATCATAGCCGAGGGAGATTAACAACCAAATTAATGATGTTTTAAAACATAAGTCCTCCCTCATCTTTCTTGAGAGTGAATGGAGGGTCCTCCTTACCATTCACCCTCATCATATCCTAGGGTGGTTATCCAATAAATCAAATGGTGTTTTCAAAACATAAGTCCTCCCTCGTCTTTCTTAAGAGTGAATGGAGGGTTGACCCTACCATTCAGACTCATCATAGTCGAGGGTGGTTATCCACCAAATCAAATGGTGTTTTCTCAACTAAATGCTCCTTGATGTTATTGACAGCATATGGATGAATTGGTCCCCATTCATGTTGTCGTATCACCAAAGAGCCTTTAAGCCTACTTCACCACGAATGATGTTTTGTGGCTTAGCATGAATTACCCCAACAGATATCTAAATTGACAAACATAAGATGGGGGCCAATAGAATATTCTCATTAACATTCCTAGTGTTCTATGAAAGAACACATTCATCACAATTATGAAAAAGTAAGACATCAACTATAATATCATTGATAGTATTTCTTCAGATGATCTGTATTCTAGGGGTTCGAAAAGGGTTTCTCTTCAAGGTTATCTAGTCTATAGGTTCCAGGGATAACTTCATCGATGACCCTATATGGGCCATGCCAATTTTATTGAGCTTGTTAGGCTTTGTCCATGTCTTTTTTAGGACTAGGTCTCCCACAGCGACCAGCCTTTTCTTTACCCTCTGATTGTAAAACCTGGCAGTCCTCTGCTGGTAGTCTCCTTGTCGTATCTCAACGGCTTCTCTTCATTCCTCAATCAAGTCTAGATCTAGTCTCATTTATTCCATATTTATCTGAGGATCATACATTTAAACTTTGTGAGTAGGAAACCCAATTTCGATGGGGATGACGGCTTATGAGTCATATGCCAACATGAAAAGGGTTTCCCCGGTAGGAGTTTTTGATGTCGTCCTGTAGGCCCACATCACAGCGTATACCTACTCAACCTATATTCGTTTTTCCTCCTCGGTTTTTTTCTTAATCTCGTCTAGGATTGTCCGATTTGTGAGCTCAGTTTTCCCATTAGCCTAAGGTCGGCCAGGGGTAGAGAAGAATTATTTGATCCCAACTCTTTCGCAGTATTTCTCCAGGGATACATTCTTGAGCTGAGTCCCCTTGTCTAAGATGAGGGTGTTGGGGAGACCATACCTGCATATGATGTTCTTCCAGATGAACTGGAAGGTCTTCTGCTCAGTGATTGTGACCATTGGCTTCGCTTCCACCCATTTTGAAAAATAATCAATCGCTACGATCAAGTATCGATAGTTATTGATGGCCCTAGGCAAGGGTCCTACCAAATCGATTCCCCATACTATAAATGGCCATGGGGATGTAATGGAGGTAAGAGGTTGATGGGGTTGGTGAGGGATGGTGGCGAAACTCTGACATTTATCACACTTCTTCACATATACCATAGCATCATTCGCCAAAGTTGGCCACCAGTATCCTTGGGTGACTATCCTCTTAGCTAACGACCTACACCTGATGTGGCTTAAATGAGATCCCTCGTGCATATCTTGCAATATATATGGAACCTCCAACGGGTGGACACACCTAAACAAAGGGAGCATGAACCCCTTTTTGTACAACGTGTCTTTAATGACGGTGAATTTTACAGCTCTGTACCTCAACTTCTTCCTTTGTAGTCTTGCCACTGGTATCTTCCCCTCTTTAATGTATCTGAATAGAGGGTACATCCATAAAGGTTCCCTGTTTATATTTAAACACGAGCCAAGTGTTCCATCTGTCTCTTCAATCGTTGGACGAAGCAAAATTTCCAGTGGAACTGTTCTCCTGATATCTATCCTAGTTGCTGAGGCTAGTCTCGCAAGTGCATCGGCTCGAATATTATCTAGCCGAGGTATCCTGTTCAACTTTTCTTATTTGAAGCTCTTCAACAGTGACTTTACTCTTTCAAGATATTTGTCCATTCTCTCATCTTTAGCCTCGTATGCTCTTAGTATTTGATTCACTACCAATATTGAATCACTATGGACCAAAATTTGTCCAACACTAAGAGACCTAGCCAAGGAGAGGCATGCTATCAGGGACTTATATTCTGACTCTTTGTTGAAGTATTTGAAGTCAAACCTTAAGTCATACTCGATGTTCGTGCCGTCAAGTGCTGATACTATTAATCCACCTCCACTTTCCCTCTCGCAGGAGGACACATCAACAAAGATACTACACACAGCCTATTCCTATGAGAAATTTCCTTCAGTGAGGGATCCCTATCTAAAGAGGTATCTTCCTTCTTTATTTTTTATAACTTTTTCTCTAGCGGTGCTTGTCTCAGCCTTATCTGTGAATGGGTCAACAATTTTGCCTTGTTGGATATCTGTCTTCTTTAGGTTCTTATTTTCAGCCTCGTCCTCTTCCCAAGTAAATTCATCCACAAAATTCACTAATGTTTACCCCTTAATGTCCATCTTGGGTTGATACACAATATCAAACTCTCCCAGCTCTAATATTGAAATACACCGACTTCTGCACTCTATCTTCTTCTTTCACAATAGCAGCAATGATGGATGTCTCTGAGATCGCTAGGTACACGTACAATCTTTCGCCTTGCACTGTATGCGATAAAAGTAAAGGGGACCCTAGGTACGACTTTGGCTCTTTAAAAGACTTGTTACACTCTTCATTCCATTCAAAAGCCCTTTTGAGAACTTTGAAAAATGTTAGACACTTGTCTGTGGCTCTAGATACGAACCTATTCAAAGTAGCCACTCGTCCTGTGAGCCTCTGAACATCTTCAATGGTCTTGGGGGTCTTCATTTCTAGCAGAGCCTTTAACTTCTTAGGATTAGCCTCGATGCCCCGTTGATTGACGATGAACCCCAAAAACTTTCTTGCTCCGACCCTAAAAATGCAATTGGCTGGGTTGAGCTTCATCTGGTACTTGTCCATCATGTCAAAGGTCCTCTCAAGGTCGGCCACATGATCCTTGGCCTTCAATCTCTTGGTCAACATGTCATCTACATAGACCTCCATAGACTTCTCAATTTGGTCTTTGAATATTTTATTCACGAGACGCTGATACGTTTCCCCCGCATTCTTCAGGACAAAGGGCATGACCCTATAACAGTACGTCCCCTTGTTAGTAATGAAAGCTATTTTTTCTGAGTCCTCAAGGTTCATGAAGATCTGGTAGTATCCCGAATATGCATCCATGAATCTCATTAGTTCATAGTTTGCAGTAGCGTCCACCATCTGATTAATGCGGGGAAGAGGGAAACTGTCTTTGGGGCAGTGTTTGTTAAGGTCAGTGAAGTCTACACACATCCTCCATTTCTCATTTCCTTTAGGGACTATGACCGTATTAGACAGCCATTCCGGATAGATGACCTCCCTAATAAACTCATCTTCTTCTAGCTTCTTGACCTCATCCCTTATGACCTCATATTTTTCTCGTGAATAAATTCTCCTCTTCTGTTTTATCGGCTTGGCACCATCTATCACATTGAGCTTGTGGCACATGATTTCGGGGTCGATTCTTGGCATGTCCGCATGACTCCATGCAAAGACGTTATGTCTTATTCTTAGTAGCTTGATGAGATTTTCTTTTCTATCTAGATTTAGAGCTTTGCCAACTTGGATGGTTTATTCCGGCTCATCCTCATTGAGGATGATGGATTCTACCTCTTCTGTGGCTTCTCCTTTCTTCAACATTGTCTCATCCCTAGGGTTAAGGGTATCAATATTGTAAGTAGTTGTTGCCTTCTTATGCACTTATCTATCCTTGATAGAGTTGAAGTAGCATTATCGTGCCGTCGTTTGGTCTCCTTGAACTTCCCTTATCCCGTAAAGGGTCAGGAATTTTATCATCTAGTGGACCGTGGAAGGCACAACCTCAAATTCCTTGAGGGTTACTCGTCCTAGTATAATGTTGTAGGCTGAGAAGATGTTTTCATCCATTACGAAAAATTTAACCTTCTTGGTTAGCCATCTTGGCCACCCGTCTCCCATTCTTACATCAGCCTCATAAACTCCTAAGGGATTAACCTTTTCCCCACTGAAACCAATCAAGAGATTATGGTTTGGGACGAGCCTAGCACGGCTGAGTCCCAAGTCTTTAAAACATGGCCAAAACATCACGTCTGCAGAACTTCCCCCATCTATTAAGATCCTCGGCACCTGACATCTGTGTACCCTGGTGGTAATGATGAGAGGGTCATCATGTGGGGCTAAGAGGCCCTTGAAGTCCATCCTTGAGAAACCCACTATCAGAGTATCCATATCAACTTTCTTCCTCTTTCCTGTCTTGGCTTCGATAAAGGTTGAGTGCACATCTTTCGTCACTTCCTTGGACTTAACTACATTGGCCTTCCTATCGGTGACTTCTGATCCTCATCCCTCTAAGCTCCCTGAGATCATTCCAACACCAAACAAAATCATATTGAGCCTTTTCACAGGGCCATGGTCGTCCTTCGGTGGAAGGTCAGGATCATCGTCATCCTCTAAGGGGTCATCTCCTCTATTGGGGGGATTTTATCTGCATTTATAACCTCTTTTCTTCCTAGGGTCGTCCCCTCGGCCACTCCTGAAGGCACCCTTATCAATGTACTTTCTTAACTTCCCTTCTTTTAACATCTTTCGGAGCAAAACACTTATCAGTCAAATGGCCATGGTCTTGGTGGATTTCGCACCACATGTTTTTGTTCCTCTTGTGAGGGGTGCTCTCAACTTCTCATGCCGTTTTAAGGATCAGTCGCTCTTTATCTTATTAAAAATATGTTTTCAGCTAACCGTCAAAGGGGTGTAATCAACAAATTTGTCATATGCTAGTCTTTTATCCCATTTTTGTTCTTTTTCTGGTACTTACCTCCACTAGTGCCTCCTTTTTCATCTTCGTATTTGGTGGCCATTACCTCTTCAGCATTCATGACCTTCTCTGTTATTGCCAGCAACTCAGCTATTGACTTCGGGGGGTCTTCAGCAAGCTTCCATAGTAGCTTCCGCTTCTTGATTCATCCAAATAGGGATGTCATGGCTATACTTTCTTTGTAGTCTTAGACATCTAACTTTTCTTGGTTAAGCCTGGCTATGTAGTCTCTGAGGCTCTCGTTCTTCCCCTTCTTAACATACAACAGGTGAGTGTTCTTCTTTTGTTGCCCCACTCCGAAGCAAAAGTTATGGATGAACCGATCTGTAGATGCTCAAAGCTTTCAACAGAGTTCTTTGGAAGAGAGGTATACCAGACATGAGCGGCCCCCGGTTAAAGTGCTGTAAAAAGCAAGACACCTCATCTTATCTGAGATAGAGTATATGTCTGCCGCTAATTGGTACATCTCAAAATGATGGACCAGGTTGGTACTCCCGCCATACCTTGGGGTGACCACAGGTGGCTTAAACTTGGATGACATTGGGAAGTTGACTATCTTTGCCATAAAAGGTGAACCTATGGAATATCCTCTTTGAAGAGGGTCTTGTCTTTTCAGGATATCACCAATTTTATCCTCTAACCTTTGAATCGTGTCATTCCACGGCCTCACAGGGTCGGCTTGGCCGATGTTATCCTCGGCTACTTCTCTGCGATAAACTGAGGGCTCTTCTAAGGTCGACCTGTACCGGCTGTTCACCTCTCCCTGACCATCGTATAGTCCATGGGGTCGGCCCCCATGGGGTCGGCCATCTACTGACTCTCTTCTGGACCTTGCAAGACTTCTCGATCTAGACAATCTTTCCCTCAAGTCGTTGACTGGGCCCAGCCTCTCAAAATTCTACCCTCTACTCAGACGATGAAAAGTTGAGCCTCTCAGGTGATCGTTAATATTCTGCATCCTACACTTCCCTCTACTCTCCTAGACAGGTCGTATAGTATTATTGGAGACCTCGTATAGCTCCCAGCAATCTATGGGAGCCTCTTCCACCTCCACATCATCATATCTATCCTCCAGGAAAGAGTTTCCTTACCTCCCCTGGCGTAGATGTCGGGGGTCAGCAACATCCCTCCGTCGTTGTGGAGGTGGCAAGTCTTTACATGGTGCCTGGGGTGGTCCCCCGGCCTCATGTTGTCCTGGTGCAGCTGCTGGAGTAATCATCTCTGGTGAGACTTCGGGTGTTCTCAGTATGTTTTGTCTAAAAGTTGCAAATTGCTCTTGCATAGCTTGTTGGCTTGCCACAAGAGACTTCAAGGCGGCAGCCACCTCATCCATCTTCGACTGAGGTGGCATATGGTTGGAACTAGGTCCTAATCCACTAGCCGGTGGAGGAGGTGGCGGTGGTAACTCCGGTGCCATATGTTTGAGCTGTGATCAGCTGGATGATTAAAGGAGCTTAAGAACCTTAATGGATCTCTTTCGATGGTGAAAAATCTCCTCGCAGAGAGGGGGGGAGAACTGGTTCACCACCAGAGTCTCCGGTGTGGTCAAGCTACAGAAAGGAAGATATAGCATCTCGTTCTTACAGATGATGCCAAACTGATGTTGCTAAGATTCAGCACCACCAGATAAAAGTTCATGAGCTCAAACATGAACAACAATGTAAGCAATAAGGTTATGATGTGTATAAGTATATAGAAGGGGGTGAGTGTAAGAGGAATGAAGACAATGATGTATAGTGGTTCATCCAATCAGACCTACATCCACTATGAGTGTGTGATCCACTAAATATGGGCACTAATGGCCTTGGATATAATTCACATAATCTATATCTCTCTCTACCGTGTACAAACAAAGTCTCAACTAGGGTTACAATTATCCATCCTTTTACAAGGATGAAGGTGACAAGTATATATAGGGCTTAGGGGGTGTAGTGTACCCCCCAAGCATGCAGTGAGCATGTGAAAGATGATCTAGCCAATTCCCTGTTAACACCTGGCTGGGCCACTTGTAGGTAATGATGATATAATATTCCCTCACGTGAGGGAATAATGTTGTAATAACGGTTTATTCCACGTGCTACATGAGTCCCATTCGCGCTGTCCCACGCATCTCCCTAATCACGCGCCATGATGGTGTCATCCTCCGCCTATGGTGACAAGCCGAGGCTGTAATTGATTCTTACCTATTGGGTGTCCTGACTGCTGGATGTAGTATTTTTGTATTGTCGGCCTCTACTAGGTCAGCCCGTCAGATGGTCGTCTGAGTTGTCACCAAGATGAGGCTTCAGTTTGCATGGTCTTGGACTGATTTGTTCCATCCAGCATACTTGCATTGCCAACAGTGGGGTCGGCCTCCTCAGTATGAACCCCTGGGGGTAACGGTGGAGTTGAGCCATCGTCATAGACGAGGCTACCCTCACCCGGGTCGATGGAATATTTTGGTACATGAAGAGTGTAGATGAACTAGACGAGCTTAAAGAAGCTTAAAGGTCTCAACTTGAACTCTTTCAATTGTGATTAAGATCTAGCAATGGTGGAACTGGTGCACCGCCATAGATTCAAATATGAGCTAAGATGGAAATGAGAGGAAGAAGTTGAAACCTCACCTCTCAGAAACGGAGACAAAATGATAATACCAGGGATATCACCAATTATACTTGTAATGAACTCAAGCTAGTAATCTACAGTTATTGAGATAAGAGCAACAAAAGTAAATATATAAGGAGTGAGGAGAAGAGGATGAACATGGTCATATAAGTGGTTCAGCCATTGGCCTACTCCAATGTTTAAGTTTTTGTTTGTTTTTATACTAATAAATGGAGCTCTACTGGCTTAAAGTACAATTTTATCACTTTCTCTCTCTAAAGTATGTTTAACTGAGCTTGGGCTAGGGTTTCGAATTTTTTATCCCCTTCAAAGAAGAACATGATAAATATTTATAATCATTGGGTTGTGCATCGTACCCCCAATCATGTAATAAGAATGCCCAAGGTGAAGCTTTCAATTAGATCTGGCCACCTGTCCATGGTACACATATGTCATGATGATGCAGTATTCCATTACATGCTCATGGAGATATTGTTATAACTGCATGCCCCTATGTCTTGTGTGAGATATATGTCATCCTAAAAGGTCTTGAATTGGCAGAGACTGGCACGTCCGATGTCTTTATAAGTAACTATTGATCTGGATTAAAGTATGGTCTCGACTATCTGAGTGGTACGGAGCGAAGACGAGACTGATGGAGATGGCTATGAGCCAACTGATAGGTCTCGACCCATAAGTTTGGTACGAGGCTGAGACTATTGAGGATGGAATGCTCCAAAGGGTTGTTTAATTAGATGAGTGATTAAGGTTAGCTTGTCCAGGCTGAGGCTTACTGAGGATGATGCCACACTTATGGGTATCAAAAGGCCTTTTACAAATAGCATCCACCAGAGTTTTAGGGTGGTGTATATATAGTAATTGCCAATTAGTGGAAAGAGATTTAGCGTCACCATCGCATGGTTGAGTGAAGAAGCACTCAGAAAAATATTCTGGCCAACTTTCAGTTAGTTGGTGTAGCACTACAGTGGTGGGAGTCGGTGACTATGTCCGAGGAGAGGGAGAAGATGATTATAACCAAGTTCTGGGTGCGGTTTGATAGTAACTATTTTTTTTCGAGATTCAGACTGAGATGCGGAGTTTTAGATATTTCACATGATGGCCGGTATGTGACCGAGTATGAGGAGGAGTTCACCAGCTTGGTAAACTTTGTGATCGACGAAGTGAACACTGAGGAGAAGAAAATGTTAAAGTTTATAGATAGACTCAATTGGAAGATTCTAGTATTGAAGACGTATACTGAGGTTGCCAATATCACATTATTACACTTTTAGGATCATCGCTTCCATATGAAGGGGTTTAAGACATCAAGGGAGTCTAGCCATTCAGGCATGATAGGTGGTAATGTTTCTAGTGATGCACTGCCGCAGTAGATTAGTTGGCCACAGGAGTGGGATTCCTAGCTAGAGGATTTGGCTAAAAGATTCCGTTCATGGAGTTTCAGTCCAGATGGTCGTGGTTTTAAACAAGATCAGTAGGGCTTGCAGCATCAGCAAAATAAATGTGTTCCTCAAGGCCATGGGAATAATAGAGGTGGTCAGCAGAGCCGAGACAACAGGGCTAGCAACAAGGATAGCCCCGACATGGACGATAGGGCGAGAGATAGTGGGATTTTATAGGTCGTTGTGTTTAGTGTGGAGAGACGGGTCATTGGAAGAGATATTGACCATAACAGGGGTAGGGACATAAACAATATAGGTGTGTTTATAATGTAAAGAATCCAGTGGTTCCACATGCACCACATGCGCTGCTTGTAGTTGAAGGCATATTTCCTATCCATGGCCATATATGTATCACATTCTTTTATAGCTACTGGATTTGCACGCATGATCGGTTTATTAGAGACATCCGATAATATCATCATGTGTGTTTATTCACTTATGGGTAGTGGGAACTTTATTCACTCTATTTCTAGAGGGGTAGAGATAGATTTCTGGAGATTATGTTTAGTAGCTGACTTACTTGTATTAGATATTACTAGGTGTGATGTCATTTTAGGCATGGACTAGTTGGTGCAGTATAGGGAAATCATAGATAGTTTTGGTAAGACCATTGTGTCTGTCATTCTAGTGTAGGAGATATTCCTTGTTGTGACGCCCCTTCCTACGGGAGGTTCAAGCACTCACCTGTACTATATTAAGGAGGAGACCTCACAGGAAATGGTTATATCATGAGACTCGATTCCAGTGGTTTGGGTGTTTGTAGACATATATTGGGAGATATCGGGTTTACATCCAAGTCGGGATATATAGTTTGTTATCAATTTAGCTCCTAGACTAGTCCGATCGCACAAGTTCCACATCATATTGCCCCTTAAGAGATTCGGGAGTTGAGGGGTCGGATTTATCAGCTTTTAGGATAAGGATTTATTCGATGGAGTACATCGTTGTGGGGGGCTCCTCTGTTATTTATGAAGAAGAAGGACGGTTTACTCAGATTGTGTATTTATTACCGAGAGTTGAAAAAGGTTAAAATTCGGAGTAAATATATGTTTCCTTGAATTGATGACTTATTTGACCAGTTGAGAGGACTAGCATACTTCTCGAAGATAGACTTGAGATCGGCTATCATCATTTGCGAATTAAGGAGCAAGATGTCCCTAAGACCGCATTTTGAATGTGATATGGGTCGTAAATGTTCAGAATTATGTCGTTTGGGCTAACTAATGGCCCATAAGTATTTATGGATCTCATGAATAGGATCTTCAGATATTTCCTCTACCAATTCCTGATCATATTCATTGACAATATTCTTGTATATTCTCAAATTGAGGGTGAGCATACAGAGTACTTAGGTATGGTTTTATACATATTGTGGGATCATAAGTTATACACCAAGTTCTTGAAGTTGGATTCTAGTTTTGTGAGGTGCATTTATTGGGTCATATAGTGTCTAATAGAGGCATTTGAGTGGACTCGAGTAAGGTTACAGAGGTGAAGGAGTGGTGTTATCCCACGACACTAACTGAGATCCACAGTTTATTAGGATTAGTAGGCTATTATCACTGTTTCATAAAGAGCTCTTAAAAAATTTGTGACTTCGTTGACGAATCTGACTCGCAAGTGGTCCCATTTGTGTAGGATGATTACTTTAAGTTATCTTTAGATGATCTAAAGGAAAAGTCAACTTTAGCACCTGTGCTCACACTGCCTAGGGAGGACTGGAGTTCCTTATATTTACTAATGCATCCTTATAGGGACTTAGGGGTGTGTCACAACAGGAGGATCGGGCTATAGCTTTTTATTCTTGCAAGCTTAAGCCCCATGAGAGGAACTACTCGATGCACGACTTAGAGTTAACTACGGTAGTTTTTTCCATGCGAATTGGAAGCATTATTTCTCGTGGGAGAAATTTAGTTTGTTCACGAATCATAAATGGCTACAATATATGTTCACTCAGAAGGATCTCAACATGCAACATCGTAGATGGTTGGAATTCACAAAGGACTATCAGTTTGATATTCAATACCACTCGGGGAAGGCTAACATGGTGGCAGACGCATTGAGCTAATGACCTATAGGGAAGTTAGTAGTGGTTTAAAAAGCTAAGTGGAGTGAGCTTTGCTAGGATGATGCAGTTTCCAGGGCTTGAATGGAAGTGTTGACTATCACACTCTATATTGTTATGTGGGTTGTAAAGGTGCAGGTTGGGGATCATTTTTGCCTAGATAAAGTCTCACAGTTATTGGCAATGGGGGAAGAGTCCTACTCGATCAATTCTGAGGGAGGATTATGCTTCAATGGGTGACTTATAGTCATAGATGATGGGGATTTAAGGCATGCTATTATGACATAGTCCCATGACTTAAGATTTATGGTACATCCGGGAGGGGATAAGATCATATGTCCATATAGTATTAGTGGCCAGGTATGAAGAAGTACATAGATGAGTTTGTCTCGAAGTGTGCCACATGTTTGCTAGCGAAGGTAGACCATTAGAGGCCAAATGGGATATTGAAGCCGCTATAGATTATGGTGTGGAAGTTTGAGAGTATATTGATGGACTTTATCATGGGGTTACCAAAATCACAGATAGGACACGATTCCAAATGGGTGATTATGGTTTGCTTGACGAATGTAGCTCACTTTTTACCAGTACGGACGAACTATATGACAACATAGTACGCCCAGTTATTTATAGTTGATATAGTGAGGCCACACAGGGTACTGATTAATATTGTGTTCGATCGGGACAAGAACTTTGTGTCCTATTTTTGGCAAAGTTTCCAGGAGTTAATGGGGACTGAGTTGCAGTTGAGTAAATCTTATCATCCACATACTGATGGGAAGACTAAGTGGGTTAACCAGATGTTGAAGGATATGCTCAGGATGTGTATACTTGATTTTAGGGGAGGTTTGGAGTAGTACCTTGCATTGTTGGAGTTTGTGTATAATAATTCTTACCAGTTCACTATCAACATGGCACCCTATGAGTCCTTATATGGATGAATTTTTCGTTTGCCTGCTTGTTGGTTTGAGGTAGGGGACAATAAGCACCTTAGATCTAAGATGATTCATGACACTTCTGCCAAGATTGATCATATTAGGGGTCACATACGGATTGCTCAGGATAGGTATAAGAGTTAAAAAAATGCGGATATGAGACATGTAGAGATGGAGGTGGGTGATCAGGTATTGTTATGGGTGTTTCCAATGAAAGGAGTTATGAGATTTAGGATTAATAGGAAACTCGCACCGAGGTAATTGGGGCCTTTCTCGATCATTGAAAAGATAGGGCCGATAGCGTATAGGCTCACCTTTATAGAGCATCGGCAACAGATTCATGACATGTTTCTTGTATCGTCGTTGAAGAAGTATCTGAGGAGTGAGATGGCTTATTGGCACATTTCACTGGAGGAGAAAATTTTACAGCTCAATATCTCATATGAGGAGATATCGATTACTATATTGGATCGTAGTGAGTGTAAGTTGTGGTCTAAAGTGGTGCCCCTAGTTCGTGTTTGGTCTGGGCATCACAATACCGACGAGTCAACATGGGATGAGGGGATGATACGTGAGAGAAAAAATCCTGAGCTCTTTATTCCAAGTATATCCGAAGTTTGGGATGAAATTCCTTTATAAGGGGGAAGTATGTAACACCCCCTAATTTTGAGTAATTATATTTTAACATTTAAATTACACATGTGCACAAATTGAGAAATAATGAGAAAATAAATGTATATCAACTACAGAGAAAAAGATTAATATTTATGTGATTTAATATTTACTATTGTGATAGATTAAATAAGATAATGTCGAATGGTATTACATCGTAGGTGGGTAAAAGTGACGGGATTTAACAATATCTCGACTAGGACACACATGTGGGGTTGTATTAGGTTGAAATGGAATATTTATACTGGGTGATGCAGGTGATAATTTCGAGTGCACGGTTGATCTGAAAGGGGTCAAAATAGTCAAAAGTAAGTACCCGAAGGTAGCAATTGGGTTGGGACCCGCATAGGGGTATACGAGTCATCTTACATTATAATTTTATGCTAATTTGGGTTAAGGGTTATAAAATGAAAGGGTGGGTGATAGTGAACATCCACCTTGTTGTTTTAAAAGACTAAGAGAGAAAGAAGAGAAAAAAGAGAGAAAGTCAATGGGGAAACTCTAGAGGAGGCCAATTGGGAGGAATTTTGGGGAATTTTAGGCTTAATTCATCGTACACAAGAAGGATTGAAACTCCATAAAACATTTTAAGGAAACTGATTGTCTTGATTAATTATATATGTAGGAATTTCAATTCATATTATAGTTGGACAAAGAATTGGATTTTTATGTGGGGATTTACATGCCAACTGGGTTTTGAGATAAGAATTTCATAGAATTTAATTGATCAAAATTCCATATGAAACTTGTTAAATGAATCCCACATGATAATTATATTTTGATAAAGAAATTTAAGTTTGATCAAAATATAGTTGTGTTCTTCAATTGGAAACCTAAAATTTTGATATGTTAACCATGGAATTTAAAGTAGAGATTAATTTTGGATTATGATGATTAAATCCTATGAATTTAAATGAATTTTAGGTGTAGAGAATCCATAAACATGTTCCCTTATTATTTATATTCATAGGATAGTATCAATTGATCTTTGTATTGATTATTGGCTTTGAATTGTGTTGATGAAATGCGCAAAAACTCGTAACTGGTAAAACTATGTCGTTTAGGCCAAATAGGAGGGCTGAACTGTCCAGGTTGTTTGTTTTCATGGGTTTTGTTAGCGGGTGGATTTTGACACGGTTTAGGAGGTCCGTAATTGAGTTTAGGACTTCTAGAAAATTATTTTGAATATGAAAAATTACCTTGGGATGGTTGTGATGAATCCAAGGTGAAAACTTAGGGCGTTTAGGATGAATAACACTTGCGAAAAATAAAGTAATGAAATTAGGTTGACAATTCGGTTAGATTTAGATACTCAAATATATTCAAGGATTCCTACTTTATCGTAAAACTTTGTCAAACAAAGATTTAGCTTCTTGTGATAAGATAAAGTGAACTCAATGAAGAGACCAACACAATGCACACAAGCCTATAAGATTGATAATTGTACAAATCAATAGAGTTATAACAAAATAAGCATAACTAGGATTCATTGTGCGAACCCGTTGATCTTCAATTAGAAGACCCTAAAAAGCTAAACATAAATCACCTTTTCTTTCCACTAAATTATTTTGAATCAATTACTTTTAAAAAAATTTAAAAAAAACACTAAACAAGTTGGCCTTGGAAATTTTTCTATTTTTATCAATCTTTTCATTAGGCTCCTACCAATGGTGGCTTTCTTACAAAAGACATTTTCTCCTTTCATAGTCTTTTTCCTATTCACCCTCATATATTTACTAAATTCAAACAATCTCAGGGGAACGGTTCTTATATGAACAAATCTCCCATAGTCACAAAATATGTAGATGGTAAGATTGATGGGAGGACATATCACATAGCTCAAATATAACAGGAGAAGTTAATGTTAAAAAAATCTCGTGCATGTGTGCATTGAGGCATATATAAAGCAAATCCATTAAGAGAATGAAGTTTGAAACAACTTCATGCAAGAATAATGAAGAACAATCGAAGTATTGAGAATCATAACCAAATGTCCAAGTCACACGGGTAGCACGAAAAGAATAGGATTCAAGAACACCAATATTTTACACATAAGTGGAAACCTAAAATACACAGAAATTGAAACTATATTTTAGTTTTCAAATTTCTCAAAATAAAAGTCCATTTTAAAAACAAACTCACTTAGAAGACAAACAAAATCTTTTTGTATTTTTCTTTATAACCCAGTGAATGAAAAAATGATAATACAAAGAAAACTCAAAGAACATACAACTAGAAAACATATATAACATGAAGTAGAAAAGCTAGTCTACGCAAATATGTAAGCAATTACATATAAGATATAGCATGTGAAGAGTCACGTGCAAGCATGCAAAAATTAACTAGTCTAACATTTAGCATCTCGAAAACTAATTTCCTAACACAAATAGATAAATACTTAAATCATCGGGTTTTGGGAACCACGGGGACCCTAAGCTTCAACTTCCTTAGGCCTTTTCTAAGATCATAGACCAAATGCCTAAGGTGACATTTCCTATCACAATGTGGGCATATGTAGATGCGATGAGGAATGGTACCTTTCGGTTGACCTTTTCTAACACCCTACAATTTATTTGACCCTCTAAAATAAACAATGTACTTTTCTTTAGAAACGAAAGCATTAGAAGCATGGAAACCAGTTCAATCATAACCAACACTACTTGAGTCTCTTAGATTATCTTTTAACCTCAAAATCCTAGACTTGAGGAAATAATTATACTCTTCAAGCGTTAGAGACTCCTTATTAAAAAATTTAATAATTCCTAGAAGTTTATCTCCTTCCCCATCAATACAAGTGAACTTATCCCTAAGAGTCTTTTTGCGTGCCCTCAAATCATTAATTATTCTAACATTATCCTCAATGGCATATTCATTAATCACGGAAATTTTAGAGTCTTCTAATTCTTTCTGTAAAAATTAGACTCCATCATCACTCTCTATATTGTACAATTCTAAAATTCTAAAATTCTAAAATCATGATTTATGTCTATTAGCTTCTCATGTAGGAAATCTTTATAAGTTTGGAAAGTTTATGAAAAATTCAATTGGAGCTTTAGAGCCAGAATTTTCTTTTTCAAGAATTTTAATTATTTTTGCAAACTTCAAATTCTTAAGAGATATTGTTTTAGCATGGCTATGAAGGTTATTATACTCATCTCAAATATCAAAGTCATCGTAAATCACTAAACGCATGGGACAACTTATCACACTGATGACTCATCAAGAGAAAATAAATAAAGAAAACATGAGAGATAGAGAGATAAACAGACCACCCTAAATAACACAAAAAAGGATATACATGATAACTTAGTGTAAGTTGTCTCTAATAACAATTTGAGAAATCCCTACGGTGCTTAGGCACGGATGGTCACAAATAAAAATTTTAATTTTATATTTTTCAAATTTAAAGAATAAAACTTAAACAAATAAAACCAAATAAAACTTGTTCATAAAATTGAATTGTTTATTGTTTAAAATCAATTTACCCAATTTTATCATTTTAACTTAAAATATGCATATAGCCGATTAGCAGATAAAATGAGTAAAATAATCGCACAACACGCAGATGTATGAGGAAAACCCACAACAGGAAATACCTCAGACGATCCCGCCTTGCAATTCACTATGATACTAAATTACACAAGTTTTTAGATGACTTACTCTATTACTTGATCCCCACAAGCCTTGACTCATCTTTAATCTTCTACCACTCATCCACATCAATAATGTAGTAATCTACCTGCACAAGTGCCATCATGTGTGATTCCACACACCCCTCGGTATCCATCGATCCGAACTCCACAACCGTCTACGGATTAGAACACAAAATCCACCGCTTTCTAACCATAACACTACAAAACATGGACTCCACCATGTGTAAATAACCAATAACGATTCCAACACAAAGAAATAATTCTAAAAAATATGTGGAGAATAAACTTGGTGCCCAAAGTAGGATATTTGAAGAATATATAAGATCAATCTTGGATCCTAAACTACTTGTGTGAAAACTAATGTTTCAAAGAGCTTTTTTGATTAGTTGGGAAGTCAAAATATAAGAATTTCACTCTTAATAAATAAAAATTTAATCAATTGGAAATTTGTCCTTACAAATTTGAATGCTTATAACCTTCCCCCAAACACTTCATTTATAGCTGTTGGGAATTGCTAGGAATTGGAATTTAAAACATAGGTAATTATGACGAAGCACTGCCACTATCATATAAGGGTTGAGTCTCGACGAAAAAGTTGTTGGATGTAATTGTTATTAGGTGGATTAAATTCCTTTGTAGTGTATAAGACAAACTGAAATGGGTTAGTAGGGGTTGATAGAACGGTGTTTATACTTCCTACCAACTTATTATATTCATCTAAGACGACTTTCTCGGATTTTTCTGAGTGATCTTAAGCTTAAGTTTGTATTATGAAGTACTCAAGTTGTTCGGACCTTATGAACTTGATTACAAACTCTTATGTTTCCTTGAGAGCATAGTTAAGGTATACCCTTCTCATAATGAGGCTTCCTTAAGGTTTTGTATCCACTTTCCCAAGGTATGACAAGGTATAAGGGACTAAAAGTTCCTTGATGACCTTATAATACTTGATTATATAGTGTGAGGGGAGACTGAGGTCCTTTATTGGTGGTGCACGATGATTAGTTACGAATATTGTATCTTGTCTCCTGTATTACTTATGCATTCTAGCACAATTATGGCCTTTAATTCACTGTATTTAAGCTCTTATATTGTGTAACCTTTTTTCCCAGTGTCTATACGCTTTGAGGATTTATTTGATCTTTTGTAGGTATTGGAATGCTAAATAACGGGAAAATTGTGCTCTTATCGGGCCAAGTGAGTGAGTCCGGGTAATATGACTGGGAGACACCACATTGTAAAATAATTAATGTGAAATTAATTAAATTACGAGTTGGGGAAATAGACTTGGATATTTTCAAGCTAGTGCTACGGGAGTTAGGCACGGGTTAGCTGAGTTTAAATTATTATATATATACGGATAGTGTGATAGTATATATATATATATATATATATATATATAAATTATAAAACTTATGTATGTCACAAGTTTGGCTCATTATGTCATCGATATGAGATTTTCATAGACTACCTCTTTTGCCCTTACAAATTTTGATTTCTCCCTCTTTTGACACAATCTAATTTATTTCCCCCTTTTCTTCAAAATTCAAAAATAAGGGTACAAAAGTATTTGCACCCATTCTCAGACTTTACTCCCCCGTTTCCCTACTCGTCTTCTTATTTTTGTCCCTCACTTTACTCTGTCCCTCCCTCTCTCCCTTTGTGTTGTACAATTAACTCTGGCAATGAACAATAAGGCAAATAGGTTCAACATTGTCTTTCGATTTAGGGTTTTGAAAAATGGGTCTTGATGAATCTCTACCCTTTTGGTAGTTTTGTTTTCACATATATAGGATACATATTTTGTTATTTAAGTTTTGAGTACATATTTTGATCGTTTTGTTTTAGATCTATTCACAATTATGTTTACGTTTTGGGATCTAATTGATTTTGTGTTTTGTTATTTATTTTTTCTTTTCCAGATGAAGATCTGCTATCGTGGGTACTTAAATCAGGTATACACAAGTGATAGTGTTGTATTTAACTTGGAATTTTGGGATCTAATTATTTTTGTGTTTTGTTATTTATTTTTTATTTTCCAGCTCAAGATCTGATGATGCGGATACTTAGATCAGGTATACACAAGTGATAGTGTTCTATTTAACTTGGGAGATTTTGATATTGTTATCTATTATTCCATCTTTTTTTAATATTTGGTTTAGGTATTGCAATGTTCATTCTTTATTAGTTATATTATTAATAGTGCAATAATATTGTTGTGTTATTGTTGACATTTTTTATGAGCAAACAGTGCAGTAAAATTCATTTCTCTTTTTCTGTTTAGTGGCGTATAATTACTATTTGCTCATCTTTTTAGATCACTAATGTGACAACCCGAATATAATTATGATAAATTACATTTAAATAATGCTTACCTGATGTGATATGAAGAATTTGTTATTAGTATATCTAATATTAAGGGCTTATGTTTAGTCTAATCCTACTTTCATAAATCATGAAATGTTGAGTTATGTACGAACACAAAATTTTGTTATTTTCGATAGAAATGTTCCTGTTTCAGACTAGTTTTGACCCTTATAACATTACAGTTGACTTGAGGTGAAAACTAGATAGTTGTAGACATATGAGTTAAAGTTGTAAAGAAACAAACTGTGCATCAAACAGATATACGAGTAAGAAGTTAAGCCAAATTTACGAACAAGGGGCAAATCTGTCAATTCCCTCTAAGTAGTAAATTGTCTTTTATTGAACCAAATGGTTTAATTTGATTGGATGGCTTGGGAGGCATCCTTGGACGACTTAAAACCCTCCCTCTAACATATTTCTTCAGCAAAACAAACCCTAGGTTCAGTTTGAATAGTGCTTGGCCTATGGAAAGAGAAAGTAGAAGTTTAGGAAGGAAAAGTGAGGAGAAAAAGTGTAGAAAAATCCGTAGAAATTATGTAAAAGTCCCGAAGGTAATCCTAATTGAAAATCTTGTTATTTTTCATATATTTATGATTTATATGATATAAATCCCTGATTTGTTTATTGACCTTTCATGCTTGGGTGCATATGTATGGATATATGCAAGTTTAAGTTGAGTTGAATGCATAAACCCTTAAAATTGCTTTGTATTGAAACCCCTTGTATTCAAACTTACAATCTCTTTGTGTGCTTACTGGAATTGATAAATTCTAATTGGATATGAAATCAGACTCATATTTTCATATCATATCCGAAAATTAGAATTTTTCTCCTTGTGGTTAGTCCGTAATGATGATTTCAAGTTGGTACATAGTTTCTGTTTGTATACTTCATTTCGGTATGCCCTGAGTTTAGTCAAGGTTTTGAGATAGCAAATGAAGTCAAACAAGTATGAAACTTTAATGATGTATTATTCAGTGTGTGTACTGAAAATGGGTTGAAAATAATGGAAATTTATACTGTAGAAAAATTATGAAAATTATGGGAATTCGAAGGAACAATAGAGGAGCTTGTAGGGCATATTTCTTGTGTTGTAAAGAAATGGTCATAACTTGTTCTAGGAAGCTTGAAAAATTACACCATCACTTGTAATGGAAAGTATATTCATATATGTTTTCATATTGATAAGGTTGTACCCCTATATTTATACAATCTAGGAATATAGGATGGTTAAGTATGTAAGACAATAATTTCAGGCCATACTGGATACCCCTTGAATGAATGCTTGTATTTCGTCCTTACAAAGGGTACTTTGAGTACATATTTCATGTGTATATACATTGAGAAGTATAATTTCATGTTTACTTGACTTTGGTTATATATTCCTTATAAGGTATATCCTACGGTTGAATGTCCACAACTTTATCAACATGTATATCATTGTTTTGCCTTTACTTATGTTTTATGGAATGTGACTTAATTGGAATTATATTGTTGATGTATAGTCATGGAAAGTTACATAATTATGTTATGATAATATTTATGATTGAGGTTCAGTACTGATTTAGTTGGATTGACAGGTGTAAGGTCTAATCAATCCAGCTCAGCTCCACCAGAAGGAAACGTGAATACATTGTTGTCAACCAAGGTGAGTGTACTCACTGGAATGATGTATTTGTATACTATTACGAATATGATCATAATGTTATGAATGTGAAATTGTTCATTTCGGCTTATCGAAATGGGAGGTTACTCCCCGACCTGGAATGGGGGAGGTTTGTCTATTAATGACAATGGGTTACTCCTCGACCAGGAATGAGGGAGAATTGTCTATTTAGACAGGATATGTGAATCATGATTCGGAAAATTTGGTCATTCATTATGAATGAGACGGATAAGTTAATTCATAATTATATGGACATGATTTATTGCATTTAAATTCATGCAGTAGTATAGTAGTGATGCATTCACTGGGCTATTTTGGTCACGGTTCCTATGTTCACATTTTTCACGTAACGCGATGTCACTGCCAAATCTAGGAAGTCGGGTTGGGTTAGCCAGGAATGGGAGAAACAAAGATTTTGTTTAAATCAAAATGATGTAATTAAGTTAAATTATCCTTCAAGCAAGTTTGTATAAGTACGACTACTCTGATGTCGTAAAAAAAATTCAGTTATATGGACTTACAATGATGAATCTGAAATTAAAACTCTTGTTTATGGTTTGGTTAAATTAATCATGGTTTGACTCACTTTGACTTTCAAACTTAATTATAAGTAAATGGGTTGGGGTGTGTCATCTTTTGGTATTAGAGCCTAGGTTTTAGAGGTTCTGGAGTGAGAAGAGTCTAGATTTGGCAGTGAATGTCAGAAATATATTTTATTTGATACTAACGATCTTATTAGGAAAGATATGTATATCTGCATGTTGTTATATCTTTGATTCATTTCAGATATAAGAGAATGGAACGAGGGAATGTGATTGTGGGAATAGAAGATGAGGCTTCAAATATGGCAGCAGAAGCGGAGTTTGAGCAACATGTTCATGGAAATGTAGAACCCGAGCAGGAACAATTGACAGACATGAAAAAAATGGCACGTGCTATGACTCTAATGGCAGAGCAATAAGATAGATTTATGGCTCATGTGGAAGAACAACAGACCAGGAAACTGGAGGCACAAGCCTTGACTAGGGCTGAAGAGGTGAATACACCGGGAAGAAAGGAGTACTTCACATGAGAAATTTATTAAGATGAACCCACCCTCATTTGAAGGAGAATTTGATCCAGCAGAGGCAGAAGACTGGGTTAAAGAGATTGAACTTATTTTTTGGGTGATGAGAATGCCTGAAAATCAACGAGTGATCTTGGCGATGTACATGCTGAAAGGAGAAGCTAAATATTGGTGGGATGCCACCAAACATTTGTTGATTACTCCAGAAGGTGGTAATGTGATCTCATGGGATTATTTTGTTAAAGCCTTGTATGATAAGTATTTTCCTCCGATGTATCGAAAACAAAAGGAGAAAGAATATTTCCTATTGAATCAGGGAAGCATGACTATTAGAGAATATGAAGCCAAACTTACAGCCTTATCTCGGTATGCTTCTAGGTTTATACGAAATGAGGAAGATATGTGTAGTCGATTTCTTGATGGACTTGAGTTAGTTATTAAATCAAGGTTGTCAGCTTTAGAGACTGTTAATTATTCAGACTTGGTGAATAAATCCCTGCTGGTAGAAAATTACGTGAATGAAGCAAGAGGGAATCAAGAACGAGGTGTAAAGAGAAGCAGATTCAATCCATGTTATCAAAAAGGTAGTGATACAGAATATTCAAGACTTGGAGGCCAGAAACTTCAGCATGGTAGAGGTATGGGAGGTGGTTCGCAGAGGGGTGAGGCTAGTAGTGGAAGAGGCTCAGGAGCTTCAGCGCAAGGAGATTCGAATGTTTATTTCTTTTGTGGTACATCGGGCCATATAAAAAGAAATTGCCCAAAGTTACAGAATATAGAATGTTTTAACTGTCATCAGAAGGCCATCTGAGAAAGAACTGTTCTATGCTATCTAGAGCAGTTTCAGTTAGTAGTGTGGGGCCTCATAAAGGATCATCTCCAGGGAATGCAACCAGGGGAAGGGATATAGGACAAGCTAGTGGATCGAAGGCAGGATGAAGAGTGTTTGCGATGACATTGCAAGATGCCCATGCTACACCTGAAGTGGTTATAGGTAAACTTTTTATTGTAAACATAGATCTATATGCACTCATTGATCCTGAATCTACGCATTCATTTGTGGCATTACATATTGTTTCATATTTGGGTAGACCATGTTCATTCCTCAATTGTGCCTTATATATTTCTACCCTAATGGAAAGTGTAATTCTAGTTGAGCATGTTTATAAAGATTGTGTCTTACGAATGGGTGAGCGAGATTTCTATGTTGATTTGATACCGTTGGCCATTCGGGATTTTGATATTATATTGGGGATGGATTGGTTATGATCGTATCATGATTCCATTGATTATTTTCGAAAAGAAGTTATATTTTATCTTCCTAGTGAACCCGAGTTCCAGTTTACAAGGGAAAGGAATGTTGTCCCTAATTGTCTTATCTCAGCAATAAAGAGAAGAAAGTTATTGAGTAAGGGTTGTACGGGGTATTTAGCATATGTGGTTGATGTTAGTAAGGAAACACTTAAAGTTGAAGATATACCGGTGGTTAGAGAATTTTTGGATGTCTTCCCAGAGGAATTGCCAGGACGGCCACCCGATAGGGAAGTAGAGTTTTCCATTGAATTAATTCCAGGTGCTGGTCCGATTTCCCTTGCTCCTTATAGAATGGCACCAACAGAGTTGAAGGAATTGAAAGTACAATTACAAGATCTGATAAGCAGAGGGTTCATTCGGCCTAGTGTTTCTCCATGGGGAGCCCCAGTGTTATTTGTGAAAAAGAAATATGGGACATTGCGATTATGTATTGATTATCGACAGTTGAATAAGGTGACCATCAGAAACAAGTACCCTCTACCTCGTATCTATGACTTGTTTGACCAATTACATGGGGCCACAGTATTTTCGAAGATTGATTTGAGATCGAGTTACCACCAATTGAAGGTAAAGGGTAGTGATATTTCCAAAATAGCTTTTCGGACTCGATATGGGCACTATGAGTTTTTGGTGATGCCATTTGGATTAACTAATGCTCCAGCAGTTTTTATGGATTTGATGAACCGGGTGTTCCACCCTTTCATTGTTTCATTTGTGATTGTATTCATAGACGATGTGTTGATTTACTCGCGTAGCATGGAGGAACATGAGAAACATTTGAGACTTGTATTGCGGATTGTGAGAGAGAAGAAATTATTTGCTAAATTCAGCAAGTGTGAGTTTTGGTTGAATGAAATTGTGTTTTTAGGGCACGTGGTCTCGGGAAATGGGATTTATGTTGATCCAAAGAAGGTGGAAGCAATTGTTGAATGGGAAAGTCCTAATAATGTGACAGAAATTAGGAGTTTCCTAGGATTGGCAGTTACTATCGCAGATTCGTTAAGGGATTTTCAGCAATATCATTACCATTGACAAAGTTGACTCGTAAAGAAATGAAGTTTGTATGGGATGAAGAATGCGAGAGGAGTTTTAAAGAATTAAAGAATCGATTGGTTTCAGCCCCTATACTTACTATTCCATGTGGGAATGAGTCTTTTGTGATCTATACAGATGCTTCATTTCAGGGGTTAGGATGTGTTCTTATGCATAATGGGAAGGTAATAGCATATGCTTCCAGACAATTAAATACACATGAACGAAATTACCCTACACATGATTTGGAGCTAGCAACCATTGTTTTTTCTTTAAAGTTGTGGAGACATTACTTGTATGGAGAAACTTGTGAGATATTTACAGATCATCAAAGTTTTAAATACTTGTTTACACAGAAAGAACTGAATTTGAGACAGAGGCATTGGATATAGCTGATTAAAGACTATGACTGTACCATTCATCATCATCCTGGGAAGGCCAATGTAGTAGAAGATGCTTTGAGTCGAAAATCATTAGGGATGCTTGGTTGCATACGGTGTGCCCGTGTTGGAAATATTCTTGACTTGGCATCGATGGGGATTGAATTGAAGTTTTCAAAAAGAGGAGGATTATTATCACATGTCACAGTGAGACCTTTATTGGCCGAACTCATACGAAATTTGCAGACCAGTGATCCATTCCTTGAGAAGAAGAAACAAGATGTCCTGGATGGTAAAGAGAGTGACTTTGAAATTAAGAATGATGAATCGTTGTGTTATAAAAATAGGATTTGTGTACCGAATGATCCACCCTTAAAGAAGGATATATTAGAAGAGGCACATAGTTCTATTTACTCTATGCATACGGGAGGTACCAAAATGTATAGAGATTTGAAAGAGTATTACTAGTGGAAAAATATGAAACGTGAGATTGCAGAGTTCGTAGCTAAATGTTTGGTGTGCCAACAAGTAAATGAAGAGCATCAGAAGCCGGTAGGATTATTACAATCATTGCCTGTTCCAGAATGGAAGTGGGAGCATATAACGATGGACTTTGTTACAGGATTACCCCGGTCACGAAAGGGGCATGATTCTATTTGGGTGATTGTAGATCGATTGATGAATTCAGTCCATTTTCTTCCAGTTAAGACCACCTACACTGTTGACAAATATGCACATATGTACGTTGATGAGATTATCCGTTTACATGGGGCACTAGTGTCAATTGTATCAGATAGAGATCCAACGTTCACTTTTAAGTTTTGGCCTCATTTATAGAATGCCATGGGCACAAGTTTGAAGTTCAGCACTGCATTTCATCCACAAACCGATGGGCAATCTAAAAGGACGATTCAAATATTAGAAGACATGTTACGATCTTGTGTATTTGACTTCAAAGGTAGTTGGGATGATCATTTTCCATTGATGGAATTCTCGTATAATAATAGTTATTAGTCCACCATTGGTATGGCTCCTTATGAAGCTTTATATGGGAGGAGATGTAGAACGCCTTTGTGTTGGGTTGAAGTAGGTGAAAGGAAAAATTTGGGTCCGGAATTGATAGATATGACAACTGAAAAGATCAAAATGATTCGGGAACAGATAAAGATAGCGCAAAGCAGGAAGAAAATTTATGCAGATAAGAGGAAGTATCCATTGGAATTTCAAAAGAGGGATTTTGTATTCCTACGTATTTCACCATGGAAAGGCGTCATGAGGTTTGGGAAAAAGGGGAAACTAAGTCCAAGATACATTGGACCATATGAGGTGTTGGAAAGAATTAGGAACCTGGCATATAGATTAGCATTACCTCCAGATTTATCCCATTTTCATGATGTGTTTCATGTATCGATGCTTCATAAGTATTTGGCGAATCCATCTCATCAGTTGAAAACTCAACCAATTGAACTGAAGGAAGACTTGTCATAAATCGAGGAACCATTGGAAATTATTGATCGTAAGGAGCAGGTATTGAGGAATAAAGTTATTCACTTAGTTAAAGTTATGTGGATGAGCCATGGAGTTAAAGAAGCAACTTGGGAAACGGAGGATAGCATGAAGAAACAGTATCCCCATTTGTTTGGTAACTGACCTTTATATTAAATTTCGGGGACGAAATTTTCTAAGGGGGTGAGTTGTGACAACCCGAATATAATTATGATAAATTATATTTAAATAATGCTTACCTTATGTGATATGAAGAATGTGTTATTAGTATATCTAATATTAAGTGCTTATGTTTAGTCCAATCCTACTTTCATAAATCATGAAATCTCGAGTTATGTACTAACACAAAATTTTGTTATTTTTGATAGAAATATTCCTGTTTAAGACTAGTTTTGACCCTTAGAACATTACAGCTGACTTGAGGTGAAAACTAGATAGTTGTATAAATATGAGTTAGGGTTGTAAATAAACAAACGGTGCATCAAACGGATGTACGAGTAAGAAGTTAAGCCAAATTTACGAACAAGGGGCAAATCTGTCTATTCCCACTAAGTAGTAAATTGTCTTTTATTAAACCAAATGGTTTAATTTGATTGGATGGCTTGGGAGGCAGCCTTGGCCGACTTAAACCCTCCCTCTAACATATTTCTTCATCAAAACAAACCCTAGGTTCATTTTGAATAGTGCTTGGCTTAAGGAAAGAGAAAGTAGAAGTTTAGGAAGGAAAAGTGAGGAGAAAAAGTGTAGAAAAATCCCTAGAAATTACGTAAAAGTCCCAAAGGTAATCCTAATTCCAAATCGTATTATTTTCATATATTTATGATTTATATTATATAAATACCTGATTTGTTTATTGAACATTCATTTTTGGGTGCATACGTATGGATATATGCAAGTTTAAGTTAAGTTGAATGCATAAACCCTTAAAATTGCTTTGTATTGAAACCCCTTGTATTCAAACTTGCATATCTCTTTGTATGATTACTATAATTGATAAATTATAATTGGATATTAAAGTAGACTAATATTTTCATATCATATCCGAAAACTAGAATTTATATCCTTGTGGTTCATCCGTAATGATGATTTCAAGTTGGTACTTAGTTTCTGTTTGTATACTTCATTTCGGTATGCCCTGAGTTTAGTCAAGCTTTTGAGATAGCAAATGAAGTCAAACAAGTATGAAACTTTAATTATGTACTATTCAGTATGTGTACTGAAAATGGGTTGAAAATAATGGAAAGTTATGCTGTAGAAAAATTATGAAAATTCTGGGAATTCGAAGGAACAATAGAGGAGCTTGTAGGGAAGATTTCTTGTGTTGTAAAGAAATGGTCATAACTTTCACTAGAAAGCTTGAAAAATTACACCGTCACTTGTACTGTAAATTATATTCATATATGTTTTCATATTGATAAGGTTGGACCCCTGTATTTATACAATTTAGGAATATAGGATGGTTAAGTATGTAAGATAATAATTTCAGGCCATACTGGATACCCCTTGAATGAATGTTTGTATTTCGTCCTTACAAAAGGTACTTTGAGTACATGTTTCATTTGTATATACATTGAGAAGTATAATTTCATGTTTACTTGACTTTGGTTATAAATTCCTTATAAGGTATTTCCTACGGTTGAATGTCCATAACTTTATTAACATGTATATCATTGTTTTGCCTTTACTTATGTTTTATGGAATGTGACTTAATTGGAATTATATTGTTTATGTATAGTCATGGAAAGTTACATAATTATGTTAGGATAATATTTATGATTGAGGTTCAGTGCTGATTTAGTTGGATTGGTAGGTGTAAGGTTTAATCAACCCAGTTCATCTCCACCACGAGGAAACGTGAATACATAGTTGTCAACTAAGGTGAGTGTACTCACTGGAATAATGTTATGAACGTGAAATTGTTCATTTCGGTTTACCGAAATGGGAGGTTACTCCCCTACCCGGAATGGGGGAGATTTGTCTATTAAGTACAAGGGGTTACTCTTGGACCACGAATGGGGGAGAATTATCTATTTAGACAGGATATGTGAATCATGATTCGGAAAAGTTGGTCATTCATTATGAATGAGCCGAATAAGTTAATACATAATTATATGGACATGATTTATTGCATTTCAATTCATGCAGTAGTGTAGTAGTGATGCATTCACTGGGCTATTTTGCTCACGGTTCCTATGTTCACATTTTTCAGGTAACGCGATGTCACTGCCAAATCTAAGAAGTCGGGTTGGGTTAGCCAAGAATGGGAGAAACAAATATTTTGTTTAAATGTAAATGATGTAATTAAGTTAAATTATCCTTCAAGCAAGTTTGTATAAGTACGACTACTCTGATGTCGTAAAAAGTTTTTCAGTTATATGGACTTACAATGATGACTCTGAAATTAAAACCCTTGTTTATGGTTTTGTTAAATTAATCATGGTTTGACTCACTTTGACTTTCAAACTTAATTATAAGTAACTGGGTTGGGGTGTGTCAACTAACATGGCGTATATTTACAATTTGCTACTACTTGCTTAAAAACGATGTTATACACGTACATAACTGTTAATTTCATAATTGATTTTATATTTTAATTTTGTATCTTTCCACATCATTGAAATCTCATACTTATTTTCCAGTTGAACATCGTTGAGAGCTAATTTCTTTGCATTTCCATTCTAAATTTAAAATGTTGATGTTCGAAGAGTACATGTAAATAGTTTTTTTAAAGCTTTTAGCTTTATTATATTATTATTGAAGTCCCATATAGTAATTTCTTTGTAAAATAACCAAAAATGAACATCAGGATTACACTGTAATGATACTCTTCCTGACTTTTTTGTGGTGTTGGCATTATTTTCTTTAGTGTTAAAACCTCCCACTTTATTTCAGGGTTGTTTAGGGTGATATTTTTGTCAACTATAAAAAGAACAAAAAAGGAACCAATGTATATTTTTCATTTACGTACTACAAAGATAATGAATTTGAAAGATTAGATGCCATCCAAATCAGATTATGTTTTGGCAGTTGGTGATATACTTATTTGATTTAGTTTTTATGTTTCCTAATTTAAAAGGAGGTAAGGGGATAAGCCAGTTTATTGGGCTTTTAGGTTAGCTTGTGGCTATTAGTTCTCATATTTTAGATATGATTTATTTATTTTTGGCTAGTTTGCGTATCTTTATTTTCTATTTGTTTTATGTTACATATTTGTTTAGTGATGGTTGTACCAACTCAAGTACTAATCATTATAGCACTCAAAAAAGTATCAAGCTATGTGGGTCTACCATCACAAAGTCCCTATATTTTTCAAATGGATGTTAATTGTGTATCAAAGTTCTTTCTTATGTCAGGTTCGAACTATTATATTAGTGGTGTTGAAATTTCATGGACAATTTTTTTTTTACATTTTCAAGTCAAGGGAGTATGACTACTGCAGTTTCAGCTGAGGTCGAGGGCAGAGCAGGATAATTCCAGCCTTCAAGCCATAGCATTGATTTCAATCGCTAGATTAGATATGCTAATTTCATTTTTATTTTAAAATAGGGATATCTCAGTTCTGTTATAGGTCGCCAAATAGGTCTCCAACCGTACCATTATGTTCATTAGATGTGGTTTTTGTATAACATATTGTTATTAATTTGAGTTTTTCGGTTTCAAATATTGGTCAAAGTGAAAGTTTGAGTTTTTCAGTTTCTTTATACTTAACCATGTACTCATTACATAGACTACGATTTTTAATTTCATGTGTTTGAAGACCCAAACACTATGTTTGTGATTTATCATTATCAGGTCTCTGTGATTATCAGCTAATTTTGGCAAAAATAACGCTGCTAATGCATTTCAGTAAAATATGTCATCTATCAGCCACTTTAGTATGACTTTATTATGTCGTTGGTGGGATGATTTTAGATACTTTATCGTCGTTACGTTAGTCTACGCATGAGAGTAGGTCGAGATTTAAGTTAGAAATTCATCGTATACATAGGGTAGGACGTATTGATAACTTGGGGAACCTTAGGTATGGGACTAAGGGGTATTTTGAGGATCTCACATCGATTTAAAGGGTGGGGTAATTTACAAATTGTGAAATTGAGAAATTGAGAATTAATGCCTAAGAAAAAAATGGGTACTAAAATTTGTGGCGACATAATGTGTCGGGGCCGACAGTTTAAATGGGTCCGAGGGGGATTGACAAGGAGAAGTGTGACACTTTAATAAAAAGTGAGAAAAATAATAAAATTTGGTTAATTTAATAAAATTAACTTCGTGGGACTGGGGAATTTAAAATAATATTGGTGTGCCTTTTTAAATGGGGACCTCTCGGGTAGTTAGTGATTATATTTATCGCGTCTAATTATCCCGTTTAATTTAAAATATTCTACTGTTGTATTTATAGCGTATAATGCTACTATCTGGATTCAAGGATCCTAATTGAGGGGAGTAGTGTGTATTCATGCTCGAGGCTTTAACCTCGTGCATTGACTAACTTTATAGGAATTAGTAATTGGAGAAGCTGCATAGAGTTATTTGAGGATTTGCCTTGAGGTGCAGTTGGAGTTGCTCTACCTTATGCATGTTGATTTAGTTTAGTTTTCCATTCCTTCGTATGTACTTTGAGACACAGTTTGTGGTTTTGATTGGGTCATTCAGTTCCAAAGTTGTATGGATTTTATTCAGTTTTATATTATTGGAGATTAGTTTATTATTTGGAGTTTAGCATGTGATGGACCTTTTATCGTTCAGTTTTTTTTATCAATTGAGTTTGATTCAATTATTTATCTTGAGTATTAATTTATTTATGTCTCATATCTGTATCATACTAAGAATGGTATTTATTTATTCACGTCCGGCTTAGTGTTGGTGGCGACCGACGCCAGAATTAGGCGGGGTGTGACACTCCCGAAGGAAATTGAATTGCAGAATATTAATAGAAGAAAATACCTGATGATACCACTATCCCTTCGATCAAGAGTAAGCAAAGATCTTGAATATCTGCCTAAAATACACTACAAAATCATGATATGGTTTGTGTTAATGCAGAGAATTACAAGTTGGCAGGATGCACGGTAATAAAAAATGGTATTAGTGTTGTGGTTGTTTGTCGTGAAACCAAATCGATTAATTGATACAATGAAGATGATAGAGAGGGAAAAATGAATTAATCGTTAAAGCAAATCGACTAAGTTTAGGGAAAAATCAAAGCTGATGAAGATGATAACGAGGGAAAAACCAAAGTTAATTCATCGGTTATATGTGGATTCCTTAATTTGTGAGGAACCACCCGAGTTCCCCTCTATTTCATGTTCGTGTATATCTTCTATTCTTCTCCATTTTTTTAGAGTTAATGTTATTTTGGACTTTGGAAGTATAATATCGGATTTGCTGCGCACTTTACATTTTCCTTCTTCTTCATTTTCATCAATGCAAGGTTTTAGATTTTGGATTTCGATATTCCATCAATGTATTTTGTACTGAATTGTGTGTCGTAGGTAATATATAAGTCTGGTTAATTTTTTTTTAATCTCTCATTACGTTGTCTTTGTTTCTATTTGTGGTTATCTATCTTTTCCCCCTTATCATTTGATTCTTGGAGTAACAGTCAGTTTCAAACACATTCTTCCTTTAAGTTTAAAAAAATAGTAATATTTTAGTTAACCCATGTTTTTAGTAGCATTGTCTTTCAAACATAGTGAATCCATGTTTATGATTTGAAATTTTATCAATGACTGAATTTTGCATTTGAAACTTTATTAGAAAATGCATTTCTTTATTCTAATCGATGGTCTCTATTGTAGGTAGATTGGAAGATTATTCGACACTGTGCAGCGTAAAAATAATTATGTTGGAGTATTTTATATGCTTGGTTGTCCAATTTTTAACTTTGCGTTTTTCCCTTCCTAGCAACTGAACTTTCTATGGTGGCCAATTTCTGTTTTGAAGATCTAACCCCTTTTTTTTATTTACATCTCGGTTAATTTTGACTTATGTACTCATATATCTCTTTTAAATCGATAATAACTTGAGGATCTTATTAGCTATAGTTATCTCGGAGGCGTGAATGTGGAGCTGACCAGTGCAAAACATATGCTACCATGCAAGCATCGCCAGTCATGACTATGAAAGATGAATGTGATGTATTAAATTTTTAATTACTTGTGTTCATTTGGATTTTGTAATTTATCACATTCTTAAAAATATTTGAGGTGTGTTTTTAATTTGGTATCTTATTTTTTTTTATCATTGGGAATTCTTTAAAAATGTTGATGGTTGATATATGTGCAAAATCTAATGTAGCTCAATGCTTGAGCCTGGGATGCCTCCGCCAAAGACAGACAAGGCTGCTATATTAGCTGATGCAGTTCGAACGGTGACTCAGTTATGTCGTGAAGCTCAGAAGTTTAAGGATCTCTGTCCCATCGTAATTGTCTACGTTTGAAAGTCCATGTGGTGATCTGTCCCATCATAATAGTCCACGTAGTGCTAGAATTCCACGTGGTTGTCTCCCCCATGGCTGTTATCGCCTATTAGGGGTGTGCAGAATCCAAACCAAACCGATTAAACCGACTGATCCAATCCAATCTAACTACAAAACCGACCTCAATTGGATTGGATTGGATTTTGATTTTCAAAAACCGATTTAATTGGATCGGTTTCGATTCTTGGATAAAAAACCGATTAAAAAATCGAACCGATCCAATTAAAATGAATGTAGTTAAAAAAAACCCGACACCCATACCCCACCGAATTTAATACCCACCCGATTTAGTACCTCAATATATATACTCTTACTAAAAAAACCTACCCGATTTCATTTCCTGACATTATGGCTGATCTCCATCCTCACAAATCCTCTCACTCTCCTCCTCCCCCTTACACGGTTGTTCTCCTCCTCCCCCTTGCCCCGCCCCTTTCACGGCTGAGCTGATGTGATCTGATCTCCACCTCCGACGGTAATTTTTTTCTTCCCTCTCTCTCTCTCTCTCTCTCTCTATATATATATATATATATATATATATATATATATATATATATATATATATATATATATATATATATATATATATATATGAAATATACACAAACGCACGCAAAAAAGCCCTTACGCTTCTCTATTCTTGGCATAAGTAATATGGGATGATCTGATCTGTTCTTGGCATAAGTAATACATGGCTGAGTTGGTTTGATTTTTTTCTCTCCCCTTACGCTTCTCTCTCTATTCGATTTGTATGGTTCGATTTTTAAGTTGTTAATGATTTGTATGGTTCGATTTTTAAGCTGCTAATGATTTTCATGGTTTGATTTTTTAAGCCGTTATTGATTTTTGTATGGTTCGGCTGAGTTGGTTTGATTTCTTGTTCGATTTTTATTCGATTTTTAAAAAAATCAATCCTTTTAGGGAGGTCTCAAAATAAATATTCTTTTTATGGTTTACTCTTTGCCTAGTTCCAATGATATTTTGATTTTGTAATTGGAATCATGTAATATTTTGATTTTGTAAAGTTTTTATTTTGCCATTAATATTCATTACTAATACCAATTTTTTGTTTGAATGATCTATAAGAGTAGAGGCAGCCTACTGATTTTTAGGTACAAGCTTGGATCTTGGAAGTTTTGGGAAGATTATGTGAAGGCTTTTAGGGAGATTTTGGGAAGCTTATGTGCGAAGGCTTTTAGGCTTGGATCTTGGAAGTTTTGGGAAGATTATGCTACTGTAGTATTTTGTTTGAATGTTTTGGGAAGATTATATGTGAAGGCTTATTTGTATTTGGTTCTTTGGTTTTAATGTATTTGTATAAAATTCTAGTTTATTATTTATTATTTGGTTTGAAAAAAAATCTGGATAATTGGAATTATAATTTATCAAATATATTGGAATAAACAAAAATATGGATTGGATTGGATTGGATTGGATTGGATTATAGGATCCAAGGATCAGTTAAATGGATTGGATTGGATCCAAATCCAATCCAACTATGAAAAAAATGGACCCAAATCAGATACTCGAAACCGATTAAAAAAAACCGATCCAATCCAATTACAATTTGATTGGATTGGATTGGATTTTAACTCAATGTCGGTTTGGATTGGATTGTAAAATTTAAAATCGATTTTAATTGGATTGGATTCATTTTGATCCAAATAGGTCGGTTTCGAACCGATCCACACCCCTATCGCCTATACTCAGTAACTGCAGATCCACACCCACCTTCTTCGCCCCCTTTCCCTTTTTTCAATGTATGATATTTAATTCTCGACCTTTAATTTCAACTTTTTTTTTAAAACGTGGCATGTTTATTATGTAGATTTAATTCGATGTTTTTTTTGTTTGATATTTAGGTGTTTTGTTTGTGTTTGTTGAATTTTAAAGCGCTGTTGAGTTTTGTTACAATTGAACGATGATGAATGTTAAGTCATTGATGACTATGGCGATTTCATGTGTTAGTGCCGTGATGGACAAAGTAAGATTTCTTTGTTAGTTTTTCCTTTTTTCTGAGTTTTTAAATATATATTTCTGTCAAATTTTGGTAGTTACATTTGAAACTTTTCATATGTGAAGGCATTTTAATTCTTTTCTTTTTCTTTTGTTGCAGATCAGTAGTTTATAATCAAACCTTCGTTCAAATTCCATTTTTTTTTGTTCGGTGATGTAGGGCTCAATATAATTTTATTTATTTATTTCTAACTACAGTGGTTCATGATTTTAAGTTCCATTTTTTGTGTCTTGGCTGGGATTTGAAACTTAGGGTTTACATTTGTGATAGTTTTTGTTTTGTAGGTGATAAGCAGTTGACTCCAACTTTTTTGGGTATGGATTTTTAGTCCCGGGTATACTCCCTCATTATCTCTATAATATGAAACAAATAGGAAGTATCATATAAGATTTGAAATCAATCACAGCTTTATTATTGGAATTTATCTGCATCACAACAATTTGATAATACATTGATTTTTATGAGGGTGAGTGGTACCTAGTTGTGCGCCTTCATTGACATCATAAGAGGCAGAAAAAAATGGGAGAAAGTGCCACAAATGACTCCATATTGGCCAGTTGACCCCTTTTCATTAACACTTCCTTCAATAAGACGAATCTATTGACATCAGTTTTTAACCAACCAATTAATGGCCTATAAGTGATGAAGATGCCAGGAAAATACTGAACTGTACAACTTCTAGAGAGGAATCAAATTCTATTATTTTGTGAGATTTCATGAACACAATATTATATACAAGTTAACAACCACTCCCAACGGTCTTTGTTATTGGGTTCAAATTGATTTTTCGTCTGTTAAAGCTAACCCATCTTTTAATGTGCATACCATTTATTTTGTGGACAGATAAAGAGGGAGTATACCCGAGACAAAAAAATTGGTGCCGTGCCAATTTACTTATCAAGTAACTTAATTTCTTAGGAACAAAGTGATGTCGTATAGGTTCTAGAAAATTTTCATTGATTCCCCATTTGGCATAGTGTTTGTTTTTTTCTGGTGCTATTTATTTGGTACCAAATATGGCGTTATTTGTTTGTTTCATTGCTAGAGTGCCATGAGAATAATTATTTTGTTTTGTTAGTTTTATGTTACTCAAGTTTCAAGTTCTACTACTCCAATTCCCATTGTCATCTTCAAATTGTTCACATCATGGGTGTTGTGTTTGTAATATTCTGCAGCAACACATTCTTGTTGTGTTTGCAATATTTTGTAGCACATCATGGGTGTTTTTTTGTGTTATAAATTGATGATTTCATATAATGGTTTCAAATTTGTTATGAATGTGATGTAGTAAGGTTGTTTTTGTTTAAATTTGTTAGTTTTTCTTTGTCTTTTCTTATTAACGTGTAACACCCCATGACTTTGGAGACTGGGAAATTAAATTTTGGGAAAAAAATTTAATTAAATTGGAGAAATTCAAAATTTGGGAATTGAGGCCCAAAAATAGAGAATATTTCAAAGTATTCCGGATGATATTTTTGAGGGTACCGTCGATCTCGGAAGGGTCGAGATAGTCAAAATGACTGTCATTGGGTCTTATTTCGGCTCCGGAATGTTTTTAAGTTATATTGACTCGAATTTGGAGTAAACGAGTCATTTAAAGTATGTATTAACATTTAAAACTGGGTTTGTTGTTTTAAAGGATTTAAGGCTTACGGATGAAGCCTTCTCATTTGAGAAAAGAGAGAAAGAGAAAGAAAAGAGAAAGAAGAAGAAAGGAAGAGAGAGAGGAAGAAAAGCTTGGGGATTTCCGGCCAAACCGCGCCGTCGAGGACGATCCAACCTCTACAAATCTGAGGCAAGTGTTTAATCTTGCTAAATAGCTATTTGTGTATTTCATTTCATAATTGGTGGGTTAAAGAAATGGATTTTGGGTATTAATATCAAAACCTAGATTTTGGGTTTAATCTTGAAATCAATGTTTAAATTGAGATTTAATGGCATAGAAATGGTTGGGATCAACTTTGGGTTGGTTCATGGGATTAAACTCATGATTTGATGAAGGTTTGGGTGTTAGAATGAGAAATTTAGGGTTTAGAATTCGTGGGTTTTGATGAAGAAGAAGAACCTTCACAATTTGCAGGTCCCAATCGATTCGCCCCATTAAGCAAATCGATTCGGTTTAGGGAAATTGGCAGGTCTGCATTGACCGAATCGATTTGGACCCAAGTCAAATCGATTCGGCCTGTGGCAGTAGCCCAGGTCTTTAGACCCGAATCGATTCGCCTTGGAGGTCGAATCAATTCGCTAGGCCGAATCGATTCGGAATAGGGCCGAATCGATTCGGAAACAGGGCATTTCGAGGCATTTTCTCCATAGTGATTCCAAACCCTTTTTGGTTGGGTTTATTGATTTGGGGCCTTCTCTTATGATGTAAGAGATATGTTCTTGGAGACATATAAGGATTTTCTCAAATATTAGGATTTTGGGGACTCCTTAGGATAATTTGGGAGAATGTACCCATGTACATTGTGGAGTTGCATATGGAGATTATGGGGAAACCTGATTGAGGGTAGGAATACCAATTATAGATAAAGGTATAAATATGAGGTGAGGTTGAGAACTCTTAGAGAGTGAGGGACATAATATCCTTAGAAATGTTTAGACTAAGGAACAATTGATAACTCAATAGGAGTAAAGGTTCACAAAAATTAATTGAACCATAGGTAAAATTAGGAACGGATTGGGATCGTACTATCGACTAGAATAAGTGGTAGCATAGATTCTAGTTAGGATAGTTTACACAAAAATTGTGGTGAAATAACCATTGAGATTCCAATACTTGAAACGAGGTCGGAAAAAATTGAGGTTTTAGACTATTAAGTCATGTATATGCCTATGGTAAAAAAAAGTACAAATGGTAATTATGTACTTTCGAATATGGATGAGATATGTAGTGAAGGATTCCTACACAAACTCTTGGGCGATAACCTTAAGGTTGAATATGTATATGTATAGATATATACATATGGTTTTGGGAGACTATTCATCATAGGAAAAATGATTGAATATGTTTCAAGTGAGGTATTGTATTCACATATCGAGGTGAATTGAATGGAAATTGTGGTGACAACTTGTATGTTGAGGATTATGTATACTTATAGCCTGGTATATATATATCTTATACATATGAACGGGAATTAGTTTATATATATAGATATAAGGATATGTGAATATGTGTTGTTATATATATATTTGTATGTATATGAATATATGGATATATTTATGTTATGGATATACATGGTATGGATATTTAAACCTTATATGATGGTTTAATAATTGATCATATGATTGGATCATATGGATGTATATATATTGTGCATGTGAATGATATATATACTTATTTGGTGAAGCATACCCCGCTCATGCTATCATTGGGAAGTTGCGCGCGTAGAGGGTGAGCGTCCTGGCTAGAAAAGCAGGGTGTGGATATTCCCCAGGTCATAGTCGTCCCGTGTGCTATTATATGATATATATTTTTTTTTTTTGGGATGAGACGTGGTGGGTATGTTTCGTCTCATTGCCGGTTTGGAGCTATGACCGCTTCACGGGACGTCGTGTGTGTGAGTTTACCACGAGATGGGTGTCGTTTAGTCTCACCATGGTGGCCCCAGTATTGCTACGTGAGCCGGGCACTGGGAAGATGATAGCATTGATGCAGTTTATCGGCGATATATATATAGCCGGGTATATTGTGTGCATGGCCTTGTACATCATATGCAGTATGTACACTTGTCTATTGGATGGATGATGATGGTATATATATATATATATATATATATGGTTGGAATAAAATACCTATATATATAGTTATATATATCTTATATGATGATGCTAAGATTTAGCACCACCAGATAAGTGATAGTGAGCTCAAACAGTAGCAGTCATGGCAGCCATAGAGATGTATAGGTGTATAAGTATGTAGAAGGGGATGAGTATAAGAGGAAATAAGACTGATGTATAGTGGTTCAGCCAAATTGGCCTACATCCACTGTGAGTGTGTGATCCACTAAGTATGGGCACTAATGGCCTTGGATACAATGCACATAACCCTCTCTCTCTCTCTCTACTGTGTGTACAGGCAGAGTTTTAGTTAGGGCTACAGTTCATGGATCGATCCCTTGCAGGGTTGTAGGTGACAAGTATATATAGGTCTTGGGGGGTGTAGTGTACCCCCTAAGTATGCATGGTGCATGTGAATGATGATCTAGCCAATTCCCTGTTGACACCTGTAGATGCCAAATGATGACATAATATTCCCTCACGTGAGGGTGTGATTTTGTTATAACGGTCTGCCACGTGTCATATGAGCTTGACGCGCACTGTTCCACGCGTCTCCTAAACCACGCGCCGTCATGATATAACCCTCAGCCTATGAGCCGAGGTCGAGGGCAAAGTTTCTTCCGGTAGTGAGCCTGGCCCAATTCTGGCCTCATACTGTCGGCCCCTCGTACTGTCGTCTGAAGCCTGTTAGAGGGTCGGCCCCTCGTACTGTCGTCTGAAGCCTTGTAGAGGGTCGGCCCCTCGTACTGTCATTTGAAGCCTTGTAGAGGGTCGGCCCCTCGTACTGTCGTCTGAAGTCTGGGCGAAGGGTTGTCAAAAGATTGGTGAAGGGTCGTCCCCTCGTACTGTCGTTCATTTTGGAGGCAGTCCTCATCTAAGCCGAGGATATAAACGGGTATATCAATCACCCCCCAGCCCTTAGCCATAGGTGCTGCTGAGATGGATGAGGGATAGTGTTTTAAATGAGATGCATGTATGATCAGTTAGATGAGTGACACCTGGGCTGATACTCATTGTTGTTTCAGTTCCCAAGGTCATGGCGGCTGCGCAGTGCACTTGGGGCCTTGTGCCCTAATTATACCTTTCTTGGTAAATGGGTCCACTCATTACCAAAGTATTTAAGAGATTTTCAAACTCTCTCTCCTTCTTCTTCTTCTTCTTCGCGCCCAAGCCTTTTCTCTTTCTAGAAACTCATCAGCTTCCATCGCCATTTGCAGCCTTCAATCCTTCCAAGTCTAGCAGCGTTCTTGCTCTTTCCTCATCAGGTAACCTCTTTCACCCAGCGTTTTCTTTTGTCTTCATTTCTGTTTGTTTTTTAGGGTCGTAGGGCGCCACTTTCTTTGAGTTACCCCATAGCTTTTTTCGGTGTCTTCTCCGGTCACTGGTTCTTTGAACGTTCTTGACGAAAACCTTTGAGTTCTTTTGTTTAATCCAAAAGTCAAACCTGGTCAATTCCCCACTTGTTTGTAGCTAAATTAGCCAAGTCTAGTGAAATTTCTCCAAGTGTAGAGTCTTCCCTTTAATGCTTAGGAGGCTTTACAGCTTAGTGTCTGAATTCCCATCCTTGAGAGAGAATCTCTTTACCGAGATCAGGCGAATAGAGGAAGAGGAAGAGAGGAGACGAGGGGACAACCCTAATTGGGTACGACCCATCTTTCCCATTCCTCTTGCCACCATAAGACCATCTGAACCCTCTGAGTCTTGTGGGTCGTCATCTCGTCCAGCCGAGACTCCCAAACCAAGTGAGATGGACGAGAGAGCATCCTCGCCAACAGGTGCTGGAACTTCTGGTAGGAGGGACACATCTGACCTTAGCCCAGGCCGAGAGGCCCCCTCTGAGGCTGTCCCTGTGACAACCCTGTCCCCCAATGCCTTCCAAGTGGCTTTTCCTCAGGGTCCTCCTGCAGGTGATGAGGGGGAAGGGGATGAGGACGAGGATGACGATACGGATGACGAGGTTGATACCTCCCATGCCTCATCCTTTATCTCCTCAGTTACGGATAGAGACCTTCTGATATGGAGGCATATTTACGGAGTGCCCTCTGGGGTAACTATGAGGGTTCCCTCTGATTCTGAGAGAGTTTTTGATTGTGAAGAGGGAGAGGTTGCAGTCTATGAACAAATGTTCAAGGTTGGAGTCAGGCTCCCTCTGCACCCTGCCATTGCAGATATTCTGTTTGCCCTCGGCGTATCCCCCTCTCAACTTCCCCCCAACTCTTGGAGGACGATCTTGGGCTATATCTCTTTGTGGAAGAATTCTTTCACCGACGAGCCCTCGGCTGCCCTATTTCTGGGCTGCTATAACATCACCTCCTCGTCCAAACAACCTGGATATTATCACCTGGGGGCAAGGAGGTCTGAGAAGAAACTCCTCCACGTGGCACAAACTTCAAACCACGATTGGAAGAAGAGGTTTTTCTTTATTTCTGGGGAATGGGAGCCACCGCCGATGTTCCGAGGATCCCCAGAAAATGGTCGAACCCCTCAATGAAGGCCAGGTCAGACCCTGGACTTAGTCTGGAGGAGAAAGACATTGTAGATTATCTGAGAGGACGAGGGCGAAAGGGTGAGCTTGCAAAATTCGAAGACTTGATGACCCCTCGGTTCCTTAAAGAAGCTAGTCTGAGGGTCGGCCCTCTGACAGAACTACGTGAGTTATACTGAACATTTTCCATTCTTTACTTCTTTTTGAAGTGTTCTCTCTTTATCTATGAATTTTTTTTGACATGTCATCCTCTTATCAGATCGTTCTGCAGGTACACCAGACTATCTTTGGGAAATGACAGCTCCCAGCTTACTGTCTGGATTGGCCAAGAAGAAGGGGAAGGAGCCTCAGCAGGCTCCGAGGAAGACAAAGGCCGCTGGGCCGACAGTGGTGGAGCCAACCACTGACAGTAATAAAAGGAAGGAGCCTGAGGGCCCAGTTGAGCCTCGGCCTGATTCTCGGATGAGGGCCAGAGTCGACGCCTCTGAGGGGACGACCTCTTCGTCCAGCATGGGGGCCTTCTGGTCTCAAAATCTGGCCCATCTGAGGGCCGACCCCTCATCACTGATCGCGAACTTAAGGGCTGCCAAGGCCTTGATGTTCTCTGCACCGTCGGCCTCTGACTTTGATTTCTTAGCAAAGATGCATCCTGCTAAAGTGTACGACTATGGTCTGCAGTCCCTTGCTCAGGTATTGGTCTTGACCTACCTCTTTAATTCCATTTAATTTTTTTAATAAACTGTTCCCTCGGCCCTTCTTGATATTTGTTCATTTTTCTTGCAGTCTGTTTGTACCTTCACCTCAGCCACCAAGTGGATGGCCGAGAATCAGGTGAAGTTTCATGAGGCTGAAAGGGCTATTCAGCATGAGGCTGATCTTCAGTCTGAGCTTGACACTGCAAGGGCCGAGTTGGAAAGTTCCAGGACTGAGCATGCAAGGATCCTGGACGAGCTGACGAGGCAGCACGATGAGGACATTAAGACCAGGGATGAGGACATTAAGGCCAAGGACCTGCTTCTCAAGGAAAAAGACGAGGCCTTGACCAACATGGAGGCCAAGTACAAAGCTGACCTTGAAGCATCCATTACGAAAGCCGAGGCCGATGCTGTTGAGGCTTACAAAGCTTCTGATGAGTTTCAGGGTTTCAGCCTTGAGTACCTGGAGAGGGGAATCAGGACGGCCTGCCGATGGGTCATCCTCAAATTCGGTGATGTCGTCTCCTCGGTTAGTCCTTCATTGGAGGCAGTCGGATTGGACGACCCTCTAATCGCTGAGGCCCTGTCCCAGGTGGAATCCCAAGTGCAGGCTGAGGGGGTCGGCACATCTGAAGATCAGCCGGTCGTGATTGTTGAAGAGACCCCCTTGGTTGATGTTGAGGCCCTGCCTTCCGATGTCGTCCCTTAGGGTGGCTGTCTGTAGCCCATACCCTCATTTTTGTATTTTCTTTTGTAGAACACCTGGGACATCTTGTATTACATTTTTATTAATATCATCGTCTCTTCTTCTACTGCCTTCCATAATTAGTGTCTTCCATATTTAATTCTTTTATGGTTTGCTGTCTTCGTTAATGCTACTAACCCCTCCCTCGTCTTTTTTGGGGGCCAATGTGGGGTCGTCCCCCCACGTGGCCTCATCATAGCCGAGGGTCATAATATCCAAACATGGTTTTTAACAATGTCTACCCTCGTCTTTCTTGAGGACAGCGGTGGGGTCGTCCCCTCCACTGGCCCTCATTATAGCCGAGGGTTCAACTTACCAAATTAATGGTTTTTAACAATGTCTACTCTCGTCTTTCTTGAGGACAGTGGTGGGGTCGTCCCCTCCACTGGCCCTCATTATAGCCGAGGGTTCAACTTACCAAATTAATGGTTTTTAACAATGTCTACCCTCGTCTTTCTTGAGGACAGTGGTGGGGTCGTCCCCTTCACTGACCCTCATTATAGCCGAGGGTTCAACTTACCAAATTAATGGTTTTTAACAATGTCTACCCTCGTCTTTCTTGAGGACAGGGGTGGGGTCGTCCCCTCCACTGGCCCTCATTATAGTCGAGGGTTCAACTTACCAAATTAATGGTTTTTAACAATGTCTACCCTCATCTTTCTTGAGGACAGTGGTGGGGTCGTCCCCTCCGCTGGCCCTCATTATAGCCGAGGGTTCAACTTACCAAATTAATGGTTTTTAACAATGTCTACCCTCGTCTTTCTTGAGGACAGTGGTGGGGTCGCCCCCTCCACTGTCCCTCATTATAGCCGAGGGTTCAACTTACCAAATTAATGGTTTTTAACAATGTCTACCCTCGTCTTTCTTGAGGACAGTGGTGGGGTCGTCCCCTCCACTGGTCCCCATTATAGCCGAGGGATCAACTTTCCAAATTAATGGTTTTCTGTAGATGTTTCCATGCGTGCTAGGACTGACAACCATAGGATGAGGGAAACACTGATATTTCTCATTAATTTTCAAAGTGTTCTATTGGAGCAACTCTCATTACAATTATGGCCTTTCAAGACCTTACAACACTACTGATAGTATTTCTTCAAATGATCTGCATTCCAGGGGTTTGAAAAAGGTTCCCCCTCTAGGTTTTCTAGTCTGTAGGTCCCAGGGATGACTTCATCGATGACCCTATATGGGCCATGCCAATTAGGATGAAGTTTGTTGGGCTTTTTCCAAGTCTTCTTGAGGACCAAGTCCCCCACTGCGATGGGCCTCTGTTTCACCCTCTGATTGTAGAACCTTGCGGTCCTCTGTTGGTAGGCGGCCTGCCTTATCTCAGCGTTCTCCCTTCTTTCCTCAATCAGGTCCAAGTCGAGTCTCCTCTCCTCCGCATTTTTCTGGGGGTCATACACCTGGACTCTATGCGTAGGAAACTCAATCTCGATGGGGATGACGGCTTCTAATCCATAAGCTAGCATGAATGGGGTCTCTCCGGTAGAAGTCCTCACCGTCGTCCTGTATGCCCACAGCACGGCATATAACTCCTCGACCCATCTTCCTTTTGCCTCCTCAAGCCTCTTCTTGATTCCATCTAGGATCGTCTTGTTTGTTACTTCGGTTTGCCCATTGGCCTGAGGTCGGCCTGGGGTGGAGAAAAATTGTTTGATATTTACCCTCTCACAGTACTTCTGCAGAGAGGCATTCTTGAACTGCGTCCTGTTATCTGAAATGAGGGTGTTGGGCAGACCATACCTGCGTATCACATTTTTCAAGATGAACTGGAAGGTCTTCTGCTCTGTAATTGTGATCATTGCTTCGGCCTCTACCCACTTTGAAAAGTTGTCAATCGCTACAATGAGGAACCGATAGTTATTGACTGCTCTTGGTAAGGGCCCTACCAGGTCAATCCCCCACACTGCGAACGGCCACGGAGATGTAATGGAGGTAAGAGGCTGATGGGGTTGATGAGGGATGGTAGCAAATCTTTGGCATTTATCACACTTTTTTACATATGCTGCGGCGTCTTTCCCCAAGGTCGGCCACCAGTAGCCTTGGGTGATCACCCTCTTCGCTAAGGATCTACCCCCGATATGGCATGAGCACGATCCTTCGTGCACATCTTGCAAAATGGAAGGGACTTCTGAGGGATGCATGCACCTAAGTAAGGGGAGCAGAAACCCCTTTTTGTACAAGGTGTCTTCGATGACAGTGAATTTTGCAGCCCTGTACCTCAGTTTCTTCCTTCCCTGCCTCACTTCTGGCATCTCACCCTCTTTAATGTATCTGATCAGGGGGTCCATCCACGAAGCTTCTCGAGAGACATTTAGGCAATTGCCAAGTGTTCCCTCGGGGTCCTCAATAGTTGGCTGAAGAAAAATTTCCACTGGAACCGTCCTCCTGATGTCTGTCCTAGTCGCCGAGGCCAATCTCGCAAGGGCATCAGCACGGCCGTTGTCTAGCCTAGGTATCCTCTTTAATTTTACTTCTCTGAAGCCTTTCAGCAATGACCTCACCTTCTCGAGGTATCTAGCCATTCTCTCGTCCTTATCCTCGTAGGCCCCTAGTATCTGATTCACCACTAGCCTTGAATCACTATGGACCAGAATCTGGCCGACACTAAGAGACTTGGCCAAGGAGAGGCCTGTAACTAAGGCCTCATATTCAGCCTCGTTGTTGGAGGCTTTGAAGTTGAACCTCAGGGCATATTCGATGTCTGTGCCATCGGGTGCTGACAATATCAGTCCAGCCCCACTTCCACTATCACAGGAGGACCCGTCAACAAAGAGGCTCCACAGAGTCTTTCCCTCTGAAAAATTTCCCTCAGAGAGGGACCCCTGTCTAAAGATGTACCTTCCCTCTTCGTTTTCAGTTGCCTTCCTTCTAGCGGTGCTTGTCTCAGCCCTATCTGCAGGTGTGTCAGCGGGTCTATCTTCTGTATTCGTCTTCCCGAGAGTCTCACCCTCGGCCTCATCATCTTCCCAAGTGAACTCAGCCACGAAGTCTGCCAATGCCTGCCCCTTAATGGCCGTCCTAGGCTGATACACAATGTCAAACTCTCCCAGCTCTATAGCCCAAGCCATTAACCTACCTAATTTTTCTGGGTTGTGTAGGACCTGCCTAAGAGGAGAGTCGGTGAGGATGACCATTGTATGGGACTGGAAGTATGGCTTCATCTTCCTCGAGGCATGGATCAAGGCGTAGGCCAGCTTCTCCATCCTCGGGTATCTTTGCTCTGCCCCCTGGAGTGCCTTGCTGTTAAAATACATAGGCTTCTGTATCCCGTCGTCTCTCACAATGGCTGCACTGATGGCCGACTCTGAGACGGCGAGGTACACATAAAGTCGCTCACCCTGGATAGGTCGTGATAGCAGCAAGGGAGACCCTAAGTACGACTTTAGGTCCCTGAAAGCCTCATCACACTCTTCACTCCATTCGAAGGCCTTCCTAAGGATCTTGAAGAATGGCAAGCACTTGTCTGTGGCCCTGGACACGAACCTGTTCAAGGCAGCAACTCTCCCTGTGAGCCTCTGAACGTCTTTAATGGACTTCGGGGTCCTCATCTCAATAAGGGCCTTTATCTTCTCAGGATTGGCCTCGATGCCTCTTTGATTGACAATGAACCCCAAGAACTTCCCTGCTCCGACCCCGAAGACACATTTGGCCGGATTAAGCTTCATCTTGTATTTGTCCATCGTATTAAAGGTCCTCTCTAGGTCTGCCACATGATGCTCTGCCTTCAGACTCTTAGTTAGCATGTCGTCTACGTAGACCTCCATAGACTTCCCAATTTGATCTTCAAACATTTTGTTTACGAGGCGCTGGTACGTTGCCCCCGCATTCTTTAGGCCAAAGGGCATGACCCTGTAACAGTATGTCCCCTTGTCAGTGATGAAGGCGGTCCTCTCCGAGTCTTCAGGGTTAATGAAAATCTGGTTATACCCTGAGTAGGCATCCATGAAGCTCATGAGCTCATGGCCTGCGGTAGCATCTACCATCTGGTCGATGCGAGGGAGAGGGAAACTGTCTTTGGGACAGTGCTTGTTGAGATCTGTGAAGTCCACACACATTCGCCACTTCCCGTTGGCCTTTGGGACAATGACTGCATTGGACAACCATTCAGGGTAGATAACCTATCTGATAAATTCAGCGTCTTCTAATTTTTTGACCTCGTCCCTGATGACCTCATATTTCTCTCTGGAGTAAATTCTCCTCTTCTGCTTCACCGGCTTCACTCCCTCTTCCACATTGAGCTTGTGGCACATGACTTCAGGGTCAATCCCTGGCATATCTACATGACTCCAGGCGAAGACGCTTCGCCTTCTCCTCAATAGTTTAATGAGGTCTTCCTTGATGTTGGGCTTCAGAGACTTGCCAACTTGGACGATTTTTCCCGGGTCATCCTCATCGAGGATGATGGGTTCTACCTCCTCGGCGGCCTCTCCTTTTTTGACCTTCGTCTCGTCCTTGGGGTCTAGGGTATCAATGTTGTAAGTGGCTGTAGCCCTCTTGTGTGCCTCCCTTTCTTTGGCGGAGTTGTAGTAACATTCTTTCGCTGTCGTCTGGTCTCTCTGAATTTCCCCCACCCCGTAAGGGGTTGGGAATTTGATCATCTGATGAACCGTAGAGGGCACGGCTTCAAACCCCTTGAGGGCCACATGCCCCAGTATGATGTTGTAGGCCGAAAACACCTGCTCATCCATCACAAAGAAACTGACCTTCTTGGTGAGCCATCTCAGCCACTCGTCCCCCATCCTCACATCGGCCTCATATACCCCAAGGGGGTGAACCTTTTCCCCACTGAATCCAATCAATGGATGATGGTAGGGGACGAGTCTAGCACGGCTGAGACCCAAGGCTTTGAAGCATGGACAAAACATCACATCTGCAGAGCTACCCCCATCTACCAAGATCCTCGGCACCTCGCATCCGTGCACCCTGGTAGTGATGACGAGAGGGTCATCATGCGGGGCTAAGAGGCCTTTGAAGTCCATCCTTGAAAACCCTACTATCAGTGTGTCCATATCAACCTTCTTCCTCTTTTATGACTTGACCTCCAGGGAGGTTGCGTGTACCATCTTCGTCACTGCCTTTGCCTCAGCCACATGGGCCTTCCTGTCGGCGACCTCAGACCCTACTCCTGCAAGTCCCCCGGAGATCATTCCCACTCCGAGCGAGATCATATTAAGCCTCTTGACAGGGCCATGGTCGTCTCTCGGCGGGAGGTCAGGGTCGTCCTCATCATCAGAGGGGTCGTCCCCTCTTTTTTGAGGACCTTCTCTACATGCGTCGCCTCGCTTCTTTCTGGGGTCGTCCCCTCGGTCCCTCTTGAACGCGCCTTTGTCGACGTACTTTCTGAGCTTCCCTTCCTTCAGCATCTTCTCAATCTCGTCTTTCAGAGCAAAGCATTTATTCGTTACGTGGCCGTGGTCTTGGTGAAATTCACACCACAGGTTCTTATTCCTCTTGCCGGGGGCTGCCCTCAGCTTCTTAGGCCACTTCAGCGACCGGTCACTCTTTATCTCATTGAGAATCTGTTCACAACTGACCGTCAGAGGAGTGTACCCAGCGAACTTGTCATCCACGGATCTCTTCTTCCCCTCTTTGTTCTTCTTAGGGTATTTACTCCCACTTGCACCTCCTCTTTCGTCCTCATATTTTGCAGCCATCGCCTCTTCGGCGTTCATCACCTTTCCTGCTGTCGACAACAACTCGGCCATCGTCCTCGGAGGGTCTTCAGCAAGCTTCCATAACAGCTTCCCCTTTTGGAGTCCTCCAATCAGGGCTGTCATAGCTATGCTCTCCTCATAGTCTTCCACCTCAAGCTTCTCCTTATTGAATCTGGCTATATAGTCCCTCAGACTCTCACTCTTCCCCTGCTTAACATAGAGCAGGTGGGTGGTCTTCTTCTGTGGCCTCACCCCAAAGCAGAAATTATGGATGAACAGGTCTGCCAACTGCTTAAAGTTTCCAATGGAATTTTTTGGAAGAGACGTGTACCAGACATGCGCAGCCCCTGTCAAGGTACCATAGAAGGCACGACACCTCATCTCATCTGAGATAGAGTATATGTCTTCCGCCGATTGATACATCTCCACGTGGTGGACGGGGTTGGTGCTCCCGTCATACCTTCGGGTGACCATAGGTGGCTTGAACTTTGACGGCGTGGGGAAGTTGACTATCTTTGCCACAAAGGGTGAGCCTATGGTGTATCCCCTCTGAAGAGGGTCTCGGCTCTTTAATATATCACCAATCTTATCCTCTAACCGCTGGATTGAGTCATTCCAGGGCCTCACAGGGTCGGCCTGGCCGATGTTATCCCCTGCTACCTCTCTGAGGTGGACAGAGGGTTCTGCTGCAGCAGGCCTGTGTCGACTGTTCACTTCCCTTTGGCCGTCATCTCGTCCTCGGGGTCGGCCGTCTGCTACCTCCCTCTTGGATCTCGCAGCACTTCTGGGTCTGGACAACTGTTCCCGCAGGTCATTTACTGGGCCTAGCCTCTCAAAGACCGACCCCCTGCTCAAGCGATCAAAAGCTGAGCCTCTTGCGTGATCATCAGGGTTTGGTCTCCCGCACTTTCCCCTACTGTCCTGGAGGGGTCGCACAGTATTGTTGGAGACCTCGTAAGGTTCCCAGCACTCTATAGGAGCCTCCTCTCCCTCCAGATCTCCATACCTATCCTCAGGGGGCAAGGGTTTTCTTGCCTCCCCAGGCGTAGACGCCGGGGGTCAGCAACATCCCTACGCCGCTGAGGGGGCAGCAGGTCTTTGTGTGGTGCCTGAGGTGGTCCTCTGGCCTCATGCTGCCCTGGAGATGCTGCCGGAGTAATCATCTCAGGCCAAAACCCCTGGTGCTCTTAGTATGTTCTGGCTTAGAGCTGTGAACTGCTCCTGCATCATCCGCTGGCTTGCTGCCATATACTTTAGGGCTGCCGCTACATCAGCCATCTATGACTGAGGTGGCAGGTGACTGGAACTGGGTCTTCCCCCCTCATCCGGCGGGGGAAGTGGAGGCGGTGGCATCTCAGGTGCCATGTGCTTGAGCTATGAAAAGTTGAACTGAAGAAAATACTGGTGAGCTTGGGAACCTTAGTGGGTCTCTTTCAATGGTGAAACACCTCCTCTCAGGGGGAGGATTGGTTCACCACCAGAGTGCCCAGTGAGGTCAAGCTGTACAAAGGAAGAGATGTCTTCTTATTCCCACAGACGGCGCCAAACTGATGATGCTAAGATTTAGCACCACCAGATAAGTGATAGTGAGCTCAAACAGTAGCGGTCATGGCAGCCATAGAGATGTATAGGTGTATAAGTATGTAGAAGGGGATGAGTATAAGAGGAAATAAGACTGATGTATAGTGGTTCAGCCAAATTGGCCTACATCCACTGTGAGTGTGTGATCCACTAAGTATGGGCACTAATGGCCTTGGATACAATGCACATAACCCTCTCTCTCTCTCTCTACTGTGTGTACATGCAGAGTTTTAGTTAGGGCTACAGTTCATGGATCGATCCCTTGCAGGGTTGTAGGTGACAAGTATATATAGGTCTTGGGGGGTGTAGTGTACTCCCCAAGTATGCATGGTGCATGTGAATGATAATCTAGCCAATTCCCTGTTGACACCTGTAGATGCCAAATGATGACATAATATTCCCTCACGTGAGGGTGTGATTTTGTTATAACGGTCTGCCACGTGTCATATGAGCTTGACGCGCACTGTTCCATGCGTCTCCCAAACCACGCGCCATCATGATATCACCCTCGGCCTATGAGCCGAGGCCGAGGGCAAAGTTTCTTCCGGTAGTGAGCCTGGCCCAATTCTGGCCTCATACTGTCAGCCCCTCGTACTGTCGTCTGAAGCCTTGTAGAGGGTCGGCCCCTCGTACTATCGTCTGAAGCCTTGTAGAGGGTCGGCCCCTCGTACTGTCGTCTGAAGTCTGGGCGAAGGGTTGTCAAGAGATTGGTGAAGGGTCGTCCCCTCGTACTGTCGTCCGTTTTGGAGGCAGTCCTCATCTAAGCCGAGGATATAAACGGGTATATCACTATAGATGAGAGGATATGGTATTTCTATTGGTGTACATCTTGGATGATTACGGTGTACCAGATTAATTGGGGGTTGATGTATCGTATTTGAGGAATACTTCAGTTACATCATCCCAAGGATATTATTAGAGATTTTTTTAGTTGTTTTCATATTGTAGTTTAGAAGTTTAGTAGTATTAAATTGTATGTTGAGAATTATGGATCTCTAGGATCGACATTGCCCAGGAGTAGTGTAACGAGGTGGTTCCTTGTTTGGATTTCGCTTTGCGAGACACCTCACGCACGAAACGCAGTGCAGTGTCGAGATTTGAGAGAAGTAATTTCATATTTGGCATATCGGATCTCTGGTCTTGACTTTGTCAGGAGTAGTGTAACGGGGCAGTTCCTTGTTTGGATTTCGCTTTGCGAGACTCCCCAAGCACAAAAAGCAGTGCATTGTTGAGATTAGAGAGAAGTTCTGTCAATATTTATGTGTGGCATAATGGATCTCCAGGATCGACGTTGACATGGAGTAGTTTAACGAGGTGGTTCCTTATTTGGATTTCGCTTTGCGAGACACCTCACGCACGAAACGCAGCGCAGCGTTGAAATTGGAGAGAAGCTTTGCCAATATATTTGTGCATGATATTCAGATATTAATTCTTATATTTTAGCCTATCTATATATATATATATATATATATATGTATATATATATAGGGGTAACGTATTAAGGATTAGAATTTATGAAATTATAAATTGTATTCCATTAAGCCTATTGTGGCATATTTGCTGAAATCATAATCTAGTAAGATTAGAAAAAGGGTGGATTCTTGGGCTAAATTAGGAAGGCAAATTCTTGTGGGTATAGGCTAGGCCTATGATAAGTTAGGTTGTCCTAATAAATTGGGGGTAATTTAACTAAAACTTGAGGACGCGAATAGGTGCGCGCCGTTAGATGAGAGGTGAGTTGGGGTTTCACGAGAGTGCAGTCTCACTTAAATTATGAAATAAGTGCACCGGTATTTATTATGCACGGTTAACACACTTGCTAAATATTTTCACAATCGAGGCTCTGACCCGTTTACTTTTCTCTCCTGCTTTCATATATATATATTACCACAGGTATCCTACCGCATGGATGCCGGATGACCTTCTATCAAGAGTCTTGGGAGCTGTGACATGTGCGGACTGTTGCGGGATGTATCTTGTAGCCGCTTCCTACTTCTTTTAAAATTCTAGGTAGGATTCATGTTGTATATCGGGTTTGTACCCAAGGTATAATTATATACATGTTGATATTTATTCCATTTCAGTTATTGTATTGGCTGTGACCCGACAGCTTATTCGGGTCTACTTTTTATAGTACATCCTGTTGTATTTATTTATTTCATTTTATTCTAGCATTTCATTTATTATAGTTCCTTCCTGCATCTTTCTTTCCTTTATTCGGGGTTTCATGTGATGGGTTGTTTTATATTGCATTTTTTAATTTATTATAACATCTCGCTTATTTTGATATCGGGTAGTTAGTCCTATATTATATAGTACCGGCAGTTGATGTTGAGACTGACCATCTGAAACTCCTGATTTAATATAGTATAGGGCTGGCCACCCATTATTATTTTAGGCGGGTTGTTACAGATGGTATCAGAGCATCAGGTTCTAGAGTCCTTAGGATCTGTGCAAGTTTTCTGCGTTCTTCCATTGACGTTCTTGACACAAAGCCCTATAAATAGGACTGTTGTGTTCACTGCGTTGTTTTCTTCTATGAATTATATTCACTTGATTGGCGTTCTGATAGCAGTTGCTCTTGTTTCGTTTCAGACGCCACCTAGATTTGGTCGTCTAGGAGAGGATAGGATTAGAAGTACATTACCCATAGTATATTTGGGTACGCTGTAATCGGGGGTATTTTTTTTCCCCGGTTCCGGAGGAGATATTGAGGAGATTTCTCGTAGTGGTGTGAAGTGACTTATCGGCAGTTGAGTAAGCAAGGAAATTACTCGAATGGGGAATCTTGGTCTTAGTAAGGTAAACCTGAGGAGAGATTAGTGCGGTCCTTGGGAGGTTTAGGGTGAGAATTCGTCAACCTTCGATAGAAAACCTGGTGTTGGTGACTTTTCCCGACGTGAGAAGTGATGGGTAGTTAGCCGCTACACCGCTAGGGTGTATGGAACTTTCCTAGAGAAGGAAGTGAGTAAGTGTGGCCTTGGTATGGCGTCTTTGGAGATGATACACCTTTTCGTATCGAAATAGTAAGGGAAGTTTTAGTATCCCATTGAGGGAAGAATTTATTTTATATAACAGTGCTGATGTGATGTAGAGGAATTTCATAACTGAGAGATTCAGAATTTGGTAGATTTATGTGGAGCGGATAATTTAGCTCATAGTTGTGCTAGTATTAAGAACTAGATATTGGTTAGCAGTATGGTATTTTGTTGAGGCCTTGTGTCCTAAACATAAAGTGTTTGTGTGGCGTGTCGAAAGACGCGGGATTGATTTATATCGTATTGTTGTATAGGCCCCCGGGAAATATCTAAAATGTGAAGAAAATCTTTTTATAAAACCTTAACCCTGGTTCAACTAATCTCAATCCCCGACCTAGCTACACAGTAGCGTATTGGGAGGGTTCCTTGTTTGGATTTCGCTTGCGAGACCTCCCCCGCACGAAGGTGGCTAGCGTCAGGAATTGAGGAGAGTTCAACCAGTGGAAATTTTCAAACTTTTATATATTTAGTATATTGTTGTGGATTATTACCGAGGGTTATCTTACAATTTGAGGCTAATGGAGCCTGATCATAATTCTACGAGTGGAAACTCGGATACGGGGTGTATGGGCGCCCTGGGTAGTAGTTGCTTTAAAAGTATATGGTTCGACATGAGAGACAGGAAGGGTCGGTATAGTGATCCTAAGGATTTATGATTAGGACTAGATAAATATTGAGGTCCTAGGCATGTCTTAAATTTCGCGGACGAAATTTTTGTAAGGGGGGAAGATTGTATCACCCCATCATTTTGGAGACTGGGAAATAAAATTTAATTAAATTGGAGAAATTCAAAATTTGGGAATTGAGGCCCAAAAATAGAGAATATTTCAAAGTATTCCGGATGATATTTTTGAGGGTACCGTCGATCCCGGAAGGGTCGAGATAGTCAAAATGACTGTCATTGGGTCTTATTTCGACTCCGGAATGTTTTTACGTTATTTTGACTCGAATTTGGAGTAAACGAGTCATTTAAAGTATGTATTAACATTTAAAACTGGTTTTGTTGTTTTAAAGGATTTAAGGCTTACGGATGAAGCCTTCTCATTTGATAAAAGAGAGAAAGAGAAAGAAAAGAGAAAGAAGAAGAAAGGAAGAGAGAGAGGAAGAAAAGCTTGGGGATTTCCGGCAAAACCGCATCATCGAGGACGATCCAACCTCTACAAATCTGAGGCAAGTGTTTAATCTTGCTAAATAGCTATTTGTGTATTTCATTTCATAATTGGTGGGTTAAAGAAATGGATTTTGGGTATTAATATCAAAAGCTAGATTTTTGGGTTTAATCTTGAAATCAATGTTTAAATTGAGATTTAATGGCATAGAAATGGTTGGGATCAACTTTGGGTTGGTTAATGGGCTTAAACTCATGATTTGATGAAGGTTTGGGGGTAAGAATGAGAAATTTAGGGTTTAGAATTCGTGGGTTTTCATGAAGAAGAAGAACCTTCACAATTTGCAGGTCCGAATCGATTCGCCCCATTAAGCGAATCGATTCGGTGTAGGGAAATTGGCAGGTCTGCATTGACCGAATCGATTCGGACCCAAGCCGAATCGATTCAGCCTGTTGCAGTAGCCCAGGTCTTAGACCCGAATCGATTTGCCTTGGAGGCCGAATCGATTCGCTAGGCTGAATCGATTCGGAATAGGGCCAAATCGATTCGGAAACAGAGCATTTCGAGGCATTTTCTCCATAGTGATTCCAAACCCTTTTTGGTTGGGTTTATTGATTTGGGGCCTTCTCTTATGATGTAAGAGATATGTTCTTGGAGACATATAAGGAGTTTCTCACATATTAGGATTTTGGGGACTCCTTAGGATAATTTGGGAGAAATGTACCCATGTACATTCTGGAGTTGCATAAGGAGATTATGGGGAAACCTGATTGAGGGTAGGAATACCAATTATAGATAAAGGTATAAATATGAGGTGAGGTTGAGAACTCTTAGAGAGTGAGGGATATAATATCCTTAGAAATGTTTAGACTAAGGAACAATTGATAACTCAATAGGAGTAAAGGTTCACAAAAATTAATTGAACCATAGGTAAAATTGGGAACGGATTGGGATCGTACTATCGACTAGAATAAGCGGTAGCATAGATTCTAGTTAGGATAGTTTACACAAAAATTGTGGTGAAATAACCATTGAGATTCCAATACTTGAAACGAGGTCGGAATAAATTGAGGTTTTAGACTATTAAGTCATTTATATGCCTATGGTAAAAAAAAAGTACTAATGGTAATTATGCACTTTCGAATATGGATGAAATATGTAGTGAAGGATTCCTACACAAACTCTTGGGCGATAACCCTAAGGTTGAATATGTATATGTATAGATATATACATATGGTTTTGGGAGACTATTCATCATAGGAAAAATGATTGAATATGTTTCAAGTGAGGTATTGTATTCACATATCGAGGTGAATTGAATGGAAATTGTGGTGACGGCTTGTATATTGAGGATTATGTATACTTATAGCCTGGTATATATATATCTTATACATATGAACGGGAATTAGTTTATATATATAGATATAAGGATATGTGAATATGTGTTGTTATATATATATATCTGTATGTATATGAATATATGGATATATTTATGTTATGGATATACATGGTATGGATATTTAAACCTTATATGATGGTTTAATAATTGATCATATGATTGGATCATATGGATGTACATATATAGTGCATGTGAATGATATATATACTTATTTGGTGAAGCATACCCCGCTCATTTTATCATTGGGAAGTTGCGCGCGTAGAGGGTGAGCATCCTGGCTAGAAAAGCAGGGTGTGGATATTCCCCAGGTCATAGTCGTCCCGTGTGCTATTATATGATATATATATTTATTTTTGGGATGAGACGTAGTGGGTATGTTTCATCTCATTGCCGTTTTGGAGCTATGACCGCTTCCCGGGACGTCGTGTGCGTGAGTTTACCACGAGATGGGTGTCATTTAGTCCCACCATGGTGGCCCCAGTATTGCTACGTGAGCTGGGCACTGGGAAGATGATAGCATTGATGCAGTTTATCGGCGATATATATATAGCCGGGTATATTGTGTGCATGGCCTTGTACATCATATGCAGTATGTACACTTGGCTATTGGATGGATGATGATGGTATATATATATATATATGGTTGGAATAAAATACCTATATATATATTTATATATCCTATAGATGAGAGGATATGGTATTTCTATTGGGGTACATCTTGGATGATTACGGTCTACCAGATTAATTGGGGGTTGATGTATCGTATTTGAGGAATACTTCAGTTACATCATCCCAAGGATATTATTTGAGATTTTTTTAGTTGTTTTCATATTATAGTTTAGAAGTTTAGTAGTAATGGTAGTATTAAATTGTATGTTAAGAATTATGGATCTCAAGGATCGACATTGCCCAGGAGTGGTGTAACGAGGTGGTTCCTTGTTTGGATTTCGCTTTGCGAGACACCTCACGCACGAAACGCAGTGCAGTGTCGAGATTTGAGAGAAGTAATTTCATATTTGGCATATCGGATCTCTGGTCTTGACTTTGTCAGGAGTAGTGTAACGGGGCGGTTCCTTGTTTGGATTTCGCTTTGCGAGACTCCCCACGCACGAAACGTAGTGCATTGTTGAGATTAGAGAGAAGTTCTGTCAATATTTATGTGTGGCATAATGGATCTCCAGGATCGACGTTCACATGGAGTAGTGTAACGAGGTGGTTCCTTATTTGGATTTCGCTTTGCGAGACACCTCACGCACGAAACGCAGCGCAGTGTTGAAATTGGAGAGAAGCTTTGCCAATATTCCTTGTGCATGATATTCAGATATTAATTCTTATATTTTAGCCTATATATATATATATATATATATATATATATATATATATATATAGGGGTAACGTATTAAGGATTAGAATTTATGAAATTATAAATTGTATTCCATTAAGCCTATTGTGGCATATTTGCTGAAATCATAATCTAGTAAGATTAGAAAAAGGGTGGATTCTTGGGCTAAATTAGGAAGGCAAATTCTCGTGGGTATAGGCTAGGCCTATGATAAGTTAGGTTGTCCTAATAAATTGGGGGTAATTTAACTAAAACTTGAGGACGCGAATAGGTGTGCGCCTTTAGATGAGAGGTGAGTTGGGGTTTCACGAGAGTGCGGTCTCACTTAAATTATGAAATAAGTGCACCGGTATTTATTATGCACGGTTAACACACTTGCTAAATATTTTCACAATCGGGGCTCTGACCCGTTTACTTTTCTCTCCTGCTTGCATATATATATATTACCACAGGTATCCTACCGCATGGATGCCCGATGACCTTCTATCCAGAGTCTTGGGAGCTGTGACATGTGCGGACTGTTGCGGGATGTATCTTGTAGCCGCTTCCTACTTCTTTTAAAATTCTAGGTAGGATTCATGTTGTATATCGGGTTCGTACCCAAGGGATAATTATATACATGTTGATATTTATTCCATTTCAGTTATTGTATTGGCTGTGACCCGATAGCTTATTCGGGTCTACTTTTTATAGTACATCCTGTTGTATTTATTTATTTCATTTTATTCTAGCATTTCATTTATTATAGTTCCTTCCTGCATCTTTCTTTCCTTTATTCGGGGTTTCATGCGATGGGTTGTTGTATATTGCATTTTTTAATTTATTATAACATCTCGCTTATTTTGATATCGGGTAGTTAGTCCTATATTATATAGTACCGACAGTTGATGTTGAGACTGACCATCTGAAACTCCTGATTTAATATAGTATAGGGTTGGCCACCCGTTATTATTTTAGGCGGGTTGTTACATAATGCCGTGTTGGAGAACTGCATGACAATGTAATGCAATTCCATTGATTTATACTTTTGTGAAATTTCATTAATTTCTTTCCCTTTTGTGACATTGAGCTATAGTTGGACTATAGGTATACTTAGGTTTGTTATTTTCTTTGAAAGAATTTCTTATTTTGATTTTTTGTTTGGTATTTATGTTTTTAGCAGGAACAATGGTGACGAGTTTCATGGTTTAAATGTTCATGATATACCAATTGGTTATTTTGATTTTTTGTTTGGCATTTCGTATGTGTGTTTCAAATCAGATTTGTGTACAGATTACAAGTTTTGTATGTTTTGGTCGTACTTCTTATCTTATCTTACACTATCATAAGGATTAAGAGGTTGATCTTTGTGTTTCAGGAGTTTTAGAGTCTAACTAAAAGATGGAAATGATTAAAGCAATCATCTTATAAAAAATATTTTAGATAATCTTGTTGAGTTTTGTTCTCTAGATAATTGGGCTGGTTGAATTTTATTCACAATCACTAAAATTCCAGTTGCTGCTAAGTATAATGAGATATATGAGAGTTTGAGTCTCACCAATTTAAGTGGTCGCAATATAGGACTATTACAATTGTGTGGTGTAAAATAGTATTTTGACTTAATTATACGGGATTTAAAAATTTCCCAATTTTTTAAACTAAAAGGTTCAAAACATGGGTTATTTTAAAAAATATTTATTTGTTGTGAACTTAATATGTCGTATGGTCCTATCAACGATGCCCAATTTTGAAAATTTGCATCGTGCCTTCAGGCACGGGCATACCGTACCATATATATATATATATATATATATATATATATATATATATATATATATATATATATATATTGAGAGAGTGAGAGAGAGAGAGAGAGAGAGAGAGAGAGAGAGAGAGAGAAAGGATCATGTGCACACCAAGTTTGCACACGTGCTGGAACACATCTATTTTTTAAAATATCAAAAAATATAGTTTTGAGTTGATTTTTTGTGCGATATTTAAACATTTCAAGGGACCCATATAAAAAAATCAGGTAAAAAAAACTTTTTTTTGCTATAAAAATCGGTCAAACTTTTACACTTTTTAAGCGCTTTAAAAACTGCGAAAGTTTGACCGATATTTTTAAAATAGAAAAAAATTGGGTTTTTGTTATGTTGGTTCATTGAAATGTTTAAATATCACATAAAAAATTCAATTAAAAGAATTGTTTACTATGCCAAAAAACTGGTGCGCAAAATTGGGTGTGCGCAGGAGCCTCTCTCTCTCTCTCTCTCTCTCATATATATATATATTATTGTGTGCTCATTAACTATTAGTGTTAGATATTTTTATAAATACATGCTCCTCTAGTGCTATCACAGGAGGTTGTACGATGTGGGTGAATCTCTTGGGTAGTGAACGCAGGAAGAATATAATCCCTAGGTCATAGCGTCAACTATTTTATCTTATCATTCTTTTCAGGGTGAGACTTTTTGGGTATGATATGGTCTCACACTCGCGGAACTACGACTGCCTCCACTACGCTTATTCTTTTTACTCAAGTTCGAGAGTGAGTCCGACTTAAGGTAACCGGGTTAGAGTGAGCATACCAAGGATATGATAACATTTTAGAGAAAGCATCTGATGAGTTATTAGTCGGGAATGGATGATTATTATACGTGACATGTGTATGAATGTTGTAGTATACTACTATGTAAATAAAATGAGTACATAATTATATACAAGATTAATACATAAGTGTGAATGTATTTCTTATATAACTAGTGTGAAAGTTATATGATTTAAAAAGTGGTTTCCTATATAACTAGTGTGAAAATTATATGATTTAATATAGTGGAACTGATTAATAAGTTAATGAGTAGATAACTTAATGATGAAAGAAGGAATACTCGAGGTTAGAGTAGTGCGGTAGAAACAGGTGTAATAAGTCTAGTTGGGGGGGGGGGGGGGGTAGTGTAATTAGTGAGGTTAGAAGGCAAGTGTTAGGTGTGCACATTAGATGAGGGGTAAGTTATACCTCAATAGAGTGCGACACTAACTTAAATATGAAAATAGCACATGCATATTTAATTAGTTGCAATTTAACTGCTTGCTAAATATTTTCAAAATATTTTACTTGGGCTCTAACCTTTGTCAAAATCCTTTCCAAAACATTTTAGGTTTCTTTCCATAGGGATGCCCAACTTGAGAAGTCTATCAATGGATGCGTACCTGCAGCTCGTGTGGAAGTTGCAAGACTTTTCTATAAACGCCTCATTAAGTTATTCCTAGTGCAAGGACTTTATTTTAGTATTCTTTTGGTCATGTCGCCTTCAAATTTAGTATTTCAGTCGATTCATTCGACCTTGTGTACCCAGTTTATTATTTCAATTTATTGTTCAATTTTATTGTTGAACCAATAGTTGATTCGGTCTTCTTTATTCATTTTATTTATCTTTGTTGGATTCAGTTATCAGTTTGGGTGGATGGTTTAATTATTATTGCTTTTCGCATGTTATTAATTAATGTAAGATAAAATATGGCATCAGTTTATTTAATTACTAGATGGTTAGTAACTTTAAAAATGCTTTTGACAGTGATGCTAAGAATGAGCCATATGAGACCAATGTTTTATTTTAGTAAAGGGTGGTATTTTAATAGGCGGCATATCACAGATGGTATCAGAGCATCAGGTTCTAGTGTCTATAGGATTTGTGGGGCTTTTTACTTTTCTTCATAGCGTTCTTTGATATATAGCCATATTATAGGATTGTTATATTCCTCTATGCATGAGACTTACGTTATCTTGCTATTAAGTTTAGTTGATGAGATTCATATACGAGTTCGATTGAGCTTCGTACACCGAACAATTTTGGACGACCAACGAGGGTCATTAGAAGGACTGTAGGGGGAGAGGCTCAGTAGAAGCCATGGTTATTGTTCAGGAAGATGGAATTGGGATAATCACTAGGGCGGCGTAGTTTCCCTAAGCACTATCGTAGAAAGCGGTGGTGCAAATTCAGACTCTCCCAGCGTTGTCGGTAATGGTGGGGTCATCAGAATAACTCTTCCTAAGAGCCACCAGTAAGGATTCGGGGAAGATGGGGAGTGTGATGGTTCAATGGAAGGACATAATATAAAGGCAATTGTGTAGGGTGGAGTGCAATGGCACCCATGCTTAAATTTCGAGCAAATTTTTGGCTCATAGGAGCGGTGTTGTAGTGATAGGAGTTAATCACCATAACTATGGAGAGATGCCATGGATAATGAGGAATTTGGGGTTCGGTTTAACCAGAAATCCTCTCGTCAACTGCTTAAACAGAGAGGCAAAGGAGATTTCAATACTTATTTCTTGAGGGTCGTAAAGTGGCCGGTCATAAAGGAAAGTTGACGTGTTTAGCAAACTTTGTACCCGATGAGGTGGATACGAACAGTTAAAAAGGTCCTTAACGTTAATAATGGACTCATGGGTATAATATACAAGCATGGATTAGGAAATACATCTTTAACTACAGGCACCGTTGTCGTCAGTGTCGTACATTTGCAAATTGATATCAATGTTTTCGTGAGAACGGAGCCAAGAGAGTTGGAGAACCTAACTGAAGGGCAAGACTGAATTTAACGGTGCCAGTGAGGCATCACAATAGGGGATACCTAGTAGATGACCCAATTTAATTATTGAGATCAATAAAATTTCTACTAGGGGACGGTGGATTTAGTTAGGGCTATCAAGGCTAGCAACGAATCCCATAGGGCTATCGGAGCCAAAGGGACAACGGGGGTAGCAGTGATGGTCAAGACTATCAGGTCCATGAGTAGGACAACCCCGACATAAGTAGTGGGGCCAGAGAAATGGGAATGACATAGAGAGGTGTCTTATGTGTAAAGAGTAGGAACACATGTGTGGATCTTGTTCTCAACGAATTAATGGACAGGAGTGGGATGTCCAGAAGGGGAGACAGTTATAAGAAGTTTTTGGTTTGGTTGGGATGAGAGTGTTTTGTCCAGGAACCGTTGGAATTTCCATTGTTATTGGCACTTGAAAGTATGAATTTTATCTCGGGGTGATTGGAATTTATTTTATGTGACACGAGTGAGTCACAGTAGTTCGTTAGCACTACATTTGCACGTGAAATGACTTTAGTAGAAATATAATTAATAGTACTTTAGTTGTGTATAATTTAAGTTCAGTAGAGGGGCTCTCCTTAGTTCCATCTGCAGGGGAGCGAGTGTGGACACTGAGAGGAGTTATTTTATGAGGTTAGCTACTTTTGAGAGGTGATATTCGAGGAATGATTTTATCCTGAGTATGGATTATTAAGCGATGGTGGGTGGTTATAACAAGGCGATCATGTTCACTGTTCCAGGGTAGGAGGTATATTTTGTGATGTGTCACCTGAAAGAGGGTCGATCTCGCGGTGATATTATTTTGAAGTAGACTTCAGAGAGTACAATTGTTTGGTTAAATTGGATCCCAGTGCGTAGGGACTGTTACTGATGTTATTCAGGGTATGTCGGGTTTACCGTGGAGTGGATAGAGTTAGCTCATTATTAGCTTAGCACTGAGGACGTAGTGATAGTACAAGTGCAATATTATATGACTTCTTAAGAGACTCGGGTATCAATGATTAGACTTATGAGTACAGGGACAGAGTTTTGGGTGTCCAGGTTATATGCCTTGGGTCTACTAAAATAGATGACCGACAATGCTAGGGGATAGTGTGTAACACGCCATATTTTTAATGATTTTTAATTTAGGATTAATTAAAAGGAGATGGGATTAAGTAAAATTAATTGTGAGAAATTAATTCATAATTAATCCGGATTAAAATAAATATTAATTAGCGGGATAACGATTAGTATTTATTTATGGAAGTTGTATTGAATATTAGTTAGTGAATAAAGTAATATGTAATTTATATTGAATATTACTTAGTGAATAAAGTAATATATGATTATCAAGTAATTATTGTCATGAGTGAAAAATACGACAATTACAGTAATTAAGTTGGGACGCACGTGTGTGTCATGTTAGGACTAAATTTAAAGGAATAAAAAGGATTTTTTTAAGTCATCTGAATGGTCATTTCGAGTGTGCCATTGAGTCCGCAAGGGTCAAGAGAGTCAAAAATGTCTACCCGGGGGTTTAGTTTGGGTTATGGGGCATTTTGAGGCCAAATCGACACCCCGGAGGGGTATTTTAGTCATTTGAAATTTTGGAGTAATTAAACCTACGAAATTGAGAGAAATAAATCTGGTTAAACCTAATGGAAATTAGTTTTAATATTTGTCAAAATAAAGGGGGAAACAGGAGGGAGAAGGAGAAAGCATCCTAGGAGTTCTAAGGCCAAATCTCAGCACCGTACACTAAAAACACCACATTTTCGTAGATCGGGGAGAGAGGATCAATCAACACTCTTCGTCATTAAAGGATCAGACCTACCAAAAGAGGGAAGTGTTTATCTTGCTCTATAATGAAATTATGTTAACCATGTTAGATTAGATTTGAAGAAATATCTTGTGAATTGTGAATTTGGAGTTAAAATTGAATGTTCAGAAAATTGTTGGGTAGCAATTTCATGTAGTTTGAGAAATCACATGTAGAATATATGGAATCTCTCATTTGTGCCTAATAATCACGAAATTATATTTGAGTTTAAGATGGACATTAATGGTGAAAAGATATATTTAGAGTTTTGAGAGTTTAATGTTTTCAATCTAAGCCTTCATGAGAATTGTGAGTTTTAGATGTTACAAATGTGTTAAAAACATCCAATTGCTTGTAGAAAATATTAAAAGACATTGATTTTTAGTTGGGTTAACTTCTATATGAATTGGGTGAACAAGGAAAGAGAAAAAACACAGATTTTGGAGGAAGGGGACGAATCTGGGTAAATGTCGTTCGAACGACCTTGTTCTAATGAGATTACTAATGAGAATTCCAACGAGATTTGAGAAGAAAAGTTCGTTCGAAGATTATTAGAAGTTCGTTCTAACCACTTCGTTCGAACGAGTTACTAAAGAGTTTTTAGAAACATAGTTCATTCGAAGTTCGTCCGAACAAAAATTGAGGTCCTTCTAACGAGATTTTATAAATGAGATAATCCATTCGGACAAGTTCGAAAGTAAGGTAGAATGGCCTACGAAAAGATTTGAGTGATTTTATTCCATTAACAAGGAGAGTGAGACTTGCATTAATTATGAGAAATATATATGAAGAAAGGGAAAATCCTTATGTGAATATAGTTACCTTCAATATAATATGATAGAGGGAATAATCGTGTGCTATCAAGTACGAGAATTATTAGAAAGAAATATACGAGTACTTGGGTGATTTGTATACGTACTGTTTTATAGGTTGTGTTTATACCTACAATCTCATAGGGGGTGTGTATACCTATTGTATGATAAATTATGTGTATGACACACCTAAGCTGCTTGCTATCGGGGGGAGGTTGCACGTTGTGAACAGTCATATCCTGATGAGCCTTAGGGGGATTTTTGACTTCTACCTCATTACATAGAACTTAGGTTGGATTTCCATTAGTGAGAACATTGGTATTAAACGTTCATTTGGGTGCGTAGTTATGTGTGTATCGCAAAGGCGTAGAACTATGTTCGCCTCCAATATGTGTAATTTGATAGAGATGGTTCGTGAGAGATGCCGAACCAACCGTCCTTTATATAGTGTGAGATGTAGCATGCATCGTAGCTGAGTCTAGGGGTGCAGTATTGTGTGTGTGTGTGTGTGTGTGTGTGTGTATATATATATATACACTTGTGATATTATCTATTGTGTGAAATTAGTAGACGAGAAAGATAGTGAAATCGGAATTGAAATAAGTATGTGAACACTTAATCCTAAAATAGAGAAAAGGCATTGTCTATATTAAAGAGAAATGTATATATATAAATTATTATACGTATTACGTGGGAAATACGAGTGAAGGATGTGGGTTTATATTTAGAAGTCTCCTTACTTTAAGCTAGCTAGTATGGGAACAATAACTAAAAGGGTTTAGAGGTACGTTAGGCGCGCACCTTACATGAGAGGTGAGAACCTCAAAAGAGAGCACATAAATCTAACATGTTTATAATTGTTGATACCAAATTTAATCTGCTGATGTGGACCAATAATAAGAAGACACGTGTCAATCTACATGGCACAATAACAACGAGGAAGTTTATTTCCCCCGACCAAGTCATGTCCTCTCCGAGCAACGAGGAGGACACCCCGAGGAACTCTATCATCCCGAGATACTCTAAGCACTCCGAGGAACTCTTGATCAACGAGCAACTAAGGCGGTCCGAATTGCATCTCGGTCGTATCATTAATTACCAGACGGACAACTGTTCAACTATTCATTATATTCTTGACGCACACGCTGCATTAAATGTATTACCCTTTCATATGTATATCATTTAATGTATTGGACCTTTCATGTACAGCCTAAGGGCTATAAATACCTTGTATCATCCTCATTCAAGGGGACCGGAATTTCTTGAGAGAACTTGTAATCAAGAATTCTGCAAACACTCAACAATAACATAACAGTGGACGTAGGCTTTATTCCTAGCCGAACCACTTTAAAAATCTTTGTCTTATTTATTTATCTGTGATTAAATAATTAGAGCGATCTAGTTTTTTACATCAACAGATTGGCGCCGTCTGTGGGAAAACGTGTTACAAGCGTTGTTCTCCACCAAAAGCTAAGTTTTTATTTTCTCTACGTATAATCAATTATACATACATCTTTTGATTGAATCGTGATTTCTATGTTTATATACATAAATTAATTGTCCAATTTTTATCTGCAAAATGTTGCATATTATGATTTTTAAATCATAACTGTTAGATTAATTCTTATTTAGAAATCTGAAAAATAGTAGATTTCATAAATCATAATTCTTTGCTTGATTCTCAAGTTTTAATTTTATATCATGGAATAAATATTTTAAATGATTACATATGCCAATATACGCGACGATGATAAGATTTGATCATTTTCATTGTTGATTTTGAAATAAATTTTGTAAGATATTTGATGTCTATTCAAATTCCCATCATATTTTTAATAAAAGAATGGGAAAAGGTTAAAGACAATGAAAAGTCTTTTCATGGAAATCATGACCCATATATATTCTCTCTCTCTTCAAGTTTGAGTCTCTTTGCATTCACTTTTATGAATTATATACTTAATATTGGTTCATCTTCCATCTATGTCAATAAAATCAAATTGATTGATTTTTGATATAAATTTGGTAATAATTTCGATCATTCACCATATTTTTATCTCTCCAAATTGGGAATAGGAAGGGGTCAATATAAAAAATAATTTTCTCTCACCTGAAAAATCATTACTCACCTCTTGTAAAAGAGGATCAGTAAAATAATCATGACCATATCAAGACTGGGAACAAATTTGATATTTTGGCCCCTCGTTCATCACATCACAAGGTTTCTTTGACGAAATCACACAATCTAGTGGGTTATATATTTATTCATGTAATTAACATTCTTAAGGCTTAAATTTTACATTGAATGTTATTTTTTGATCTCAAGATTCGAGATATTCTGGTCATCAAAAACTTTACGTCTTATTTATGATGCATATTTAATAATAATTTGTCCATCTCACACACATTTGGCATAAAACATATTATTTCATATTTTGAAATTTTTATGTTGATACATATCATATATTGATTGGATGAGTAAATTATTCTCATGACTAATCAATTCAGCCTACACATATGGTAGAGCAAATTATTAATTTTTACAGGCACAAGATTCAATGCCGACGAATGCTGAAGCACAAATTATTCTATATCCGTTCGGATTCATATTTTATATTTATCTCAGCATGCAGCTCGAAAAAATTTCTTCTCTCTATATATATTCGGCTCCGAGGAAAAGCTACAACAGTTATTATATTTCACCACCAACGGATAGTTGGTCGGGGTAATTCTTATTTATATGCAGGCCCAACAAAGTTCTCGGCCATATTCTTATGTTCTGAAAAATATTATCATAGCTCGGCAGTATGAAATTTCACCTCAGCGAGGAACTATTGATTTTATTATTGCTATGATATCTGTTCAAGCACAAATCATTCTCAACATCCATTCGGATGCATATTATATATTCATCTCATCATGGAGCTCAACGAGATACTTATTCAGTTCTGGAGGAGAACTATAACAGTTATTATATTTCACCCCCAACGGATAGTTGGTCGGGGTAATTCTTATTTATATGCAGGCCCAGCAAAGTTCTCGGCCATATTCTTATGTTCTAGAAAATATTATTCTTATTCGGCATTCTGCAAATATGCCTCGACAAGATACTTATTCAGCTTTAAGGAGAATTACAACATTCGTTCGGATAATTCTTATTTATATTCAGGCCTGGCAACGTTCTCGGCCATACTCTTATGTTCTGAAAGATCTTATTCTTGTTCGGCATTATGTGATTCTACCTCGACTGATCGGCGAGGCACTTTATTATTTTTAATTATTCTTTATATCTATTTGGATGCATATTCTATTCTCATTTCAGCATGGAGCTCGACAAATATTTATAATCATATATTCAGCTCCAAGGATGTCTCCAGCATTTATTATATCTTATTCAGCTCCAAGAATGTCTCCAGCATTTATTATATCTTATTCCCAACAATCTGTTGGTCATCGCCGAGGAGGTATCCTGCAATTATTATATCTTATTCCCAACAATCTGTTGGTCATCGCCGAGGAGGTATCCTGCATTATTATTATTTCTTATTCCCAACAATCTGTTGGTCATCGCCGAGGAGGTATCCTGCATTTATATTATCTTATTCCCAACAAATCTGTTGGTCAGCGCTGAGGAGGTCTCTAGCATTTATATTACCTTATTCCCAACAAATCTGTTGGTCAGCGCCGAGGAGGTCTCCAACATTTATATTATCTTATTCCCAACAATTTGTTGGTCAGCTCCGAGGAAGTCTTCATCATTTATTATCAATTACCACCAAGTCCGATTGGTAGATAAAATCCAACTCCGGTTGGTAGACAAAATCCAACTCCGGTTGGTAGATAAAATCCAACTCCGGTTGGTATTGGTCGATAAATCTCATTCAAAGTTCACATTCCATAGTTGGGGGCTTCTATTACAGATATATTTGTTCATTTGGTGGCACATTCTTATATCATCATGCAGTCGAGCATCAAATTCAACCCCGACTAATCACTTTCTCAGGAGGAATATTGAAGTTCAGGAGGTATATTGAAGTTCAGGAGGAATATTGAAGTTCAGGAGGTATATCGAAATTCAAGAGGTGTATTCAGAAGTATCAGGACATGATGAAAGAAAGCGAAAAGTATTCCACCGAGGAACTCTGTCAGACCAAAAATTAGAAGACAAGTTGCCTATATGGAGGCTATATGTAGATGGATCATCTTCCACTACAGGCTGTGGGGCAGGGATCGTTTTGAACAGCCCAGATGAGGTCGACAGGGAATACGCCCTACGTTTCTAATTGAAAGCTTCTAATAATGAGGTTGAGTATGAGGCCATGATTGCAGGTCTTAATTTGTCAAATACTATGGAGGCACAGCAGGTTATTGTCTTCAGTAATTCTCAATTGATCGTAAACCAAATGTTGGGAAAATAATGAGCCAAAGGAGAATTGATGATCAAGTATCAAGCAAAGGTGATGGAGTTGGTATCATAGTTTGTTGCTGTTCAAACTGGTAAGAATATCAAGAATGGAGAATGTGAGAGCATATGCCTTGGCCCGATTAGCATCAGCTACTCGTACCGAGCTGCGAAGAACGATACCAATTGAAGCATTAGAAAGTCGGAGCATAGATGAAGACCTGACGATGAATATTATTACCCTTGATTTAGGAACATCTTGAATGGATCCTATCAGAGCATATATTAAGGAGGAACAATTACCGGAGGATAAGCTCGCTGCCAAGAAATGGAAGTTTAAAGCTTCTCGGTATGTACTAATTAATGGTATTCGGAGGATAAGTTCGCCGCCAAGAAATGGAAGTTTAAAGCTGCTCGGTATAATGGTATTCGGAAGATAAGCTCGCTGCCAAGAAATGGATGTTTAAAGCTGCTCGACGAGGAATTATGGCAGGTTTGCAAAGATGTGTACATCCCTCCGAGGTGAATTGATTAAAGAGATCCATGAAGGGTCCTGTGGAGCCCATGTAGCAGGTCGGACACTTTTGCAAAAGGTGATGATGCAGGGATACTATTGGCCGACGATGAGAGCTGATTGTATAGCTTATGCCAAGAAATGTGACAAGTACCAACGCTTTTCCTCCATCCGAAGAACTTCACAAACATTGTTGACACCCATCATTTATCCTTGGCCATTTTCCATGTGGGGATTGATTTGGTTGGACCATTGGCGACGACTCGAGGAAGATTCAAATACCTCGTCATCGCAGTAGATTATTTTACTTAGTGGATAGAAGCTGAGCCACTTATTGACATGACATACGAGAAGGAAGGTGTACCAATTTGTTTGGAAGAACATCATCTGCCGATATGGTCTCCCTCATGCCTTCATCACAGACCATGGAACACAATTTAAAAACGAGGAGTTTGCTGCCTATTATCATCAGTCAAACATTTTGAAGGTTCATTCAGCGCCAGGATATCCTCAGAGCTAATGGACCAAAAGTGCTCTAAGGAGCCAAAATTGCTCTAAGGAGCCAAAAAGTGCTCTAAGGAGCCAAAAGTGCTCTAAGGAGCCAAAAAGTGCTATAAGTAGCCAAAAGTGCTCTAAGGAGCCAAAAAGTGCTATAAGTAGCCAAAAGTGCTCTAAGGAGCCAAAAAGTGGTGCTCTAAGGAGCCAAAAAGTGCTATAAGTAGCCAAAAGTGCTCTAAGGAGCCAAAAAGTGCTATAAGTAGCCAAAAGTGCTCTAAGGAGCCAACCTCCTTTGGTTAGGAGGACAGCTCTAAGGAGCCAAAAGCTCTAAGGAGCCAAAAAATATTCCTTTGGTTAGGAGGTGTACACCAGCATGATCAATTACGATTGGTAAGATAAAAATATATTCTCACATTACAACTTATGTTGGTCGGGAGGTAATATTATTACAAAAAGTTCTTTGAAGAACAAAATATTCCAAAATACACCAAGTATAGTTGGTCGGGGATAAAAACCCACTAACTGTAGTTGGTCGACGAGGATAAATTATTGACCTTAGTTGGTCGGGCACTTTTTATGAAAATATTTGAAATTGAACCAAGTATGGCTGGTCGGGGATAAAAACCCATCAACTGTAGTTGGTCGACAAGCATAATTTAACAACCTTGGTTGGTTGGAAAAATTTTAACATTTTTATACTCATTACTTTATTATTAAGTGATCGAGCAACGTTACTAATACTTGTAACTTCTTTATTACTAAGTTGGTCGATGAACAACACAATATTGTTATACATATGTAAAGTATTTTACAAGACAATAGCAATTAAGATTGCGAATAGAAATGAAAGTCTTTCGTTAAATTCAAAAAACAAAATACATTGAGAATGAAAATGTATACTAACTATTACATTGAGATTCCTATTCTACTGGTTTCTTTTCCTTCTACTTTTGAAACAGGTTCCTCGCCAGCAGGAGGATCATCTAAAATATAAGGGGAGTTTATGAAGTTAAGATCTTTCAACATTCTGATATTCATCACAGATGATCTATCCAAGAAGCATTAGCTCATTCCCGAGAAGCACTTGCTCGTCCTTGAGAATCACTTGTTCGTCCCCGAGAAACTCCTGCTCGTCCCCGAGCAGAGGTAGAAATCAAAGTCAACATCAACAGTATTGAGATCTTTGCTACTACTATCCCAACCAATATTGAAGAAGAAGTTATATGAAAATGTTTCGAAGTCCACCACTAGCTCATAGGAGGCAGTAGGTCGGCTGGCAAACCAATCAACATACTTGAAGATTATGACAAGCTACAAGCGGCAGATAATGCACTTTATGTTGAACAAATCAAGAAGGTAGATCAAGAATTTCACGAGCACCGAGCAACATTGCAGAATAAATACTCCATCCTTTCAAGTAACCCATCAAGCATGAAGCATTGGGGGCTTCTGTTGATACCAAATTTAATCTGCTGATGTGGACCAATAATAAGAAGACACGTGTCAATCTACATGGCACAATAACAACGAGGATGTTTATTTCCCCCGACCAAGTCATGTCCTCTCCGAGCAACGAGGAGGACACCCCGAGGAACTCTATCATCCCGAGATACTCTAAGCACTCCGAGGAACTCTTGATCAACGAGCAACTAAGGCGGTCCGAACTGCATCTCGGCCGTATCATTAATTACCAGACGGACAACTGTTCAACTATTCATTATATTCTTGACGCACACGCTGCATTAAATGTATTACCCTTTCATATGTATATCATTTAATGTATTGGACCTTTCATGTACAGCCTAAGGGCTATAAATACCTTGTATCATCCTCATTCAAGGGGACCGGAATTTCTTGAGAGAACTTGTAATCAAGAATTCTGCAAACACTCAGCAATAACATAACAGTGGACGTAGGCTTTATTCCTAGCCGAACCACTTTAAAAATCTTTGTCTTATTTATTTATCTGTGATTAAATAATTAGAGCGATCTAGTTTTTTACATCAACAATAATAATTGCTCATTTTGGCATTTATTCACTTGTTATTTTTAAAATATTTTACGCTCGGGCTCTGACTCATTGTTTGCTAATTCTCTTTTCCCGTGCCTTCTATTTACGTGTCCAGCAACAGGGATTTCAGGTATAGGCTATTTAATGGTTTAACGTGCAGCAGCTATGTTGGGAGTTGCGGGCCTTATCATAAACACTTCTTTTTTTTTTATTCAGACTACTGTTGACATCCTTTCAGTTAGGGCATGTCGCCTAATTCTAGTCACTTCATTTACTCAAAGACATTGTATTTCCTTATTTTTGTTTTAGTTGGATTCAGTTTCATTATCGTTTATTTGTATTTGTGACATTTAAACTGGAATGTTCATTCCAGTCTTATTTCATGCAATCTGATGACATCTATTTATCATTCATTATTTTGGGAATGGATTGTGTGACTAACTATTTATACTGTTGAAAAAGGAAATTTATTAAACTAATCTTGAAAAGTTTTGACACTAGCGTAATTAACTATTAGGTGATTAATAAAAAGAAATTTTTTTCTACAGTGATGCTGAGAGTAAACCAACTGGATATTCTGATTAATTTGATATAGGACTGATCACTCGGTATTTAATTGAGTGGGGTGTCATAGGTGGTATGAGAGCATCTGGTCCTAGAGTCTTTAGGATTTGGGGACTTTTTATGCTTTTAGCATAACGTTATTTGATATTGATCTGTTTTATTAGGACTGTTGTATTCTTATTTGTGCATTTACGTCTTTAATTATTTTATGATATATTAAATAGAGTAGTAATGGAAATGTTCTCACTCATTTCGGATGCCTCCCTGACATGCACGACAAGCCATTAGAGAGGCTTAGCCAAAGCCTCAACTCGCTCCTGCTCAGGGGTCCATGAATGTTGTAGAGCCTGCTGCCATCGTTTCCCAGGCTGTTAATGCGACATTAGCTGTTGTTCAGTAGGCACCGCCTCAGGCACGAGTTATGCCACCAGCATCGGTACAGGTGTTCCCTTCTACTTGGGAGCATGTCAGAGATGCCTTTCAAAAGGCACATCCTTCGGAGTTTCAGGGGGGTTCATATATAGTCACTGCTAGCCAATAAAAGAAGCACATCCAGAGGCACCTGAGGATGTTTGGATGCATAGAGGTAGAGAGACGGTTACTATCTACCTTTAAGCTAGTCCGGGTAGCATTATAGTGTTGGGAGTCCACTATCATAGCCGAGGAGATATACAACATGACTATTCAGGACTTATGGGTGCGGTTCGATCGCAAATATTTTCATTCTGTCGTTCAGACTGAGATGAGGTGGAAACTACTAGAACTCACCCAGGAGGGAAGGATGGTGGCAGAGTACTAGGAAGAATTTACTAGGCTGACTAATCTCGAACTGTATTAACACAATACACACAAAATGGAGGCGAAGCATAGTTCCAAGTCACTAAGAAGTCAGCACATACCCCTCACGTCTCCTAGGACCGTCTGACTATCATTCTCATATAGCATGTACCAAGGAATCCTATGTTCTAGGGTACAAGTCAATATCCCCCATAAAGTTACCATCGAAATAAGACTGTCCTGACGCGGCAACCTCCGTGATAGAAAGTAGCACAAGCATGATTAATAAAAAATATAGTATTTAATATATGTACACAGTCACACGGCCATATATAGATACACATTTTCTAATTAGGTTCCCTAACGACCCATATTTATTATTAACCATACTAAGTATAATTTTTACCCCAATATCTCGCATAAAGGATTCATCTATTTTATTCTCAATTATAATCATTTCATACTTACTTCTCATCCCTCGAAGTATCCTCTCTTACTAAAGGTAATTTCAGTAGGTACACCCTCTTTACTGTTCTGGTCTAAGTCTTTCCCGAGTTTCTAAATTCCATAGTGAATGTACGCAAAATTTCTAATATGTGACGAAACCCCCCGTTAACCCAGGATTTCATCCTATATAAAATTTCACTCAACGGACTCCACTTAGACCCTACTAGTCCTCTTCATGACCTATTATATTCTAAAAATGATATGCAAGGGTTCCTACGTATTTTATCCAGATTAAACAAAAAGGGGAAAATATCCAGTTTTCTAGGAAGGGTCGATCGATCGAGGAAAGGGGTCAATCGATCGATATTCTTGGCTAGATCGATCGATCAAGCATGTATTAGCCCAGAAACTGTTAATTCGACCTACGGGTTTCATCCAAGGATTTTCTCCAAAACACCATTAATGATCCTCAAACTCCCAAACAAGTTAACTACTTATTACATATACCTATATACGTGATTTCTTACGTGAAGCATGTACAAATTCATCAAAGGTGTTGAATTAAAGAGATAATTTATCCTAATTATCAAGAACCCTAACTTCACAATAAATTTTCAATCTTCTATTCTTTTTCCATATTTCTCACTTCTAAACCAATAAAAATTCATGGGTAATCCTCTACATATGCTGAGATTTCCAAAATATATTTATTTCCTCTAAAACATGAGATTTGCATTCTCTAAATCATCAAATTCTTCCACAAAACATATATTTTTCAATCCTATTCTAACAAGGGTCAAACATTAAATAGAAAAGAAGCAAGATAGATACTTTCCTGGGATTCGAATGTCTAATTTGTTGGTGATGAGGATATGGCTGCATTCCGCGTCTTACGATCTATGTGGTGGTGGTGGTGGTGGCGGTGCAATCGAGTGAGTTCTTGGCCTTTGATTTCTTTAAAGCTTTCTACCTTTCTTCTCTAATGGTTGTTCTATGTTTCTGTGGTTGTTAACCCTAAAAGCTCATCTCTAATAGCTAATATAACTTTGTAGGAGGGTACTTTAGATTATATATGGAGGCGTAACCCCTATTGAGTATGGTAATGACAAGTTAGTTGGCCAAAGCTTTGGATTAATGACAGAACATATAAACGTGAACCCAATGAAGATAGACTCAGCTTAGGCTCACAAAGTCTCTCGTGTATAACTCAGCGAATAATAATGAACTTTAGAAGTGGCTTAGCTAGAGGGAGAGAGAAGTAAGCATCCTAGATACACCGTGGTAGGCAGGTAGAAACACACCAAACACCCTCTAGAATCTCTGTCAAGTATTAAAAGCTTTATAATAAATGACAATGGTGAGTGAGTAAACTCTCTGGTTTTGCAATAACTTCTTAACTCTCCAAAAGTCTCTCCAAAAGTCTCCCTTTCCTCAAAGGTGGTTGGGGTCCTTAAATAGCCCTCCACACCACCCCTGAGGCAACTCAGTCATTAAGACATCCCTCATACTTTATGTCACAACATTAAATGCCTGATGCACTAGTTGTCTCCATGTCATAAACATTAAATGCCAAGACATGCCTTTTGCCTAACTACTGTGTGTCAGGGGGCTGTTGTCGTAGAGGTGGCTCACCAACTGCCTGACAACCCCAAATACCACTGTGGTTTACTCAAGTGCTGGCCTGACATTGTTTAACTGGCTAGTGACATCACCTACAGTAGATGTGACATTAAGTAGAGGGCTACTTGGTTCATAACTCAACGCCCGATGGAACTCCAAGCTGCTCCGCTTGAGGTTCCACGATCAGGGTCCTTCGGTGTTTTACCAGGTGTATCTAGTATGGTCAGGACAAGCCCCAACGGTGCCTTACTTCTCAAACCTCCAAACCAGGTCCCTCTAAAGTTCCCACGGTGAGGTCATTCGATAGAGCATGAAAGCTCTCCCAGGCCCTGCCAAGCCTGGTCTCTCGCAAGTACCGTTTGACCTCATTCAAACTCTTTTGTTATTATCGTTACGTCATTACAACCGTTAAAGCTTACAGTCATCAATAATGAAAATACAATATGACTAATACAACAAGCTAAAATATGAGCTGCTACGCCGAGCTGCCTTGCTGAGTTACCACGCTTGAGCTACCTCGATTGCATAATCTCAAACACTATTGCTAACTGGGGATTTGTCCCTAATGTCAAGACTACCTTCAAGCCCCCTCTACATTTTCCACCTCGTGGAGGGATTTGTTGGAATAAGAAATGTCTACACGAAATGTCTCAAACCGATGGACTTCTTCTTCTTCTTTTTTTTCTTTGTGTGAAAATATTCAAGCCTTTTTCCTTTATGCAGAACCATTGGGACATCTTCTTCGTTGGGTCTTTAAGGGATAAGTCTGACAAGATATTTTGTTGGCGCCAAAACTGAAGCTTGTATAGGAAGGCAACGATTAGTGTTCCCCAGGCATCACTTCATTAATGAGGTGGCGCAGTCCTCTCAACTATCAAAGCACTTCCCAAGGTGCCACGTGTTCATGTGAAATAATTATAGGCGGCCATGCATGTGCGAGGGTTGGGAAATCTAAACGCTAAAACTCGAGATTTTCAAACAGCCATATTCAAAATACTTTGAACCTTCTCCTTTGTTTTTTTCTTACTCTGTTATTATCTTCTTCCGACTGGCGTTTCTTTTTTTAGAAAGAGAGAGAGACTCCATTATTGCAAGAGCTTTTATTCTTCACCTTCTGTACCACCGCTTGTAATCGTGTTTCTCCATTCTTGCTCTCAATCCCTTTTTTCTCGAAGCTTTCTCTATTACGATTTTATTATTTGCCATGGCGTCTTCAAGCAACCCCTCCGTGTCTGCCACCAGTGTTCCGTCTGCCACCACCACTGCTGCCTCCGCCCTGGATGCTGCTCGCCAGGAACAGCTGAGGTTTTACCATCGCTCACCCATTTTTGGGGAGGGTGATGGCTTTGTTGTTGCCTGTAAGGATGTCTATTTTTCTTCCAAGTTTGACGCCCTACTGTTGGGTGATGAGGACGAAGAATTGTCTAAGTGGGGATTTCTGCCCCCAGAAGGAACTCTCAGATTTGGCTTGGAGCGAGGGGACTTTCCATGGTCCCATATTGATTTCGAAGCACCCGGGGGATCCCCCGCGCACTTTGCTGCCTGGAACTCTCACATGTAGAGTTCCTATGCTGATGTCCTTACTAAGATCGGGCTGCAACGGGCTAGATGGTTTGGTGAGTTTACTCTATCAAAGAACAACGCTGTCCTTCCTGTCCTGGTCTCTCGATGGAACGTGGATACTCATACATTCATCGCTGCGTGGGGTGAGTTTACTAAACCTCTGGAAGACGTGTGCGAGCTCCTGGGCCTCGATGCAACAGGCCATGAGCCTTACACCGATGAGGCTCTTGATGCTCAAGAGACTGCAGATCGTTTAGAGTTGGATCGCATATGCCGAAGTTGCATCGGTTCTTCCAACAAAGCTACTTTTTCTCCCTTGATCAATTATTTCTTCAAGAGTGCTGGTGAAGGCAGTTCCTCATCAACTGCCCCTGGTCAAGGTACACCGTTGGAGCTTCCTGCCTACATTTTTGTGATTCTTTCCCGTTTCCTTTTGACGGGCAAGCCCAATGACCAGCCCCGAAGGGACCTTATCAACTTGTCCCTTCGCTTAGCTCGAGGCATAAAGCTTCCCCTGGCTGCAATTGCCTTGGGATCCCTGTACACCTGGTTGGGTAGGGCTTTATTTGACATGGAACGCTCTATTGGCCGTTATAACTTCGCCAATTTTGCCAACAGCGTTCTTCTGACCAGCTTTCTCTACTTCCGCTTTCCTGCCGTAGCGGCCAAGACCAACAGTCCTCCTTCGGGTGAAACAATTTTGCCTCCTCGATCTTTCATTTATCATAAGAGACAAAGCCGAAAGGAGTTGATTTCTGTGATTGACCGTTTCGAGAATTTCGTTATGAGGCCCTATCAGGAAGAGGCCTTTTTCACACTTATGAATTTTTTCATCATGATGCCAGAGTGATACAAGACCCTTCTCCCGACATTGAGGATCCCTCGCTTGCCGTGGTTCTTCTGCTTTCTCCTGGATATCTGCCCTCCTACACCGAGTGGGGATATATGAGCGAGCATTATAATCCCAACTGATGCAGCCATCAGTTTGGGTTTGACCAGGGGGTGCCACGTCCAGTGTTTCAATCATCAAACCCCAAGGTCTCCTTTGGCGAGGCATGCTCCTTGTTTTCTTAAACTACTGCATGGGGGATATGTTCAACAATGGCTGGGCATGTCACCATTCCCAGTATTACTAGACATGGGGATGTGACCCCTTTGTTTGCCACCAAGTATTGGCCGAAACAACTAGCTGAAATTGCTCAGTTCATTGAGGGAGAACCGGTGTATCCTCCCGTTTCTTCATTTTCTGCCCTAGAGTTGGGGCTAAAAGGCAACTCTGTACTTGGGATAGAATTCCCCCTAAGTTCAACCCACAAAGCACCTCCTACTGAGATTCCCCCACTTTGCCCCATGGTCCCAGTTGCAATGCCAAGACCGAGGACTCCTGCTGCTCCAAAGAAGGTTGCCCCCTCTACTGCAGCTACTACCCACGAGGGGGCTTCTCCACCACCTGCCAAGAAGGAAAAAACAGCCAAGAGTGGGTCATCAAAATCGAAGTCCCAGAAGCCCCAAGCTCCCGTGGCGGCTCTTCCCATAGCCTCCGTTCCACCTCCCATGCCTGCTGAGATGGCTGAGCGTGTAAGGAGGGAGGCCCAAGCAGAACTAGACCGAATAAATGCTGAGTATCAACGGCATGCAGTCGTTGTCCCTTCTTTTGTTACTTTCCCCACGGTGGTGGTTGATCCTTCAGAGCCAACAGCTAGGAGGAGGAAGAGCTCCAGGGTTCCTCATGGGGTCAGTACTGGCGCCGCGGGATCAAGGAAGAAGACTCTGGGCACCAAGTCCCAGAAGAAACGGACTCCTGAGGTGAATTCCACTCCTGCCCCTTCTGTTGCTTCTACTCCTCCCTCTTCGCCCGTGGTCGTGTCTTCTCGTTCTCCTTCTGATTCGGAGGTATGTATGACTGATTTAGTTATTATCTCCTTTTGCTTAAGGCCGACTGTCTTTACTTATGTGTATATTTATCCTTCCCCCTTTTTTGACAACTGTGGTGTAGGGAGTTGAAATAGAAAGTCCAGACCCCTCCAGTCCTCCCGTGAGCCCTTTTGTGGAGGGACGCTTCGGTGCATCTCATACTGATGTGACTCCTCCCCGTTCCCCCATGACAGGGCTTACGTATTCTCGTCGTGCAGTCAGTCAACGTGCGAGGGAAGTCGTTGTGGGAGGTGAAGTCGTTGATCCTGCGAGTGATTCCTCGCCTGAAGTGGTAACCCCGCCCGAAGTGACACAATCCGAGATAACACCCTCGGTCCCTTCTGATTTACAGGCCTCACCTGAGGCTCCTCTGCCCATTGTTCCTGTTGAGGAGAGTGGGCCCGAGGTATGGTTTCCTCTTTAATTTATTTGTTGTTGTCTTTTTTGGTCCCATTCTTTTCTTATTTGGCTTGCTGAATTATGAGATGTTTTTGGGTACCCCGTGTTGAAGTATCCTCGTTGTTGGCAAGCGTTCTTCTTCCAACGACGCTGATGAGACCCCTGACTGCCATTCCTCTTTTTAGTATCATAACCGAGGTAAGTAACACGTAGGGGTATTTCTCCATATTTTCTGTGCCCATTCTTCTTTTCTAACACTTGGCTTTGTGCACAGTTTTCTCCTGATCTTGCACCAACTCCTGCAGTGAGGGCCCAGGTTGGTGTGTTTACACCCCATCCTGATCTGGATTTGTTTGGGAGTTCAGTGTCTTCGCCTGATGAACCCAGTATGCTGGCCCTGGTGCCGTATACAGGTGATAGAGTTTTGCGAAGCGTGGGAGCCTTTGCGTCCAGGGACCCCGTTATGGCTTCTGGGGTAACAATCTCGCCACCAACGGTTCCAGTCCCTGCGGCTACCCCATATGCTCCCGTTGTGACTGAGGTATTTTGTTAACTTTTGTTAAGATTTTCCATAGTCTCTATCCTGTAATTTTTTCATAAAATTTTCTCAAACTTCACCTTATAACGATGACTTAACAATGAAAACACTTGTTAAGTTTTTTCGTAAACTCCACCTTATAATGGTGACTTAACAACGAAAACGCTTGTTAAGATTTTCCATAAACTCCACCTTATAACGGTGACTTAACAACGAAAACACTTGTTAAGTTTTTTTTCATAAACTCCACCTTATAACGGTGACTAAACAACGAAAACGCTTGTTAAGTTTTTTCCATAAACTCCACCTTATAACGGTGACGTAACAACGAAAACACTTGTTAAGTTTTTTCCATAAACTCCACCTTATAACGGTGACTTAACAACGAAAACACTTGTTAAGTTTTTTTTTCCATAAACTCCACCTTATAACGATGACTTAACAACGAAAACGCTTGTCAAGTTTTTTCCCATAAACTCCACCTTATAACGGTGACTTAATAACGTAAACGCTTGTTAAGATTTTCCATAATTTCATCGTTTGCGCTATTTTTTTCAGGTTGCTCGGGAAAATTCGCCCCCAGTTCTCTCGCCTGTAGGCTCGCCCTTCCGAGAACCTGATGTTTCGGAAAATTCTATTCATGATGATCAAGGTTCTACGACTGGTGCTGCAGCCGAGAGCAAGTCTGGGTGCGAACTGCCTCTTCCTAACTTAGCTCCTCACGCGTTCTGCCTAATGGTGCTTCGGCAGTCTCCTCAAATGCCTGTCAACCATCGCTTGGTGATCGAACAACTGGTGAATCGCCACCCAGAGACCTTCACACCATATTGCCTGCGCTCCAATATTCACGTGATGAGTCACAGACTTCAAGGCATGGCGATCGTTGTTGCTGAAATTGCCAGTACCCCTACTGCATGTGTTACCAGATACCTTCTCAACCAATTTCTGGGTTTTCTGAAGGAGTTGGGGCGTGATGGTTTCCGTTTTGACTGTCTTATAACGTATCTGAAGACTTTGAAGAACCAACAACTGATTGGCCAGAGGGAAGTGTTACGAAGGCACCAGGAGGACCAGCATGCTGAGGAAGCTAGGTTGGTCGCATTAGCGCCCCTTTTGGAAGCAGTGGATCAAGAGGTAAAGTATGCCGAGGAAGCTTTGTGCCTGGTCAAATTGAAGCACGAGAGACTCCTGATCGAACGTACACAAGTGCAAACAAGGCTGGAGGTTTCCATTAGCGCCTAACGGTCTTTCACGGCAGCTTCTTCGGGCCTTTCTGGAGATTTTTTCTCTTCCTCAGATTTATCGTTTCTTTTAGACTAGTTACTTCTTGTATACAGATCCTTTACTGCTTTTATCTATGTAATTCTTGGGTGATAGTTCCCAACACAAATTTTGTAATGCTATATTGTTTATGAATGGAGAATATATACTTTTCAATCCCTTCGCGTGTTGTGACTGTTGTTGTATGCTATAAAGTTTTGTATTTCTGCAATTCGTCCATTATGATAAAAAAATGTCACCCGAAACTTGTATATTTATAACAATAGCTAGTCATAACATCAGTTCACACTTGGTTGTTTACACATGATAAATCTTCAGCCACTTATTGTTAATCTTAAATGGCTTGTCTTCCTCTAACTTTGAAATTAAACAATAACCTGAGTCATGAGCTTCCTTCACAACGAAAGGTCCCTCCCAGTTGGCTGCGAACTTTGGTAGAGGAAGTCCCCTGATGTGTTTCACTTCCGCTTTCAATACGAGGTCTCCCTCCACGAACTTCCTTGGTCTCACCAAGTTGTCATATGCCCTGGAGAGTTGTTTCGTATATATTTGAAAGTGTTGCATCGAGTTATCTCTGTGTTCATCCAACGCTTCCAGCTGTACATATCTACTATGAGGGAGCATGCTACTTCTCAAGGCATAATGAGCAGAGGGAACTTCCAATTCTACTGGAAGGATTGCCTCAACCCCATAAACAAGAGAGAACGGAGTGTATCCTGTGGGTTTTCGCTTGGTTGTTCGATAGGCCCACAAGACAGCTGGTATCTTGTCATCCCACGCCCCTGGAAAGTCTTCCATCATTTTGGCCAAAATATTAATCAAGGTTTTGTTAGTTGCTTCGGCCTGACCATTTCCCTTTGGGTATGCCACCGTTGAAGTGTGATGAACAATGGAGTACTTGTCCGTGAGCATTGTTACTTCAGAATTGACGAAGGGGGTCCCATTATCCGAGAGAATTACTTTTGGGATCCCAAAACGGCAAATGATGTATTCTCTGATGAAGTTGCTCACCACCCCAGTCGTTGCCCGTTTGAGTGGTATTGCCTCGGCCCATTTTGTGAAACATTCTGTTGCTACTAGTATCCATATATTGCCTCTCGAAAAGGGGTGTATTGCCCCCACTAGGTCGAACGCCCAAGTATGAAATGGATAGGGCGTTGATAGAGAGTGTAAGTCTGCCGATGGGGCATGGATCATATTCCCATGAAGTTGGCAAGCTTTGCATTTTCGAACAAACTCTGCAGAGTCTTTCTCCATTGTTGGCCAATAATACCCCAATGTCATCAACTGATCATATAGCTTGGCACCTCCTATATGTGCTGGATCGTGCGCTTATTTGAGGACCTCCACTGCTTCTTCCCTCGTGACACATCGCAAGGGCCTGTTAAAGTACCCCTTTCGATAAAGCTGCCCCTCCTGGACGTAGAACCTTGGAGCCCTTCGCCTCAGGCCCATTGCATCTATTTTCTCCGTTGGGACAACCCCCTCCTGAATGAAGTCGATGTAGGGCTGCCTCCAGTCCATTTGAGCATCAATAAAATGGCACTCAGCTGCTTCGAAGAATAGCTGGCACTTATTGGATTTCCGTTGTAGCTCTTCCGCATCTTGCTTCATTCTAGGACAGAAATACCCCACCCTTTGAATTCTCCTATATAGCGGTATCTCAGTCATTTCGCAGTGTTCTTTATGCATTTTCCTCGATATTTTCTCGGCCTCTTCTGGGCTGACGTATCTTGACAGCCATCCTCCTGTATTTCTAAAATAGAGATTCCCCTGGCATGTAAAATATTGGGCCAACTCTCTTAGCCCCATCGCCCCCTCACCAGAATCTAGTTGCTTCTTAATATCCTTTCTCCAGCCCACTTCTTCCTCCATTGGTAGTATTGACTGTACTACCGAGGGGGTTGTTCTTCATTGGATCACAACTGTAGTCTCATTGGTTTTCATTATCATCTTCTGGGCAATAGTGGCATAGGCGTCTGGATGGCGGTTCATCGTTCTGGGATGCCTCCCGATCTTGGTTCGATGGAACTGGTTGAGGAGCCTTTGAATGATTGTTCAATAGGGCGCCAGGCTCATGTGTTTCAACGCATATTCTCCGTTTACCTGATGAATTACTAAGTTTGAGTCAACCTTAATGCAGAGTGAATGAATTCCCCTCCGAAGAGCCTCTAGAAGCCCTAGTACTAACGCCTCGTATTCTGCCTCGTTATTAGAGCAAGGGAAATCTAGTTTGTAGGAAAGGCAAATCTCTTCCATCCCTTTTGAAAGAACAACCCCTGCTCCTCCCTTCTTTTCTGCCGAAGATCCATCGAACTGCATCGTCCATTCCTCCTCAGTTGTATCCAGGTAATTGGCCTGCAAATCATCTCCTGGAATGTCTTCCCTAGGTGGCTCGAAGGTTCCTGAAGGGAAGATGGCCAATAGGTCGGCATACGCCTGGCTTTTGATTGTGCGAGGGAACACACATTTTAAGTCATATTCAGAGAGAATAAGGAACCATCTAGCTGCCCTGCCAATCAATATAGTCTTTGCGAGTAAATACCTAATTGGGTCGCATCTAGTTACAATATGAATGGTAAAAGACAACATATAATGCCTAAGTTTTTGTGCCACAAAGACCAAGGCTAAACAATGCCTTTCTAAACTAGTATATCTAATTTTTGGCCCATGTATAATTCTGCTGAGGTAGTAAACCGACCGTTCTTGCCCGTCTACTTCTTGTGCTAGGAGAGCTCCAACGGAACTCGTGGTGGATGTGAGGTATAGCTGCAACGGAGCTCCCGCCTGGGGAGGAACCATGATTTGTGGTGACACGAGCAGCTTCTTCATCCCAATAAGGGACTTCTGGTGAATCTCTTCCCATCTGAATTTCGTGTTCCTTCGTAGCAGCTGCATCAGTGGGTGTGTTATTTCGGCCAATCCAGGCACAAATCTCCTAAGGTAGGAGACTTTTCTAAGAAAACTTTTCAGCTCCTTAGCCGTTCATGGACATGGCATCTCCAAGATTTGCCCGCTGTTTATCCTGGTCCATCTGTACCCCTTGTCGATTAACCACGAAGCCTAAAAACTTACCACTTGTTACTCCGAAGACACACTTTAACGGGTTCATCCTTAACTTGTACCTCCTGCACCGAGCAAACACCTTCCTTAAGTCGTTCAGATGGGAATCCTCCTTCTTTGATTTGATGACCAAGTCGTCTACGTAGAATTCCACAAATTTATGGAAGAAGTCATGAAAAATGGCCATCATTGTTCTTTGGTACGTAGCCCCTGCGTTCTTGAGTCCAAACGGCATTACCTTGTACATGAAGTTGCCCAACGGTGTTCTGAATGCTGTTTTCTCTGCGTCAGAGGGGTCCATCTTGATCTGGTTGTATCCCACATACCCATCCATGAAGCTATACATCTCATGACCATCCGTGGCATCTATCAAACTGTTGATGGAGGGTAGGGGAAACTCATCCTTGGGGCAAGCCCTATTCAAGTCTCTGAAATCCACGCAGATCCTTATTTGGTTTTTGTCTTTCTTCCCCACTGGCACAATGCTGGATAGCCAGAGGGGATGTTGTATAGGCTTGATAAATCCTGCTGCCAATAAGCGTTGGACCTCTTCTTTAATCTTTAAATCTATTTCAGGCTTGTAAGTTCTTGTTGCCTGCTTTACTAGAATAGCCGAAGGCATCACGTTCAACTTGTGGCAGCTCACTTCCTCATCCAGCCCTTCCATTTCAGTGTACTGCCATGCGAAGACATCTATGAACTCCCGAATCAGGTCAACCAAGGCTTTTTGTTTCTCCTTAACAAGATCTTTCGAGATAAAGATAGGCCTTGGATCTTCCCCTTCTCTTGCTAGGTTTAGTTACTCCAACTCTTGTGCCCGGGGCCTTGGTTGGTCTGTCATGTAGTATGGTTCTTCGGCGACATCTTCTACGAACTCTTGTATGCTGAAGTTGTCTATCACCATACACTGCCCCCGTTGATCTACTAAAAAACACTCATATATCGGTTCAACCTCATTGTTAGCCTTTTCGACCGCCCGTTCACACCATTATAATCGGTACACCACTTTTCCCTCTTCAGTGACAATTTTCTTGCATTGCCTGTTGGTGGCTGTTGCTACGGCCTTTCTTTTCCTTTCTCTGGAAGCCTCAGCGATTCTTTCCCCTGAAAAATGACTTAACACGCTTTGTCGTTGGACCTCATGCTCGTCTGCGTCTGTCCTAGGCCTCATCTTTTCTTTGAGATGCTTCGAGATGTTCTGGGGTCGAGGGACCGCCCGATATGTTTCCTCGATCCTCTTCCCTTCGCCACTCTCATTTAAAGGTCCCATTCTTTCTCTAATCGAGGGGACCCATGCTCCCTCCATTCTACTTGTTAGAACCCGCACGTCCTCTTCGAGCTCTGTATAAAAGGATGCATCCACCAAGTATGCTTCTTCGATAGCGAAAGGCCTCTTAGTTGCCCTAATAGTCACTTCTGTCCCCTTGATATTCGCCTTAGCACATTGATGGTACGTTGAGGGAACTAACCCTTGTTTGTGCATCCATACTCTCCCTATTAACAATTGATAGGAAGTTGCGCTTTCTATTACATGGAACTTGATATGGGAACTCAGATTTCCCATCACTATCCCCATGTTTACATACCCGATGGATTTGGAAGATTGATTATCGTAGCCCGAGATTACCAAGGGCATAGGAACCAACCTTTCTTCTGTAATATTAGTCGCGTGGAAGGAGTTGATTGGCATAATGTTGATGGAAGCACCCCCATCCATAAGAGTCCTGGCAAAGCTAACCCCGTTAACACTGGCGGTTACATACAGAGGCCTATTATGGGGGAACCTTACAGCTCTATCCGCATCGCTGAACGTTACCTCTGATAGGAACTTCTTTACCAGCCTGGACATGGGCCCCCTCCATCTTAGCGAGGGGACTGCATTTCTTCTTGCAATATCTAAGACCACTTGAGTTATCTCCATTCTGCTCTCTTTCGGGATTCCCACTTGGTCGAAGAACGAAGTGAACTTTGGAGATTTTGACACTGTGCTACATTCTACGACTGGGTCCGTTTCCTCACCCTCAACACTGTAGGCGTCTTCTACGTCTCTAGCACTTGCTTCATCATATGCTAGAACTACGTTAGCCATTCCCCTGGTGCAATGTTCCAGTTCCTTATCGAACTCCATTGTTGCCCCTCCCCCCTCCCGTTCTGCCTCCTTATCGTAGGCCGTTACAAGATTGTCCCCATGTGCCGGGAGTGGGTTATTGTTAACGTTCTGCGGGGGGATTTTTAATGTTCCCGCCTTCATGTACTTGTCGATGATTCTTCGTAGCGTGAAGTAGCTTTTTGTTGGATGTTGGACCTTTTGATGAACCTGACAATATTTGGGATCGGCCCTAGTTACCGCGTCGGGCTCTTCCGCCGGGACACCCTTTGGTTCGTAAACTGTTCCGCCTTGGACCATTGCGTTATAGCAACTCACAGCCTCCTCCACCGTACAAGGTAACGGTGGCGGGTCTGCTCTATCTCTTCCGAACTTTCTTTTGTTGTCCTTCCTCAGCGCCTTGCCCCCATCTTCCCTCTCGATATATCCCACCCGTGGGGCCTGAGACCTTCCTCCAATGGGTTGTATCGGCTGTCTGAACACCATGGGAGCTACTATCGGGCTAGGTCACACCACCAAAGATATATTTCTTGCGTATTTTAAGAATGCTGAAAATGTTCCCTGGCGTGTCTCATTGATTAGGTGACAGATATACTCAGGAAGTAATCCCTCGGCACAAATCTGTAGTAACCTGGCTTCCTTAGCTTCTTCCCTTACATCGAGGGACCTTTCCCTAAACCTTCGAATATAGGCCACTACCTCTTCTCCTGGCCTTAGCCTCTCCCTGCCAAGTTGGGTTAGGGTGAACTCATCTTCTGCCAAGAAGAACTTTCGGACAAACAATACATGCATCTCCTCCCACGTAGAGACACTATTGGGAGGCAGATGAGAGTACCAAGTGTATGCTTTATCAGTCAGGGATTTGGAGAACTCCCTCAGTCTAAGCGTTTTGTCATTGCAGTGCGCTCCCAAGTGTTCAACGAAACGCTTAATGTGTTACTTCGGGTTCCCACCCTTCCCTGAGTATTTTTCAAAGGTAGGGGGAATATAGTCCTTCGGGTAGGGTTCGTCATTGTAATCCTGGGGGTAAGGTGTTCGGAAGTCGTCATAGACCGTTGACACCTCGCCCACAGCATGCGAGGAAGCCTGCATGAACTTCAGCATCTCCTTCTACATCTCTTTTCTCATCTCTTCCAAGGTCGAGGCTACTGGGGCCACCAGCAATGGGGCCGAGGGTTGAGCGCTCATTGCAACCGAAGAGAACGTTACCGGTAGTGCCGTTGAAACTCCTGAGGTGCCCACAGTTGGATTCACAACAGAGGGTGCACTTGCTGGGACCGCTCCTGTAATACCTGCCCATGATGGGGCCGACGGGGCCACTCCTGGTGTTACGAAGGCATTAGCCTCCAATCCTCCCAGCATAGTTGAAGCTACTGGAGTTTGCAAAAACTCATAAAATTTGCTCACGAGGAGCGCCATCTGGGCGGGTCCCAACCCTGCGCTCGTGGAAGGTTGTGTCGCCCCTGGGATGCCTAACGTTGTTGGCGCCAGAGGTACCTCTACTCGAGGAGCCCCATCTCTTAGGGCCTCTTGCTCTCTCGCAACCTGTTCTTCATTATGCTGAATGTCATCTAAATTGAGTCTTCGAGTAGCATTATCTTGCGCCATACTCCTTATCTAGAAGGATGCCTCCCCAGCGGAGTCGCTAAATGTAGGAGGGTACTTTAGATTATATATGGAGGCGTAACCCCTATTGAGTATGGTAATGACAAGTTAGTTGGCCAAAGCTTTGGATTAATGACAGAACATATAAACGTGAACCCAATGAAGATACACTCAGCTTAGGCTCACAAATTCTCTCGTGTATAACTCAGCGAATAATAATGAACTTTAGAAGTGGCTTAGCTAGAGGGAGAGAGAAGTAAGCATCCTAGATACACCTTGGTAGGCAGGTAGAAACACACCAAACACCCTCTATAATCTCTGCCAAGTATTAAAAGCTTTATAATAAATGACAATGGTGAGTGAGTAAACTCTCTGGTTTTGCAATAACTTCTGAACTCTCCAAAAGTCTCCCTTTCCTCAAAGGTGGTTGGGGTCCTTAAATACCCCTCCACGCCACCCCCGAGGCAACTCAATCATTAAAACTATGAAAAGACATCCCTCATACTTTATGTCACAACATTAAATGACTGATGCACTAGTTGTCTCCACGTCATTAACATTAAATGCCAAGACATGCCTTTTGCCTAACTACTGTGTGTCAGGGGGCTGTTGTCACAGAGGTGGCTCACTAACTGCCTGACAGCCCCAAATACCACGGTGGTTTACTCAAGTGCAGGCCTTACATTGTTTAACTGGCTAGTGACATCACCTATAGTAGATGTGACATTAAGTAGAGGGCTACTTGGTTCATAACTCAACGCCCGATAGAACTCCAAGCTGCTTCGCTTGAGGTTCCACGGTCAGGGTCCTTCGGTGTTTTACCAGGTGTATCTAGTATGGTCAGGACAAGCCCCAACGGTGCCTTACTTCTCAAACCTCCAAACCAGGTCCCTCTAAAGTTCCCACGGTGAGGTCATTCGATAGAGCATGAAAGCTCTCCCAGGCCCTGCCAAGCCTGGTCTCTCGCAAGTACCGTTTGAACTCATTCAAACTCTTTTGTTATTATCGTTACGTCATTACAACCGTTAAAGCTTACAGTCATCAATAATGAAAATACAATATGACTAATACAACAAGCTAAAATATGAGCTGCTACGCCGAGCTGCCTTGCTGAGTTGCCACGCTTGAGCTACCTCGGTTGCATAATCTCAAACACTGTTGCTAACTGGGGATTTGTCCCTAATGTCAAGACTACCTTCAATCCCCCTCTACAAACTTAGGAAAATTCGTGGGTTTAATTACCCAAAAATACAAAATGGCTATAGTACCCCCCCCCCCCGGGGGGGGATGCCAATTAGGCCTAAAAATGCCCCAAGACTCAAACTACACCCCCGGGTAAACTTTTCTTACTATCTCGACCCTTTCGAACATGTTGGCGCACTCAAAATGACCATACCAGCGACTTATAATTTATTCCTTTTTATAATAATAATTTAGTCCCGATACGACACAGGCACATCTCGACTTAATTTTTCAAAATTTTCATATTATTTACTCGTGACAAATTTAATAAATTTAATTATATATATTAATTCACTCATTAAGTAATATTCAACAAATTCCAAATAATTACTAACTCTCGTCACGCTAGTAAATATTTAAAATAAATTTCTGGATTAATATTAAATTAATATCTCAATTTAAATGTAATAAATCCCCAAATTTAAAAGCCATAAAAATACCGGGTATTACAGTTGCCTACTTCTCATAGAGGTCACAATCCTATATGGGTGGTTGTGGATCGATTGACTAAGGTAGCTCACATTCTACCAGTTCGGACCTACTATTCTTTGGGACAGTACGCCCAGATCTTTATAGGAGAGATTTTGAGATTACATGGAGTACCACTTGATCTTTTGTCCGACCGAGATAAGATTTTTGTGTCCCGATTTTAGAAAGTTTCCAGGAGGCCATGGGTACCAAACTGCGATTGAGTATTGCCTATCACTTGCAACTAATGGGAAGACAAAGCGTACTAATAAGATGTTTGCGGATATGTTATGTTTGTGTATTCTTGATTTTGGGGGAGGTTGGAAGAAGTATCTTCCACTACTGGAGTTCACGTATAATAAATCCTATAAATTCACTATTGGTATGGCACCATTTGAGGCATTATACGGTAGACCTTATCATTCTCCTACTTATTGGCTAGAGGTGAAGATAAGAAGCTACTTGGGTCAGAGATGATTCTGGATACGTCAGCCAGAATTGACACAATTCGAAGTCGCATTCAATTAACCCAGGATAGATAGAAAAGCTACGCCGATGCTAATAGGTTCTTCAGGGAGTTTAGCGTGGGGGACCAGGTGCTATTGCAGGTATCTCCTATGAATGGGATAATGATATTCGGGAAGAAAGGGAAATTGGCGCCAAGGTACATGGGACCATTTCCTATAATTGAGAGGATTTGATCGGTATCATACAGACTTGGGTTGCCATAATACTTTCACCATATACATGATGTGTTCCATATTTCTTTGCTGAGGTGGTATCTTCGAGATGAGTTGCCTCACAGTCATATTGCATTTGAGGAGATTGACTTGTAGTATGATAATTTTTACGAGGAGAAACTGGTGGCTATCTTAGACCATATTTAGAAGAGGTTGAGGTCGAGGTAGTTCCACTTGTGCATGTCTAGTGGGATCACCATAAAATAGAGGAGTCTACTTAGGAGCACGAGGATGAGATGCGTGACAAATATCTGGAGTTGTTCTTACCAGGTATGTCTTTAGTTTTTGAATTTCGAGACGAAATTTGTAAGGGGGAAGTATGTAACACCCCGTATTTTTAATGATTTTTAATTTGGGATTGATTAAAAGGAAATGCAATTATGTAAAATTATATGTGAGAAATTAATTGATAATTAATCGGAATTAAAATAAATATTAACTAGTGAGATAATGGTTAGTATTTATGTATGGGAGCTATATTGAATATTAGTTACTGAATAAAGTAATATGTGATTTATATTGAATATTACTTAGTGAATAAAATAATATATGCTTACGAAGTTAGTAAAAATTGTCGCGAGTGAAAAATATGACAATGGCGGTAATTAAGTCTGGACGCTCGTGTGGGTCGTGTCGGGACTATATTTAAAGGAATAAAAAGAAATTTATTTTAACTCATCTGAATGGTCGTTTCGAGTGAGCCATTGAGTCCGAAAGGATCAATAGAGCCAGAAAATCTACCCGGGGGTTTATTTTGGGTTCTGGGGCATTTTTAGGACAAATAGACACCTCAGAGGGGTATTTTAGTCATTTGAAATTTTGGAGTAATTAGTCTTACAAAATTGAGAGAAATAAATTTGTTTAAACCTAAGGGAAATTAGGGATAAGATTTGTCAAAAAAATGTGGAAAACATGAGGGAGAAGGAGAAAGATTCCTAGGAGTTCTAAGGCCAAATCTCAACACCGTACACCAAAAACACCATCGCTACGTACATTGGGGAGAGAGGATCACAACCATACTCTTCGTTATCGACGGATCAGACCTACCAAAAGAGGCAAGTGTTTATCTTTCTCTATAATGCACTTATGTTAACCATGTTAGATTATATTTGAAGAAACGTCTTGGAAATTGTGAATTTGGAGTTAAAATTGAATGTTAAGCAAATTGTTGGGTAGAAATTTCATGTAGTTTGAGAAATCACATGTAGAGGATATGGAATCTCTGATTTGGGCCTAATAATCACTAAATTAAATATTAGTTTAAGATGAACATTAATGGTGAAAATATTTATTTATAGTTTTGATAGTATAATGTTTTTAATCCAATCCTAAATGAGAATTGTGAGTTTTAGATGTTAAAATACGATAAAAACACCCAATTACTTGCATAAAATATTAAGATACATGGGTTTTTAGTTGGGTTAACTTCCATATATGAATTGGGTGAACAAAGAAAGGGGAAAACACAGTTTTTGGAGGGAGGAGATGAATATGTGTAAATGTCGTTCGAACGACCTGGGGAGTTCATTCGAACGACCTCGTTCTAACAAGATTACTAACGAGATTTCAGAAGAAAATTTCATTTGAAGTTCGTTCAAACGAGTTACTAATGAGTTTTCAGAAAGATAGTTTGTTCGAACAAAAATTCAGGTCCTTCTAACGAGATTTTAGAAATGACATAATTCATCCGGACAAGATCAAAAGTAAGGTAGAATGGACTACGAAAAGATTTGAGTGATTTTATTTCATTAACTAGGAGAGTGAGACCTAGGTTAATGATGAGAAATATATATGAGGGAAGGGAAAAGTCTTTTGTGAATATATTTACCTTCAATACAATACGATAGATGGAATAATTGTGTGCTATGAAGTACGAGAATTATTAGAGAGAAATATACGAGTACTTGGGTGATATGTATACGTACAGTCTTATAGGTTGTGTGTATACATATTGTCTCATGGTCTATGCGTATACCTATTGTATGATAAATTATGTGTATGACATACCTACATTGCTTGCTGTCGAGGGGAGGTTGTGCGTTGTGGACAGTTATATCCCGATGAGCCTTAGGGAAGATTTTTTACTTATACCTCAGAACATAGGATTTAGGTTGGATTGCCATTGGTGAGAACAATGGCATTGAACGGTCATTTGGGTGTGTTGGTATGTACGTAGCCCAAAGGCTTAGAACTATGTTCGCCTCCAATATATGTGATTTGATATTTATGGTTCGTGAGAGATGTCATACCAACAATCCTTTATACAGTGCTAGATGTACCAGGACATGAAAGCGAAGAATGCATGCACTTCAGCTGAGTCTAGGGGGTGAAGTATTGTATATATTTATTTGTTTAAATATATATATATACATATATGTATATATATATATATATATATGTGTGTGTGTGTGTGTGTGTGTGTGTGTGTACTTGTGATATTATCTATTGTGTGAAATTAGTTGACGAGAAAGATAGTGAAATCTGAATTGAGTTAAATATGTGAACACCTAGTCCTAAAATTGAGAAAAGGCATTGTCCATATTAAAGAGAAATGGATATATATATATATATATATATATATATATATATATATATATATATATACATTATACGCATTGTGTGGGAAATATTGGTGAATGATGTGGGTTTATATTTAGAAGTCTCCTTGTTTCAAACTAGCTACTATGGGAATAGTATCTAGAAGGGTTTAGAGGTACGTTAGGCATGGACTTAGATGAGATGTGAGAACCTCATGTGAGAGCCATAAAATCTAACATGTTTATAATAATTTCTAATTTTGGCATTTATTCACTTGCTATTTTTAAAATATTTTACGCTCGGGCTCTGGCCCGTTTCTTGCATATTCTCTTCTCCTGTGCCTTCTATTTACGTGTCCAGCAACAGGGACGCCAGGTACAGGCTATATGATGGTTTGACGTGCATCAACTATGTTGGGAGTTGCAGGCCTTGTCTTAGATGCTTCTATTTATTTTTTTATTCAGACTATTGTTGCTATCATTTCATTTAGGGCATGTTTCCCAATTCTAGTAACTTCATTTCCTTAGAGACATTATATTTCCTTATTTCTGTTTTAGTTGGATTTTAGTTTGATTCAGTTTCATTATGGATTATTTCTATTTGAGACATTTAAACTAGAGTGTTTATTCCAGTCTTATTTCAAGCAATCTGATGAAATATATTTATCATTCATTATTTTGGGAATGGATTATGAGACTAATTGTTTATACTTTTCAAAAAGGAATTTTATAAAACTAATATTGAAAAGTTTTGACACTAGCTTAATTAACTATTAGGTAATTAATAAAAAGAAATTATTTTTCGACAGTGATGCTAAGAATGAACCAACTGGATATTCTGATTAATTTGATATAGGACTGATCACCCGTTATTTAGTTGAGTGGAGTGTCACAGGTGGTATCAGAGCATCATGTTCTAGAGACTTGAGGATCTGTGCGGCTTTTTATGCTTTCACCTTAACGTTCTTAGATATTGAGCCCTATTATTAAGACTGTTGTATTCTTATTTGTACATTTACGTCTTCAACTATTTTTTGATTTATTAAATTGAATACTAATCGAAATGTTATCTTTTATTTCATATGCCTCCCCGACGTGCACGATGAGCCCCCAGAGAGGCACAGCCAGAGCCTCAGCCTGGTCCTTCTCAGGGCTCCATGAACGCTGTAGAGATTGCTACCAAGCTTTGGCTATTGTTCAGTAGGCATCGCCTCAGACACATCTAATGCCACCAACACCGGTATAGGTGTTACCTTCTTCTTGGGAGCGTGTCAAAGATGCATTTCAGAAGGCATATCCTCCGAAGTTGCAGGGGGTTCAGATTTAGTCATTGCTAGCCAATAGAAGAAGGACATCCAGAGGCACTTGAGGATGTTTGAGTGCACAGAGGTATAAAGACAGGTACTAGCTACCTTTAAGCTAGTCGAGACAACATTAAAGTGCTGGGAGTCCACTATCACAGCCGAGGAGAGACACAACATGACTATTTCAGACTTTGAGGTGCAGTTTGACCGTAAATATTTTCCTTCCACCATTCAGACTGAGATGAGGTAAATAACTACTAGACCTCACCTAACAGGGTGTCACATACTGTATTGGGGAAGTTCTTTTGATCCTCGTTACGGGATGTTACACGCATAAACCTTAATAAATGTCGGGAGTGGAGATATGTTGTTCGATGTTAGGGAATCAGTTTAAATGTTGATTATTAAATATGTAGAGAACACACTTTGAGCTGAGAGCTACTACAAAATAGGGCCGGTGGATCCAGGTAGTGTTGCGAAGGAAGCACTAGGAAACTCTTTCACAACAAGTTAATGGGTGGGTCAATATTGAGAAGAATTAAACTGCGATTTGTGGGGTAATCGCAAATACTCGTATGATATAGCCATGCCGAGAGTGTGGACCTGAGCTTTATATAAGTATGTTACATATGAGACTTTAGTGATAATTATGCTAGGATGCATGGGCTATATGTTGTATGGGCGCCCTACTTAGTTTGATTTTCAGAATAGTCCAGATTAAAGGAATGTGGAAATACACGTGTTGAAGGTATGCTTGTGGGGAAGTTAGAAACATAAGTGGAATGATATGATCGACTAAACTTCATTGAGAAATAAGAGAGTCCGACTATATGCATATCAAGCAGAACTATCACAATCGTCGTAGGTTCAAAGACTTTGGAGGCACATGTGAAAAGATATCCTTGGACAATGGAGAACCCCGTAGTTTTGGGAAAGTGGAGCAAAGTCTCACTTAGTCAAATTCCTAGGGTGGGTTATGTACAAATAAGACGTTGATTAGAGCCAGGTGAAAAAGTTCCTAAGGAATGCATAGATTTGGGAGCAAAAGCAAGGGCAATGATTTTTTGTATATCCCGAAAAAATGGAATAAGATGTTCCCCGTGATGTGAAACGTTGAGTATGGGGAATTTGTTTTGAATGAGATATAGTGAAGTTGTCTTCAGGTTACACAATTTAGGGAAGGAGGTTTATCTAAGGTTATCCACCAAGATTTTTGTAATTTTGATGGTCCTAGTGACGGGAGTGATGCACATGATTTGTGAAATTCATATTTCGGATATCCAAAATCTTGGAGTGGTCAAGGTTTCCTTTGGGATTTTTGAATGGGCTGACTAAAATGGAATAATTTTTTTTTTTCGATAGATTATACTATCGGATAGTATATCTAACATTTCTTTTGAAGAGAAGAAGTGATACGGATCAAGGTTTCATCCAATATTGTTGTGAATTAGGATGAAACCTTTCAGTCCCACCTCTGATAGGGTGTGTTAGGAGACGATTGGGATGAACTTACATTTTGTGTTAGACATGTCCTCTATAAGTTGATGGATAGACGAGAAGAGACTATGTTGCAAGAGAAATCGAGAAAAGTGTATTCTAGATTTTTGGGTAAGTGGTAGTATTAATTACCAATCGTAGCGATACGTATGATACCTTGTAGTTGTTTATTATCTGACACCTTTTGTGACTTTTTAGGGAGATTTTGTCATCCACCCTTTTATTGGTAAAAGGTGGGGAAATAATAAGCTTTTAGGACCTGAAGTGATTTATGGTCCATCAGTAGGAATTGAGTAACTCGAGTCTTTTTCGTATAGTTCAGGAACTTAATAAGAGTTACGTCATCGTGAGGTAAATATTTGAAGTCTGACATGAGTATTCAGGGATTGTTATGGGTATATACCCTAAAGGGAGTCACGTGTTTGGCAACAAGGAAATTATCACCCACAAAGGTGGGGCCTTTTCTAACATAGAAGTAGTAGAGCAGGTGGAGTGTAGGCTCATCTTTTGAGGCACTATGTGGTCGATAAGAAAAGGAATCTAGTACCAAGGTATATGGGACCCTTTCTTATCATTGAAAGGGTGGTGGGGCCAACTGCATATAGGTTGGGCCTATACGAGCATCTATAGTGGATTCATGATGTATTTCACGTGTCATCGCTGAAGAAGTACCAGAGGAGCGAGAGGGACATTTGGTACGTTTGTTAGAGGAGATCAATTTACAGCCAGACATCTCTTATGAGGCGAGACCAGTGACGATACTTGATCATGGTGAGCATAAGTTGCGGTCTAAGGTGGTATCTTTGGTTCCAGTCCAGTGGGGGCACGACAAGGTTAACGAGTTGACATAGGAACGGGAGGAAGATATGCAAGAGAAGTATACAGAGTTAGTCACCGCAGGTATATCCTAATTCTGGAGACAAAATTCCTCTGTAATGAGGGGAATTATGTAACACCCCGTATTTTTTAGTATTCATTATTTAGTTAATTAAGGTAATTTTAAATTACATGTGTGTCGTAATTTAACTGAATTAATTATTATGTGTTGATTAAAATATTAATCGGGAGAGTTAATGGTTAATACTTATATAATATAATTACCAAGTGAATTGTAAGTTATTAATTTCACGTCTTAGCGAGTGCTAGTGGCGTGGCGATATTTTATCTCAATCGGGAGTCAGTATAGACTATAGAGGGTTTAGATAGGAAATTATTGCAAAGTGACTCAGGTGGCAATTTTGAGGTTACATTTGCTTCCAAATGGGTCGAGATAGTCGAAATATTGTACTCAAAGGTAGTAATTAGGTCCCGGGACCTTTCTATACATAATCGGGCCCACACGGGGGTGTTCAGATTATTTGGGCTTGGTCCATAAGCCTAATTTGGGATTACCAATATTAAACCTAAATTAGGGAGTTAGTGGGAGCCATAACTCAAATAGAAAAAAACTAGATCTGTAGAGAAGAAAAGAGGGAGAAATTGGGGAAGCTTTAGGGAGCCTAGTCAAGAAGAATTGGGTGTGTTCTTCGTCAAACCATCATCTACCTCAAAGGTATCAATACCTATAAATTTTATCAGGCAATCGGCTAACTTTCCTTTAAATCTAATTTCATTTTTCAATTCATAGCATAAGTGGGTGTAAACCGAAAGTCATTTTTGGGGATGAATTTTCATATAAAATGGGTTTTCATTGAATCGAATATGTTAAGTAGATTAGTGGTTCAATTGAGGTTAAAAATATGATTCGGTGTTTTGGAATTGAAATTTCATCAAAGTCCAAGTAGTTATTACTTACTAATTTAGATTATACACTAGTAGCGGAGAAAAACGAATGTTTGAAATCTTGAGAACCCAATTTCGAATTTGATGACTCGTGATGAGAACCCATATTATTTAGGAAAAAAATAATGGTTTGAACCTACTTGAGTGAGGGATTAAATGTGAGGATAATGAGATTGAGATCTGAAATGGAGGTTTTGATCTCGGATGGCCATTAATGGCAGAAGCATGCATGGGGAAGAAGAAGAAGGCTGAAAAAGATAGGTCGTTCGAATGACTCAAACCATCGTTCGAGTGACGCAAAAAAAATTGGCAGTTCATTCCTATTTTTATTTAGCTTGAGATTTCTTTGTCAACTAAAGCAGCCTAATTAGTGAAACATTAAATGGAGGATGATACCTAGGATGTTGAGAGATGGGTATTAAGGAATATTAAATTTAATATAAATTGTAAAGGGTTAAAATACGGGTCATGTGAGTGAGTCCCGGCATTATGGCTGAGCAACACCATATTGTTAAAATAATTAATGCGAAATTAATTAAACTACGAGTCGGGGAAATGGCCTCAGACATTTTCAGGCTAATGCTACGGGAGTTAGGCACGGGTTATCCGAGTTTAAATTATTATATATATACATATCGTGTGAGAGTACATATATATAGTGTGTGTGTGCTCATTAAATATCAGTGTTAGATATTTTTATAAATACATACCCCTCTAGTGTTATCGAATGAGGTTGCGCAATGTGGGTAAATCTCTTGGATAGTGAATACAGGAAGAGTATAATCCCCAAGTTATTGCATCCACTATTTTATGTTTTGATTCTTTTCGAGGTGAGACATATTGGGTATGATTCGGTCTCACACTCGGGGAACTATGACCGCCTCTACTAAGCTTTCAAGATCGAGAGTGAGTCTGACTTAAGGTAACCGGGTTAGAGTGAGCACACCTGGGATATGATAGAATTTTAGAGAAAGCATCTGTTTAGTTATTACTCGGGAATGGATGGTTATTATACATGACATGTGTGTGAATGTTGTAGTATACTACTACGTCTATAAAATGAGTAGATAATTATATACGGGATTAATACATACGTGAGAATGTATTTCTTATATAACGAGTGTGAAAGTGATATGATTTTAAAAGGGGTTTCCTATATAACTAGTGTGAACATTATATGATTTAATATAGTGGAACATGTTAACAAGTTAATGAGTAGATAACTTAATGATCAAAGTAAGAATACTCGAGGATGGCATGGTAGAAAGAGGTGTAATAAGGCTAGTTAGGTGGGGTAGTGTAATTAGTGAGGTTATAAGGCAAGCGTTAGGTGTAAACATTAGACGAGGGGTGAGTTATACCTCAAGAGAGTGCGACACTAGCTTAAATATGAAAAGAGTGCATGCATATTTAATTAATTACAATTTAACTACTTGCTAAATATTTTCAAAATGTTTTACTTGGGCTCTGACCCCTGTCAAAATCGTTTCCATAATATTTTAGGTGTCCCGCCATAGGGACGCCCAACTTGAGAAATATATCTAGGTATGCGTAGGGACTTTATTGAAATAATAGCTCGTGTGGAAGTTGCAGGACTTTGCTATAGGCTCCTCATTCATTTATTTCTAGTGTAGGAACTTTATTTCAGTATTCTTTTGGGCATGTCGCCCTGAAATTTAGTATTTCAATTTAATCATTAGAACTTGTGTATCTGGTTTATAATTTCAGTTTATTGTTGAATTTTATTGTTTAACCGATAGTTGATTTGGTCTTCTTTATTCATATTATTTATCTATATTGGATTCAGTTATCATTTTGTGTGGATGGTTTAATTATTATTGATTTTTTCATGTTGTTAATTAATGTAAGATAAAATTTGGCACCCGTCCATTTAATTACTAGGTGGTTAGTAATTTTAAAAAATTCTTTTGACACTGATGCTAAGAATGAGCCATATGAGACGAACGTTTTATTTCAGTAAAGGTCTGGCTACCCGATATTTTAATAGGTTGGGTCTCACAATACACAATCATACATAAGAAATCCTCAAAAAGTGAAGACGAAAACGAGAACGAAACACGGCACGATGATATAATATCTGATGTTTTGTCGCTACGTCTTTATCCAAACATGTTAAAGTCTTGAAGGGTAAACACCATCCCCAACCTAAGACTCAACATTTTTTGTCCCAAATTTAGCCAATAAATAAAAAATTTCTCGATGGCAATTTGTCCTTATGAATTAAAATCCTTGTAACCTTCCCCCAAACACTCCATTTATAGATATCGGTAATCGCTATGAATTGGAATTTAAGGCATAGGTAATTATGAAAGATCACTTCCACTATAGTACAAGGGTTGAGTGTCATAAAAAAATTTGGATGTAATTGTTATTAGGAGAATTACATTCTTTTACAGTGTATAAGACAAACTGCAATGGTTTAGTGGGGGTTGATAGAACAACGTTTGTAAGTTCTACCACCTTATTAGATTCATCTACGAAGTCTTGACCAGATTTTTCTGAGTAATCCTAAGCTTAAGGTTTGTATCATGAAGTACTCAAGTTGTTCGAACCTTATTAAAATGATCCCAAACCCTTATGTTTCCTTGATAGCATATTTAAAGTATACCCTTCTCATAATGAGGTTTCCTTATGGTTTTGTATCCACTTTCCCAAGGTATGACCAAGTATAAGGGACAAGAATTGCCTTTATGATCTTATGCTACTTGATTATATAGTGTGTAGGGAGCCTGAGGTCCTTTATTAGTGGTGCGAGGTGATTAGTCATGAGTACTGTATCTTCTCTCATGTATTACTTATGCATTCTAACACAATTGTGGCCTTTAATTCCCTGTATTTGAGCTCTTATATTTTGTAACCTTTTTTCTTAGTGTATATATGCTTTGAAGATTTATTTGAGCTTTTTTAGGTATTGGAATGCTAAAAGGTGAAATTGTGCTCTTTTTGATAAAGTTTTAATGCATTATGAAACTTCGGGAGAATTTTATTCATTTATGCATTCCATCTTCGCACCTAAACTCTTGACATAATTGTATCACTCCAACTTATCTTTGCATAGCCACTGACAGTGAGTCAATCTGGTTCTTAACAATTGAGATATAACCATTTTACCCGAATCCTTTTGTGCTTGCATTAAAAGAAGGATTTGTTCCAAAAATTGGGGACCGATCGACCTATCGAAAGACACTGGTCAATCGATGATGTTGAATTTGCCTACGATTGAATCCAGTGGGCTTCTTTCCTAACTAGTAGTCGATCGGTACATATACTGCGGTCGATCGGTCCTATCAAATACTCAATTATCCTAGTAATATTCTTTTTGACTCCATTTGCTATAAGTAGAAAGTGGACTTTATTTGTAATTATCTTGGTTTTATCTTGTGTTAGAGATTGAAATTATCTTTCCTAGGGTTTATTGCACTTCCTTATTTTTCTCTATTCATTTGTTTCATTATAAGTTAATTAAACTTGATTTGTTGGCAATTAATACTCTCATGTTCATTTATATACTTGTTATGAATTAAACCCTTGCTTTTATTGTATTTCTTCCCTTAGTTCATCTGATTGTGTGTGTGCATTGTTATTATTATGAGTACCTAAGTTACGTGCTTTGGAATCATAAATCTACATTGGATGATTGCACTTATTAATAGGTTTGGATTTTCCTAGACTTTATCTTCGCTTGTCATGTAAGGGTTGTGTTTATAAAAAAAAAGAAAAGAAAAAAAAATAAACGAACGAAAAATGAGCCAAAAAGAAAAAGGGATAAAATTGGTCAAAGCTTTATATTCCATAAAGACTGCTGGCTGGGATAAAGGAATAAACCACGGATGAACCGAGAAGAGAAACTTTGCAGTCATACACATTCCTAGACCTGCCTTAAAAATACCACTTGAGACACCAACCTTCTGCTTGAAGTCAACTAAACACTTTAATCCCACAACTATTTTAATAAACACAACTATGTGGACTTGATTCTTAGCTATATTTCTTATCGCAGACATTCAAATAAAGACACCCCATTTTCTTTTAGTTAGAGATACACAGGCAGTCAAAGATGTCACTTCGTGCCCAATAAAGTATTCAACAATAAATATTCAGCATTGTAGCTATGTCTTACTCAAGAAAGAATCGATATGGACTAATGAACGAAGACAAGTAAAAAAGGCACAATAATGTGTTAGAACTCTACAGGGTTATCATTAGTTAAAATATGACAAAAAATATGATACACTAGGACCTTAACTTATGAGGTCTAAGAAAAAAGCACATTCCCTCCCATCAATTTTCCATTATAAAAAGGCTTTGCCCTCTAGGCAACCCACAAAAAACATCATACACTACCAACATTCAGTTAAGGTTTAATAAAAGGCACCACACCCTAGGAACTATATTTAACATGATTCCCCTCAAAGGATATTTAGGCACTCCAGTCAAACACTTGGTCATACCATATAATATATTCCCCATTTGTTCAAAATTACTTTGAACAAAACGCAAACCCTATGGTGAAATCCACAATCCTGGTAATCTTCAAATCATGGTGAATTACCTCACGTCTAAGGATGAGCATAATATAATCTTTCAAAAATATAACTTTAATGTAATATTTTATAAATGTCTCCTAGCTTAACCCCCATTTTCAAGTAACCACTCATCTTCTTCATCCATAATTTCAACCCAAAATGAAAAATTCATGTCGATTTTACATCATATGGGTGATTTTTGTGTTAAAAAAGTGATCGATGACTTCCAATAAAAAATGAAAATCTCTTAAGAGCAATCATCCTATGGCCCACCCAAAATATCCCTTTACCTTAGAATCCGATTTTCCTCCTAAAGAGAAACCCCCTTCTATATTCACGTTATGCTAAATAAACTGTCTCCCATCATAACAATATCAATAAGTCATCATCTAGTGATTACCCACATCCCTATAATAGGCATCCATTGCATCAAACCAAAATAAGTACTCACATTGTGCAGCTCCCCAAAACCTCATGCTCCACTTGAGAAAACTACTAAAAAAAGCCTCATTACCCTAAGCACATAGCTTAAGCCTTAGACATCACATGAGGAAATCACTATAAAGTGTCAGACACCAACTGAGAAACCACTGCAAACTTTTAGAAACTCCTTGAGAAAATCACTGTAAAGCCTCATACACCGATTGAGCACACTAATGTAAATCCTCGGAATGCACTCAACAAAACAAAAGCCTCGCCACCCTTATCACCACAATTAAGCCTCAAGTACTAATTACAAAAACAACTAAAAAGCCTTAGACTCCTCTTGAAAAACCTATCCAAACCCTCGGATTCCACTTGAGCAGATCAAAATCCTAATACCTTTTTGAGCCAACCTACCAAAAACCTCAGGCTCCAGTCGATTAAGCCCCTATAAAGCCTCACACTCATCTTAGCAAACCTTTATAAATCTTCAGACTCCACCTAAGAAAAAAAAGACTCACTACCCTAAGAACCCCACTTAAGCCTAAAACATCACCCGAAAAAACTACTATAAATCCTCATATGCCTCCTGAGTAAACCATTGTAAAGGCTCAAATAGCATCTGAGAAATACAAAACAAAGCCTCGAACACTACCCGATCAAACTACAGTCTCACCACCCTGAGAAACTCACTTAAGCCTCACACATCTCCTGATAAAACAACTGCAAAGCCTTAGCCATTGCCTGAGCAAACCACTACAAAGCCTCAGACACCACTTGAGAAAAGAAAATCCTCATCACTTTAAGAACCTAAATTAAGCCTCACATACCCCATAAGAAAACCATTATACTGCCTAAGACTCCTATGAGCAAACCTCTATAAATCCTAAGAATCCACCCGAGAAAGAAAAAGCCTCACTGCCTTGATCGCCCCACTTATTCCTCATATGCTTCCTGAGAAAATAACTATAATGCCTCAGAAACTGACTGAGAAAACAACTACAAAGCCTCAGACACTACGTGATCAAACCCGAGAAAAGCCTCGAACACTTCTGGAGTAAACCTCTAAAAATCGTAACTACCTTGATTACGTCACATTAAGCCATAGACACTACCTGAGAAAACCTTAAAAAATAATCACTAATCTTTAACCATCCCACTTAATCCTCAGACATTATGTGAGCAAACCCATTAAACCTCAGATACCTCCTGAGCGAACCTTAGAAAAGCCTCATTACCATAAGCACCTCACTTAAAGACTCAGACCCCACATGGGAAAATGTTTTTAATAATGCATCAGAATCCTCTAAAAAAATACCAAAGACTTGGACTTCCCCGAATCATCTCAAAAAAGAACTCACGCAAAGCTTCCACTAGAAGCACAAAATCCTCAACGCACCCCACAATTTCCTTAGGATCCACCCAAGAAAACAAAACTAAAGCCTCTCCTGAGTAAAACAAAAGTAGTCATATCAATCAAATCGGTACCCTACATGACCAAAATAGGGATCCATATAATCCAAAAATAATTAGTCCTCTAAATGATATACATAAGTCTGGTATCATCCAGACAACACCCACTACGGTATCATATCGTCTCGTACACGCTCTCAGAGTCATCATCCCATTGGAGTTCTCATGACTAATCTCGTAATCGGTTTTCTGAGTCTTTATGACCATCCTACCATAAGGCAACCTTTACTAATATTGAAGTATATTGTCGGCCTTACAATAGTTCATATACAATATCAGCCTCTAGAGTAGTGGAGTGTCTGCTTCAAACCGTTCCACGAGGCCGAGTCCTTATTATCAATCATAAAAACCAATAATGGGGCCAATCTTGTTTTGGATCCATTTTAAAAATTAAATGTCCATTAAGTCTCAGCCAGCCGATACCCATCAAAACCGTTTTAAGAAATCAACAAACACGTGGGGGAAATATTTTCTCATCATGACTCATGCATCTCTCTCTAAAAGTTTCACACATTCATTGGTTACTCCTCTATCCACTCATGGACTACATGCATAGGGGTGATATTGTGCACCCCCAGGACTATAAAAGGAACTCAGTGTCTCCTTTTACAAGGATCGAACTCCAGGTAAACCCTACTATAATACTGAGTTTGTAGAGAGGGAGTTTGGAGAGAGAGAAAGCTTGTAGTGATCTTTAATGTCTTCCACCCATCCTTTATAGTGAAATTACTCCCATACTTTACACAGTCATAGGCTAAGGTCACACCCCTTAAATACCGGTGTCATTTATTTATCTCTCATCTCTTATGATATTTTACTCCTATTTTTATATTCATCATTGTTAAGTAAGGTCCCACATAGTTTAAATCTTCAAGGATTATTTCCAACATCATTTCTACATGACCTAATATAGTAAACCTTGTGTTTGAAACCCATTCAGTCCCCTCTCTGACCTAAAATAGTAAACCATGCCCTTTAAACCAAATTTCCCCCTAAACAACCGAAAATAGGGATCCTTACACTATAAACCAACTTGATCCCCCACTTAATCTTAAATAGGAAGCCTTGCACTTCAAATTACCTGGTCCCCTACATGACCATAAATAGTAATCCTTGCGCTTCAAATAACTTGGTCCCCTATGTGACCTAAAATAGGAATCCCAAGACTTTAACTCAAATTAATCACCAACGCGCCTAAAATAGGAGGCCACGTGCTTCAAATAAACTCGATCCCCCCATGAACTTAAATATTAAGCCATACACTTTAAACAACTTGGTCCCTCACATGACCATAAATAGGAAACCCTGCGCTTCAAACCAATCGGTCCCCTACATGACCCAATTATAGAATCTGTCAGATCAAACGAAAATTATTATCCGGTATTATAGCCATGGTCAAAAGAAGATTGTGTGTTGCTACAATTTCCAAGTCTATAAGATAGACTAATATCCCGTTCTTCAACTGATGGATTCTACAAAACATCAATTAAACCCACTCTTGATGACACAACAAGATAGTCCCTTATGAACAACAAAACTTTGTTGATGCTAGAACGATTTTGGCTTCACTGTTTGGATTATTGAGCACATTAATGAAACTATAAATAAGACATTAACTTATAATTTTGAGTATTATTCCCCTATAGTATTGTTCCAGACATAAACAGGTTGTTTTAATGGGTCGTGTCATACATAAATTCACAAATGTAAATAAATACAATGGTTTTGTTTCAAAGTTTATTCATATTCGTACGATGAAAAATAGAGTTGTAAATCAAGTGTTAAGTAAATAACAATAAAATAATGTACCAAAACTCTATCTTCATCTAAAGTAAGTAAAATATCATTCAAATTAAGGGCCCTTAATGTGTATTCTTTAGAATTCAAATGCTTTGGTACACATAACAATAAACCAATTTTCATCATTTATTAATTTTGAGTAGAATACAATGTTAAAGTTTTTTTTATAAGGAATGAAAAAAAGTCTCATCAACCATGCGATCTTTACTCTTCATCTTAAATAAATCTACCACAACAAGTTTTATGGAAGGATCAATTTTACATGCATTAGTAGTGTCCTCCTGCTTCAGCTACATTTTCTTTGAAATCGTAGTAATCTAATCTTAGGATTTCTTGAACAGCCCCATAATAGATCATCACAGTAGACTTTGGATTTTTATTACGTCTTCTAGAACCATAAGAATTCAAGGTAGAAATTGAAATTCTCTTTTTTTGCATCAGTTTTTTTTCCTTGCATGGGTGTGATCTTTGCATGAAAATTAGGACCTTTGACTAAGCGTGAAAGCCTCGAAGATAAATCACCTTTTTTTAAAGTTTCATTTATTATTATATTTTATTAGGGTATGTTTTACAGCACATACTTAGTTCATCATAACAAAAGAGGTAACAATTGCCTCTTTAAATACCCAAGACCTAAAATCTTTCACCACGCCCATTGAACCTTTTTGCTTTTTATTTTGAGAAATTTCACTCTCATATTTCTCGTAAATGTTCATGAAATTGTAGAATATAGATGGTGATATAAATAATATAAATAATAAAAAATACTTTACATATATAGGTAATTACACTCTCGAATCTTTAATTTCATCTTGCGATTCAATGACATAAAAAGTCTTGCTTGAATTAAAGATTGGCGACTCTCACATCTTTAGGGTCCTCAAAAGTAAATTTAGCCTCAAAATTGCCAAGTTCTTTTACCAATCATTCACCAAGAGGATTGGACTTCCTAAGCCCTTATTTTGACATATATTCCCGAGTGTATAACGATGATTCTTTTTTATGTATTCCTTGACAATTGACTCTCCAATATATCCTGCATTCCTAATAAAAAAATTTAAGTTTTTCATCAATCACTCGAAATGATGCATCTAGTGATACTTCGCATGTCAACATAATGCCTTATTGCACATATGCATAAGAAGGAGGACGCCGAGGTTAGTGAACAAGTCGCATCGATTAAAGTTATTTTTCCATTCGTAATGTGCTTTTTGTTTACAACATATAACACAGTAATGTCAAGCATAAACAAATTTGCATAATTTTCCTACGGAGATCTTCTTGCATGAAAAATAAAATACTGAACAAGAGAGGGAATACTTTAATGATTACATTACAGTGGTGAGACTTTCTCCATTAGAGATCATTTTTTGGATAGTTTACAAGCTTTCACAAATTACTAGAACAACTAGTCAGAGTCTTCAAGTTCAACAATGTGTGTAAGAGAATATTTTTCTCCCTTGCACACAATGTAAAAGCACCCGTGGGAATTGAAACTCTTCTTGTTGCAGGATCTTTTTAACCACATTTTTTGCATATCCTCTAGATCACAGCATTCCCTCTCTCCATCTTTCGAATGAGATCCACCAAGACATGTTCATATTAGATGTTCTAAAAAAATTTTGTTTGTATCACATCAAATAGATGCCTTACATAGTGCTCTTTACAATACAACAAGTCAAATAACATTAATTGTGTAGATCATGCCTTAATTTTATAGGTTTTTTCATATATTTCCTATATTTTTGCTCATGGCCTACAAACTAAGGGTGTTTTCCAGAGACTTATTCCCCAAAATCACAGTATTCACCTTCTACTCGATTTGATAACTAATAAGCCAAATAGGTTGTGTCCTATGCTCGTGACAACCAAGTAAAAATACACAATTTTCATCACTAACATGGTGACTATTTGGTAGAAATATACCATGATCGTCATAAATTATCTTACCACTATAATGTAGCTAAGTTGAACCATGCTACATTATAGTGGTAAAATATCCAACTTTAAAGGAGAAAAGGAATTAGAAAAACTCAACTGGTCTTTGTTCTTAACAGTCTGATCAAGAGTATTAAAATCATCAGCATGGCCTACTGTGTTTAGATGTTTCATCTAAGCACTACTAGTACTAGGGTTGTTGGGTAGGATGGGATTGTATGTGATTTTACTAGGATGCAAAGATTTTTGCGGTAGGATAGTTGAGGGATCACCATTATTCATGATAATTTGCCTATATGTTAGTTTCCATTTCACTTTTGTAACCTGTTGGTGAAGGTTAAGAATATTCTTACATTTATCCATAAGTTTGGACATGTTAACTTCATCTTCTTTTTGTAGTCCAAACTATCAAGACCAGGTTTAGAACATAAATGACACTATAGAGGGAGATTCTCATAACTTATCTTCTACCAAAAACCTTTATCCTAAGTACCAAGCCAAATACTTTTGGGGAGATCTTTCAAAACATTAACCTCCACACAAATCCTACCATGATAGGTCGAGAGAGAGTCCCTATTGCGTCATCAATCTTGATGGGGTTACCAAGGGCATTAGCAATTGAGAAGAGAGTCGTTTTAGAGAAAAATGATCTGGGAGAAAAGGTAAATTCACCCAAATAGTAATTAGAGGTCTATCAACATTAGCTTTGAAATTCGGTGACCATTTTAACACTTTTATGGGGAACCTGTGGATATAACAAAGATCCCTTAACCACATGAAGAGAAAATCTTCTTCATAGTTGAGACGAATCAGGATGTGTCTGTGATCTATGTAAGTACCGAATTTGAGAGAAAACGTCAAGAAGGTCTTTCTAATTGTTTCAAGAGAATGTCGTCCATGGTGGAACTGACCAATTAATGCAAATTTAAAAGGAGGAGCCATTGATGAAATTTCATCATCAGAAAAGATAAGATCAACTTTTACTCTTTAAGAAACTATTGGTTTAAAAGAAGTATCAGAGATGGTAACAGTTTTAGATGAAACAATATCAGCAAAAGATTTAAGAGTATTTATATCTGGGGTCTGATTGAGGGCTGGAAGAGGCGGAGATAACGGTTTAGATGGAAGATACGCCATTGGAAACTGTTGTCGAGAAAGAAGCTACAAGAGAGGGAGAGAAAATGGTTACAATAGAGGGAGAGAAAATAGTTACCAATAGATTCTTTATGTTCTTCTTTATTTTCTTCATCTTTCCTTCCATGTCTAGTTATGCAACGAATTATGAAGTCTCAACTGCCAATGACTTAAAAAAATTCTATAGTCAATATTCAATTCCAAACAACTTTTACTTGATGGTTTTTGAAGAGCAATAAAATATTATTGATATTTCCTTTAAGGAGGTTTGCTTCTTAATAGTAGAAATATTGAAGGGGTAGTTCATTTTCTCCATCACCCATTATTGGTTAGATTACTCCATTATTATGAGATACTCCTTCCTCAAGAAAATGGTAGCTTTTACTGGATTATGATAAGGGCAGTGGTCGTTAACTAAATTTATGGGACCAGTATTGGTCTTAAGGAAATTAGGTATTACGAAGGATTGAGGTCTTCCCCAAGCATCAGGTTGTACCATTTCTAGGCCAGAGACCAATTCCGTAACCTGATGACCTATTTTCCCAGATCTTAAAAGGACACTAAGAAAAATTCCTTTTGTTTTCTGGGATTATATATGATGAGAGTGAATATGGGCTTAGAGTCCCTTCCACCAAGCAGGTTCCTGGTAAATTGGCCAAAATATAGTTCTCTATTTAAATGCTAGTTATTTTTTATCGAATGAATTACTTCTTTATTGGAAATCACTTTCTGAATACCAAACCATCCAATTACCAAGTCAATCTTCACAATATAAAAAAAATTTGGAGAAGGATGACCCCTAGGAGTCCTCTCTCTAGAGAGAAGCCTACATACTATTCAGCTACAACCCCACCTACCACTCCCTCACCAATTTCACAGCCATCCGCGATATCCAAGTTTGTTTTCATATCATAGTTAGCAATGATTCCATTCCAACTTCCACCCTCGTTATTAGCCAGGATAATACAGGAGTTTACATTAGGGAATGTTCCCAATATGTAATCCCAACAGACTTTCATTAGAATAATAAAGAGGAAGAAAAAGAGGATAGAGAGGGAGAGGAAGAGGAGGAAGACCTTAACACCTTATTTGAAGATCTTAAACCACTCTTTTCCTACAAAGTTAGTATATCCAATCATCCTTAGGAATAGGTAGAAGCCGAAGAGGAATTCACCTTTTAGGACTTTTTCTTCCCTCTAATTATGTCCAATCTTGGAGAAATGAGCAACCGATCAAGAAGATTGGTCAACCTCGCAGCTAGGAGGTATAATTTGAACAAATAATCGAAATCTACAATAAGGGACGGACAAGTTCCTTCCTCCGACGAGAGGTGGAAGAGGAAGATTATCTCTCTTAGGGAAACAGGATCCCTCGAAGTGGATCACCAATGGGCAGAGGCCAAACAAGCAAAAAAGAAAAATTTTGACAAGACATCCGTCGAAAGTGGTTCAAAAACCCCACCTCCACATTCCAATCGAACATTCATAATCAAGAAGCCCGAGAAGGGGCAAGGGAACCCCACCCATTAAACAAGCCATAATCGGCCGCAGGGATGTGGAAAGGTCCTTCGCTGTTGCCCAAGCATCCATGTTATCTTTTGATATGACGGATTTGAGGGGCTTTGCTTTGGAAATGTGTCACAAAGAGGGACTTCTTTCATAGTGTGTTAGTAAGTTTATATGCTTTTAGTTTGATTAATTTACACAAAACCTTCCTAACTTATTCCATTTTTGTGCAGATCATGCAGGTTCAACAGCAGATCACCAGAAAATCTAACTGCTACTTGAAGGCACTAGAGTGCTTTTCTAAAGAAAACATCACCCTCAAGAATTTTGTGGGAAAATAGTGCAGGTACCGTGAGGACCCAGTTAATAGGTTTAAGGAGGAGTTTGATGCTAAGACAAAGGCAGTGAAGGAGGACGAGCAAACTCAAAACAAGTTCAGTCAGGTGGATAGTGAGTTATCTAAGTTAAATACTCCTCATCAGTGCACTATCCTGGAGAAGATGATCCTTCAGAGGATGAGGAGTCATAAGGAGAAAACTCGGGAGAGAGATGTGAAAAATTTTTATACCAAAAGCTATGAAGTGTCCATACAGGAGGTTTCCACCAAGTTGGACTATTATGAGTCCTTTGCTTTTAACATGGCCTAGGTGGTCGATCTGCAAAGGGGTAATATTGGTTAAGTCAATCCCACCTATGATAAACATCCCCCAATAGCTAATCCTCTAATAGATCTCCCTAGAGACATTTCGGCTCAGACATCCACCAATCTTCCTACGCCTATTCCTAAAGGGATTGCTTCTGAGTCAACTGATGCAGTGATCTACTAGTCTTGAACTTGGAAAATTTTCAATTCTCTTATGTATTTTTCTTTTTTCTTGACCCTTAGTGGTCATCTTGTAGGCCTAAGCCATTTTTTATTTATTAATAAATAAGTTTCCTTAGTATCATATTGTTATTCTGCTTCTCTATAAGTAATGTAACCTTGCTTCCATGTTTAGATAATATTTCTTGTTTGTTCTCTTAAGGTTATTTCCTTATTTTAAAAAAATGGAAACTAGCGATTGAGCCTCTTCGATCTCAATTATTTATTTATTATGGCCGACCGAATGTACTTCATTTGAGTTAGAAAAATAGTTTTAACAAGTCAATTTTCCTGTAGGTCAAACTGTTCTTAGATGGCTCTTTCCCTTGATTGAACCGACCCACAATGGTTCATCCCATTTATATTATTCACATAAATTTATTTCTTAAAATAAGCAACCAGTTAATGCCCCAATTTTTCCCTGTGGCTTTCAACCAATTTTTGGATTGTGCCACTCCTGGCAAGCTTTGGCCGAATTATCAAAGTTGGTTTTTATGCCATGATTGGTTACCACGTAATTCTTACGTGGGTTTTTAGACTATTCTATGCTAACTTTATCAATATCATACCACCTTGTGCTTGGGTTTCTACCACTTATTGATGTAGGTTTCTACCAATCTTCCTCATATCTTACCACATATTTGAGTGGGTTTTAATGCCTAAAGTTGGGAACCACATAATTCTTATGTGGTTTTTTTACCTATTCCAGGTCAATTTACTTAAAATCATACCTTATGGAAGAAAACCAATCTTCTTCAGAATGTACCACTTATCTAAGTGGGTTTTATCGTTACAAGTTGACGACCATGTAATTCTTACGTGGGTTTTTGTTATTCTAAGCATATCTTCTTAAAATCATACCATATTGAGACTAGATTTTCACTAATTTACCTCAGATCATACCATTTATTTAATTAGGTTTTATCACTATAAGTCAACAATCACGTAATTCTTAATTGGGATTTTGCCTATTCTAGGTCGATCTTCATAAGATCATTCCACCTTATGAGTTTGTATTCACCGATCTACACCATATCATACCATTTATGTAAGTCTGTTTTATCACCAAGTTATCAACCATGTAATTATTACTTGGGTTTTAAGATGGCTGGTAAATGTAATCATGGAATGGAATAGAGTTTGCAATGACTTGCTCATCATTTTATCGTGCATTAAAAAATAAAAAGTACACACCTTGACTTGCCACCTAATGATAAAATTTTCTAAGGTTCGTGGCATTAAATGACCTACACAGACAAGCTGGTTGGAAAACTTCCAATCATATACTTGGGCATTCCTCTAATTTCTAGGAGAAAGAAGAAATCTTACTTCGGCCCCTACATAGACAAGCTGGTTGGAAAACTCAACTTTTGGAATCATTAAACTATATCTCAAGCGGGAAGAATCACTCTCATCAAATCAGTCGCAGAATTAATGTTTCTTCATCTCATTGTAGCAACGAATCCTCCAAGGTCAGTCCTTAACCATATAAACCAACTTCTTGCTCGGTTTTTATGGGGTTCTAAAGAAGAGAAGTTGAAACATCAATGGGTGAAATGGGAAGATATTTGCAAACCTAGGGATGAAGGGGGGCTAAATTTAAGATCAATGCATGATTTGTCCCTTGCTTATACTCATAACTTGTGGTGGAAGTTCTTTAATTCAAATTCTTTATGGTCTCGGTTTATGCATAGTAAATATAAAAAAATTTGAGGCACATAACTTTAGAGGATCAATCTCAGCTTCATCCCAAGTTTGGAAGAAAATGCAAATAAATTGGGAGGATTTCTCCAATAATTTTGATAATCATTCGGGGATATGGTCATTGACAAAAGATGGTATCTTCACAATTAAATCCTCTTGGCATTTGGTAAGGGAAAATGGTTGCATTCAACGATCCTTCTCTCTAATCTGGGATAAGAGGATCCCCAAAAAAATCTCCATTTTCATGTGGCGATTACTTCTTAAAGGAATCCTATTGATGAGTACATCAAACGTCTCAAAATTCCAATGGTGTCAAAGTGTAGATGTTGTTTGGTGTCTTGTGAGGAGGAGAGAGATCATATTTTTTGGAATAGTTCCATTGCTCAAAATATTTGGGGACGATTTTACAACCTCATCTGATTGAAGATATATTCTTCAAATTTTAATGGTAATCTGATGACTTGGTGGATTAACTCTAAGAGCAATAAAATTAGAGGGATTCTCTGCCGTATCATTCCTGCCTACATCTGTTGGTATTTATGGTGTGCGAGGAACAAAAGCATGTATGAAGGATTGCCAATAACAGAATCCTCTATTTTTCATCAAATTTGCGGGGAGATTAAGCTTACGTTCAGAACATTTCCTTTTCTGGGCACTAAAACTGGATATTGTATGGATATTTTGGAGGCTTTTTCTTCTATTGGTACTCATATTGAAAATATTTCATGTAAGCCACCGGTGGAGGGAAATTCTCCACTTTTTATTTCTAATAAATCTGGGGAGCTCATATCCTCTTTGAAAAAAAATGACCTTGGAAATACTTTCCTATTTATATCTTCTAAATGATATGATCCCCAACCCCCCTTTGAAGCTATGCGATAAGGTTCATACCCGTTCGGTACCTTTTTTCCATCTGATGGACTTTTTGCAGCAGGTAGGATCTTTCTAAGGACTAATATCCCACATGGAATTCTCTGACCTTAACTTTCTTGACATATTTCCTAGACAACTCTTGTTAATAACAGCTAAATGTATCAGAGGCTTATATTTTCTTTCCTCGTTTAAGTCCAACTCGCGGGCTATTCAATCATTATTATGGCCATCCTTAAGTGCTTAGAATCTGAGTGTTGAAACCCGATCTCTATGGGGATGACTACATCCATATTGTAAACTAGATAGTAAGGAGTCTCCTTCTTTGGATTCCATGCCCATCATTCTTCAGAAATTTCCAATTAGTGCTTGATACCTGATAGAAAAGTCTTTTTGGTTTATCTCTGATTGTCCATTGCAATGGGGGAAAACTACTGACGCGTAGTTGATTAAGACTTTGTATTCGATGAAGAAATCATGGAAATAGTTATTATCTAACTAAGTTCCTTAGTCTATGACCAATGCCCTTGGAATGCCAAACCTCGTGATGAGATTCCTCCAAATAAACCTTTTGGCCTTTGGCTCTTCATTGTGGACCAATGGTTTGATTTCAACATACTTTGTAAAGTAGTTTGTTGCAATTATCAGGTACATTTGATTTCGCTGTGCAGCTGGTAGAAGCCCCACTATATTCTTGCCCGTTGGGTGGATTTCCATGAACTTTTTAGGAGGTTCTAATCTCCTATGGGCTCCATAATCATTAGTGAGAACATTTGACACTTTTGGCATTTTTAATCAACCTTGTTGAGTTTTTTACATAAATTTCCACCAATATGCCTGAGAGATTATCATGTAGGAAAGAGATCTTCTACTCTTGTGTGTTATGCAACTACCTTTGTGCATTTTACTCAAAATTCCTTCAACTTCATATGTGTGAACACACTTCAGCAGTGGGCGGTGAATGATATCTGATAGAGTTTGCAATCGAAGCTGAGGAAGATTATTGCCGACTTAATCTTTAACTTAAGTATTGCTTAGTGTTGCTTTGTTGATATGACCAATATGGTCTCTTACCATGGCATATACTAATAATGGACTGCCTTATAATAAGGAGGTCACAGCAACTTACTCACCTCGATGCGCCGTCTTAAGTAACGTAACTGCAGCCTGAGTCCATACGAGCTGTAGCCCTTTACCATAGTTACAGCCTGGGTTCAAACAGGCTGCAACCCTCATACAGTGTTGCGTCCTTTATTCAAACAGGACACAACCATTGCTTATATCTGCTACCAAAATTGCTTCCTATCTATAAATAGAGGTCCACACCTCTATGTTGGGGACCCAAGACAGTCACTCTTGCCCAAGCCCTGTAAAACTCTCTATACACTCCTACTCACTATAACTCGAAGGTGACTCATACACTTTGTAGATTATCTATTAGGTTTGCTCGGAACAGATACAAACATGTATTCTTCTATCTTACCTCTCATGTATGCCTCTAATGGCATTGTAAACTTCTATTACACCATGTATATAATGAGATTACGGCAACAAAGTGGACGTAGTATCATTTTAATAGCCGAACCACTCTATATCTAGTGTTGTGTCTCTATTTACTTACTTTACACTTATTTATACTTGACTTGCTAGTATAAGAGCGACTAGTGTCCGATTTCTCGTATCAATAATTTGGCATTGTCTATGGGCAATGAGGTATTCATATCTTGTTTCTTATCACTTTTGGAGTTTCAAATGTCTTATTTCATCCACGGGAATCTATTGGGTCAACATCCCATGGGTGAGATTTGGTTGTTGAGCTCGTTTTTTGTTCATACCCCCTTTATGGGTATAGTTTATCTTTAGGTTTGTTAGCTTTTTTACAACCTCATATCTATTTTTGTATCCCGATGATGCTACTCTACTTGGATGTGTTAAAAATCATGAAAGGCTATAGTCTTGCGAAAAAGGTAGCTAGGGATAAATTCTATTAATTCCTCCCCACTTTTTACACCTACGATCTAGGATTTTGTAACATATTTGTGCCATTCTTTGTACTTGAGGATTGTTTTGTCCGTGGTAGGCCCAAATGGGGTTATTTTTCGTACTACTGGGTGGGTTTAATCTAGCTTCTGGCTCCAATTTTGGAATCGCATCCACCACTATAGCAAACGGGGTGCGGCCTGGGAATAAAATTTCCCTTGTGCCGCAGCCCTTCTATGGTAAGGGTGCATAATTTTTGTTCAGTTCATCACTTGGGGGAGGCATGGTAAAATTGTCCTCGGACTTCTCTAGTGAATCATACTTTGGAAACTCCACAGTTGTATAACATATATAGGTGAATCATGCCGCGACCGCAGCAGTATAACTTAGCAGAATTGCCAAAGGCTACATCATTGTTACTATACTTGGTTATTTTATTTACATTTCTTTCATTACTCACTCTTGCTAGTTTTTGTCTCTGATTATATATATGTTAAAGACTAACTTGCAGAGATGGAAGGATAATCCAACCAAAGTGCATAAACGAAAGATGATATTGTACAGTTGTACAACCACCTCAACCACCTGTATGATAGTCATGCTTCACTCCAGACTCAAGTCAACTTTCTGACCCAGCACTCAAGGTTTCAATTTTAACCACTTTTGCGATATTCGGAGAAGTCACGGCCTCAGAGGCCGTGGATAAGAGCCAAAAGAGGAAGATGGAGAAAGCAGAGAAAGGATTTGAGACGTACACCTCCCTGATTTACAAGATTGAAGATATCTTTGAGCTCATCAAGAAATATAAGTTTCTCTGATGGTCTGAGAGGCTGAGGGCTCCTCCCCATAAAAGGGACAAGTACAAGTGGTGCAACTTTCATGGTGATCATGTCCATGACACAAATAATTACCATGCCTTAAAGAATAAAATTGAGAGGCTTGTGAGGCAAGGAATGCTACAACATTTTGTGAAATACACATGAGAGATGCAGCCATTGACTGGGACAACTGCACCCCTAACCTTGCCTTAGAATATTTTTGTTTTTGTTTTTATTATAGGAAAAATTATGTCAGGCTTTTATGCATATATTTTTGTATTTTTGTCGCTAAATCCATATAAATATATACGTGAATGAGGGTTTATTTCATGTATTAATTCTTGCTCTCCTCATTTATAACCTTGTGAAAAATCTTTGTCTTATCAGATTTTGAAAGGAAACTTAATGACCAATTATCTCGAGAGATAACTTATCATGGGAGAGGGAGTCAAATGAGAAGGAGGGGTGACGGTCTTAATTAGCATACAACATCCCTCACATCGTGAAGGCATTCAGAGGGATGGCTTTATATATATATATATCTGATTATGGTTGTGGGTTGATTAATAACAAACCCATCCTAGTGAGACTTGAAAATATCCCGTTCTCAGCTCTCGAGATTCTTCGATTTGCCACAAGGGGCTTACAATGCCTGTTATTTCCTTTCGGAATGCTTCGATTAGCCAGGGATGGCTTTATATATATTCAATCATATCTTGGGGAAGCTTTATAATACCTAGCCTGGGGAGGCCTAATAATAACCCAATTAAAGCAACTAAAGGGAAGCTACAGAAATGGTCTCATGGTAATTAAAGCGACTTAAAGAGGCTATAGGAGTATCATAATGAACAATGTTAAAGCTACAAAAAAAGTGTCCACAACCCTACGAAGTGTACAACAAAATACCATTTCAGGTTCTACGATAGGAATATAACCCAGTCACAGCCCCAAGGCTGCAGTTGGCACCAAGATGGGGACAAAGTTAAAAAAAGTGCATTCTACATGTCGTAGTCCTAAGTTATTTATGACATATGAAAGGAGAAATCAGGAGCAGTGAAAGAAAAGCAAAGACAAAAATAGAAGGCCGTAACCTATTTTAATAATTCCTTGAAAAGAAATTGTCACAGCCAAATCCTACAGATTCATTATTCAAGTGGAAGAAAAAAAAGTATGCAAACAAAACAAATTATAGCTACAGCTAGCTATAAGGGCCGCACCAGTTGAATTCTTGTTTGCCTCGAAGGAAGAATCTTTGGCATTTTCCAAGTTAGTTTTGTGAACTGATGTCACAGCCTGATGCAGTTTGTATAGGCCCTCATATTTCATCCTTTGAGGCATCATAATGTCTGCGGCCTAAAAATTAAAAGTTTTACGAGTTAGAATAAAAAATTCTTTAACAGGATACGGAAGGACAACGAGGTATTATAAATAACTTACCATCAGTAGGTTGTGGAGACCATATTCTTGTAATTCTTCATGGTCTTCTTCCACCAGACGATCGAAGTGAACAGAATCCGCAACCCTCCTTATTTTGTGGACTGCCCTAAAAGTAGTATCACAGAAAGAATTGGGATCGACCTGCCTTAATTGAGGCCACGGACGGCCATCGGGACCAACTCCTGCCTTACTTTGTGGATGTGATAGGTTGGGATTAACTACCATGACATTTGGCACGGTAGACGTGGTTGGGAAAACATGGATGGAACTCCACTCAATTTGGACATTCCTATGGGATATAAGTCCTATTGTAGCCAGTTGCTCAGTAATATCATCGTCAACTTGTTTGTCCACTACTGCAGCAGGGTTTTCAGATGTGGCATTAGTATCTTTCGCAGCACTTGGCTGCGGAGGCTCAATTATTTGTTCAGTGGTGGGGGCTACAGTCTTTTGCCCCTTATCCTTTTTCTTCCCCTCTTAGCAAAATTGATAAGGACAGATGCATCCTCATCCATTTCAGCAAGCTGAGAAGCTAGGAGTGCTCTATCAATCTCTTCACCAAAGAAATAAAGGAGATCAACAAAGGTTACAACAGGCATATATAGAATACAAATGAGAAAGATTTAAAGTTACCTTACCTAGCCATCGGAATGTGTTTGCTGGGGAAATATCCAAAACACTGAAAGTTGGCTGAAGTGGCCAACACAGAGAATCCTTGGAATTATTACTAAAATTGGTCACATCTATAACTCTCTTTTCAGCCATTTTTATAAGTTGTAGGCTGTCAAGGGCTGAAGCACAAGATATTTATTAATCACACCATGAAAAAATAGATTCAAGGGTTAACAAAGTATAAAAGTTACAAAAAATAAAAAGTATAGAACAAGCAGCAGCTATATCAACTACCTGATTTTGAAGGGCGCTCCAACTGCCGCAGCATCCTATATGATTTTTCTCTCTCTGATTCCTATGGATGGATCTCCCACTCATCTCCAGAGATATAGAAATACATTCCCTTCTAGTTTTTGATACTGGAATGCCTCTCAGTCTACAAATACTCATCATTGTCTCTGAGAGAAAGTAGTTATACAAAGAAAATTTAACGGAATTCTCCTTGGGCCTTAGAAGTGGAAGAATTTTGCTGGAGTGATGTCCCTCTGAAACTTCTTTCGCAATAGAATTAAAGAGGCAATAATGGAACTCTAACTATTTGGGTAAATTTGGGTTGGGGCCAAGCTCATATCACTGAATATCTTTCAAACAGGGATTGTCACTAGAAGCTGCATCCCGTACATAAAGGCATGAAGGGGGGAGAAAATCCCATCATTAGGAGGTGTAGAACATGGAATTTTTTCCACAGTAGGGGTTGAAACAATAACTCCTATGGGGAATTAAAATGTTGCGGACACTTGGTTGATCCACTCTTCGGTCATAATACAACAAACACTCAAGGTTACAAGAGCTCTCTTAGTCATGTTAGATGGACCAGCCGGCACATCTCTAGCCTCATAAGGCCCAACTATCATAACTTCTTCCATAGGAGGGGCTTATTATTTGATTGGATATCTTCTTCCCTAGATACAGACTCACTGGTGCCCTTTGTATTCCTACAAGCAGTTGAGTCTGTGGAGTCAGAATCAAGACTAATACAATTGGGGCAGTTTTTGAGTAAGCAAGGTCCAATAGTCTTCAAAGGATGCACAGTTGTAATTTCAATAACTAAAAAGCCAAAGTGAGTTCTCCAAAATTCATCCAAAAACTCTTGGGAATCCCAACTCATAGGGTCGCAGCAGGTCCTAAAAAACAGAAAGTCTTCGTTATTAGGATGTGGCAGCCACTATGGTCAGAAGAGACTCACTTAGAGGTCGCAGAATAAACATATATATATATATATATATATATATATATATATATATATATATATATATATATATATATATGAATACACAAGTTTGAAAGTTAAAATAACTCTTCGAGGTTGGAGCCAACTGATATAAGTTTCAGCATGGCCTAAAGTCTTATTATTTAAATGGGAGTTAAGGAGTGGCAAGAGGTCACAAGAATTCAGCATCCCCGCGGCCATATGAACAAATAGGTAAATATGGGAACTCATCACACCTAAAGATCGAGAACCTAGAGTTCAAATACTTTTGCCAAGAACACAAAGAACGTCAAGAATAAAGCCAACAAATGGTATGGTTTTAACCTACAAAAGCCAAATTCCTAACCCAGATGGAAACCTAAAAACCATATCTTCTACAAAAATCCCATAAGTTCAAACAACCACACATTTGGTTCAATAAAATAATCATTTCAATTCAAATAGTTCATTTATCATGGATTTAAGAAGAAATCAAAACTTTTAGTTGGAAATCAAGAATTCCAGAAACTAATAAAGAAGAAGGAGGTTTCGATTTGAAAAGTTACCTGGAAATCAAAAGAATATGTTTGCTCATCCTCACTTCACCAGAAACCACCAACTAAATGCCTTGGATCCGCGTAAAAAGCTCGCCAAAAAGCTCAAATGAAGAAGTAACACAATATAGCTCTCGGTGTGCTCTCAAATTTTAGAAAACGTAATGAAGGCCATGGCCAAATCCATTTATATAAAAGGGCAGGGGAAGATGAATCTTCGCCCTACTATTAATTATGATACATCTTCACGGAATTTTAAGGACATTGAGCTCAGTCACAGCCCCAACTCACTCATTCTTAGCACTACGGCTTGGGGGCTTATTGATATGACAAATATGGTCTCTTCCCACGACATATACTAATAAAGAAACTACCTTACAATAAGGAGGCTGCGGCACCTTACTCATGTAGATGCGACGTCTTAAGCAAGGTAACTGCAACCTGAGTCTATACGGACCACAACCCTATACCATAGCTGCAACCTTGGTTCAAACAGGCTGCGGCCCTTCAGCATATCCCCCGCCTGGCTCAAAAAGCCGCAGCCTTCATACAGTGCTACATCCTTTATTCAAAAAGGTCATAGCCATTGCTCATATCTGGTACCAAACTTGCTTCCTATCTATAAATATAGGTCCACACCTCCATGTTGGGGGGCCCAAGACAGTCACTCTTACCCAAGCCCTGTAAAACTCTCTATACACTCCTACTCACTACAACTCGAAGGCAACTCATACACTTTATGGATTATCTATAGTGATACAAACATGTATTATTCTCTCTTACCTCTCATGTACGCCTTTAATGGCATTGTAAACTTGTACTACACCATGTATATAATGAGAGTGAGGCAATAAAGTGGACGTAGGCTCATTTTAATAGATGAACCACTCTATATATTGTGTTTTGTCTCTATTTACTTACTTTACACTTATTTATACTTGACTTGTAGATATGAGAGAGACTAGTGTTCGATTTCTCATATCAACATATGTTATCTGGAGAGAGCTCACTGATTTTCAAGTAGGAGATGATGGGTTCCTTCTAGGATTGGGCTAACTCTACTTGTAGGAGGCTTAGATCCTTATCGGTAGATTTAATTCTTGGTAGGTCTATATATTCCACTCCAAATGTTCTTTTCATATTGGTATCTACGGTGGAGTCCATAATGGTAAGAGCATCTGCATGTCTATTGTCATTCATTGGGAGAGGGCGCTGCTCAACTAAGGCTGACTTGAATTGTTAGAGAAGGATCCTCGCCTTATCTCTCTAAGCTAAAATTATGCAATCCCTTTTCTTTATACTCCCCATTGAGTTGGTCGACGATCTTCCTAGAGTCACAATATATAAGAACATGTTACGAACCTAAGTCGATCGCCCTATCAAGGACATGTATCATGGCTTCGTATTTTGCTTCGTTATTTAAACCTTTGAATCCCAGCCTAACATCCTACTTAATAATATCGCGTTGCAATGTCATTAACACAATTCCCACGCCAGTTACTTTCTCGTTTCTCTCTACATCCATAAAGAGCTTCCACACTTATTTGACTTTGGTGACTGCTAGTGACTCTAGGACTGAGTGTTGTGATTTATCCCTTCCTCTAGGGGTTGTTAAGAACTCTATCACGAAATTAGCCCGAAATTGGCCCTTAATTGTCATTATATGTTCGTATTTAATGTCAAACTGTGCTAACTCACGGGACCATTTGGTCACTATTATGGAAAGGTCTACCTTCTTGAGGGCTTACCTTAAGGGGTAGGTTGTGAGGATGATTATTATATAAGCATTAAATTAATGTCTCAATTTGTTTTAGTACGATCAGAACTGCCAAGACCATCTTCTCTATAGGCATGTACTTGGTTTCATCTTTTAGAAGGGTGTGGCTCACATAATAGATCAATGTTTGATCCCTATCATGCAAACGGATCAATGTCGCACTGGTCAGGCACCCCTAGACGACTTAGTATATGTAGAAATTTTCTCCATCTTTGGGAGTTGGCAACAATGGAGGTGATATCGAGTATTGGCGAATCCCGTCCAAGGCTTAATTGCAATCTTATGTCTATATAGTGGGGTTTACTTTCTTCAAAGCCTTAAAATATGGTCGGTACCTTTTCGAGGATCTCAAAATAAAGCGATTCAAGGCCGTCAACATCCAAGTGATGACCTGAATCTCTCTGATAATGGTCGGTATTTTGATGTCTTGAAGAGCTTCGATCTAATCTTAGCTTGACTCTATACCTCCTTGAGTTACTAGTTAATCTAGGAATTTTCTCGAGCTTACACCGCATAGACTTTATAAGGCGTTGAGAATTATTCTATATTTTTTTAAAATGTCGAACAATTTTACAAGGTCTCTGATATGATGTGTTGACTTCTTGCTTTTGAAGAGCATGTCATCGATGTATACCTCCACGGTGGAATTGATCAGTTTCTTGAATATCTTGATGATCGAACTTTGGTATGTTTCTTCCTCATTCTTCAATATAAAGGGCATTACTTTGTAATAATAAAGTCCCAGGTTTGTAATGAATGAGGTCTTCTTCTGATCTGGGCCAAACATAGGTATCCGGTGGTATTATGAGTATGCTTCCATAAAAATCACACGTTGATGCCCTATTATGGAATCCACAAGCTAATCTATCTAAAGAAGTGGGAAACTATCCTTGGGGAAGTGTTTTTTGAGGTCGATGAAGTCCATGCATATCCTCCATTTATCGTTTTTCTTTTTTACGACGATGGTTTTAGATATCCAATATGGTAATTAGACCTCTCTTATTTAGGTGACCTAGAGCATATTATCAATTTCAGATTCTACATCTTTCGCCTTCTCTAGTGTTGACTTCCTAGGCTTCTACTTGATTGGCATGATGCTTGGATCCATGTGTAGTCGATGGCATGCGATTTTTGGATATATTCCTGGGAGGTCATAGGGATGCCATGTAAAGACATCTATGTTTGTTCTGAGGAACTGAGAAATATGGTCAACTTTGTCTTTGGATAGCTTCAATCTGATGAGAAAAGGCTTTTCCAATTGTGATGTGCCTAGAAGAATATATATGAGTTCATCTAAAATGTGTTCGACAGGATTCAATCAAGTTTCATCCATTCTTGGATGAACGTCCTTTGGATGCTATTTTGGATGATCGTCTTCTAAGTAGTTCCCATTATGATCACTCTTGACCTGAGTCTTATTTACCTTGATAGATAAAACAAAATAGCTTCATGTCGTTTCTTGATCTCTTCTGATCTCTATCACTCCTTGGTCGGTTATAAATTTTATATTTTGATGAAAGGAAGAGGGGGCATCCATGATATCATTAAGTTATCCTTTACCCAATATGTCATTGCATGGCGACTTTGATTGGATCATGTGGAATCCTCCTTCCATGTTGGCTGGACGGATCTTAACTGGCAACTTGATTTTTCCCAATAGATATTTACATTTTCATTGAAGCTAATATCCAGATCATTGACACAAAAACAAAGCTGGTAAAGTACTATCAGGTACATGATTTCTGACGTGAAAACCAAGCTTGTAAATTATGTCAAGTAAATGATTTCTAAAAATATTGTAAAGAGCTTCCTTAGTCTACCAATAGTCTTCTTACGTCAAAGTTTGTAACTCACAAGTTAAGTACCATGTCATCCTTATGAGGAAAATTTACATCGATCAGGTCATCATTGATGAATATAATGGAATGATAAGTATCCATGTCATTTCTTTACCCCTTGGATAGGGATGGATTAGATAAGTCTACTTGGAACACATGTTGTATGTTGGTTGATACTCTCAGCTTCTCCTTAATAATGTTAATAGTGTGATGAGGTGGGTTGGTATAACCATGGCTAGCGATGACAAATCCTGCTAGTGGAATATCCTCTTCTTCTTTTTTAACCGTGTTGATCTTCATCATTTCTTTTGGCTTCGTTGAACTGATGTATTCCTTGAGGTGCCCTTCTTGGACAAGGTACTCCAGGTATTTTTGAATATTTAGCAATTATTTGTGAGTTGTTCGTTGTTCTGGTGATAGCTGCACGTAAGATTGGCATCCACATCCTCTGGATCGTTGGTTATATTAGGAGGCCTTTTGAAGAAGGGATTGTCTTTGATCTGATAAATAATCTTGTAGAATGGGCTCCTTGAAAACTGTTTTCACTTCCTTGTAACTATTCTCACTGGACTAAGATCTGGGAGACTCTTTGAGGCTTCATTCATGGATCCCTTTTTAGATGAAGAAGGTTGATCCCCCCTCCCCAAGGGGGTGGGGAGATGCCTTCTTAGGATCATTATTCTCTTGATTGATTGGAAACTCTGCTTTGAAGAGCTCGTTCTCCACCTCAGAATATTTTTCAATATCAGAAATGAGATCGTCAATTGAGGAGGCCTACTTATTCGTTAGTGATTGGTAGAGATCATTTGATAGCTCCAAGATGAACTTCATATGATAGATCGCCAGATGATTGTTGGAATTATCAATTTCATTGTACATTTCCAAGTACCTGTGAGCATACTTCCTGAAAGACTCTTCTTTCTTCTTCTTAAGAGAGATTAGATAATCAACCTTATTGATTACCTTGCTGATTTTGATAAATTGGGTCGTGACCTTCTCCCCGGGGTCTTTAAAAGAGGATATTGATCTTTGGGGGGGGGGGGGGACTTCTCAAACCACTTCATACTAATCTCTCCTAAAGTGGATGGAATACTAGGCACATTAGGGAATCGTGGTGTCTGTCAAGAGTGTCGGATAGATGGACAGGGTCTGCCTTTTCACCATACGTTATGACCTTTGGTATGGAGAACTTTTCGGGATCATAAATGAATATATCTACTTGATAAATGGTGATGTTGAACTATGACCCAAATCCTTTATAGCCAAGACTCTGGGAGTAAGAAAAAGGTTTGGGTTTATCCTTTCTTCTAACTCCCTCCAAATGATTCCTCTCAGTTCATCACTCTTTACTTGGTTTGGCTGCACATTTGGATGGTCAGGTCTGCTACTTTAAACTAAGTTTGTGGGTCAAGGCTAGTGGTTATTGTGGTTGATAGAATTCCTCCCAGGATAATGATCACATCGTTGGTGGTAATGCACTGTGCGAATGCTTTGTTTATGAAATTATATCAACAATAGATTAAATTATTTTTGTGCCTTTTCTAATAGTGTCACTAACGTTAGTGCACAATCGGGGTTATGAATGCGAAATACATTCTCTATGGCCTCATCCCAATATTTTGGTAAGGAAAATAGAATATGATTAAACAAGTACGGTTATGAGAGATCAACTCTCCGATTTGTAAGTTAATGAAACTATTCAATTTTCCTCTTCCCATAGTGGTGAATAGGAATTCCCTCTATACGACACGCAATAATATAAGTACTTTTTGGGCAAGCCAATTGTAACCTCTAGATCAACCATTGAAAGTAATTATTACCTTGATTAATTTTTTTTGGATAATAGATATAAAAGGAGGGTGTGTATATGACGAGTGTATTCTAAAGTGAATGAGAAGACCAAAAATGTATGAAAGAATTTTTTCATGTGGGACAACATACAAATACTAGGATGGGAATACATAAACTCTCAATTAAATGAAGGATCGTATTCAAGTGATGATATCCTTCATCCACACAATATCAACATCAACTAATTAATATTTTCTAATTAATCAATTATATACGAATCCAATTTTACTTCAATTTTAATTAAATTAATAATAAAATTACTATATGTCCACCAATGTACAAGGCCTTTCACCAATTTGTGTTAACCCAAATAGGAACAACTCAAGGAAGTGGTGAACAGATCCACGACAGTTAACGAAAATTATATATACACTAATAAGAATTAAACAATACACGAATTTTCAATGAAATTAAGGACCATCCTTCGAGTTAAGATATCCTTCATTTACATTATATCAACATCAACTATTTAATATTTTTAATTAATCAAGAAAACACAACAAGTCTAATTTTACTTCAGTTTTAATTAAATTGATCTTAAAATTACTACGAGTCCACCAATGTGCAAGTTCTTCCAAAAATTTGGGTGAACATATCCATAATAATCAACCTATTTTACATAAAACTATTTTATATAAAAAAAAGATAAATAAAATAATATAGTAAGAAAACAACTAGAATCAATTACGGTGCAATAATTTCTCTCCAATTTCATGTGCACCCAGAATTAGAAGAAAAAATGATAACATATTATTCAATTAAAAGTAAGCACTGCAATTGTATTGTTCATATTCCCAACATTCACAAGCATGTACATAAACAATTGAAATAAAAATCATTATGATTTTTAGATATAACATTTTTAATTATTTATCTTTGAATGAATTTTTTTATATCCACAACCATATATATAAACATTCGCATACATACTGACCCCAGAATGACTTTTAGCTCTTCAATAAGTGATGAGTACAAATACTATAATTGAATAAATATGAGAGTGCGCTATTGGAATCCTAATGGAATATTTATATAATTAAATTTTCAGCACACACAATTCCAAATTTTATCTTTTTATCCTAAACAAGCATCTAGGTGATAAAGGAGATAAATTAAAGCATGCAAGGAGACAAGGAAATATGGGGAAAAAAACTTGCGGGTAAAAACTTTATTTTCAGCACTTTATAGAGTTTACAAAACAATCGACTTGATATCCTCCACAAGTACAATGTGCACTAACTTTGCAAATCCCTACAGAATACTACTCGGTGAGGGGAAGTCCACACGCGGCCTTCCATGCTCAATATCCACTGATCTGCCTTTGTCTTCAGCAATGATCCCTTATAGAATCACAATTATCTGCCATGAAGAAACTCTCTTCGCAAGAATTGTGTATTCAAGGTTACAAACTACAGGGTTTAAACGGATTCACTCAAATATATTTTCGGGATGTGATTTGTGAATCAAAAAGGCTTTCTAAACTGAAAAGGGTGAAAACTTTTGCAAAATATATGCAGAAATAGTTCTGGAAAAGTCTTTAAAGTTCTGAACACGAAACATGTATTTATAATACAAACACAAATTTTGTGGCGACGACTTATTCGAACGAGTTTGAAGCTCATTCGAATGAGAATAGAAACTCATTCGAACGAAACAGAGTATTGTTAGAACGAAGAATCCATCTCATTTGAACAATGTACACCCTCGTTTAATGTTCGGTCAAAGTAAACTTCAAACGAGACTTCAAATAAAAAAGAGATCTCGTTAGAACGAGATTCCCATCTCTTTTGAACGAGATGCGTGCATTTTGAAAAATTTTAAATAAAGAAAAATACATCAATTTTTAAGGAAAAAATCAAGTTTCAGTTTTAATAAAGATTCAAACATCCCAAAATAAATTCAAGAAATAAATTTAACCACTTAATAGCATTATAACACCATAGTGTGGAGATGCTTGAAAGATGGAGATGTTGGATATTCGGATCTGCGTGACGGCTTGAGTCAAATGGTAATCGAATACGCCAAAATCTATATAAGCCTAAGAAATTTGAGCAATGACTAGAAAATATGATTTTACAAATCTTCCCCTTTTTTCTATTCCGATAGAAACATAAAATCGAAATCAAATTAAAAATAAAATCCCCTAAGACAAAAAAAAAATAACCTAATACCATCCCAAACCCTAAAATGGATAGGTACAAGAATAAAGATGTATTCAGAATAAAGTCTTCAAACTCCACTTCTTCTTTGTCTTCTCTTGGTCACTTTGTCTTCATCAAGTGTAATGAGAATATGATCTTTCCAAAGTACCTACACACATGAAACAAAGAAAATACCCCGTGATGCATCGAGTTTGACATATCAAATAAAATACATAAAGATAAAATCTTCACCGTAAATCAAACTCATGTAATCTCTCCTGTAATTTGTTCTCCCCCTTTTATTGTCCGAAATAGACGAGCAGTAGAAACTAATCATGGAAAATGGGAACATCACCAATAAGAAAAAGGTATTATCATAAGAAAAATAATAATTAAAATCATTCAATGATAATCTCAAAGGCTCCACAAACTATTTTTAAAATTTTTCAATTTTTTTAAGTATAAAAATTTAACAAATACAACACACCATGGAGAAACATAAAAATAACTGAATCATGGAAATGGAATGAAGGGGTGTGAATATATTCCATAGGTTATTCAACGTATAATGAGACACCACTAATGCAAGATCTCAAAGTCAATCTTAGATGTAAATTGGTGAACTCGAGTGAAATTGACTTAACCTAATCAACTAATCAAGACCATAAGTTATTTTCACACAAATGATGCCCAAAAATATGCAATACTTTACGATATTTTTAAGGACCTGCAAACCCATTGATCTTTGACTTAACTCCCTCAAAACAGACATATTGATTTTTGCAACTCGGTTTCATTGCTTAAAATAAACCAAATTTATCGGATAAATTTTTTTCTATTATTTTCAATTTTTGCAATGGTTCTTACATGCACTACTTTTATTATCTCGTTATTCTCATTTGGTTGTTTTAAAAGAAGGATTGAGATAAAAACAGTATAATCGACATGTGAAAAGTAAATGCAATACTCACTACACCAAAAAGTATAAAATGTCACCCTTGATTCGACCACTCTTCTCCCAATCAAACACCGTGATAAAAAACACGCGGTTTTTGTCAATGTCTTTGACCATGATATGTTCGTGACAAGTAGTTGTCATGGTCTTTAATAGTGATAAGTCCATGACAACTACTTGTCACATCCTTGTCACGGTAAAATACCATGACAACCTTATAAAGTTATCACGGTCAAAGACCGTGACACGTCCGTGACAACATTAAAAAGAAAAGACCAGCCACTTCATTTTTTTTCTTTCCATCGCTTCCTTCCTTCCTTTATTTCTCTCTCTCTCTCATACATATATATATAGGCCCCTCCTGTAAGGACTCCTTATGGTGAAGACCATGGTACATACCTTTTTTTTAAATAGTAAAAAAAATGAATTTTTTGATGAAACTTCATGGATATGATCTCCATGGTGAGAAGATCATCTCCAATTTTTTTCATCAAAAAATTCAATAAAAAAACCGTTGAGATGAGGTCATATGTAAAACAAATGGTATAAATATGCATTCTCGACCGTTGAAATGTTGGCGATCATCTCACCCACTTTTTTATTGAATTATTTGATAAAACTTCATGGATATAATCTCGACAGTGAGAAGATCATATCCATGAAGTTTAATTAGAAAATTCAATCAATAAAGTGGTTGGCGCCGACCCAACATTTCAACGGTTGAAAATGCATATTTATACATTTTTTTTACATATCACCTAATCACAATGGTTTTTTTATTGAATTTTTTTTGAAAGAAATTGGAGATGATCTTCTCACCGTGGAGATAAAATCCATGAAGTTTCATCTAAAATTTTATTTTTTTACTATTTTATAAAAATGGTATGTACCGGGGTCTGCACCATAAGGAGTCCTTACACGAGACTTTCTGTATGTTAGGCCCCCTCCTGTAAGGACTCCTTATGGTGCAGACCCTGGTACATACCATTTTTTTTAAATAGTAAAAAAATAATTTTTTTGATGAATATTCATGAATATGATCTCCATGGTTAGAAGATCATCTCCAATTTTTTTCATAAAAAAACCGTTGAGATGAGATGATATGTAAAAGAATGGTATAAATATGCATTTTTGACCGTTGAAATGTTGGCGATCATCTCACCCACTTTTTGATTCAATTTTTTTATGAAACTTTACGGATATAATCTCGACAGTGAAAAGATCATATCCGTGAAGTTTCATTAAAAAATTCAATCAATAAAGTGGTTGGCGCCGACCCAACATTTCAACGGTTGAAAATGTATATTTATACATTTTTTTTACATATCACCTAATCTCAACGGTTTTTTTATTGATTTTTTTTAATAAAAAAATTGAACCATAAGGAGTCCTTATAGGAGACTCTCTCTCTCTCTCTCTCTCTCTCTCTCTCTCTCTATATATATATATATATATATATATATATATATATATATATATATATATATTTCCTTTGTGTGTGCGTGGGGGGCGGGGGGGGGGGGGGGGGGTCAGAGTGTGTGTGTGTGTGTGTGAGTATTGAATTTTTTATGTACTGAAATTGTGTGTATTGAAATTGAAATTAAAATTTGTATTATAATTTGAAAATTAAATTTAAATTGAAATTATAAATTCATATTGGCATTTGGTATTTGGTCTTTGGTATAGTGTGTATTTGATTTTTGGTATAAATTGAAATTGATATTCAATTCTGAAATAGAAATTTGTCTTCTCTCTCTAATTGCAGCAGCAGCGACCATCTCTCTCTCTCTCTCTCTCTCTCTCTCTCTCTATATATATATATATATATATATATATATATATATATATATATATATATATATATATATATATATATACACACACACACACACACACACACACACACACTTACACACACATAGAGATTATTGAATTGTTGAATTATTTGGGATTCTTGAATTGTTGTTGACGGGTGGATTTGAAGATTTAGATGGCCATTGAGTTAGTTGGCCCTAGGAATTTTTAATATATCGCATTATTATTTGCATTTTTGTTTTGTATTCTTGAATTTTTGTTGACTGGTGAATTTGAACACTTAGATGTCCATTGAGTTAGTTGCCCCTCTAATAAGTAGGGTTGTGATTAAACCAAATATAAATAAGACATAATTAAATGAAACATACTATAAATTTTATATAACAAGCAATAAGTAATCTTGCATTCACATGACAACACATGAGAATACATGTGTAAACATAACTATTGTGGTTCTCATTACTATATTCTACGCCCGCTTGTGTAAATTTACATTAAGTCAACTTGTTATATAACACTTACTTTGGGGGGTGCATGCATGCATGTATTCTCATGTGAGTACATGACATAACGGTTCTGTAAAAATTATAACTACTTTAAATTACGTATAGTGTGAATAGATAATAGCCTCATAGTTCTTATCCGTACGCATTCAATAGACCTTAGACCAGTTCGAGAGTCATTACCCCTATAATGAGATCTCTCGAATTGTCCCGTTTGGACAGTTTGGGACTGCATAGTTTTTGTATAATAGTATTCTTAGTTGCTTAAACTTGTTACTTTTGGAGGAATTTCTGCTGTTATATCTTAATGTTCTCTGGGTATATACTAGATGATGCGATGCTAAGTGTTATTTCAATTGATAAATTGAAATAACACTTACACTTGCTAATCTATGTTGTGTACTTGGAGAACTATGGGGATATGCTGCCGAATTTTCCTCAAATTGAAACAATGTGCATAAGTTATTAAGTATATTATAGAAATGCGCGGTCTTGAATGGGATATGACCACTCACCCTTTATAGGAGATGGAGGAAATAATAATTATATTATTTTTATAATATAGAACCAAAATATGAAATGTCAATCTTGTAGTAAATTATTTAATGGGAACTAAATGTTCACATTTTTGTTTATACTAATCCATGACTATACAGTTCTTACCCACTCTATACAAAGAGTTTATGTGTGAGACTAATAGACTAGGGGATGTATTTCACAGATATGCTAATGAATTTGTGAAATATGCACAAAGATGTCGTAATGATGAAGAGTTCCCATGTCCGTGTGCTAAGTGTAGCAATAGTAAGGTGTTTGAGTGGAAAACAGTTGAACTAGATTTGTTAAGATAGGGTATGCAAGACAGTTATCAATTTTGGATTTTTCATGGGGAATTGAAAGTTACTTTTGTCCCCGAGCAACCTTCATAACAACCTTCAACAAGTAGGACAAACGTACAATGGAAATATGACAATGTAGATCATAATATGCTAGATGATTTAGTTAATGATGCATACAGAGTTCATGAAGTGGAAGAAAATGAGGTCACTGATGATGTAGAAGGTTCAGGTGCTCATGAAGATATCAGAATAAACCTTGACGAGGACTACCAAAGTTTAAAATTAAAGGCGACACAACCATTGTACTCTAGCTGTGAGAAAGATCAAACAACTTTACATGCCATAGTTGGTTTGCATAGTTTTAATACCAATATGGTTTGTTTGGCAATAACATGATATGAATTTTGAATTGGGTGAAGGGCTTTCTACCCAAGCAAAATACGCTTCTAAATACCTATCCTATTATGAAGAACAGTTTGAAAGGTTTGGGAATAAATTATAAATCTTTTCATGATTGTGTGTATGACTCCATACTATACCGAAAGGAATATGAAAATATCGATCGATGTTCGGTATGCAATGAACGTAGATATGTCCAATCGACTAGCAAGGAAGGCATAAGCTCAAAAGTTCCTCAAAAAGTGTTGAAATATTTTCCCGTTGGTCTTATATTAAAGCGATTTTTCATAGTACCATGAATAGCGGAGGCAGTGACTTGGAATTCTTGGGCATAAGTAGGGGATAATCTCATGCATCATCCTATTGATTCTATAGCTTGGAAGAGGATGAGTTATGAGTATCCCGATTTTTCTCGAGAATAATGTGACATTCGTTTAGCAATATCAACAGATGGTTTCAATCCATTTGGAAATCTAAGCACCAATCAGAGTGTATGTCCAGTGATCTTAGCCCCACTCAATCTCCCTCTTTCACAGTGTATGAGACCTGAATTTTTTATATTGTCTTTATTGATACCTGGGCCAAAGGCACCAAGTGAGGACATCGATGTCTACTTGGCTCCTTTGGTAGAAGAATTAAATGAGTTATGGGAAGAGGGTATGCAAGAATTTGACGCTTTTAAAAAAGAAGAGTTTACGCTGAAAGCTATGTTGATGTGGGCAATTCATGATTTTCGAGCTTATAGTACATTATCTGGTTGTGTAGTACATGATTATTTGGGGTGTCTTATTTTTAGAGAGGATATTAAATATCTTCGTCTACCCGCTATCTCAAAAATTTATACCATTACCATAGGAGGTTTTTACCCCTCGCTCATAGGTTTAGATTTCAGAAAGGTTCCAATTTTTACCAGGTGAGGTTGAACATAGTCTACCTCTGAGAAAACTTTCAAGATCAGAAATTGAAAGTAAATATTCTGATTATGTCCCTAATATTCCAGGTAATAATCCTAAATTTAAGAATGTCAATCATAAGAAGACCCAAACTGGGAATGAGATTCAAGAAAGGCATGATTTAGGAGGTCAATTTTATCTGGCTTGCCTTATTGGAAGAATTACCTGGTGCACCATGTAGTGGATGTGATGCACGCAGAGAAGAACATCACTGAACATATTATGGGCACATGCCTTGGGGGGATTCATTCGAAGGATGGAGAAAATGCACGAAAATACCTTAAATCATTGAAACTTAAGCCACAACTATGGTTGAAATAAGATAGTAGGGGAAGGGCAATAACTCCCCGTGGTGCGTTTACTTTGACGAGTGAGGAAAGGAAGATGCTTTTAGACACAATATATAATATGAAGATCCCATCTAATTTTTCATCCAACTTATAAAGGATTGTGAATTATGCTACCCATGATTTACATAAGTGTAAGTCCCACTATTGTCATGTGATCATGCAATTGTTTCCTCTATTGTTTAAGCACTATTTCTCCGGGCACAAGGATTTGTGGAGGTCCATTATGAAAAATAGTATATGCTTCTCCCTTTTATGTGATAAGGTAGTCAATCTAGATCATATAGTGGCCGAAAAATTGGAGGTGATCAAAGAGATTTGCGTGTTGGAGAAGTACTTTCCCCCATCATTCTTTGACATTTGTATTCACTTGTTGGTACACCTATGCGACGAGGCACTTTTTTGCGACCCAGTTAGATATCGGTGGATGTGTACGTTTAAAGATTGATGAAAGTTTTAAAAGATTATGTCAAGAATACACGATACATTGAAGGATCAATTGAAGAGGAATACATCACCATGGAGTCATCAATGTACATTCGGGAATATATGCCTAGCCCGAGTTGCGTGGATGATAGTGATGAGTTATTCGATGAGGGTGGTCATGTGATGGGTAAACAGGTGAAATTAACGAGTTTACAACATGATCTCATTATCTATTTGAAACACACGAAGATATCGAATAGTGGAAAAAGTAAGTTTATATTATTTCAACTTTTACTTTATTTTAATTTTATATATGAGCAATTTTGTAATACGTTCGTCGCGATAAACGCAAAAAATATGAAGCGTGTGGAAACAATAAAAGATGAAAAATAATGACCCAATCAGACAGCGAATTTAGGCTGTGGTTTTCACATGAGGTAATTATAATGAAAATGTATGTTATTAAATGTCACATTACAAGAAAGATTTACAACTAACCTAATTAATTTATCTATATTCTTAGCTCTTAATGACGGGTGATGCGACATCAAGGCTTGCTCGTCTACCCACTGGACCGTTGTTCATGGCACAAGAGTACAAAAATATCAATTGAACGATTACGTATTCGGTGCAAGAGTGTACGAGGAAAATACAAATGTATAGAACTTGGGCATTTCATACAAGGCAGTTACTTATTTTCGAGCGAGCGTGAAAGATAAAAACCTCGTTGAAATGACTTACTATGTTGTAATTCAAAATATATTTGAATTGGGATATATAAGCTTCAAAGAGGTTGTGTTTTACTTTGATTGGCAAGAGTTTAGGATAAAAATGAAAGTTGATCCTAGCACCAATTTGATGATGGTTGACTTGTCTAAGTTGAAGAGCAACGGACACGTGAGTAATGAGTCGTTTGTTTGTTCTTTTCAAAAGGTCAAGCAAATGTTTTACTCGGAGTATATCAACAACAAGCCATGGTTAATCATCATGCATGCGCCAAAGTGTCTAAACAGTATTACGGATGACTTGGCTGCTCCTACTGAATATCAATCCATTTTTTATGATAATCCGAATTTGAAATAATTTTTAGATTTGTAATAAGTATTCCAATTACTTGTAATGACCAGTGGGTGTATTATTCTAGTGCTTTATTATTATCGAACGATGACTTTATGATCTTAATTCATTTGTACTTGATCAGTTTCTGCATGTATTAACCAATGGGTATATTCTTCTAGTGCTTTGTTATTATCAAAATAATATTTAAAAGGCCATGACATTAACCGATATTGAAACAATAATAAGTGGGTGTATTACTTAGCATTAATTCAAAGTCCATAACATGACACGATATTGAAACAATATTTAGATTTATAATGTCGTTAACTTGTATTCTTCTAGTGCTTTGTTATTATCGGATTTGAATCAAAATTGGTTTTATGATTAGTGAATATGTTAATTTGGATTTTAATCAATGTAAGCATTAATTCAAAGTCCGTGAAATGACCCAATATTGAAATAATATTTTTAGAATTATAATGACGTTAACTCGTACAATATTCTAATTCATTTGGATTTTACCATTTTCTCATATATATGTTTGTACTGATAACAATAATTTTTGTAGAATATGTTTTCATCAGGGCAGCACGATAGCGGAGACGGGGAGGGATCCTCGGCCACTAGGCCCCCAAAATAGAGCAAATTGGGGTCCATCGTCGGGAATAAGATGACATTACTTGCTAGATCCCTAGAGTTGTTGAAGTCGATCATCGGTCCGGGGTACACTGATTGGAGTTTCGTACAAAATGAGCTCAAAATGGGCATCTGGGGGCACTACAGGTAGTGTATTTATATTTATATTTAAATAAAATGAACACTTAATTTCCTTTTGGTTTGTATTTATTTGATAGGATCAATTCGTCCTGCCCCCATATGTCCGCGACTCCACATTGGAACAGTTGAGGGATCAATATAAGACGTGGAAGAAAAACATGTGGGCATGGTACTTTGGAAAGACCCGTGAGTCCATTATGAGAGTGCGTGACACTGTCCCTTTGAAGGAGCCGACCTCATTGGCATAGTGGAAGTAGTTTTTTGGCAATGAGATCGAGGACCGAAAATTGGCATCTCGTCAATCGGGGAGGGAAAATCGGGTGAAAAAAGTGGACGTGCACTACTGCGGGCGAACGTCTTACGCCGAGGTGGAGCACGGGATGGCAATTTTTTTTTTTTTTAATTTTAAGTTTAGATATTCTAATTTAGCATTACCTTGCATTACTTACTAATTCAACATTATTTTATTTGAGGAGACTGGGAATGGCCCTAGGGGTAAACAATATAGGCTCGATGCCTATGTGGAAATTCGAACAAAGGTAAGGATAAAGAGGTTTCCCTAAGCATCGCAGCCACGATTTTAAGTTATAATTGTTTAATTTTTTTAATTACGTTATAATTTTTTATTAACTTAATTAACTAATCATGTATTTTTTATCATTTCTGGCAAAGCTTAAGGAAGTCCATAGAAAGAAGTTTGATGCCGATAAAGCATATTTGGCTACGACCGCACTCAGCCAAGTGCTTAGGGAGGATCGCAAGGGGAGGACTAGGGGTGAGATCTCGGGTGGGGAAGTCAAGGATCATCAAGATGGAGACGAGCAATATCGGGTTGGCTCGTAAGGTGGACACCCATGAGGATAAGTTATCAATGTTATACGCAATGGTCCCAGATATATACACCTTCATGAAGCGTCATTGGGGGGTCCACCTCCGATGAGGTAACCTCCAATAAGGGCAAGGGAAATGGCAAGGGCAAGGGCAAGGGCAAAGGGAAGGAGGTAGATGAGAATGGACTACTTCATCACCGATACGCACGGACTCATCACCCTTATATGATTCATTTCTCATATTGACCCCCATCAAAATGCCTATGTCAATAATTGGCTGGTCGAGCATGTTTTTAATAGACGTATTTGGTGTCACGTTGATAGCAAGGGGGTTGAGGGACCCGAGAACCTTCTAGTTTATGTTGGTTTATGGACGTCTTATGCAACACATTGAGGCAAAGGTTCTCGTCACGCATATTTTGATCAGAAAGGAGAATTCACCTTTGTGGTTGCAAGAAAAATGCAGCGTTCGGTGAATTGATGGGTGTCTCAATGCATATGTTGTGTGGCCTTCCATCCTCCTCCAATATATTGTATACCCTACTCTATGACATTATTTGTATTTATTTTATTTGGATATTGGATATTATTTGATTTTTTTTATTTGGTTATGGATATTGAAATGTTGTTTAGTTTTTGTTATGGATATTTGTATTTATTTGTATGGGTTATTGAATAATGAATATTTCTTGATATATACTATTGGGACAGGTTAAAATTGGCCATAACTGGTACAAATATACTGTTGGTCAGTGGAAGTGGGCATACTGCCTAACCTTGTTTTTCAAAATATGCCCAGATTTGTCACGAACTTTTATCGTGACAAGTTTGTGACAAAGGAAACTTGTCACGAACTTGTCATGATTAAAGTTTGTGACAATTTTTTATTTTTCACAGACTTTGACTGTGACAAGTGTTCATTTGTCATGGACTTGTCACGATCAAAGTTTGTGACAAGTCTTAAACTTGTTATGGGCTTTGACCATGACAGGTCTGTGATGAATTTCTTTGTCACCCCCAAACTTGTCACGGTCATACACCCTGACAAGTTTGACTTGTCACAATTTGAGACCTTGACAAGTGGGAAGTTTTGGTGTAGTGAATCAACTAAGTTCATGCGCGTGTGCATTAAAGGTGCCAAGGAGTCAAACATGTAGCAAGTTTTCATCATATCACATCTTAATGACTCCACATATTATAAAGCACATAAATGAAATCATGTCACGTCTCAAAAGACTACGAAATAATTACGTGGATATGGAATGAATGGATGACTCGGACATCTTTAATGTTCACCCATATATGGTGAAAAAACAAAACTCTTGGACTTTTCAAAAAAATTATCGAAAATAAAATATTTTTGTCTTTTTCACTTTTTTCTCAAAAAGAAATCGAAAATCTTTTCAAAATGTTTCAAGAAAAACAAAAAAAACGATTTTTTGAAAAATATATCAAAATGAAAAATTCAAGTACAATGATAATACAATGATAGTAGAATCTATCAATAGTCATGTAACATATGAACATAAAAAGTATCTTATGCAAGAAATAAGTCTCAAACTCAATCATTAGGCCCGGAGGAGTTCTCTAAAGGAGATGACATCCTATGAAAAACCTCCATAAAATCTTATGAAGTCTTGACTAAATACCTTACTTGCTCTCGAAAACTCTCAAAATCTCTCATGTGATGTGCGGGAGCATGCGGAGTAACATGTGTGGGAGTGGGTGCAGGAATTCGTGTCATAGCATATCGTGGAAGATACCTATGAGGTACTCTCCCCAACTCAAAAAAAGACTCTCTTAGGTAACCTCTTTGTTTATAATGGGGACAAATATATACGGGCATGGGTACACCTCTCTCAAAACTTCTAGGAAAAGCTCTCCTAGCTGGGTTAGGTCAAAGGCCATACAGATCTAACACAAACTCGAGAACTAATTCGGGTGAAATATGGGAAATGGATGCCCCGTCATAACCTAATCCTAGACTCTCAATGTTACCTAAAGTGGGACCAAGGATCATTTTTTCAACCTTCTTAGATGTGTCCTCTAAAGTAACCTTGACCTCCTGGGTATGTTCGAGATCTCTCTCGAGTTAGGATACAAGGGCTTCATGTTTCTCACGAGTCTCCAATAAAGATTGAAGATCTCTAGTAAGACTAGCCACATTGTTGGTTGAATCATTATTTTCCCGCCTTAAAATGATAAACTTCTCACATAAAGAAACCTTCACCTTCTCGAATTAACTCGCCGACACCTCACACACTCTCAAAACTTTCACCTCTTTCTTCAAATCTAAAACCCTAAGAGACAAGTCCCTAATAATATTTTCCGTCTTCAACGTCTCAATGTAAAGATCATTAAATGCTTTTTGGAGATGCCCTTATCCCTCACTCAAAATATCATTCTCACACTCACTATTTCCCGAATGAATCGAAACATCATCGAGGATCTCACATTTAGATATGTCCTCATTAGCGTGGGACAAACTAGAAGTGATCACGTGACTAGTCATGAATGCAACACACAATTCATGTGTAATACCCCGTATTTTTATGATATTTATTTATGGGATTAATTGAATTAAATGTGTTTTAATTGGAAATTAATCCGGATTAAAATACTAGCGAGATGCGAGTTGGTATTTAATTTTAATGAGTATATATGGCTATATATGAATATTGAATTATCAAATTATCGTGAGATTGATATACGGCAATTCGGGAAACTTTGTTGAGACGCGTGTGACAGTTGCGTCAGGAATATATTTATTTTAATTGAAAAGTGAATTTCATTTCTATTAATCGTATGGTCGTTTTGAGTGCGCCAACGCGTTCGAAAGGGTTGAAATAGTCAGAAAACACTAGTCGGGGGTTTAGTTTGGGTCCCGGGGCATTTTTAGGTCATGCCGGCAACGTATAAGGGTAGTTTGGTAATTTTGGATTTTTGGGAATTAAAACCCACGAAAATTAGGAATTAATATCTGATTTGGACTTTACCCACTAAACCCACTAACTACACCTTATGACCTAATGGGCTACGGGGGTTATTAGAATTAGTTCCAAGAGTTTCCTAAGGCAAACCCTAGCCACCATTGTCACCTTGGAGAAGAAGACTTGTAGAGAGAGAAAGAGGAGAATTCTGCAGAGAGAGAGAGAGAGAGAAGTTCATCAATTCGCCATCAAAATCATAGAAATACATAAGGCAAGTGGTTTAATTTACATTATTTTGCAGTGAATGTTTCTTCCATGCTTAGAGAATTCGAAAATTTCATTTGTTTGAGAGATTGATGAAAACCCATAAAATTGGAGTTATAAATTTAATTTTGGATATAGGTTTGCATGTAGAAATGTTATTGGATGATTGAACTAAAAGAATTACTACTTTTTGTGTTACAAAAATGGATTTTATTAGACTCATTGATGATCTAAAATTTCTAGGGTTCATGTTCTTGAGATTGGGGAAAAATGTAGAGTTTTGATATTTGGATGATGTTTAGGATGAATTAACCCCACAAAACACGTTAGTATATGACCTAAGTGTGTATAGGAATGATTAGAAACCTTCAACAATTGTTGGATTGAAGCTTAGATGAGATTAGAGGTGAAGAAAAGATGGGAAAACGAGAATAGGAAAATCTGGGCTCAAAACTGGCCTCTCGTTAGAAGACCTGCCCAGGTCATTCGAACGAGCTCGTTCGAACGAGCTTCTAACGAGTTGACAGTTTGACTTCTAACGAGAGGGATGTTTGTTCGATGACTTTCGTTCGAACGAGATCTCGTTAGAAGACCCACTTCGTTCGAACGAGACTTCTAACGAGCTGACAGTTTAGGCTTTTTGGCCTGTTTTGATTTCGCGTGTCCCGTAACCTTGTCTAAATGTAGAGATAACATTTCCTTGATGATTAATTGTTATATTTGGGATATTGGGGATATAATGAAGAGTAAAACTTAGAAGTGTGATTTGAACCAAATGGAAATTATGGATTAGAACGTGAGTGTCTATTACGACGTGAGAACAATTGACGGCTTGAATTATTATATTAATCGGGAATATGTAAATTGTGTAACATTATGAGTCGGTACGAGAATGAGAAGCATACCACAAATAAATTATGGTGATTACTAAGATGTGTGCATACTTAGTATATGTATATGATTTTATGTGTATGACATACCTACCATACTTGTTATCACGGGAGGTTTACGTTCGCTTAGGGCCCTCTAGTCCTTGTGTTGCCCGAATTTATATTGGTACCTCGAGAACATAGGTCAGAGAAGGACTTATTGGGATATTAATAAGTTTGCTGATCGTGGGAGCGTAGGTATGTGCGTGACCCATGTAATGTGACTGTGTTCGCCTCCATTGTTTGCGATTGTTGTTATCTGAGAACGATTCCTGAGAGATTCGAAATGCGTGATCCTTATGTACGTGATGTACCGGGATGGATAGCAGAGTATGTGTGCACCGCTGCTTAGTGTCGGGGTGCTTATATTGTATATTTATGACGTGAATAATATACACTTAAATAATGAGAACTTTCATGTTAATTATTATGAGTATAATTATGATAATGTTTTGAGAAGTTATAACGGGATAACCGGTAGAGAATTGAATTGCTAATAATTGAGAATCCGAGTTTAAGTAACGCTCTCTATTTAGTTGATAACGCTAGAATGCATAATGAGAATCGAGTAGTAAGGGGTAGAACTTATTACGGTTTGGTTAGTTACGTATATCACCTAGATGGGTATGGTATGTTAGGATTGCACAATTAGTCGAGAGGTGAGTATTTCATGTGAGTGCACGTCCTAACATGTATTTTGCATTCATTGTTTTAATGTTATTAAAACACTTGATATTTTAAAATACTCTCCACTTTCGGGCTCTGACCCGTTTGCTTTCAAATCTATTTTTGTAAAAACCATTTTAGGTGCCCAGCCACAAGGACACCATGCTTAGGATCCTCATTCAGGTGACGAGCTGTAGCTGTTTGTGGAAGTTACAGGACTTTGCTAGTAGACGCTTCATCTATCTTGACTCTATATTCAGTTTCATCAGTTGTAGGGAATGTCGCCCCTTTCTATTAGAAACATTTCCTATTTCAGACTTTCAGACTTTTGGCATGTAATTAATTCAGGTTACATTGTTTTACTTATTTCAGTTGTGGGATTGTTGTGAGGAGTTTTCCTCCGGACTTATTATTTTGTTGGTTATTCTATTGCTTCGTTATGGTGAATGGATGTTATTCTTTCAAAACTCTTTTACTGCATGTTAACCAGACTTAATTTAAAATTTGGCAACTTACTTTTTAAATACTAGGTGGTTAGTAACCATTAAAATGTTTTCGACAGTGATGCTATTAACTGAACCAACTTTGCATTTTGTATTGATTTAATAAAGGAGTAGATACCCGGTATTTAATTAGTCGGGGTGTCACAGATGGTATCAGAGCATAAGGTTCTAGCGTCCTTTAGGATCTGTACGGCTTATTATGTTTCCGCTGAGCTTTCTTTGATGTAGAGCCCTATATTTTAGGACTGTTGTATTCTCTTTTATATGCTACGTTCTTCAGCTATTTTGAGTTTATAACTGCGAACTTATAGACTTTATTCTTGTTTCCGAATGCCTCCACGACGTGCACAACGGGTTCCCAGGGATGCAATGCCAGAACCACAGCCCGCACCAGTTTAGGGCATGATGAATGCCGCTGAGGTTGCAGCCATTGTGGCCCAGGCGGTAAATGCCGCACTTGCCGTGGTTCAGCAGGCACCACCTCAGGCACCGGTAGCCGCGCCAGTTCAGGCACATGCATTCCCGTCTGCTTGGGAATGTGTTCGAGATGCTTTCCAGAAAGCACACCCACCGGAGTTTGCAGGTAGCTCCGATGTTGTGGTTTCGAGTCAGTGGAGGAAAGACATTCAGCGGCACTTGAGGATGTATGAGTGCACCGATGTCCAGAAGCAGATACTAGCTACCTTCAAGCTAGTGGGGTCTGCACTGCAGTGGTGGGAGTCTATTACCACCGTGGAGGAGAGAGATACTCTCACGATCCAGGAGTTTTGGGTGCGGTTCGACCGCAAGTACTTTCCGTCGGATGTTCACACGGAAATGAGGAGGAAGTTGATGAGCCTTAGACAGGAGGGTAAGACTGTGGCCGAGTATGAGGCCGAATTCACAAATTTGCTGAATATTGTTCCGAATGAGATACCGACAGAAGAGAAGAAGATACAGAAATTTATAGACGGGTTGACTTGGAGGATCCGTCAGCATTTGTTGGGGAACCTATCGTTGGCCACTTACTCTGATGTGGTTAACGCTGCACTGTTACACTGCCAGGATCACCGCTTTCACATGACTGAGGGCAAGAGATCAGGAGAGTCCAGCCATCAGGGCAGGACTGGAGGATATGGTGCCAGTGGGGCACAATCTGTTCAGGGGCAGAGACAGGGTGACCAGGGTTCCCAGCAGGGGGATCACAAGAGGTTCAGATTGAGAAATTTCAGGCACGGATAGGGAGGTTTCCGGCAGGGCCATCAGGGTCCGAACGGCCAGCAGGGTCAGAATGGCCAACAACAGTTTCAGCAGGGCCAGGGGAGGAACGGTAACGGCCACCAGGGCCGGGGGCAGCAGGGACAGAGAGGGGGGAACTTCCCGGGGAAGTGTTACATTTGTGGCAAGACTGGCCATAAACGCCAGGACTGTCCTGATAGGGGCAGGGCCCCTCAGCAGCAGCAGGGTGCTCGACATGAGCCACAGAGGCGACTTTTTCCACCTGCCCTCCCAGCTCCAGCCCAGGTGCCAGCACTACCAGCCATTCCAGTAACTCCAGTGCAGCAGAGGCAGTTACAGTATGGACGTGTCTATAACGTCCACCAGGCAGCAGCTCCACAGGCACCACCCGCGATTGAGGGTATGTTTCCAATCCATGGTACTATGGGTCGGGTTTTGTTTGATACGGGGGAAACACATTATTTTATACCTACACATTTTGCGAAAGCCTTAGGGTTGTTAGCCACAGCAGAGAATACAGTGACATGTGTAGACTCACCATTGGGGAGTGGGTCACTTATTTTCTTTATATGACGTGGAGTGGGGGTAGAGATTGGTAGTTTGGTATTACCTGCAGACATGTTGGTATTAGATATGCATGAGCACGATGTGATTATCAGTATGGATTGGCTCGCAGCTTATAGAGCCATGATTGATTGCTTCGGTGGGAGCATTGTTTTTTCCATTCCGGGGCAAGAGATGTTTGTAGTGGCGATGCCTCGCCCAGAGGGAGGCTCGACCACTCATTTGTATTACATAGAGGAGGATACCTCTAAGGAGGTTGTGATTCCTTTAGATTCGATCCCAGTTGTCAGGGAGTATTCCGATGTGTTTCAGGAGATACCAGGCCTACCCCCAGTCGAGAAATAGACTTTGTCATAGACTTATTACCAGATACGAGACCTATAGCACGCGCACCGTACCGTATGGCTTCGGCAGAGATGCGAGAGCTACGAGATCAGATTGAGCAGTTGTTGGGTCAGGGGTTTATACGGAGGAGTACTTCTCCGTGGGGTGCCCCTGTGTTGTTCGTGAAGAAGAGAGATGGTTCACTGAGGTTGTGTGTGGACTACCGGGAGTTGAATAAAGTCACGATGCAGAATAAGTATCCGTTGCCTCGAATCGATGACTTATTCGACCAGTTGAGGGGAGCTTCTTTCTTCTCCAAGATTGATTTGCGATCGGGATACCATCAGTTGCGTATCAGGGAAGAGGATGTCTCGAAGACTGCGTTCTTAACGAGATATGGTTCTTATGAGTTTCGGGTTATGCCTTTTGGTTTGACCAATGCTCCAGCCGTGTTTATGGACTTGATGAATAGGGTGTTCAGAGATTTCCTAGATCAGTTCGTCATTGTCTTCATTGATGATATTCTGGTTTACTCCCAGACAGAGGAGGAGCACGCCGAGCATTTAAGGCAAGTTTTGCAGACGCTACGTCAGAACGAGCTGTATGTAAAGTATGAGAAGTGCGGGTTTTGGCTGAAGGAAGTTTAGTTTTTGGTGCACATTATTTTCAACCAAGGGATATCTGTTGATCCGGGGAAAGTATCCGCGGTGAGAGAGTGGGGACAGCCCACGACACCGACAGAGATCTGTAGTTTCTTGGGACTAGCAGGATACTACAGGAGGTTCATTCGGGGATTTTCAAAGATAGCAGGTCCTTTGACACATCTGACTCGTAAAGGTGTGCCGTTCATCTGGAGTGATGCCTGTCAGTTGGCATTCGATGAATTAAAGGACAAGCTGACCTCAGCACCTGTGTTAGCATTGCCGAGACCGGGAGTTGAGTATCTAGTCTACACCGATGCGTCCTTGCAAGGACTTGGAGGTGTATTGCAGCATGAGAGTCAGGCCATAGCTTATGCATCCCGTAAACTAAAGCCTCACGAGAAGAATTACCCCACCCATGACTTGGAGTTGGCGGCAGTGGTATTTGCCCTTCGAATTTGGAGACATTACCTTTTGGGGGAGAAGTTTCGATTGTTCATGGACCACAAGTCCCTACAGTACCTATTCACGCAAAAGGAGTTGAATATGCAGTAGCGAAGGTGGCTTGTGTTTGTGAAGGATTATCAGTTTGATATCCAGTATCACCCGGGGAAGGCTAACGTGGTAGCAGACGCGTTGAGCCGTAGGCCAGTAGATGAGGTGACAGGGGTGTGGAAGGCCAAGTGGAAGGAGTTGGGACACCAGGATGCAGTGGCCCGATCATTCATGTCTGTGATGACCGTTACACCACAGATTGTCACGAAGGTAGTAAGGGCACAGGCAAATGACTCGTTCTGTCAGGAGAAGATAGTTCGATTACTAGCAGAGGGAGCCGAATCCTATACCGTTAGCTCAGACGGAGGATTACTCTTCAATGGGAGATTGGTAGTTCCGGAAGGGGAGGAATTGCGGCATGAGGTGATGGCAGATTCGCACGGCTCACGGTTCGCGATATATCCCGGTGGGGATAAAATGTACCAAGACATGAGACGATAGTATTGGTGGAGCAGGATGAAGAGAGATATTGTCGTGTTTGTTTCAAAATGCACCACTTGTCAGCTAGTAAAAGTGGATCATCAGAGACCGGCAGGACTTCTACAGCCATTGGAGGTCCCGATGTGGATGTGGGAGAGCATATCCATGGACTTTATCACGGGGTTGCCTACGTCACAGAGAGGTCACGACTCCATTTGGGTAATTGTGGACAGGTTGACCAAAGTCGCTCATTTTCTACCCGTAAGGACAGACTACACTACGGGACAGTATGCCTAGCGCTTTATTGCAGAAATAGTGAGACTTCACGGTGTGCCCCTAAATATTGTGTCTGACCGAGACAAGATATTTGTTTCACGGTTTTGGGAAATTTTTCAGGAGGCCATGGGCACGGAATTGCGGTTGAGTACGGCTTATCACCCGCAGACCGATGGGCAAACCGAGCGTACAAATCAGATGTTGGAGGACATGCTACGTATGTGCATCATTGATTTTGGGGGTGGATGGGAGCAGTATCTTCCACTGGTGGAGTTTGCTTACAATAACTTCTACTAGTTCAGCATTGGCATGGCTCCATTTGAGGCGTTGTATGGTAGACCTTTTCGTTCCCCAACATGTTGGTTGGAGGTGGGGGACAACAAACTACTTGGGTCGGAAGTGATTCAAGACACTTCGGCGAGGATAGAGCTGATACAGAGTCGCATTCGGGTAGCTCAAGACAGGCAGAAAAGTTATGCTGATGCGAAGAGGTCCTTCAGGTAATTTGAAGTGGGGGACCAGGTTTTACTCAGAGTATCTCCTATGAAGGGGATTATGCGATTCGGGAAGAAGGGGAAGTTGGCACCGAGATACGTGGGACCATTTCCTATTATTGAGCGGATTGGACCGGTTGCGTATAGGCTTGGGTTACCGGAGCATTTGCATCGGATTCACGATGTGTTTCATATTTCCTCGCTAAGTAAATATCTTAGAGACGATTTGGCTCATTCTCACATTGCTTTGGAGGACATCGATCTCCAGCCTGATAGCTCCTACGAGGAGGGGCCGATTGCTATTTTGGACCGAAGTGAACGAAAACTGCGGTCAAAGATAGTTCCGTTAGTGCGTGTTCAGTGGCGACATCACAATGTCGAGGAGTCCACACGGGAGCGCGAGGATGAGATGCGTGAACGTTATCCGGAGTTGTTCTTACCAGGTACTTTCTAGTTCCGAATTTCGGGACGAAATTCTGTTATTAGGGGGGGAGTATGTAATACCCCGTATTTTTATGATATTTATTTATGGGATTAATTGAATTAAATGTGTATTAATTGGAAATTAATCCGGATTAAAATACTAGCGAGATGCGAGTTGGTATTTAATTTTAATGAGTATATATGGCTACATATGAATATTGAATTATCAAATTGTCGTGAGATTGATATACGGCAATTCGGGAAACTTTGTTGAGACGCGTGTGACAGTCGCGTCAGGAATATATTTATTTTAATTGAAAAGTGAATTTCATTTCTATTAACCGTATGGTCATTTTGAGTGCGCCAACGCGTCCGGAAGGGTCGAAATAGTCAGAAAACACTAGCCGGGGGTTTAGTTTGGGTCCCGGAGCATTTTTAGGTCATGCCGGCAACGTATAAGGGTAGTTTGGTAATTTTGGATTTTTGGGAATTAAAACCCACGAAAATTAGGAATTAATATCTGATTTGGACTTTACCCACTAAACCCACTAACTACACCTTATGACCTAATGGGCTACGGGGGTTATTAGAATTAGTTCCAAGAGTTTCCTAAGGCAAACCCTAGCCACCATTGTCACCTTGGAGAAGAAGACTTGTAGAGAGAGAGATAGGAGAATTCTGTAGAGAGAGAGAGAGAGAAGTTCATCAATTCGCCAGCAAAATCAGAGAAATACATAAGGCAAGTGGTTTAATTTACATTATTTTGCAGTGAATGTTTCTTCCATGCTTAAACAATTCTAAAATTTCATTTGTTTGGGAGATTGATGAAAACCCATATAATTGGAGTTATAAATTTAATTTTGGATATAGGTTTGCATGTAGAAATGTTATTGGATGATTGAACTAAAAGAATTACTACTTTTTGTGTTACAAAAACAATTTTTATTAGACTCATTGATGATCTAAAATTTCTAGGGTTCATGTTCTTGAGATTGGGGAAAAATGTAGAGTTTTGATATTTGGATGATGTTTAGGATGAATTAACCCCACAAAACACGTTAGTATATGACCTAAGTGTGTTTAGGAATGATTAGAAACCTTGAACAATTGTTGGATTGATGCTTAGATGAGATTAGAGGTGAAGAAAAGATGGAAAAACGAGAATAGGAAAATCTGGGCTCGAAACTGGCCTCTCGTTAGAAAACCTGCCCAGGTCGTTCGAACGAGCTCGTTCCAACCAGCTTCTAACGAGTTGATAGTTTGACTTCTAATGAGAGGGATGTTCATTCGATGACTTTTGTTCGAACGAGATCTCGTTAGAAGGCCCACTTCCTTCGAACGAGACTTCTAACGAGCTGACAGTTTAGGCTTTTTGGCCTGTTTTGATTTCGCGTGTCCCGTAACCTTGTCTAAATGTAGAGATAAAATTTCCTTGATGATTAATTGTTATATTTGGGATATTGGGGATATAATGAGGAGTAAAACTTAGAAGTGTGATTTTAACCAAATGGAAATTATGGATTAGGACGTGAGTGTCTATTACGACGTGAGAACAATTGATGGCTTGAATAATTATATTAACCGGGAATATGTAAATTGTGTAACATTATGAGTCGATACGAGAATCAGAAGCGTACCACAAATAAATTATGGTGATTACTAAGATGTGTGCATACTTAGTATATGTATATGATTTTATGTTTATGACATACCTACCATACTTGCTATCACGGGAGGTTTACGTTCGCTTAGGGCCCTCTAATCCTTGTGTTGCCCGGATTTAGATTGGTACCTCGAGAACATAGGTCAGAGAAGGACTTATTGGGATATTAATAAGTCTGCTGATCGTGGGAGCATAGGTATGTGCATGGCCCATGTGATGTGACTGTGTTCGCCTCCATTGTTTGTGATTGTTGTTATCTGAGAACGATTCCTGAGAGATTCGGAATGCGTGATCCTTATGTACGTGATGTACCGGGATGGATAGCAGAGTATGTGTGCACCGCTGCTTAGTGTCGGTGTGCTTGTATTGTATATTTATGACGTAAATAATATACACTTAAATAATGAGAACTTTCATGTTAAGTATTATGAGTATAATTATGGTAATGTTTTGAGAAGTTATAACGGGATAACCGGTAGAGAATTGAATTGCTAATAATTGAGAATCCGAGTTTAAGTAACCCTCTCTATTTAGTTGATAACGCTAGAATGCATAATGAGAATCGAGTAGTAAGGGGTAGAACTTATTACGGTTTGGTTAGTTACGTATATCACCAAGATGGGTATGGTACGTTAGGATTGCACAATTAGTCGAGAGGTGAGTATTTCATGTGAGTGCACGTACTAACATGTATTTTGCATTCATTGTTTTAATGTTATTAAAACACTTGCTATTTTAAAATACTCTCCACTTTCGGGCTCTGACCCGTTTGCTTTCAAATCTATTTTTGTAAAAACCATTTTAGGTGCCCAGCCACAAGGACACCATGCTTAGGATCCTCATTCAGGTGACGAGTTGTAGCTGTTTGTGGAAGTTACAGGACTTTGCTAGTAGACGCTTCATCTATCTTGACTCTATATTCAGTTTCATCAGTTATAGTGAATGTCGCCCCTTTCTATTAGAAACATTTCCTATTTCAGACTTTCAAACTTTTGGCATGTAATTAATTCAGGTTACATTGTTTTACTTATTTCAGTTGTGGGATTGTTGTGAGGAGTTTTCCTCCAGACTTATTATTTTGTTGGTTATTCTATTGCTTCGTTATGGTGAATGGATGTTATTCTTTCAAAATTCTTTTACTGCATGTTAACCAGACTTAATTTAAAATTTGGCAACTTACTTTTTAAATACTAGGTGGTTAGTAACCATTAAAATGTTTTCGACAGTGATGCTATTAACTGAACCAACTTTGCATTTTGTATTGACTTAATAAAGGAGTAGCTACCCAGTATTTAATTAGTCGGGGTGTCACATCATGTGGTGAATCTCCCCCTGAATCAACCAACTCGATGTCACTGATAGTACAAGTATAGCACCCTGCCGTGGCAGTACTTCTACAATCGCACAGGCCACACAGGCCGCGGCAGGTATCTCACTCAAGGCGCGGCCAGAACAACTGAAGGGTGTGGCCCTCTCTATAAGAGGCCGCGGCAGCCCAGCTTAAGGTCCGCGGTCCCCGTTCAACAGCAGCGCTGTTGCTCTGGGCCGCACCCTCATCCACATCTACTGCAGACTTGGTGTACGCCACGTGCTCAGGGCACGTGATTCAACACACTACCTTATAAATAGAGGTTCACGCCTGAAAGAGAGGGATCGGTACCAGACACACCTGAGGCACTACAACACAGATTCTCTCTACATCACCCCAACATAAGCTTTGGAGGCCTAGAATCTACATCACAACCACCTCACGGGCTCACCGGAATCTATAATACTATCATGTACTCTCCTTTATTCTCATACTTTTACGCCTCTATGGTCATGATAATATTGTACAATGCAATGCACATAAGGAGAAGGAAGCAACACAGTGGACGTAGGCCCATTTTTGGGGCTGAACCACTCTATATCTTGTCTACTCTCTGTTTGCTTGCTTTATCTATTTATTCTACACTTCATACTTGATTTGTTGGCACGAGATCTACATGTGTACGATTTCTCGTATCATCAATTTGGCACCGTCTGTGGGAAACGAGACATTTCAATCTTGTTTCTCCGCATATATGAGTTCTTCAAACACCTTATTCGATCCCGGGGGGTCCTTTGGGTCATCTCCTCACGGGTCGGTTACTGGTTGTTGGACTCCGCATCATATCACACCCATAGGTGGGTATTTCTTATATTCAGATATACTCCATCTTATGGCTTTAGATCCATCTTGCATACCCCTGTGATATCATTCTATCTAGCTAGTATCGAAAAGCATGACGGGCTTTTGCCTCAAAAAGATGAATGATTAGGGAGGAATTGTATCTACTCCTTTTTTGCTGTTCTTGGCCTATGATCTAGGGTTTATCATTGAAACTGTGTCGTGTGTGCACCGAGAGGTTATTTACTCATGGACAAACCCTAGTAGGTGTGCTCCCCATAAGTTTCGGGAGAGAAACTCAGTCCCCGAGCTTAGGTTTGGAATTGCTCCTTGCTGCCTGGGGGGGGTGCGGCCAGACAGTAAATATGTCTTAGGGCCGTGGCCTCCACTAGGATAGTTACAAAAGCTTCAAACGTTGAGAAGCGTAATCAGTCGGGCTCTAGCTCTACCATGGTGTATCATATGAGGCCGTGGCAGTGCATCTTGATACGTGCCTTATGGCCGCGGCCGCGGTGCCCCGTAGCAGTGTGTTGCATCCCCATTCTACTTGGTTACTTCAGTATCTCTGAGATTGCTCATTTCTGTTAGTTTGTTCTCAGATTATATATATACATTGTAAAGACTAACAAAAGCAGAGATGGAGGGAGAATCCAGCCGGAGTGCAGAAGTCAAGGATGAAATCGTGCAACTATACAATCACCTTAATCACCTCTATGACAGCCATGCCTCGCTTCAGACCCAGGTCAATTTTCTAACTCAAAGGGTGCTAATGCTGGAGGCTGCGGCATCTAAGAACATAGGCACGGAAGTGGAGGAAACAACAAAGCCAACCTTGCTTGCCGCGATAGTAAATGAGACCACAGGATCAACTGTCGGAGGTCAAAAAAGGCAGAAAAAGTCGGGTGTCTATACTCAGTTGAGCCTCCCGATTGAAGAGATCTTCGAGTTCATCAAAGGGGACAAGATTTTGAGGTGGCCAGAAAAATTGAGAGCTCCACCCCACAAGAGGAACAAAGCTACCTGGTGCAGATTCCATCAGGACCATGGCCACGACACAGAGCAATGCTATGCTCTGAAGGATGAAGTTGAAAGGCTAATAGGGCAAGGGATGCTGCAGCGATTCCTGAAGAATGCATAAGGGATTCAGCCAGACCTACCAGAGGCTGCCTACTGCATCTCATCCTTAGTCTTTCTAATTTCAACTATTTATGTTTATGTTTTATGAAGCTCACTGTAGCCTTAATACTCGAGACTTTATGTTTTGTTAACAAAGTCATTAGCTGCAGCATACATATATAAATATATGAACTAGCAAGTTTAGCTATATCCGATATTTCTCTTGGTTTCATAACCTGCCACCTCACAAAAAGACTTGTTGTCTCAAACAGATTTCAGAGGAAATATAACAAAATTATCTCGAAGGATTATTCTACTCCGGGATGCGCTTATGGATGGGATACGATCTTCATTAGCTCAGAAGCTCCCCTCGCAATGTGAAACTACATCTTATCATATGATGACCATATTCGCAGATGCATCTGAGGATTCAAGGAGCTTTTATCAGCCATTAGGGCCTACAACGCCAATTCTCTGCCCTCGGAGTGCGACATTAGCCACAGGGGCTTATAACGCCAATTCTTAGCTTTTGGGACTCGTCATCGGGCCAGGAGGCTTACAATATCTAGCCAGGGATGGCTTTATATATATTATTAGTTGTGGGTGGCTTAACAACATAACCCAGCCTGGAGAGACTTGATAGTGTCTCGCATATTAGCTGTGGGTGGCTTAACAACATAACCCAGCCTGGAGAGGCTTGATAGTGTCTCGCATATTAGCTGTGGGTGGCTTAATAACATAACCCAGCCTGGAGAGGCTTGATAGTGTCTCTCATATTAGCTGTGGGTGGCTTAATAACATAACCCAGCCTGGAGAGGCTTGATAGTGTCTCGCATATTAGCTGTGGGTGGCTTAATAACATAACCCAGCCTGGAAAGGCTTGATAGTGTCTCGCATATTAGCTGTGGGTGGCTTAATAACATAACCCAGCCTGGAGAGGCTTGATAGTGTCTCGCATATTAGCTGTGGGTGGCTTAATAACATAACCCAGCCTGGGGAGGCTTCATAGTGTCCCAAGATCGACTAAAGGAAAGCCATGAAAGACAATCGAAGCGGCTATAGGAGGCTCTGTTACTATGATCATGAAGCATGTCAAACCTACAAAAGGATGGCCTCGATTTTCCAAGGGCAAGGTTCTACAGCCTCATTATCTTGTCAGCAGTCAAGTAGATGCCGCGGCATCCTCTTCCACCGCTGTCCTAGCACTGGATGGCAACCTGCCACAGCTGAATGGAAAAAGCGACTGAGTCGCTGAGATGGACTTGAATTCAGAACATTTTCCCTCGTTCAAAATTACTGCGGCATCGATCTATTCATTATTTCTACATGGGAAACGAGTAGATAAACAAAGAGTCCACGACTTCTACGAAAAATTGAAGAAATTAAGCCGCAGCCCCAAAACTATACTTCATTGGCACCGCGGCTTGGGGGATCACAGCCCTACAGTGAGGTGCGGGGGCAAAACAAAAAAGGGCCAAAGTGACAAGGACACCGCGGATGATTAATAAGAGCAAGATTGCATCGAATCATACTATCCTGCCGCGGACCTAGCTACAAGTCCTACAAGTTCATTCAATACAGGAAGAAAGTTGCAAATATGAGGCAGTAACGCGCAACCATTCATTATAGCAGGCAATGTAAAACATGCAATATTGAAAAGCAAGGAATATTAAGTAGGCAATCAGTGATAAAAATATGGCCGCAGCCTTTGTATTAATAGTCATAGATTACAAAATGGAGGCCGCAGCCACAACGGAAATCTAAGATTACAAAAGTTGATGCAAGAAATTAAGAATTTAAGAGGTCGCGTCATCATCATCGTCAGCCTCTTCTCCTCCCGCGGCAGTCTCTGTCTCCCCCTCCTCAGCCGCTGCCTCTGCCTCTGCTTGGGCTTTCAGCCTTGCTCTCTCTTCAGCCGCGGCCTTCAGCTCAGCAATGCACTCCTGATGTTCTGCATCACTTAATTTCCATGCGAGGAGCGTCTCCTTGGCATCAGGGAAGTTCCTAATAATTCTCTGCCGCAGCTCCTGGTAGCCGCGGAGGTATGCCATGTTGTTAATGAGGAAGAAATCCTTGGAGCCTTTGAATGACTCCACGGTATGATCTATGGCTAGTTGGAGGGCGTCGCCATGATCAACTTCCATCTTTTGTACGGCCGCGGCGTGGGCTTCATCCTTCTGAGCAGCTTAGCCTTTGGGTGCTTGTATTGTATATTTATGATGCGAAATATACGGTTATATGAGAAGGAATTTACTATGTTAAATTGTGAGTATAATTATGGTAATGTTTTGAAAAGATAAAAAGGGAACTTTTATCAATAAATGGTTTTGTTAATGATTGGGAATCCGGGAATTAATGTGGAACTCTCTATTCAATTGTAGGTTGGTAAATAAATGTGAACCGAGTAGTAGTGTTAGAAACTCTTTAGATAGTTATGAGATAACACATGAATGGGTACAGGAACGTTAGGAGTGCACAGTTAGACGAGAGGTGAGTATATCATGTGAGAGCACGTCCTAACATGTACTTTGCATATACTGTTTTAAATGTTTTTAAAGCACTTGCAGGTTTTCAAAATATCTCCACATTCGGGCTCTGACCCGTTTGCTTTCAAATCTATCTTTTTGTAAAACCATTTTAGGTGTCCAGCCACAAGGTCACCATGCATAGGATTCTCATTCTGATGACGAGCTGTAGCTGCTTGTGGAAGCTACATGGATTTGCTTTTAGACGCTTATATCATTTGGATTCCTTATTCAGTATTCCTCAGTTGTAGGGCATGTTGCCCAAATTCTATTATATACATTTCCATTTCAGTTTTTCAGACTTTGGCATGTATTCATTCAGTATTCAGTATTTCAGTATTTACTTCAGTTGTGGGATTGTGTTATGAGGAGTTTTTCCTCCAGATTATTTATATCATGTGACGGTTATTCTATTTACTTCATTATGGTGAATGGTGTTTTTATTCTTCTTTACACTTGTTGCATGTTAATCAGACTTTAATTAAAATTTGGCAACTTACTTTTTAAATACTAGGTGGTTAGTCATAATAAAATGTTTTCGACAGTGATGCTATTAACTGAGCCAGCTTGGCGTTTTGATTTAATTTAATAAAGGAGTAGCTACCCGGTATTTAATTAGTCGGGGTGTCACATCTATCTTCTAGGGTACAAGTCAATATCCCCCATAAAGGTCCCATCGAGATAAGACTTGTCCCAGCGCGGTAACCTCAGGGATAGCAAGTAGCGTGGGCATGATTTTCACAAGTATATAATATATGTACACACAATCATATAAATATACCACTTTATCATATTAATATAGGTTCTTCTCGTTACCCATAATTATACCATTTATCCTTAATTTCACATTTATAGAATTATGTATAAGGTTTCGTTCCTAACCTTAACTCGAAGGGTTTTCTCACTCATTACCTGACACTCGTGGACTATATCCTCACAAATCTGAAATTCAGTAAGTGTCTTTATTAGGTTCCAACGTAACTCTCTTACGCACCTCACCCTTTAAATTTATAAATTCACCAACCCTAAAGTAAATGTCCCATAAATACCATTTTCGTTGAAGATTAAAGGTCCCAACATTTATTCCTATGCCCTACTGGTCCTCAATGTCTCCCAAATCATTTTATCAAGAATGCCCAAGAATTATATCACGACAATTTGAATTTAACTCATTTAAAGAGGGAATTAAGAGTCTGCCAGGAGGGGTCGATCGATCGAAGCTTGGGGCTCGATCGATCGAACCTTCGATCGATCGAAGCTCTGGGCTCGATCGATCGATCAAGCAGGTCTGGGAAAAATTCTGCAGAATGCAGTTACGGGTTTCATCACCAAAATTACACAAAATCGATATTTCCAAGTTCCAATCGTCCCAGAATTCTACTACTAACATCATAACAATATACTAGATGATTCTAACGTAAGGCATGTACATATTCATCATTTAAAAATGGATTTCCAACCTAGAATTATCTCCAATTATCAAGAACCCTAGAATTTCCTTAAACAGTTTTCTAGCAAATCTTTCTCCAGAATTTCTTTCTTAAGATCATCAAAATTTCGTGGTTTATTTCCTCTACATGGCAAGGGTTCCAGAATCAACATAAAATCATTCCTACATGCATTTTCCTAACACAAATTGGGTGTTCTTCCATATTTATCATCTCTAATCAATCCTAAACCAATATGAAGATTGCATTAACAAAAATGCGCAAGTTAAACACTTGCCTAGGGTTTTTGGTATTCTGATACACGGCTGATTTTGGTATGGCTGCGTTCCTCGTCTCGCGATCTACGCGGTGGTGGTGGCGGCGGTGCAAACCGGTGGCTTCTTGGCCTTGAATTACCTTGGAGCTCTATCCTCTCTTCTCCAATGGCCGTCACTTGATTTCTGGATATTCTAACCCTAAAAGCTAACCTAAATGGCTGATATAGGTTGCTAAAATTCGTGGGTTTAATTACCCAATTATGTAAAATGACTAAAATGCCCTCCCGGGGTACTAATTAGGCCTAAAAATACCCCGAGACCCAAACTACACCCCCGGGTACACTTTTCTGACTATCTCGATCCTACTGGACGCGCTGGCGCACTCAAAACGACCATATGGACAACTTATAAAATATTCACTTTTTATTTAACCAAATTAGTCCCGACGTGACACGAGCACGTTCCGACTTAAATTTCCGAAATCGTCATTTAATTCACTCATGACATTCGATATAACCAATATAATATATTACTTTGCTTATTAGTAATATTCAACCAATTTCCGATAATTACTAACTCTCGACACGTTAATAATTATAACATAATTAATTTCTGGATTTTTATTAAATAAATCATTCACATTAAATTTAATAAATCCCCAAATTAATATAGCATAAAAATACGGGGTATTACATACTTCCCCCTAATAATGGAATTTCGTCCCGAAATTTGGAAAATAAGGCATACCTGGTAAAAACAACTCTGGATATCTCTCGCGCATATCTGCCTCACGCTCCCAAGTGGATTCCTCCACATTATGATGCTCCCACTGGACACGCACAAGTGGAACTATCTTCGACCTCAATCTCCTCTCACTATAGTCTAGAATAGCCACTGGTCTCTCCTCGTAAGAGCTATCAGACTGTAAGTCTATCTCATCTATCGCAATGTGAGTATGGGCAATATCATCCCAAAGATATCGTCTCAATGACGAGATGTGAAATACATCATGGATGCGATGTAAGTGTTCTGGCAGTCTCAACCTGTATGCAACCGGCCCAATCCTCTCAATGATGGGAAATGGTCCCACGTACCTCGGAGCCAACTTCCCCTTCTTCCCAAACCTCATCACTCCCTTCATAGGAGATACACGCAATAACACTTGATCTCCCACATTAAACTCCCGGAAGAACCGTTTCGCATCGGCGTAGCTCTTCTGCCTGTCCTGGGCTACCCGAATACGACTCCTGATTATCTCAATCCTCGCGGAGGTCTCCTGAATCACTTCTGGTCCTAGCAACTTGTTGTCCCCCACCTTGAGCCAAAAAGTTGGAGAACGACAAGGCCTGCCATACAAAGCCTCAAATGGAGCCATACCAATCATAAACTGATAAGAGTTATTATAAGCAAACTCTACCAGTGGAAGATGTGGCTCCCAACCTCCTCCAAAATCGAGAACACACATGCGTAGCATATCCTCTAACATCTGATTAGTACGCTCTGTCTGTCCATCTGTTTGTGGGTGGTAAGCTGAACTCAACCTCAACTCAGTACCCATAGCTACCTGAAAACTTTCCCAGAAACGTGACACAAAAATCTTGTCTCTATCTGACACAATATTCAGGGGCACCCCGTGTAATCTGACAATCTCAGTAATGAACAACTGAGCATACTGACCCGTAGTATAATCTGTCCGCACTGGCAGAAAATGAGCCACTTTGGTTAAACGGTCTACAATCACCCAGATAGAATCGTGGCCCCGCTGTGATGTAGGCAACCCTGTAATGAAATCCATGGAAATACTCTCCCACTTCCACGCGGGTACTTCCAATGGCTGAAGCAATCCTGACGGTTTCTGATGGTCCACCTTCACCAGCTGGCAGGTAGAACACTTGGACACAAACTCGGCGATGTCCTTCTTCATCCCACTCCACCAGTATTGTCGCCTCATATCCTGGTACATCTTATCACCTCCCGGATGTACTACAAATCGGGACCCACAAGAATGAGTCATTACTGCATGACGTAATTCTGCTCCTTCTGGAACCACCAATCTCCCATTAAACCGCAAACCTCCATCAGAACTAACAGAATAGGACTCCGCACCCTCGGCTAGAAGTCGCACAATCTGCTCCTGGCAAAACGGTTCTGTGGTCTGTGCCTGTATCACCCTCGTAACAATCTCGGGTGTGACTGACATCACGGATATGAAAGAACGAGCCACTGCGTCCTGGTGACCCAACTCCTTCCATTTTGCTTTCCAGACGTCCGCTACATCGTCTACTGGTCTACGGCTCAACGCATCAGCAACTACGTTGGCCATCCACGAATGATACTGTATCTCGAACTGGTAGTCCTTCACAAACTCTAGCCATCTGCGCTGACGCATATTCAGCTCTCGCTGAGTGAACAGGTACTGCAGTGACTTATGGTCTGTGAACAAGCGGAATTTCTCCTCCAATAAATAGTGCCTCCATATCCTCAATGCAAAGACGATCGCTGCTCACTCCAGGTCGTGGGTGGGGTAATTCTTCTCATGCGGCTTAAGCTTGCGGGAAGAAAAAGCTATAGCCTTCTCCTCCTACTGGAGTACACCTCCAAGTCCCCGTAAAGGCGCATCGGTGTAAACCAGGTACTCCACACCCGGCTTCGGTAATGCAAGGACTAGCGCTGAAGTAAGCTTGTCTTTCATCTCATCGAAAGCTAATTGACAAGCGTCATCCCAAACATATGATACCCCTTTGCGAGTCAGATTCGTCAATGGAGCCGCTATTTTGGAGAATCCCCTAATGAATCTCCTGTAGTAACCGGCTAACCCCAAGAAACTACGCACTTCCGTCGGTGTCGTGGGCTGTCCCCACTCCCTCACCGTTGACACTTTGCTCGGGTCAACTGCAATCCCGTGCTCAGAAACAACATGGCCCAAGAACTGTACTTCTCGCAACCAGAATCCACACTTCTCGTACTTAGCATACAACTGATGCTCTCGTAGAGTCTGAAGAACCTGCCTCAAGTGCTCGGCATGCTCCTCCTCGGAGTGTGAATATATCAAGATGTCATCTATGAAGACGATGACAAACTGATCCAAGAACTCTCTGAATACTCGGTTCATCAAGTCCATGAAAACGGTTGGGGCATTTATGAGTCCAAACGTTATCACCCTGAACTCATAGGACCCATATCTCGATAAGAAGGCAGTCTTTAAAGCATCCTGCTCTCTAATACGTAATTGATGGTACCCGGACCTCAGATCTATCTTCTAAAAGAAAGTTGCGCCCCTCAGCTGGTCGAATAGATCATCGATTCGAGGTAACGGATATTTATTCCGTATCGTGACCTTGTTCAGCTCCCGGTAGTCCACACACAATCTCAGTGAACCATCTCTCTTCTTCACAAACAAGACTGGAGCGCCCCAAGGTGAGGTACTCCTACGAATAAATCCCTGACCTAGCAGCTGCTCTATCTGATCTCGTAGCTCTCGCATCTCTGCCGGAGCCATACGGTACGGTGCGCGTGCTATAGGTCTCGTATCTGGCAATAAATCTATAACAAAGTCTATCTCACGACTGGGCGGTAGGCCTGGTATCTCCTGAAACACATCGGAATACTCCCTGACAACAGGGATCGAATCTAAGGGAATCACAACCTCCTTAGAGGTATCCTCCTCTATGTAATACAAATGAGCGGTCGAACCTCCCTCTGGGTGAGGCATCGCCACTACAAACATCTCTCGCCCGGAATGGCAAAAACAATGCTCCCACCGGAGCAATCAATCATGGCTCTATAAGTTGTGAGCCAATCCATACCAATAATCACATCATGCTCGTGCATGTCTAAGACTAGCATGTCTGCAGGTAATACCAAGCTACCAATCTCTACCCCCACTCCCCGGCATATAAAGAAAATAAGTGACCCACTCCCCAGTGGTGAGTCGACACACGTCACTGTGCTCTCTGCTGTGGCTAACAACCCTAAGGCCTTCGTAAAATGCGTAGCTATAAAACAATGTGTTGCCCCCGTATCAAACAAAACCCGACCCATAGTACCATGGATAGGAAACATACCCTCAATCGCGGGTGGTGCCTGTGGAGCTGCTGGCTGGTGGACGTTATAGACACGTCCATACTGTAATTTCCCCTGTTGCACTGGAGCTGCTGGAATGGTTGGTAGGGCTGGCACCTGGGCTGAAGATGGGAGGGCAGGTGGAAAAAGTGGTCTCTGCGGCTCATTACGGCCTCCTTGCTGCTGTGGGGCCCTATCGCCCTCTGGGCAATCCTGGCGCCTATGGCCATGTTTACCGCACCCAAAGCATCGGCCTTTGAAGTTACCTCCCCTCTGACCCTGCTGTCCACGGCCCTGCTGGCCGTTACCTCCACGCCAGTGGCCCTGTTGGCCCTGATGTGCACGATGTTGGCCTTGGTGACCCTGCTGCTGTCCCTGTGGTCGGTGTTGGCCCTGCTGGCCCTGATGGCCCTGCCTGAAACCCCCGAATCCCTGCCTAGAATCACCTGAACGGAATTGCTTAGCAGGGTCCCCCTGATGGGAACTCTGCTCGTGCTGACGAGTCTGTCCATGAGTTGGTGCCCCACTGGCACTATTACCCCCGGTCCTGCCCTGCTGGCTGGACTCCCCTGCTCTCTTGATTCCCTGCAGATGAAAGCGGTGATCCTGGCAATGTAGTAACGCTGCATTGAGTACATTAGTGAAAGTACTCAGGGATAGATTCCCAATAAGGTGCGGACGGATCCTCCAAGCTAACCCGTCGACAAACAGAAAAATCTTCTTGCTCTCAGTAGGTGCCTCATCTGGCACAATGGTGAGAAGTCTCGTGAATTGCTCCTCATACTCAGCTACAGTAAGGTTCTCCTGCTTCAGATTTAGTAATTTCTGCCTCATCTCAGTCTGCACTGCGGGTGGAAAGTACTTGCGGTCAAACCTCTCTCAGAACAACTGAATAGGGATCGTGTCCCTCTCCTCCAAAGTGGTAGTGGACTCCCACCACTGTAATGCGGCTCCCACCAGTTTAAAGGAAGCCAATAACTGCTTTTGCACATCAGTGCACTCGTACATACGGAGATACCGCTGGATGTCCTTCTTCCATTGGCTAACGGTAACAATATCGGAGCTACCAGAAAACTCAGGGGGATGTGATTTCTGAAAAGCATCCCGAACCCGCTCCCATGTCGATGGAAGTTGTGCTGGTACTGGCGCCACTACCTGAACCTGGGGTGGAGCCTACTGAATCACCGCTATTGCAGCATTCACCGCCTGAGCAACAATGGCGGCTACTTCGTTTGCATTCATTGTGCCTGGTGCCGGAGCTGCTGGCTGCTCGGCTTGGGCACGCCTATCTTTCGGAGCACGTCTCGGAGGCATCTGAAATGTGAAAAAGTTTATTAGTCTACAGTTATCATCAAATCTCAAATAGCTGAAGACTTTAACATAAAAGCAGGAATACAACAATCCTAAAAATAGGGCTCTATAGAAATAACGTTAAGCTGAAAGCGAAATAAGCCGTACAGATCCTATGGACACTAGAACCTGATGCTCTGATACCACCTGTGACACCCCGCCTAATTAAATACCGGGTGATCACTCATTTATTAAATTAAATCAAGGTAAACAGTTGGTTCATTCTCAGCATCACTGTCGATAAAAATACATTTTCCAATTTAACACCCTAAATAATTAAGCTAAGTGTCAAAACCATTTTCATATATACTTCCAAATTTTAATTAAAGAAAAAGATTTATTTATATAAAAACAACATTTCTACAATTTAGAATCACATCACAGTAAACCGAATAATATAATACATTCGTCAATCGAATGTCAACATATGAAAACTAAAGTCACAAATCCAAACTGAATAAAACCCAAAGTCACAATACTGAAATAACTGAAATACAAATGTCCCAACAATAATGAAATAATGGAAAGGGCGACACATGCCCAATAAATGAGAATGCTAAAAGTGGAGTCAATAAGGGAAGCCGTCTACGCAAGTAACCTGCAACTCCCACCTAAGCTGCAGCACTTTCCTTTCAAGGGATCCTAAGCAAGACGCCCCTGTGGCTGGGCACCTGAAATATATACATATATATACAAGAGAGAGAGAGAGAGAAATGGGTCAGAGCCCGAAAGTGTGTTTGATTTTTAAAATACGTTTAGTAAGTATTTAAATTGATACAGGCCAATGCAACAACATATTAGTGCGTCACTCTCTTGAGAAATACTCACCTCTCTTCTAATGTGCACACCTATCGCACTAACCTTCCCAACGGTTTATCTTATCATTTTATTATACTAACCTTCCCAATAATTTAGCGTATCTTCTTACTCGTAAGATTTTTCAAAACCGATCAATATTTTTTTTGTTTACAAAGAATACTCCCAATTAGAAGCACAACTCTCGTTTTAGCTTTTATTAATTTATAAAGTTCCTCAGTGACATATTATACTTTCACGAAACAAGTATTCACTATCTGAGTCATCAACCAAGTCCTACTTATCAGATCACAGTAGGCAGTTTCAAATTTCAAAATCTCATATATATATTAACTACTCGCATAATATATATAGAATAACAGCACCCCTCATAAAACTATGGTGCGTGCATACTCTACTATCCAGAACCCCATATCACTCATATTAAGGGGAATACAATCGGAATCACTCTCGAATTGTATTAACATGAATACACAAACAATATTGAGGCGGAGCATAGATTCCAAGTCTCTAAGAGGATGACACATGGCTGCGTCTCTTAGGACCGTCTAAACTATCACATCGATAGCCTGTACCAAGGATATCTATTGTAATACCCCGTATTTTCTATGATATTTATTTTTGGGGATTAATTGCATTAAATGTTTATTAATTGGAAATTAATCCGGATAAAAATATTAACGAGATGTGAGTTAGTATTTTAGTATAATGTGTATACTTGGCATTATATGATTATTAGTAATATTGAAATTGTCACGTAATTGAAATACGTCAATTTGGGAATTTTGCTTGACGCGTGAGACCGCCACGTCATGGTATTTTGTTATTAAATTAAAAAGTGAATTTTAGTTCCATTAACCGTATGGTCGTTTTGAGTGCGCCAACGCGTCCGGAAGGGTCGAGATAGTCAGAAAACACTAGCCGGAAGTTTAGTTTGGGTCCCGGGGTATTTGTGGGCCATACCGGCATCAAAAAGGGTATTTTGGTAAATTGCATTTTTGGGAATTAAAAAGTGACGAAAATAGAGATTACAATCTGACTATTTCCTCAACCCACTTAACCCACTAACCACACTATATGCCATTATGGGCTACGGGAGAAGTTGATATATCATTCCAACTTCCAAAAAAAAAAAAAACTACACACCTCCACACTCCATTATCTTCAACCTTGAGAAGAGCTTGAGAGAGAGAGAGAAGGAAACCTTGAGAAGAGCTTGAGAGGGAGAGAGAGGGAAGAGAATTCTGCAGAAAAACAGAGGGAGGACAACCTAACTTCAAGATTCTACACCAAATTCTGAGATAAATTAAGGCAAGTGATTTAAACTCTTTTGATTCAAGATATGTTCCCATGTTTAGGAATTTTCGAAATTGATTTTTGGAGATAAATTAGACCCATGAATTGAAAGTTAAAGGCCATGATTTATGTAGGAATTGCATGTAGTATATTCTGGACGAATTTATATGTTTTAAACAGAACCTGGATGATCTAAAAGTGGAATTAGAAGAAGTTTGATGATGTTCTTGAATGGAATAATTCTGGAAATTATTTTGATGTAGTTTTGATCTAAACTAAGCTTTTAAATGATGAATTATGGGACTTAGAATGTTAATATTGTTGTAGGATGTTAGTATAATGTTAGAGTAACCTTATCTTGGAGTTTCATGCTTAAAAATGAAGTTTTGGGTCGAAACTGTAACTGCAAAACGAAGCAGTCCGTAACCATACCTGTGCAATCGATCGATCGACATTCATCAGTCGATCGATCGACCACCATCGATCGATCGAAGGTAAAGGTCGATCGATCGACCTTCCCAGAATGAATAAAGTTTTTCCTTAATTGAATTTTATTGATGATAACCCTTGGATAATATTGTTGGAGACATTGTGATTACCATTAACTTTAAGGAAGACCAGTAGGCATGATTATGAGATTGGACTTTAATTGGAAGTTAATTTGAGGAATTATTCTAAATAAATGAAATTCGTTATGTGAGATAATATTTGGGTTAATAGTGCAAATTTGAATTATTTGATGGAATAAGGTTTGGGGCAGAAGTAAAGACCTTAGGTATATGTGGGAATTATGGGAACTTAATAGTCTAATTGAGATAGGTTTTAAGTTTAAGATATTACGACGTGAGACGTGTCGACTATTTAATTTATATATTATCGGGATACTTGAAATATATGAAATTGGAATAATGGTATAATGATGTAGAGTATACCTTTATTAATATCGAGATATCTAAGATGTGTGAATGCTTAGTATATAATCTTATGTGTATGACATACCTACCATACTTGCTATCACGGGAGGCTTACGTTCGCTTAGGACCTTCTTATCCTTGTGTTGCCCGGATTTAGATTGGTGCCTAGAGGACATAGTTCAAGAGAACGACTTATTTGTGAGTTAATAAGCCAGCTGACTATGGAGCGTAGGTATGTACGTGACCATGGATATGTGAATTATGTTCGCCTCCATTTTTGTGTGTGGTGTTTATTCCAACAATTCCTGAGAGATTCGGAATTTGTAATCCTTATGTACGTGATGTACCGGGATGGATAGCAGAGTATGTGTGCACCGCAGCTTAGCCTTTGGGTGCTTGTATTGTATATTTATGATGCGAAATATACGGTTATATGAGAAGGAATTTACTATGTTAAATTGTGAGTATAATTATGGTAATGTTTTGAAAAGATAAAAAGGGAACTTTTATCAATAAATGGTTTTGTTAATGATTGGGAATCCGGGAATTAACGTAGAACTCTATATTCAATTGTAGGTTGGTAAATAAACGTGAACCGAGTAGTAGTGTTAGAAACTCTTTAGATAGTTATGAGATAACACATGAATGGGTACAGGAACGTTAGGAGTGCACAGTTAGACGAGAGGTGAGTATATCATGTGAGAGCACGTCCTAACATGTACTTTGCATATACTGTTTTAAATGTTTTTAAAGCACTTGCAGGTTTTCAAAATATCTCCACATTCGGGCTCTGACCCGTTTGCTTTCAAATCTATCTTTTTGTAAAACCATTTTAGGTGCCCAGCCACAAGGTCACCATGCATAGGATTCTCATTCTGATGACGAGTTGTAGCTGCTTGTGGAAGCTACAGGGATTTTCTTTTAGACGCTTATATCATTTGGATTCCTTATTCAGTATTCCTCAGTTGTAGGGCATGTTGCCCAAATTCTATTATATACATTTCCATTTCAGTTTTTCAGACTTTGGCATGTATTCATTCAGTATTCAGTATTTCAGTATTTACTTCAGTTGTGGGATTGTGTTATGAGGAGTTTTTCCTCCAGATTATTTATATCATGTGATGGTTATTCTATTTACTTCATTATGGTGAATGGTGTTTTTATTCTTCTTTACACTTGTTGCATGTTAATCAGACTTTAATTAAAATTTGGCAACTTACTTTTTAAATACTAGGTGGTTAGTAATAATAAAATGTTTTCGACAGTGATGCTATTAACTGAGCCAACTTGGCGTTTTGATTTAATTTAATAAAGGAGTAGCTACCCGGTATTTAATTAGTCGGGGTGTCACAGGTGGTATCAGAGCATCAGGTTCTAGTGTCCTTTAGGATCTGTATGGCTTATTATGTTTCCGCTGAGCTTTCTTTGATATAGAGCCCTAATAATAGGAATGTTGTATTAATCTTTTTACATTGGGAATTCGTACTTCCGCGATTTATTTATTTGAATGATGAACTCATCCAAATTTACTTAAATTTTCAGATGGACCGTCCTGAAGAACTAGCTAAAATGGTTAAGGGAGTCAATGGACAAGATCGACTCACACCTCAGGTATCTCCAGAAAGGATATCAACCGCTGAGTTAGCAGGTATCGTGGCACAAGCAGTTACCACTGCAGTTCTACAATACCAAGAACGCAGCATACAACTTAAAAGAGGCAAAAAACCTAGAGAGGTTAGCCAGATGCATGTGAATAAAACTGAAAAATGTGAGAAGACCCCGAAATTGCGACAACAAACTACCCAAGACCGAGTCAGTTCTAATCAACAGCGTGGTAAGATGAAGCAATTTCGAAAGGGGAATAAGGTCCCGAGTCAGCAAGACCGACACCGTCAACAGCAAGGTCAGAAGGGGAGTTATTTCAAGGGCCGATGTTTCATATGTGAAAAACATGGCCATAAACGCCAGGATTGTCCAGATAGGGGCAGGACTCCACAGCAACAGGGTGTCCGACAGGAGTTGCAGAGGCCTATGTTTTCCGCCGCCCTCCCAGCACCAGCTCAAGTACTAGCCCTAACAACTTTTCCTGTAGCTCCAGTGCAGCAGGGGCAGTTACAGTACAAACATATCTATAATATCAACCAGGCAGCCGCCCCACAGGCACCACCCGCGATTTGGGGTATGTTTTCTATCCACGAGACTTTTGGGTTGAACTTTGTTTGTTACTGGGATAACTCAATTGTTTTATAATTACATATTAAGCGAAGACCTTAGGGTTATTAACCACAGTATTGAGCACTGTAACGTAGGTAGACTCACCCCTGGGGAAATGGTTCATTTCTTTATATGCCGGGAAGTGGGAGTAGAGATTGGTAAATTGATATTACCTACAAATATGTTAGTATTAGAGATGACCGAGTATGATACCATTATTGGTATGAATTGGCTTGTTGCGTACCGAGCCATGATTGACTGTTTCAGTAGGAGTATTATCTTTGCTATTCCGAGGCAAGAGATGTTTGTAGTGGTGATGCCTCGCCCAGAGGGAGGCTCGACCGCTCATTTATATTACATTGAGGAGGATACTTCTAAGGAGGTTGTGATTCCTTTAGATTCAATTCCAGTCGTCAGGGAGTATTCAGATGTGTTTCAGGAGATACGAGGCCTACCCCCCAGTCGAGAGATAGATTTCGTTATAGACTTGTTACCAGATACGAGACCTATAGCACGTGCACCGTACCGTATGGCTCCAGCTGAGATGAGGGAGTTACGGGATCAGATTGAGCAGTTGTTGGGTCAGGGGTTTATTCGGAGGAGTACTTCACCGTGGGGTGCCCCTGTGTTGTTCGTGAAGAAGAGAGATGGTTCACTGAGGTTGTGTGTGGACTACCGGGAGTTAAATAAGGTCACGATACGGAACAAGTATCCGTTGCCTCGAATCGATGACCTATTTGACCAGTTGAGAGGAGCTTCTTGCTTCTCAAAGATTGATTTGCGATCTGGTTACCATCAGTTGCGTATCAGGGAGGAGGACGTCTCGAAGACTGCGTTCTTATCGAGATATGGTTCCTACGAGTTTCGGGTTATGCCATTTGGTTTAACCAACGCTCCAGCAGCATTTATGGACTTGATGAATAGGGTGTTCAGGGATTTCCTAGACCAGTTTGTCATTGTCTTCATCGATGATATTTTGGTTTACTCCCAGACAGAGGAGGAGCATGCCGAGCACTTGAGACTAGTTTTGCAGACACTGCGTCAGAATGAGTTGTATGCAAAATATGAGAAGTGCGGGTTTTGGTTGAAGGAGGTTCAGTTTTTGGGGCATATTATTTCAGACCGGGGAATATCGGTTGATCCGGGAAAGGTGTTCGCGGTGAGGGAGTGGGGACAGCCCACGACACTGACAGAGATCCGTAGTTTCTTGGGCCTAGCAGGATACTACAGGAGGTTCATTCGGGGTTTCTCCACGATAGCGGGTCCCATGACACATCTTACCCGAAAAGTTCATTTGGAGTGATGCCTGTCAGTTGGCATTTGATGAGTTGAAAGACAAGTTAACCTCAGCACCTGTGTTAGCATTGCCGAGACCGGGAGTTGAGTACCTTGTTTACACCGATGCGTCCTTACAAGGACTTGGAGGTGTACTGCAGCAGGAGAGTCAGGCCATAGCTTATGCTTCCCGTAAGCTTAAGCCTCACGAGAAGAATTACCCTACCCATGACTTGGAGTTAGCGGCAGTGGTGTTTGCTCTTCGTATTTGGAGACATTACCTGTTGGGGGAGAAATTTCGATTGTTCACGGATCACAAGTCCCTTCAGTACTTATTCACGCAGAAGGAGTTGAATATGCGGCAACGAAGATGGCTTGAATTCGTGAAAGATTATCAGTTCGATATCCAGTATCACCCGGGGAAGGCTAACGTGGTGGCAGACGCGTTGAGCCGTAGACCGGTAGATGAGGTGGCAGATGTGTGGAAGGCCAAGTGGAAGGATTTGGGACACCAGGATGCAGCGGCCCGATCATTCATGTCTGTGATGACTGTTACACCACAGATTGTCACGAAGGTAGTGAAGGCACAGGCAAATGACTCGTTCTGTCAGGAGCAGATAGTTCGATTATTAGCAGAGGGAGCCGAATCCTATACCGTTAGCTCCGACGGGGGATTACGCTTCAATGGGAGATTGGTGGTCCCGGAAGGGGAGGAATTACGGCATGAGGTAATGGCAGTGTCGCACGGCTCACGGTTCGCGGTACATCCCGGAGGGGACAAAATGTACCAAGACATGAGACGTCAGTATTGGTGGAGCGGAATGAAGAGAGATATTGCCGAGTTTGTTTCAAAATGCGCCACTTGTCAGCTCGTAAAAGTGGATCATCAGAGACCGGCAGGACTACTACAACCGTTAGAGGTCCCGATGTGGATGTGGGAGAGCATCTCTATGGACTTTATCACGGGGTTGCCTACTTCGCAGAGGGGTCACGACTCCATTTGGGTAATTGTGGACAGGTTGTCAAAAGTCGCTCATTTTCTACCCGTAAGGACAAACTACACTACGGGACAGTATGCCCAGCTCTTTATTGCAGAGATAGTGAGACTTCACGGTGTGCCCTTAAATATCGTGTCTGACCGAGACAAGATATTTGTTTCACGGTTTTGGGAGCGTTTTCAGGAGGCCATGGGCACGGAGTTGCGGTTGAGTACGGCGTACCACCCGCAGACCGAGCGCACAAATCAGATGTTGGAGGACATGCTACGTATGTGCACCATTGACTTTGAGGGTGGACGGAAGCGGTATCTTCCACAAGTGGAGTTTGCTTACAACAACTCCTACCAGTTCACCATTGGCATGGCCCCATTTGAGGCATTGTACGGTAGACCTTGTCGTTCCCCAGCATGTTGGTTGGAGGTGGGGGACAACAAACTACATGGGCCAGAAGTGATTCAGGATACTTCGACAAAGATTGAATTGATTCGCAGTCGCATTCGGGTGGCTCAGGACAGACAGAAGAGTTATGCTGATGCAAAGAGATTCTTCAGAGAGTTCCAAGTGGGGGACCAGGTTTTGCTCAGGGTATCTCCTATGAAGGGGATTATGCGTTTTGGGAAGAAAGGGAAGTTGGCACCGAGATATGTGGGACCATTTCCAATTATTGAGCGAATTGGGCCAGTTGCGTATAGACTTGGGTTACCGGAACATTTACATCGAATTCATGATGTGTTTTATATTTCCTCGCTTAGGAAATATCTTAGAGATAATTTGGCTCATTCTCTCATTGCTGTGGAGGATATTGATCTCCAGCCGGATAGCTCCTACGAGGAGGGGCCTATTGCTATTCTGGACCGAAGTGAGCGGAAGCTGCAGTCAAAGATAGTCCCGTTAGTGCGTGTTCAGTGGCGACATCATAATGTCGAGGAGTCCACATGGGAGCGCGAGGATGAGATGCGCGAACGTTATCCAGAGTTATTCCTACGAGGTACTTACTAGTTCCGAATTTCGGGACGAAATTCAGTTATTAGGGGGGAAGTATGTAATACCCCGTATTTTCTATGATATTTATTTTTGGGGATTAATTGAATTAAATGTTTATTAATTGGAAATTAATCCGGATAAAAATATTAACGAGATGTGAGTTAGTATTTTAGTATAATGTGTATACTTGGCATTATATGATTATTAGTAATATTGAAATTGTCACGTAATTGAAATACGTCAATTTGGGAATTTTGCTTGGCGCGTGAGATCGCCACGTCATGGTATTTTGTTATTAAATTAAAAAGTGAATTTTAGTTCCATTAACCGTATGGTCGTTTTGAGTGCGCCAACGCGTCCGGAAGGGTCGAGATAGTCAGAAAACACTAGCCGGAAGTTTAGTTTGGGTCCCGGGGTATTTGTGGGCCATACCGGCATCAAAAAGGGTATTTTGGTAAATTGGATTTTTGGGAATTAAAAAGTGACGAAAATAGAGATTACAATCTGACTATTTCCTCAACCCACTTAACCCACTAACCACACTATATGCCATTATGGGCTACGGGAGAAGTTGATATATCATTCCAACTTCCAAAAAAAAAAACCATTACACACCTCCACACTCCATTATCTTCAACCTTGAGAAGAGCTTGAGAGAGAGAGAGAAGGAAACCTTGAGAAGAGCTTGAGAGAGAGAGAGAGGGAAGAGAATTCTGCAGAAAAACAGAGGGAGGACAACCTAACTTCAAGATTCTACACCAAATTCTGAGATAAATTAAGGCAAGTGATTTAAACTCTTTTGATTCAAGATACGTTCCCATGTTTAGGAATTTTCGAAATTGATTTTTGGAGATAAATTAGACCCATGAATTGAAAGTTAAAGGCCATGATTTATGTAGGAATTGCATGTAGTATATTCTGGACGAATTTATATGTTTTAAACAGAACCTGGATGATCTAAAAGTGGAATTAGAAGAAGTTTGATGATGTTCTTGAATGGAAGAATTCTGGAAATTATTTTGATGTAGTTTTGATCTAAACTAAGCTTTTAAATGATGAATTATGGGACTTAGAATGTTAATACTGTTGTAGGATGTTAGTATAATGTTAGAGTAACCTTATCTTGGAGTTTCATGCTTAAAAATGGATTTTTGGGTCGAAACTGTAACTGCAAAACGAAGCAGTCCGTAACCATACCTGTGCAATCGATCGATCGACATTCATCAGTTGATCGATCGACCACCATCGATCGATCGAAGGTAAAGGTAGATCGATCGACCTTCCCAGAATGAATAAAGTTTTTCCTTAATTGAATTTTATTGATGATAACCCTTGGATAATATTGTTGGAGACATTGTGATTACCATTAACTTTAAGGAAGACCAGTAGGCATGATTATGAGATTGGACTTTAATTGGAAGTTAATTTGAGGAATTATTCTAAATATATGAAATTCGTTATGTGAGATAATATTTGGGTTAATAGTGCAAATTTGAATGATTTGATGGAATAAGGTTTGGGGCAGAAGTAAAGACCTTAGGTATATGTGGGAATTATGGGAACTTAATAGTCTAATTGAGATAGGTTTTAAGTTTAAGATATTACGACGTGAGACGTGTCGACTATTTAATTTATATATTATCGGGATACTTGAAATATATGAAATTGGAATAATGGTATAATGATGTAGAGTATACCTTTATTAATATCGAGATATCTAAGATGTGTGAATGCTTAGTATATAATCTTATGTGTATGACATACCTACCATACTTGCTATCACGGGAGGTTTACGTTCGCTTAGGACCTTCTTATCCTTGTGTTGCCCGGATTTAGATTGGTGCCTAGAGGACATAGTTCAAGAGAACGACTTATTTGTGAGTTAATAAGCCAGCTGACTATGGAGCGTAGGTATGTACGTGACCATGGATATGTGAATTATGTTCGCCTCCATTTTTGTGTGTGGTGTTTATTCCAACAATTCCTGAGAGATTCGGAATTTGTAATCCTTATGTACGTGATGTACCGGGATGGATAGCAGAGTATGTGTGCACCGCAGCTTAGCCTTTGGGTGCTTGTATTGTATATTTATGATGCGAAATATACGGTTATATGAGAAGGAATTTACTATGTTAAATTGTGAGTATAATTATGGTAATGTTTTGAAAAGATAAAAAGGGAACTTTTATCAATAAATGGTTTTGTTAATGATTGGGAATCCGGGAATTAATGTGGAACTCTCTATTCAATTGTAGGTTGGTAAATAAACGTGAACCGAGTAGTAGTGTTAGAAACTCTTTAGATAGTTATGAGATAACACATGAATGGGTACAGGAACGTTAGGAGTGCACAGTTAGACGAGAGGTGAGTATATCATGTGAGAGCACGTCCTAACATGTACTTTGCATATACTGTTTTAAATGTTTTTAAAGCACTTGCAGGTTTTCAAAATATCTCCACATTCGGGCTCTGACCCGTTTGCTTTCAAATCTATCTTTTTGTAAAACCATTTTAGGTGCCCAGCCACAAGGTCACCATGCATAGGATTCTCATTCTGATGACGAGCTGTAGCTGCTTGTGGAAGCTACAGGGATTTGCTTTTAGACGCTTATATCATTTGGATTCCTTATTCAGTATTCCTCAGTTGTAGGGCATGTTGCCCAAATTCTATTATATACATTTCCATTTCAGTTTTTCAGACTTTGGCATGTATTCATTCAGTATTCAGTATTTCAGTATTTACTTCAGTTGTGGGATTGTGTTATGAGGAGTTTTTCCTCCAGATTATTTATATCATGTGACGGTTATTCTATTTACTTCATTATGGTGAATGGTGTTTTTATTCTTCTTTACACTTGTTGCATGTTAATCAGACTTTAATTAAAATTTGGCAACTTACTTTTTAAATACTAGGTGGTTAGTCATAATAAAATGTTTTCGACAGTGATGCTATTAACTGAGCCAGCTTGGCGTTTTGATTTAATTTAATAAAGGAGTAGCTACCCGGTATTTAATTAGTCGGGGTGTCACATCTATCTTCTAGGGTACAAGTCAATATCCCCCATAAAGGTCCCATCGAGATAAGACTTGTCCCAGCGCGGTAACCTCAGGGATAGCAAGTAGCGTGGGCATGATTTTCACAAGTATATAATATATGTACACACAATCATATAAATATACCACTTTATCATATTAATATAGGTTCTTCTCGTTACCCATAATTATACCATTTATCCTTAATTCACATTTATAGAATTACGTATAAGGTTTCGTTCCTAACCTTAACTCGAAGGGTTTTCTCACTCATTACCTGACACTCGTGGACTATATCCTCACAAATCTGAAATTCAGTAAGTGTCTTTATTAGGTTCCAACGTAACTCTCTTACGCACCTCACCCTTTAAATTTATAAATTCACCAACCCTAAAGTAAATGTCCCATAAATACCATTTTCGTTGAAGATTAAAGGTCCCAACATTTATTCCTATGCCCTACTGGTCCTCAATGTCTCCCAAATCATTTTATCAAGAATGCCCAAGAATTATATCACGACAATTTGAATTTAACTCATTTAAAGAGGGAATTAAGAGTCTGCCAGGAGGGGTCGATCGATCGAAGCTTGGGGCTCGATCGATCGAACCTTCGATCGATCGAAGCTCTAGGCTCGATCGATCGATCAAGCAGGTCTGGGAAAAATTCTGCAGAATGCAGTTACGGGTTTCATCACCAAAATTACACAAAATCGATATTTCCAAGTTCCAATCGTCCCAGAATTCTACTACTAACATCATAACAATATACTAGATGATTCTAACGTAAGGCATGTACATATTCATCATTTAAACATGGATTTCCAACCTAGAATTATCTCCAATTATCAAGAACCCTAGAATTTCCTTAAACAGTTTTCTAACAAATCTTTCTCCAGAATTTCTTTCTTAAGATCATCAAAATTTCGTGGTTTATTTCCTCTACATGGCAAGGGTTCCAGAATCAACATAAAATCATTCCTACATGCATTTTCCTAACACAAATTGGGTGTTCTTCCATATTTATCATCTCTAATCAATCCTAAACCAATATGAAGATTGCATTAACAAAAATGCGCAAGTTAAACACTTGCCTGGGGTTTTTGGTATTCTGATACACGGCTGATTTTGGTATGGCTGCGTTCCTCGTCTCGCGATCTACGCGGTGGTGGTGGCGGCGATGCAAACCGGTGGCTTCTTGGCCTTGAATTACCTTGGAGCTCTATCCTCTCTTCTCCAATGGCCGTCACTTGATTTCTGGATATTCTAACCCTAAAAGCTAACCTAAATGGCTGATATAGGTTGCTAAAATTCGTGGGTTTAATTACCCAATTATGTAAAATGACTAAAATGCCCTCCCGGGGTACTAATTAGGCCTAAAAATGCCCCGAGACCCAAACTACACCCCCGGGTACACTTTTCTGACTATCTCGACCCTACCGGACGCGTTGGCGCACTCAAAATGACCATACGGACAACTTATAAAATATTCACTTTTTATTTAACCAAATTAGTCCCGACGTGACACGAGCACGTTCCGACTTAAATTTCTGAAATCGTCATTTAATTCACTCATGACATTCGATATAACCAATATAATATATTACTTTGCTCATTAGTAATATTGAACTAATTTCCCATAATTACTAACTCTCGACACGTTAATAATTATAACATAATTAATTTTCGGATTTTTATTAAATAAATCATTCACATTAAATTTAATAAATCCCCAAATTAATATAGCATAAAAATACGGGGTATTACAGAGGGCGAGTTTGGTATTTGCAATCTCTGCAACACGAGCGGCTTCGGCTGTTTGGGCCTGTGATGATTTCAGAGATTTCGCGGCTTGATTGAAATTCTCCTCCGCTTCCTCTATGGCCTTGGTGGCCTTCTCCAAGTCCATATGGGCTGCCTGGAGGGCCGCGACAGCGGACTCTTTCTCTGCCTCAAAAGAAGAGGCCCATGCAGACTGCAGGTCCACAGCATGATAACTCTTCTCGGCGTCTTTCAGCCTGTACAAAGCCTCATACTTCCTCTTCTGGACCACAATGACATCAGCGGCCTGTATGAAATAAAGGACATTAGCAAAAGTACAGAAAAATATGAGATGCAAAGATTAAATGATTAGTACGTACCCTCAGAAGGCTGTGGAGGCCACAGTCCTCCAGATCTTCGTGATCCTCCCCAAACAGCCTGTCGAGGTCCGCGGCATCCAAGGCTCGCTTCATTCTCCGCTCAGCCTTTGCAGTAGTGTCCCAGGAAGAGTTTGGGTTAGGCTGCCTTAATTGAGGCCTTGGCCTACCGTCTGGACCGGACTCTCCGCGGAATTGGGGAGGTGGTAAATTTGCGTTAACCGCCACTACAGTTGGCGGCGGAGGAGAGGACGATTGAAAGGGGACTTCAGCACACATCAGGCCAGCCGCGGCCAAATTTTCCCCTATGTCGTCATCAAAGTGTTCATGATGCGTAGGGCTTTCATCATTAACTACCTGATCCGCAGCAGGATCAGTGGCCTTATCTCCAGTGGGGGCCGCGGCAGGTACCCTAGCTCTGGACCTCTTCCTTTTTCTGCTTCGCGCGGTGTTATTCAGGACGACCGCGTCCTCGTCCATCTCTGCCAGCAGCTCCCTATCAACTTCTTCACCTGAAAAGGAATAGCATGAGTTCAACAAGTTCAAGAAAATAAAATGACCGCGGAATAAAAATAATGGCATAGTTAATTACCCTCTGCGCCCATCTGTTGAGGAATTGATTTGTTTGGGAAGAATCCCGCCTCAAATATAGTTTCCGACGTTACAAGAATGTTGAACTTCTTATGTTCAGCAGGAACTTCCGCGGCCTCAGCAACTCTTTTTTCCTGCCGCGTGTTCAAGTGCAGATTGTCAAGGGCTGCAAAAAGAAAAGACAATTCAAGTTAGTGGAAGTTACGTGAAATTAAAGGACGCGGCTATAATCTTATACCTAGTTTTGAGGGTGAACCCCACTGCCGCGGCATTTTATATGATCTCTCTCTTTCATTCTCCTCGGGGTGCATCTCCCAGCCTTCACCGGAGATGTAAAAATATTTCCCCTTCCAGTTTTTCACACTGGTCGGTCTCCCAGTGTAAAGGGTCCCGTCCCTGTCGCGGCTAAAAAAGTAGTAGTAGCCCGCAAACTTTATTGAGTTCTCCTTTGGGCGGTAGAAATGAAAGAACTCCGCGGGAGTAATGTCCTTTTTGAACAACTTCTCCCAAAGGACAACTGCAGCAAGAACAGCTCTCCAACCGTTAGGATCTAACTGAGCTGGGGCCAGTTTCATTGACTGGAAAATGCGACGGATGGGAACAGGAACATGCAGCCGCAGCCCATAGATGAAGGCGTGCAAAGGGAAGCAAATTCCATCGTCGGACAGAACCGTGCACGGTCTTTGGTTCGCGGCAGGGGCTGAGCACGTCAAATTTTCTGGAAATTCGAAAGCCTCAGCGACCTGCTCAACCCAATCTTGGGTCATCGAGCCGCGGATATCAAGCGCAGCCAATGGTCTCTCAGCCCTCCCAGATGTGCCTCCTGGGCTATTTCTAGCAGCCACGACATTGTCTCCTACACCCATTGGATGTGTACTTGAGTTGGCTTCCTCTTCCATCGGATGAGATTGGGAATCCTTCCCAGATGCAGAGTCCGTGGAGGCTGAGTCAATTATCACGCAGTTCGGGCAATCTTTCAGTTTGCAGGGCCCAACTGATCTCAGAGGGGGCGCGGAAGTAAGCTCGGGGGAGAGGTCCCAAAATTCTTTGCCCAAAAGCCTCTCAGGAACTCGTCTGGGTCAAAGCTCATATGGCTGCAGCAGTACTTGAAAAGCAGAGTTCGCAGTTAGGCGCCGCATCCAGTATGACTTGTAAGACTTCAAAAAGCCGCAGAGGGGTATTTTTAAGTATTAAAAGTTTGGAATTACGTCCCTAACACAGTTATATTAATGGGCTAACTCTATTGCTTATGGGACCGTACGGTCCCAACTGGCCGCGGCCACATCCATATTTGTTGAACTTGCGCTGCCACGGAAATAAGATAAAATTGCTTTAAGGCATTCCCGACCGCGGACATTCCTAATTCTTCAGACAATTCGATATGCTCTAGTAGCAACTACAGTTATTTTACATGGATGTCTTGGGTTCATGAAAGTTTTAAGGCTGTTCCGAGATGACCAAGGGGGATGATGGCTTGAGGGACCGCGGCCATTTAGCACGGTTTGATGCATAATTGCAAGTTCAGACGATTATTATAATTCTATCAGGCCGCGGCATCTATCCTAAACAGTTGATTATCCCATTTTTAACCATTCTAAGATCAAATTCACAGAATGTAGAGGGTTCGACTATGAACATCAAGAACAATGATATGTATGTTATATGCAGCATATGTGGGAAAAAGAAAAGCGAACAAATAAAACCCTAAGATTTCTAGCAAATTAACCAGGAAAGGCATAAACAGGGAAGAAAATTGTAAATAGTGGTTGAAAAATCACCTGGGAATGAATAAAATCACGAAGATCAGCTACAGACCACCTTGAACTGCCACACACCGCCTCGGAGGGTCACCGGAATATGCAAGAAGAAATTTGCAGAGTTTCGCTCACAATTTGCTCTCAAAAGTTTTGGAAACGTAATGAAGTCCACGGCCAGAAACAATTTATATAAGGGAGCGCGGAAGATGAATCGTCGCTTTGGAAGCACCGCGGCACCTAGGCTACTTAGCCGCAGTCCCAATATATCTCCCTTGGCACTACGGCTTGGGGGCTTATTGATAGTACAAGTATAGCACCCTGTCGTGGCAGTACTTCTACAATCGCACAGGCCACACAGGCAGGTATCTCACTCAAGGCGCGGCCAGAACAACTGAAGGGTGCGGCCCTCTCTATAAGAGGCCGTGACAGCCCAGCTTAAGGTCCGTGGTCCCCCTTCAACAGCAGCGTTGCTGCTCTGGGCCACACCCTCATCCACATCTACTGCAGACTTGGTGTACGCCACGTGCTCAGGGCACGTGATTCAACACACTACCTTATAAATAGAGGTTCACGCCTGAAAGAGAGGGATCGGTACCAGACACACCCGAGGCACTACAACACAGATTCTCTCTACATCACCCCAACATAAGCTTTGGAGGCCTAGAATCTACATCACAGCCACCTCACTGGCTCACCGGAATCTCTTATACTATCATGTACTCTCCTTTATTCTCATACTTGTACGCCTCTATGGGCATGATAATATTGTACAATGCAATGCACATAAGGAGAAGGAAGCAACACAGTGGACGTAGGCCCATTTTTGGGGCTGAACCGCTCTATATCTTGTCTACTCTCTATTTTCTTGCTTTATCTATTTATTCTACACTTCATACTTGATTTGTTGGCACGAGATCTACATGTGTACGATTTCTCGTATCATCAGTCACTATCAGTAAGAGTGGCATTCATGTGACTAATTTCCTTTACCTTTGTACTCATAACACCTATGTGGGAACCCATTTAACATGGCCCATGGAAGTAGCCAACCAGCCCAGAGTAACCAAAGCGCTAGCCGACCCAAATCATAATCTAATTCGCACATGAGTATTTTAAATACATTAGAAAACTTACGGATATAGTAAAATAGTTACCAATAATCTCAAAGGAGATATTCAGGTGCTTTATGATATATCTGACGTGTTAAATGAGTTCCTTGTACAACTGAACCTCTATTTTTATACATCTATAAATGTACACCCTAACCTGGGGAAAAGGAATGTAACCTCAAATATTGAAATAAACTATAATAAAATATTAACCTCTCCATGGACGTAGGCGAGTTGCCAAACCACGTACATCGTTGTTGTGTGAGTGATCTTTATTTTTCTATTCTTTGTGATTATTTTCGTGGACTTATTTATTGTGATATTTCTTGTACTCACAATTCGTGTCGTTTGTGGGAAGAAATTTTTATTCCTACAAAAATCTTCACAAACAGAAAGCCCATGATGTCTCACCATAGGAACAAATTTCCTGAAGTTGGTGATGTACAAGAGAACCCAACCCCTCCTAGGGTGAGGTCAGAGATTCATCAACATACAAACCCCAGGTTTCTCCAAGATAGGCAGCCATCTGAGGAGAACCAAGGGCCACCTAGATCTACAAAAATATCTAGGTTTGTTGATGCTTATAAAGCTAGGCTTCAATAACAAGAGGAAGAGAATGCTCTCCTTCAGAGGTGACTCTAAATATTTGAGTGAGATCTTCAGAGGAACACAAGTAGGCGTTGTGGCAGGACTCCTAGTCCTCAGGTGAGTAATACTCTTAGCCAAGGGAGGAGCTCCAGTCATGACCAGGAAAGAACTGAATGTGACAGGTCAGATGGTGCGCCCTAAATATGGCTTGTGATTCAAGTGCAAATCTAATCGCAACAAGTAGAATCCGGTAAGTACGGAATCGTGATCCACAGGGATTGAACGCTCCTAAGAGAACTAAATTGGGGCAACGAGATTCTCTAAACGTCACAAAATGTTAAAGTGTAAAAGATGATTTGTGATTTGGAAAGGTGATTGAGATGCAACCTCTAAACTAACATGCTATTAATGAACAGATGATTAACAACTAATTACGGAACTGATGAAAAGAACTAAGGTAAGCTTGAGTTCAAGAAATAAAGGGGATTGAGGATCATTCTCCCACCTCGGATTCACAAGGAAGGGGATTATAGGGCTTGATTAAATTAATTCTAATCGAGCATAACTAATTAAGTCCGAACATCAACCATGTAGAGAATGAACTCAACAATGGAGGATTAGGGTTTAATTAATTATTGCTAGATGGGTTGAGTTTGTAGTAAAGCTTCAAACACTAGCCCTTGCATGACAAGGGAAGTTAAGAAACTATGATACTCCAAAACCAACACATGAAGTTCCATTAGAACCATTAAAACCAAACCCTAGATATTAAGTTCAAGCATCCAAGGTGGGATATTGATCCCCCAATCACAAGTCTAGCTACTCATAATTAAAACTAAACTACACATGCTAGTTAACAACATACTTGAATTAGTTATCTAGTTAAAACTCAAATCAATTCAAATGATGGAATTCAATGCAATTTAAAGCTAATGGAACAAGAAGAGATGGAGTAATTGAACTTATCTTGCATTAATCACAACTATTCAACAAGCAATCAAAGCCTTACAAGTTGGGGAAAGCCATAAATGAGATTGACCTAGGAGAGAGAAGAGAGTGTTTTTCTATCTTACTAAAAATCCAACAAAAGTAATCTCCTTACAAAAGAGGAAAAACAAGGGATAAAACCCCAAAAATCCACCAAAATGGCAAACTAGTAATAAGAAGAAAGCTGAAAATGCAGGGCCGAATCGATTCGGTGGTGAATCCGAATCGATTCGGAAGTGGAGAGAAAAGCCCCTGCAAGTGACCGAATCGATTCGGTGGTAATGGCGAATCGATTCGGGCCTTCTGCAGAAAGAAGAGCTGCCTATATAGGCATTAATTGTTCCATGCTTCACCGAAACTTCCGTAACTTTTGCGTTCGAGATCGGATTCACGCACCGTCGGAGGCCACGCGAAGAGGAGAAGAAGGTCTACAACTTCCGTGAAGAAATCGGGAACAAAGCCCGCGTGCTGAAATTACTAAAATGCCCCCGACTGTGCAAGTGTCAACGGAACTTTCCGGATCAAAACCAAACTTCCCAAAATGCATTCCCGAGACCTATAAAAGCTCAATAAAGACACAGACAAAGTATATATGATGAATTTAGGGGTTAGTCAATAAATGAGTATAAGAACCGGGAAATACATGCACGGGAATGCTAGAATGTACAAATTAACGGGGTATAAAATACAATAAAAGTGACGAATCACACCCCCTAACTTATACATTGCTAGTCCCGAGCAATGAAGTATGAAGAAACAAGGTCCAACACCGCAACCAAAATATAATAAATATGTACAACGAAGGAAAAATGCCACTTTCGTAGGCGAACGATTGCATTTAGCGTATGCAATAAGCCGTTAAACCCCTAGGTGGCCCTAGGGGACGAGTGAGGTCTCGTGAGGGTTTCCAGGGATGACACCCACAAACATCAAATCAACTCATACTATGATACTGCAAAATCCAATGCGTAGCTCAACAAATATCAAAGAAACACAATTTATCAACAAAGTGAACGAAGCTCACACAAAAGACGGCAATTATCGGCATTAAACAAATAACTTCAACTAAAAATCGAAACCATGGGAATGCGAAATAAGCGGACACATGTGGTAATTTAGATTTGGCAAAACTTTCAAAATCCATATATAAGCTAAGGCATGCATACTCAAGTTCTCTCCGGTCGTTACACTCAACAATTGAAACACTTAGAAATGGGATGTAACACACACGGGACATGCGGGCATTAAGAGTAATTGTAAAGGGAAACTAGGCCACACACATGTCATCAATGAAGAACGCAATATAAAAGTGAAAAATACAATCTCATGAAAGGATATCGCATATTAACCAAGAGAAGAGCATTTAAACAGATTATCGCTAATGTTCGACCTTTGAATCACATCACCCTAAGATCAAATAGGACTTTTTAGGGGTATAGAATTTAGGCTAGGTTAGGGTTTGGAAAAGAACGGGATGTGTGTAGGATCAAAGGAGATTCAGGAATATCGCGCGGGATAATGGATTTAATGGGCAACTTAGGAATCGAAATCAAACTCCACAAGCAATGTATTCATGAGAATGAGACTTTGATATTCATGCACAAGGGGAAATGGGAAACAACAAGGTCCCATTTTATTCGATATTTATCCTTTCTTTTTCTTTTTCTTTGATTTTCTCTTTTCTTTGATTTTCTCTTTTCTTTGATTTTCTCTTTTCTTTGATTTTCTCTTTTCTTTGATTGATTGCAAACCATATAAGCAACAACATTCAATCCCGGGAACAATCCCTAATCAAGGTACGGGGGGGGGAGTAAATAAGAGTTTAGGACTCCAATGTGGAGTTGGACAAGGGATTTGGGGTTCAAACGAAAGGAATAATAAGGCTCAAGGGGGTTGACTAGGGGAAACATTTAAGGTCAAGGTCAAGGTCATGTGGGTTTAACAACAAGGGCCTATAATCATTTCCTATGGTTTCATGTGATTCGCGGGACTCAACACCATTGAAAATCATGCTCAAGTGATAAATCAGTTAGTATGCAATCAAATGAAAAGAAAATGAGATCGTCAACGAGTTCATTGATAAGAAAGAGATAGAGTAGGTGTATACGCTCACAAATGATGATAAGTCTCAATTTTCACTTTTGTAAGGGTATAGCATGCGCCTTAGAATAACGAATTTGAAACGCTTTTAAACCAAATCATAAATAATTATTTGTGTATATGCTCAAAGCTTCACAGTTTAATTTTATGATGCTATTCACAATGCAAACAATAACGGGCTAAAGGATAATAAATCAATGACTCAAAGCATGCTTCATAGCTATACAACAGGATATGCCGATCATATAAGTAATCATAGTAGATATGAGAAAGAAAAAGAAAATTTTTTTTTTTTTATTTTTAAATTTTTTTTTTTAATTTTTTTTTTAATTTTTTTTAAAATAAATAAATAAATAAATACTAATATGATAACCGGCATCACAATGGTATTCCATACCCCCTAACTTGAATGAAACATTGTCCCCAATGTCAGTAGGGATAAAAAGGGAAAAAAAGGGTATGAAAATAGTCACCCCGTAAGGAGTAACTCGAGAACCGCGCAACGGCATGCCTGTTACAAGTTAGTACCATAAACAATAATATATACAACATAGATATATACAAGAAGAAAAATGAAACCAAAACTGAGTCATTTCATTAATATATACGAGTTGTGTACATAGGGAACAATGAAACCAAAATTAGAAAATACAAGAAATTGCACTCTCTTCTCCCCATACTAACACAACTACCTAAGTACAACCCAACAATCAAGATAAAGAACCACCCAAAAATAATCAGCAAAAACAGGATCACAATAACCTACATGTCGTCTGGGTGGCGGCGCGGGGACTCGGGCGCGGGAGGATCGCGAGGGGCGTATGGGTCAAAGAGGTACTGAGGCACAGAAGCCTCGCCCCCTCGCAAGTGTGAGAACAAATCCATCTGCGCCCGAGCGATCATCGATATATCGCGCTCGTACGCTCCCCGATAGGCAGAAAAGTCGGCCCGGAATGATGCAAAGTCCGACATGTAGGCGCCCCGAAACTCGGAGAAGTCAGCCTGAAGCTCATCCATCCGCACCCCTAGATATGCAATGGGGTCTACAGTAGATGGGGCAGGCGGTGGGACTGGATGAGGCACAGGCTGAGGCATGTCCGGCATAGGAGCATCCGGGGCAACAGGAACAGCAGGAGCATCCGCAGGAGCATCTAACATCCTCTTCTTTCTCCTCTCCAAATGATCCTTCCCTAGACTCTTTTCGATTGCCTTTTCGTTAAGCATCTTGGGAAGGCGAGGAAAATAGTCCGTACCCGCAACCTCACAGTGAGCATCCCTACATATGCGGGAAACCAACCGCGCGTATGGAAGGGTAGTGGTCCCCTTTTCACAGTATGCGGCCTTGAGCATCCGCTGTAGCACCAAAGCGGGAAGGTTTATAATTGAATTCGCATCCAGTAGATGGTAGAGGAAGTGGGCTTGCGAAGAGCGAAGGACCGCCTTTGTTTGGGTAGGCGTGATAGAATTAACGGCTACCAAGTGGATGAGGCGGTGGTTATCGGGCATAGCAGATGTGGGGAAAGTTTCCCCAGCCCAAATATGCCCTGGCGCCAGACGCGTAATCAGGGTTTCGTTGGTCAGTCTCCCCTCGTCAGCGCACGGGTAATCGAAATCCTCGGGGCTTTCGGCCCCGGTGAGGTGCAATGCCAAGAGAGGCTTAGAGAGAGGAATTCGCTTACCCCGTACGTAAGCCTCGAACGTGCGGTCCCCAGTTGGGACGAGCGATGCATAAAATCGACGAACGTGCTCCTCATTCACCTCCCCCGCCCTGGCAAGGTGTGCCTCCCAGTTGAATTTCTGAAAGTAGCGACGTACCGAGGCAGGAAAATCCTCAAGATGGACAGGCCGCTCAATAGCTATAGGGCGACCCGAAGGGAATTTCGCAACGAACCAATCCTTTTCTTGTTTAGACCGGAAGGACTCGAAGCCTCCCCGACCCGCAATTAAGTTGGAGGAGGGCTTGGTGACCGAAGGACCCTACAAGAAAAATCAATTCGATACTTACACAATTAGTGTAATGCACAAAATCAATTTGGCGTGAAATAGGGTCGTAAAGGAATCGGTGGGTGTGCATCGGGAAAAATTGGTCGAATTAACGTTACCGATGCACACCGCACTCATACAAGGGTAATTCAACACCATTGCGCGAGAAAATGTGCGAAAATGAAGCATTATGGCACATTTTCTCCACAGAGGCATTTCATCGAGCACCTAGTGTGCAGTGTATGGAAAATAGGGTGAAATTTACATTTACATGTGGAAAACCCCCAACACATACTACTTAAACATCACAGCAACATAATCAAGTAGTATGTGTTGGTTTCTCATCATAATCAGAGGAAAAAGAATGAGTTTTATGCATTAAACATGTAAAAATGGTGAAAATGCAGTTTACCCTATTTTCCATACTATATACACTAAATCAGGAATGAAATGAATGAAATGAATGAATAAGGTTGAATTAATACCTTGGATGAAGTTGCCTTTGATGATGAAGCCATTGGGAAGATTGAGAATGGAGGAGAGGATTCGATTTGGGAGAGGGTAGGTTCGCAGGAAAGAGAGGAGAAAGAAATAGAATGTGGAATAAAACAGAATATGGGATTTTTAAGTGTCAGGTGACCCGAATCGATTCGGTGGGAAGGCCGAATCGATTCGCGATTCTCGAACTTGAGCACTGGAAGTGACCGAATCGATTCGGTGGGAAGTCCGAATCGATTCGCTAATGAGGGACCTGCTACTTTCAAATAACCGAATCGATTCGGTGGGATTGCGAATCGATTCGCAAAATCAAACTTGGCTACTGGAATGGGGCGAATCGATTCGGTTGGAAATCAGAATCGATTCGGCTTCTGGAGATCAGTTTCTGCTTTGCTGAATCCTGATTTTTTTGGTTGGTGGTTTGATTGGGCTGCATAAGGAGGTATTTTTGGACCCCAATGTCAATATTACATACGTACAAAGGGTCCGGGACAAAAAGTTTGCACCCCGCACTTGCCGGGGGATGCTCGGCACAAAAATACACAATTCCGACGTCCTATGGAACCCCGTAAACGGGGTCGGACAATGGAATCGTGTCCGAACTCGGGTCAAATGGTTCTAGGAAGGGCTTTAGACGCTGACCATTGACCTTGAATAACTTTCCATCCGACGGGTTCTCAATCTCAATAGCACCGTGATGATGGACGGTCTTAACGACAAACGGACCCGTCCATCGAGATCTTAGCTTACCCGGGAATAAATGCAACCTAGAGTCGTATAAGAGAACCTTTTGGCTAGGGTGAAATGTTTTACGGGATATGCGCTTATCGTGCCTCTCTTTCACCCTTTGCTTATAGATTCTCGCACTCTCGTACGAATCACACCGGAGTTCATCCAACTCGTTGAGTTGGAGCATTCGCTTCTTTCCGGCCTTGTCGAGATCGAAATTAAATTTCTTGATCGCCCAATAGGCCTTGTGCTCGATTTCTACCGGTAAGTGGCATGGCTTGCCGTACACAAGTCTAAAGGGCGGCATTCCCAAAGAGGTCTTGTAGGCCGTACGATATGCCCACAAAGCGTCAGGAAGTCGAAGAGACCAATTCTTGCGGTCGGGATTGACCGTCTTCTCTAGGATATGCTTGATCTCTCGATTGGCCAATTCAGCTTGGCCATTGGTTTGTGGGTGGTAGGTAGTTGCAACTTTGTGTGTTACACCATACTTTCGCATAAGAGTAGCAAACGGGGAATTACAGAAATGTGTTCCGTTATCGCTTATAATCGCCTTCGGAGTTCCGAAACGCGAAAGCATGTGTTCCTTTAGGAACTTCAACACCACCCGATGGTCATTGGTTTTGCACGCAATGGCCTCGATCCACTTTGAAACATAATCTACGGCCACTAGGATGTAAAGGTTACCATAAGACGGTGGAAATGGGCCCATGAAGTCAATTCCCCAACAGTCAAAGACTTCAAGTTCTAGAATGGGGGACATTGGCATCATGTTGCGACGTGTTATAGCACCCAATCTTTGGCAACGATCACACGAAACGCAGAATTCGTGTGCATCCTTAAAAAGTGTGGGCCAGTAAAGCCCGCATTGTAAGATTTTTGCGGCGGTTTTCTTGGAAGAAAAGTGGCCACCGCACGCCTCCGTGTGGGAGAAACGAATCACGCTCTCATACTCATCATCCGGGACACATCTCCGGACGATCTGGTCGGGACAATATTTGAATAGATACGGATCATCGAAAAAGAATCTCCTCACCCAAATAAAGAACTTCCTCTTCTCTTGAGGGGTCCAATCAGATGGAATCGAACCCGTCACGAGGTAGTTAACTATATCAGCGAACCACGGCAGAGAGGAAGTGGAGAACAGCTGTTCATCCGGGAAGAATTCAGCGATGGGGAGTTGGTCTTTGGGTGCCTCCAATGTTAAACGCGACAAGTGATCCACGACAACATTCTCTACTCCCTTTTTATCTTTAATAGTCAAATTAAACTCTTGGAGTAAGAGCACCCACCTAATCAAACGCGGCTTGGCGTCCTTCTTAGATAGAAGGTATTTGAGCGCCGCATGATCCGTAAAACAAACTATGGGCGATCCCACGAGGTATGCCCGGAACTTATCTAACGCATAGACGATCGCAAATAACTCTTTCTCGGTGGTAGAATAGTTCAATTGAGCACCGTTAAGAGTTCTACTCGCATAGTATATGACATGGGGCTTCTTGTCACTTCTCTGACCTAAAACCGCCCCAACCGCGAAGTCGCTAGCGTCACACATTAATTCAAAGGGTAGGGTCCAATTAGGAGCTTGGATGATGGGAGCGGTGGTAAGCATACTTTTCAAAGTCTCAAAAGCTGCTTGACACTCATCGCTCCATTCGAAAGGAGTTTCCTTGGAGAGGAGATTACACAAGGGTCTAGCAATCGAGCTAAAATCCTTGATGAAACGGCGATAGAATCCTGCATGCCCAAGGAAAGACCTTACATCTTTCAGAGACCTAGGAGCGGGTAAGTTGGCAATGACTTCAACCTTTGCCTTATCTACCTCAATACCATCAGAGGAGACGATGTGGCCTAAAACAATACCCTTAGTGACCATAAAATGGCACTTCTCCCAGTTTAACACGAGCTTTTTCTCTACACACCTAGACAAAACCTTTTCTAACATAATAAGACAATGGTCATAGGAGTTGCCAAAGACGCTGAAGTCGTCCATGAACACCTCTAGACCACGCTCTACCATATCACTAAACATGCTCAACATGCACCTTTGGAACGTAGCAGGCGCATTACACAACCCGAAAGACATTCTTTTGTAAGCAAATGTCCCAAAAGGGCATGTGAAAGTGGTTTTGTCTTGATCCTTGAGATCAAGTTCGATTTGGTTGTACCCCGAGTACCCGTCGAGAAAACAATAGTACGGATGACCGGATACGCGTTCCAACATTTGGTCAATGAATGGAAGGGGAAAATGATCCTTTAATGTCATTGCATTAAGTTTTCTATAGTCTATGCATACACGCCACCCAGTGGTGGTGCGTTTAGTGATCAATTCCCCTTTTATGTTTTCCACAACGGTAACTCCTGATTTCTTGGGAACAACATGGATTGGACTGACCCATTTGCTATCGGAGATCGGATATATGATATCCGCATCTAAAAGCTTAATTACTTCTGCTCTCACAACTTCTTTCATCAACGGATTCAATCTCCGTTGCATTTCACGAGAGGGTTTTGCATCCTCTTCAAGGTTAATTTTGTGAGTGCAAATCAAGGGACTAATTCCCTTCAAATCTGCAATTGTCCACCCGAACGCACCCTTGTATTTTCTTAGCAATGCTATTAACCTTTGTTCATCCCCCGCCTCGAGGCTTGATGAGACAACAACGGGATATGTCTCATTTTCGCCTAAATAAGCGTATTTCAACTCGGAAGGCAATTGCTTTAATTCAAGTTTGGGGAATCGCACATCCGAGGGAACCTCATACGAATCACGAGGAGGTAAGTCCTCAAAAACACTACACCAATTAATATCATCTACACTCTCGTCCTCATCTAACAACAAACTCATGAACTTGACCTCTTTATCATAGGGAGAATAGCTATTCTCCGAGTAAATCGGGTTCACAAGACATCCCTCCAAGGGGTCCGATAAATAGGTAGCATCAAAATGCTCTTGCACCACCTCTTCTAGAAAGTCCACCTCATGGACTTCATCATCACAATCCCCCACTTGGTTCGAAACATTAAAGATGTTCATTTCCAAGGTCATATTCCCAAATGTCAGGTTCATTTGGCCATTCCTAGTATTAATCAATGCATTGGAAGTGGCAAGGAATGGACGACCGAGGATAATGGGGGTAGTTCTACCGCTAGTAGAAGTAGGATGGGTATCAAGCACCACAAAGTCCACAGGAAAGTAGAATTTGTCAACCTGTATGATGACATCTTCCACTACACCCCTCGGAACCTTAACGGAGCGATCCGCTAATTGGAGGGTAATCTTTGTGGGCTTGAGGTCCCCTAGCCCGAGCTGTTCATAGACATGATAAGGTAACAGATTTACACTCGCTCCTAGGTCTAGCAAAGCCTGCTCAATTTTAAAGTCCCCTATCACACATGAAATGGTGGGACATCCGGGATCTTTATATTTAGGTGGTAATTCAGATTGAATTATTGAGCTAATATTTTCGGCCAAGAAAGCTTTCTTCCTTACATACAATTTCCGCTTAACAGTTAGTAAGTCCTTTAAGAACTTAGCATAAGCGGGGACTTGCTTGATAGCATCTAAAAGAGGGATGTTAATTTTTACCTGTTTGAACATCTCTAGTATGTCAGAATTACTAACATTCCCCTTTTTCGACAAGAGCCTTTGAGGGTAAGGCACGGGACTAGGAAGTTTCGAAACCACATCCGACTCTACCGGGGCTTTCCCTTCTCTCTGTCTCAAGGAGGCATCTTCGACCTCTAATGGGTCGGGCGAAACCTCCTTAACGACGGTTGGGACACTAGGAGGGGTGGGCTTATCAACCACTTTCCCGCTCCTAAGAACGGTCACGGCCTTAGCACTATCGGGAGGGGGATTCGAAGTGTCATTGACACTATTTTGCCCCAATGCCTTTTGAGGTTGAGAAGGGAATTTTCCCTTCTCTTGGATACTTAAAGCCGAGGTCAACTTGGAGATTTCCTTTTCAAGCCTAGAATTCGTGGCTTGTTGAGAGGTTATGAAAGATTGAAGAGTCTCTTCGAGGCTCCTCTTGTTCGGGTGAGCATATAATGGTATAACCGGAGGAGGTGGTCCCTGTGGGGGACCTTGCATTTGAGCTTGGGGTGGAGGAGCTTGATTATATGGTTGCTGAAAATTATGAGGTGGGGGATGATTTTGATAATTCGGGGGAGGTGGATTTTGAGAATGTTGGGGCTGCCCATAAGAGAAACCCGGATGGTTTCTCCACGAAGGATTATAGCCCTCACCTAAAGGAGTCATGTATTGTTTCTTGTAAGTGGCCATCGCGTTGGCTTGATCGTGAAGCATCACTTTATATGCTGGGATTGTTGGGCAATCCCTCGTTGAGTGATCGTCAACGTCGCAAATGGCACAAGACTCCTCTTCATGTGAGGGAGAAGGATGGGATGGTTCCCGAGATTTGGCATCCATTGCCTCGATACGCTTAGAAAGTTGGGCTACTCTTAATGACATATCTTCTCCTTCGGCAAGGTGATATCTGCCATGGCTAGATGAAGGTGGATTGGATGACCGGGCATTGGTTTTGCTAGGGTCCGAAGTGTCCCAAGCTTGGGTGGTCTCGGCACAATATTTAAAATGTGCCCATGCATCATCCGGATCCAAACCGAAAAACTCGCCGGAGCACATAGTCTCCACCATTTGTTTTGCATTGAGGGTGAGGCCATTGTGGAAAAAGGAGATTAATCTCCACCTTTCGAACCCATGATGTGGGCACTTATGAAGCACCTCGTTAAACCTCTCCCAACATCTCTCAAATGATTCGCCTTCGGCTTGAGCAAAGGTTTGGATTTGACCCTTTAGGGAGTTGGTGCGATGAGTAGGAAAGAATTTCTTCAAAAATTGCGCTTGCATTTCGCGCCAACTCCCAATGGAATTAGGAGCCAAGGACCAAAGCCAAGTTTTGGCTTTGTCCTTTAAGGAAAATGGGAAGAGTTTGAGTCGGGTGACATCTAGAGGGCAATTTTGGTCGCTAAAAGTAGCGCACACCTCCTCAAACTCTCTCACGTGAAGATACGGTTGTTCACTTTCCATGCCGTGGAAAGTTGGAAGTAATTGGATCATTCCATTTCGGAAATGGAATTGCGCGGAATTGTATGGAAAGATGATGCAAGACGGAGAGGTGGTCCTTTCCGGTTGTAAGTAATCACGCATAGTCCTATAAGGGGGTTCGGGTGCAATCCCCTGACTACCATGTTCACTTACATTATCGGCCATTGTTGTGGGTTCAGAGTGAGCCCAAGTGTACGAAGAAGATGAGATCGAACTAGCATGAGAAACCGATGGTAAAGGTCTCCAATAGTCCGAGGGCTCACTAGACGAGGGTTCGCAAACAGGATTTAAATTGCTACTACGCTCGTCTTGCATTTACAAATGCTTTTGGATTGATTATTTTGGAAACCGTGTTGTCACGGTGACCACAGGGAACGATTAGTGTAAAGAGAATTTCCAAACCCTAAGTTAGTTGCCAATCCCCGGCAACGGCGCCAAAAACTTGGTGCGCCCTAAATATGGCTTGTGATTCAAGTGCAAATCTAATCGCAACAAGTAGAATCCGGTAAGTACGGAATCGTGATCCACAGGGATTGAACGCTCCTAAGAGAACTAAATTGGGGCAACGAGATTCTCTAAACGTCACAAAATGTTAAAGTGTAAAAGATGATTTGTGATTTGGAAAGGTGATTGAGATGCAACCTCTAAACTAACATGCTATTAATGAACAGATGATTAACAACTAATTACGGAACTGATGAAAAGAACTAAGGTAAGATTGAGTTCAAGAAATAAAGGGGATTGAGGATCATTCTCCCACCTCGGATTCACAAGGAAGGGGATTATAGGGCTTGATTAAATTAATTCTAATCGAGCATAACTAATTAAGTCCGAACATCAACCATGTAGAGAATGAACTCAACAATGGAGGATTAGGGTTTAATTAATTATTGCTAGATGGGTTGAGTTTGTAGTAAAGCTTCAAACACTAGCCCTTGCATGACAAGGGAAGTTAAGAAACTATGATACTCCAAAACCAACACATGAAGTTCCATTAGAACCATTAAAACCAAACCCTAGATATTAAGTTCAAGCATCCAAGGTGGGATATTGATCACCCAATCACAAGTCTAGCTACTCATAATTAAAACTAAACTACACATGCTAGTTAACAACATACTTGAATTAGTTATCTAGTTAAAACTCAAATCAATTCAAATGATGGAATTCAATGCAATTTAAAGCTAATGGAACAAGAAGAGATGGAGTAATTGAACTTATCTTGCATTAATCACAACTATTCAACAAGCAATCAAAGCCTTACAAGTTGGGGAAAGCCATAAATGAGATTGACCTAGGAGAGAGAAGAGAGTGTTTTTCTATCTTACTAAAAATCCAACAAAAGTAATCTCCTTACAAAAGAGGAAAAACAAGGGATAAAACCCCAAAAATCCACCAAAATGGCAAACTAGTAATAAGAAGAAAGCTGAAAATGCAGGGCCGAATCGATTCGGTGGTGAATCCGAATCGATTCGGAAGTGGAGAGAAAAGCCCCTGCAAGTGACCGAATCGATTCGGTGGTAATGGCGAATCGATTCGGGCCTTCTGCAGAAAGAAGAGCTGCCTATATAGGCATTAATTGTTCCATGCTTCACCGAAACTTCCGTAACTTTTGCGTTCGAGATCGGATTCACGCACCGTCGGAGGCCACGCGAAGAGGAGAAGAAGGTCTACAACTTCCGTGAAGAAATCGGGAACAAAGCCCGCGTGCTGAAATTACTAAAATGCCCCCGACTGTGCAAGTGTCAACGGAACTTTCCGGATCAAAACCAAACTTCCCAAAATGCATTCCCGAGACCTATAAAAGCTCAATAAAGACACAGACAAAGTATATATGATGAATTTAGGGGTTAGTCAATAAATGAGTATAAGAACCGGGAAATACATGCACGGGAATGCTAGAATGTACAAATTAACGGGGTATAAAATACAATAAAAGTGACGAATCATCAGATCACAGTCGATCAGAGCATGGCCAGTCAGAGAGACGCCACGGGAGCAACGATCAATGGAACCAAGAGATCGAAACTCTAGTTCATTGGGAAATGGACCAACATTCGGCCTACTGTGGAGTTAAATCCAACAGAGAGCTAGCCACAAGGTTTCACAACACTCAGATCAGATCCCCTTTTTCAATGGAGATCAAATAAGAGGATCCCCCAAAGAAGTTTGTTGTTCCAAGGTTCAAGATTTACGAAAGAAAGACAAATCCCATCGATCATGTTGGTAATTTTAATACCCCGTATTTTTATGGCTTATAATTATGAGGTTAACATAATGGAAATTGTTTTAATTATGGGATTTATTAAATTAATTTGGGATAATTAATTGGAAAATTTAATTCGAATTTAAATGCTAGCAAGACGAGAGTTAGTATTTGGTAATTAATATGTTGTTGTATATTACTGAGTGATTATAGTAATATGTGATCATTGAATTTATTAAAAATGTCGTGAGTTAAAAATACGGCAGATTCAGTAATTTAGTGGGGACGCACGTGTCAGTCGTGTCAAGACCCAATTTTATGGATTTAAAAGTATTTTATTTTTATGTCATCCGTATGAGCTTTTTGAGTGCGCCAATGTGTCTGGAAGGGTCGAGATAGTAAAAAAAAACTAGCCGGGGGTTTAGTTTGGGTCCCGGAGCATTTGTAGGCCAAACCGACAATCCGAAAGGGTATTTTGGTAATTTTAAAAATTAAGGAATTAAGACCCACGATTTTTAGTGTTGATTTATTTATTTTTGGTTAGGCCATTAGGGTCATTATCAGCCAAAAACAAAGAGGGGAGTTACGTGAGTTAGAGGAGAGGTTACAAAAAGTCCCCAAACCAAAACCACCATCCACCACCACTAATTTGGACGGAATTGTGATCTGACGGAAGAGAGGACCAGCCCTTGAACAACAACAACAGATCAGAACATCAGATTTACAGGCAAGTGGTTTATCTTGCAAAGAATCAAAGCATATAGTTTACATGTTTTTATAGAATTAAAGATTTCTCATAAATAATGAAAATTGAATGGATTTGAATGGTTTAAAATCGTAATCTGGGTAGGACTTGCATGTACGTTTATGTTGGAGATGATAACAACTACAAAATTAAGATTTATGGGTAAAGAATTTCGGAATTTGATTGGATTATGGGATGTTCTTGAAGAAATAGGAAAACTAGGTTTTTAGGTGAAAATTGGGTAAATTGATCCAAGTAATTGATGTTATAGGTCGATTTGATGAATCTAAAATGTGGGGAATGATGTAACTATGTTAGTAGGATAATTAGTATATTTAATTATGAGTTTTGGACTTTAGAATGAAGATTTAGAGGTGCGAAAAGTTGATAACCCGTAACTGTTAAGGATTTTTGGGTTGTTACCTGCTTGATCGATCGATCGACTCAAGAATGTCGATCGATCGATGGTTCGATCGATCGACCCCTTTTTATCGATCGATCGACCCCTGCTGTATTTTGGTAATTGCTTCTCTTTAAGGTTTAATGATTATTCCAAAGCCTATGTTGGTTATTAGGGAGATTAATATGATATTTTGGGACTTAATTAAAGTCAGTAGGGCCTTAGTTATTATTGGAGAATGCTATAACTTATGGGATTGATTGATATTACTTACGAGGGTCTACCGAGTGAGGTACGGTTAGAAAATGTTCGAATTGGAACTATATTGAGAATTGAGGATGATGTAAGGTTAATGGTAGTAACGGAGGGACTTTAAGTACTGAGATAACATTAGAAATTAATAAGAAACCTAGTAACCTTTTTAGATAGGTCTAAGTACCCAAATTGATACGACGAGAGAGTTATCAAACGGAATATATATTATGTGTAATGTTGGGGGGAAACTTGCTACACACGAGATTAACTAGATGAAATGTGTGAACATCTATATTGATATATGATTACTTAGGTTGTGTGAATGCCTAGTGTATGGATTTCTTATGTGTATGACATACCTACCATACTTGCTATCACTGGAGGTTAGTTTTATTCTGGAAAAGGACCCTCTTATCCTTGTGTGCCTTCGGAGGGGATTTAGACTGGTACCTTAAGGACATAGTACTGTGAATGACTTATTTGTGAGTTGATAAGTTAGCTGACCTTGGGAGCATAGGTATGTGCGTGACCCATGGGTATGTGAACTATGTTCGCCTCCAATATGTGTGATTTGTATTTAGACGGTTCCTGAGTGATTCGGAACACGTGATCCTTACGTACGTGATGTACATGGATTTGATAGCAGAGTATGCGTGCACCGCAGCTTAGCCTAGGGGTGCCATATATGTATTTATGTACTGAGAGTGATGTACTTATGTATTTGTGATGGGTTAATTCTTGATTAGTAGATGTGAATGACTAAGATATTCGAATGGGATAAGAATGAGAATTTAACTAATACTTGAGATAAGTAATTTAACGAATGTGAACATGGGTTATAAATATGGCTTATTTGGGGGTTATGCGTAGATACTCTATGTTAGAATGCGAAGGCAGGAGCGGTACAAACTAGTTAGATAGTGGCATAACTAGGATGGGTTAAAGGCATACGTTAGGCATGCGCAGTAGTTGAGAGGTAAGAAACTCATGTGAGAGTACGCAACTAACGTGTTTATAATATGTGATGTTTAATTATAATTTAAATCACTTGCTAAACTTTTAAACTGTTTTCACATCGGGCTCTGACCCGTTTTCCTCCAAATCTATTTTGTTTTGTAAAAACATTTTAGGTGCCCATCCACAGGGATGCCAAGCATAGGAGTTCCATTCAGATGACGTGATGTAGTTGTTGTGGAAGTTACAGGATCTTTGTAGTAGACGCTCTTATTTTATTCTTGGTTCCTTCAGAGTCAATTGTATCAGTAAGGGCATGTCGCCCATTCTTATTTAGAGGTTGTAGTTGCAGACTTTCAGTATTTTAGTTTTTGGTTTATTACTTATTCGGACTCTTGTATTGAGACAATATTTACTTTGGCATCTTTATTATTGGAGTGTTTACTCCAGACTTATTTGATTTCTTCTCGTTGAGCATTTATATGAGACTGGTTATGCAATTGATGGTTTACTTAATATATTTTTGTATAATTGTTGGCTTAATTAATAAAATTTGGCATCTCTCTTTTTAAATATTAGGTGGCAAGTAATTAATTAAATCTTTTCGACAGTGATGCTAAGACTGAACCAACTTGATATTCTGTATTAATTTAATAAAGGAGTAGCTACCCGGTATTTAATTAGACGGGGTGTCACAGGTGGTATCAGAGCATCAGGTTCTAGTGTCCTTTAGGATCTGTGCGGCTTATTATGCTTCCGAGCGTAGCTTTCTTTGATATAGAGCCTTATGTTTAGGATTGTTGATTTCTTTGGTGAGATTCCGTTCTCCTGCTATGATATATATGATAGTGAATCTTATTTGCAATCAGGTGTGTTCGTGCGCCGAACAATGTAGTACGTCAGGCGAAGACAGTTGGGCGAACAGCAGGAGGCAAATATCAGTTGAGGTTATTTAATTTATTAAAGAATTATGACCTTAGTTGAAGTCACCCATATTATGGCACAGAAGTCCAGGACGGTATAGATGGCTAAGGTGCGATTTGCGACTTCCAGGTACAACTATAGCAGGAGTGGGGTCAAATTAGACTCACCCAACAAGGTTGGAATGGGAGAGAAAGAGTTAGGTGAAACATTGAAGAGAACCAGCAGTGGAAATACTCGAAATTCAGAGATGGAATGTGCTAGCCAAATGAATGTAATACATTCAAAGGCTTGGACATATGTCGGGGTATGCCCAATCGAGGGTGAAAATTTGGGGAAAATTTTTCTTGACTCGTAAAAGTGGAGTTTCAATGGCGAGAGACAATCACCACACTTAAAAGTGGAATGTGATGTCTAGAGAAGGCGTACACGTATGGTTTGACCATAAGTTCATTCACCAGATGTTCAGGGTGAAAGGCGAATGTTGTTCTGAACTCACACAAGAGGGCCAGACAGAGGTCACTTTGTGAGGAAAAATTTAATTATGTAGCGAACTTTACACCGGGTGAAGTAGGTGAAATGGAAAAGAGGATATTAAAGGGAGAATTTACTTACAAGAAGAATTGTTAGATCTTCTGGGGAAGTCTGCTTGGACGGTCAATGAAGATGGTAATAATGTCGCGTAGTGTTAATTTGGAGGTAAACGTTTCCTTGGGTGGGGAGATGCAAGAATCGAGGAATTTCTATAGAGTAAGACTGGGGGAAACGGTGATGGTGAAGCACCACAAGGGGAAGACCTAACGGAGAACGAGTTAAAATGATTCGGATAGCTGAATTATTACCGAGCGATGGTGATTTCAGTAAGAGATGTGGAAATTAGTAGTGTGTTCCTTAGGACCACCAAAGCTAAGGGAACGATGGAGGTAGTCATCAAAGTCGAGACTACCAACGTCTGAGATAAGGACCACCTTAACATGGTCAGTGTGACCGAAGATAAGTGGAGCATGATTAGAGGTATTTTCTGGGCAGTGAAACCCGTGAGTTATAATTGTTTCCCGATGCACATGTAGGGATAAAGGTATTATGCCTGGCAAAGGCAACAGTATTGAAATATTTGGTTTGGTACGGACAAGTGTGTTAAGTCCATGAACTATTTGAGCAGCCAGGACGATTGTCATGATAGATGTATGAGCTATATTCTCAGATGAGGTTGCATGTTGTTTGTGGCATGAATGAGTTGCTAAAATTTTTATTATTGTTATTTTCCTTAGGAGTCGAGTTTAGTGAGTATCGACAATTTTATTATTTATGTGAACATTTTTCCCTGATAGTGTAGGGTTACCTTTATTATCATCTGCGGAGGATGAATGAATATTATTGATAGCAGTATATACTTTATTGAATTTGCTCATTTTAGAGTTGTGTTATACGAGTATGATATTATCCTAATTGTGGTTTTATATATGATTGTACCGATAGTGTGCTGGTATTGTAAGCTTATTGGGGTTACTACCTTGGGGTAGAATACTTCGTTCTTGCAAGTCCCCATCTGTGAGAGGACCGGGCTCATAATTGTAATTTTGTATATATATATATATATATATATATATTGTTGTGATTTCATAAAGGTATAATGGTCTCGGATATTTAATCCCAGTATGCGTAGGGATATAATTGGTATAATTTGTATGAAATTGGTTTACTATTTAGCGAAAAGGTTTAGCTGGTTATTATAATTAACGCTCGGGATGTCGTAATAAGAAGAGTGCATTATTTCATCACCATTTAGAGACATGGGAGTTTACACTCACAGTTGTGTGTCTGGGGACGGTATTTTAAGAGCCGCGATTATATTTGCATGAAGTATATGAAATGTGATTACCATCAATGTTAAGAGAAAGTGTCTTTCAGAAAGAGTTCCTTGTTTATGTGTAATTGCGAAAGGAGATATAACTTTGTGGTTAAGAAACGGGAGTATAGGGGTACATATTATGGACAGGGCTTAACGGATCCCGATGACCGACAATGTTAGGTAGTAGTGTATCGAGGGGGTTCCTTATTTGGATTTCGCTTTACGAGACACCCCACGCATGAAACTTAGCGTAAGGTTGGTAGTAGGGAGATGTTTAACCATTCGTCCATGATTTGGAGTACCTCGATAGTTACAGAAGTAGGTGGTTAGAACTGGAAGTTAACAAGGGGTAAATTTACGATATAAGGCCAGAAGAGCCAGTTGTTAGTGAATAAGTACTGATAATTTTGGTTTTTGTTCGGATGGAAGGATGCATTGAGGTTAAGAAGGATTTAGGATTTAAAATACAGAAGTGATTGAGAATGCCCAAGTGGTATAGCCACATTGTAAATGCAGCAGCAATAAAGAGTTTGAAATACGTATGAAGCGTATATAATGTTTAAAACCGTATGATTGGGTTATAAGAGGTGTAGACATCTTGGTTTGCTAATGTAGTAATCACCGAAAGAAGGGACTTAGATGGGTGAGATTATTACTTATGGGGTTAAGTGTCGTAGGAGGAGTTGTTAATGAGTATACTCATGTGTAATCAGTGTAGCACGTCCAGATTTGGTAAAAAAAGGCTGTGGAAATCCATTTAATAAGGGAGTACCTCTTGAGAGGGCAGATATTTAATTATTATGGACAATTTGGAGTAGAGTTCCGACCAATCAAATGTTGAGGGTGACTCAAGAGTAAATAGAATGAAGATGACAATAAGGTATAAAGAGCCCAGATGTGCACAAAGTGGTGAAAAGTGCAAGGGTCAAAACTTTTAGTATACGCCGGAAGAAGAAGAAGAAGAAGAGCATTAAGTATCACTTAACGGGAATAATTTTACATGAAAATCTACATTGAAAGGGGTATAGTAAGTAGTAGAACGGTTGGGGTTAGATGATCAACCAGATAATTTGTTATCAAGCCTATGATTCCAAGGATGGAAGGGTCAAGTTGGAGAATTTTCTTTAGGGATTACCAACTTAAAGATAAGTAACGAGTTCCTTCGAATATGTGGAACAGATTGTACAGAAGGAGAAAAATTGTTATATACTTGGGGGATTTACACTATTAGATAGTGATAACGCCGGTACGTGGTACTACGCAGTATTATTTAGAACTGGGATGAGATCCCCGAAATCCACCTTCACCGTGGGGTAGCAAAAATTAGTGGAAATAACGCCTCGTTCTGAGGGTTGTATCACCTATAGCCCGAGGTGTAAGCGCAAGGTGATTGACGACTGGAGGATTGTATGAAATAAATTTTTGATTCATTGCGATCTTTTCAATTCCAAATCGGGTATAACTAGTAAGTGAGGTATATTGTAGTAACGGGGAGAAGATATTACCTAATGGTAGAGTTGGGGGAAAGCACCCGTATCTATTTATAGTGGACAAGGTGCTTACAAGTGTTTTGTGTAACACCAACTGACTGAAGGGGTTTTCCCTGGTGTAAAAGTCACAACGTAGGGAACAGAGATTCAAATAATGGGCAAGAGTAGTCAGATGTGTTATTGATTTCTTCAAGCATGGGAGTTTGGTGTTTTGATAAATGCGGGAGTTAATGCGTAGAGAGGTGCGGACTCACAATAATATTGAGATAATGCAGCCAAAGATGTATAGGCTATATTTTATTCGAATGTCATTTAGTTAGAGCACAACGTGATGTGCATTTAATGAAGTGTAATCTGATAAAGTATCAAGACTGTTAAACAAGCTTGTTGTGAAGCGAGGGCTTTAGTGATTGGGCCTTTCTTTAAATTTTGTTTTAAGTACTAGAGGATACCTAATTGTTCCAGGTATGCCCCACTTTTTCGAATTTCGGGATGAAATTCCGTTATTAGGAGGGAAGTATGTAATACCCCGTATTTTTATGGCTTTTAATTATGAGGTTAACGTAATGGAAATTGTTTTAATTATGGGATTTATTAAATTAATTTGGGATAATGAATTGGAAAATTTAATTCGGATTTAAATGATAGCAAGACGAGAGTTAGTATTTGGTAATTAATATGTTGTTGTATATTACTGAGTGATTATAGTAATATGTGATCATTGAATTTATTAAAAATGTCGCGAGTTAAAAATACGACAGTTTCGATAATTTAGTGGGGACGCGCGTATCAGTCGTGTCAGGACCCAATTTAATGGATTTAAAAGTATTTTATTTTTATGTCATCTGTATGAGCATTTTGAGTGCGCCAACGTGTTCGAAAGGGTCGAGATAGTTAGAAAACACTAGCCGGGGGTTTAGTTTGGGTCCCGGGGCATTTTTAGGCCAAACCGGCAACCCGGAAGGGTATTTTGGTAATTTTAAAAATTAAGGAATTAAGACCCACGATTTTTAGTGTTGATTTATTAATTTTTGGTTAGGCCATTAGGGCCATTATCAGCCAAAAACAAAGAGGCGAGTTACGTGAGTTAGAGGAGAGGTTATAAAAAGTCCCCAAACCAAAACCACCATCCACCACCACCAATTTGGACGAAATTGTGATCGAAACGAAGAGAGGACCAGCCCTTGAACAACAACAATGGAGCAGAACATCAGATTTACAGGCAAGTGGTTTATCTTGCAAAGATTCAAAGCATATAGTTTACATGTTTTTATAGAATTGAAGATTTCTCATAAATAATGAAAATTGAATGGATTTGAATGGTTTAAAATCGTAATCTGGGTAGGACTTGCATGTAGGTTTATGTTGGAGATGATAACAACTACAAAATTAAGATTTATGGGTAAAGAATTTTGGAATTTGATTGGATTATGGGATGTTCTTGAAGAAATAGGAAAACTAGGTTTTTATGTGAAAATTGTGTAAATTGATCCGAGTAATTGATGATATAGGTCGATTTGATGAATCTAAAATGTGGGGAATGATGTAACTATGTTAGTAGGATAATTAGTATACTTAATTATGAGTTTTGGACTTTAGAATGAAGATTTAGAGGTGTAAAAAGTTGATAACCCGTAACTGTTAAGGATTTTTGGGCTGTTACCTGCTTGATCGATCGATCGACTCAAGAATGTCGATCGATCGATGGTTCGATCGATCGGCCCCTTTTTATCGATCGATCGACCCCTGTTGTATTTTGGCAATTGCTACGTACGAGATTAACAAGATGAAATATGTGAACATCTATATTGATATATGATTACTTAGGTTGTGTGAATGCCTAGTGTATGGATTTCTTATGTGTATGACATACCTACCATACTTGCTATCATCGGAGATTATTTTTATTCTGTAAAAGGACCCTCTTATCCTTGTGTGCCTTCGGGGGGATTTAGACTGGTACCTTAAGGACATAGTACTGTGAATGACTTATTTGTGAGTTGATAAGTCAGCTGACCTTGGGAGCGTAGGTATGTGCGTGACCCATGGGTATGTGAACTATGTTCTCCTCCAATTTGTGTGATTTGTATTTAGACGATTCTTGAGTGATTCGGAACACGTGATCCTTACGTACGTGATGTACATGGATTTGATAGGAGAGTATGCGTGCACCACAACTTAGCCTAGGGGTGCCATATATGTATTTATGTACTGAGAGTGTTGTATTTATGTATTTGTGATGGGTTCATTGTTCCTTAGTAGATGTGAATGACTAAGATATTCGAATGGGATAAGAATGAGAATTTAACTAATACTTGAGATAAGTAATTTAACGAATGTGAACGTGGGTTATAAATATGGCTTATTTGGGGGTTATGCGTAGATACTCTATGTTAGAATGCGAAGGCAAGAGTGGTACAAACTAGTTAGATAGTGGCATAACTAGGATGGGTTAAAGGCATACGTTAGGCGTGCACAGTAGTTGAGAGGTAAGAAACTCATGTGAGAGTACGTAACTAACGTGTTTATAATATGTGATGTTTAATTATAATTTAAATCACTTGATAAACTTTTAAACTGTTTTCACATCGGGCTCTCACCCGTTTTCCTCCAAATCTATTTTGTTTTGTAAAAACATTTTAGGTTCCAAGCCATTGGGATGCCAAGCATAGGAGTTCCATTCAGATGACGTGTTGTAGCTATTGTGGAAGTTACAGGAATTTCGTTGTAGACGCTCTTATTTTATTCTTGATTCCTTCAGGGTCAATTGTATCAGTTAGGGCATGTCGCCCATTCTTATTTAGAGGTTGTAGTTGCAGACTTTCAGTATTTTAGTTTTTGGTTTATTACTCATTCGGACTCTTGTATTGAGACATTATTTACTTTGGCATCTTTATTATTGGAGTGTTTACTCCAGACTTATTTGATTTCTTCTCGTTGAGCATTTATATGAGACTGGTTATGCAATTGATGGTTTACTTAATATATTTTTGTATAATTGTTGGCTTAATTAATAAAATTTGGCATCTCTCTTTTTAAATATTAGGTGGCTAGTAATTAATTAAATCTTTTCGATAGTGATGCTAAGACTGAACCAACTTGATATTCTGTATTAATTTAATAAAAGAGTAGCTACCCGATATTTAATTAGACGGGGTGTCACAGTAATATTGATAAATAATGACCTTATGGAGACATAATGATACACTAATGTGCTGGATTTTTCCTTTTAGCCTACATGATGTAGCACAAAAGTGATTTGAGAGGTTGCCCCATAGGTCAATTAGAGACTTTGTAGCTCTAGCAGAGGTCTTCATTGCTCGCTTCATAACCAGCAGCTCCCACCCTAAGAAAATGGATGCACTACTTATGATGAAGAAGAAGCAGTAGGAGAACCTTTGAGAGTATGCTAAAAGGTATTGGGAAGTCTTCAACGAGATCGAGGACTGCTCGGAGTAAGTTATCGTAGCATCCTTCAAAATTAGTCTTCCAACCACCTCCGTGTTGTACCAGTCCCTCACTGAGAAGGCAACCAATATCATTGACGACCTCATGGCCCGTATTGAGAAATATGCTAAGGTGGAAGATTTGGTTCACTCTAATGTAGGGGACAATGGTTGAGCAAAGGCGAGCAAGGGAATAGATAAGAGTGATACTCAAGAGAATGGAAATAGAAATGGGGGAAATAATGGCTCCAAGAATGTGAACAAGGTCGATCCCTTCAAGGCGTTCCAGGTTATTAACACAATCTTTAAAGAACTTATTTACAAAATTCTGAGCAAGATCAAAGAGGAGCCATTCATCAAGTGGCCCAAGAAGATGGGTGGCGACCCAACTAAAAGGAATAATGCGTTGAGATGCACATTTCACAAGGAGGGCGGTCATAGAACCGATAATTGTAAGGTTCTGAAGTCACATTTAGAGGAGTTGTCCCAAACAGGGCACCTCAATGAATATATCAAGAAAAAATAGACAAAGTCGCAGCCAATACGATTAGAAGCTAAATAACATCATTGGTGATGATACAGGACATGAGTTTGAAGTAATCCATGGGGGCATTCAGACCTTAAGTAGATCTAGAGGAATGCCGTTGGGATGGAGCTTAAGAAGGCGACTGCCGTTATGGAGGCTTTTCAGATCGACCCCACCAAAAACCAGGTTGGTAAGCATGGGAGACCAGAGGGGGTCGACTACACCAAACATATCATGTTCATTGAGGAAGATTTGGTTGGGGTGAGAACCCCACATCATAACGCATTGGTCATCAAATTCAGAATAGCCAATTAATATGTTGACAAGATACTCATAGACCAAGGGAGTTCGTCAAAATTGATGTACCTATAGTTATTCCATAAACTGAAACTGAACATCGTTGGCCTCAAAGAAGCCACAGTTCCGTTGGTCGGCTTTGCAGGAAGGATCAAGATATTGATGGGGAAGATAATACCGCCATATAAGGCAGGAAACATCTCAAAGCTAATTGAGTCCTTAGTGGTGGACATTGAGTCCCCATATCACTCCATTTTAGGCAGGGGATGTCTCCATGCCATGAAGGTCGTACCATCCACCTACCACCAAAATCTAAAATGTATTACTGACTGGGGTGTGGTTGAAATTCATGGCGATCAGGCCACAGCCAGGAAGTCCTTTATCACGGCCAATCGCCCCAAAAAGGAAAATAAAAACGAGTAAAGCATGCTCAAGAGGAAGTCGAGGAGGGGGATGCACATTGATACAACCTTCAATTTGATTACCCACTTCCTAAGATAGATCAATGGGTCGATGATACAGTGAGACACGAAAGAATGGGCTTTCTAAATGCATACTCGGGCTACCATCATATTCCTTTATTTGTACCCGAGCAGGATAAAACGTCTTTTATAACCCCTTAGGGTTATACTACTATAAGGTTATGTCGTTCGGTTTAGAGAACGTAAGGAAAAATTACCAGAGATTGGTCATTAAGATGTTCAAGAGACAAATGGGAGACACCATGGAGGTCTACATCGACGATATGCTGGTCAAAAGAAAAAATAAGGGATACCACCTCATGAACATAGCCAGAACTTTTGATGTCCTTAGGAAGTATCGAATGAAGCTTAATGCGAGTAAGTGTTCATTCGGTGTCTATTCAGGAAAGTTCTTGGGCTACCTAGTAATTAAAAGAGGAATTGAGGCCAATCCAGATTAGATAGATGCAATCACTAGAGTCTATCCTCCCCATACGTTGCGAGATATTCAAAAGCTCACTCGTATGCTTGCGGTACTCAATCACTCCATCTACAAGTCTTCAAAATTTTACCGACCATTTTCAGTTCCTAAAGAAGGACAAAGGCCTCATATGGAACAACGATTGTTCTCAAGCTTTGGAAGATATTAAATATTAACTTAGAAATCCACCCCTACTAGTGATCCTAAATTATAGAGACCTACCATACCTTTACCTGGCAGTATCCGACCATGTTGTAAGCTCTGCCCTTGTGTGTGAAAATGAGGGGGTCAGCACCCAATTTACTATACCAGCAAGACACTTCTTGACACTGAACAATGGTACCTGCCATTAGATAATCTTTCCTATGCGTTGGAAGTAGCCTCAATGAAATTGAAGCATTACTTTGAAGCTCATTCAATAACCATAATCACCTCTTACCCTCTCAAAGTTGTTTTGAGCAAAGTCTGCCTCTCTGACCGACTTTTGAAGTGGTCGGTCGAGCTTAGGAGATTCGATATCCACTTTCAACCAAGGACAACAATTAAGGGACAAGTCTTAGCATATTTCATTACTGAATTTATAGGAGACCAGTTTAACACCTCGTGTGTTTTCTTTAATTATTTAATTAATTGGAATTTTGGGGAAAAATAATTTTTTGAATTTAATAATTTTTATTGGCTAAATATGTTGGTTATGATTTTAGAAGAATAAAACTTCAAGCGCAATTAAAATCGAAGTTAAAATGGACTTTATATGATTTTTAGAAATATTTGTCCCTTATAATTTTGAAGCAAAACTGTCAGTTTTTCTGGGCGATCGATCGATCGATGCCTTCAGAAAACGTGCGCTGATGTTGTTTTTAATTAGAATTTGTGTAGGATTAGGACTCCTAATCACTATATAACCTTGTTAATCCACAGGGGGACTTCTCATAATCACTTTTTCTTCAGTTTTTCACCAGAAAACACTTCCAAATATTTTTCCTCTCAACCATAATCATCAACCTTCATCAAGATCAAGTTTTTGTCACAAGTTTTGGCACGAGTTTTTGAAGGCTTAATTGGGGTTTAATCAAAATCGTTCAAGAACACTCTTTTGCTAATTTTTCGAGAGGAATCCATATTTCTAATCAGATTTTCAACACGATCTTTAGAGGCATGAATACTCTATTCTTTTCCTTTAGTATTATGCGTTTTAAGTGTCGCCTAGACACTTAATTGCATGTTTTCTTAAAAATAATTAGTAACTTAATTAGAAAAAGTGAACACTAATTATGGGGCTGTTTTTATAAAATCTTTTAATCTGAATAATATTCATAACCCTTTGGGTACGTAGGATTCATGAGTGATTTTGGATTTTATTGGTGTAGGTTGCATGTAGAAAAACCCTAGTTTTAAAATAAATAATTTTTGGATGCGTATAACTCATGTAATACATGTGGAGATAATGAAATTTTATTTTTGATGTATATATGATGAAAACTTTGTATATTTAATTTAAAATAATTAAATGAGATTAATTGATTATTGTTGATGTTGTGATAATTAAATTAAATATTTAATTGAATTGGACTATCATGCGTAGTTTTATACGTTGATTAATTATTCTTGTTGGTATGACTTGTTGGTATTATTAAATATCATTGTGACGATGGGTTGTTGGGTATTATTGCTCTCCCTATATTTTAGAATGCCTTCTAAGAATGGGACTAGTGAGGGAAAATTATCACGATTTTATTGTGTTGGGGGTGGGATGATTTTTATTACTTTATAGTCGTTACGCTAGTCTAGGTATGAGACTAGGTTATGATTTATGTTAGAAAATCCTCCTATACATAGGTTATGACGTATTGATAACTTGGGAACCTTAGGTATGGGACTAAGGGGTATTTTGAGGATCTTACATCGATAAAAAGGATGGGGTAATTTGAAATTATGAATTGAGAAATTTTGAATTAATGCCTAAGATAATAACAGGGGTATTAAAATATATTGGCGACATAATCAGTGAGGACCGACAGTTTAAACGGGTCAGACGGCGTTTTGACGAGGGGATGTGTATTTTGGTGGAGAAATCACCCGAGGTGGGAGGACCGCCATAATAATAAAAATGTGGTTATAATAAAAGCTGGTTAATTTAATGAAATTAACATCGTGGGACTTGGGACTTTAAAATCATATTGGTGTGCCTTTTAAATGGGGATTCGTACGGATAGTTGGTAATTTATATTTATCGCATTTAATTATTCCCTTTAATTTAAAATATTCTATTGTGATATTTATTGCGTATAATGCTACTGTCTAGATTCAAGGATCCTATTTGAGGGGAGTAGTGTGTATTCTTGCTCGGGGCTTTAGCTCTGACCCATGCATTGACTAATCTTTTTCAGGATTAGAAATGGAGAGGCTGAATAAGTTTATCGGAGTTATCATTTGGAGGTGCAGCTTGAGTTATTCTTTTGTGTCATAGTTTAGTTAAACTTTCCTTTTCAGTCGTATTTAATTATGAGACTTCATTTGAGTTTTATTGGTCCATACGGTTCCAAAGTTGTTTAGAGGATTTCTATTGGGAGTATTCAGATTTTATTTAATCATTATTGGAATGGATTTTTGGGGTTAGCACGTGATGGATCATTTATCGCTTAGTTGTTTATGATCATTGGAGATTGATTCAATTATTTATCTTATGGATTGATTTATTTATGTCTCATATCTGTCTCATGCTAAGAATGGTATTTTATTTACTCACGCCCGACTTAGTTTTGGTGGCGATCGAAACCAGAATTAGGCGGGGTGTGACAGATGGTATCAGAGCATGGTCTTAGGTCTCGTAGGTTATGAGTCTGTTTAGCTTCCGCGTTGCCGATCTTTGATTCCCTTTGTTGATTCGTATTTCTTAAGGTAAAGGGTCTAGCATACGTGTTAGATGTGTTTCTTGGAGATGTGAACTTTTGAGTTACGGACGTTGTAGACATTGAGTTTAGAATTAGTAAGCTAATGTGGGGATCCTTAGAATGGATTATAGAGATGATAATTATTTTTGGAGATTTTTGTACAGATATTAGGTATCATATGTATCTATTTTTGGCATTGAGATTTAATTTGAGGACGTTAGTATTTTGATGACTTTCGGATATAGGATCGAGTGGGCAATTTGTGAGAGCATGTGGTACGCCGTTATTTTCATTGTTATGCGTATGCATATAGGAAATATATATATTATTTTATTATTCGTGGGGAAGTGGGCGTAGGATTGGGTGTATGGGTGCTCAATTATGGCATTCTAGGGGTAGGCATATATGAGCCTTATTTTTTTTTTGGCGAGATTTACGTGTTGATGTGTGTGCTTCGTCTAATTTCGAGGACGAAATTCTTTGCTAGTAGGGAAGTATGTAACACCTCGTGTTTTTTTTAATTATTTAATTAATTAATTGGAATTTTTGGGAAAATAAATTTTGAATTTAATAATTTTTATTGGCTAAATATGTTGGTTATGATTTTAGAAGAATAAAACTTCAAGCGGAATTAAAATCGAAGTTAAAATGGATTTTATATGATTTTTAGAAATATTTGTCCCTTATAATTTTTAAGCAAAACTGTCAGTTTTTCTGGGCGATCAATCGATCGATGCCTTCAGAAAACATGCGCTGATGTTATTTTTAATTAGAATTTGTGTAGGATTAGGACTCCTAATCACTATATAACCTTGTTAATCCGTAAGGGGACTTCTCATAATCACTTTTTCTTCGGTTTTTCACCAGAAAACACTTCCAAATATTTTTCCTCTCAACCATAATCATTAACCTTCATCAAGATCAAGTTTTTATCACAAGTTTTGGCACAAGTTTTTGAAGGCTTAATTGGGGTTTAATCAAAATCATTCAAGAACACTCATTTGCTAATTTTTCGAGAGGAATCCAGATTTTCAACACGATCTTTAGAGGCACGAATACTCTATTCTTTTCCTTTAGTATTATACGTTTTAAGTGTCACCTAAACACTTAATTACATGTTTTCTTAAAAATAATTAGTAACTTAATTAGAAAAAGTGAACACTAATTATGGGGTTATTTTTATAAAATCTTTTAATCTGAATAATATTCATAACCCTTTGGATCTGTAGGATTCATGAGTGATTTTGGGTTTTGTTGGTGTAGGTTGCATGTAGAAAAATCCTAGTTTTAAAATAAATAATTTTTGGGTGCGTACAACTCATGTAATACATGTGGAGATAATGAAATTTGATTTTTGATGTATATATGATGAAAAATTTGTATATTTAATTTAAAATAATTAAATGAGATTATTTGGGTATTGTTGATGTTGTGATAATTAAATTAAATATTTAATTGAATTGGACTATCATGCGTAGTTTTATACGTTGATTAATTATTCTTGTTGGTATGACTTGTTGGTATTATTAAATATCATTACGATGATGGGTTGTTTGGTATTATGGATCTCCCTATATTTTAGAATGCCTTTTAGGAATGGGACTAGTGAGGGAAAATTATCACGGTTTTATTGTGTTGGGGGTGGGATGATTTTTATTACTTTATCGTCGTTACGCTAGTCTAGGTATGAGACTAGGTTATGATTTATGTTAGAAAATCCTTCTATACATAGGTTAGGACGTATTGATAACTTGGGGACCTTAGGTATGGGACTAAGGGGTATTTTGAGGATCTCACATCGATAAAAATGATGGGGTAATTTGAAATTTTGAATTGAGAAATTTTGAATTAATGCCTAAGATAATAAGGCGGGTATTAAAATATATTGGCGACATAATCAGTGAGGGCCGACTGTTTAAACGGGCCAGACGGCGTTTTATATCGTGTCGTGTGTGGAATCTCGTCAATCAGCGAGGGCCGACAGTTTAAACGGGTCAGCCGACGTTTTGACGAGGGGATGTGTATTTTGGTGGAGAAATCACCCGAGGCGGGAGGACCGCCATAATAATAAAAATGTGGTTATAATAAAAGATGGTTAATTTAATGAAATTAAGATCATGGGACTTGAGAATTTAAAAACATATTGGCGTGCCTTTTAAATGGGGATTCGTACGGATAGTTAGTAATTTATATTTATCGCGTTTAATTATTCCGTTTAATTTAAAATATTCTATTGTGATATTTATTGCGTATAATGCTACTGTCTGGATTCAAGGATCCTATTTGAGGGGATTAGTGTGTATTTTTGCTCGGGGCTTTGGCTCTGACCCATGCGTTGACTAATCTTTTTCAGGATTAGAAATGGAGAGGCTGAATAAGTTTATCGGAGTTATCATTTGGAGGTGCAACTTGAGTTATTCTTTTGTGGCATAGTTTAGTTAAACTTTTCTTTTCAGTCGTATTTAATTATGAGACTTCATTTGAGTTTTATTGGGCCATAAGGTTCCGAGGTTGTTTAGAGGATTTCTATTGGGAGTATTCAGATTTTATTTAATCATTATTGGAATGGATTTTTGGAGTTAGCATGTGATGGATCCTTTATCGCTTAGTTGTTTATGATCATTGGAGATTGATTCAATTATTTATCTTATGGATTGATTTATTTATGTCTCATATCTGTCTCATGCTAAGAATGGTATTTTATTTACTCACTCTCGACTTAGTTTTGGTGGCGGACGACGCCAGAATTAGGCGGGGTGTGACAACCAGCCAATCAACCAACCGAAGCCGGAGCAGTTAATAAATGAGGAAGCACAATTTAAGGACTGGACACTATATGTTGATGCATCCTGTAATTTCAAGGGGCAGGAGTAGGCATTGTTCTCATCACTTTAGAAAACACTGTGATCGAGCAAGGAATCATATTGGGATTTAAGGCCTCTAACAACGAAGTTGAGTATGAAGCACTATTCGCTGGCTTGCACAATGCCCAACTGTTAGGGGAAAAGATTCTTCAAGTATTTGACGACTCCAAACTGGTCTCTAAGCAAGTGAGCGGAGACTTCAATGCCAAAAATAATAGAATGGTAGCCTACCTCACTGTGATAAAAGTACTTATGGAAGGGTCTAAAAAAGTGGACATTCAACAGTTTCCTCGAGGACAAAACAGTCATACCGATGCTTTAGCGGCCCTAAGTTTAGCGATTGACTCTGACTTAAGGAGAACTATTTAAATAGAGTTCCTTGCACAACAAAGTATTAACTAGACAGTCGTAGAAGAGCAAGTACTCCTCACAAATAAGGCCCCTAGTTGGATGGATCCCATCATAGAATATCTATGAAGCGACATACTACCTAATGACAAGAGGTCAGCCCATCAATTAAGGGTCAAAGTTTCTCGATTCTATCTTTCCCCATAGAGGAAGCTCTACATGAAGTCCTTCACATGACCTTATCTCCAGTGCATCCACCTACATGACTCTGAGCAAATACTTGGTGAACTTTATGAAGGAATCCATGGGAGTCGTGCAGGAGGGAGATCTCTAGCCTTCAAAGCAATTAAGGAGGGTTACTGGTTGCCTCATATGCAAAAGGACACAGGTACTTACATTTGAAAGTGTGGAAAATGTCAGAAACACTCTCATATGGTCCACTAGCCTACTAGAGACATGAAGTCCTTAACAAGACCATGTACATTCGTGCAATAAGGATTGGATATTATGGAACCACTACCTACCTCATTTGGAAACCGTAAGTATCTGTTGTTGGCGTAGATTACTTCACCAAATGGGTAGAGATAGAACCATTGGAGAACATTCATGATTCTGATATGACCAGGTCCATCATCTGGAGAAACCTTATAATGTGCTTTGGGATACCGAGGACTATCATCACCAATAATGTCACACAGTTTGAAAGTATCTTCTTTCAAGGTTTTTGTGATGAACATGACATCAAAAACCACATCATCTCTCTGGTGTATCCCTCAAGAAATGGGTAGGTAGAGGCTTATAATAAAACCATGCTTGATGGACTGAGAAAACAGTTGGAAAGAACCAAAGGTTCCTAGGTAGACGAGCTCCCTCATGTTCTATGGGCTTATCGTACCACTCTCAGGAGACCAACTAGGGAAACACCCTTTGCGCTCGCTTATGGAATGGAAATCGTCATCCCCTTGGAGGCAGGTATCCCTACTATAAGGACCACCTTGGTCGACCAATGCCTTAATAATGATGCATTATGCACTAAACATGACTTAGCAGACGCGTAAAGAAATATGGCCTTGATCAAGTTAGCCTCCTATCAACAGTAACTGTCTAAGCAATACAATAAGAAAGTCAATCGGAGGAAGTTTTTGATAAGGGACTATGTCCTAAGAAAAGTCCTCGGCAGTACCGTAAAACCATAAGATGGAAAGCTGGGACCAAACTAGGAAGGACCCTTTAGGATAATAAGGGATGACATTTTAAGAGCATACCACTTGGAAACACTGATACCAAGATCCTGGAACGTAGCCAATCTCAAGAATAACTATTTTTACTCTTCTTTATCTTCTAATTAGCACATTTAGTTTACCAAACTTATGTTGCTTGATAGTTATTATTCAATCAATAAAGGCCAGTTGCTTAAGTGTTTCTTGATTGCATCTCAGTAATACGAACCTTTTCCAAATGATACACTCCTTCGTGCACAATAGGACTCTTATAGATTACGACAAGTTGTTTAACTTGATTCCAATTAAGGAACCTCACGTTCTAAGTAGGGTTTGCAGTAGTTACAACAAGTTAATAGAAATGTTTCAATTACTACAACCCTCAGGTCCTTGTTAAAAACACAAGAGGCCTTATAACAAAAGCCCTATAGGGGATCCTTAGGCAATAAATCTAACTTAGGTTGGTCGCCAACTTTGTTGGTCATAAAAAACTTACTAGGCAGATGGCACAGTTACCAGTTGGATTCTTTCCATCATCTTACTTAGGGCTAAGAGAGTGTGATGACATGACCTAAAAGGTAAAGTAGATGAAATGACACAGCTAAGGCATGTTGGATTGGGAGAATTTTAAAACAAAATAAGGTGTGGCTAACACTATCTTTTAATACCATTTAGCCAACAAAGAAGCTCAAAATGATAAAACCCGGATAATAAAGGACCATAAAGTGGTCAATCAATACTATTCGCTCACCCAGTATGATAAACAACACATGTTTAGTTAGTATGAGCTCAAAACATTAAAAGTTGGTAAGTAAAAAATTTTCATTAATTGAAATGGGAAGTTACATTTACATTAAAAACCAAAATACACAAAAGATCTACGAAGGACCGGGATGGCGAGCAAGGTAGTCTACAACGCGCGCTCTCCGACCATTGTCTGGGTGAGAGATAAACTCTTCTCCGACATCTCCTAAGTAATGCTCCAAAATCTAGACAAGAATAGCATCTATTGGGATCCATCGATCATCTCTTGAAAAGGGATTGTGGTGATATATTGGGCAGTCAACATGATACTTATACCAAAGGTTAGACTCTTCAGACATTTTCACCTCCCTAAGGGCACTGAGCCATCCCCAAGAAAAAGCAAGGTCATCTACTTCCTTTAATATTTTCGGGGCGTCAGTTTAACTTTGATCATAACCATCTGCCTAGGCTTATCGAAGTCCCATTCGGAATAGATGTCGCAACCTTGTCACATCTCTTTGAAGCCCAACAATGTTCACATAAGATTGTTGGACATCTCCCTTTAGCTCAATAATTTCCCTCTGTAGAGCTTGACTCTCAGCTCGAGTTGTACTAGTTGATGATGAAGAAGATCCTCGCAGCACTAGAGGGGCCCTGATGGGGTGTTCTCCTTTAGCTGAGAAACTTCCTTCCTCAGATCATCATTATCTCACTGAAGTAACTCCCCCACTTAATTGACTTCAGTGGCATCCAAGATCTTGGCTTCCAAGGTGTCCACTTCCTCTTGAACTGAAGCTCTAATATCCTCCATCTTTTCAAGTTTTTCTTTTAATTTGGTGACCAACTCAACTTGATCCTTGTAGTTATGGGTTCTTATCTTTAAGGATGTATAAATATTTATACAAGTTCTTTGATCCTGAACGTTGATGTTCTAACCAAGGATTTGCCTCAATCGGGAATCAGGGGGAATATATTCGTCTAGATCAATGGGCTATAGTCAACAAGATGAGTAATAAATATTAATAAACATTAGTAACAGATAACACTAAGTAGAAGACAACGAAGGCAAGAGAGAAAATTATTGCTTCCATTAAATTAAAGTTAGGCATAAGCTGATATAAGTTTGGAGAAGTTACTACACAACATCAACCAAAAGAAAAAAATAGGTATCCTTTAAACTTAAGGATCTACACCTTCTCAGAAGAAGCTAGCCCTTTGCCCTTTTCAGCATCCCTGGTAACCTGGTCACCAGCGACCACAATCACACCAAGGTATCCCGTAGATTGATTAACAAGAAGATCTTCTGCAACTGGATCAACGAGATCTATCTTAGCTCGAAGTGCAGGTTGGCCAACTTGAGTCTCCTCAATATCCATGGGATTATGTCCTAACATGTGCTGGGTAAACAGGTAAAAATCAGTAAGAACCCTAGTAGTGACCAAGGCTTGATCCCAACCTTTTTTGAAACCCTTATGTCAAACATAGGTTATCTAGCATTCGGCGTCATCGTATGTTGGCTCCAAGTCTTCATTGTACCCACTTTCTTAGATGGTCACAACCTCCCCTCAAAATTTTTTACCTTAGAAGTCAGCTCCTTATTTGCCTTGGCCACCTTCAATTTATCAACAACCACAAGACTATAGGTTTCCTGGAGGTCATCCAGCTCCTTCGCCGACTGTTGCTTCAGGGCATTTAGGGCCTTCTACTTCTCCTTCTCGAAAGTAACCTTAACATAGACCAGAGCCTTGTCAAAGTTATTTAAATCCTTCTCCAACTCGACATTTCTCCTAGATTGGTCGACCCGACCACGCATTAATGTGGTGAAATCATAAACAAACTGTAAGATAAAGAGAAACACAAAATCAATTTATTGGAATCTAGGAAAAGAATTAGAGAAGTGTAGAGATAAGGGAACATATCAAGGCAAGCCCTTGAGCGGACTTAAGGGCTAACTGGTCGGGCCCCATCTTCATTGACCACTCGCGATCGGCAGTGAGCACGGTCCCCTCTAGCAGTGTGGGGGCAAGCTGGGGAGTGTTAGCAACACTTATCCCCTCAGCAACAACAACAGAAGAAGGCACAACAGAGGCCTTTAGGGCTTGTTCCCTCTTCTTTTCTCCTTCTATCTTTCTTTCCTCCTCTCTCTGTTTCTCTCTCTCCTTTCTTTTCTCTTCTTCTTCTTCTCTATCTCGTTATCCGTAGTTCCTAGCTAGGAACCAACATCCATGGGGGAGTCTCCGTCCTTCCTTTTCAGGGACTTTATTTGATCATACAGCAGATCATCATCATCATCATGGATGATCATAAACCTTCTCTTTAGTGGGGTTATTTCCTCTTCTTCTTCACTGGTTTCTTCCTTACTATCATCCTCTGATCCCTCCTCTTTACCGTATTCTTACTCTCCATACTCCTCCTCGCTCTCTTTTTCTCCTTCTTCTTCTAGCTAGATAGGTTCAGAAGGGACACCAACCTCCTCATCTAGAACCTCCAAATTAGAAACGGTATCTGTTGGTCGAGCGATGAAACTGGTAGTGGTGTTCTTATACTCGAGCAGATAAGCAGTCGATCGGGGATTCTCGCCGTCAGTAAGATTATACCTAACATTCTAAGCTTTCAAAAGATCAGTAACTCTAATTTCACATGGATCAAGATCTTGGTTCTTATCCTTAGTTGGTAAACGAGTAGAGAAAATATTAGAAAAAGAACAAAGAAGAACAAGCGAGCGAAGAATGAAGAAAACGATGGTGTTAGCAACCTATATATTCCTCCGCAAAGGTAGGGATTTGACGTCCCCTATACCTTACACCCTCTAGTTGGGGAGGATATTTTCAATTCCTAGCAATGAAACCTTTGAAACAGTAATCTTTGTGGGAGTCAGGCAAATTCACGTCCATGGCTCTATCAATAGTTCTCGCCTTCAAGTACAAATTGCCCCCACTTGTGCATGAAAAGGAATAATAGTAGAGACTTTCAGCAAGCCCTAGATTGGTACCCTAAAATTCATTTATCCTATATACCATATTGACAATCTTCCAAACATTTGGAGAACATTGGGTGGGGACAATCTCAAAATACTTAAAGAATTTTAGAGCAAGCATATTCGGAGGAAATTTTAAACCTCCGTGTGATATCAAAAGAGTATGAATCCAACGGCCATCTTCTATGGCACGAACATTTTGAGGAATTAGAGAACGCTCAATATCCACCAACTTAGGAATATTAGAATACTTTTTAAACTCAAAAATAAATTTATTATATAGCATCGCCATTATCAACAAAACCCTAGATACAAGTATAAGATATTTCGCATAAGAGAAGAACTAAAGAAAAGTTAAGGATGGAACCTACAAGTATTGATGAAGTTTTGAAGGATCGCTAAAGAGGAAAAGCTCTGATTTTGAAGCACAAACAAAAAGAAGAGCTTACGAGCAAAGTGTGTGTAATGACGACCAAAATCAGTGAACTGACGATTAAGTAGCACACGAACAGATTTCAAATATCTCAAATGATGAGTCTCACTTACCCAAGAAGATCTCAATGCTTTATTTTATCCTAAGGACAAGCATACCCCCTTCAGTCCTCACAAATCATAAGCGTTCCATGCCGGTTCTAACTCTATTCCAAGCCTTAGGCCTTGGACTTATTTAAAATATCTTAGCCTAAATATTTTAAGGGCAATTGTGGGAACCCATTTAACATGGCCCATGAAAGTAGTCAATCATCCCAGAGTAACCAAAATGCTACCCGGACCTAATCATAATCCAATTCACATATGAGTATATTAAATACATTAGAACACTTAAGGATATAGTCAAATCAGTTACCAATAATCTCGAAGGAGATATTTAGGAGCTCCTTGATATATCCAACATGTTATTTGAGTTCCTTATACAACTCAACCTTTATTTTGATACATCTATAAATGTACACCCTGGTCGGGGGTAAAGGAATGTAACCTAAAATATTGAGAGAGACTATAATAAAACAGTAACCTCTCCATGGACTAGGGAAGTTGCTGAATCACATACATCGTTGTTTTGTGAGTGATCTTTATTTTTTTGTTCTTTGTGATTATTTTCGTGAACCTCTTTATTGTGATATTTCTTGTACTCACACAATATATTTCCCTTTTTCTCAACGCTACTCTTGACCTCAATATTATTTTGGTTTTTCTCAAAAATCTTTTTATTGGAAGAATTATTTTTGGAAAATTTGAGAAACTTATTAAATTTTTTTGTAAATAACACCAAGTCATCAAAATCACAATCACCCTCAGATTTTGACTCGTAAACTTTATCTTTCTTCTTTTTATAGTTTTAGTCTTGAAAGCTACCCTTATATCCTTAGGCTTAATGGTTTTAGAGAACATATCAATATCGTACGTTTGAAGATCTCCTGCAAGTTCTTCTAACCTAAGAGTGTCTAGGATCCCTAACGAATTAAGAACGGTAACCTTAGGAATAAAACTGGAAGGTAATGACCTCAAAATCTTTTTCTCAACTCTCGTCTTCGGAATTTTCTAACCCAAATTAAAAATGTCCGATAAATGCATATAAAACTCATCAAATAACTCGGACTCTAACATAGTGATGGTCTCAAATTAAGTGGTCAAATTTTGAAGCTTAGATGCTTTTACAGCATTGGTACCCTTATGAGTGAGATGGAGGGTATCACATGCTTCCTTAGACGTAGTGCACGTAATGATGCGATAGAACTCATCAGAGGTGATGGCTCTAGAAATAGCACTAAGTCCACAAGAGTTAAAATTAATCCACTTAAATTCCTCATCAGTTTAGGAAGAAAAATGTTTAGGGCCAACAACATTATTAACAGTGATTGTGGGATGAGTCCCCCCTCTTTCACAAAATAACCAAACTCTCTCATTTATGGGTTTCAAGACAGACCTCATCCTAGCCTTCCAGTATGCATAATTGGTACCATTAAAGATAGGCACTCAATTATAAAAAAATTCCATTAAAATTTGACTTTTCAAAGATAATTTTTTTTAAAAAAAAATTAATATTAAAGAAAATAATTTTCTCAAAAAATGATCACACAATATTTTTCTGTAACCAGGTATGATACCAATTTGAGAGTTCATTATCGGGATCTTAATGGAATATTTATATACTTAAATGTCCAGCACACACAATCCCAAATTTTATCATTTTATCCTAAACAACCATCTAGGTGATAAGCAAATAAATTAAAGCCTGCAAAGAGACAATGCAATATGAGGAAAAAACTCCTTGCGGGTGAAACCTTTATTTTCAGCACTTTAGAGAGTTTACAAGACTATCGACTTACAGAATACTTGATAACTTCCAGAAGTATAATGCACAGTACCTTCGTTAATCCCTAAGAATACTACTTGATAAGGAGCAATCCACACGAGGCCTTCCACGCTCGGTATCCACCTATCAGCCTTTTTCTTCTGCAATGATCCCCTCAAGAATCGCAATGGTCTCCCGTGAAGAAGAGCTCACCATAAGAGTTGTGTATACAATGATACAAAATATAGGGTTTAAACTGATTCACTCAAATATATTCTGGGGATGTGATTTGTGAATCAAAAAGATTTTTTTAACTCAAAAGGGCGAAAACTTTTGCAAAACATGTGCTAAAATAGTTCTGGCAAAAGTCAAAAATATTCTGAACACGAAACAGGTATTTACAAAATCTAATAATGTACTGTCATTCAGCAAAAGTCGTGACATTAATGATACCAAACGGAGCCTTATAATATTTAACTAACTTTGCTGGGGCAACCAACATCCGCACTAACAGGTAATCACTTTGTTAGATTATTGAAAGTTTTTTGAAGAGTTTGTTTGGGGCACCCAAATTCAGTCAGTTCAAAGTCAGTTGATCGGTATTTTAATTAGTTAAGTAGTTAAAAGTCAGTTAGACAGTTAGAAGTTTGTTTTAAGTCGGTAGATGAGCTGTTGAAGAGTCTATATATAATATCCACTAATGAATTCTAAATGAACAACTCCCACTTTCCTCTCTAATTTGTCTCTGATTAGTGCAATCTGTCTTATTTTCATCTCTGCAAATTTGTTGGAAATGAGTGTTAGGTTATTTAAAATATTTATCCGAGGGGGTGTGGTTTATGTCTTTATACCTTAAATACATATGCAAATTATGGACTTGCTATGTTTCTAAATATGTTTTCTAATCGCAAAACCTTTTTTTTCATGCATGGTCATACCAACATGGTTTCCGAATTTCTAATCTTTCAGTTTATGTTTCATTGGTATGATTTTACAACTTATAAATGTGAAGAGGTTGATAGATATGCCTTTCTTGGTCAACACATTGAATTATTAACTTGCCCGATTAAACTCTTGAGTTTTATTATTTCATTAGTATTGACGGAGTTTGAGCAATTGAATTACTCTTTGACATGTTGACAAGGGAGACTGCAAGAAAATTGTTTGAAACCCAGTTATCCGAAATTTGTTTTTGTTTTTCAGTTCTTGGTTCTTTTATTTCATTCTACTGATGTATGATAAATGAAGAACTTCCTAATTTTGTCTCTAATTTGCCTCTCATCCCTTTCATCACCTACCAGTTTTATGCATTGTATCAAAAACTGGCTTGGTTTCGCTGGGAATATTTTACAGGTGTATAACATTTTATGGTGGATATTTAAAACAAAAAATAAAAAACATCTATATGGTGGATTGGTAAATAACATTATCTAATGAATTTTAAGGTTTAATTTTAATAAAAGACCATTTCATGATCACTTTTGTTCAATCCCTCGATTCAAGCTCTTGGAGTTGTCGATTATCATATACCACCAATGCGCCAGAGGTCAATAAAGCGCATTTGGAAATCCCTCCTAATGATTCTTGAAAATCCAATGCCACTGATGGGGAGTCTCCATTGAAAGAACAATCACAAAAGGAGGCTTGACAAAGGGGAGCTTTTGGGTCACAATCACATAGCGGGAGTGATCATCAACAACAGCATAATTCCGTTAGGAGGGGCAACGGTGTCCCACATCCACGAAGGTATGGTTCTTACCATCAAAATTATGGGGGTAGGTGGGACCAAAATCGTGGAAATCAGGATTGGAACCTTCACTAAATTTTTGGTAAAAAGACACCCACATGCAGCATAGATATTTTCCTTTGCCTAGGGGATATATACGTCCTCACACCTCTGCACCATTTATTCATCTGCCACTTGTTCGTGTGTTGCCTTTTCCCAACCCTACTATTAATCTTGAGGTGGTATCTCCGGTGATTTTGTTCAATGTCCACCACCTCTAGAGTCCCTCTAAGTTCCTATTGTCCCACCAATGCCCCCTCATGCTATGTTTTTTTCCTGGTTCGGATCCCCAGTCGCATACTAAGATAGTGAGCCAAATAGATTATTATTTCAGTAGTGATACTTTAATTATGGATTAATTCTTGCGGCGGAACATGGATGACCAGCGCTGGGTTCCTATTAAATGACAATAGGCATTATAATTAACATGAGGCTCAAAACCTTAGCCCTATTTTATACACGTTTTATACGCAGGTAAAATTTTAGGTGCAATGTTATTGATACGAAAATGTTTCCCTGAAACATTTTTACTATGAATCAAAAATTAATGTTCGATTTAAGCAAGAAAAGTCACATATATTGCTACACATTAAATACCCAAAATACCATTTATAAATATTTTTTACATTCATAAAATAACTTTGTTATTTTTTTATTTGTACTACAGCATCGATGATGCGCCATTTATAAAATGTATTTAGTGAAAAACATTATCAGTGCAAAGTCAGGTCAGGTAATCACTTAGTTAGATTGTTAAAAGTTTGTTTGAAGTCAGTTACATGAGCTGTGGAAGAGTTCGTTTGGGTCACCCAACGAACTATCATTGAACTGACTTTAAGAAAGAGTTTTAAAAGTTAGTCCAAAGTTAGTTAATCAATTATCACTTCTTTTAGTCAGTTAAACAGTTCAAAGTAAGATTATTAAAAGTTTGTTTTAAGTCGGTTAGATGAGAAGATGAAGAGTCTATATATAATATCTACTGATCAATTCTAAAGTATGCCCATTATAAATGAACGGATCTAATTTCTATGTAATTGCTTTCCCCATTTAAAATTTTAGCCCTTGAATCATAAAACATCTTTGCTTCAAGGGGAATATTATACAAGTGTAATCCATCTTTATGGTGGAGTGGACTTGGTATCCCTAGAACTCATTGTTCGGTTAGGCTCATCAAACGACCTATGTTGAATCAATCCAGAGAGAGATGTTGAATATTTGTAAGGTGTTCATTTTCATTTGGTTATTTTCCTATTTCCTTTAGTCATTACTACTGGATAATCTTTCATTATTACATCTTCATTAGTGCTCAATTACAACTTGTTTGTTGGATAAACACCGAAAGACAAATATGTCTTATTTTCATCTCTAGAAATTTGTTGGAAACGAGTGTTAACATTGTTTAAAATATTTATCCCAGGGAATCTGGTTTTTCCTGTATGATCCTTAGAATATAAATGCATATATTGTGGACTTGCGTTGTCAAACCAAAATTGTTTGCGTCTTTCTAATCTTTTGATTTATGTTTAATTGGCATTATTTCACAACTTATAAATGTTACGAGGTGTTGAATTATTTACTTGCCTAATTAAAATCCTGAGTTTCATTTTTTCGTTGTTAATCTGAGCTGTTGAATCAGTCTTTGGCATGTTAACTATGGAGACTGCAAATATATTGTTTGAAACCTGATTATCCGATTTCTGTTGTTGATTTCTGGCTAGGTGAGTATATTACTCGTTTCTTTTATTAATCTCTTGTTTTTCAGTTCTTGGTTCTTCTATTCCATTCTTGTTTTACATTTTTATTTCATTCTATTGATGTATTATAAATGAAAAACTTCCCAACTTGCTCTCTAACTGGGCCCTCGTTCACTATCTCAACTAACAGTTTTAGCCCTTGTATCAATAACTGCCTTGGGTTCACTGGGAATATTTTACTGGTGTATAACATCTTTATGGTTCATTGGTAAGTAACATTATCTACTAAAATTTAAGGTTTACTTTCAGCAAAATATCAAATTATGATCACTTCCTTTCTTACTCGTAAGAATTGATTTTTTTTTTGTTTCATAGGTTGTAACTCATTATCTCTCGACACAAGCTCTTGGAGTTATTGATTATTATGTATCACCGAGCGCCAAAGGTCTATAAAGTGCAGTCATGGGAATTCTAGCGGGGTCTATTAGTCAATTGAGGTTTTCCTCAACAACCACCTCCACAGCTGGAAATCCCTCCTAATGATTTTGGAAACCCAGTGCCACTGCTGGGGAGTCTCTAATGAAAGAACATTCACATAAGGAGGTTGGACAATGGGGAGGTTTTCTGTTACAATCATATAGCAGGAGTGATCATCAATGGCAGCATAATTTTTTTAGGAGGGGAAAAGTTGGCCCACATCCACAAGGAGATAGTTCTTACCATCACAATTATGAGGGTAGGTGGGACCAAGATCGTGGGCATCAGGATTGGAACCCAGACCGAAATTTTGGTAATAAAGACACCCACATGCAGCATAGATCTTTTCCTTCGCCTAGGGGCTATATACATCCTCACATCTCTGCACTTTTTATTCCTCTGCCACCTATCTCTGTGTGGCCTTTTGGTAACCCTGTGGTTTACCCTGAGGTGGCATCTCCAGTGATTTTTGTTCAAGTTCCACCACCTCTAGAGTCCCTCAGAGTTCCTATTGTTCCACCAATGCCGCCTTATGCTATTTTTTTCTCCTGTTCCAGATCTCCAGTTCCATAGTAAGATAGTGAGGCAAATAGATTATTATTTCAGTAGTGATGGAACTTTGATGACCAGTGTTGGGTTCCTATTATGTAGTTGATAGATAATACCCAGCTTATAATGGACTCTGTGAACATCAACTGTAATTGAAGTACAGGGTGACAAAGGAAGGGAAATGATTAGATGAGATCAATAATGCCTCTTGTTCATGATTCCCTCGTATCAGTTCTCCAGTCCTTTAGGAATCTAGTCATGATATATTGGCAGGACATCTCCAACATGTTGCATTGGATGATAAAAATAACACTGACATCAAGCTACCTATGTTGAATAAATCTAGAGAGAGCTGTTGAATACTTGTAAGCTGCTCATTTTTATTTTGTTTGCATATTTTCATGTTTCCCTTGGTCATTACTGCTGGATAATCTTTTAAGTTTCATTACTTCACCATTAGTGCTCAATTACAATTTATTTATTGGATAAACACATAAAGACAAACCAGTGCAATATGTCGTCTTTTCAGAGCTGCAAATTTGTTGAAAATGACTCTTACCGTTGTTAAAAATATTCATCAGAGGGAATATGGTTTTGGCTTGTATGTTCCCTTCAGACACATACTTATGTAACATGGATATATGAAAAACATCGTGTATTCGGGAAAATTCTGGTGGTAACGCCAATTTATAAGCTACAGCTCCAACCCGTTTCATTATCTCATAAGGGACAATGTACCTGGAACTTAACTTTCCCTTCTTCCCGAATCTCATAACCCCTCTCCAAGGAGAAACACGTAGGAATACTCGATCACTTTTCCTCAAATTTCAATTCTTTCCTTCGGTTGTCTGCATAACTTTTCTGTCTGCTTTGCGCCACCTTCAAGTGATTATGGATAAGATTTATCTTTTTAGTAGTCTGCTGTATGATTTCTGGCCCAAGTAGTTTTCGTTCTCCTACTTCAGTCCAACACACTGGAGTTCTACATTTTCTCCCATACAAAGCTTCATAAGGAGCCATCTCAATACTCGAATGATAGCTATTATTATAAGCAAACTCTATTAGTGGCAAGTGTTCATCCCAACTCCCCTTGAACTCCAACACACAGATTCGTAACATGTCTTCAAGTGTTTGGATCGTTCTTTCTGACTGCCATCAGTTTGAGGATGAAAAGATGTACTAAATTTCAATTTAGTCCCCAAAGCTTCTTGTAAACTAGGCTAAAAGTGAGAAGTAAACTTAGGATCTCGATCAGAAATAATAGAAACAGGTGCACCATGCAATCTGATAATCTCATCCTCATATAATTTGGCATATCTATCCATGGAGTAAGTAGTTTTAACAGGAAGAAAATGTGCAGACTTAGTCAACCTATCAACGATAACCCAAATAGAATCAAACCCTCATGATGATTTTGGTAAACCTATAACAAAATCTGTAGTAACATGCTCCCATTTCCACTCAGGAATAGGTAAGGGTTGTAGTAAACCACTTGGCTTCTGATGCTCCACCTTCACCTGTTGGCAAACTAGACATATAGCAACAAAATTTGCAATGTCGTGTTTCATTCTCGGCCACCAATAACATTGTTTCAAATCTCTATACAGTTTCGTGCTCCCTGGATGCATAGCATATAAAGAACAGTGCGCTTCCTCTAAAATTGTTCTTCTTAAATCAGGCACCTTAGGTACACACAAACGGTTTTTGTACATGACAATGTCATCATCCCGAATAGAAAATTCATTTGCTTTACCCTTTTTCATATTATCTCTAACTTTCTCCAATTCTGTATCTCCTGCCTGTGCTTGTTTTATCTAGTCTATCAACGTGGGTCTAACATTTAAATGTGCCACTATTCCGTAAGACTCATTCAAAGTTAATTCCAACCCCATTAAAGCTAACTCTCTCAACAGGTCAACTCAAATACAATAAATACAAGATACTATGCCTAGAGATTTTCTACTTAAAGCATCAACAACAACATTAGCTTTACCCGGATGGTGATGAATCGTGCAATCATAATCTTTTATAAGTTCCATCCTCCTTCTTTGCCTCAAGTTCAAGTCTTTTTGTGTAAACAAGTATTTTAAGCTTTGATGGTCAGTAAAAATTTCACAACTAACACCATATAACTAGTGTCTCCAAATTTTTAATGCACAAACTACTGCAGCCAACTCAAAATCGTGTGTAGGGTAGTTGCGTTCATGTATCTTTAACTGTCGAGAAGCAAAAGCAATTACCTTTCCATGCTGCATTAACACACAACCGAGTCCTTGATACGAGGCATCACTATAAATAACTAAACCTTCTGTACCCGTTGGGATGGTCAATACTGGAGCTGATGTCAACTTACCCTTTAAACTTTCAAAGCTTTTATCACAATCGCCACTCCACACAAACTTGTTCTCCTTTCTGGTAAGCTTAGTTAATGGAAATGCAATAGAAGAAAACCCCGGTATAAACCTCCTGTAATAGCCCGCCAATCCCAAAAAGCTACGCACCTCTGTCACACTAGTTGGTCTTTCCCAATTCATTACCGCTTCAACCTTCTTGGGATCTACACAAATACCATCAGGAGAAATAACATGCCCCAAAAATACTACCTTGTCTAGCCAAAATTCACATTTAGAAAATTTAGCATACAACCGCTTCTCTCGCAAGGTCTGTAAAATAATATGCAGGTGGCATTCATGATCATCCCTACTACGAGAATATATCAAAATATCATCGATGAAGACAATAACAAAAGAATCCACATATGGGTGAAATATACGGTTCATCAATTCCATGAATACGGCCGGTGCATTTGTTAACCCAAATGGCATGACAAGAAATTCATAATGTCCATACCTGGAACGAAAAGCAGTTTTAGAAATGTCACAATCTCTTACTTTCAATTGATGATATCCGGATCTGAGATCAATCTTAGAAAACACTTTGGCTCCTTGCAATTGATCGAACAAGTCATCAATGCGGGGTAGTGGGTATTTATTACGGATAGTCACCTTATTCAATTGACGATAATCGATGCACAGCCTCATGGTTCCATCTTTCTTCTTCACAAATAATACTGGGGCTCCCTACGGTGATACACTAGGCCTAATAAAAACACGATCTAACAAATCTTGCAACTGTATTTTTTAGCTCCTTTAATTCTGCAGGTGCCATGCGATATGGTGCAATAAATATCGGTGCGGTGCCTGGTACCAACTCAATCGCAAATTCTACCTCACGATCTGGTGCTAACCCTGGGAGTTATTTTGGGAAGATATCTGCAAACTCATTAACTAGTGGTATATCTTATAGTTTTCCAGCCTCTTGTCGTATGTCCACCACGTGGGCAAGATAACCCTCACATCCTTTCCTTAGCAGTTCATAACATTTTGTAGCAGAAATCAAACAAGTTGGAGTGACATTTCGTTCCCCAATAAATTTAAATTCAGGTTCACCCGGTAACTGAAACACTACCTCCTTTTTAAAGCAATCCAAACATACATGATATGAAGCTAACCAATCCATACCCAGTATTACATCAAAGTCGCGCATATCGAGAGGTAATAAGTCAACTAATAATTCTTTTTCACCCACTCGCACCACACACTACCTATATACCCTCTCAATAAAAACCAATCCCCCTACGGGAGTAACAATAGCTAAACCAAAATCTAATGATGATAAAGGTTTATTAAGATGCAACAGATAAAGCAAAGACACAAAAGAATGTGTAGAACCAGGATCTATCAACACATAAGCATCTTTATCACCAATAGGAAGTGTACATGTCACTACGTTAGGCATAGCTTGTGCATCTTGTTGCGTCAGTGCAAACACTCTGCCTTGGCCTTGACTTTGCGATATACCTCTTCTACCTCCCCTGGGTACATTCTGTGTAGAACTCCTACCTCATACTGCCACACTCCCAACTGATGTTGTAGCTCCCATCGCTGGACAATTCTTTCGTAAGTGCCCCGGTTGATGACAATGGAAACACAAAGGTGTCGTCTCAGCTATTGTACACTCTCGAGACATGTGCCCTTGACCACCACATCTATAACAAAATATTGCCCTCGGCACCAACACAGATGCATTTTCTGATCGATTCATCCCAGTCCTTCCACCTCGAGCTTGAAATCTTCCACGTGCGCTTCTATTATTTTTAAATTCTTGTCCCTTAGGTACTCCTCGTGCTACAATCTGAGTTAAGGTTCCCGTCTCCCATCCATATGATCTTATAACATCATGTCTACCTTTCTTTGACTGTTCATCTTGCATTTCTTTCATTGACTTTTCTGACACCATGGCCCTATCAACTAAGTCCACATAATCTATGATCTTCATATTAGCAACCATGCTTTTTATCTCTACACTCAGCCCGGTTTGAAACCGATCACATTTACTTTCTTCCGTCCTCACCAAGTCAGGTGCAAATATTGATAAGGATATAAATAAAGCTTCATACTCTGCCACTGTTCGGTTCCCTTGTTTCAACGTGATAAATTCTTCCTCTTTCTCTTTCCTATAAAGCCTTGGGAAATATTTTTCAAATAACACCTTCACAAACCTCTCCCATGTAATTGGTGGAGGATTTGCTGGCACTACTCCCCCAATCATAGTAAGTAACCTCTCTGTAGAATCCCACCATAACTTTGCATCATTCTCCAATCTAAAGGTTGCTAACAAAACCTTTTGTTCATCTCGCACTTCCATCACCTTGAATATTGTTTCCATTTTTTGAATCCACCCCTCTGCCATTAACGGATCCGTAGTCCCAGTAAACGCAGGCTGATTTAACTTCATGAACCTCTCATGTAATTTGTCCCTATCCCCACCATGTTCTCCACCTTTTGCTTGTTCCATAAGTTGTGCCACAGCACGTAATATTCTTCCCACATCATCAATAGGTTGTTGTTGCACCTCTGGTTCCTTCACTTGAATATGTCTATGTCCTTGCTGACTATTAGGAACATAAGATGCCTCACCCTCCGCTCCATCATGTGGCTCATGTGGATCCATCATTCACTACGATATAATTCACTTAAACAAAATACAATAGCAGAAATTTAATATTAACATTGTTAGTCAAAATCCAGGTGCATAACAAACTCACTTTCTAGTGTCCACTGCCAATCTAGACCCCACACCCTATCCAGAACCTAATGACCACGCTCTGATACCAAGTTGTCGCGCCCCGACTTAATTTTGTTAATCTCATCCTTTTAATTAGAGATAAATTGGCTTAAACAATGCTTTAATTTAAATCTCTAAGGAAAACAGCATAGGATTTTTTTTTCCCAAAGGTATGTGTAGATGAAAACATAACTGCCTTTACTTATAACTAATAAGTACTACATAACTTTACATAACCAAGATCCTTAGTTTAATAATTACACAAAAGAAATCCTGATATTCAAACCATACTAAATATTCGTCACTCCCCCGTTTTAAGGTCCTAACTTGGCAGTGAACTCCAAATTATAAGCATACCTGAAACAAAATATTATAGGAGTGTAAGCTATAAAGGCTTAGTGAATGACCACATACCACACATATAACCAATTTGAATAACCATTTTTTTATTTTGTTCTAATGCTATAACCCAACAGGAATTGTGAAACTCTCGCAAGCCTGGACACGCCACAGTCCAATTAACCCACCACAGTTATTAGGGACCACCACATCCCTTTATTAGGCCCGAGTACACAAACCTTTAAGTTGGATTAAAAGGACCACCACATCCCATAGGACCCACCACAGTCCTTAACATTAGATAAAGGACTCACTAGTCCATATCATTATATAACATCGCTTAACATTTTTAATCATATGCATATGTTTCATAAAAACAATATCACTCCCATAAACATTTTCACACATGTGTTTAACTACACATTTCCATATGAAATTATAAGAATTTATATTTCATAAGGAAGGTCACTCACCTTGGATTTGGTGATAAGATTAATACCAACTACTTCCTTGGTATGGTAGTATTAGCTGCTTCCCCACCTAACAAGTCAATATCGTTAGTATTTGAATTCACCGATTAACATCAAACCCAGTAACACATCACATAATTTGGTCAATCAGAAATAACTAAGGAGGAATTACATATGACACTTCACATTTATATAACACCCAATTAATTAGGGTTCTAACAAAATTTACAGAATTAAATATGAATTTTCTAGACAAAGTTATGCCCATTTTATTACAGCCTTTTCCAAATCGTTTCTCAAGAAAAACAACAACACAACTTCAACTTCAACTTCCTGGAATTCTCATAATTTTTGTACAACATAACTTTTCATGATATTCCACCCAATATCAGTAAACACATTGAATAATAAAAATTTAATGTTTCATAATTTCTAGGGCTCATTTTTTATGTCGAGCAAAACGTCAAACACTTGGTATGCATTCTTGCTCCTTTAGGGCAGATTTTAAACCAAGACTTCAAACTATCACCAAGGGTTCATTCCTTGGTATTTTTACACAATTTTCGGATATGTTATACATGTATGAGTGTATTTTACTCTTAAACTTGAATCACTCAATTCCAATAAGTATTCCATGATTTATGCCATTTTTAGCCTAACTAGGTCAAAATACAACATTAAGGCATAACTTAACATTTTTAAGCATACATAACCTTGACCTGGGGTATAATTCATGGAAACATATAATAAACATGTTTTAGTAGAAATATACATCATAATCATGAATTTTCTAAATCAAAATGCTTTACGAAAGGATGATTTAAATTTAGGACTTCAAAGTATGCATTTACGATCCTAGCTCTGGTTCTAACTTATGTTCTTAACCCATCCTTGTTCCAACACAATTCAACAATATGGGTATCATTAAAATATATATCCAAATCAGAAATAAAAACATGCCAAGTATATAACTCATCCATGAGACAAACTTTAATAAAGATGTAATTACCTCACGAGAATTCCTCGATTTATGGTGAATTTTCAAAGAAATTCTTCCTTAACTTTGTTTTTCTCTCTCCATAAGAATATTTTTCTCAATCTTGTAATAGGAAATGAAAAAGATGATAAGTTCTGCCTTATAAGCTTAAAAACGTGTCTATGTGACCACTTTAAGGTGGTATTACGCGATTCGTTGGGCAAGAGGTCCAATAGGACAATTCCGTTAATGACAGATTTGTCCTGCCTCGTAAAATCACCATAACTCACTATTTCGGGCCTCGATTTACTCTCACTTTGTGTCTATGAGTATATAACTTAAACATATACAACTTTCATGTTTTGTGTTTTCCCAAAATCATAAAACTAGTACACCTAATTTGGGCTCAAACAAAAGAGTAATTATTTACTCAAAATTTCATAACTTTCACATTTGGCGACCAAACATCGCCACTTTCGCGCCAACACTCTAGCTTACTTTTTATAAACATAATGATGAATTTAGAAACATATTTTCATGATGAATTTAACCACATAACCAATTTATAACTTATAACTCATAACTTGTACTTAATCGTATAATTAACCTTACTAATTGTGTTTTAGGGCCTTACAATATATGTCACCCGATTAATGAAATGCGAGAAGGCACGTTTGCTGCATTTTTAAAACCGGTGAGGAATATCGCTTTAGTTGTGAAACCTGTAGTACCCCCGCCTACCTTGCCAAGTTTACTAATCTAGACAACGGTGACCTCGAGGAGGGGAATACTCTCGAGGGTCAACTATGCAGATAATGGAGCAAAAGAGGAGAACGATGACGACCGAGGAGGTAGAAAGGGCAGAAACAATAAGAAAAGGTTTGAGGACAAAGAGGATCCCCCCAAGCTACCTTGCATGGTAGAACAAGCTTTGAACCTTTATGACCTCATGGTCCGTGACAAAGTATGCAGGCCGGTTAATTTCAACATCACACAGCTCTCGCGGGAGGACAAAAAGAAGACTCATTATTACACACTCTATAATAGGGTAAACCACCCTACCAAAGTGTGTTTTTCACTAAAAATGTTGATCGACTGTCATGTGAAGAATGGGGACATCGTGTTGCCACAAACTAATGTAAACAATAACCATTTGCCACCTCATCAAGCCCATATGGCTAGCATTTTTTATGAGGAGGCTGAGCGATTGACGATGGGACAATGGCTCGAGGGGAATGACTTTGAAGGATCTCTGGATGATGGCTTCGAAGAGTCTTTAAAAGAGTGCACCTTCGAATTGTCTCAGCTCCATTTGGGTGATAGGATTGAAGGGGCGGAGGACCAAGAGAAAGGAACATACGATCCCATTGAGGGACTCAGTAGGCATTTGGGAGCCTGCACTCTAGAGGAGGTGAATGCAGTAATAGCGTATGATAAAGCTGCATATAGAGACTTGGAGGAAGTTTATGAGTTAGAAGATAACCAGGCAGACCCGTGGATTGAATGTGAAGCTGTTGCTTGCTCTCCAAAGTTTAGTTGGTTCTTCGATCTGGTCGGCCTTCCTGAAGACTCCCGATTGTAAGTCACGCAAGCCATCTTGGATATTGCAAAGAATAACATGGCGCTGCACTTAAAGTGGAAGGGACCTATAGCTAAGCTCGTGAGAAGGTATATCTCAAAAGTCACATTCTTATAGGCTAATAGACTCATTAGGTATCCCCACAACAGATCCTTGTATGTTACTGCGTCAGTAAATGATTGTGTTTTCTCACGAGTCTTATTGGATGGATGGGCGTCCATCAATATAATGCCCATTGGATCCTTTTATGCTACCGGGCTATCAGAAATAAGGATATTTCCCCATTCGTTGACAATATCAGGGTATGACAATCAGTCTTCCAAATCGATGGGCTATGTTAACATGGGCATCACGATGGGGAACATAACTTCCCATATTAAATTCCACATCATGAACTGGGAGCCTTCATACCAATTGTTAGTGGGTAGGGTATGGAAACACAACCAGGAGTTGATACCCTTTACTTATCATCAATGCGCTAAGGCAAACATAAAGGGTAAGGAAGTGGTGATTTAAGCTACTAAGAAACCTTTTGCAAAAGAGGAAGCCCACATGGTGGACGCAGCTTTTTATACTGATCTGGCTGAAGAACCTACCATGGTAACAAGATATACTAGGGGATATGGATCCCGTGAACTCGAGAGAGGGTGCGGGCACCATCTCAAACGATTATAACTTACTAAGAAGAGCATGAACTGGGAGCGATGAGGCCCCCTACTCTATTAAGATAGATCCGTGATCGAATGACCCCGTGCAATGACCCTATTGAGCACCAAGTCCAAACGCAGAGTGTTCTCAGCAGAAGAACAGTGAGAGAGGTGGATGAGAACCGTAGGAAGAGGCCTTTTCAGAAGCAAGTGGCCCTAAAATGCAAGCAGGTGTTTTTGCCCAACGGTAGAATTATCTATAAGCTATGACGGTGTGAGCAGGCAGTCGAGAGTCTAAACGATGAAGCTGACCCGGTCTATGAATTCTTCCTAGTGGATAGCCAAGGTCAATGCTTGGTAATTAATAACTCCGAGGTATAAGAGTTTGTGGAGGAACTAAAGAAGGACCAGAATGCATAAGGGATAGCCCTCGACCGCAGATCTAAGAGTTTGAAAAGGTCGACTTGGCTAGAGAGGGATAGGACCCAAACCCTATTTTTATCTCCAAGGACTTGGAGGGAACTCCTCGAGGGTAACTGATCAAGTTGCTATTGGAATTCAAAGGCATCTTTGCATAGAAGGACACCGAGATGCCTGGAGTAGAGCAGGAGGTGAGTTTCCATAGGTTGAACGTTAGCCATTCCAGTAAAATAGGCCACTCAAACATACAAGGCGGAGTTAGATCTAAAGATTAAGGAAGAGGTTCAGAGGTTGCTCACAGCCGGTTTCATATTCCTGATCTACCATCCGATCTGGCTCTCTAGAATTGTACATGTGGGAAAAAGGGACAAGAGCCAAATCATAATATCCGTAGACTTTAGAGACCTAAATCGGGCATGCCCGAAGGATGAATTCACGTTGACTTTAATTGATAGCCTGATCGATGCAACAGCAGGCCATGAGGTGTACAGTTTCATGGATGGCCACATTGGATATAATCAGATAAAAATGGATCCGTTCGACGCAAAGAAGACCGCTTTCTGAACGGATTTAGGCAATTTCATGTACACGATCATGCCTTTTGGATTCAAGAACACAAGGGCTACTTACTAGAGGACGATGATGGCCATCTTCCATGACCTTTTCCGTAAGACCGTGGAGTTTTATGTTGATGATTTGGTAATTAAATCCAAGAAGTAGGGCTCCCACCTAGACGATTTGAGGAGGGTGTTCACTCACTACAGGAAGTACAAGCTAATGATTAACCCTCTCAAATGTACGTTCGAGGTAACAAGTGGGAAATTCTTGGGGTTTGTGGTAAATCTCTAGGGGGTACAAATGGACTTGGACAAGCAACGAGCCATTCTTAATATGACAATACCAAAATCAACGAAAGAGTTAAAGAGTTTTCTTGGCAAGGTCTCCTACCTAAGGCGGTTTGTCCCAAGATTAGCCGAGGTGCACACCCCTTAATGGAGCTGCTGAGAAAGGGCATGAAGTTTGCATGGGAAATAATGCACCAAGACGCTATAGACAGGACGAAGGCACTCCTCACTTCTCCTCAGAAAATGGTCCCCCCTAAGGCAGGTATCCATTCACGTTTATACCTTACATCAACTGAATGATCTATTCGGGCCTAGTTGGTCCAAGAGATGGAAGGCATTGAAAAACCTGTTTATTACTTGAGTAGGATCATACACGGGCCTGAGGCCCGATATACTAGCATTAAGAGACATTGTTTAGCCCTTGTATTTATAGCATAAAAACTTTGGCATTACATGTTATCGTTTACAGTTAATATCGTAACTAGGTGTGATCCTATAAAGTTTTTGCTTGCTAGAATTGGGTTGATAGGCAGGGAAGCTCAATGGTTTTTAATCCTCTCAGAATATGATCTCAAGTGTGTGGTCCCGCGGGCTATCAAAAGTCGAGCGTATGCAGATTTGTTGGCTATCTTCACATCAGGGACGTTCGAGCCACTTGTTGAAGAGCTCCCGGGTGATGATCTTTAGGACGATTTAGTAGCATCCAGCTTTGACAAGTGGAGTATGGAGTTCGACGGCTCTTCAGTCGAGAAAAAGGGGGAGATGGAGTCATACTACGAAGAGACGGAGAAGAAATTAGTTTATCTTTCAAGTTAGAGTTTGAATGCTCGAATAACGAGGCCAAATACGAGGCACTGGTCCTGGGGCTACTCGAAACACTGAGAAGAGGTATCCAAGTCATAATAATTAAAGGGGATTCTAACTTGGTGGTAAAACAGATAACGAGGGAATTCGCATTGAAGCACATGAGTCTGGCACCTTATCGAACGATCATCCAGCGACTTTTTGGACATTTCGAGGTGGTGAAGATCAAGAGGCACCCTCTAACGATGAACAAACATGCAGACACCTATGCAACCATCGCGCGGAAGATCTCCTTTTAGGGGTAATCAACTATGGTACGAATAACGAAGAGAACGTCCCCCTCAACGGTGTTGGAAATGCTACCCTTAGAGGAAAAAGATGATTGGAGGGGTGAGATCAGAAAGCAGTTGGAGAGGGGGGAATGGACACTTAACTTGGTCGATTTGGCATAGTACTTTGTTACCAAAGGCAACTTGTAATACAATAACAAAGGAGGTTGGTTGTTCCGATGTGTAGATCCTAAGGAAGCCGAAAGAAAATTGATCGAGGTGCATGAAGATAGTTATGAAACCACTAAGATTACTTTGTATAGGAGGGTATAATAGGCAGGGTATTTTTGGCCTTCGATGAGACAAGAAGTCGTCGCAATGCAAAGAGAATGTTCGAATGTTACCTATTCTATCAGGCAGCAGAATGCAATTTCATTGACCAGCCGCAAGTTTGGAGACAGCCCTATATGGATTTCTTGATAGATGGAGTGACACCGATAGACAAAGAGGATGCCACTAAGGTTAAAAGGCAAGCACTAAGGTACTTCGTATAAGATGGGCAGCTGTACTGGCGAGGCTATCATGACAGGCCCCTGAGGTGCATAAGGGGAGAAGAGGCTGAGGAAGTTTTAAAGCAAGCTCGCGAACCGGGGCACATCGGAGGAGCTAAACTTTACGATCAACTAATGACCTTAGGTTATTACTGGCCTTCAATGGAGAAAGATTTGATATAGTTCATTCGAAAGTGCAAGTCTAGTCATATACATGGGAATATCATTTATGCTCCTTCAGTGGACCTGCACTTCCTCTCTACACCGTATCTGTTTCATACTTGGGCGTTTGATTTGGTAGGGGCCATAAACCCTCTTCATGAGGGAAGATCTGGATTTTAGTAGCCACATAATGTTTCAATAAGTGGGTAGAGGTCGTACCGCTTAAGAAAGCCACAGCGGGGGTAGTAGCTCGATTCATGAAGGAGTACATTAACTGTCGTTTTGTCACCCCAAAGGTGTTCTTATCAGATAACGGTACCCCTTTCATGAACAGTGAGGTGTGCCTGCTAATAGAGAAATACTCCACCATCCATCACAAGTCAACAGTAGCATACCCGAAGTGCAATGGGCAGGCAGAAGCTAACAACAAAACTTTAATAAATATTTTGGCAAAAATGTTAGAGGACTTTTCGGGCACATGGGATGACAGAATGACGAAAAGGAAACCAACGGGATACACACCATTTTCCTTAGTATTTGGGGCAGAAGTTGTGTTACCAGTCGAACTCGAGGTACCTTTCCCTCGCTACAAATTTTGAAATGCCATTCTCCCCCACAACCATCATGTACAACTCGAAGCCCTAGAAGAACACAGGGATAGTGCCGTGAGGCAATTAGAGATATATAGAAAGCAGTTGTCTAGATCCTACGACCAAAGTTTAAAGAGGAGGACTTGGTCCTGAAAGCATGCACGAGGCATATCAGGGGTTTGTCATTATCCAAATTCGAGGCCAATTGGAAGGGCCTTATATCATTCGAGTGGCCCATAATTCGGGTTATTGTGAGATATCTAAGTTGGAAGACAATGTTACTTTCAAATTGAGTAACAAGTGGTTGAAGGTCTACTACGTTTAAATGTATGTTTTGCCAACACTTTTGTTCATTATGATGTAACTTTTCTTTTTCTAGTTTTTGTTGAAAAGAGGGATGTAAGTGTTAAAAACAATTGGGGTTGCCTATTTAATATAGCCTCAAGCAATGTTCATGTGGAAAATGTTAGGTTACAACCTTATTTTATATGATGACGGTTGTCATCTTTGTCATGTACGATGTGATTCGCATTGTTATAATAAGTTTAGCTAGTGTCAAAAGAAAAAATATATAAAAATAAAGGAAACGGAGGAACACACCAAGGTCACCAATGTTTCTTTATTTATTAAAAGATATGGTTGTGGTTATACACAAGCAAAGAAATATAAGATCCCATAAATGAGAAACATCAGTAATAGAAACATACAGGAAAGAAGTTAGGGGTTGTCCATGATAAAGCGGAGGTTCGCTGATCTAAGAAGCCTATGATGACGTTGGGGTAGAATCTACACAAGGTTGCTTTGGTCTGAAATGAGATCATCCAAGTCTTTCTAGCGAAGCTCCATCGCCTGATGAACGGACTCCAACTCCTGCTCCTTCTCAATCAGCTCGGCATCCGCACGAGCGATATCTTCACAAGCCTCCTGCATCTCTTGTTCAGATGTCACCAACTTGGTCTCCAACCCCACAAGTTCTTCTGAAATTTCCACTTGCGAGCGATGTGAACTCTAGAGCCGATGATAGAGGGCAGGCAAGTCAACCTTCTTAAAACCATGAAGTAGCTCCACCAACCAGGACATGGAAAACCCATCATTCGTGAGCACATTAAATCTTCCCAGCAATGTCTTGATAGTATCAAGGCTAAGAGATTCGAGGGGAGTATTAAGGATTTCTTCCAAGACCATAATGAGCCCAAGCAAGCGACATGACATCATCCCAGGAATAGGTTGATGGCAGCGGGTGGTAAATGTTGAAGGAAAGAGGACCAATAACTACTCAATCAGTAAGCGGGGACCCTCAGTCAAAATATAAGGGAAATTGGCCAAAGTTTGCCTCACATCCACCTCAGGGGCTGCCTCAGAAGGATGCATACTAAAAACACTGTCACTTACAGAAGGGCGTTGAGTATGCGAGGCGCTATCACTTGTCTGAACCTGAGGAGCAACCACTTCGAGCACATCACCAACCCTAGGAGCCACCTCTTGAGCCCGATCAGTAGGGGCCCCGCCCAAAGAATCAACTTCGGCTAAGGTCCACGCTTGCACCATTTCTTTAGCAACAGGTTCAGCTTCAGGTCTACGAGTCATAGGTTGATCGACCTCCACCTGAAATAAAATATATATATATATAGTTTAAGTAAGAAATAAAATGAGGTAAGCATGCACAAAGTCTTGCAAGTATGAAAGATTATGCCAATAAGACTTGGCCCTCCTAACCCTAGATTATGGGAGATTATTCTAATAAGACTTGGCCTGCCTGACCCTCAGTTATGGGAGATTATGCCAATAAGACTTGGCCCGCATGACCCTCGGTTACGGTAGATTTCTAAAGCCCAATATTAATTAGCAAAATTAACAAGTTTACATACAAGAGATAGATGGAAGCGAAAAGCACCTCTCGAAGTTGCTCACTGGCAAATTCATGAGTGGCCATTTCTACTACGTCTTCCTCATCAATTGAATCGAGAGCCACCAAAGGATGTTGACCTTAGGGGACAATCACATACCCCCCCTATTTCAGCAACCCTCTCCTGCCCGTCCTCCCCCTAACCTGCCCCAGCAAGATCAACGCCTTCCTTGTTCAGGATGGAAGACCCGAACACAGATATAAGCACTTGGTCATTCGAAGGAAGGGGAACTGATGGAGTAGTTTGAACAAGTACATGGGCCAGCAAAAAAAGAAGGAAATATAGAAGTTATAATGACATGTTGGAAGAGCAATAACAGCTTAAACAAGTAAGGAAAATGAACTTACCACATGCAATGAAGAAACAGGCACAAGGGACTTGGGTATATCCCCAACAGCTCTCACATCAGGAACACCCTTCACAAGACCAATCTGCTCGCGCAAAAAAGAGGGATCATGGGAATAGCCTCTACTAGACTCAAATAAAGAATCAGATATAACTTCCCCTAGGGGAAATGGGAGATTACCTGCGAAGTAGTAGGGGAAGCTCTCTCGAAAGGACGATCCTCTCCATCATCATTGTGTGTATCACCTCGCACATCAACCTGAAAATGAGACGGAAGCACGTTAAGAGCAGAATGAAGTTATTAGCATGAAAAGAAAATAAGAGGAGAAAGATTCAGAGCAAGAGGGATCGAGGGGCTTACTTCTTTATCCAACAGATCTTCTAGAACCTCATAATCTTGGGGAGGCGAGGAGGGTTTAGAAGGAGAAACCATTATCCTCAACCTACGTCTCCGAACCAACGAAGTTTCCTCTTCCTCTTACTCTTCCTCTTCCTTTTCTTACTCTTATTATTCTACCACTACCTTCTCTCTCTCCTCATCCCCCTTATCTTCATCATCATCACCACCAGCATCAATAGCAGCATGTTCCTCGGGCAGTTCTTCCTCACAAGATTCAGATGATTCCTCTATCACGAGCTTAAGAGGACTAATCGCCTTTATTTTCTTACCACTACCTGCAATGCGAGGAGCATATGAGAAACCCCAAGAAGCCATCTGGGCCGACATAAATGCCCTGTCTTCTTCACTAAAATTCTCCCAAGTTTAGAGAAGTTGATCAAACATTGATCTCACCTCTCGGGTGACTTTGGGGTCGGGGTATGGTCAGTTGGAGGCTGGGGGATGGTTTTGAGTTTCTTCAAAGTCACCTTTCGAGTGTCCCTAGCCACTACCCCGGATGAGGCAATGCGCAGGGATTCTGTTCTCTCAACTGGCCTCGAGGGACCAGGGGCAATGGCAACAACCTCGATTGGAAGGGAGACTTTCTTCCTTTTCACAACTGACTGGTCCACAAGCGCTACTGGAAGCAGTTCGGAGTGAATACTGGTGTTAGTAGTACTAAGAGAAAAAAATAGATGATGAGTTGGTGCAGTTTCTTAAACCCAACTCTGTTGGTCGAAATCTCTCAACTTCAGGGTATCGGGGTTCTTTCAAAATATTGGTTTGAAAACAGACCAGTTGGTTTTTCTAGAAAATGTTCAGGTACATAGCCGACCTCTTCCCTTGAGCCTCTTTGTTCGGGACCACGGGATTGGCTGGATAACTGGAACACAACCTTATGATAGCCGAAGTCAGATAGTTAGCACATGCAAAAGAAAAGTTTGTGGGTTTTTCACGGGTGAAATGACTCAATTGAGGGGCTCCTTGGTCATAGTCGAATTGAATGGCTACACGATGGGGGATATAAACAGAATAAAAGGAAGATCACTCTGTGTATGAGGGCAGGTAAGAAGGGATTAGAAAAAGAAGGACATTATTCTCAGGAAAATTTCGAGCAAGAGCTTTATCAATAGGGGCAATGGGGGGTTCCTCCTTAGTAAAAAAGTCATTTGTAAAAAATGATCCACCCCAACATAGGGGTGAGGTAAGAATCTTTCTGCTCAATTTATCAAAAAATGAGGGGATTCTTAACACTTCTATTCTTCCAACAATAAATACGGGGGATCCTTACGGGCTGAGAACTGGAGTAGTTTCCCGGAGGAGCATAATTAGGAAAATGAGCATAAAGGAAAGTTGTTAAAAGGACATTGTTAGCATAATTAGTGACATCAAACCTACCGATGCTTCGTGTAGAGTCCGCCGCAACATGGTCTAACCAAGTGTACAAAGATCCAAGTACGATCACACCACTCGCCATCCGAACAGCCATATTTATTACATCCTTTCGGGGGCATTCATGGGGCTTGTCCGAAAGGTAGACTTTTGATAGCATCACCCAAATGTATCCTTCCAACTCGATTTGGAATCAAAGCCTTTTCCTTCGGGGCTGTTCAAACACATGCTTCCCTCGGGGTTTCTCTTTGGCCACCTCGCGATCCCTAATAACAGCTTTCTCTTCGATGAAATAAAAGTATCGAATCACTTCAGAATAGGTGCACTTATTGTAAGTGACCATGAAATCCTTTACCACTGCCTCAAGATAAGTTCTCAAATTTTTCTCCTCGCTGGAGATGGCCTCTTCGAAGAAAGTATGAAAACCAGCTCACAAACATCTTTTAGGGTGACAGTGAATTTACCCCATGCGGACACAAAAGTGTGTAACCTATGACTCTAACGGGAAATCAGAAATTGGAGAGTAGTATTATTTTTGGCAAGGTTAAGATCACCCTGCCAGAGAGAGCAAGAGAGACCAACAAGAGCTAACTGAACAGAGTACTTGGAATGTATATACTTCATCCAAGGGACCAACCCCTCGCAAGCACCAGAGGAATCTTCAAACTCTACCTTCGAATAGGGTCTCGTTTAATGGAAAACGAGTAACAATAGCGGTGGGGATATATGCAAAGTCTTCAGTGTCCTCACCCTACTCTATTAGCAGGTTAGGGTCCTCAGTTAGCACCAGTTCATCGGGAAACCTCTCCGCCGTCTGCCAGAAGTGATCTTACTCATCGAAGTATGGACCACGGCGGTAGCGTGCCCACTGATGTTGGCACGCTTGAGTCTCAGGAGAAGCACTCTTAAAGGAATGGGTTTGCTTCACAACAGGTTCCATTGAAGTGTATAGAGAAGGGGACAAAAGGTCAAGATGGAAGTGGTGAAAGAGGTAAAGATAGAAAACTTTTGCAAAAGCTCAGTACAAGACAGTAGAAGCCCAAAGGTGATTGTTCGAAATGGGGATACCCCTTTTTATAGGGGCAACACAGACCCCAAAAGACATCAAAAAGGTAATGCTTTGGAAAATGTAATATTGAAAGGTTTAGATTTTGTGGCTGTTAAGTATGCACGGCGGTAGAAAATCAAAGGTTACAATGATGACTCTTTAGGGAAGGACGCGCCTTTTAGCGGTGTTGTCTACACGCGCACACCCTGGGGTTGCCGCGTGTCACACTACGAAAGAACAAACGAAAATTCCACTTAAAGCGGAACGCTTGGAGTCTTGTCTACCTTGGGGAATGACTAAAGATATTTAAATAAAACCTCTTCATTTTTCCCAAGGAAAAGACTCAAAGATCAACAAAGGGTTTCGTACAGATATTTCTTCATGCAATAAATAAATATCTCTACGAAGGGGTAAATGTAGGGGTGTCCCCAACAAAGTGTGGTTAACTTAGTCAAGAAGATTGATTGGTTCACGAATAAAGAGAAGGAATGTTTCCCTATGGACCCACCTTGAAGAGCCTTCACAGAAGTGGCTCGAAGGACCCAACTCGAAGATTCTCCAATTTACCCAGCTAGAAGGATCCAATTTGTAGATCAAGGTCACTTGGATGACAATAGTTTGTAATAAGTAATAGAATACTCTGTCATTTATTTTATCTTATAAATGTATAATGAGTGAGGTTGTTTGGTACCCACGAGGGACCATTCCTGGCAGGGCATGGGAGAGCTAACTTGCTCTATCGAGCAACTTCCTCTTCGGAACCTCGCAGGGACATTGTTTGGAGGATTGAGAACAATGTAACATTGAGAATACAGTTACCAACCCTCTTGGCACACTTGGGCAAGGCTTCATCCAGAACAAATGGTCACTCGAGCACAACAGCCGAGCAACCTTAACGCTTACCTATTTGAAGGAACCTCCTTGAGGTAATTTTGTCTTTTCCCCAAAATAACTCTCTGCCAACAAATAGATGACAATGCACTCGAGCCACCTACCAGTCGAGTAGCCCCGAACACAGATACTAGCCCGCCTGACTGATGTGACCAAATATCTGACAGAGTCACTGTTTAAATCACTCTCTGGCGTCATAACGTCTGGAATTTAGGGACTAAAAAATGTAGCACTTAAGTGGGTTTATCCTTATGATGGTAGGCATAGTTCACTAAACCTGACCGTTTAGCCATCCTCAAGTATGCCTCAAGTTGGCATGTCACGTCCCTCATTAATGCCCACAATGCTTCTACCCAATAAAACGGTTTCCCACCAAAATCATAAGATCCCATGCATTTAATGCAATATCTTATGCATTTAATGCACCTGATCAAACTGATCACAGACAAGATTACTCGAGTAGCCATGCCCCCCATTTATATAAACCAGATGAACAAGTTAGGAAAATAGAGCATTCGGATCCAGAATTGGTGCCCAAATTCTTCCATAGTCAGGAACCACCAAGAAAAACATTAATTCCCCACACTCGTCTAATAAAATCATCATTGAGCATTAACTAAGATTGAAGTTCCTATCTTGCCCTCATTGTACCCAGAGTGCTTGTTCTTTCTCCCTCCGACCACGCTTCCTAATGGTCACATCTATTTATTGTGCTTGTCATGCATCCTTTGTGCCAATAGGTTATTTAATATTAGTCTAAACATAGGGGATCTCGTGTCTCTGACTCACCCATGGCCATCGCCAGCATTTAATATTTAATGGTGTTAACCTTGATCTTGATAAGGGGTTACGCCTCACTGAATACTGATTGTATTTGAAGAACCCACATCTTACACTCTCTCTATTCTCAATTGTCACTATTCAAGGTTAAGTACAAATGAGGGCCATGGGGCCAATTATAGGACGAGTTAGCTTGCTAATCAAGTTAATACCCAAAAAGACCAAAATGACAACTAATATCTAAAAATGACTCGTGAGTTTCAGACATACTTGGAAACTAATTAAACGCTAAAAATAAAGGAAAATTGCATTAAACCCTGAAATAAAAATGAAAAAATAAAAGAAAATAAAAGATTACGCGCCACGTGTCGTTAAAAATCTCACGCACATAATTAATCTTCTAGTTCATATTCGATTGGCACGATTTCATAACTTATAAATAATAAGAGGTGGGTAGATATGCCTTACTTGGTTAATAAATGATTAAAATCCGTAGTTTTATTATTTTTCTTGGTATTGACGGAGTGTGAGCCCTTGAATCACTCTTTGACATGTTGACAAAGGATAGTGCAAAAAAACTATTTGAAACCTGATTATCCGATTTCTGTTGTTGATTTCTAGTTAGGTGTGTGTATTACTCATTTCTTTTATTAATAGCTTATTTTTTAGTTCTTGGTTCTTTTTTCATTATTTTTTTACACTTTTATTTCATTCTATTGGTGTATTGTAAATGAAGACCTTCTCAGCTTGCTCTCTAACTTGGCTCTCATTCGTTACCTGAAATAACAGTTTTAGCCCTTGTATCAAAAACTGGCTTGGGTTCACTGAAAATATTTTACTAATGTATAACATCTTTATGGTGCAAGTGTAAGTAACATTGTCTACTCAAATTGAGGTTTAATTTCAACTAAAAATCATCTCATGATCACTTCCTTTCTTACTCGTAAGAATGAATTTTTTTTGTTTCATATGTTGTAACTCATTATCTCTCAACACAATCTCTTGGAGTTGTTGATTATTATGTAGCACCGACGTGCCAGAGGTCTATAAAGTGCAGTCATGGGAATTCTAGCGGGGGTTTATCAGTCAATTGAGGCCTTCCTCAACCACCACCTCCAAAATTGGAAATCCCTCCTAATGAATCTGGAAAACCCATTGCCACTGCTGGGGAGTCTCTATTGAAAGAACATTCACATAAGGAGGCTGGAAAAAGTGGAGGTTTTGTGTCACATTCACATAGAGAGATTGATCATCAAATGAAGCACACTTTTTTTAGGAGTGGCAATGTTGGCCCACATCCGTGAGGGGATGGTTCTTACCATCACAACTATGGGGGTATGAGACACCAAGATCGTGGGAATCAGGATTGGAACCCTCACCGAAACTTTAGTAAAAAGACACCCACATGCAGCATAGATTTTTTCCTTCGCCTAGGGGCTATATACGTCCTCACATCTTTGCACCATTTATTACTTCTCCACGTGTCCCTGTGCGGCCTTTTAGCAACCCTATGGTTTACCCTGAGTTGGCATCTCCTGTGATTTTTATTCAAGGTCCACCACCTCTAGAGTCCCTCAGAGTTCCTACTGTTCCACCAATGCAGCCTCGTGGTATGTTTTTTCCTATTTCGTATCTTCAGTTGCATACTAAGATAGTGATCCAGATAGATTATTATTTCAATATTGATACTTTAATTAATGATACATTCTTACGGCGGAACATGGATGATCGGCGCTGGGTTCCAATTAAATAACAATAGCGATTATAATTAACATGAGGGTCATGACCTTAGCCCCATTTTATACATGTTTTATACACAGGTAAACTTTTAGGTGCAATGTTATTGCTATGAAACAGTTTGGCATGAATAATCTTTACTAGGAATCAAAAGCTAGTGTTCAATTTATGCAAGAAAAGTAACATATATGAATATACATTAAATACCCAAAATACCCCGTATAAATATTTTTACATTCATAAAATAACTTTATTATTTGGATCTTTGATTGGGAACAAGTCGTGAACAAGTCGTGAAGTTGGAAGTCGTGAAGTTGGACAGGGGTCAATGGAGTTCATTTGGGAACAAGTCATGAAGTTGGTGATACAAGTGGGTTTGCTCTAAAAAAATGCATTTGTATCTTTTATTGGTCTTGTTGACCCCACTAATAGGCTTGATGGTAATGCCAAAGTGGGCCGAAAAAGGATTGCTGGGAAGAATGTGTAATGTGGTATATTTTAAGCCTTCTACCGTAAATACATTGCTAATGAGGGAACTCAAAGGTTAGGAATTTAGGATAACAGGTTTATTTTCTTAACTTAACTAGATGTTTTTTTAGAGACATAAATTCATTTTATCTAAAAGTATTTGCACAAGTAACACCATAATAATAAGATGAGTATTTAGAGGGTTTTATCTCGTCTATTCTTTATAGTAACAAAGAACTTTATTATTTTTTATTTGTACTACAGTATCGATGATGCACAATTTATAAATGTATTTATCGAAAAAATTATCAGTGCAAAGTCAGGTCAGGTGATCACTTAGTTAGATTGTTAAAAGTTTGTTTGAAGTCGGCTACATGAGCTGTGGAAGAGTTCATTTGGGTAACCCAATGGACTATCATTGAACTAATATAAAAAAGAGTTTTAAAAGTTAGTTCAAAGTTATTTAATCAATTATGAGTTCTTTTAGTCAGTTAAACAGTTCAAATCCAGTTAGATTGTTAAAGTTTTTTTAAGTCGGTTAGATGATCTGATGAAGAGTCTATATAAAATATCTAGTGATGAATTCTAAGGTATGCCCATTATAAATGAACAACTCCAATTTCCTCTCTAATTTCTCTTTGATTCCTTTCCCCATTTAAAATTTTAGCCCTTGAATCATAAAACGTATTGGCTTCCCTGTGAATAGTATCCACTCAAATTCAGTGCTTTCTTTATATAAAGATCATCTCATGATCACTTGTTTTCTATATTGTTTGTAAGATGTGATTACCTTTTTTATTTTTTTTATTTTATTGGTTGGAACTCATTATCTGAGAGAGTTGGCGCTTGCGTTCAAATGATCAAATTATATTTAAAACACCTTTTAACCCAAACAAACCCTAAACATGCAACTAGGTGTGATTGAAACAATATGAAATCATGCAAGAGTAATTCAAACACACATAATTTGAGCAAAAATCCCCCACAGGGGCAAAACCATTTGTATATCACTATGATTTGTAAGAGAAACGGCTTACAATCGGATTACACTGAAATACAAGTTTTTGACTAAGAATTACCCTCGGGTATCGGATTCTGTAGTCGCGGCTGGAATTATCCCTTTCTAGTAGGGCTGCAATGAAGAGGAAGAAACGGTCCACTTCACAAGGGTTGAACAACAGCAATGGTGTTCTTGGGTTACCAAACTTGATTCACATAGATATGGAAGATGTGTGAATCTAAAAACCTAGAATCATAGGACTCAATAGGTGAAGACTTGAGGGTTGATATGCTCTGAAAATCGTGGGAAAGTCTTATCGAAACCAACTACTGATCGTCGTTTAAATAAGGAGTCAAAACTCTAAAAAATCTGCTACACGATCTGGCAGAGTTTATCCAGGGCGGACCGGTCAGGGCCTTAGGCGGATCGGTCTGATAGCGGACCGGTTCTTTTAATTTGAAGCTGATTCGGTTCGCATTCGGTTCGGGGCTCACTGGCTTCAAAGTGCACGGCGGATCGGTCCGGGGCGGTCCGGTTCGGGTCTCAGCGGATCGGTTATTTTTATATAAAGGCGGACCGGTCCGGGGTAGTCAGAGGCGGATCGGTTCGTTTTAATTTCTGGCGGACCGGTCCGGATGACTGGATTTCTGAATTCTTCCTTTCTTTTGATCTTTGGATTCCGTTGATGATGAATGGACTTTGAATCTTTGCAACGGTGTTACGGCTAATGACATATACAAGTATGTTGGACAAAAATGTCCTTACAAATCTCCCCCTATGTCTATGCCGGAAAAAACATAAAAAATCCGAATTATCTATAATCACAATGCCTATACAAATCTACCCTTCCATGAACCCAAAAACTGAAAGTGGTACAAATGACTAAGGCTGCATCGTTTGTTCTTCGAACCTTTAGAAATCTCACCGCTTTTCTCATCAGGGTGTGCAACATGGGATTATCAAAAGATGTACCTACACACATGAGACAAAGCAAATACCATGTGACGTATCGAGTTTGAAATGAGATAAACATAAGCATATATATCAATTTAAGATGAATTATCTCAGAATTTGAAAACTCCCCCATAATCAAACTCCCCCATAATCAGATAATTCATTCTCCCCCTTTTTATGATGTCCCCAAATAGACAAATGAGAGAAATAAATCAAGCAATCAAGTACCGGGGTGACACAAGGCATAAAATCACACCATGAATGAACATAAAACAACCAAATCGGTGATAGCGTAAAAGAATGGGTGTGATCAAAATTCGATAGGAAAATCAAAGCATACAAATATGACATATGTGCACGATGAATATTGGATATTCCTAACGAATGAACTCAAATGCTTCCTTTGGTGTAAAAGAGTGGAAATATAAGATATTGACTATATCAAATCTACAAATCAAAGCTCAAAGTGATTTCTACACCAATAACGTCAAAAATGTTTTTCAGCTTTTTCAGGACTTTCAAGGAAGTACAAACCCGTTTATATTCTCCAACCAAACTCCCTCAGATATAATTTTGAATAGAGGCATTCTAAATTCTCAAACTTTGGAGAATTGATGGTGAAACCTAAGTGGCCCATATTTGGCATGTATAGCTTTTTATTGCCTTTAAATTTTTTTTCGGGCTCTTTTAACCTCTTTGGACCTCGGATATTAAAACTCCTCCATTTTTTAGGTCCTTTTTAACGGTGGCTTTTGCGCAAAGGATAAGAATCAACTTTCGCAGCCCCTCCCCGCTAAGAAAATATACACACAGTCTCACCAAAACGGTTTTTACATGCATTCCAATCTTGTCAAGTTTTATCGCATATTGTACATTGTATAGACAGAATTGAGATAGAAACACTCAAGCCAATATGTGATAGACAAGTGAAATAATCAAATATAGCCGTGCATGTGTGCATTAAAGGATATAGGAGTCAAACATGTAGGAAGATATCACTAATTACATCTCAAGGACTCCAATCAATGTTAAGCACATGGATGAAATGATGTAGCATCTCAAATCTCTACCAAACAGTCACATGGATATATGAAATGAAGTTGTGACTTGGCTATCTTAAATGCTCATCCAGAAAAGGTGCAAAACAAAAAAAATCTTTTTGGTCTTTTTCAAAAATATTTCTTAAAAAAAAATCTTTTTGTATTTTTTTTTTTTAAAGAATTATAAAAAAAATACATAAAAGCAAAAAGAATAAAACAAAGTTGTACAACTAAGCAATGGTACATATAAAACAGACTAGCAATAGGAAGCATATGATATGAACATGAAGGAGCATCCTATTCTAGACATAGACCAACCCCTCAGTCAACTGTGCATATCCCTAAAGATTTCCTAAGACTCTCAAATCTAAGGGCATCTAAAGGTTTCGTGAAAATATCGGCTAACTGATGGTCGGTAGGAACAAAACTCAGGGATACGACTTTCTCTTCAACTAACTGACGTATAAAGTGCCCACGTATCCTGATGTGTTTTGTGCGTGAATGCTGAACTGGATTGCGGGATATGTGTATCCCGCTCGTGTTATCACAGGAAATGGTCATGGTGTCCTGTGATATCCCATAATCCTCCAGCATTTGCTTCATCCACAAGAGTTGTGTGCAACAACTCCCGGCGGCTATGTACTCAGCCTCCGCAGTGGACAAAGATATGGAATTTTGCTTCTTGCTCAGCCAGGAGACAAGAGCAGAACCAAAATAGAAACACCCACCAGAAGTGCTTCGTGCTTCTACATCCATCTACATCCCCAGCCCAATCGGCATCCGAATAGGCGGACAGACGGTCATCGGTATCAAAGGAATACCAAATCCCGTATGAGAGAGTCCCACTCATGTATTTAATAATACGTTTTAGAGCAAGTAAATGTGACTCTTTTGGGGATGCCTGATATCGCGCACAGACTCCAACACTAAAGGCGATGTCGGGACGACTGGCAGTCAAGTAGAGAAGACTACCTATCATACTCCGATATAAGGTTTGCTCTACGTCCTTGCCTGAAGTGTCCTTACTAAGCTTGGTAGTGGTACTCATAGGTGTACGTGCATGCTTAGCGGAGTCTAAACCAAATTTCTTCACTAGGTCTCTAGCATACTTGGATTGGGAGATGAACATCCCATCCTCTAGCTGACGAACCTGGAGACCAAGGAAGAATGTAAGCTCACCAACCATGCTCATCTCAAACTCACTTTTCATCTCCTCCTCAAAGTGGTGAGCATGCTGGGAGCAAGTGGATCCAAAGACTATGTTGTCCACATAGACCTGGGCAACCAAAATAGCACCGTCATCTCTCCTGACGAACAACGTCATATCTACTCCCCCTCTCTTGAAGCCACGAGCTAAGAGATAGGAAGTAAGCCTCTCGTACCAAGCACGGGGTGCTTGCTTCAAACCATACAAGGCTTTCCTCAGATAGTAGACGTGCTCGGGGTGCTAAGGGTCTTCAAACCCTTTTGGTTGTTCCACATAAACCTCCTCCTGTAGAATGCCATTCAGAAAGGCACTCTTGACATCCATCTGATATACCTTAAAGCGTAGATGACATGCGATGGCGAGCAAAAGACGGACGGACTCAAGCCTCGCAACAGGAGCAAATGTCTCCCCAAAGTCTACACCCTCTATCTGTGTGTAGCCTTGAGCGACCAACCTAGCCTTATTACGGATTATGGTACCATTTTCATCCATTTTGTTCTTAAAAATCCACCGGGTACCTATCACATTAATCTCACTAGGTCGGGGGACAAGTTCCCAGACATCATTCTTTTTAAACTGAAGCAACTCATCCTGCATAGCAGATATCCACTGTTCATCCTTGAGTGCTTCTTTATGGTTCTTGGGCTCGACTTTGGACGTGTAGCAAAGATGGCTAACAACGTTCTCTAGCTGAGCACGAGTCTTGACCCCTAGAGTGGGATCACCAACAATGGCAGAAGGGTCATGACTCTTACGAACCCAAGCAGGTGTGTCCCCTAACATAGGAGTAGGGTCCACAGAGTGTGAGAGAGGAACAGGTAAATCACTGTCAGAACAGTCCTCATCCTCACACTGAAGATTAGGATCAATAACCGTTGAAGGTTCGTCATCTTGCACGGTAACGTTTATTGATTTCATAATCCTAGAACTCTGCAGGTTAAAAACCCGGTATGCTCTAATATTCGATGAATATCCTAGAAATATTCCATCGTCGCTCCGGGAGTCGAACTTTCCTAATTGCTCTCTATCCCGTAGGATGTAGCATTTACTCCCAAAAACACGGAAATACGCCAGGTTGGGCTTCTTGCTGGTCCACAACACATAAGGTGTCTGTAGTGTGTGTGGACGCAAATAGACCCTATTCACCGTGTGGCATGCAGTAGACACTGCCTCTGCCCAAAATCTCCTAGAAACTTTATGACCTAGAAGCATAGATCTAGCCATCTCTTGGATCGTTCTATTCTTTCTCTCAACAATCCCATTTTGCTGAGGAGTTCTCACAGCAGAAAACTCATGTTTGATCCCAAGGCTATCACAATAAATATCTACTTTTGCTTCCTTAAATTCAGTGCCGTTGTCACTACGTATCATATTAATAGTGACTCCGTGTTGATTTTGCAGGACACGGCACTTGGTCGTTAAGAAATCTACAGCATCGGATTTCTCTCTCAGAAAACCTACAATGGAGTACCTGGAGAAATCATCTACCATCACGAGGATGTACCTCTTACCACCTAGACTCTCAGTACGAGTGGGACCCATAAGATCCATGTGAATCAACTCCAGAACTCGAGAGGTGGTAATGGAATGCAACTTCCTATGAGGACTACGAATTTATTTTCCCAACTGACAGGGTCCACAAACGGTTGAAGTTGACTTTCTGAGAGATGGTAAGCCACGTACTAGGTCTTTTTTAACAAGATGAGTCAAATCTCTCACGTTCACGTGACCTAGACGTTGGTGCCACAGATCCATAGGAGTGATCGTGGCGCTGTTGCAGACAAGTGAGGATTTGGGCTCAGTCCCATAACAGTTATCCTCTGTCCTCACCCCTTGCACTAATAGTTTATCGGCTTGATTATAGACCTTACAAGCTTCCCGGTCAAACTTTACTGCAAAGTCATCGTCGCACAGCTGGCTGATGCTGAGAAGGTTTACTTTTAAACCTTTGACGTACAAGACATTTTCTAGCTTAGGAAGTCCTGGTAACTCTACAGTACCTCGTCCTACAATTCTAGATTTACTCCCATCTCCAAAAGTAACTCTCCCATCATCATAATCCTCAATCTGAGTAAAAAGGGAGACATCACCTGTCATGTGTCTGGAGCATCCACTGTCAAAATACCACTGAGAGGTATTATGTGCTTTGAGAGCAACATGAACAACAAGGGCCTTTTTCTCTTTCTTAGGAACCCAAGAATAGGTAACCTTGTGTTTACCGTTGTTGTTGTTGGTTTTAGCCGGAATGCGGGAAGCTTTTATGGACGGTGAGGACATTCGTCGGAATTCCTCCATCAAACTCTGTGATGTGGCGGCTAGAAACTCAACTTGCTCTCTCAGACTAGAAAACTCATCAGTATGATGTGGGGGAGAAAAAGTACGTCGTGTCCGACCAAATCTATAGCAAAACTCCCTAAGGTATCCATTTCTTTTGCAATGGGAGCAAAAGGGCACAGTATTAGGAGGACCTTGGTTTGCTTTTCTTGGTCGAACTCTCCTTCTTGGTTTTTTATGACGGCCATAAGGAGTCATAGTAAACTCAGGAATTGGTCCCGGTGTAATTTGAGACGTGGAGGCACCATCAAAACCAATTCCTTGTCTGTCACCAAAACCTAAAGCGGGACCGAGGAGCATCTTTCCCATCTTCCCAGATCTGTCCTCGATTTGTACCTTGACTTTCCTAGCTCTCTCAAGGTCATGAGTAAGCTGAGTAACGAGGGCTTCAAGTTTCTTCCTAGTCTCCATGGAGGAATGGAGCTCACTAGTAAGACTAGCCACTTGTTTAGTCAAGTCCGCTTTTTCTTTCTCAAAACTGCTCTCTCTCTCTCTAAGCAAATTCTCTTTACTAACCCAGGCAAACTCTCTCTCTCTCATGGCGGTGAAGGTGGAGGACTCTCTCTCTCTCGTCTCTTCTAACTCTTCTTCTAACGCGGTGATCCTAAGAACTAACGCCTTGTTACGTTTTTTAGTTTTGAAAGACTCATTATATAACTCGGCGTAGGCGCGTTGAAGGTTACTCTCGTCCTCACTACCTTCCTCCTCCCCCTCACTTTCTTCGCTCTCATTGTCGAGGTGTCCCTGTGAAGCATCATCCTCATCGTCGTGAGGAGAACTAGGAGTATTCACATGACTAGCCATGAACGCGGTGAAGTTACGCTCATGCGGTGACTCATCTCCCGAGTCCACCGTCTCGACCTCACTGTCATCACTAAGGGTAGCGTTAAGGACAGCTTTCCCTTTCTCTCTATTCAGACGATTGGCACACTCAAAGGCTCTATGACCCCTACCATCGCACTCAAAACATCTCTCACTTTCTTTCAGAGGAGGATTTTTGAAATCTTTTTCATTTTTCTTTTCAAAATTATTTTTCTCAAATTTCTTTTTATCTTGAAAATTGCCATTTTTCTTAAATTTGAGAATTCTCTTGAAATTTTTTGCGAAAAGAGCCAAATCATCCAAGTCAAAATCGCACTCAGAATCTGACGTGTCAGTCTCTCTCTTTCTAGATGACTCTACTCTCTTTTTAGCTGACCCCTCACTCCTTCTCTCTTGGGCTTTAAGTGTAATTCCCTTATCTTTAGATTTAGCATTTTTAGGGAACATATCAATTTCATAAGTTTGCAAATCTCCTACAAGTTCTTCCAATTTTAGCGTATTTAAATTACCCATAGAATTTAGCACAGTGACTTTAGGGATAAAACGCTTAGGCAAAGAACGAAGAATCTTTTTAACAACTCTAGCATTCGGAATATGTTCACCAAGATTAAAACTAGTATTCACAATGTCAGAAAGTCTAGCATAAAATTCATCAAAGCATTCAGAATCATGCATGGTGATTGTTTCAAATTGAGTTGTCAAGTTGTGCAACTTAGACTCTTTCACAGCATTAGTTCCTTCATGGGTGAGTTGTAAAACATCCCATGCCTCTTTTGACGTGGTACACGTCATTATACGTTTGAACTCATCAGGTGTGACAGACCCAGAAATAGCACTTAGACCCTTAGAATTAAAAGATGACCATTTAATTTCTTCATCAGACCAAGTAATGTCAGGTTTCAAGTTGGTCACATTATCAACAGTCACGGTGGGAGGAGTCCACCCTCGTTCAACCAAAATCCAGACACGTTCATCAATGGCTTTTAAAGCCGACCTCATACGGGCTTTCCAATAACCATAATTTGACCCGTCAAAAATAGGCATTTTATAATATGACTTCTCCATTTGAACACGCACTTTTTCAAAAATCAATTTTTTGGAAAATTGATATCTTAGAAAAATTTTGCGGAAAAAGGAATACGCGATAGATTAGCGTAACCTGCTCTGATACCAATTTGAGAGAGTTGGCGCTTGCGTTCAAATGATCAAATTATATTTAAAACATCTTTTAACCCAAACAAAACCCTAAACATGCAACTAGGTGTGATTGAAACAATATGAAATCATGCAAGAGTAATTCAAACACACGTAATTTGAGGAAAAATCCCCCACAGGGGCAAAACCATTTGTATATCACTATAATTTGTAAGAGAAACGGCTTACAATCGGATTACACTGAAATATAAGTTTTTGACTAAGAATTACCCTCGGGTATCGGATTCTGTAGTCGCGGCTGGAATTATCCCTTTCCAGTAGGGCTGCAATGAAGAGGAAGAAACGGTCCACTTCACAAGGGTTGAACAACAGCAATGGTGTTCTTGGGTTACCAAACTTGATTCACATAGATATGGAAGATGTGTGAATCTAAAAACCTAGAATCATAGGACTCAATAGGTGAAGACTTGAGGGTTGATATGCTCTGAAAATCGTGGGAAAGTCTTATCGATACCAACTACTGATCGTGGTTTAAATAAGGAGTCAAAACCCTAAAAAATCTACTACACGATCTGGCAGAGTTTATCCAGGGCGGACCGGTCCGGGCCTTAGGCGGATAGGTCCGATAGCGGACCGGTTCTTTTAATTTGAAGCTGATTCGGTTCGCATTCGGTTCGGGGCTCACTGGATTCAAAGTTCACGGTGGATCGGTCCGAGGCGGTCCGGTTCGGGTCTCAGCGGATCGGTTCTTTTTATATAAAGGCGGATCGGTCCGGGGTAGTCAGAGGCGGATCGGTTCGTTTTAATTTTAGGCGGACCGGTCCGGATGACTGGATTTCTGAATTCTTCCTTTCTTTTGATCTTCGGATTCCGTTGATGATGAATGGACTTTGAATCTTTGCAACGGTGTTATGGCTAATGACATATACAAGTATGTTGGACAAAAATGTCCTTACAATATCCCTTATATTCATTGTCCGGTTAGGCTCATCAAACCACGTACATTGAATCGATCCCGACAGAGTTGTTGAATATTTGTAAGATGTTCATTTTTATTTGGTTTGCATATTTACATGCTTCCCTTGGTCATTACTGCTGGCTAATATTCCATTATTACTTCGTCATTAGTGCTCAATTACAACTAGGTTGTTGTATAAACACATAATAACAAATGAGTGCAATATGTCTTATTTTCATCTATTCAATTATTTTTAAATGAGTGTTAGCATTGTTTAAAATATTTATCAGAGGGGATGTGGTTTAGGCCTTTATGTTCCCTTAAATATAGATGAAAATATTGTGGACTATCCCTCTTTATAAATTTGTTTTCAAATCCCAAAACCCTTTTTTTCACATGTGGTCTTCTCTTTCAGTTTCTGTTTCATTGGCATGATTTTACAACTTATAAATGTTAAGAGCCATTGAATAACTTTGACATGTTGACAAGGGAGACCGTAAAAAACTATTTTGAAACCTTATTATCCGATTTCTATTGTTCTTCAGTTCTTGGTTCTTCTATTTCATTTTTGTTTCACTTTTATTTCATTCTACTGATGTTATTATAAATGAAAAACTTCCCAACTTCCTCTCTAATCTGGCTCTCATTCCTTCCTCAACAAACAGTTTTAGCCATTGTATCAACAACTCACTTGGTTTCACTACAAATATTTTACGTGTGTATAAAATCTTTACGGTAGATATTCAAAAAACCATCTTTATGGTGGATTGGTAAATAACATTATCTAGTGAAATTTAAAGTTTAGTTTTAACAAAGATCATCTCATGATTACTTCTTTTCTACCTTACTCGTAAGAATTGATTATTTTTTTCCTATGTTGTAACTCTCTATCCCTCGACACAAGCTCTTGGAGTTGTTGATTACCATGTAGCACTGACGCACTAGAAGTCTATAAAGAGCAGTGGTGGGAATTCTAGCAGGCGTTTGTTGGTCAATGGAGGCTTTCCTCAACCACCACCACCATAGATGGAAATCCCTCCTAACAAATCTATAAAACCCAGGGCCACTGATGGGGAGTCTCCATTGAAAGAACATTCACATAAGAACGCTGGACAAGGGGAAGATTTTGGGTCACAATCAGATAGCGGGAGTGATCATCAACAGAAGCGTAATTCCATTATGAGGGACAACATTGGCCCAAATCCACGAGGGGATGGTTCTTACCATCACATTTAGGGGGGTATGTGGGACCAAGATCGTGGGAATCAGGATTGAAACTCTCACCATAATTTTGGAAATAAAGACACCCACATGTAGCATAGATATTTTCCTTCGCCTAGGGGCTATATACATCTGCACTATATATTCCTCTGCCACCTGTCCATGTGCGGCCTATTGCCAATCCTATGGTTTACCCTGAGGTGGCATCTCCTGTGATTTTTGTTCAAGATCCACCACCTCCAGAGTCCCTCAGACCTCCTACTGTTCCACCAATGCCGCCTCATGCTATGTTTTTTTCCTGTTCGGGATCCCCAGTTTCATAGTAAGATAGTGAAACAGGGTTGGGTCCATCAAAAATTTTCAGTAGTGATGGAACATAGATGCCAAGGCTGGGTTCCTATTAAAATAATAGCAAGCTTAAAAAAAGTAAGGAAGCGAATTGATTAGATGATATGCATGTTATACTGGACTCTATGCGAACATCAACTGTATTGGATGTACAAGGTGACAAAGTAAGGAAGTGAATTGATTAAATGAGATTGGATGACAAAGTAAGGAAGTGAGCATTCACATATTGTATCCTGTTTTTCTCATATGAAGTCCGTAGCCCTTGGGAAATCGAGTTATGATATATTGGCACGCCATCTCCGGACAATAATAATAATGCTGACATCATGGTTAGCAAAGCAAGTAAATGAGATTTTTTTTCCAATTTTTTTTCTTTATGGGTAAATTTCTAGGATTTTATGCGGAGAGAGGAGCTCCATGATTATGATGAATATCTTACGGAGATTAAAAAAATATTAACCGCTTCTCACAACATCTCAACTGGACTTTCGAAGGCAAAAGATGAACCACCCTTCATTCTCTGCCTAGACGCTTCTCATATGCCCAAAAACACTGATTACAACATGGATGCAATACATTTGGCAAATCAAGGAAACTTACCAGTTTGTGATTGTGAAGACTGATTATAATAGAGTAATTACTCGCAAGAAGAGATCATCCCATTCTTCCATTAGATGTCTTGATGACACCTTATATGACCAAACAAAGACTTCATTGAATGAAATATCTTACCACAATTCAGACAACACTAAATACAATGGGGGTGTTTATTTTGGTTCCTGATTGTGGGTATGCCCAGTTCATCATTCAATGGGGTTATTACATTTATGTTATGTTGCTTCTCTTGGTGATCCCAAGAATGAAGCCAACCTCATTGGAAGTCTGATTGCTCCAATGTTTTGTCCTCTGGGCTTTCAATTCTCTCTCTTAAAACAGTTTTATCTAACCAGTTGTCGTCATCCATTCAGTTGAGTATTCGATTTTTGATTTTGGATACAGAGCAAAGGTTGGAGGGGGGTGTTGTTGGACTTTAAACTGTTGGATTATTTGAGTCTCATTAACAAATAATGATGCTGAAGCAAACAACTATATTAATTCAATGTTTATAACCTAGGTGCTTCGAGGTTCTACAAAAACTATTTCCAGAATCCCGAAAACTTCAATTTATAAATGCAGACTTTGCGGACGCAAAATCTATATCCCTTGTATGATTGATTGATAGTTTTTGCATGGAATAAAGTTGTTGTTTAAACAGTCAAACACGCATTTTGGGTTATGTTTCCTTGATCAGTACTTTCAGAAATTTCTTTTGATGTTGTGATGCATTTTCAGTTGTTGCTTTGCCTATGTTGGAGAAATCACTGTCTATCCTCTGAAGTAAGTGTTTATTAACTTCATTGACTCATTGATGCAAATGTCTACGTGCACATTAAATGACACTGATTGGATAACAAAATCTAATTCCAGTCCTAATGGAAGAGAAACTCGAAAAATATGTTCCTTCATATGGATTAATGTAACTATATATGTAGTTTGGGTGAACAATAATCTGAGTCCTAATAAAGGAAGGTAAAAAAAACTACTTCTTGGAACCTGATAATCAAATTAATGTGGTTGATTTCTAGTTAGTTGTACATATTTTTTTTATAACCCTGAACCTTTACATGAAGGAACAAAAATTGGACACCCACATGCAGGCTAAACAAGGGGGCGTCCAGAGCCACACAAATGCATGCCCCGTTGATTAAATCCTATCCATTGGGGAGTTTTGAACTCTAGACCTGTAGACTAATGAGTTCACTCCTTTCCACTGGAGCAACCAAAAATAATTGGTTGTCATTATCATCGCCTATGAGCTTTAACCAAACTCGTTCTTTTAACAACTGATTAAGAAATGAATGGAATGTTAAATACTCAGTGAGGCGCACATGTAAGAAATACAACCTTCATCATCGCCGTGTTGGAACAAATTACTTGTAATGAACACTGCTAGAGACGGAATGCAATGACCCAACCTTCCTCATCGCCACTGTTTATACCACTAACCAACGGCTCAGTAGTTGAAAGTATCTTCACCACCTCGGTGTGAACTGAATATGAGTAATTAAGGGATTGATATGAGTAATTAAGGGATGTAAATACAATGTCACCCTGTATGAGCATCAAGTAAATAATTATTATCTCATCCTTAAATATCCATTGGAGCCACATCTGGCTTAATAGGGGCAGTAGCACACAATTCAGCATAAGGCATTGATACTGAAAACATCCAAAAAAATCACAAATGCATGTTTGCAAAGAGACTACTTATATGAATGCATCAAGTTCTCATGCAATGCAACATAACTTCATGAGAAATCATAAACCAAATTGATAATGGTATAATCAAACCTGGTAGGGTCCAAAGGCGTAGCTAGAACAGACACCAGATTACTGTAGGTGTCTCTCTAGTTTTCGAATGAATTAGTGAAGGTTGATCCGAGCGTTCTCTCCCACTTGGTGTGACCTCTAATTTTCTACACATGTCTAGAATCTGATCGTAACATTCGCTCCGAGATGCTATTCTTGTATTCTATATATCAAAATTCGAAGAAAACTTTAATGGAATAGGTTGCAGCAGCAAATCAAAATATGATTGTAGAAAAATATGTTCATCACAATAACACATACAGGCACATTAGATATTAGATGCTGCAGACTGTCCAATTTCAACCCATTGGGCATTTTAACAAACGCAATGTCTGGCAACTATAAGATTTGATGCATACAACACAAAGAATAGTTGTCGATCAAGAAAATTGTATCGTTATAATGTAAATTGTATCCTTATACTTTTATGGTTGTACCAATACTCTACCATAATAATAATAACTACAACTCCTTACAACACTCAAATAAACGAAAAAAAAATTAAAAAATGGCACTAAAAAAACTCATGCCTAACTCATTAATGAATGGGGCAAAGTATTTAACGAAAATAAATGGCAACGAACGAATTTAGGTTCCATCAGAGAGTGAAATAGGCACAATATTTGACTGAAACATTAATGAACCCCCCTAAATTTTAGGTTCCACCAGAGCCTTGTGTAAGTAATTCAATTGAGTGATTATTTATGAAACACCCAAATCAGTACACCTATAAATCAAATCCCATATAAACTTGGCATAAATATTGAACCCATATTTCACTTAACAATATTTGGCATAACGTACAATCTTATGAAGTAAATAATAATTTTCTCAATGCTTAGAACAATTATATCCCTTTTAATGTCACTTCACAATAAAAATAATCATTTTTGTAATGAAAGACATGTGAACAAATATGATCCAAAATAGGATGGAAAAAGAAAGAACCAAGACTCATGCTACTATACCCCATCCATTTCATGTAGATGGAGCAAAATCATCGCTTCCAAGTCGAAATGAAAAAGCTCCCCATATCACCTACAATACGTAGAATTACCAATATATAATCGCAAATGAACGATAAATAAACATATTAAATAATACGTAGAAGCACCGTTATTTAGTACATTTACATAGAGAACCATTCAAAATACCTCTCTACATACATAAATTTTGACACATAAATATAGGGGGTACATTGGCATGCTAGAAATTAATCCAAAATCTAGAACTCATTGCCAAATTTATGGAAATAGTTGAAATGAATGTTTTGTATAAAACCATCTCTTAAAATAACATCAAACATATTGCTAAAAAAACAGCCAAACCAAATCCCTATTGAAATAACATCCCTATTTAAATCTTAAAGAAAAGCAATTAAAATTGTTTCTACAAATAAATAGAAACATAAATTTTAAGGTAAAAAAAAAGGGAAACAAAATCAATGAAATCCATATTTTAGTAAACCCTAGGTCTAAATGTAAAAAGCACATACATTTTCTTCTGAAAGTTGTGGCTCATGTTCACACTTCCAAAAACATTAGATCTCTAAAATAAACATCAGATCTGCAAACAAAATGTTATAAAAGGTGAAAAAATAAAGATCCCGTATCAAATGAAAAACTCAAATAATGTCAACAGATCTAGATCGAGCTTGATTATAGTTCATAAAACCCATATTTTAGTAAACCCTAGGTGTAAATGTAAAAAGAACATACATTTTCTTATGAAAGTTGTGTCTCATGTTCATACTTCCAAAGATATTATATCTGCAAAATAAATATTAGATCTATAAAAATTGTGTGCGAGTGTGTACGATTAAGCTTCCAGATCTCTGTGTGCGTGTGCGTGTGCGTGTGCGTGTGTACGAGGGTGAGAGAGAGACTACCTTAAGTTGACAGAGGCGGCGGCGGAGGGGGAGGAGGCGGGTAGGGTTTGTGTTATTGGGAGGGGATTTGTGTTGAAAGGGGAAAGAGCATCAATGAGTGAGAGGGGAGTGAATGAGAGGAGACGGGGTGGGTTTGGGGGTTCAAGTGGGTATTGTCTCATTTTCCATGTCATAATCCTCTTCATTTGACATGGCATAATGTAATACCCTTAGATCGCAACAGGAGAACAAATCACACTCATTAGTTCATTTCACTATTCAAACACCCATCTCCCATATTATTTATATATATATAAAGAGAGAGAGAGAGAGAGAGAGGTTCTCTAGTGGACCTAAAAAATGAACTTTTTAATACGCCTAATAAAACACTAAAAAATAATTAATTATAATTCCTTGGTGTAATTGGTCCACGCCAGCGGCACCCGAGACCATTCCATCAACACACACACACCCCCAACCACCACCCATCTGTTTTGAAAAAGAAACCCAAACCTGCTTTATCCCATATAACCCACTTCACATGATTACCCTTTACCCATTTCGACCATGGCAGCCTTATCCCCATTCCGGCCAACCCGAGCCCCTGCGTCGGTGAGTTCTCAACCACCATTCTCGAAGTTGCTCGAACCACAACCCAATAAGCTAAAAACCAAACACGTCGACCTCCGACCAGCTGCCCGGGTACTACTGGTCGGTGTGGTCGTTTGCCACCATACCTTGGTCGGAGTTTGTATTTTAGAGGAAATTGAAATTAGGGATGTGCTCGGTTGAGAAATGACTCCAGGTACTGCTGGTTGCATCTATCTGAGGCTAAACCAGATAATTTTTTTTTGCCATGACACGTCTGCCACACATTAGTGTTCAGGGGGTGGAGGTGGGGGTTCTTGCCTGAATGGTCGCAGGTGCCGTTGGCGTGGACCAATTACATCCAAGAATTACAATTAATTGGGTTTTTTTAATGTTTTATTTGGTCCATTAAAAAGTTCATTTTTTAGGTCCACTTGAGAACCTCTATATATATATATATATATATATATATATATATATATACTAGGGTATGCCTGTGCCTGAAGGCACGTTGATAATCGCAAAATAATGAATATTTTCACAGTATGTAATTGCAAGAAGGCAAAACCAAGTGTAATTTTCATATTTAAATGTGAAATCCCCTATGTTAATAAATATGAAATATCAATATATTAAAACTATTTATGCCAAAACATTGTTAACTATTTTTTCAAATAATAAAAATAAGTCTCATTTTCATATTGAAACATGTAATCTATAAACAACAAAGATACAACCATTATTGTTTTGAACTAAAATAAATTTAAATAAACTCTATAAATAATGAAGAACATACAATAATCACCCTCACAATTATACGACAGCTTTAAATAATCATTTGTGTCAACATATAACCTCTAATGAAAAAAAAAACTCATGTGTGTGTCAATATATTCCCTAAGATTATATCGCCTACAACTTGACATAAGTAAATCAAACCAAAAAATGTCTTCATAAAAACTATACCGACAAAACGCATTAATCAATAGAAAAATATCAATAAAGGGTGAACCAAAAGAGAAGTCAACAACAACAAAATCCTTTATATCCACATATTTGGTAATTCAAGACCTCTAAAAAAATTCCTATAAGCCTAAATTTAATTTGAACTTCAATGCCTAGGGGTGTGCACGAACCCGAACGAACCGAATGGACCGATAAAACCGAACCGGACCGGACCGACCTTTGCGGGTTTTTTAAAATGCGGTTTTAATTCGGTCTAAAATGTGAAGGGCCGCTTTTATTCAGGTCGGTCTCGGTCTTAGGTATTAAAAAGCGGGTTTGGAGCGGACCGGACCGCATTTATTAAATATTCAAAAAAATATATTTTATAATTTATAGAGGCATTTACACAAACACGGTACACTTCCCTAAAAAATGTAGCTTACTCACTCCCTCTTATTTCATCCACCGCCCACCCCCCTTTGTTCTTCATTTCTCTTCAGTAGGCGCATCCCCCCAACCTGTTCATCTCTTCAGCAGTCCCCCTCTCATGTGTTTTCTCTCTCTCTCTCTTCTCCGTTTTCAGGTGCTCCGATCAGCAGTTCCTCGACTCTCTCAGATTCGGCCAGAGAAAACGATATGTATAATACCTCAACTTTTTTTGAGGTATAATACATCAATTTTTTTTAGCTACTATAGCAACTCATTTTCAGTTCCTCCCTCAGATTCATCCCTAGGTTTGTAAACCATTTACAGCTAGAAATGTGACATTATTTACAGATGGACAGAAAATAATTGAAAGAAGGTTAGCTATTAGGAACCATAGCAGGTATGGCTTATTTTTTGTGATTTGTATACATCAAGAGTAATATGCCATTCTTTGGAATACTTGACATATATATTGTTCTTTTTGTACCTTAATATATTTAGTTTCTTTTCGTATATTATGCCATACTTGTTATAGTTCCTAACTAAATGTAGTGCTAAGTAATCATTAAGTTGTTGTCTGTTATGTTATGCCCACCAACTCCTCTTTAACCAAAATGGATGTCTTTAAAATGATCAATTTATATTCTATTGTTCAATCCAAGGACTGGATCCATGATAATCAACAACTTCATTATCTTATTTTAGCTCTGTTATGAAGAGAACTTGTGTGAGAATCAACTAAGATGCTGTATCTTTTGGGTATATAATGAATTTTTTGTTGGGGCATAAAATATAATGCAAACTTTTAAATCTGTCCAGGGAAGACATGAGAGTTGATTAGTTGAAGTTGAGTTTGGTAACGTGAATTCAACTTTATTAGACAGCAACTGAATTTGGTTTGGCCGTAATGATGGGAAGGTTAAGTTGAAGCGTGTTGTTATTTTATATTTAACGCGTTATTTTCTAGGACCGAATAGGACCGAGACCGAATCCGAACCGCCTGAAAACCAAATAGGACCGAGACCGATTATTCCGGTCCAATCTCGGTCCATAATTTTCTAGGACCGATTAATGCGGTCCGGTCCCAAAAATACCTCAAAACCGGACCGGACCGGACCGGACCGCGAACCCCCTATCAATACCTGAGATGCCTTAAACAAATAAAAAAATCAAAAGCCGAAAGAAATTAGGAGACTAAATAGGTACCTGTAAAATTAAAATATGAACCCAATACTTGAGAGGTCTTGAACAAAAAACTCCAAAAGCCAAAACAAATTTGGAGACCAAATATGTACCTTCAAAATCAAAATATGAACAAAAATAAATCCGAAAAAAATGAGTTCTAAGAAATCAAAGCCCTAAATGCCTAAAACATTGAGTCCACATTGGAAATCTCATTTCCTAGTAACTCCAACAGAAAAAAAAAACATAAGCACAAAATAAAAGATTCTATAATTCAAACATTTTTTAAGATCCCTTAAAACTGAGATACGTGTCGAAAAAGATCACACCTTGAGACAAAGAAATAAAATACAAATCACAGATGAAGAGAAAAACTTGCTTAACTTATCTTTGTTTATTTTCTAAAAAATTTCAACTAAAACACCCCAAAAAAATTCCAAATAAAAAACCCAAAAAAGAGTCAGTGACTTAAAATATGACTAATAGATCGGTTAAATGCAAAGAAATTCAAATATCAAAACGTTTTTTTGCACGAAACACTATCCAAAACCCCTTTACCAACAAACCCCCTGTCCTGTTAACCCACATCCAAACCCAGATCCATCACCCCTGCCAACCCACAGCGAAAATCTGGGAGGAAAAACAGCAACCGTTGGCGACCTTTAACCCCCTTACCTCTGGCCTGAACATCCCTTAGATCGGAGCTCCCCACACCCATACCCGGAGCTTCCCAAACCCATTTCAACCCAACCTCTTACCCGGATATGACCAAGCCAAGATTCTGCTCTGCATAAAACCAAACAAACCAAATGAAAGCCATATGTTGTAAATGTCCACTTTTTTTAAAATATCCCTTAAATGGAATATTTAGAAGAAAAAAAATAATCATATCAATATATTTTCTAACAACTCAAAGCAAAACAAATTTAATGGTCAAATCCAATAGTAATATTACCGAAGCATTGAAATACATCGCAGCAGCAACTGTTGGAGGGAACAGCCATGGGATAAGCCCTGAACCAAAAAAATTGATTAATTTGAGAAGTTACCAAAGATCAATAAGGGAGCGTTTATACCTAGGCATTTTTTCAACAGTATATACCAGAGATTGAAACATGAGATGCTGGTGGTGTTTGATTTTTCCCCCAAAACGATTTGAAATAGAGCATATGAATTCGTGTTGAAAAAATGTATGGGTTTGATACACAAAAGATGTCCATTGGTGTTGGGTTTCAGCCATGGAGGTGCTGGTGGTGTTTGGTTTCAACCGTTGTACTTGGTAACTGTGAGACTGAAAACCAACAGGAAATGAAAAAGAGTACCTGTATTAATGGGTTAATGAATGAGAGAGAACCTTGGCTCTGTGATCTGATCTCTCAGGTTTCTCGGTCATTGCAGAATCACTACCGCCAATGAGGTGGAAGCCACCGCCTTCGAACACCGGAGATAAACTTGAACTCCATATAAAGTTTACAAACACATGGAGTTCCTTAGCATCTGTGTTGCGGATGTGGGAGTTAAGGATATAGATTTTTGGTGGTTTTAGTAACAGTGAGTGGAGGAAATTTCTAGATTAGGAGTAGGAAAAGATGTGGGTTTTAAGGCCTAGGTTTTGGAGGTAACTTTTTACGTAGAGGGAGGTATGGAGGCCGACTGAAGTTGCGGTGAGGTGGGACTGGAGCGTGAGGAGCGGAGATACGAAGATAGAGGCGATTCTGAAACTTGATTTGTCTGGTGGAGGAGTGGGGCTGGAGGATTTGGAATGGGTGGATGAGTTTTTTCCATTTATGCATTTGGGAGAGAAGAATATATAGGGATTGAGGAAAACGAGGTGAGGCTGAAATAAGGTAGGCAGCGTGTGTTTGGGGAGATATGAATAAAATTTCTTTAGTCTTCGTTTTTTGAATTTTGAAAAAAAGGAGAAAGAGGGGGAATTAAAAATTTCAAGGGTAAAATAGGGAGGATGGGAAAAATTCATTAAGATGACATCATACTTTGATCTTATGACATATATATATATATATCAATGTTTTAAAAACGCAAGGCGTGAGCGAGGCGTCAAGGCCAAGCCAAGCCTAGGCGAGTCTTAGGCGTAAAAAGGCGTTTAGGCCTTTTTTTAATATATTTTAGCATTTTTAACTATAACAACGCTATTAAAAATACTAAAATGGTACATGCCTTAAAATATGCCTGAATATATGCAAACTAAAATACTATTTTTTTAAATACTAAGAAAAAAACAAAAAAAAAGAAGAAAAACGTGCATTTTTTACGAGAGGTATAGAGGTTTGGGATACCATTTGTCTTTTGATTGTTTTGAATGAGATATTGGTCCGGTTTTTAAAATAAAATCTTTAAAAGAAGATATAGTTTCACTAAAGCGTTTTTGTTTTTAAAAAAAGTGTGCCTTAAGCCTTTTACCAAGAATAAGGCGTAAAGGTCTTAAGGCGGGGCGTTTCTTCCAAGCCTCAAGCCTAGGCGGAGCCTAGGCGAGTTTTTTAGAACACTGATATATATATATATATGAGATCTTAGACGCGCTTCCATTTCTATGAAGTATGAACTAGTGTGAAACAACAATCCAACGGCTTCAATTGATTGGTGCACAATAATATTGGCTGCGATTTGTTAAAGATCAAGGGTATTAATGTTTTGAAAGGTGTGGACGAAGTTTTAGGCTATAAAAATTTGCGCCTACTTATTATTTAACGCAATGATTTTGGGTATCCTCTTGTTGTCCGAAATTATATAATTTTATCTTTGTTTACCTGCTTGTATCTTAAAGACATCCATCCTCTTGGTGGAAACAATAACAGAAAAGGAAAGAATGGCTCTATCCATCTTCACTTTCTCCTTTTCAGAAGAATCAACAAGAGTGACAAACTCGAAAGGACCTCCGACCTTTTTCTTTTGGAGAACCTTTGCCTTTGGGGAGTTGGGAAGGTCAGAATCGTCCACAAGAGTAAGGTTCCTCTTTGTCAGAGCCATTTCATCCTCCTCAGTAGCATGAATGGTACACATTTATAGACTCAAAAGAGGACGAGGTGGAGGTTTTAGAGGATCCCTCACTTATTGAAAGGAATTATATCTCAGGGATGTAATCCACAAGCCTAACTATGAATATAGTCATGGAATTGGTATATTCGAGCAGAGAGGATGTTGACATAAGGTTCTCTACATCTGGAACCAAAGGCCTCTTTAGCTTCCAAACTATGATACGATCCTCAAGACTAAAATGAGAAGGCTCATTTTTCTTTAGCCCATCTGAACAAAAAAAATAAGAAAACAAACATTAGTATTTATTTCATCCAACCAGCAATAGCATAATTTGAAGAAAAAGTATTTTCAACCTATTTTTCTCCCCTAGCAGGGCTCAAAAACTCTTTATATGGTTCATCACCCCCATGAATGGGTGGATACTGCGAATTTCTAGCAATGAATTGTTGACCCCAATATCTGAACTTTTACTTCAAATTTTGTGAGTTATTTCAAATTTATTTCATATGATCGCATTCATTTGCTCCATAATTTCTCAGTTAATCACAGTCATTGGATAGTAACATTAACAGTTGTCACCCTTTATTAATTAATCGCAGCCATTGGATTGGTGTTTTATAGTGGTCCGCTCGTTAACAAAAAGACAGAAGCCCCTCTAAGAACTTTTTCGTATATATATGGAGTATAATAGTGACACTATTCAATAGAGAGATAAGACAATTAGAATGGATGATTGAGGAACCAAGGCAATAAATTAAGGGTCAAGATTAGTTTACACAATCAAAGGAATGTGGTTTGACCTCCAATTAAGATCTAAGGGTATAAGATTATGACATGTTCATTTCATTTTAGCACCACAAAAAACCCTCCAACATTTCACTCATCCCCTCAATGACCCCTTCTCACTGTTGCCTCTCCCCTCTCCTAACTACCACCCTTTATCTTGGTGGCCCGCTTTCGACTTCAGTTCCAACTTCTTCTCCCTGCTGTCGATGGGTAGGTCCTTCCTCCCATTTCGACAGTTTCGATTTATCTGTGTTTTTTGTTGTTGTTTAGTTTCTATTTAGTTTAGACATATATTAAAGCTTTCTGGGTAAGATATATGTTAAAGCTCTTGGACAGTAAAAAAAAGAAGATAATGAGATTGCTCTCTTGCCTAATTGATCTGAATGAGTTTAGCTTTTAAGTTCAATTTATCTTTTCTATTCTAATTTATATATTATGGATTTATTATTTTAAGTTTTGTTTTGCATTTTTTTTCAACTTTGTGGTTGATTTCTTATTATGTATTTTTGGTTGATTTTTACACAACTTTCCTTTCTACGTTGGGTACTCTCTCCATCGATTAGAACATTTGATTTGTTTCAAGTTATGTTTCAAATTACGGATTTTTCACAGTTTTGGGTTCTTTGTTGAATTTATGTATGTATTAGCGTGGTTTTGATTTAGGTTTCAAATGGAGGTTTTTTTAAGTTTGCAGATCTAAATGGAAGGTTTCGACTGGATAACGCATGAATGCAAGATGCATACATACAACATTTGAACTCTTAAAGGGTACGTAATAATTTTTACTTCTTGTTATTTAGATCTTGGACGAAGACATACCGGTAGCTTAGTATTCTCTTTGTTTAATGTATGTAAAATACGTTTTGATATTTGTTTCATTAGCATTAATATTTTGTATATCACAAAATGGAAACTTGACGTATGATTTGTTTTTATCTTATCTGCAACATCAACACCATTTTTTAATTTTAAGGTTTGATTTTACTATTTCTAACTTCATATTAGTTTTTGATTCATTTTTATAACTCCAATATTTTTTTTGGTCGACAGTAGTTGTGGTATCAGGCCTCGTTACGCAAATTAATTTGGGGCAAATTAATTTGCACTTTATTTCATTTTTTGATTTGGGGGTAACCACTAATATATTTCAGAAGGAAAGTAGATGACACGTGAATGATTAGTAACTATGTTTGAGCATCGACCTACTTATTGTGACACCCTAGCTAATTAAATATCGGGTAATTAGTCCTTTATTAAATTGAAAGAGGTTTCTCATTTGGTTCATTCTCAGCATCACTGTCAAAAAACTATATTAATTACTAACGAGCTATTAGTTAATTAAGATGGTGTCAAAATTTTGTCTTTCATTACACAATCGATAATAATATGCTGAAAACTAATTTAAAATATCCACACAATGAATATAGTCTAAGCATCACAAGGAATAAATAAATATTGTCTTGTTGAATAAACCATCGGCTAAAAAATCCAAATCCAAATAATATGTCCAACAAATAATAAATAAATCCCACTACAAGCCTGAAACGAATAACTGAAATAAATGAAGTCGGAATGGGGTAACATGCCCAATTGAAATACTAAAATGAACCCCTACACTATGAATGAAAGGTGGAAGCGTCTAATCAAGTCCTGTAAGCCTCCACAGTGCTACAACGAATCATCACTGGAATGGATCATCAAGTCTGGCATCCTTGTGGCTGGACACCTAAAAGGTTTTGGAAAATATTTATAGCAAGGTTTAGAACCCAATATATTTAGAAAACATTTTTGCAAGTATTTATCACAATTTAAAAATCAGTTATTGATTACACATGTTAAGTTCACGTACACTCTCCTGAGTTTCCTCACCTCTCAACTATTGTGCACGCATAATATTTTCTACTTAGCCCGTCTAGCCATACTACCCAAGCTAACTAGACGGAAGTATCTATATGGAGTATCGACGCCTATAAGTCCATGTACCGCCCATACAGTACGCTGTCCAAATTAACATCTCTCGTATTTTATTGATATCATAAGTAATATTCTCCATTTGTTATCGTTTAATCATTTAATTAACTTAATTTATTATTTGTATACACACTATCAACCTGTTTACTATCACATAAGTAGAATTATTCAAAGGGTTTATATATATTTATCTCACTAATATATATCATTACGGTGTCTCTCAAAAGGACCACCGTGAAAGTAGGCATACTTTGTTATCAGTCCACGTATCTCTCGTACTAAAATAAGGACTATTGGTTCGGTATGTCTCCTTGAATCCAAAATCAAATAACAAGTAATGGAGGCGAAGATAGTTTTAATCCTTTAGACTACGTACATACCTAACGTACCCAAATGACCTGTCAGACTCACTAATACACGTCACATAGGGAGCCGACCTAAGTTCTATGTCCTGGGGCACAAATCCAAACCTTCCTGAAATTGACAAGGTGGTATCACCCACTACGCGGGAACCTCTGTGATAGCAGGCAGTGTAGGTAAGTTCACATATCACCAATTATATAATAGGTATACACACAACCTATGTATATATCAAATCAATCGGTATACACACAACCTCATTATCATATTTCGTATGTAGTATTTTTCTCTCGAATACTCACCGTACCATCCATTTATGATTTATCTCGCTCTCATGTTAATTCTAGTATTACTCTCTACTCTAAGGGTCCTAGTTCCCCTTTAATGAATTCAATAGCCATCTCTATTATACACTACTCGTCTATAACCTAAATTCACTTAAATTCCCCGTCATTCATTCTCCTTCTCTCGAATTAATTATGCCTTAATTTAAATATATAAAATCTTTCCTTAATCCTCTCATTAGGACTAAGTCATAATCCCATCGCAAGCCTATTGTAATATAACAAATCTCTCATTATATTTTTAACAAAGTCCCAAAAGTTTCCCCAATCAAATTTTAGGAGTTCTAGGCTTAAAAAGGAAATTTCACCTTTTTGGGGGAAAATGAATCGATTCGCCAAGAGGTCAAATTGATTCCCTTTCCAAATCGATTAGCCCGTGGACCGAAACGAATTGAAAATATGCAAATCATCTTCTTCTTTAATACGCAAATGCGTTTTTTGCCATTTTTCTTATTCATTTCTCCATGATTCTTTACCAAACTTCAAACCAATTGTCATAAAAATTATCTACATGTATTAGGATGATTTCCCACGTGATATAATCCTCAAAATATTAATCTTTCTAATCAAACATGGATCACACCATCTATTCATCAAAACCATAAATTTCATGTTCTTCATTTATACACAACATAAAGCCCAAATTTTTGTCATCTAGATTATCACTCATGATCTGATTTCATAACCTCTACATGCATATAATCATTCTACATGAAATCCTATCCATAACATGGACTTAAATTATTCTTTTCTTCCAAGAACATGACTTTAATCAATATATTTCAAAACCCTAACAACATGGCCATTATAACTTCAAAATAAACTGTAAATAAACACTTGCCTTGTGTTAGATGATGTGATTTTGTGGTTTTGATGTTGGATGATGTGCTTTATCTTCTAATCCTCACTCTAAGATCGATAATGGAGCAAGATCACACTTCATTTTCTCAAAAACTCTTTCTTAGGCTTCACAAATGATCTCACTTATTCTCTAACGGCTTCTCTAAGTTTTCTAACCTCTAAACCCTAGTCTCTCCCATCTATACGCTGATAAAGAACTTGAAAGTTCGTAGGTCTCTTAACCCTTAGTTACCAAATGACTAATATGTCCCCATACTGTTTCGGTTTAGTCTAAAATTGCCCCGGGACCCAATCAACACTCCCAGGTATACTATTCTGACTATTTAGCCCCTTCTAGAGTCATCTGTGATCTCGAAATAATCATCTGAGTCACTCTAAACAATTATCCTATCTCGACCTTAATCACGTGACTCACGGTTGGGATAAATTCAATTATGCCAAGCTCACTCGTTATGATGCATAATAATTTATATAGATCATTTACTATTCAGTTAGTAAATTTAACACATAATATTATCATTATCTCTTTCTCTTGATTAATATTTAATAAGCACATTTTTATTTAATTAAATTAAATTACCTCACTTGCGTAATTTAAAATAGGACGAATAATTTACCGAATTAATTAAATTCCAAATACGCAAAATGGGATATTACATACTTCCCCCTTATAGGTAATTTTGTCCCCAATATTAGGTCATACCTGCGGTGAATAACTTTGGATACTGATCTCGCATGTCATACTCCCATTCCCATGTAGACTCGTTAACACTGTGTTGTCCCCACTGAACTCTGACTAATGGTACCACCTTGGACCGTAGCTTTTCCTCACTACAATTCAGAATAGCCACGGGTTTTTTCTTGTTTGAGACGTCAGACTACAAATCAATATCCTCGAGGGGAATGTGCCAGAAATCTCTCTCGTTCCTCATGTACTTCTTCAATGATGCCACATGGAACACGTCGTGTATCCGCTGAAGATGCTCTGGTAAAGTCTATATGCCACTGGTCCCACTCTCTCAATAATTGAGAAAGGTCCCACACATCTAGGTGTTAGCTTCCCTTCATACCGAACCTCATAACTCCCTTCACGGGAGACACATGTACCAACACCTGGTCACCAACCTCTAACTCTACATGCCTCTAGTTTGCATCGTCTTACCTTTTCTGCCGATCCTGGGCTATTCGAATACGTCCTCGAATTAGCTCGATATTGGCATTCATCTCATGTATCATCTCTGGTCCTAATAACTTGTTGTCCCCTACCTCTAACCAATAAGCAGGCGAACGATAAGGTCTCCCATAAAGTGCCTCAAACGGTGCTATGTCGATAGTAAATTGGTAAGAGTTGTTATATGTAAATTCTACCAATGGAAGGTATCGCTCCCATCCTCCTCTAAAATCCAGGATGCATATCCTCAACATATCCTCTAGCATATGATTTAACCTCTTAGTCTGTCCATATATCTGTGGGTGGTATGCGATACTTATTCATAAATTAGTGCCCATGGACTCCTGAAAACTCTGCCAAAAATAAGACACAAATATCTTATCCCTATCAGGTACAATGTTGACCAATAACCCTTGCACCTTAACTATCTCAGCTATGAATACCTACGTATACTGCATCGTCTCAAAGTCAGTGCAGACTGTCAAGAAATGGGTCACCTTGGTCAGTTGATCGACTATCACCCAAATGGAATTGTGACCCCTCTACGATGTCGTCAATGTGGTAATATAGTCGATCGAAATTCTCTACCACTTCCACACAATAATCTCTAGTGGTTGTAGCATCCCTGAAGGTCTCTGGTGATCTACCCTGACTAACTAACAGGTAACAGACTTCGAGACAAACTCTACTATGTCTCGTTTCATCCCTGCCCACCAATACTGTCTCCTTATGTCCTGGTACATCTTATCCCCACCAGAATGTACCACAAACCTCGATCTATGAGACTCCATTATAATCGCATGTCTCAAATTTTCATCCTCTGGTACAACTAGTATCCCATTAAAATGTAGGCCTCCCTCTGAGATGATAGAGTAAAATTCCATACCCTTGACTAATAATTGGTGCACTCTGACCCGACAGTACTGATCCTCCGCCTGTGCTTTCACTACCCGCATGATAATCTCGAGATTGATTGTTAAAAATGACATGCAGGCTCTGGCAATCTCATCATCGTGTCGAATCTCACTCCACGTCGCCTTTCATACCTCCGCCAACTCCCCAGTGAGTCTACGACTCAACGCGTCTGCTACCACGTTAGACTTACTAGGATGATGTAACACCCCATATTTTTATGATTTTATATTTTGATTAAATGTAAATTAAATTGGGATTAATTAAATTAAATTGGAATAATTAATCCGAGATAATAAATATTAATTAGCGAGATAAAGGTTAATATTTATTTATATTGAATATTACTTAGTGAATGAGTAAATAATAATAACGAGAAAATAGTAAAATTTATCGTGAGTGAGAAATACAATAGTTACGATAAATGTAGTCAGGACTCACGTGTCGGTCGTGTCGAAACTAAATTTGAGAAATAAAATATAATTTCAGTTTTCATATTTCAAATGGCCATTTCGAGTGCGCCAGTGTGTCCGGAAGGGTCGAAAGAGTCAAAAAACATATCTGGGGGTTTAATTTGGGTCCCGGGGAACTTTTAGGCCAAATTGGAACCCGGAGGGATATTTAGGTCTTTTGACATTTTGCGGAGGAGAGACAGATGAAATTTGGGAGGTTATATCTTCTATCACATAAGGGACTTTAGAGTTTATAGTTACCAAAATAAAGAGAGAGCATAGGAGAGAGAAGGAGATAGTTCCTGGGAGTTTGAAGGCCAAAAGTCATCCTCTTGCACCATTATCACCACCATCGCGTAGATCGGGGAGAGAGGAACGCAACCATATACTTGTTCTTAAATGGATCAAACCTACCAAAAGAGTTAAGTGGTTATCTTGTTGAATTTTAGTTGAATATCATATCCATGTTAGAGTAGGATAATTACTACTTTGATTACATGAAAGTTTATGACCATTTTGAGGAATTTAAATCATATTCTTGGGTAGAATTGATAGTATCATTTAACTCTTATGATGGAAGATGAAATTGATGAACTACTAACAATTAAAATTTGAAGAAACCTGGATTCTAAATGTTTTCTTAATGAAAAATGATAAACTAGAGTTTGAGAGGACAATCGTGAATGAATCCAATTTAATTGGGGCTCCTTGATAAATTGGTGAATACAATATGTTAGAAATCGTGTATATAGGTTAGTATGATGATTGGTACACATGTATGGGAGTTTGGGTCGTGTAATGGAGAACTGGAGTATCAAAAGTGGTAAAATTCGTAACTGTATAATATAGGAGATGATCTCAGGTCCACCGGAACGGTCCGCTGCACCCACCGGACCGGTTCTGAGTTTTGTTACTTACAATTCGATGGACCAATTCACTGTGCCCACCGGACCGATTCGTAATGTGTTTTTACTTAAATTTTCTTAGGAACTTGTGTTGTTAAATTTGTTCCCAATTAGAGATAAATGAATTTTTGAATCTTGGGGTAGATTTGGATTTAATTTGAGCTCACGAGAATTTAAGTGGGTTACGCAGAATGTGAGATAACTACAGGAATGATTTAATGTTTGGTCTTATCCTGATGAGCCCATTGGGGGGGATTTTAGACTTGTACCCAAAACATATAACCTTAGATATGTGTTATGTGAGAATATGATAGTTTCGACGGTTGAATGGGAGCATAGGTATGTGCATGACCCATTTGGCTGGAGACTACGTTCGCCTCCAATATATGTGATTTGTATTTATGGTTTGAGAGCGATACATAACCTAGTCCTTTATACAGTGCGTGATGTACTAGGACATGATAGCAGAGTATGCATGCACCAGGAGGTCTCATGTTAAGTGTACATTATTATTATATATATATATATATATATTGATGACTTATTCTATTGTGTCTTCCTAGTAGGAGAGAAAGATAATGATATTTAAGATAACTCTGGGATGTGAGTAACTAACTACAAAATGGGAAATTTATAACTGTTGCATGGATATGAAGAATGAAACAACGTATTGTATTGGCGATATGGGCGAATATTCCAAGTCAGTTGTGTAGAAGTTAATTTGGTTTAGACTAGTTAGGTGGGGTAGCATGACTAGGACGGGTTAAACCTGCACGTTAGGTGGGCACATTAGATGAGATGTGAATATCTTAAGTGAGAACACGTAATCCTAACATGTATATAATATTTGTTAATTTTGCATTTAATCACTTGCAAAGAAATTAAAACTATTTTACTAGGGCGCTAACCCGTTTTCTCCAAATCTCTTTTCTTCTTGTAAAACATTTTAGGTGCCCAGCCACAGGGGCACTAGGCTTAGCAGGTTCTATCCTTTGGAGTACTGCAGCGACAATGAAAGTTGCAGGTCCTTGACATAGACGCTTCAGCATTTATTCAGTTTCTTCATTATGAGCATTATTTTAGTCGGACATGCTATCCATTCATATTCTATTGTCATTCAGAGGTTTCGAATTTTATTGTGATGTATTAGATTGTGGAGTTGGTTTTATTTTGGATTACTGTATGGTTTTTTTAGACTGGATTGTGTGATTCGAACATATTTACTATTATCTTATTATTCATTGTGAGTTTGATACTTAATCGGAGGAATGTGACTTTATTATTTATTTAGTTTATGTTAATTAAAATGATAAACTTCTGACACCAGCATTTCAAATACTAGGTGGTTAGTATATATTAAAAAGTTTTCGACAGTGATGTAAGGATGGACCAATTGGATATTCTGTTTTAATTTAATAAAGACATAATCACTCGATACTTAATTAATCGGGGTGTGACAGATGGTATTAGAGTATCAGGTTCTAGATTCTTTAGGATCTGTTTGGCTTATTATGCTTCGAGTGTAGGGTTCTTTGATATAGAGCCCTATTTTTAGGACTGTTATATTCTTATTTGCGCATTTAAGTTTTCAGCAATTTAAGATATTGAATTGTGGACTGGTGGAAAAATTATTTCTCCTTTTAGATGTCTCCTCGATATTCCACACGAGCTACCCCAGAGGTACAGGCGGAGCCTCAGTCGGCCCTAGCACAGGGCACCATGAATGCTGCGGAGATGGCCGCTATAGTGGCCCAAGTAGCGAATGCAATATTAGCTACAATGGCACAGTAGGACCCACCCCAGGCATAAGTGGTGAACCAACACAGGTTCAGACGTTCCCCTCTACGTGGGAGCGAGTTAGGGTTGCCTTCCAGAAGGCACATCCTCCAAAGTTCTCAGGGAGTTTTGATGTTGTTGCACCCAACTAATAGAATAAAGATATCCAGTGGCACTTGAGGATGTATGAGTGTACCGATGTTTAGAGACAGATTCTAGCTACGTTGAAGCTAGTTGGGGTGGCACTACAATGGTGGGAGTCTACTACCACCGCTGAGGAGAGAGACACTATGCCAATACAGGGGTTTGGGGAGCGATTTGATCGTAAGTACTTCCCGTCTACCGTTTAGACTGAAATGAGGCAAAAGTTGTTAGACCTTACTCAGGAGGGCAGGACAGTTGTAGAGTACGAGGATGACTTTACTAAATTGATAAATCTTGTGCCCGAGGAAGTGCCTACTGAAGAAAAGAGGATTTAGATGTTTATGGATGGCCTGATTGAAGGATCCGGCAGCACCTATTGGGTAATCTTTCTTTACAGATGTACACAGAGGTCTTAAATTCTTCCTTGTTACATTGCCAAGACCACCGCTTACATCTTAAGGGGAGTAAGCGAGGAGGAGAGTTCAGCCACTAGGGCAAGACTGGGAGTGGTAGTGCTAGTGGAGGACCATCAGCTCAGAGTCAGCCTAGGCGGGGTGACCAGAGTTCCCATCAGGGGAACCCTGCTAAGCGATTCAGATTCGGTGATTCCAGACAGGTACAAGCAGTTTTTCAGCAAAGTTAGTCGGTCTAGCAGGGTTAGTAGTGTGTACAACAGGGCCAATTGGGCCAATAAAGGGGTGGCAATGGCCAGCAGGGCCGAGGATAGAAGGGTCAGCGAGGAAACTTTATGGGGAGGTGTTTTACCTATGGCAGTAGTAATAGGAAATAGGATTTCCCTGAGAGGGGCAAGACCCCACAGTAATAATAGGGTGCTCATCAGGAGACACAGAGACCTATCTTTTTAGCTTCCCTTCCAGCACTAGCAACGATGCTAGATATTCTAGTTGTTCCAATAGCTCCACCTCAGCAAGGATAGTTACACTATGGGCGTGTGTATAACGTCCACCAGGCAGCAGTCCCTCAGGCCCCACTTGCAGTTGATGGTACTTTGGGGCTCATTTTATTTGATACGGGGGCTTCACACTCTTTCATAGCCACTAGGTTTGCACAGACCTCACGGTTACTAGATACGACAGATAAAACTGTTACATGTGTAGACTCATCATTGGTTAATGGGACGTTGATATTCTTTGTCTGTCGAGGAGTGAGTGTAGAGATTGGGAAACTAATTTTGCCTGCATACATGCTTGTGTTAGACATGACAGGGTATGATGATATTATAGGCATGGATTGGATAGGTACTTATAGGGCCATGATTGACTGCTATAGTAGGAGTATTGTGTTTTCTATACCAGGCCAGGAGATATTTTTAGTGGTGATGCCTCGTCTTGATGGAGGGTTGTCTACCCACTTATATTACATAAAGTATGGGACCTCTAAGGGAGTGGTGATTCCCATAGATTCGATTCCAGTCATTTTTATATCGGGATCACCACCCAGTAGAGAGATTGAGTTTGTAATAGACTTAGCACCGGGCACTCGACTGATAGCTCGTTCACCTTACTATATGGCTCCTACGGAGATGAGGGGGATAAGTGATCAGATCGAGCATCTTTTAGAGTAGGGTTTCATCCATAGGAGTAACTCTCCTTGGGGTACCTCAATACTATTTGTGAATAAGAGATATGGGTCATTGTGATTATGTGTTGATTATCGGGAGTTAAATAAAGTCACGATATGGAATAAGTATTCGTTGCCCGAACTCCATGACTTATTTGGTCAGTTGAGAGGAGTTGCCTACTTCTTTAAGATAGATTTGAGGTTGGAGTACCATCAGTTGCATATCAGGGAGAAGGATGTGTGTAAGACTGCCTTCCTGATGAGATATGGGTCCTACGAGTTTTGAGTTATGCCATTCGGGCTAACCAATGCTCCAGCTGTGTTCATGGACTTGATGAATAGGGTATTCAGAGAGTTCTTAGATCATTTTGTCATTGTCTTCATAAATGACATCCTGCTTTATTCCCAGACTGAGGAGAATGTCGAGCATCTGAGACGGGTTTTAAAGACATTATGTGAGCATCAGTTGTATGCTAAATATGAGAAGTGTGGATTCTAGTTATGAGAAGTGAAATTTTTGGGGCACATTGTATCTGATAGGGGTATATCGGTGGACCTAAGTAAGGTGTCAGGGGTGAGGGAGTGGTGACAACCCATGACATCGACGGAGGTACGGAATTTCTTGGGTTTGGCGGGATATTATAGGCTATTTATTCAAGGTTTTTTGAAGATTGCGGGTCCTTTGACTAACTTGACTCGCAAAGGGGTATCATTCACTTGGATGACGCTTGTTAGTTGGTTTTCGATGAGATAAAGGACAAGTTAACTTAAGCATCGTTTCTTGCTCTACCCAAGATAGGAGTGGAGTACCTAATTTACACTGCTGCATCCCTACATGGACTTGGGGGAGTACTTTAGCAGGAGGATCAGGTTATCGCTTTCGCTTCCCGCAAGCGTAATACTCACAAGAGTAATTATCCCACCCATGTCTTGGAGCTAGCAGCAGTCGTGTTTACCCTTCGAATTTGAAGACATTGCCTGTTGGGGAGAAATTTTGCCTTTTCGCAGATCATAAGTCTCTACAGTATTTTTTCACTCAGAGAGAGCAGAATATGCATCAGCACAGGTGGCTTAAATTTGTGAAGGACTATCAGTTCAAAATCTAGTATCACTTCGGGAAGCCCAATATGGTGGCTGATTCTTTAAGTCATAGACCAGTGGGGGAGGTGCCCGAGGTGTGGAAGGCAATATGGAAGGAACTGGGTCATTAGGGTGCCGTTTCCAAATCTTTCATGTCAGTTATGACCGTTACACCCCAAATTGTAACGAGGGTTGTGCAGGCCCAGGTTGCAGATCCATTTTGTTAGAACAGGATTCAGGAGCTTTTAACTGGAGGAGCAGAGTCTTACTCAGTGAGTTTTGAGGGAGGCTTGTGCTTCAATGGGAGACATATTTCTCCTAAGGGGGAGGATTTATGACACGCGGTAATGATAAAGCGACGTGTAGCTCGATTTACGGTACATCCCAGTTGGGATAAGATGTACCAGGATATGAGGCGATAGTATTTGTGGAGTGGAATGAAGAGATACATTATCAAGTTTGTCTTGAAGTGTACCACATATTAGCTAGTAAAAGTGGACCATCAGAAGCCAACGGGGTTTCTACAGCCGTTAAAGATTCCATTATGGAAATAGGAGAGAATTTTTATGGATTTTATTATCGGGTTGCCTACTTCTCAGAGGGGCCGCGATTCTATATGGGTGATAGTGGATCGACTGACCAAGGTAGTCCACTTTTTGTCAATCCGAACGGACTACACCACGGCATAGTACACCCAGTTATTCATTACCGAGATAGTGAGCCTTTACGGGGTTCCCCTTGACATTGTGTTCGACAAGGACAAGATTTTTGTGTATCGTTTTTGGGAGATCTTTCAGGAGGCCATGGGTACGAAGTTGAGATTGAGTACGACCTATCACCCGTAGACGAACAGGCAAACCGAGCGAACTAATCAGATGCTAGAGGACATGTTACGTATATGCATTCTTGATTTTTGGAGAGGATGGGAGCAGTACCTTCCACTAGTTGAGTTTGCATACAATAACGCCTATCAGTTTACTATTGGCACGACCCCATTTGAGTCATTATACGGTAGGCCTTATCGTTCTCCTTCTTGTTGTCTAGAGATTGGGGGACAACATGCTGCTCTAGCCAGAGTTGATTTAGGACATTCAGAGTTGTATAAGGTTAGCCCAAGATAGACAGAAAATCTACGTCGATGCGAAGCATTTTTTCGGGAGTTTAATGTGGGGGACCAGGTGTTGTTGCGAGTATCTCCTATGAAGGTTATAATGAGATTTGGGAAGAAGGGAAAGTTGGCGCTGAGGTATGTAGGGACATTTCCTGTCATTGAGAGAATTGGCCCGGTGGCATATATAGACTTGGGTTGTCAGAGAACTTGCACCGTATTCATGATGTGTTCTACATTTATGCGTTGAGACGATATCTTCAGGATGAGTTGGTTTACACTCACACCCATATTTTTATGATTTTATATTTTGATTAAATGTAAATTAAATTGGGATTAATTAAAATAATTAATTCGAGATAAGAAATATTACTTAGCGAGATAAAGGTTAATATTTATTTATATTAAATATTACTTAGTGAATGAGTAATAATAATGACGAGAATATAGTAAAATTTGTCGTGAGTGAGAAATACATCAGTTACGATAAATGTAGTCGGGAAGCGCTTGTCGATTTGGGGTTATGGAATGGAGAATTAAAGTATCAAAAATGGTAAAATTCGTAATTGTATAAGAAAGGAGGTGATCTCAGGTCCACCAGACCGGTTCGGAGTGTTGTTACTTACAGTTTGGTGGACCGGTTCGTTGTACCCACCGGACCGGTTCGGAATGTGTTTTTACTTAAATTTTCTTAGGAACTTGTGTTGTTTTGTAATCTTGGGTAGATTTGGATGTAATTTGACCTCACGAGAATTTAAGTGGGTTGCGTAGAATGTGATATAACTACGAGAATTATTTAAAGTTAAATAATATTATGGATATTTGAATGAGCGCGAAAATTATGAGTGAACCTAAGACCGGACCAGCGGTAGATGGACGATTTACCTACTGAAATAGTTATATGATTAGTTAGAATATTTCGAGTAGCGAGGGATACTCAGGGGGTATGGTGAGGAGTGTAATTGAAATTAATTAATACGTAGAATATAATATTTGGGTAATATAGATATACTACGTATGGGACAGGTACGATAGGTTACGTGTATACCTATACTAATGGTATAAATAGGTAAATTATGTGAAAACCTATTGAATGATTTATTATTTGTATCACATACCTACGTTTCTTGCTATAGAGGGAGGTTTCGTGTCATGGATAGCCTTATCCTCATGATCCCATTGGGGGGAGTTTTAGACTTGTACCTAGAACATAGAACCTTGGATACATACTATCTGAGAATATGATAGTTTTGACGGTTGAATGTAAGCGTAGGTATGTGTGTGACCCATTTGGATGGTGACTATATTCGCCTCCAATATATGTGATTTGTATTTAGGGTTCGAGAGAGATACAGAACCAATAGTCATGTATACAGTGTGTGATGTACCTGGACATTATAGCAAAGTATGCATTCACCAAGAGGTCTCAGGCTAAGGGTGAAGTATTATATATATACTAGCGTATGCCCGTGCCTGAAGGCACAACGCAAATTGTCCAAAGTATGTAATCGTGAACCGACGAAAAATTTTCAAAGTTCGTAATCGCGAAACGACAAAAATATCGTTCCCCAAAAAAACAAAACAAAGTGTAATTTTAAAAAAATTGGTCATAATCTCCCTTGTTTATAGGACTATCTACCCTTCTTAACAAATAACAAATTGTCCAACACCATTCAAATAATCTAAATTCATCAAACAAACTCACATATAACATGAAATATATTATATTCATCAACTGAATTCAGATTGCCTCTAATAAACAAAGTGTCCATTTAAAAAAAAAATTGGACATAGTATCCTTTGTTTATTGGACTAATCACCCTATTAAGGGATAACAACAAATCCAACAATATTAAATGATGTCAAATTCATCTAACAAATAATTCAACGAAACAAACTTCATAACAAAAATAACACATATATCAACTTAAGTCCAAGGGCTTTAAACGGATCTTTTTCTTCTTCATCATCCTCGCTGAATGAGTATTCCACATCCTTCAAAGCTTTAGAGATTCTCGAGACAACAACTTGTGGAGAATTTGAACCGAGAATAACTGTATATGCAAGCAATATAGAAAAATTATGTCAAAATTCTAAAAAATGTGAGAAAAATAAATAACCAATATCATATCTAAAGAATAGAAAAGACCATACATTTCATCTGAATGAGTTTATCTATCGAGACCCTAAAAAATATGTCGTTCCGAATCTTGGCCATGTGAGTCATTTGTCAAAAAATATACATATTCACAAAGTGTTAATACATATTCACGAAGTATTGCAAACTAAAGTGGAGTGTGTGAGAGTGACATAAGTCAACAACATGTGTCGATAAAAGTATCAGTAGGAGGTGTGGATAACATTAGCAGAATCATGTAAGAGTGACATATTTCAAACTAAAGTGGAGTGTGTGAAAGTGAAGAAAGAACAGAACAAAGAAGTATTAATGAGTTGTAAAGATTGAAAACTTAGAACATATAAAACAAACACAGGTATTTGTACAATTTTAGAATTAAAAGTGCTTCGGAATTAAACAGATAGGAGATATTCCACATTTACTTAGCACCTTTAGGAAATATGCCCTTCTTCAAAGCACCGTTTCTGTACCCATTCTCCAAGGAAGGAAGATGATAATACATTTTGTGAAAGTTTGTATGTAATTGTTATCTTTGTTTCTGGTTCTATTGATATGTCACACCGTATGTCATACAAATAGATGCCAGGATGAAACCAATCATACAATTTATACAATAAATAGCAATGTGGATATTTGAAAATATATATATAGCGTGTATCAATGTGTGAAGGGGTGATCAAATAAAACACCATATATTCAAGATTGGAGAAGGGACACTCCACCTCACGCAAAACAAAAGGGGGTCCATTAATATAAACCACCTATTTCAGAAATAAAGAAGAAAATAATAAACAAACTGCAATGATTGAGAATAACATTTTCCATATGATCTATAGTGCCATCCAGTTACCAAATTCCAAACAAAATGTTAGGTGTCAACAATATGTTGGCTATCAACAAAATGTGTGAAACTACAATGTTGATTGCACCAATACAGCATCCGAGAAGCTTAGATTAAATATAGACCTTGCCTTCCCTCAAAATCGAAGCAATGATGTAAGAGTTAATAGCCCGAACTTTTACCATTGTTCCAAGCATTAGTAAAATTAATATTGAAAATAAAATGCCCACATAAATGCCCTAACTTTTACCAGGTATTTGCCCACATAAATGCATACGCATATATGCATATTGCATATATGCAGCTACATTATATGCAGATGCATATATGCATATTGCATATATGCAACTACATTATATGCAGATGCATATTGCATATTGCATATATGCAGATTGCATATATGCATATTGCATATATGCATATGCATTTGGTCTGAATTTGCTGAACATCCGAGCAACTTCTAAATTTGCTGAACATCTGAGCAGCTTCTGAGTTTGCTGAACATCCGTGTAGACATCAACTGGTACAACAAAGCAAATTCCTTGTAAGCATGAGGTCTATATCATACCACACCTGAATATTACTCATACAATCACACATCAAAATAATTGGCTAAATTCAAAATAACTAAGTAGTGCCCATGTTCAATGGGTTAAAGTACATGTTATCTTAATCACACAATGCCTAAGTAGAAATCCAAAAGTAAAAAATAGACCTTCGATGTGCGTTCCCAGCCTTCAACATAGGCTTCTATGTTCTGTGCTAATCAATGATCAACGTTGTATTTTTTGTGCGATTAAGCTCTTGATGTTGAATTTTAGAATACCATTGATCAAAGATGAATTTTTTTTTCTTTCAAACTCATTCAATCATTGGAATCAACCTGCAAAAAGTGAATGAATTTCATTCCCTAAAAAACTATATCTCTTGGAATCAACTTACAAAGCGTTATATACAGATATATGCAGCTGTCACTTATAGTAGAACCAATGTTTGCGGCTCCCGGGGAAGCAATGAGAGTGTCGAGATAAAATGTTAGAAAATTGAAACGGGTATTAGCCAAAAAAAGTCACAAAGAAAGATGATTAGCACAAAGAAAGAATATAAGTTTATTACAGTTCAACTACCTGATCAACTTCTAGACCAAGATCATACATTAATTCAGATAAGATTGGAATTTTTTATTATGACTATAGTAGAATCAATTTAATTAAGCTATCCATATTCACAATAGATGAGTTCTTATATTCATTTGAAATGTCCCTCCGCAAAAAATAATGAATAATAATCCTAATCCAATTCCAATAAAAAAAATAACACGATTGGACAAAACGGTAAAATAACATACTTCTCAAATAGAGGGTTGCTACCAATTCAGGTGTACTACCAATTCGGGGTTACTACTAATTATTCAGGGCTGCTACTAATTACTCATCACGACTACTACTATTGCATAAGGGTGGTTACTTAAGTAAACTAATTATTCGTATAATCGAAAAGAAAAAAGAAAAGAAAAAAAATAAAGGAAAAAGAGTACCAACCTTGAGATAATTGAAGCCTGATTATGTTGTATAGATACATGATTGAAAGAAACATGCAATAGAATAGTAAGTTATGAACACATGGCCTTAACTTCATCATCCTCCAAACAAACAAAGATAATGAAAACAATAATTTATGAGTTGAACAATGCTCCTAAGATAGTTTAAATCTATAATTTAATAACCCAAAACCCATGTAATAAAGTCAAATAACATCTTAGAAGTTTCTTTCGTGTATCACCGATGATATTTGGCTGGATTCATGCGTGACCTTGTCGATAATGGTGAGTAAAGCGAAAGGGTACCTGACCTCGTCGATAATGGGTTGAATTTTTAGGCCTTGTCATGCCATTACACCTCCGTTCAATTAATGACAAAGTGGCATTTTCAGGCCTTGTCAACCCACTAATATTGGGGCAGCCCTACCTACATACTCGTTGGCGCATCCTTGCCTACATTTTTTACCCAATACCCACCCTCCACTTCACTTCACTTCAATTATCAAGGCTGGACATACCTAGGACAAAAAGGAAAGGAAACATGAGTATGATTTGAAAAGGATACCTATTAAAAAAAATTGTAATGGAGATTGTTAGAACCTTAATAATTATAAAAAAGACTATGTAGAAAATAAATAACTACTAAAATATTTACAATAAAGTTTAGTAAATCAGTGCACATACTTTCTCCCACATATGCATCCCACTCTTTTCATTCTCCGCACCTAAACAGCAAATACTAAACCATTAACTTATTATCTTATCATTTGAAACAAAACAAAAGAACTGACAGATAATACAAATTAACGTAAGAGATAAATATACAAACTAACATTGGGGATAAAGGATCCCAAACTTTAGTAAAACAAAGTACCAGAAGATCTGAAGACAAAAAACAGAACATAGTTGTTGTTACACAAATATGGAGCCTAGATTTGAAAGCGCTAAACCAAACAATGTGTAGAAAAGTAGAGTATACCTTGGGCAGTTAAATTGGTATTCATCCTGAGACTGAGCAAAGTATAGAAAAGCAAAATGATTTACTTTAGCTGTTGAACAAATGGAGATAGTGCCATGGTCTTTTAGCTGTTGAACACATGACATTGTTCTTTTGAAATTCAAACAAATCAGATATTATAATAATTTGGAGTTTTTCAAACAAAATCAGACTCACAAATAAACAAATCATGAAAATACACTGAAATTAAAACACATGCCAATGCTTAAATATGAAATTAAAAATATAAGCAAACACTAACCAAACATAAGAGTCATGCCAATGCCCAAATATGAAATTAAAAATATATGCAAACACTAACCAAACATAAGAGTCATGCCAATGCCCAAATATGAAATTAAAAATATACACAAACACTAACCAAATGTGAAAACACATGAAATTAAAAATATCTCTGAATGTGTTTTATACCTTCATTTCAAGCATCAAGCTAAATCTACAAAACAATATACACTGGTAATGAGTCACAAAGTTCCCAAAACTGAAAACTCATTAAACCCTAAGTTCACAATGAATCACATACCTCGATTTTTTTTATTCCAATACCAATAAATCAATCTGCAAAACTTTTCAAATCGAATACATGCAACAACATCTATAACAACATTTAACCTCATCATCAATGTGTGATCTTTGAAACCCTAGCAACATACATTATAAAAATCCCACTTCAATGGAACATAAAATCACCTAGACAATTAAACAAACACCATAAAGGTATTAGTGTCACAAATATAATAAAAGTTTTCACAGCCAAAGGTGAAACAGATAACACGGTAGATTTAAATCAGCATACCATATCTGGTAATGAATGAGAAGGTTTTCACCATATTAGAGAATAAACACTGAGAATTCTACATTATTGTCTTAAGCACTAAGAATAAACAAAAAATAACAACTTCATATCCATAGAGAGTTGCGTAATCAACCCTGTAGTGTATGCACTGCAAATGAACTCAATTTCAAGAAAATAAATGAATAGGTCAACAATATATATAACAAATAAACTTACAGTGCTAAAATGTAGTATTATCCATTACCGGAGACCAAACAAAGCATGTTTTCACCGATCAAACCAAACAAATAAAACTACATAAAAAAAGTAGTGCCTAAAAAACCAACATCAAACTACATTAAATTTTAATCAAATATTCGTTTGAAACTCCAACTTCATAGGTAAACCAAAAATGACCAATTTGTGCACTCACTTGTGACTTAACTGGAGAAAATCAATAGCATATATCAAGCTCCAAGTAGGTATAAGCACTTTTCCAAGCTTATTTTCATGATGTTAAACAAAAGAAATGGCAAGGATTAGCTTTTAAATATTGCTCTAAAAGAAATGGAAAGAATATTGATCTAAATAAAAGAAATGACCCTTTTCCAAAGACAATTGGAAATGTTCAAAAATAGAATGCCAATAGATACATTGGAATAATATACTGCATTGTGACAAAATTAATGGAATTCTCACTTTGGAATTTTGTCATAAACTTGGAACAAAAATGAACTCTAATCAAACTCATATTACAAAATTTCAATTCTAATCCTCACTGTTACACAATGTCACTAAAAATACTTGCGAATTGGAAGGCAAACCAAATTAGTAAGAGCAATCAAGAAATTAAAAAAAAAATCTTCATAGTTCATACCATTAGTGCCATGAGTTTAGATTGCAACCAAATTATGGGAATGAAAAGAAACTTATTAAATCAACATATACTTGACTGTGTGGATCGAGATAAATAGAATGATTGAGAAGGAATAAAATTGTGTTTCTTTCCTCCATTTTATCACTAACCAAAAAGATTAAAGACACAAAACAAAAAATGAGTGAATACAAAAGGTTAAATTATCCTAAATAATCAGTATTGCAAAATAAACACCCTTTGGCAAGTATAGTTATTATTTTTCATTAAGGAACAATTTGCATAGTAATTGAAATGATTATAAAAGGAGCATGGAGAAGAAAAAGGAGTGAAATCTACTTATTTTCATACAAAAGTAACGGGAGTGTAACGGACTGTAACGGTGTTACCGTTACGTAACCGATTCGTAACGTTATACGGGTGGGATTTTCGTTCAAACCGATATATAGATATGTAATTGAAACTCCAACTTGGGATACTATTACGTAACGGTCGACTCGTTAAGTAATGGCCATTTTTTAAAACCATGGTCTCCCACTGCCTTGGACTCAAGGCTACCATTGCAGCGTTTCTATCCCTTTTATGCATCTTGAAATTAGGGCTTCTAATGATCAATAACTAAACTAATGGGATTAATTTAAATTATCACTATGCTTCATAATGACCTATAAATGCTGGTATTTTTAGCATCGAGCTTTCAAAGTTAAGGATTTTCTGATTAGTATAATCATGTACCTGATAAACAAACCATGTACCTAATAGAAATCTCTTTGACTAAGACTAAACCATGAAAACCAAAAATCGACAAACAAACCATGTACCAAAAATCAAAATTCGATAAATAAACCATGTACCTGATAGAACTCTCTTTGAACAAAATTAGTACACCATGTACCTGAGAAACAAACCAAAAATCAAGTTGATAGTTGTTAGATGTTACAATTCAGTAGATTTTAGATGTTACAAATCAATAATTGTTATAAACCTAATAAACAAACCAAATGAACATCGATGATGGCGACACCTATAGAAGTGCGTGAGAGAGAGAGAACGATGATGGCGGCAGCAGCGACGGTACAGAGTGGAGGGAGATGACTAACGGGGAGAAAATGAGGGAGGGATTTTGTTTTGAGATGAAGATCTTTGTGGACGATGGGTGAGTAAGTGGGAGATATCGAGAAAGATGGGGTTGTGTGGGTAAAAGTTGGGAGTGTGTTACCAAAATGCCCCAATTTTTGAATTAAAGGGTAAGTTTGATGACTAAAAAAGGGTGGAAATCAAATAATGAAAGGGTAGATTTGTAAAAAAGAAAGAAGTGTGATCTCAACTATTAAAATGTGTAAGGAGGTGGCAACGATCTACACCCTTAAAAGTGTGTATATTTTCAAAAACCAAGGTACTTTTTTATTATTATTATTATTATTATTATTATTATTATTATTATTATTATATATATATATATATATATATATATATATATATATATATATGTATGTATGTATGTATGTATGTATATATTCATGACTTATCCTATTGTGTGTGCCTAGTAGGAGAGAAAGATAATGATATGTAAGATAACTCTGGGATGTGAGTAACTAACTATAAAATGAGAAATTTATAATTATCGCAAGGATAGGAAGAATGTAATAACGTACTGTATGGGCGATACGGGTTAATATTACAAGTCAGTTGTGTAGTAGTAAATTTGGTTTGGACCAGTTAGGCGGGGTAGCATGACTAGGACGGGTTAAACCTACACGTTAGGTGTGCACATTAGATGAGATGTGAATATCTCAAGTGAGAGCACGTAAGCCTAACATGTATACAATATTTGCTAATTTTTCATTTAATCACTTGCAATAAAAATTAAACTATTTTACTCGAGCTCTGACCCATTTTCTCCAAATATCTTTTCTTCTTGTAAAACATTTTAGGTGACCATCCACTGGGACACCACGCTTCGCAGGTTTTATCTTTTAGCATGCTACAGCGGATGTGAAAGTTACAGGTCCTTAACATAGACGCTTCAACATTTATTCAGTTTCTTTATTATGAGCATTATTTCAGTCGGACATGTTTTCCATTCCTATTCTATTGTCATTCAAAGGTTTTGGATTGTATTGTGATGTATTAGACTGTGGAGTTGCTTTTATTTTGGATTACTTTATGGTTATTTTAGACTGGATTGTGTGATTCAGACATATTTACTGCTCTGATATTATTCATTGTGAGTTTGATACTTAAATGGTGGAATCTGACTTTATTATTTATTTATTTTATGTTAATTAAAAAGATAAAATTTTGACACTAGTTGTTCAAATACTAGGTGGTTAGTATATATTAAAAAGTTTTCGACGGTGATTCTATGGATGGACCAATTGTATATTCTATTTTAATTTAATAAAAGCATGATCACCCGATATTTACTTAAGCGGGGTGTCAAAGATGATATTGTATATCAAACTGGTAGTCCTTCATGAATTCTGGCCACTCCCTCTGCCTCATATTCAGATCATGTTGTGTGAAGAGATAGTGAAGTGACTTATGATCCGTGAATAAAGTAAACTGCTCCCTTAAAGGATAATGTCTCCGTATCCTCAAAGCAAACACAATCGTTGTCAATTCAAGGTCATGTGTGGGGTAATTCTTCTCATGGGGCTTAAGCTTTAGAGATACATAAGTTATAACCCTCTCCTCCTGCTGTAATACACCCCCATGTCCCTGAAAGGATGCATCAGTATAGACCCGGTACTCCACCCCACTCCTAGGCAATGCAAGTACATGTGATGACGTTAATTTGTTCTTCAACTCATCAAATGCTAACTGACAGTGATCACTACACACAAATGGTACCCCCTTGCGGGTTAGGTTTGTCAACACACTCGTTGTGTCACCCTGCTTAATTAAATATCGGTGGACCAGTCCTTTATTAACTTAAATCAGAATATACATTTTGCTCATTCTTAACATCATTGTTGAAAACCATGTTAATTACTAACCACTTGACTGAGTAATTAAACCAGTGACAGTTTTTATCTTTCATTAATAGATAAATAAACATGTGGAATAAACATTAACCAAATCTCCAAACACATCATTAATGAGTCTGAAATAATGCTGAATAAATAAATATGAAACTGGTCGAATGAACTATCGGCTAAAAATCCATATCCAACAATAAGTAAATAAAATTGTACTGAAAGTAAATTCGGCAACACGCCCTCAGAAGTGCTATAACTGAAATGAGATCCCTAATATAAGAATGAAGAACAAATGCATCTAATAAAGTCTTCTCCAAGCATCAACTTTTATGTCGCACCCGTATATACCTTGAATAGAATATCAGACATGTCGTCCCTGTAACTGGGCACCTAAAAAGTTTTGAAAATATTTTTGCAGCAAGGGTTAGAACCCAAAACATATTGAAAATATTTAGCAAGTGATTAAAATGCGTGAATGCGCTTCATATTTAAGTTAGTGTCGCACTACCTTGAGACTTTACTCACCCCTCAACTAATGTACACACCTACCGAATTTCTTTTATAACCCCTAGTTATACTATCACGTCTAACTAGTCTTGTTATAATCATCACTTGACACCTTACTCTAGCCTGAGTAGCATTATCGTTGCTTTATAAGTTATGTCTCATCTTAGCTTAATTAATCATTTGTAATTAAACCCATATAACCGTTTCACGAGTTACATATGTAATACAGATTCACTTTATGTAATTAACCCGTATATAATTTTCTTCCCTATTATATAGGTATAATAATATAATAACATTCACTTTCCTGTTATGTATATATATATGTCCATCCTACCGAGTAAGAACTCACCGGATGCTTTTTATAAAATATTATAACCCCTGGTATCTCAATCAAACCTGGATACCATGAAACGGTCATCTCACCCGAGTCAGGTCTAAAATAAGCGTAGTGGAGGCGGTAATATTACCTACTTGAAAGTGAGATTGGATCATACCCAACACATCTTATCGATAACCGAAAACGCTATGACCATGGGATTATACTCTTCTTGCGTTTGTTAGTCAGGAGATTCACCCACATCGCGCAACCTCATAATATAGGTATGTATTTAATAATAATATCTTCACTGATATTTGAATGAGCACACTTTATTATATATATATATATATATATATATATATATATATATATATATATATATATATATATATATATATATATATATATATATATATATACTATCTCATTAACCGTATATATATAATTAATTTAAACATGGCTAATCCGTGTACAAAAATCCGTAGCACTAGCCAATAATACACGAGTCAATATTCTCGACTCTAAGTTAAGTAATTTGCACATTAATTAATTTTATTAAAAAAGTAACGCTCTCCCAAATACCCGGACTCATTTTCGTTAGCCCGTAATTTCCTTTAGAATTTTATTCCTAGAAACCAACAAAATCCTAACTCCTTAAATTAAAAACTTGTACTGTAATTAAATTCTACCACTTACTGTTACCCGATTCACAATCGTAAATCCTTTGGGTAAAACAGAGAGAGGAACGAGGCTGGGCTAGCCCCACTGGTGTCGCTTGAATGACAACCATATTGTTCGAACGACATGATCTGTCGTGCGAACGAAAACCAAGTTACTCGAACGACCCTGGCTTTTCTCTCTCTTCTCCGTCTTCTTTAGTTCGTTCAGCTCTTAAGGTTTCTGTAACCTTTTCACGCATATTTTTTTTACTCCTTTATATAACCAGGCTTTCGAATTAAACTCCCTATATACTAAATCAATGGCTACCAGATCATTTAGTAATTTAAACGAATCCTTTTACGAGGTTAAAATCCAAAACTCATTTCTGTAATCACTAACAGTATATGACTTTTATCCCAAAACTCCAACAGATTCAAATCCCTTTATAAATTCATACAATCCAAGCTATAAAGTTTGTTCACATACAAGTCTAAAGATTAAAATCTCCAAATCTTTTTAAACCAAACGTAGAATATATTAATCAAACCTAGAATTAACATATCAACTCAATCCCAAAATCACACCCGTTATGATATGAATTGGTTATCATAAATTTATATTAAAGAAATTCAACCACTTCCCTTTCTAGTTTGTAGGGTCTGAATTTCCTTTGGTATAGATGTTGATTCCACAAAGATCACTCCCGAATTCCTTTGAATTTATGATTTCTTTTATTTCTCCCTCTCTAGAGCTAGGATTCTTCCTTTAGAATTGTGTCTGTTAAATCCCCTCTAAATTGAGTTTTATATTATCTTTCTTTTAGAGTTGTGTTCACCCAAAACTCTTAGATTGTAATCTTCTGAATTCAATCCCTCTTTTATCCCAATGGGCTAATTTAAAATGACCCAAACACCCATGTGTGGGCCCGGTCATGCGTAAAAATGCCCCGAGTTCCATTCACTACCCCCGAGTACACTTTTTTGACTATTTTAGTCTATTCGGACTCAACCGTGCACTCAGAATTATCATCCAAATTATTTTACTAAAAATCACTATCTCGACCCTTAACTAGTAATCGACACCCGAATCTCGGTTGAGATATATAAAATCTCGTCGTTTAAGTCACTACGACATATAATAATTATTACTATTCACTTAGTAATTTTATTTCCTAAAATATTAACCATTTACACTTCTGACTAATATTTAAATAATTTCACAATAATTAATTCAATTTAATTACAACAAACGTGTATATTAAATTATCCCGAATTAATTAAATATGTAAATGCTCAGAAAAATACGGGGTGTTACATACTTCCCCCCTTACAAGAGAATTTCGTCCTTAAAATTAGGTAATACATGCGGTAAACAACACTGGATACTGCTCTCGCGTGTCAACTTCACGCTCCCGGGTTGACTCCTTAACGCTGTGATGTCCCCACTGCACTCTAACCAGTGGTACTACCTTAGACCACAACTTATGCTCACTACGATCCATAATAGCCACGGGTCTCTCCTCGTATGACACGTCATGATGTAAATCTATCTCCTCCAGTGGAACGTGCCAGAAGGTTCTCTCACTCCTCCGGTATTTCTTCAGTGATGCCACGTTAAACACGTCGTGTATCTACTGAAGATGCTCAGGCAAACCCAATTTGTATGACACTGGTGCCACTCTCTCAATTATAGGGAAAGGCCCTATATATCTCGGTGTTAGCTTCCCCTTTTTGCCAAATCTCATGACTCCCTTCATTGGTGACACTCTCACCGATACCTAGTCCCCAATATCCAGATCAACATGTCTCCGGTCTGCATCAGCATAACTCCTCTGTATATCCTGAGCTATTCGCATACATCCCCGAATAAGCTCGATTTTGGCAGATGTCTCCTGAATCATCTCTAGCCCCAATAGCTTATTGTCCCCCACCTCTAACTAGCAACCAGGAGAACGCCAAGGTCTCCCATGCAGTGCCTCAAATGGATCCATGCCGATAGTAAATTGGTAAGAGGTGTTATACGCAAACTCTACCCATGGAAGGTATCGCTTCCATCCTACCCCGAAGCCTAAAATGCACATTCTCAGCATGTCCTCCAGTATCTGATTTACTCGCTCAGTCTGCCCGTCTATCTATGGATGGTATGCGGTACTCAGCCGCAAGTATGTGCCCATGGCCTCCTGAAAACTCTACTAGAAGTGGGATACGGAAATTTTGTCTCTGTGAGACACAATGTTAATGAGACACAATTTTGAATATATTATAAAAAAATGTTTTAATGTTTCTAAAAACGGTTTCAAAAACTCTATTTTTTAAAATTGTCTTAAAAACTGTTTTAATGTTTTTTTAAAACTCTTTTAAGAAAATGTAATAAAAAATTTGTTTTAAAAATGTTTTGCCCAAAAAACTTGTTTTTACCTCGTTTGGTCGTTTGATAACCTAATGTGAGAATAAAAATATTTATCTTGGCAAATTTTGTCTATGGCAAATTTTATGATGAGCAATATTTGACATGGCATGTACCAAACGGCCCTACGCGGTACACCATTGCACGGTCCATACCCCCAACGATGACATTGGATCCCAGCATCTAAACATACCTCTCGTAAGTGGTGCTGCCACGTAATACCTAAAATAATGACCTACACAAAGCCTAGCCCACCTGTGTCGACACGTGTTACGGTCCCAAGATGCACGTAACCCCAACCGATAGGACGTCCATGACATTGGGCAGTTCCACACAAATAAATAAATACATATTTTTATCATTTAATATACGTATGTAACTAACCCTATAATTACCCCCCCCCCTCCCAAGAGTACCATTTAATCTCCTATTAATATTTATATTATAATAATTATTCATATAGTTAACTGTTAACTTCCTAACTAAAAATAGTGACACGGTCCTTAAATGGAATTTGTCCCCGTTTAAGTTAAGGTACTTCCTAACCTTGGGAATAGGATAATATGAGTTATAAAAAGTCCTCCCACGAGCTCCCTTTAAATAGGTAAAAATGTAAGGGGCTATTTAGTTGTTGAAAATGGGGGTATTTTCTATAAAAAAAAAAATCCGTGGAGATAGAAAATTAGAAAATGTATTCAAATAAGGTATTTTTCAAATTAAAAAATAATATATATTTTTCGATTTTTCCACAAAAATGAAAAACCTTTTTTTTTATGTTTTTCTATTTTTCTGTTTTAAAAGAGAAACCCATTTCTCTTATCCCATTTTAAAAGTGAGGATCATATATTTCATATCTCTCATCCAACATATACATGAAGACCCATTTCTCTCACCACATTTCTCTCGTTCCGATTGTGGAAAAAATTTGCCACACCAAAAATATTGATAAAAAATCCAGAAAGTGAATAAAACCCAAAAAATAATGAAAAAAGAGAGAAACTGAATAAAAACCAAAAATTATGAAAAAAAATCCAGGAAGTGAATAAAAGCCCAAAAAATAAGAAAAAAAATATAGAAAGTGAACCAAACCCCAAAAATAATGAAAAAAATCCAAAAAATGAATAAATCCCAAAAATAATGGGAAAAATCCAGAAAGTGAAAAAAACCCAAAAATACTGAAAAAATACAGAAATTAATTAAAAATAAAAGAGTAATGAAAAAAATTTAGAAAGTGAATAAAAACCCAAAAATAATAAAAAAAAAATACATAAAGTGAATAAAATTCCAAAAATAATGAAAAAAATACAGAAAATGAATAAAACCCAAAAATAATGGGAAAAAATCCAAAAAGTGAATAAAACCCAAAAATAATGAAAAAAATAGAGAAAGTGAATAAAACCCCCAAAGTAATGAAAAGAAATCAAGAAAATGAATAAAACCCCAAAAATAATGAAAAAAAATCCATAAAGTGAATAAAGCCCAAAAATAATGAAAACATAAAGAAGGTGAATAAAACCCCCAAAAAATTAAGAAAATGAATAAAACCCCGAAAATAATGAAAAAAAGTCAAGAGTGTGAATAAAAGCCCAAAAATAATGAAAAAAAATAGAGAAAGTGAATAAAACCCCAAAAATAAAGAAAAAAAATAAAGAAAGTGGTTGAAACCCAAAAATAATGAATAGAAACCAAAAAATAATGCAAAAAATCCAAAAAAAATTGAATAAAAATCGAAAAATAATGAACAAAAATTCAGAAAGTGAATAAAAGCACAAAAATTATGAAAACAATACAGAAAGTCAATAAACCCCCAAAAATAATTAAAAACAATCCAGAAAATGAATAAAACCCAAAAATAATGCAAAAAATCCGGAAAAAAACCCAAAAATAATGAAAAAAATTCAGAAAGTGCATAAAAACCCAAAAATTATGAAAACAGTACAAAAAGTGAATAAAATTCCAAAAATAATGAAAACAATCCAGAAAATGAATACAACCCCCAAAATAAAAAATACTGAAAGTGAATAAAACCCAAAAAAAATGAAATCAAATCCAGTAAGTGAATAAAATCCCCCAAAAAATGAAAAAAGAATCTAGAAAGTGGATAAAAAAAATATTAACCCCAGAATTAATTTAAACAAACACCTAGAATTTATTAAAAAGTAAGAAACTTACTAATTAAGAAAACAAATAACAAAAAATTGAAAAAATGCTTCGAAATTAAAAAAAAACAATCAAAATACAAGAATAATGAAAAAAAATACATAAAATAAATATTATTCCCATAATTAATAAAAAAAACACGAAAAAATAAAAATAAAAAGCTCAAGAACTAAAAAAAAAGAAAGAGAAATCAATAATAACATAAAAATAATGAAAAAAATACATAAAATGAATAAAAAAAATAGAAAATCAATACTAACCCCTGAAATAATTTAAGAAAACACCCAGAAATTTATCAAAAATTCATAAATTTATTAATTAAGAAAAAAAATAAAAGAAAAAAAAGCAATCAAAAATTTAAAAATATGGAATTGAATATACCCTAGAAAACTAATGAAAATGCAAATATCGGAAAAAAAAATTTAAAAATAGGAGAATTAAAAAAAAAGAATAGACGTGGCAATAGGGGGACGAAACAGTTGGGGGTTGGGGTGGGGACGTGGTGAATTTGGTTTCTATTCATTTCTTTTTCTTAATACATTTTTTCTGTTTTTTTTATATATTTTTAAAAATTCATTTTGGGGTTAATATTTATTTGCTGGTTTTCTAATTCATTTTCTTTCTTTTTTTATTTTTTGGATTTTTATTCATTTTTTGTGTTTTTTTAAAATATTTTGGTTATTTTTATTAATTTTCTGTTTTTATATATGTTTTCTACTTTTTTTTCCATGGAAAATATTAGAAATCAAACACATAAAAGTTAGAAAATATAACATTTTCCACATGGAAAATAATTGCAGTGAAACTACAACAAATGTTTTTCATGAAAAATATTTCCAAGTTTTCAATTCCATGGAAATTGACTCTTAACGCTTATTTTCCATCTTTTTTATCAAACACACCCTTAATGTATAAGAAATTAACTGCATTGACAACTTAGACTTGCATTATCAGTTAACAGTTACTGTATAAGAAATATCATATTTATCAGTTAAAATTAAAGTGTCATGTGTGTACTTTATTATTCGTGTCGAGATTTTTTTTTTGTTATCTAATAATATACGTTTGCATAATATTTTTTTGGTGCGTGCATGATTATTTTTCTTGTTATCTAATAACGAATTTTCTAGTTTTTGAACAAAATTTTCAATTCTTGAATATTAACATGTACAAAATGATTTCATATTTTTAATGAGTGAACGCGTTTTCTAGTTTTTCAAAAATTTTCACAGAAAATGGAGATGAAAACTGAAAACAATAAAACAGAAAAATGTTTTCCACAACTAAACAGCCCTTAAGAGTTCTTATCCCATTAGAATTCTAAAAAACACAAATTCGAATAAATCTAATATTCTGGCATATTAAACACCTTTTTACTAAAACGGTTATTACTCCCTCTAGAGAACTCCAAATGATGTGATTAAAAGCTCATTGGAAAGCTAAGATCCATAAATTTCTTTACATCTATGACACACATTAATACGAAGTACAAGTAAAATGTCATGAGTTTAAGTAAGACTTACATTTGGCCATCTACTTTGTGTTTATGGGCCGACCTAGTTTGTGCTTACACATCACACTGAGAGCTCCATTTGGTCACCTGCTTCAAGTGAGTATATTGTGCCTGGTAATAGTCTCTACCCTCTATAGCATGCATGTTTTTCATTCGAGATGAATGAATGAATTACACACACATATATATTATCTCTGTTATATTTATATTTATTGATAGAATTCAAGGTTTTACTTAATAGAATTCACGGATGTTTTTGTTTCATGATCGACAATAGCCGTGGTATCAGGCTTCGTTATGAAAATTAGTTTGGGGAAAATTAATTTGAACTTTATAGCATTGTTTAGTTTGGGGTTGACAACATATATATTGCACAAGGAAAGTAGATGACAAGTGAATGATTATTATTTATGGATTTCTTTATTATTCTTCTACTGTCTTTTTTTCATTTTCATGGGAATTAATATTTGTATTGGAGGACCGACCTACTTATGTTGGTGCTATGTTCATTGTTTCTATAACATCGAGTTTCAGCAAGAGTTACATTTGGTCACTTACTTTGTGTTTAAGGATCGATCTACTTTATGCTTACAAGTCATGGTGAGAGCCCCATTTGGTCTGCTTCAAATGAGTATAATGTGCTCGATAATGGTCTCTACTCTATGGCATGCGTGTTTTTCATTTGAGATGTATGAATGAATTATACACCCATGTATATTAGTCTCTATTAAATATATATTAATCAAGGTTCTAAAAAATGCGGGGCGTGATCGAGGCGTGGAGGCCAAGACTTAAGCCTTATAAGCCTGGGCGGGCCTTAGACGTAAAAAGACGTGGAAAAGAATTTAGGCATTCTTAATATATTTTAATATTTTTTAACCATAACAAGGCTATTAAAATACTAAAATTGTACATATCATAAAACTATGTCTGAATATTTGCAAATTAAAATACTATTTGATTATTTTGGATGAGATAATGGTTCGACTTGTAAAAAAAAATCTTTAAAAGGCGATATCGTTTCACTAAAGCATTGTTGTTTTTAGAAAAAAAATACACCTTAAGGGTTTTACCAAGAATAAGGCGTAAAAAACTTAAGGCGGGGCGTTTCTCTCAAGCCTAGGCGGAGCCTAGGTGGGTTTTTTAGAATAGTTATATTAATTAATAGCATTCATGGTCTTACTTGATAGAATTCACGGTCTCTTGTTTTTCATGATAAGTAATCGTGATACTGCTATTGTATTGACTAAAAAGATAATTCATTACCTTTTTTTAAATCTTATTCATTTGTCCTAATATTGTATTTGGGAACTTTTAAACTACGCTTTCATTTATAAGATCTTTTTAACAAGTGATATGATAATATCATTTGTTGTCGTCTTAGTATTGCATATTGTACAATTGACATGACTATACCATTTACAACCGCCAATAGTAGGTTCTTACAGACAAAATGAAATTAATCATATTATAAAATCCAGATGCTCAAGATGTATTAATTTCCATTTATTTACTGATATTATAGAGGGTCGTGTTATTAGTACTTTGATGTATGATATGGAGTTATTTTGATTGTACCATGACATTGCTTTTGTTTATTGGTCTACATTGTTACTTAGGAAAACATGGACCATTTTGATAATGGCTCACATATTTAACATCAAGGTAGGTTTCTTGGTCTACATTGTTAATTAGGACGTACATGGTCCATTTTGATTGTTTACATGTGTCTTGGCCTACATAGTTAATTAGGACATGCATGGTTTCTTAGTAAACATAAGTTTACATGTTTGATCTTCATTATATATGATTTCAATGTTGATATTATCATTCAAAAAATGACAAAATTGGTCACGAAAGGTTTCGTAAATCAACCTTTTATCTTAGATATATTTTACTTTCTTTATAGTCCAAATGTGTGAGATGTATTTTGATTTTGTAAATGTTTATACCCTATTCAATTTATTGAAGTTGATATTATATCTATCGATGTAACTACTTTAAATCGTAACTATTTGAGAACACACGATAGCAAATGCAATTTCCTATCTATTTTTTCCTTAAACATGAGATCTGGATGGTGATGAACAAAAATGATGTTTTGAGATTTAACGTTTTTGTGGATATGGTGCAATCGTTTCTAAGTTATTTAACTTTTTTCTTTTCTTTTTCAATTTTTTACTGAAATGTTTCCTATATGATTCTTAGGCTTCAATTCTCCTTTGCGTCAAGAGGTCAATTTTGTTCTCGCTAACATCTTCTCATGTGAAGAATTTGGGGCCAAGCTTAGGTTGTACTCTTTCTTTTGGTTCGAGAACCAATATTCTGTATGTTCCTCAATTCGTGTAGGTCATATACATGTTCATTTGAGGGTCCTAAACAAGCCGATTCCACTCTGATCCTCTATTATGTGTATTAAGTATAGTGAACTTTTTAATTCTAATGTTTTGTTTTATGTGTTATCAAATTATCCCTCCTATATAGCAAACATGCATTTTAGATGAAGACTACAATTCACTGAAACGGAAGCAACCGAAAATGTCTGATGAAGATAAGGGAAGAGTAATCATTTAACTTGAAACAAAATTTATCTTCAAAGGAGGAGCTTGAGATGATTAAGAAGCAGCGTATATTAAAAATCTCCAAGCCAAAAGATGGTGCGTATTTGTTGCGTTATACTCACGGTAAGTAATAGGCAGTATGCTCAACCTTAGCTCTATATTTTAAATCTTTATATGGTGTAGGTTTTGCATCTCGTATGACCACTTCACCTTTTTTCGGTGTATTTTGGGTGTTTTAAATCTTTAACATTGTGCCAGATCTGGTGTTTGTTATGTAGTTTTACACCCCGATAGATTTTGTTTTTGGTTGAAGAAGTTGCACTCACTAACTCAATCTCAAAGTAAAAGATCAGAAGTGTGTGCTGATTTGGTTCGTGGAGCCAAAGACAAGAAATTGAGGGTGAAATGACCTATTATGGTGCCTACTAAGATTCTCAAAATCATTAGTAGGAAGTCTCGTTGTGGTGAATTAATAAACACATTTGATAGATTTGAGATACGAGTTCACAAGCGAGTGATTGATCTTTTCAGATCTCCCATTGTAGTTAAGAATATTACCTCCATCACCATCGAACATGGTGTTAAGGTTGAGGTTAACATTGTTGATTCTTAAATCTGCCTCATAGTTTCCTTTATTTCTATATTTATTAGTTAGTTGGTAAATCGTTTGTCTACACTAATATGTTGGGTCAATTGGAATTTGCATTTGAAGCCTCTTATGTCATGGGCCTAAGGTTTGTAGGTAGGTGTCTGTGTAGGAAGGGTTTTACAATTAAAATTTTGTTGTTAAGATGTTTAATGTAAGGTAAAGGGACATGTTGTTAACTTTATTTTCACAATTTGAATCCACTCTATATTTAGTAAAAAAATGTTTTTTACATTTGGTATGACCACTTCATCTTTTGTTGATTATGTTGACTGATTATGATTTTCTTTTGGACTGGGAACAGAGTGTTGTTGTATCCTATGTCCATCCCCTTGGTTTTATAACTCTCCATGTTCAATCACGATTAAGGGATCATTATTCGTTCAGAATGGAAGTTTAGTATATGAACCAGTGAGATATACATTAATTCTATTTATTTTCCAATTGAGATTTAATGATTTGTGTATTTCAGTTAACTAGATTTGTGTATTTCGGTTAACTAGATTTGTGGTTAACCTTAAAACTTTATAACCTCTTCAATATATTGCTTTCGGATATCGCAATGCACTGCCTGAGATGAAGGATCTTCATAGAAAAGTATACATATGGCATAGTAACTGTTTAATATTTTATTATCTTTATACGGTTGATGATTTTATACAAATTTATTAAACATCACTGAGATGAAACATCAAATTTATGAATCAAATCAAACATTTTATTACCTTTGTATGTTTATTATCATCAATTTTTGTTAGCTAGATTAAATAACTTTTTTGTTTTTTAATTTTTTATTCCAGTTGTGGGTAGTGTTCTTATTTAGAAGTAATAACTTAGGATCTTTAGTTTTATGATTGTCCTATCATTCGAATATTTATTTCTAACAACTCAAACAGTGTATCCTCAAGTTTATGTTCTAACAACTCAAGTTTATGTTCTAACAACTCAAACAGTGGTATGGTTGTCCTATCATTTGAAAAGTCAAGTTTATGTTTTTATATTATTCATTTATTAAATCTTAATTATGTTTGATGTTTAATCTTTACCCTTTTAGCTAATTATGTTTGGTGACTTGATCTAATTATTTTTTGTATGACCGAAGCTGATGATTGTAGATTGATGACGACCAATTATTTTTGTGTGACTTGAGCTTATGAGATTTTCAGGTCAGTAAGAACTTTTTTCTACTTTCATTTTTCTACAGTCAACAATTTTGCCTCAATAAGGGATATAAATTGAGGATTCAAATCTATTTCCATGGGCTTAATGATTTTTTACAGGTCTATCTCTTAGCTTACTCTCTTTACATTCTTTAACTCTTCATATCCAGCACTCTTCCTCCCACCTTCTTTGTAGAAGGCCCGTAATATTGGATGGAATTAGACCTATACTAATTTCATCCATCTATGGGTTTCTCATTTATCGTAGGACAGAATTAGACATTTCCAGGTGGATTGTATATTAAATCAAATTATTATAATGAGTGCTTGAGTTTGAGTATGCAGTGCATGCATTATGATTTATTTCCAAGTTTTTTCAGTCTCAGCTTGATTATAAGTTTTTTATATGGAAAACCAAATTTAAAGCTTAGATCTTCTTACCTTTCAAGTACATAACAGTCCTAATTGAGTGTTCTTTGTGGTTTTAATAATGTCTTAACTAATGGCATAACCAATGGGGTAATACCCAACTTATAAAAAGGGCAAACCTAGTGCATGAATCTCTCACCACTGTAGGTTACCGGGGGGTTAGATGTACTCAGCTTTACCTCTGCATAAATAAGGAAAGAAATGGAAACTATTTTTTAATCCTTAAGTTGTTGAAATATTAGATCATAGCTTTCTTTGTCTCATCACTTTTTAGAGTCCCACCAATGGTTTCTCCTGTTGCATTTAATTTCTTAGACTAGCCTACAATGTACTTTTTTCATACCCGATGTTTGGCTACTTATTAGTTAGTTGTGCTATGTTTTTGTATATCAATATTAATGTTGAAGTGTATTCTACTATTAATGAAAATAATTCAAGAAAAGTTTATTCTTATATTATTTCTTAGAGCAACCTGTTTTTCTATGATCTATTCAAATTGTTGTGTTCCGATCAGTTTTCCCGTTGTTGTTCTTCGCGATTGAGGTATATGCATTACTCCATTGTTTTTTTATTAATTCATGAATTAGATTTGAATTACTCCGTTGTTTTTTAGAATTTATATTTATTTTCAGACTCTACCATATATGTTGTTGTTTGTGCTAGAGAGGTAGTTATCTACACAGTTGTTCTATTTTATGGAGCGTATAATCAAAAAATCATTTTAAGAACATGTTTGGTTCAGAGGTGAGCTCCGGAGGAGCTGGCTCTTCATCAGGTCTTACTCAATAATGGGTAGTAACAATGATCATCATCAAGGCCTGTGTATCACTAGTGTTAGGCTAGATGAGACATAATATGCAGTGGGCTCAATAACTTGTATGCATATCAGTGGTAAAAGAATGATTGACCATATTAATGGAACTATCACGTATCGGGCCAAGAATGATCCTAAGTTCAAAGAATGGAATGTTGAAAATACGTTAGTTATGATGTGGTTGTTATAGTCAATGCAACCACAATTTAGCAAAGGGTTATTGTTTGTGAAAATGGCCAAAGAGTTATGGGTTGCTCTTGAAGAGACCTACTCATTTGTTCATCATTTTCCTAAGTTGTATAAGCTTCAATAATAAATTGCAAAATTCAAGTAAGATGATCTTTCTCTTATTACCGATTACCATACTCTGCATGGCAAGTGGAAGAGGTTGACCACTACCAATAGTACATATTAGTTTATGCAGATGATGTTAAAGTGTTTCGGGCTATGGTAGAACGTAATCGCATCTATGAGTTCTTGAATTGTTTACACCCCAGTATGAGCATGCCAGGGTGCAAGTGTTGGGAAGATATCGTGCACCTACTTTTGCTAGGGAAGTTTTTTTCTATATCCGAACTAAAGAAAGCAGGAAGAAAGTCATGAATCCAAAGTTCAAGCCAGAAGTGTCTTTATCATAGAGGTCTGCTCTCACCACCCAACAATGGAACATACCCGTCCCCCCAAAAGTAAGAAATCATAATGATAAGAGCAAGTGAAAGTTTGACCATTGTGGGCATACTCGTCATATTAGAGAAAATCTGTTGTAATTTCCATTTCGTGGTTCATTTGTAATTCATGCAACTGTTAATGATCCTCCTGCACTTACTAGGCACAAGAATTCATCGATAAAGGTGTTTCGTGTCTCTGAAAGCTATTATCTCAACTTGATTCTCATCACAGTTTTGCCTCTAATTTTTCTTAGACAAGTACTTCTCATTCGTAAAGTCACATTTTTGCTTCATCTCATGCGCTTTATTGGATCATTGATTCAGAGGCTACTGATGACATGACTGGTATGTCATTCGGTTTCTATTCCTATAATGTGTGTTCTGATAAGGACAAGATTTAAATGAAGGGTGGATCCTTCTCCATTACAGGGAAGGGCACAATTCATATCTCTTGTAATATTACCATATCATTTGTTCTTTATGCTCTTAAGCTTACCAATATTCTTCTTTCTTTTAGTCACATTACTAGAATCATGAATTGTAATGTAACCTTTTTTCTATCTCATTGTCAATTTCGGGATTAGGACACGGGGAAGACAATTAGGAGTAGATGTGAAGGCAATGACTTGTATTTGTTAGACATGAGGCCATTTTCTTTGCAAATCTAACTAGTGTGAGGGATAATAGCAAAAATAGCGATATGTTGATGCAATGGCCTAACTCCGTAAATTTTCATCTGTTACATCTTTTGAGCTAAATTAAAATCATGTGTTCTCGTAAAACAATATCGCGTTCCTTATCCTATTAGTATTAACGAAAGTGTAAGTCCATTTCGACTTGTTCATTATGATGTACGGGGTCCTGAGCCCACTACTTCATTACTTTGTTTTACATAGATAGTTTATTGTGTTTGTTGATGACTTTAGTCATTATACTTAGCTTTATCTTATGAAAATTAAAAGTGAAGTTCATTCAATTTTTCCAACACTTCATAAGATAGTGTGTACTAAGTTTGGACCCCCTTAAGATCCTACGATCTGATAATGGAGGAGAATTTATGTATGGTGACGTTACCTCCTTTTTTATTTATAATGGTATTGTCCATCAAACATCATCTGTTGATACCCCATGATAAAACGGTGTAGCCAAAAGAAAACATCGTCATATTACAAAGGTGTGTCATTCCTTTCTCATAGGTATGGGGGTCCTTAAATCATATTGGGTTGATGCAACATCACCCGTGACATATTTAATCAACCTCATTCCCTCTTGAATTCTCGGTTATCAATCACCCGTCTCTATTTTACACCCTAACTCCCCTTGTTCATTACTCCTCCCAGTGTGTTTGGTTGTGTTTGTTATGTTCACATACATCATCGTAAGGACAAAAATGGATCCAAAGGCAGTATGATATGTGCTTCTTGGGTATTCTTCCACTCAAAAGGGGTATCGGTGTTATAATCTTATTAATCATCGTCGGTTTGTCTTCATGGATGTCATATTCTTTGAGTCGGTTTCCTTTTTCCCTTTACTACTCAAGATTCTCTAAATAAGGAGATTATAAGTATACAGAATCCATGTACCATTCCATTACCCGTTCCTACACAGGGGGAGTTTCCTAATCAAGGGGAGCCTATGCCTACTTAGGGGGAACATATGCCTATTACTACTCACACTAATTATTTTCAACAGGCAAATGAGATACTTATATATATTAAGAGAGAAAATAAAGCCATTGCACTACTTACACTAATGATTTGCAACAGGAAAAGGAGATACTTATATATAATAGGAGGAAAAAAAGCCATTATCTCCCCTCAGGACTAAGAAGTTTCCCTCGATCTAGGTAATTTCTCACTCAATCTTAATGTCCCTATTGCTTTTCGTAAGGGTATTCGTGCTTGTACAAAACATCATATATCTTAGTTTGTATCCTTTGATGACTTGTCTCCTACATATCATTCCTTCTAATATTTTAGATGACCTTAGTCAAAATTAGTGGAAGGAAGCCATGTTTGAGGAAATGATGGCCCTTGAGATTAATAATACTTGGGATATTGTTCCATTGCCCAAAAGAAAGAAATGACTAGGATGCAAATGGGTATACATAATTAAGTTTGAGGCTGATGAAAAAATTAAGAGATATAAAGTACGGTTAATTATAAAGCGGTTCACTCAGATATATGGAATTTATTATCACGAGACATTTTCTTTGGTTGCCTAGATGAACTCTATAGGAGTTCTTCTTTCCTTAGTAGCTAATTCTTCTTGGCCTTTGCGTCAGTTGGATGTAAGAATGCCTTTCCTCGTGTCGATTTGGAGGAAGAAGTGTATATGATAATGCCTCATGCTTTCAAGTTTGCCGATGGACATGATTTAGTGTGCAAACTAAATAAGACCTTGTAAGGGCTTAAGCAGTCTCCATATGCTTAGTTTGAGAGATTCAACACTACTATAAAGAGAGTAGGTACACACAGAGTCAGGCAGATCATACACTCTTCATCAAGATGCACCAAAATTTAACCACTGCCCTTATTGTATATGTTGATGATATTTATATCATCGGAGATGATCCGAAAGAGATACAAATAATGAAGACATTTTTGGGAACAAAGTTCGAGGTTAAATATCTCGAATTATTGAGATACTTCCTTGGCATCGAAGTGTACAAATCCAAGAAAGGAGTGTTTATTTCTCAAAGAAAGTATGTGCTAGATATGTTGGTTAAAACAGGTAAACATGGAACTTAGACTGTTGATACCCCCATTGAGCATAAACATAGGCTCAGTGATATGGATGTGGAAATATTAACTGATGTGGGAAGATTTAAGCGTTTGGTTGGGAGACTTATTTACCTTTCACTTACCCGCTCGGATATTGCTTATAATGTTAGTGTGATAAGGCATTTTATGCATGCTCCAAGAATACTAAATCTAGAAGCTATGTATCATGTCCTCCACCACCTCAAGAGTTCCCTGGGAAGAGAATATTATTTGGGAAGTATGGTCACTTTTGTGTTGAACCTTACACTAATGTTGATTGGACAGGGGCCGTCATCGATCGGCGATCCACTTCAGGATATTGCACCTTTGATGGAGGTAATATTGTTTCATGGCGAAGCAAGAAATAAGTCTGTAGTTGCTAGATCAAATGCAGATGCTGAGTTTAGATCCATAACACATGGTGTGTGCGAGTTGATGTGACTACGGATCATGTTAGATGAGTTTGGTTACCTTATTCGTTATCCAATGGATTTATATTGTGATAGTAAAACCACCATTAATATTACCCACGATCCAGTCCAGTATGACATGACAAAACACAATGAAGTTGATCGACATTTTATCAAGGAGAAGCTTCGTCTTGGATTGACTTGTACTCCATATGTCAACATGACTAATCAAGTGACTAATGTCCTGACTAAGGTTGTGAGTAAAACTTGTTTGCAACATTAGTTCATTAAGCTGGGCATGATATATATCTTTGCCTCACCTTGAGGGAGAGTATTGTCGGGTTTATTTGTAAGAGTTATATGATGTATTATGTTAGAATTCAAACTTACTAATATAAATAGAAAGTGATGGGGGAAACGAAGGAATTCATTCATTTCCTCTTGGTTGATTTCTCTATTCTCTCTTCTTCTTCTTTTCATATTCCTCTATTATGTAAATTGATTATCTCATAAATCTAACATAGAGATAAACTGTAAAAAAGTGATCATGGACAAATTCTTATTTCATACTTGTGCACATTATTGCATCTTTTTGGACAGATGGAGACGCTCTTTTGCTCAACAATCGTGGGTTTTCCTTTCTTGATTTTGCCAATGCTTTTGGCGAGGGAATTATTCACGGCATGGAGTTCTTATCCTCGGGTACTTATCCAGAAATGGTTTCTCACACCAAATCTTGTAAATTTCAAAGCACATTTAGGTCTATGACGCATTAATTTTTGAAGCCATGGAAACCTTTATCGACCAAGTGTCCATCCTCTCCCTTATTGTCGTATTTGGAGCCACCTCCATTGCCATGGCATGGACGATTATATAACAAGTGTCTGTATTCGAAGGTTCATTTGCTTAAATGATGCGAATCGAGAGCGTTATTGTCATTTTTGGGCATATTAGTAGATTTATTTTCTTTTTGTTATTTTTCTTTATTTTTATTATTGTATTTTCTTTTATTTTGTTTTATTATTTAGAGGTAAGGAGTAGTAATGGCATTTTTGTAATTATGGCCTAAGCTTAGAGTCTAAGCTACTCCTCCCTTTAAATACCCACTTGTAAGCATCATTTGAGGAAGACTTGAATTTTGAATTAGAAAAGAGTGTTTGTTTCTTTAAATTGATGCTTAGATATTTTTAGGAGCCTTTTGACGAGTGGTTTACGTCAAATTGGTATGAGAGTGGGTGAAGCTCCACATTGGTGTTAATGTATCCGTGTATTTTTTATCAAAATTATTCATTACTCTTCAATATCTCCCAATAAATCCAAACAACAACAACAATATGATAATTGAGAGTTGAGAGTTGAGGCAATAACTTATGGAGCTGCAACAGCAAATGGCCCTACTCTTTTCTAACCTAGGGCTAAAACCTAACCCTCCAACCCCCATGGCTGCCCCAACCCAAAAAGAGCCACAAACCCTAGCCCCCCTTTTTCAAACCCTAACCCTAGCTTTTGCCCCGCTGTCTCAGCGTTACCCCACCACCATCGGAGCCCAAAAACCCTCAACAATCAGTCCCTCCATCCCAAAAAAATGGTCATCGGTCGCCCATCCCCAACTGTCGACCTCCCAAAAAAACCCTCCCACCCATCTTCCGCCATTAATCCCCACCCTCCAGCCACCAGAAAGACCTTACCCAAAACACCCTCCTCGGCCCCTACCTTGCCCGGCGAACCCCCCTTGACCTTTTTTTCCGCCAGCTTACCCACACTAACCCACTCGGACACCCTACTGACCATTGTTTCTCCTCCATACACATGGTTTTTGACCTGGGAGGAATCTAGGGCTTGTTTGGGAGAAATAAGAGAGAAAAGGAGAAGGAATAAAGACCAAATTTTGTGGGATGGGCACTGTTTAACTTTCAAAAATTAAATTTTGGCACAATTTTTGGAATTTCCTCACGAATCTCCATTTTTTTACCGCTCGAGGAAGAGCTTGGTTTCAAGAAGGGTAGAGTGATGTGAATCGAGAGCATTTCTATCATTTTTGGGCATATTAGTATATTTATTTTCTTTTTGTTATTTTTCTTTATTTTTATTATTGTATTTTCTTTTCTTTTGTTTTAATATTTAGAGGTAAGGAGTTGTAATGACATTTTTGTAATTGGGGCCTTAGCTTGGGGTCTAAGCTACTCGTCCCTTTAAATACCCACTTGTAAGGCTCATTTGAGGAAGACTTGAATTTTTAATAAAAAAATATTGTTTCTCTCTCTAAATTGGTGTTTAGATAAATTAGGAGTCTTTTGACGGGTGGTTTATGGAATTAAAACTCTCGAGCATAACAACATTGTCAAATTTTACAACTCATAAATAGATACTAAAAATGTGAAAATAATTTTGGGTACTATTGCTACGTTTACAAATGTCCCCTCCATGGCATCCATAATCAAATGAATCCAGGTAGATTAATGTGGGAATCTAATGGGTTAGATATGTCAGTAGTAAGAGGAAATGTAAAAACATCTTTAAAGTGAGCCTTGATAATACTAGGTATGAGTAGTATACATTGGGGATGTATTTAGCTAAGGATCATTATCTACACGATCATGGATCTGTGGATGGTTAAAACGGGTTGAGATACGATTATGGGAACTTCTATGCATCCAAGAAAATTCTTTAATACGGGTAACAACAGGAGGATCTTGTGAGGTTGGGATAACGAGTTGAATGTTGTTATAAAACATAATGGAAACGGATGGGCTGGAATTTGGGTCATGTTTCAAGGCATAATATGATTCAATTATACTTAAAATTAGCTATAATGTTATTGTGATGTTACTATATACATTAAAACTCACCCATTATAATTTGAACATGTTTCTCATCTGTGAATGGGTTGTGTCATAATCGCACAACAAAACCGGTTGTTATTGCCACTCAGGTCAATGTTGTGTTGCTTACTTGTCACATCATTTTCCTGCTAGTATATCAACCATTATTTCCCTGCCTTTTGAGTGCTCCCTTATTTTTTAGTGTCATCCAATTAGGATCACTTCGATGCAATCGAGATCATTACATATAAAAATAGATGTTGTTTATGCGTGTATTGGATGAATTATCTTAATTTGGCAGCATGGTTGCGGTTATTTTTAGTTGAAATTTGGGTTGTACAACTCCACCTTGGGCGTTTCTAATCCTAGGGAGAGTGCGATTGTGCATGTCGACGAACAGAGATTTAACTGTGTTAGCGAAGGTAGTGAAGTTAAATAAGGATGAGTATCTGTGGTCTGAGGATGTGGATCCTAATGTGAAGCGCAGTTGATATCATTCTTTAAACTCAAACTCTCTTCATCTATGCCAAATTCCAATTCCGATATTAGCAAGAGTAAACACAACGACAAGGTTTACTTTTATTCTCATCTAGTGTGACACCCCGCCTAATAACATATCGGGTGATCAATCCTATACCAGATTAAAACAGGAATCTCATATGGTTAAGTCTTAGCACAACTGTCGAAACAAATTTAATTACTAATAACTTATTATGCTGGCGTCAAAATTTTATATTAACTAATATTTTTAACCAAACCAACTAAATAAATCATTCACACAGTTTATATACACGAAACTGAAATAAAAAAAATAATAATCGAACACTCGGTAACATAATACAACCAAATCGAATGATGAACTAAAAAGGAGGTAAAAGAATAAATGAATACAGTTGGGCTATCAGACCGAGTGCTTCTACAGTACCTCCTATCTAGATCACAAGGATAGAAGTTTCTACAATAAACCTGCTTTCATCCACAGCTACTATCATCTAGGCGTCCCTGTGTCTGGACACCTAATATATATACATATATAGCAAGAGAGGGAAAATAGAGAAATGGGTCAGAGCTCGAGTTTTTGAAAATATTTAGCAAGTGCAAAAATGCCATATTTTAAAATATGAAATTTCTCATATTTAAATTGGTATCGCACTCTCATGAGATACACCTCGCCCCTCTTCTAATAGTGCACGCATATCGCATACATTTTAAACAACCTAGTTAAGCTACCTTGCCTAACTGATCTCTTTACATAAGCTTTTAATTGACATAATCCTCAATGTGACATATATATAGTTCTCGTTTCTATATATAAGTATACCGTTCATATTCCAAAATTTTCAGTAGTTTAAAATACCATTTTCACTTTAGTATATAAAACCACGTATATATATAGTTCTCACTTTAATATATGAATCACAATTTAAATCCGAAAATAGTCTCTCGGAATGAAAATAAAGCCTTATTCATTTTACTCTTTACATAAGTCAACGCTATATGATATCACGTCTTCATATACAGGCAATATAATATATGCAACAAGTATAATTATACCTATTACAATCATAAGTAAAATAACCATCCCACCGAGCTATAACTCAAGGATGCAGTCTCATAGTGCCTATCCACATTTAGGTTTACTCACGTGACCACGGTACCAAGCCAGACTCATTCATGGTCATGGTAAAAACTAAACGGTGGAGGCGGTCATGAACGATATGACCTGGGGACTATACTCTCCCTGCTCCTCAAGCCAGGGGATTCACCCACATTGCGCAACCTCCCTGGATAGCACTAGAGAAAAATATAATTTGGCTGTCCATCCCTATGCCTGTGGAACCAACCTCTAAGATACAAAATACCTACCACACACAAATATATTTATTTTCGTATCATATATATATATATATATATATTGTAGCAACTCCCATATATATAATATATATCACTGCTAAATATATTATGGCTATAATTGCCAAACTCTTATAGCGATAGCCAAAACCTCGAATGTTCCCATTCGTAATAGTATGTAAGTATTTACAAACTTAAAATACTAAACATATAAGTATTATCTTACTTAAGATTAATTCACATCTTAGTCACTTCTAAGGATATATATATTGAGAAGTGATATATTGGCTATCGCTATAAGAGTTTGGCAATTATAGCCATAATATATTGAGAAGTGATATATATTATATATATGGGAGTTGTTACAATATATATATATATATATATACAGAAAGTCTCATGTAAGGACTCCTTATGGTGCAGACCCTGGTACATATCATTTTTTTAAGTAGTAAAAAAATGATTTTTTGGATGAAACTTTATGGATATGATTTTCACGGTTACAAGACTATCTCCAATTTTTTCATCAAAAAATTCAATAAAAAAATCGTTGAGATGAGGTGATATGTAAAAAATGGTATAAATATTCATTTTCAACCGTTGAAATGTTGGATCGGCGCAAGCCACTTTATTGATTGAATTTTTTTATGAAACTTCATGGATATGATCTTCTCACTGTCGAGATCATATCCATGAAGTTTCATAAAAAATTTCAATCAAAAAGTGGGTGAGATGATCGTCAACATTTCAACGATTGAAAAGGCATATTTATTCCATTTTTTACATATCACCTCATCTCAACGGATTTTTTTACTGAATTTTCAGATGAAAAAAATTGGATATGATCTTATCACCGTGGAGATCATATCCACGAAGTTTTATCAAAAAATTCATTTTTTTACTATTTAAAAAAAATGGTATGTACCAGGGTCTGCACCATAAGGAGTCCTTACTGGAGGGGGCCTCTCTCTCTCTCTCTCTCTCTCTCTCTCTCTATATATATATATATATATATATATATATATATATATATATATATATATATATATATATATATATATATATATATATATTGTCCTACTCTTGTGCGGACTAGTCTGCATTTTAAGAATACGGACCGAACATGTGTCACCTGGCGATGAGCCCAGAAAAGAGAGAGAGTGTGCCTATAATTTAAGCGATAATTTCTAGGTGCACCGTTACGTGACACATGTACGGTCCGCATTCTTAAAATGCGGACTAGTCCGCACAAGAGCATTATTATATATATATATATATATATATATATATATATATATATATATATATATATATATATATATATATATATATATATATATATATATATATATATATATGTATATATATACACCAATTCATAATAATTAAATAATTATACTATCAACTTGCCTTAATTCCATAGGTATTGCATCACCTATAATAATAGTCGTCAATAGACGAACCGGATAGCCGCTCACTCATCTCTAGCCCATATTCTCAATTATATCCTTCTCACAATCTAGGATTTACTCACACTAAATTCCATTGTCTATGAGGCCTGATATTACTTCTAGAATTCACTACAATAATCTCCAATTTAAAATTTAACTCCCCATGCACTTGAGGGAAGAAAACTGAAAAATTCAGCAAAGGTGAATCGATTCTCCTCAAATGCGAATCGATTCGGGAAAGCGAATCGATTCGGTCTCAATCGGAATCGATTCAAAAAGTTTTCCGCAAGTAGGTTCTCAAAGGCGAATCGATTCGATCTCAATCCTAATCGATTCGGCCTGAGACAGCCTTATATATCTCCTTATGCGAATCGATTCGATCTAGACCCGAATCGATTCTCCCTGTTCGGAGCTCACTATTTGGGTAATTTCAACTTCTCCAAAATACCCAAATATCAACCCATTCTCCATTTTGTGGTTTCTAATCTCAACCAATAATCCTATAATCATCCTAACACTGATTTATAGCTAACACGTCAATTAATTTGTGGTATTAAACCATTTCTCTTGGATTTAAACCCTAAAACCATTAAAACCCTAGTTTATCATTTCTTCCCATTTCTAACCATTTCTACACACCATTAATGTGGGTTTAACACTAAAAGTCATCAAGAGTTAACAATACATCAATTTGTAAACTCAAAATCAATTTTCCCAAATTTATTTTAAGGGTTCTAACCCAAAAATCGTATAGTCTACCAACTATAATATGAGATACACACACAAATGAATAAATCAAGTAAACGCTTGCCTCGTTGATAAATTCGACGACCTAGAGTCGAATCCCACAGAGTTTGGAATGGAATCCCCTTTTCTCTCTTCCTTTCTTTCCTTCTTATTTTCTCTCTTTTCTTTCTTTCTCTTCCTCTCTCTCGTGACTTATAAGAGATAAATAAGGGCTTGTCCCTTATAAACCCAGAAATGACTCTTTTACTCAATTGCGAGTCCCTACTAGTCCAAAGTCCTTGAAACCTAAACACTCCCATCGGATACTCTATTCTGACTATCTCGCCTCCACCGTTTTTTTATTTCTACCATGATAATGAGAAAGTCTGACTTGGTACCGGGGTGAAGTTGAGCAAACTCGAAAGTGGATGAGCACTTTGAGACTGCATCCTCGAGTTATAGCTCGGTGGGATGGTTATTATACTTATGATTCTAAAATAGGTATAAATATACTTGTTGCATATAATACATTTCGTGTATATGAATGAGATATCATATAACTTTGAATGGTGTAAAGTGTAAAATGAATAAGATGTTATTCTTCTTCCGATAGTTTTATATCCGGACTTATACAAAGGTAAATTGTAGTTTCAAGTGAGAACTATTTATATAAGGGTTATTACATGTTGAAGGGAAATGGTATTTAAAACTAGTGGAAGTTATGATATATGAACGGTGTAGTTTTATATAGAATCAAGGAATATATATATCACATGGATGATTATATCAACTAAGAGCTTATGTAATAGCTTACGGTATAACTTATATTATATCATGTAAGGTAGGTGATAGTATGAGGATTTAGAAGATGGATGAAAGAGATTAGTTAAACAGGGTAGTTTAACTAGGTTGTTTCAAATGTATGCGATAGGTGTGCACTAGTAGAAGAGGAGTGAGGTGTATCTCATGAGAGTGAGATACCGGTTTAAATATGAGAGATTTCATGTTTTAAAATATGGCATTTGAGCACTTGCTAAATATTTTCAAAACTCGGGCTCTGACCTGTTTCTCTATTTTTCCCACTCTCTTTCTATATATGTATATATATTAGGTGTCCAGACAAAGGGACGCCCGGATGATGATTCTTTCAAATCAGACGTTGTTGTCGCAGCTGTGGATGCAAGAAAGTTTATTTTAGACGCTTATGTCCTTGTGATCTAGATAAGAAGCATTGTAATAATATTCGGGCCGATAGCTCAAATGTATTCATTTATTCTTTTACAGCCTTTTTAGTGCGGCATTCGATTTGGTTGTATTATATTGTACCAAGAGTTCGATTATTTTATTTTATCTCAGTTGTTGTATATAAACTGTTATGATTGTTTTACTTGGTTGGTGTGATTAAAAAGATTAGTTAAATAAAATTTTGACGCCAGCCTAATAAGTTATTCGTAATAAAATTGGTTTTCGACAGTGATGTTGAGAATGAACCATATGAGATTCCTGTTTTAATCTGGTAAAGCATTGATCACCTGATATTTTATTAGGCGGGGTGTCACAACAACAAGTATAATTATACCAATTACAATCATAAGTATAATAACCATCCCACCGAGCTATAACTCGAGGATGCAGTCTCATAGAGCTTATCCAAATCCGGGTCTACTCACGTGACCACGGTACCAAGCCAGACTCATTCATGGTCAAGGTAAAAACTAAACGGTGGAGGCGGTCATGGACGATATGACCTGGGGACTATACTCTCCCTGCTCCTCAAGCCAGGGGATTCACCCACATCGTGCAACCTCCCTGGATAGCACTAGAGAAAAATATAATTTGGTTGTCCATCCGTATGCCCATGGAACTAGCCTCTAAGATACAAATATACCAAACACACACAGATATATTTATTTTCGTATCATATCATATATATATAATGTAACAACTCCCTTATATATAATATATATCACTTCTCAATATATTACAGCTATAATTGCCAAACTCTTATAGCGATAGCCAAAACCTCGAATGTTCACATTCGTAATAGTATATAAATATTTACACACTTAAAATACTAAACCTATAAGTATTATCTTACTTAAGATTAATTCACACCTTAGTCACTTCTAAGGATATATATATATATATATAATCCCGAATATACCAATTCTTAATAATTAAATAAGTATACTATCAACTTATCTTAATTCCATAGGTATCGCATCACCTATAATAATAGTCATGAATAGACGAACCGAGTAGCTGCTCACTCATCTCTAGCCCATATTCTCAATTCTACCCTTCTCACAATCTAGGATTTACTCATCCTAAATTCCATTGTCTAGGAGTCCTAATATTACTTTTAGAATCCCCGACAATAATCTTCAATTTAAAATTTAACTCCCCATGCACTTGAGGGAAGAAAACTGACAAATTCAGCCTGCCCCAAATGCGAATCGATTCGGGATAGAGAATCGATTCGGTCTCAATCCGAATTGATTCGAAAAGTGTTCTACAAGTAGGTCCTCAAAGGTGAATCGATTCGGTCTCAATCTGAATCGATTCGGACTGAGACAGCCTTACAGGACCCCTTATGCGAATTGATTCGATCTAGACCCGAATCGATTCGTCTTGTTCGGAGCTCACTGTTTGGGCAATTTCATCTTCTCCAAAATACCCAAATATCAACCCATTCTCCATTTTGTGGTTTCTAATCTCAACTAACAACGTCAATTCATATATGGTATTAAACCATTTCTCTTAGATTTAAACCCTAAAACCATTAAAACCCTAGTTTATCATTTCTTCCCAGTTCTAACCATTTCTACACACCATTAACATAGGTTTAACAATAGAAGTCATCAAGAGTTAACAATACTTCAATTTGTAAACTCAAAATCAATTTTTCCAAATTTATTTTTAGGGTTCTAACCTAAAAATCGTATAGTCTACCAACTATAATATGAGATACACCCACAAATGAATAAAGCAAATAAACACTTTTCTCGTGGATAAAATTTGACGACCTCGAGTCGAATCCCGCGGAGTTTGGCCCGAAATCCCCTTTTCTCTCCTCCTTTCTCCTCTTCCTTTCTTTCCTTCTTATTCTCTCTCTTTTCTTTCTTTCTCTTCCTCTCTCTCGTGACTTATAAGAGAGAAATAAGGGATTGTCCCTTATAAACCCAAAAATGAATCGTGTACTCAATTGCGAGTCTCAACTAGTCCAAAAGTCCCCGGAGCCTTAACACTGCCCTCGGATACTCTATTCTGACTATCTCGGCCATTCCGAAACCAACCGTGCACCCGAAATATCCATCCGAGTTACTTAACTAAAATTCACTAGTCATACCTCACACTTCTCAACTCGCTTTTTCTACAACGTAAACTATCACTCGTCACTTAACCCAACTGCGACATGACATAAAAACATTCTGACTCATTTTATCAGTCCCCTAAGTAAATTTAACATGCGTAGTTAGTCATCTAACACTCATAAACTCCAAAAATTATTATTCACAGTAATTCCTAAATTTACAAATTTTACCCACTTATGTAATTTGAATATTAATAAAAGTACCAGATATTCCATCCAGTTTTATGATATTTGTATTGTTCAGAACCGATGCAACTGCATTATGTTATTTTTTCTTATAATTATTGTTACTAACACTCACGTCCATGCAAGGTTTCTTCATGGTCACATCCTTCTCCTACTCATCTTAACTTATTTCCTTTAGAAAAATTTCCTCTGACAGAGGAGCCCGATCCGTTGAAGAAGCCTCTAATATATTATATCCTTGAAGCTAACCTCATTAAATGTCTGATTATTCCTCATAAGACCATCATCTACCTTATGCCCATGTATCATATATCACCAAATTTGTGCAACAAATATTTGGGTTACTGGAATCGATCTTGAGGGAGATATCCATAGATATGGTGGACGTACTTGGGACAGGTTGTTGGAATCTAATTTGGTTGCTAGAATCAATCACATTGTTTAGAAGTAAAGAAACACTTTATCAGAGGGAATGTGGTTTTGTTCTTTATGTTTCATTAATTATCGATGCTAATAATTGGGACTTGCGATATTTATAAACATGTTTTCGAATCACAAAAACCTTTTTTCCTCATTGATAGGCATTGAGGTAAAACCAACCTTGTTTGCATCTTTTTAATATTTGAACGTAAGCTTCATGTGCATGATTTCACAATTTATATATGTTTTGAAATGTTTATGAGGTTGGTAGATATGTATTAGATGGTGAACGCATTGATTTACTGAGTTTCCCAATTAAACTACTAAGTTTCATTTGGCAAAATCATAGTCGTTGAACCACCCTCTGACATGTTAACGAAGGAGACAACAAAAAACTGTTTCCAACCCGATAATCGAATTTATGTGGTTGATTACTAGTTAGGTCTGTATATTACTCGTTCATTTTATTAGGCAATTGTTTTGTAGTTATTTCTTTTGCTAGTTCTTTCTAGTTTTTCGCGTTTTGAGTGATTATAGCATGTGATGTTATTTTCTACAATTACTACAATTCGATATTTAATTCCCATGTTTAATCTTGCGAACTTCTAGTCATGGATTTGTCTTTTCTTTCTTACCAGGAGCCTATGATTTAATACAACATCCAATGAATATTAGTGACGCTGCTAAGTAAATGTTTCCTTCTTTATGTCCATGGTTGGTGAAACGGAGAAGTTATTGAGAATTTCAAGTTATATGGGCAGTAGCAACAGGGTGGGCCAATGGAGAACTATCTACGTATACAACTTACCTTACACTGACCGAAGAGACGCATTGGAAAGGTAGATTTAGATAAAACATTTGCTTATGGAAAATCAATTTGCTTTTGGGATGACTATTGTATACTCTGTATTGTACTTAGTATATTAGTATATCGAAAAGTCTTCATTTATGGTACATATTACTTTATATGAATATGTGGGAAGATGATTAGTATTAAATGTAGTTCATTTTATAAAAATTACTGTACCCCTGGACTTAAAATTGTAGGAAGATAATCAAATGTGTTGAGTGCATGAAATACGTCATTTGTTGCGATTATTACATCATGCGCTTCACTCAATAGACATGTAACTTTGCTTCATGGGCCTGCATATAATCGAATTTATGTGGTTCAATACTAGTTAGGTGTGTACATTACTCGTTTGGGATTTTAAATGTAATTATAATCTTTTTCGTTTCCAGCAATTTTTTTACTCAACATGGCAAAGGGAAATTCAAACAAGAAAAGTAGTTATAGTTTACAACCCTCAGATATGAAAATCCCAAGGCAAACCATAAATCCAATAGTTTAAAAACCACGAGTGGCGATGAATGAAAATCATGTTATTACCACACACCCTATATTATTAGGTAGGGAAGAGCGATTAAGGAGAGAGAGCCTGCTCAAAAGAACTATAAATTATGGGGGTGGAGAAGGAGAAAGTAGCAAGGAAAAGGATACAAAGAGAAACGAGAATGAAAAATTTTTAATCATTGGCTCAATTTTGACACCGAACCTTTGTGAAGAGTTCAAGAAAGGGGCGGTTCGAATTTGGATTTGGTTATTCAGAAAAATTGACAAAATCTGATTGTGTTCGGGAAGACCATCCTAGTTAGGTGTGTATATTACTCGTTTCTTATATAAATCTGATGCAGGCGAATAGGGATATACTTGTCCTTTGCCTTTATTCTTTATTTTCCTTTATTTTAGCCCTTTAGTATAAATATCCAAGAAGGCCCTCATTGTATCACTTTTGACCCTTTGAGAATTAAGAGACTTGAGAGAGAAATTAAAGAACTCCCTTCATTTTAATAAAGGGAAAAATTTTCTTGTTCGCCCCATGTGGCCGTTCTCAATGACTTGGCCCTCGGCCCTACTTATTTCACATGAGGAGTTAGCCACCGAGGCCGCATAGACTGGGATATATTATGCTATTATTAGTCAAATCACCACGCTTAAGGCACCCGTTCCACAGTGTGTTCAGCGTTTACTTGATTCTTATAGTGATGTGTGCACTCCCCCAGACGGGCTTCCTCCCCTTCAGGACATACAGCATGCGATAGACTTTATCCCTGTGGCGCAGCTCCCCAATATTCCTCACTATTGCATGTCTATCACAGAGCATGCGGAGTTATAGAGGTAGGTTATGATTGTCTTCTTGTGCAGTCCGAGCACTTCTAGCACCCAAAAAGGACGGGAGTTGGCGTATATGCGTGAATAGCCGTGCCATTAATAAAATCATGGTGAAATATCAATTTCCAATTCCCCAACTCGAAGATATGTTGGACCAACTCCATGGAGCGACGATATTCTCCAAGTTGGACTTGAAGAATGGGTACCACCAAATACGTATGAGACTGGGTGATGAATGGAAGAAAGCTTTCAAGACCAAGGATGAACTTTATGAGTGGACTATGATGCCTTTTAGTCTATCCAATGCCCCATCCACGTTCATACGAGTGATGACTCAGATTTTGCGCCCATTCTTGGGAAAGTTCGTTATGGTGTATTTTGATGATATTTTAATTTATATACGATTTGAGGAGGAACACTTGCGACATGTGACTCAAGTTCTAGAGGTTTTACGGGCCGAACGCTTTTTCCTTACATTGAAAATGTGTGCTTTTATGGTTCCATCTGTGAATTTTTTGGGATATGTCTTATCGGGAGATGGCGTTCAGGTTGACAATGCCAAGATTCAAGAAATTGTGGATTGGCCCACCCCCACTTCGATGATGCAGGTTTGCAGTTCGTAGATTCAGCACTGTCATGGATCTACTCACAGATTTGACGAGCACGTCTTCGACAGTTGAGTTCAGATGGACTGAGGAAACTGATTGAGCCTTTTTCATGATGACTTCTCATATTCTTTCCTTGCCATATTTTGATCAGTTGTTTGAGCTATCTTGCGATGCGTGCAAGATAGGGGTAGGCGCTGCCTTGAGTCAGAATGAGAAACCCATTGCATTTTTAGTCAGAAATTGCCAAGAGCGGCCCTACACTACTCTACTTATGACTTGGAGTTCTATGCAGTTGTAAAAGTCATGACGTTTTGGTCCCCTACCTCCTATATAAGGAGTTTGTAATCAAATCAGACGATGAGGCCCTGCGATTCCTCCATAGCCAATGGCATGTTAGTGATCGACTTGTTAAGTGGATCGCCTACCTTCAGCGTTATACCTTCCACCTTCAGTATAATCTTGGGAAGGAGAACATGGTAGCAGATGCACTCATCCGACGTGCTCATGCATTAGTGACCTTGAGGAGTCAGGTTTTTGGGTTCAATGAGATTGAAGATCTTTATCCGACCGACGGGGAGCTGGGACCTATTTATGTCGCTTGCCAACACGGCAATGGCACATCAGGTGAATACTTATTACAAGATGGATTTTTTCACCGGGGAACAACTTTGTGTATTCCTTCTTCCTCCTTGCGAGACAAGATTATTTCGGAGGGGCGTGGTGGTTTAATAGGTCATTTGGGTAGGACCGCACCTATGCTTTGTTACGAGATCAATTTTATTGGCCCACCATGATATGGGATACTAATTCATTCATCCGTCATTGTTATACTTGTCAGACGGATAAGGGTCAGCGTTCCAATGAAGGATTGTACACTCCCCTGTCGATACTCGAGCGCCCGTGGCAGGACGTTTTGATGGATTTTATTGTGGGCCTCCCTCATACTTCTAGTGGGCATGATTCCATTATGTTGGCCGTTGACAGATTCTCCAAGACGTCCTATTTTCTTTCGTGTTCTCGTACTACTGACGCTTCTCATGTTGCGACCGTATACTTCCGCAAGATTGTTCGCTTGCACGGCGTCTCCTGTAGCATTACTTTCGAAGTCAATGTCCACTTTATAGGACATTTCTGGCGGACATTATAGCGCTTACTAAGAAAGGAGCTCCAATTTTCCATTGCCTTTCATCCCCAGGCAGACGACCAGACAGAGGTGGTCCATTGGAGGGTGGGATATCTTTTGCGTTGTTTGACATCTGTGCACCCCCACAGGTGGGACATGGTAATTGCTCAAGCCGAATTTTCTTTCAATAACGTCGTCAACTGTTCAACTGGTTTCTCCCCTGTCCATATTATGTTGGGCCAGTCCCCCACTATACCTATTGACCTCGTCGAGCTCCCGCCGACAGTTCCTATGTGCCCTTCTACTGTAGAGTTTGTCTCACATTTAACTTTCGTCCAGGCCAATGTTTGTTCTTGTCTGCAGTCTATTTACGCCTCTTATAAAGAGGCGACTGATGCGCATCACCGTTTCATTTCATATCAACCCAGGATTTTGGTTATGGTGTACCTCCAGAAACCACGGCGTGTCGGTAAAGGCAACAAGCTTCTTATGTGCCATTTTAGGTCGTTTCCTATTGTTTGGGGTTGTGGACCAAATGAATATGAGGTTGATCTTCCTCCGGAGTTTTGCATGCATCGTATATTTAATGTGGCAGATGTTTCTCCTTTTTAGGGCACATATCCTCCCCCCATCCCTCTCCCATCTTCATCGTCTCAGCCAGTCTGTTCTCATATAGACCGTATTGAGGGTGTACTTGACTCCGCCCGTGTCTCCTCTACCTCAAGTGATTACACACTTTACTTAGTCCGTTAGGTTGGCCGTCTGGTGGCCGAGGATTTTTAGATTAATGAGGCGACCTTTCAGCATGTTGATCCAGACTTCTTTCACCAGTACTCTGTCTATAAGGATTCCTCTCAAGGAGGAGAATGATGCAGGGGCATAGGGATATACATGTCTTTTTCCTTTATTCTTTATTTTCCTTTATTTTATCCCTTTAGTATAAATAGCCAAGAAGTCCCTCATTGTATCACTTTTGACCCATTGAGAATTAAGAGACTTGAGTGAGAAATTAAAGACTCCCTTCATTTTCATGTTGTTGTGTAGTTAATTTGTTTGCATGCTTCCGCACCTGAGTTTACATCATAATCACTTATTTTTTAGTTATGTGTTCATTTCTTTCTTTCTCATTTTACACTTTTTGAATGATTGTGTGGGATACTAATTTCTACAATTACTCACTTTTTGAATGGTTTGAAACTTCGCTTATACATAGATTTTGAATCTTAATCATGTTTTTTATTTCTTTTTTTTTCAAGAAATGGATCAAACTTTAATTTTGTTTCAAATTCTATACTCCATGCTATTAGATCAAGTTACTTGACGCAGCCATTTGACCTTAAACAAGTGAGGGCCATACCTTAGTCCTGTTAATGTTAAAATGATTTGTAATGTTTTCTGTTACTGCGTTTTTATATATTATGCTCTCCCTTGTTTTTCAATTTCATCCAATTAGGATAACTTCAGTGTAATCGACACCATTACACATAAAATTACATGTTATGTGTGCGTGTATTAACATATTGATTTTGATAAAGGACTAAGAGTGATTAATTATCTAAATTTAGAGGACGGTGGTGTTAATTTGTAGTAGAAATTTGGGTTGTAAAACTCCAACTTCGAATTTTCTTGGGAGCTTCAGTAATGGTGCTAATGGGGATGCAGTTTGGCCGAGGAGGGATGAATCCCCAAAATCGTTAGACCCTACAAAGTGTTGATCGATCGAAGAATTTCTTAAGTGTTTTTATGAAAACTGTATATCAATCTCTACCTGTTAACAATCATCAATGACTTAAGAGCAGACAAAGACGGACTTAGCGAAGAATCAAAACAAGAGAAAATATATTCAGAAATACATTAAAAATTTTCAAGAGTGCGTACAACCCATGCATGACGACATCAAACTCGTCACCAAGGTATTACCGCTTTTTATACCTACTAACTCATCCTCATTGAAATATTAATTGATTTTTTTATTAATAGATTATTATCTTATTGATTTCATTTGGTTTAACAAAAGAAGAAGGATTGAGAGTAGGCTAGAGAGAAGAAATTAACTGACTTGTTTAAGATTGCTATTGCTCAACCCAAAGTGCCTCCTGGTAACTAGTAGTTGGCACGTTAGCTTCTTGTCAATTTAATGGAATGTATTTTTAATATAAATTAACCAATACTCATGACGTCAATAAATGAATGGAAAGACAGAGTATTTATGGCTTCAAGCCATGCTTCAAATAGTAGTGTTAATTGTAAAAATTTTGTATCGATATTTGCAGTCACAAGTGACACACTTCAAATACTCGTGTTGTGACATCCTCCTTTGTCATTCACCTTCCCTGATGTTTTGAGAGTATTAGTATATGCTTCCATATTAGGCTCAATTAAGGTGGCTTCAATTCCCCTTTTCCGTGTCCTCCAGAATGTTATCCTCTTGGGGTATCAGAAAATTGTTGTTGAGCCCTTTTTTTATATGAATATACGGGTTTGAGTATTGCCTTACTTTCGTATAGGTTAATAACTTTTTTTATGATCATCCATCCCCTTTGGGCTATAATATTCTTGAAATCTTGATGAATAGTAATGGAAGATGGGTCTTTAGCAGTATTTCCATCCTCCTGTTTCCCAAAAAATAGCTTTTTCATCCTTACTTAGGTAGCATCTACACTTTCTTTTGGAACAACGCATATTATTTTGGGCTTGGGATGTAGATTGGATTCATTGTCTATTGGATCATGTGTTGAAACCTAGCAATCGAGAATCAGTAGAGATCTCTAAGAACTATAATTCTAACTGTAAGGACATTGTTGCTCTCATGTAAACCAATACAGTCACGTTCTATTATTCTTTCCTATATATGGAGGGACATATCAAATAATAATATTCACAATGAACTAAGTTTTTTGGAACTTAATGAGGAGCATATAATGTTAGGAGTGATTTATTTTATGGCTAATGACCGTAGTGGTAATGATTCGAGTTCGATATAATCCTCTGATTGTAGAGGAGTGATAGCCTTGATAAAGGATGAGTCCCCCTCCATTTTCTACATAGATGACACCTCCGATGCACAGACAACAATGATTGCAATGGGGTTGTTTATTCCTTTTAAAATAGTACATCCTTTTTCCTTCTCGAATATCAACCCTTCTTCTTTCACTGATTGTCTACAAAAAAAACTCACTGACGGAATCTAAGCAATTGAATCACTCTCTCACATGTTGATAAAGGAGAATGCAAAAAAAACTGATTGAAACCTGGAAATCTGATTTATGTTGTTGATTTCTTGTTAAGGATGTATCTTACTCATTTATTTTATTATCAGTTGTTTTTCAGTTATCAGTTCTCGTATCTCTTTACAGTTTTCCACATTTTGAATGATTATAGCAATTAAATTAGCCACTTGTTGGATAATTTGAAACTTCAATTATACCTAGATGTTGAATTTTGGTCATGCTCTTCGTTTCTTGTTTATATATATATATATATATATATATATATATATATATATATATATATATAGAGAGAGAGAGAGAGAGAGGTTCAGATTTCAACCTAAAAGATGAACATTTTAATGAATATTAACAAAAAAATACTTAATAACCCATTAATTTTAATTCTTATGTTGTAATTGGTTCGCGCTAGCGACGACGGACACAAGTATTTACGAGGTCAATTAAATGGAATGTATTTTTAATATATGTTACCAAATACTTATGAGGTCAATAAAGGAATGGAAAGACGAGAGTATTTATGGTTTCAAGCCACGCATCAACCAGTGGTGTTAATTGCAAAAATTTTGTATCGATATTTACAGTCATAAGAAACACACTTCAAATACTCATGTTGTGGCCACCTCCTTTATCATTCACCTCCCCTGATGTTTTGAGAGTAATAGTACAGACCTCCATATTGGGCTCAATTAAGATGGCTTCAATTCCCCTTTCTTGCGTCCTCCATAATGTTCTTCTCTTAGGTTATCAGAAAATTATTATTGAGCTCTTTTCTTTGATATGGATAAAAGGTTTTGGGTCTTGCCTTATATCGATCTCGATTAATAACTTTTTTATGATCAGCACCGGATTGGAGAATCCCCTTTAGGCTATAAGATTCTTGAAATCTTGATGAATAGTAATGAAAGATGGGTCTTCAACAGTATTTCCATCCTCATGTTTCCCCAAAAAACAACTTTTTCATCCTTACTTAGGTGGCACCTACACTTTCTTTTGGAACAATGCCTATTATTTTTTGCTTGGGGATGTAGGTTGGAGTCATTGGATACTGGTTCATGTGTTGAACCCCAATAATCGAGAATCGGTAGAGCTCCCGAAGGCCCTTAGTTTTAACTATAAGGACACTATTGCTCTCATGTAAACCAATATAATCACGTTCTCTTATTGTTTTTGTTATTCTTTCCTATATATGGAGGGACATATCACATAATAAAAATCACAATGAATTAAGTCGTTTGGAACTTAATGAGGAGCATATACTGTTATGAGTGATTTATTTTATGGCTAATGACCGTAGCGGAAATGAATTGAGTTTCGTCTTAACATTTCAAGTTATTCGATATCATCCTATGATTGTAGAGGAGTGATAGCCTTGGCAAAGGATGAGTCCCCCTCTATTTTCTGCACGGATGACACCTTCGATGCCCAAACAACATTGATTACAATGGGGTTGTTTATTCCTCTTAATATAGTCCATCTTTTTCCTGCTCTAATATCAACACTTTTTCACTGATTGCCTACAAAACAAAATCCTTATTGACGGAATCTGGGCAGTTGAATCACTCTCTCACATGTTGACAAAGGAGAATGCAAAAAAACTGATTGAAACTTGACAATAGGGTTTATGTTATTGATTTCTGGTTAGGTGTGTATCTTACTCATTTATTGTATTATCCGTTGTTTTGGTTCTCTTATTTCTTTATACTTTTCTATGTTTTGAATGATTATAGCAATCGAATCACCACTTTTTGAATGGTTTGAAATTTCTATTATACCTAGATTAGACTCTTGATCATGCTCTTTGTTTCCTTTTTATATATACATATATAGATATATGAGAAGGCTCACCTACATCATCCATACATCATGCCCAATTGTAGGCCCTTAAAAACTTTTTTTTTACAATTTTTTTATTTTTCTCTTGAAATTAAGCTCTCAATCAATCCATATCCAAAAAAATAGGTTGAAATACTTTTTGTAGCTATTTTTAAAAAATCCACAAAAAATTACTCAAAATACCTTATTCATAAGGGTCTGTGCCAGCAGTTTTTTGTAAATTTTTTAAAAATAACTACAAAATGTGACCTAATTTTTTTGGATATGTGTTGATTGGAAGGTTAATTTCAAGAGAAAAATAAAAAATTTGGAAAAATGATTTCTTAGGGCCTAGAACTTTGTGTGATGTATACATCATGTTGTAGGTAAGCCTTCTCCTATAGATATGGAGAAGGCTCACATACATCATGCTCTATACATCATCCATATATCATGCCCAATTATAGGCCCTAAAAAACTTTTTTTACAATTTTTTTTTTATTTTTCTCTTCAAATTAACCTTCCAATAAATACATATCCAAAAAATTAGGTTAAAATAGATTTTGTAGCTATTTTTAAAAAAATACACAAAAAACTGTTCAAAATACTTTATTTATAAGGGTCTGCGCCAGCATTTTTTGTGATTTTTTTAAAAATAGCTACAAGATATCTTTTAACCTGATTTTTTGGTTATGGGTTGATTAGAAGGTTAATTTCAAGAGAAAAATAAAAAAAATTGGAAAGCAGATTTTTTAGGGCCTAGAATTTTGTGTGATGTATGGTGTGATGTCCATATCATGATGTAGGTGAGCCTTCCCTATATATATGGAGAAGGCTCACCTACATCATGATTTATACATCATCCATACATCATGCCCAATTGTAGGCCCTAAAAAACTTTTTTTTCAATTTTTTTTATTAAAATTAACCTTTTAATCAATCAATATCCAAAATATTAGGTTAAAATACATTTTGTAGCTATTTTTAAAAAAACCACAAAAACCTGCTTAAATACCTTATTTATAAGGATCTGCGCCAACAGTTTTTTGTGAATTTTTTAAAAATAGCTGCAAAATGTATTTTGACCTAATTTTTTGGATATGAGTTCATTGGAAGGTTAATTTAAAGAGAAAAATATAAAATTTGGAAAAAAAAGTTTCTTAGGTCCTAGAACTTTGTGTGATTTATACATCATGATGTAGGTGAGCCTTCCCCTATATATATATATATATATATATATATATATATATATATATATATATATATGTATCAAATGGATTACGATATATCTTTATATTCAACATCATCAATAACACCACTTTAGAAAATTAAGAAAGTTGTTGCAAATTATACAAATAAATAATCTCAAATAAAAATTATCGACCCAAAAAAGAACGAGAAAAAATATTTCACATGTTGCTGCGGATCTATTGCTGGGGACGTTCAACAGTGGTTCAGTCTAATCATTAAGGACCTTCACATTCAGTCATGGCAAAGATTAGTAATATTGAGGATTCACATTAATGGAAACAAATATTGTATAGAGGATTCACATTCATGAAAACAAATATTATATGGAATGAAGCTCAAGAAAATAATCTTGAGAATAACATTGTTTCACGTGGTTTGGGCACAATATCTTGATCTTTATCTTCTTTGAATTTAAATACATGATTACTGATGAGTAAACTGACCCGATATCAATTGAGGGGAACTTGATCCCTTAAGGACCTTATCTGATAATGTGTAAAGTCTAATATATAAATACTAATATATTTGGGAGTACTTATAAATCTAATGTGTCAATCCTGCAGAAATTAGAAATTAAAATATAGATTTGTTGATTGAAGTTTGATATTAATTTTTGTATTAGCTCAAAATTGATGAGATGTAATCAATATTAGGTTTATCGACAACACTGGTCTGATGTCCCAAACCAACAGCAATTACGAATTTCTATAAATTTGTTGAAAATGTGCTATATAGCTCTAATTGTCAGATTGGATTTGATTCCTGGATCTAGATTTAATTTGTCTATTTGGAATTCTTCAAATATTCAGACTGGATCCCAATAATCTTGCGGATCTGTCTATTCAAACTATGAAATTTGCAGAAAGAACTTGGCAGGTTGGAAAAAAGGAGGAGATTTTAGGCAAGGAGAGAAAACACGCCCTGAATTATTTGGAGAAATTGTAGGAATAAGTAAAAACTAAACAACACATGTAACTTGATTCCCCCGCTACTGGATTATTTGGAAAAAAAAAGCATGGAATGTGCGAGTACAAACATGTCGAGTCAGATAACGAGGATACCTCGTGCTAGTGGCAAGCGATAAATACTGAAGTTTTTTAGATGGGAATACCATTAACAGTACGGTGCTTTAATGGTATCCGGTGCTCTTGTTGGGTACTCTACAAGAAGTTATCTTTTCCATGAATCCCTAAACAACAAAAGTAATTTAATTTTCTCTGTGGCATTGATCCCATATATTGATCGAGAAAAATTGCAATCGGATAGTAGTGTCAAAACTATGGGTCGGGTTAAATATGGGTTGGGCTAAATATGGGCGGACCGAATATGGGCTCGGTCAATCCATTTTTTTTCTATTCAAGTAAGTATTACAATTCTATGTAAATGTAAAAAGAATATATTTTACTCATAACTTTTAAAGATGGATTCTATATTTGACTCATGTTTTTTGTTAATGAGCTTCATATTTGAATCATAGCTTTTAAATTATTTGATATATAACTTTTAAATGTGGACCCCATATTTAAATGTATGGGCTAATATGGGTTGATTTATTATTTGGGGAACATTTTTCCACTACCAGCAAGGGAATATAATGTTATGATTATTATTCTTTGCATTTTCCACTTTCGATATTTGTGATATAACTATCAAAACGTGATCATGTAGAAATTGTGATTTCACGTTTTCGCGTATACCTTATTGCATATTTTTTGGACAGATGGAGATGCTCTTTTGCTCAACGGTTGTGGGTTTGCCTTTCTTGATTCTGCCATTGCTTTTTATTGCATCATTATTCATGAAATATAATTCTTGTTCTTGGGTAATTACCGAGAAAAGATTTCTCACACGACACCTAATACGTTTCTAAACAAATTCATGTGTATGGCGTATTATTTTTTGAAGCTATGGAAATTTTTATCGGTCAAGTGTTCGTCCTCTGCCTCATTGCGATATTTGGAGCCACACCCAACTCCAGGCTATGTAACATTATATAACAAGCGAATCGTTATTCGTATGTGTCAATTTATTGATGAGCATATGACATTCTACATATGATATTAACTTTGGAAGATGAGTACTCAAGCTCTTTGTCTGTACTGGTTCATGATGTCGTCAATTCCTTGTGTCGAGTTTTAGTATGGGCGGATGTTCAGGCTAATATGCGAGAGGGGGAATCTAGGAACTCAGCATGTGATGTGATGCGAGAAATAAATGTGAAAGAAATGGATACTTCAATTTTTGGAAATAGAGAGGGTCAGTTATGAAGAATATACTCATTGTGGAAGCTGGTCATATGTTGTTCAACACTAATAAGAAGAGTAAATTCTCTCCTTATGATGTCTTTATCTTGATTTTCGATTTTCTAATCAAATTTTACATCTTTGGTCCTTTATATATAGGATTTTGGGCTTTGCGTTCTCTTGTTTTGTGTGGCGAATACACTGCTTGCCTCTAGGAATTTTTACCAGGTGGTATACATATGTAGATGAGATGGTGGTTGGATCAATGAATTTGGGTCTCATTTGAATGGACTTGACACAATTTTAGGTTTTCTCAAGTGTTCATAATGTGAAATAATGGATTACTTCTGCTTCATTCTCATATATGTGATAACTGTTTTGTTCCTTACTATTATTTCTACTAATTTTTAGTTGTCTAGATATGAATGGTTACCTGGCATTTTTTATATACTTAATTCATCAAATTTATGACTTTTTCGGTATTATATTAATGTGAGACTGATAAGTTTATACAATCTATATATTGTTAAATGTTATAAATATTCAGTCAATTTAGTTAAAATATTGGTAAACCATAAAGTAAACTATCACATTATCTACTCCTATTCATGTTTTTTCATTTATAAAATATCATCCCATGATCACTTGTTTTCTATCTTACTCACAAGAATTAGTTACTATTTTTATTTTTTATATGTTGGAAGTCATCATCCTCAGGAAGGATGGCCTTGAATCCTCGCATGTCAATCTCCACCCAACGACGTAAAAACTCCTTCAAATTAAAAGACTACTAATGAGACTAAAAAGATCTAGGGCCATTGAGATATAAACAACCGTCCTCCAATGCACGAAAATAGGCCTCATTCCACAGTGCAAGGCCGGTATCACTCTTCTCGGGCAGAGTTGAGATTGCTTCCCAGGAGGAGAATCCAAATACTGCTAAGGAGCGTACATTTGCAGTGTCATCAAGGTATGGACAATGTAATGCACCCAAACTATCCTCATCCACAAGTCTAATTACTTCTCTTGATTGACTAGCATTGCAGAGAACTTGTTCACAGGTCAATATTGCCACAGACCCCCAATCGGTGCTCTAAGAGAAGACTAAATAGTGATAATGCCCGACCATCCATTGGAACATTGTTTCAAGTGACACTGACCATTCTTCGGGTGCTGAAATGAAAAGATCCAATGATCATAATGCCCGACCACCCATTGGGATCAAGACGAGAAGACCAAATAATGATGACACCCGACCATCCATCAAGAGTTTTTTGCAATATAAATATAATATCGATTAACTAGAGTAACTGAGACAAGAAGATCAAACTAATTATGCCCAACCATCCATCGGGGTTTTTTTATAATGAAAAATATTGCATAGATCATCCGTGATAGATTCCCATGCTAACAAATCGATCATCACTCGTGCAAGCAAATTAGTCCGAGATACCCATGGTAACAACCAATGGCTTATTATTGCTTGAGAATAAATATGATGGAGACGACCTCTTAGGTGATGGTGGTAATCAATTAAATATTTGGAGATGACCTCTTAGGTGATGATGGTAATCAATTAAATATCTTCCCAACATCCATACAGAAAATCACACAGAGTTCAAAATGTATTGATCATTGTGAAGAATTCATAAAAAACTTCGATGAGTAAATTATTGTTGTATCAACATGCCATACTTGTATGTTAGCTTAGAACTGCCAGAGATTGTTTGGGGAGAAAATACTTTGACTTAAAGTTTATAATTGCATTTGTTTTTGTTAGAGAGGGTTTTAGCTATATCTATTTGATACATTAATGATTTTATATTTAATATTACTATATTTTTGCATGCCTCAAAAAGGTTGTGTGATTAATGTTATTTTTTAATAAATAATTACTTTCCAAATTCTTTATTAGTTTGACATCAGTTTCAACCTGATACTAAGGCTCCGTTTATTTTTTCAGGAAAGTTAAGCGGGAAAATGAATCCCGAGAAAGGTGAAGTGAAGTGAAGTAAAGGAAGATGAGAATTATTTTCTTGTGTGTGTTTGGTTAACACGAGGAAAACTATAAGAAAATTACAGGTAATTTTTTTTATATACATATACACATGTAGTTATAATTTTACAATAAACAAAAGTATTATATATTTTTTATTTCAATCAGCAGAAAATATGATTTATATAATAAACATCCATTTAACTCAAACATCACTAAATATGAATAGAAAATTATAAACATTTATAATTAGTAAAAACATCAATATATCGCGTCTTATCATGAATATTTAGTGGTAAATTTTTTAGTACTAGTTATACCAACAACAATAATAATAAAAGTAAAAAAAATATAATAATAATAATAATAATAATAATAATAATAATAATAATAATAATAATAATAATAATAATAATAATAATAATAATAATAATAATAATAATAATTTGCATGGTAATATATTGCGTATTGTTATGAATATGTATTGATAAATATTTTAGTAGTAATTCTAACAAGAACAAGAACAACAACAACAACAACAACAACAACAACAACAACAACAACAACAACAATAATAATAATAATAATAATAATAATAATAATAATAATAATAATAATAATAATATGAAAAACTGTTACTAAAGCCGTTTAACACAAGATTAAACTATTTAAGTAACTCCGAACAGTTTTTTGAAGAAACTCTTTTCTTAAAATCAAATCAACTTAATCACAAGATGTGTTTATAAAAAATGTACGAGATCTGATCAAGATTAGATAATTAGTTTTGAAAAACAAAACTAAGGAAGTTTTAAATCATCACACTATTAAGAATGAGATGAGGAGATGTAGAAAGATTAATGACAAGAGATTTTTAACGTGGTAAAACCTCACCCAACTGAGAAAACATCCACGGTGACTTCTAAGTCACAAACCAAAAATCCACTAAAATAAAATATATCAGTTTCAAACTATATAACACACATGCACACAAATCAGACCTATAAAAGTTTAGAAATGTACCCACTGGTTTCCTTCTAACTTCTCTGCAGTTTTGATGTTGATGTTTCTCTCCCAGTTTGCTAACTTCCACTTTGTTCCAGTCTTTACGTCGACTCTTGTTTCAAGATATTATAACCAACACTTTGAGTGTTGTAATGTGTAAGTGTTTGTGATGGTGCTCTAACACATGCATGCACACACACGCTTATTTATACAAACAGTCCTATCAAATTACAAATCAGATCTATATGATGTGATTTTCAGTTTCTCTCTTCTTAGAAACAAAAATTTATTTGACCTTTAAAATGATATAAGAATCCAAGGTTACCTTGCTCGGAAGACGGTTCAAGGTCTTAATTAATTTCAGGGGTTTTGAAAATATTTTCAAATTGAAAACCACCAATTGCGATTATTAACTAGGCCAAAAGTCTTGTTTCAAAAGAACTAGAAACAGAAAATGATTTTGTTGATTTTGAAGTTAATAAAAACATTTGCAGAAAATAATCAACAAAATATTTCTCAAGACGAGAAACTAAGAATGCGGATCTAAGTGTAATATAGCATAAAATGACCAGATCTATGATTTCTATAAAACATAAATACAGATCTAACCTAATTTTTAAGTTGGACACAAGATCTTAAAACCAAGAGGTTAAACCAAGAAAAAGCTTTCAAACCAACACATAAACAACTCTCTAACACTCAGGGTTGGTGTTTGGTACAAAAGGTTTTTTTTGAAAGAAAATGAGTTAGGGTTCGAAACTGTATATGGATGATTTAGGGTTTTTAACTCTCTTTCTCGTTTCTCTCTCTTCTCTCTTCTCTCTCCTCTCTCCACTTAGACGAAGTGGAAAAATTCTTTCAAAGGCTGAGGGTAAGCCTATTTTTATAGTAGGCTTGGAAACATCGAGAAGGCTATTCAAAATCAAGGGTTGGGATTTGGTCTTCCCAAATTGACTTTGATCCAATGGTGAAATAAAAGCGATGGGTTAAAAGGATTCTGATTGGTTGAAAGGGTTTCACAGAGATTGATTCAAATGCATGAAGAGCGTTGATAACTGATATGACCCAAGTGTCACCTCGGCTCAAAAGACATCAGCCTCGGCCGAAGATATGGCCGACGTTGGAAAAGCCTTGGATCAGTGACTAGCAGTCTCGGCCATTTCGGGGTCGGCCCTGGACGACACCACTACCAACCTCCTCGAGGGATCAGCAGCTCGTCAGTTTCCCCGGGAATGACAACCTCGGCTGAGGGTAGGCCGAGGTTACAAGGAGCCACTTTACCAAAGCCAACCCCATCAGTAAATCAGCCAATGTTCCAGGCATATTCCAGTTTAACCTCGGCCCAGGCTGACCTTAATACCTTACGTTGTCTTTACTTAAGTCGAGACCATAATGGCTCATCTCGGATTGGATTGGTAGCTTACCAACCTCGGACTCTTCTAGGCCGAGGTCATGACCAAGCGCGAAGGCTGAGCACTTATTGACCTGTGGACAAGGACACGTGGACACAAATCAGTTATAACAAATCATTCCCCCCACGTGGAGGGAATATTTCATCATCATTCTCTACATGTGGCAGGGACAGATGTCTTCATCATATTGGCTAGATCAACATGCACATGATCTTTACATGCATGGGGAGTACACTACACCCCCAGGCACTATAAATACTTGCCTTCTCTTTCTTAGAGGAGGACCCGAAATTAGCAACCCTAGATGAAACTCTGTCTAAACACACAGTAGAGAGAGAAAGCTTGAGAGATTGTAACTATGGCCATTAGAGCCCTCATACAGTGATACATATCATACACTAGCATAGTGGATGTAGGACTAATTGGCTGAACCACTTATATTTTGGTGTGAATCCTCTTCTCCTCACCTCCTTTTACTATATGTGTATATACTCTTATGCTGCCATTGTTAACATTGAATTGAGCTCACAAACACCTTGAAGGGTGGTGTTGTTTCCAGCATCATCATTTTGGCACCGTCTATGGGAAGAGAGAAGAAATCTCTTCCTCATCTGTCGCTTAGCCTCACTGGAGACTCTGGTGGTGAACCAGGCACCACCCCTTGCATGGAGTTGTTTCACCGTTGAAAGAGGTCCTTTAAATTAGTAAGCTCATCTGCTACTCAAGCTCTTTAGTGTTAACATATGGCACCGGAGATACAACCGCCTCTTCCGCCGCCTGGTGCGGGAGGACCTAGTTCCAACTAGGCACCACCTCAGTCCGAAATGGCAGAGGTAGTTGTAGCCTTAAGGTCTTTAGCTGCAACATAACAAGCTATGCAGGAGCAGTTTGCACAGCTCAGCCAAACTATGATGAGGCCACCTGGAGTTTCACCAGAAATGATACTCCGATGGCTGTACAACCTCATCCTGACGCCAGGGGACCACCCCAGGCACCAATGAAGGACCAACCTACCCCCCAGCAGAGGAGGGACGTTGCTGACCCTAGGCGCTTACGCCTGGGGAGGCAAGGAAACCCTTTCCCGGAGGACAGGTATGATGATCTAGAGGCGGAAGATGCGCCGAAAGAATGTCGGAAGCCGTATGAGGTCTCGAATAATATTGTACATCCTCTTCAGCAGAGCCGAGGTTGTGGCGGCCGAAGATTTGAAGAGGCCCAACAGCGAGGATCATCTTTTGATCGATTGAGTAGAGGGTCAGCCTTTAAGAGGTTGGGCCCATTAAATAACCTAAGATATAGGTTATCAAGACAAGGAGTGCAGTCGACTCGTAAAGAGGAGAGGGACAGCGTCAGCCACACCTAGGCCGACCTCATGCAGGAAGAGGTAGAGATTAGGAAGTGGTCAACAGCCGACATTGTGCTGCGGCTGGGGAACCCTCAGTCCATCCCTTGGAGGTGACTGGGGACAACCTCGGCCAGGCTGATGGTGGGAGACCATGGAATGACTCTATCCAATGTCTTGAGGAGAAGATAGGAGACCTCATTAAGAGTCGAGACCCATTGCATAGACGTTTCTCGGAGGGCTCACCCTTTGTGGCAAGGATAGTGAGATTCCCAACCCCTGCTAAGTTCAAACCACACGTCGTGTCTCCCAAGTATGACGATAGCACCAACCCTATACATCACATTGATATGTACCAGTCAGCGGCGGACATCTACTCGATACTCGATGAGATGAAGTGTAGGGCCTTCTCTGGGACTTTGACAGGAGCAGCACACAGCTGGTTTACTTCTCTTCCAAAAAATTCAATTGAGAACTTCAAGGTCTTAGCTGAATGATTCATCCACAACTTCTGCTTTGGGGTAAGACCTCAAAAGAAAACCACTCATCTACTTTGTGTCAAGCAAGGCAAGGATGAGAGCCTAAGAGACTACATCGCCAGGTTCAACAAAGAAAAACTTGAGGTTGAAGATTACGAAGAGAATATAGCCATGACCGCCCTCATAGGAGGTCTTCAGAAGGGGAAGCTGTTGTGGAAACTCGCAAAAGACCCTCCCAAGTCCATGGCAGAACTACTAGCCACTGCAAGAAAGGACATGAATGCCAAAGAGGCAATGGCCGCCAAATATGAGGATGAGAATCGCAGTAGTAGAGGGAAGTCCCAAAGAAAGAAAGACGAAAAGAAGAGGTCAACCGATGACAAGTTCGCTCACTATACTCCCCTAACTGTGAGCTATGAGCATATCCTCAAAGAGATTAAGAATGACAGGACTCTAAGATGGCCGGAGAAACTGAAAGCCCCTCCACATAAGAGGAACAAAGACTTGTGGTGAGAGTTCCACTAGGACCATGGCCATGTTACAGACAGATGCTTCGCTTTAAAGGATGAGATTGAAATGATGTTAAAATCAAAAAAGTTAAGGAAGTATGTTGATGGAAAGGCTCCTAAAGGCGAAAGATATGGCCCTAAGAAGAGGAGAAACAACAGATGCCGTGGTGATGCCCCAGCTAGAAGAGACAATGATTCGGAAGGTGATGATGAAGACGATCCGGACCTTCCACCGAAAGATGACAATGCTCTAGTGAAGAGGGTTAGCATAATCTCCTTTGGTGTCGACACCATATGTGGAGGACTTGCGAGAGGTGGCTCTAAAGTGGAGGACAGAAAAGATCATGTGGCAGAGACCAAGACAGCGTCCAAACTTGAAGTGGTAAATCTAATGTCTTCCGATACAGCGCAGAAGAGAAAGAAGGTGGACATGGACACCCTTGTAGTTGGGTTCTCCCAACTCGACTTCAAAGGTATCTTGGCCCCACATGATGACCCTTTGGTAATAACAACAAGGGTGCATGGATGCGAGGTGCAGAGGATCCTCGTGGATGGGGGAAGTTCAGCAGACGTGATGTGTTCTCCTTGCTTCAAGAGCCTAGGTCTCAGCAGAGCAAGGCTGGTACCCTATCATCATCCTTTAATGGGCTTCAGCGGCGAAAAGGTCCACCCATTGGGCATGTATGAGATGGATGTTAGAATGGGCGACGAGTGGCCTAAGAGGTTGACTCGGAATATAAAGTTTTTCGTGATGGATGAAAATGTCTTCTCGGCCTATAACCTCATCATAGGAAGAGTGGCACTTAAGGAGTTTGAGGCCGTGCCGTCGACGGTCCACCAGATGCTAAAATTCTCGACCCCCTATGGGGTAGGGGAAGTGCAAGGTGACCAGACCATAGCACGAGAATGTTACTTCAACTCGGTCGAAGAGCGAGAGGCCCATAAGAGGGTAACCACCACTTGTAACATTGATACGCTTGACCCAAGAGATGAAACAAAGTTAAAGAAGGGAGACGCTGCGGAAGAGGTAGAATCCATCGTCCTCAATGAGGACGAATCAGAAAAAATCATCCAGGTCGACAAAGATTTAAAAGCAGAAATCAAGGAAGAGCTGATAAAATTCCTCGGGAAGAGGCAGAGTGTCTTTGCTTGGAGTCACGCGGGCATGCCCGGCACCAACCCTGAGGTTATGAGTCACAAGCTCAACGTGACCAAAGATGCCAAGCCTATCAAACAAAGACGAAGAGTTTACTCCAGGGAGAAGTACGACGTCATCCGAGAAGAAGTCAAAAATTGGAAGAGGCTGAGTTTATTAGAGAGGTCATATACCCGTAGTGGTTATCGAATGCAGTCATCGTGCCCAAGGCCAATGGAAAGTGGAGAATGTGCATCGATTTCACTTACCTGAACAAGTCTTGCCCAAAAGACAGCTATCCCTTACCTCGAATAGACCAGATGGTAGACGCTACAGCAGGGCATGAACTCATGAGCTTCATGGATGCGTACTCAGGCTACAATCAGATCTTTATGGATGCGGAAGACTCAGAGAAGACAACCTTCATTACCGATAATGGGACGTACTGCTACAAAGTGATGCCCTTTGGCCTAAAAAATGCGGGGGCGACATATCAACGTCTCGTGAATAAGATGTTCGAAGATCAAATAGGCAAGACCATGGAGGTGTATGTAGACGATATGCTGACGAAGAGCTTAAAGGCCTGAACTCATGTGGCAAACCTTGAAAAGACCTTCGATACTATGGACATGTACAGGATGAAACTCAACCCAACGAAGTGTGTCTTCGGGGTAGGAGCTGGGAAGTTTCTTGGATTTATCGTCAATCAAAGAGGAATCGAAGAAAACCCTGAGAAAATAAAGGCTTTGCTTGATATGAAGACGCCAAGGAATATCAAGGACGTCCAAAGACTCACGGGGAGAGTGGCCGCACTCAACAAGTTTGTTTCTAGAGCAACAGACAAGTGTCTTCCATTCTTTAAAGTTCTTAGAAAGGCCTTCCAGTGGGATGAAGAGTGTGAAGAGGCTTTTAACCAACTCAAGTCTTACCTCGGGTCTCCCTTGTTATTATCTCGGCCCATAGTTGGAGAGAAATTGTACATTTATCTAGCAGTCTCCGAATCGGCTATAAGTGCAGCCATAGTAAGAGAAGACGTTGGAATCCAAAGGCCTGTGTATTTCAACAGTAAGGCCCTTCAAGGATCTGAGCAAAATTATCCTCGTATGGAAAAGTTATCCTACACCCTAATACATGCTTCAAGGAAGATGAAGCCTTACTTCCAATCCCATTCCATGGTCGTCCTCACCGATTCCCCGCTAAGACAGGTCCTCCATAAACCTGAGAAGTCTGGAAGATTGATGACCTGGGCCATTGTATTAGGGGAGTATGACCTTACCTACCAACCTAGGACAACCATCAAAGGGCACGCCCTCGCAGACTTTGTTACTGAGTTCACATAGGAAGAGGCCGAGGCAGAGAATGACCCATTAGGTGTTGATGGGTCAAATAACAACATCTTCTGAGAACAAGAAGAGGTTGCACCAAAAGTCTTTCGAGAACAAGAAGAGGTTGCACCGAACGTCTTCCGAAGCCAGGAAGAGGTCGTATCCAAGAAGATCAGGAGTAGAGTAGTGGAGAACGAGGAGGATCGATACCTCTTCAGGCAAGGAATCATGTCAGAAGGGTCCTTCTCATCAGATATAGACATCTGGAATCTCTTCATTGATGGTTCTCCCTGTGACAATGGAAGTGGTGCAGGGTTGATACTTTCAGCTCCAGATGGTGCCAACATTGAATACGCTTTGAGGTTCAACTTCAAGGCCTCTAATAATGAGTCAGAATATGAAGCCATGATAGCAGGTCTCTCATTGGCAAAGACTCTAGGAGTAAGACGACTCCTACTTCATAGCGACTCAAGGTTAGTTGTCAATCAAGTATTGGGAGTCTATGAAGCCAAAGATCAAAGGATAGCTAAGTATCTGAAGAAGGTGAGAATGATGTTAGAATATTTCGATGAGATAAAACTGAAGAGAGTACCCCGATAAAATAACAGCCATGCAGATGCATTGGCTAGGTTGGCCTCGGCGACGAAGACAGACATAAGAAGGACAGTTCCGGTTGAGGTCTTAGCAAAGGTGACCATTAAGGAAGAAGAGGTATCCAACCCTTGTCTCAATTGGAACCTAGGGGACTCATTGATGGACCCCCGCATCAGATACATCAAAGAAGGAGAGCTACTAAAGTCCAAATTAGAGAGGAGGAAGTTAAGATATAGGGCTGCCAAGTTCTCCGTAATAGGAGACGTCCTATATAAGAAGGGATTTATGTTGCCTCTCCTCAGGTGTGTACATCCCACCAAAGTTCCCCGCGTCTTACAGGAAGTTCATGATGGTTCTTGCTCCAGTCACATAGGGGGCAGACCCTTGGCCAAGAGGATTATTACACATGGATATTGGTGGCCAACCTTGGCCAAAGATGCTGCAGCTTACGTGAAGAGGTGCGATAAATGTCAGAGATTCTCCACTATTCCTCATCAACCTCATCAACTTATGACATCAATCACCTCTCCATGGCCATTTGCAGTATGGGGAATTGACTTAGTAGGACCCCTACCAAGAGCTGCCAATAATTACCGATTTCTGATAGTTGCCATTGACTACTTCTCAAAGTGGGTGGAGGCAGAGCCGATGATAACGATCACAGAACAAAAGACCTTACAATTTATTTGGAATAACATCATATGCAGACATGGCCTCCCAAACACACTCATCTCGGATAATGGAACCCAGTTTTAGAACTCCTCTTTAGAAAAGTATTGCGAAAGAGTGGGGATAAAGCAGTTCTTCTCATCTCCTGGCCGACCTCAGGCGAACGGTCAGACGGAAGTCACAAATAGGACAGTCCTCGATGGAATCAAGAAGAGGTTAGAAGAAGTGAAGGGGTGATGGACTGAAGAGGTCTACGCTATGTTATGAGCCTACAGAACCACGGCAAGGACACCAACATGAGAAACCTCGTTCATGCTAGCGCATGGCTCAGAGGCCGTCATACCAACAGAAGTGGGACTCCCTACTCATAGGGTTCAGACCTATGACCCTGATAAAAATGGGGAAGAAAGGAGACTAGATCTAGATCTGATTGAAGAGAGAAGGGAAGATGCATAAATTAGACAAGCGGCCTACCAACAGAGAGCAGCAAAATTCTATAATCAGAGGGTGAAACCAAGACCCATTACCGTGGGAGATTTGGTACTGAAGAAGACCCTATAGAAAACAAATAAACTCCACCCAAATTGGCATGGTCCCTACAAAGTGACAGAAGAGGTTGTACCCAGGACCTACAGACTAGAAAATCTAGAAGGGGAACCTTTCACTAACCCCTGGAATGCTGATCACCTAAAGAAGTATTACATATGACATTGCAAAAGGTTATGTAAATGTACCATCTCATGAAGTGGTTATTAATAAAAGATCAGTTTCCATGTCAATTCTTGCTTCATTGTGCTCTAATGGTAGAAAATATGAGGGTAACATCTTAGTTGATGTTAACAGACCCTTATAACATCATACTTGGATGTTATAACATCATACTTGGATATAACATCATTTTGGTGACAAGGTCTGAGGTCAGACATCATACTTGGATGACCTCAGACCCTTAACATCATTAATTTGGTGAAATTAATTATGGGGATAACATCTTAATGATGACCTCAGACCTTTATAACATCATTGTGGTGACAAGGTCTGAGGTCAGACATCATACTTGGATGACCTCAGACCCTTAACATCATTAATTTGGTGAAATTAATTATGAGGATAACATCTTAGTTGATGACCTCAGGCCCTTATAACATCATTAAGTGGTGACAAGGTCTGAGGTCAGACACCATACTTGGATGACCTCAGACCCTTAACATCATTAATTTGGTGAAATTAATTATGGGGATAACATCTTAGTAATGACCTTAGACCCTTATAACATCATTTTGGTGACAAGGTCTGAGGTCAGACATCATACTTGGATGACCTCAGACCCTTAACATCATGAATTTGGTGAAATTAATTATGGGGATAACATCTTAATGATGACCTCAGACCCTTATAACATCATTGTGGTGACAAGGTCTGAGGTCAGACATCATACTTGGATGACCTCAGACCCTTAACATCATTAATTTGGTGAAATTAATTATGAGGATAACATCTTAGTTGATGACCTCAGGCCCTTATAACATCATTAAGTGGTGACAAGGTCTGAGGTCAGACACCATACTTGGATGACCTCAGACCCTTAACATCATTAATTTGGTGAAATTAATTATGGGGATAACATCTTAGTAATGACCTTAGACCCTTATAACATCATTTTGGTGACAAGGTCTGAGGTCAGACATCATACTTGGATGACCTCAGACCCTTAACATCATTAATTTGGTGAAATTAATTATGGGGATAACATCTTAGTGATAACCTCAGACCCTTATAACATCATCGTGGTGACAAGGTCTGAGTTCAGACATCATACTTGGATGACCTCAGACCCTTAACATCATTAATTTGGTGAAATTAATTATGAGGATAACATCTTAGTTGATGACCTCAGGCCCTTATAACATCATTAAGTGGTGACAAGGTCTGAGGTCAGACATCATACTTGGATGACCTCAGACCCTTAACATCATTAATTTGGTGAAATTAATTATGAGGATAACATCTTAGTTGATGACCTCAGACCTTATAACCACTCTGGTGATAAGGTCTGAGGTAAGACTATTGATTTAGTTTAAACAGACATCATTGCAACAAGACTTCAGAGCTAAAACATCGCATGAGAGGAATTCAACAAGCAAATCAACAAACGAAGAAATAAAAACCCTCCTCAGAGGTTATCATCCAATTGTGATTCAAAAATATATGCTGACAATATTCTTCAGAGATTACAACTAACGGGTTATAAAAGTACAAAAAGATTCACAAAAGAGCCTAAGGATTCGAAGGGAGAGTGCTAGTATCCTCGACCTGATTCTCCTGGACCACGTTGGTCACCTCGGCCCCATCCTCTCTGTGGTCAGCTCCCTCTATCTCCGTACCGTCCAGTGTGGCAGTCTCTGCAGGGGCAGAGACGTCCTCCTCAACTTCTTGAAGGTCTTGGGCAAGCTGAGGGTTAGCAAAACCAAGACCTATGAAGTCAGAGGCCTTCAAACTTCCTGCCTCCTTCTCTTTAGCAGCTGCCCATTTGATAGTAGCCTTAATACCACTTTCAAGGTACTCAAAGATGAAGCTCATGAATTCATCAGAGACTTTATAATCAGCCAATATCCCCTCAGAAGCATCCTCGAGGGATGCCTTAACTGCAGAGTCGACCTTTTGTTGGAGGACGTCGTCCTTTTCCTTCAGAGCAGAAACATGGTCTTTTTTGAGCTTGGAGATCTCTTTCTCTAGGCCCTTAACCTTCTTCTCAAACCCCTCAAAGGCAGATTTCAGACGGTCTACCTCGGCATTCAGAGTGCTTTGATCCTTCTTGACCTCTTGACCTTTCTGGATGAGGGGTAACTTCCTCAGAGTCCAATTGGTGAGATGATGCATAGAAGCTAGGCCCTGAAAATCATGTGTTAGTATATATGAGTTAAAATTCAAAATAGAGGTTACACTTTGAAGATATACAAAAATCTAAAGTCGTACTTGAATAGACCTGTGGAGGCCGAACTCAACCAGCAGAGGTGTGTCCATTGACCGATAAAAGTGCTTGTCAGCATCGATCACGGCAGAGCCGATGGCATCAAGCGCCTGCAGACTGTAACCTATGATGCTTTCATTGATTTTTAGTTGCTCTATACGAGTGGCCAAGGCATCTGTAGAGGATATTGGGATAGCAGCGTCACCGCCTTTCTTCTTCTACCTCCATTCCTCAGGGGCAGGGGCAGTAGCAACTCTCTTCTTTGTGGCCTGAGACTTCGAGGTTGAGGGAGGGGGAAGAGGAGCATTCAGACCTGCCTTTTTAGCAAGCCTTGTTAAACTTGGTGCTGCCATTTCCCAAAGCTCGTCAGATATTCCCTTCGGACGCTCTGCAGGATAGAAAGGTCTGAGTTAAAAAGTCAGGCATTATAAGTTCAGAGGTGTAACTTGGAATAAAAAAGCACTTACCAAGCTCGGCCATTGGACTTCCCCCTAAACCAGTCTCAGAAAGATAGGAAGGGGTCATCAGGTGTTCAAATTTTATGAGCAGACCATGCATCCCCTGATCCTGAAGGTCTTTTACCTTCTGAAGATTGTGCAGGCTTAGACCAGGGTCGGCCTTAGCAGCCATTGTGACCTTTCCCCATCTTAGAGGCATCCTCGGCTCTAGGGGTAAGAGGGGGAACATGGGCCAAATTCCCATGGCCCTGAGGCAAAGAAGTAGCGAGGCTTCCAGTTATGATCAGAAGTCTGAGTTATCTAGAGCATCTTCTTATCAGGTTTTCGAGATACAAAATGATAATAGCTCGAATGGTTTTTGGCAGATGAAGGGACATAGCAACCTACAAAGACCTAGACTGGAAGGTCTGAGTGATGAACAGCCCTCCATAAGACGATGGCCCCAATTATTACCCTCCAAGCATTGGGAGACAGTTGGGAAGGGGTCAAGTTGATGTAGGCTAATATAGACCTAATGATGGGATGGATGGGCAAATGAAACCCCAACTTGAACATCTGCTCGTATAAGCAGATCTCACTATCTCGTCCGTGGTAAGACCTTTCTTCCCTCAGAGGTCTCCTGAGCTTTATGGAGGGGCTGATGGAGTATAAATATCTGAAGCAAAGAAGGTCAACCTCACTAACTGTACTCTCAATCTCGGCCGCCTCAGAGATGTCGATATCACTCTCAGCATCATCATTATCATCATTATTTAGATCAACGTCGACCTGAGCATATGTTGGAGGATCACTTGGAAACCTCTGAGCGAACTCAGCCCCTGTGACGGCCGACAGGGGAATGGCATCAAGGATTAGTGGAATAGCCATGCTTGGTCCAATAATCTCAACCTCTGAGGAAGAGGATGATATGCTTGAATGTTTGTGAGACGAGGACCAACTGGAAACCTCTGCTTGATCAGGGCCCTGATCTTGTTTATTTGAGAAGTCCATGGCCTCTAGGAAAGAGTCCACAGACATAGGGTCTGAGGTGGAAGACTCAGACTCATACATCGGTGAGGGTTCAGCAGGGACCTCGACTTGGCTAACAGGTTCTAATGGTTCAGGGTATATTACCTTCAGAGGTGTTGGAAATATAGGTCTGATGGGGAATTCCTCTGACCTACGAGCTTCCTCCTACGCTCTTTTTATTTGCCTAATTTTCTCTAAAGTCTTCTCTCTGAGAGAAGGGAACTCCTCTAGGAGTCGGTAAAGGGGTCTGAGCATAAGAGGCCGAAGCTAGACTTGTTGACTCTCCTAAACAACAAATAAGGACTGGCAAATGGAATGATTCAACTAAGGATCAAACTATAAAAATTTAAGCAATCACTACGAAGAACACCAAGAACAGTTTGCCAGAAAAAATGGAGACCTCGTCGAAAACGTCCAAAAACTAACCGAAAAATGCAAAAGTAAGAATAAGATAAGGGAAATTAAGAGGAAATAATGGTAGAGGATACTTGGAGGTAAATTGGTAAGGAAGAAGGAAGGAAATGCGAAGAATCACCACCAAAAGCCTCAAGACAAAGCCTTTCTAGAGAGAGAAAGCTGCAAACGCGAGTTAAACCAGGAAAAGGAGAGAAGTGAAGAAAAAAGAGGGAAAATAGGGTTTAAACCCTTAATATGATTGTACGCTTCCCAAGGCCCATCATTGCCTTGGGATCCCCAAAGGACGGCTGACATCACATGCTTGCCAGGCACGCCTCTCGCTTCAGCAATGGACAAGTGTCTAATGAATATTGGCACAAAGGAGAAAGACCTCAGATGTGTAGAGATACCACAGTCACCTGCTCCCACATGTAACTAAGGGCTGGGGGGTGATTGATATGCCCAAAGTGTCACCTCGGCTCAAAAGACATCAGCCTCGGCCGAAGACATGGCCGACGTTGGAAAAGCCTTGGATCAGTGACCAGTAGCCTCGGCCATTTCGGGGTCGGCCCTGGCCGATACCACTACCAACCTCCTCAGGGGATCAGCAGCTCGTCAGTTCCCTCAGGAATGACAACCTCGGCTGAGGGTAGGCCAAGGTTACAAGGAGCCACTTTACCAAAGCCAACTCCATCAGTAAATCAGCCGATGTTTCAGGCATATTACAGGTTAACCTAGGCCCAGGCCGACCTTAATACCTTACCTCGACTTCACTTAAGCCGAGACCATAATGGCTCATCTCGTATTGGATTGGTAGCTTACCAACCTTGGACTCTTCTAGGCCGAGGTCATGACCAAGCGCGAAGGCCGAGCACTTATTGACGTGTGGACAAGGACACGTGGACACAAATCAGTTATAACAAATCATTCCCCCCACGTGGGGGGAATATTTCATCATCATTCTCTACATGTGACAGGGACAGATGTCTTCATCATATTGGCTAGATCAACATGCACATGCTCTTTACATGCATGGGGGTACACTACACCCCCCAGGCACTATAAATACTTGCCTTCTCCTTCTTAGAGGAGGACCCAAAATTAGCAACCCTAGCTGAAACTCTGTCTAAACACACAGTAAAGAGAGAAATCTTGAGAGATTGTAACTATGGCCATTAGAGCCCTCATATAGTGATACATATCATACAGTAGCATAGTGGATTTAGGCCTAATAACAAAGATACAAGGGCTGATAATGGACAATGGTTGTGTGTCTTTAAAGAAACACAAATCTAAGTGGTAGTGTAGCGACAAGTGTAGGGCTGATATCGAACCTCACTCGCATGTTTGAAAATAATTACACACGCACCCTATAGTCTCTAATGCTTTTGGATCCTACCCAAATCAACTTACAGGTATAAAACCATAAAATCAGTATTTACCGATTGACCCCAAAAGCTTTTTAATCCAAATTTTAATTCAAAAAAAAATCATTAAAAAATTATTAAAAATTCCCAAAAATTATTAAAACCAATTTTAAATGGGATTAAACACACACAACTCTCACACAATTAATTTATGCAATATACATGAGATGAATGCAATCCTAATGTGTGTGGATGTTTGTGAATATACCTTTAATCAATCAAACAAGAGGAATGAAGAGTAGAGTAGTGTCTGAGGCTTTTTAGATTCTAGGGAAAGGACTCAATTTTGTCACTATTTCCAAACTATATGAGCACTTATACAATGTAGACTCAAGTGAGTCAAGAGTATAAGGTGCTTCAATCTCCCCCTTTGGAAATATGAGACAAAATCTCCTTTGAGTCATCTAGGACTCGTAGGGCTATAAAGAAATAAGGAAAAAACCTATTCCTATACAAAAATTCTATCTACCCATTTCCTAGAAAAGAAAGGTATATAACTCAACTAATTACAAATCAATACCCTATTACATCTGTTGAGAATAACTGTACAGAATCCTGCAAATAATCACTAAGATCAAGCTTATTTGTAATATGTACAAAAAAAATGAACTCATAAGATTCAAATCTCTCCCCTATTTTGTCTCAAATGGACAAAGGGAAAAAATATGCAAGTCAAAGAGTTTATTCAGCACAAACCATACCTGTCGATTTTCACAAAGCAATAAATCTATTGCAATCCAAAGGTTTGGTAAACATATCTGAATGTTGCAAATCAGTAGGAAGATAATTGATTTCTAATTCCTTAGTCTCAAATAATTCGCGTATAAAATGATGTCTTATTTTTATATGTTTGGTTCGCGAGTGTTGAACAGGATTTTTCGAAATATTGATCGCGCTTTGATTATCATAATGTAGATGTAATTGTTCTTCTTGAATACCATAATCACTTATCATTTGCTTAAGCCAAAGTAATTGGGCACAGCAACTTCCAGCGGCTATGTATTCAGATTCAACTGTTGATAAAGAGGTGCAGTTTTGTTTCTTACTGCTCCAACCTACCAAATTATTACTTATATAGTAACATGCTCCTGATGTGCTCTTACTATCATCAATACACCTAGCCCAATCGGCATCAGTGTAACCTATTATAGTGCTAGGTGTATCATTGGTGTACCAAAGTCCTAAATTTAGAGTGCCTTTTATGTATTTTATGATTCTTTTAACACGAACTAAATGGCTCTCTTTAGGATTGTTTTGATAACGAGCACATACGCAAACAGCGTACAAAATATCAGGGCGCGAGGGAGTATGGTATAGCAAGGTTCCTATCATACTACGATATAGGGTTGGATCTATGGATTTACCAGTTTCATCTTTAGATAGTTTGACCATAGTACTCATGGGAGTTTTAGCATCTTTTGCACTCTCAAGGCCGATTTTTTTAACAATCTCTAAAGCATATTTTGATTGCAACACAAATAAACCTTCTGGATTCTGTTTGACTTGAAAACCCAAGAAAAATTACAACTCCCCCATAATAGACATATGAAATTATTTATGCATAATTTCATAAAAGGATTTAACTTCTGAGGGGGAAGTTGATCCAAAGATGATATCGTCAACATAAACTTGAGCTATAATGATATGTTTGTCAAAATCTTTGACAAAAAGGGTTTGATCATTTCCACATCTCTTAAAACCTTTATCTAAGAGAAAATTGGAAAGAAGTTCATACCAGGCTCTTGGCGCTTGTTTTAGGCCATACAAAGCCTTTTTAAGACAAAAAACATGATTTGGATATTGAGGGGCAATGAACCCTTTTGGTTGTTCTACATAGGTCTCCTCAGTCAATATTCCATTAAGGAAGGCAGATTTGACATCCATTTGGTAAAGCGTAAAGTGTAAGTAACAAGCAATGGAAAATAGAAGACAAACAGATTCTAAGCGAGTAACAGGAGCAAAAGTCTCTTTAAAATCTATTCCTTCAATTTGAGAATATTCTTGAGCAACTAATCTGGCTTTATTTCTAATGATTATCCCACTTTCGTCAGATTTATTTTTAAATATCCAACATATGCCAATAACCTTTTTGTGATCAGGCCTAGGTACAAGATACCAAACATTATGAATGATAAATTGAAGTAATTCTTCCTGTATGGCAGAAATCTAATGAGGCTCATTCAATGCTTCGTTTACATTCCTTGGATCCACAAGGGAAACAAAACAAGCATAATGAGCATAGTTTCTTAATTGAGATCTTGTACGTACAGGCTCACTAGGGTTACCAACAACGTTATCTATGGGACGGTCTTTAGAAACCCAGTTTGGTACTTCAGGTGTCTCAATTGGTAAAGAATCATCTATTTCTGCAGAGTCATTTTCTAAAATATTTTTAGACTCTTTCACAATAGTTGGTTCTCCAGTCTTACTCTCAATAGTAGTGTCACTTACAATAACGTTTATAGAATCCTTTATGGTCTTAGTGCGAAGGTTATAGACACGATATGCTCTATTGTTAGGAGAATATCCTAAAAAGATGGCTTTATCTCCACGAGTCTCAAATTTGGATAAGTGTTCTCTGTCTTTGTAGACATAACACGTACTACCAAAGGTTCTAAGGTATTTAAGATTGGGCTTTTTTCCATACCATAGTTCGAAAGGAGTTTGTTTAGAATTCTTTCTAAAATAGACCCTATTGATAATCTGACACGCAGTACGAATAGTTTCTACCCAAAAATACTTACATAAACACTTGGCATGAATCATAACACATGCTATCTCTTGAAGGGTATAATTCTTTCTCTCAGCAATACCATTTTGTTGAGGAGTCTTAGGAGCACTAAACTCATGTTTGTAACCATTATAGTCACAATACTCTATAATACCAGTATCTATAAATTCTCCACCTCTATCACTACGAATTCTATTTACTTGAGTGTCCTTCTCATTTTCAATCTGAAGTAGTCTTTTCAAAAAAGTTTGGAAAGCGTCAAATTTTTGTTTTAAGAAGGCTACCTAAGTAAATCTGGTGAAGTCATCAACCATAACAAGAATGTAATTGTGTCCACAGAGACTAACAGTTCGAGAGGGACCAATTAGGTCCATATGGATGAGCTCTAAGGGTTGAGAGTTAAGGATATCTTTGACTTTATTATGAGGATCCTTAACAATTTTTCCTTCCTTACATGACCCACAGACAATATTAGAAATAGATTTGATCTTTGGTATACCTCTAACTATTTCTTGATAAGTCAATCTACTAAGGTTATCGTAATTTATGTGACCCATCCTGTTATGCCATATTTCATTGTCATCCATTCTGGAAACATTATAGATTTCAGTACTGTTCATGACAGTATAATAATTGTCAGGAGTCCTTAATCCTGTAATTATGCATTCACCCTTTTCATTTAAAATTTTGCAATTGTTCTTTGAAAAGGTGACAGTATGATTTGAGTCACAAAATTGCGAGATACTTAGTATATTAGCCTTAAGTCCTTTTACTAGAATAACATTTTCAAGCACAAGTAATCCTTCTTCTTGAAGTGTTCCTTTACCAATGATTTGACATGATACACCATCACCAAAAATAACTTTTCCTCCAGCAAAGCTGGTTTTGTTTAAAAGTTTGGTATCGTCCCCAGTCATATGTTTTCAACATCTAGAATCTAAATACCAACCAGAAGATGTGTGTTCAGTTTTCAAAGTAATAATCACAATGTTACACTTCATACGGGGTAATAGATCATCTTTTTCTAACCCAAATAGCTCTTGTTTTCATTTTGCGCTTATTTTCTCTCATTTGATCAAATTTGCAAGCATTCAATTTTGTTGGAAAATATTTTGCGCATTAGGTTGAATTTTATGGAAAGTATGAGCATTTGGTTTAGAAAAGTGTCTAAGAATACTTCTTGGAAATGATCTTTTAGGTTTGGTCTTTCTTTTTCTATAGTTAGAGTTTTTGTCTCGATGTCTAGGCAGAACATAATTATTACGACTTCTCCTAGAGTAGTTAAAGTTCTGGTACACAAGAGTATTATAGACAGGGTTGACTAAACGTCTAGAGTAGCAACCTTCAAAAGAATGACCGTATAAGTCACGGCATGAGCAATATAAATTGCTCGAAGAGGGTATCTCCTTAGGAAAGTCTCTAAACATAGGTTTCACTAGATTTTGATTTTGAACCTTATTCCTAGGAAGTACAGTTTGAAGACATAATCACTCTTCCTAATCGGGGGGCAGACATATTTATCCTTAGGTGGACTTTCACACATAGAGCAACTTGATTCCCCAATATCAAACTTTGATTGTTTTCTAACAAACTCTTGTTTTAGAGAATGAAAATCTGGGCAAGTTTCTATAGGTCTTTTGCCTCTTGACACAAACTTCATGGGTTCAAAGTTTTTAGTTTGTGTCTTTAAATTGGGGCAAAACCCTATTCTAGTTCGATCATTAGAATTGGTTTTTGAATCAGCAACAAAACCATCAAAACAGTTTGAATTATTTTCAAATTTTGCAAATTTTTTGAAAACTGTTGCTGTCTTCTCTTTGGATTGTTCAAATTCTAATAATGTCCCTATATATTTTTTCTCCAGAGTTTTATTTTCTTCAATCAAATTCTTCAATTTTTAATCAAAAATTTTAACTTCATTTTCATGAGTTAGACATTCGATAGTATACTCTTCAGCGTTAAGTTTAACCATCAGACTTAGGTTTTCTAGTTTCTTAGTGAGATCTTTCACTATCTTCTCTAGTCTAGTGCTTTTCTTGAGAGTTTTCGCACAAAGTGTGTGAATATTAGGGAGGTCTTCAGTGTTCGAATCACTAAGTGTAGTGTGTGAAGTTACCCCTAAGGATTCAATTCTTGAACTCACACACTCATTGACATCGTCATTATCGCTTTCCCTTTGACTCACACACCCCGCGGTAGAACTAGCAATATTCTCAGAAATTAAAGCATCTAAACCAGTAGCAGCATGATTCATAACAACAAAAGTAGAGTTACTAACATCATTCTCATACACAGGCACAGGCATATCATCATTATAAATTATCTTGGCAAAGAAAGACATGCAAGGATCAAAAACATCAGATGATTCAAGTTCCTCATTTTCAGAATCACTTGAATCATCCCATGTTTTGCAAATGTTGGCCCTAGTATGTATATTGGTAGTGTTCAGTTTAACTCTACAGTCTTGTGCTATATGTCCCAATTTTCCACATATAAAACATTCAATGTTCTTGAAGTCTTTGTTAGGTCTCATGTCCTTGTGATGTTTGTCTTGACCTTTCTCATTAGGTTTGTAGTTAGACTGAGTTGGATAATTTGGCTTGCCTTGTCTATTTTCCATTTTATTTCGAAATTTAACAATTTTCTTTAAACTGTTTTGACATCAAGGCAATTTGATTATCCAAACTATATATATCACATTCCTCATCACAGTCATCATTGGGAATAGTAATCTGAGGTTTCATCAGTTTAGAAGTAAAACTCAAATTGGAGCTAGTCTGTTTCCTATGGGACTGGGTCATTTGTTTCTTAAATTCTAATTCCATTTCCACAGTTCTTAGTTTACTACTGAGTAATTCAGGAGTGAGATTTTAGTCACTCATTTCCTTAATAGCATATCTTTTGTTGTCAAATTTCTGTGGTAATGATCTTACAATTTTAGATACAATTTCATATATGTCATATGTTATCCCATTAGTATGTAATTTGGTCACAATGTGAGTCAATTTCATGTAAAAATCATCAAAGGATTCAGAGTCTGACATAATTAGAGAGTTATACTGCTGGATAAGCATTTGAGTTTTAGCAGCCTTAACTCTAGTGTCACCTTCATGTGTAGTAATCAGTGTATCCCAAGCTTCCTTAGAAGTGGCACAAGATGAGATCCTTTTGAACTCATGTTCATTTATAGACATAAAGATGGCATTCTTGACTTTGTTATTATTTTGAGAAGTTTGCTTCTCTTCTTGAGTGAATTCACTAAATGCTTTCTTAATCCTCTCATTACTTCCCTCAGTGGTTGGTTTAGTAGGATAAGTATATCCATTTTCAACAATATCCTAGACATCATCTCCACGGGTTCCTTGTATGAAATCAACCATTCATACTTTCCAGTAAGCAAAGTTATTTCCATCAAAGAGAGGGGGTCTGGTCAAGTTGCCCAATCTTCCATTTTTCACATCCATTGTTTGATTTTCAGAAACACAAGATCTTTTAAAAAGAAATTTTCAAAGCTCTGATACCAATTGAAAAACTGTTACTAAAGCCGTTTAACATAATATTAAACTATTTAAGTAACTCCGAACAGTTTTTTGAAGAAACTCTTTTCTTAAAATCAAATCAATTTAATCACAAGATGTGTTTATAAAAAATGTACGAGATCTGATCAAGATTAGATAACTAGTTTTGAAAAACAAAACTAAGGAAGTTTTAAATCATCACACTATTAAGAATGAGATGAGGAGATGTATAAAGATTAATGACAAGAGATTTTTAACGTGGTAAAACCTCACCCAACTGAGAAAACATCCACGATGACTTCTAAGTCACAAACCAAAAATCCACTAAAATAAAATATATCAGTTACAAACTATATAACACACATGCACACAAATCAGACCTATAAAAGTTTAGAAATGTACCCACTGGTTTCCTTATAACTTCTCTGCAGTTCTGATGTTGATGTTTCTCTCCCAGTTTGCTAACTTCCACTTTGTTCCAGTCTTTACGTCGACTCTTGTTTCAAGATATTATAACCAACACTTTGAGTGTTGTAATGTGTAAGTGTTTGTGATGGTGCTCTAACACATGCATGCACACACACGCTTATTTATACAAACATTCCTATCAAATTACAAATCAGATCTATATGATGTGATTTTCAGTTTCTCTCTTCTTAGAAACAAAAACTTTATTTGACCTTTAAAATGATATAAGAATCCAAGGTTACCTTGCTCGGAAGACGGTTCAAGGTCTTAATTAATTTCAGGGGTTTTGAAAATATTTTGAAATTGAAAACCACCAATTGCGATTATTAACTAGGCCAAAAGTCTTGTTTCAAAAGAACTAGAAACAGAAAATGATTTTGTTGATTTTAAAGTTAATAAAAACATTTGCTGAAAATAATCAACAAAATATTTCTCAAGACGAGAAACTAAGAATGCGGATCTAAGTGTAATATAGCATAAAATGACCAGATCTATGATTTCTATAAAACAGAAATACAGATCTAACCTAATGTTTAAGTTGGACACAAGATCTTAAAACTAAGAGGTTAAACCACGAAAAAGCTTTCAAACCAACACATAAACAACTCTCAAACACTCAGGGTTGGTGTTTGGTGTAAAAGGTTTTTTTTAAAGAAAATGAGTTAGGGTTTGAAACTGTATATGGACGATTTAGGGTTTCTAACTCTCTCTCTCGTTCCTCTCTCTTCTATCTTCTCTCTCTACTTAGACGAAGTGGCAAAAGTCTTTCAAAGGCTAAGGGTAAGCCTATTTTTATAGTAGGCTTGGGAACATAGAGAAGGCTATTCAAAATCAAGGGTTGGGATTTGGTCTTCCTAAATAGACTTTGATCCAATGGTGAAATAAAAGCGGTGGGTTCACCAATTTGATTCAAGAAAATTACACCGCAAGCAAGAAATTGTGCAAGAAAATTACACAATAAAGTACACATAAATGCATAACAAATATTTATTTGGTTCACTAATTTGACTACGTCCATAGCTCATACCCACTTTTACTATAATAATACACTTGTTTACAAAACACACAGTGTGAATCACTCTTACTCTGAAAATACACACTCTGTATTGTCTATCTCTCACAACTTTAAAAAATATTCACTCCATATTTTTCTCTACTACTACACTTGTTGGTGTTTTTATTTTGGTGTATGTTTCTAATTACCTATTAACCTCCTTATATAGCATTACAAGGAAGAGACAATTAGAATTTAGACACCAATAAAAGAGAGGAAAAATTAAGGTGGAGTAAAGCAGTACATGAGCTTTGAAGAAAGGAGATTCTTTCCAGATCTAATATAACATGTACATCGGGTAAAAATAGTTGTTTTCAGCTCTTACAATAACTCCACATTCTGACAATCTCCCACTTGGAGACTGTTGAGTATTTTCTCCACCAAAGTATTTATTCTCGAATCAGGTGTGAGACCTTATTGTTTAGTAACCTTGAAGACCCACTGAAGTTGAGCACAACTCTAATTTCTCTGTAGTCACTGGTTTGGTCAACATATCGGTCGAATTATCACTGCTAAGGATATTTTCCAATGTTACTACCCCATCTTCTAGTAGAGATCTGATGAAGTGACAACATAGTCATATATGCTTAGTTCTTGAATGAAATGTTGAATTCTTTACCAGATGTATTGCATTCTGACTATCACCATGCAAAATATTATTCACCTATTTGAATCCCAACTCTCCCAACATTCCTTATAACTAGACCACATCCTTCTTGGCCTTGATCAAATCTATGTAATCTGCCTCTCTAGTGGATAATACAATTAACTTTTGTAGCTGCGAAACTCAACTGATTGCAATAGTACCTATTGTGACAACGTAACCGATAGTGATCCCCCTATGATCTACCACACCAAATAAGTCAGCATCCATATATGCCAAAAATCTTGTGTATCATCGTCTGAAGAATAGATATCTATCGATAGTACCTCCTGAGTATCCACTTCACTGCCTCTCAGTGCGGATTTCTTAGATTTACCATGAATCTGCTCACTGCTCCCATTACATGAGCAATGTCTTCTCTCATGTAGACCATGACATATATCAAACTTCCAATGGTCGAGGCATATGGAACCTTAGCCATGAAGTTCTTATCATTCTCTATCTCCGGTGATAGCTCATTGGATAGTCAAAACTGACTGGCCAATGATGTGATAACAAATTTAGCATCACCCATGTTGAACCTTTGCAAGACACGACTGTTGTACTCTACCAGGGACAACTGTAAATTATCATTTTGCTTGTCTCTATTGATCCTCATCTCCATATCTGATCCTACCACTAACATATCATCAACATATAGTAGAAAAATGATGTAAATAGTCTGAAATCTCTTAAAGTATTAGCAATGGCCAACATTGCACATGTTGCAGCCATTTTTCTGCACAAACCCGTCCAACTTTTTGTACCACTAACTTGGGGTGTACTTTTAGTTGTGTAAGCTTTTCTTTAATTTCACATTAGTTTCTCCTTAACTAGTACTGAGAAACCCTTCGGTTGGTGCATATATATTTCCTCCTTTAATTCACCATAGAAGAAAATAGTTTTGACATTTAGCTTCTCAAGTACAAATCCTCTACTGTTACAATGCTTAGAACTGATTGAATGGTAGTCAGTTTCTAAAATGGTGAATAACGTTTCGCTAAGTCCATTCCATCCTTTTGCTAAAATGTTTTGTACACGAGCCTTGACTTATCTCTCTTAAAACCATCATGTTCCTCTTTGACTCGATAAACCCATTCATTATGTAGAGCCGTATTTCCCATGTGAAACTTAGCTAGTTCCCATATGTTGTTAGAGACAAGGTACTTCATTTAATCACTCATTAAAAGATCACACTTGCCTCGCATCCTTCATCTGGCATGCTTTATCATAGAATTTAGGTTCACCTCCATCAGTGAAAAGTAAATAGTTTAAATACTTCCTAGTCGGTATATGAGGTCGAAAGGATCTTCTGAATTCAGGAGCAGGATGTGGAGAGAGTGGTCTGTCAGTCTGTTGTAGTCTACTCTGTAGTGTTGGTTTGTCTGACTAAAAACTTTCATCTATCTACTGTGCCACACTACAATTTGAAATATCCTGCAAATCAATGTAAATTGTATCATCCTATCATGTGACACTAGACTGTTTTGTATCTCTATCCTTATACATCACATTTTCATTACATGTCACATCTCGACTTCTAATTATTTTCTTTCTTTGGTCATTCCAGAATCAATAACCAAACTTATTTTCTCCGTATCCAATGAATGTGAATTTTAGTGACTTAGGGTCAAGCTTACCCCTGGTGTGATAACTAATATGCACATACAACTCATAATCAAAAACCTTCAAGTGTGAAAGTTTTATCTCACTTCCTCTCCATGACTCCTCTCGTAATCTATTCTCCAACACCATTGATGGTCCTCGGTTGATTAGGTAAGATTCTGTGTTAAGTGCTGCACAAAACTTCTTGGGGGAAACCTGCATGTATGCGCATGATTTTGGCTCTCTCAGTCAATATTTGGTTCATTCGTTCTGCTACACCATTATGCTACGATGTCCCTTGTATATTCCTCTATAGTCTTATACCTTTTTCAAAAGAAAACTTCTTTAACCCTGTGTCTTCATACTCGCCACGATTATTGGATCTCAACTTATTTATCTTCATCCCTGTCTCATTTTCCACCATAGCCTTCCATTTCTTAAACACCTCGTACACATAAGACTTGTGTCTCAAGAAGTAAACCCACACCTTTATAGGGTGGCCATCAATGAAAGTCACAAAGTATGATTTTTCTTTGATGGATGAGACAAGGGTTGGCCCCCTGATGTTTGAATAAACCATCTTAAGCTTCTTTTTCTTTGGAGTTCTACCACTCTTTTGGAAGACGACTAGCTTTTGTTTCCCAAACATTCAATTCTCTCACAAGTTAATATCAACTCAAACTTAATGTCGGCGGATTTCCCTGAGTCTGCATAACTTTGATCCTTTTTCTCACTCATGTCTCCAAGTCTCTGGTGCCACAAACGCGAGTCTTCTTTGTTATCAAGAATTGCAATTGACTCGTAAACCTCTATGGTTATGTAGAGTGATCCACTCATCTTTCCACGTGCTATAATTATGGAATATTTATAAATTGTCCAGTTATCACCACTAAAGGTTGTGACATAATCTTCATTTTCCAACTGGCACATAAATAAGATTTTTCCTCAGGTTAGGGATGTGTCACACATCCTTTAGCTTCCACACAAAATTATTCAACTTAATCACTATTTCGCCTTTGCCAACAACATTGCAAGGTTGGTCGTCACCAAGATACACCTTGTCAAGGTTAACTAGTACATAACTCATTAATATTTCTCTACTTGAGGTAGCATAAAAAGAAGCCCCCGAGTACAACACCCAAGACTCTTCCTTACTCTCCAAAGAGCACATCAGTACGTTGCCCGTTGCTTCTAAAATGACATTGGTTTCAGTCTCCTCCTCTACTTATTTTATTGGGGATTTACACTGATTTTTATAGTTCCCAGTCTTACCACAATTACAACACTTAATCGTCTTCTTATTCTGATTTTGGTTGTTGGAAATTTTAGGATTGAGAGATTGCGACCAGCCAATTTTGCAGACCTAAATAGTTCAAGCAGCTAATTCAGAGGGTCGATTCCCAATTCGAGGATGTAAGGAGTTTGAGTGACTGATTCAGAGGGTCGAGGCTAATTCTACAAAGTAAAGATGTGTGAGAGACCGATTCAGAGGGTATAGACTAATTATGAGGACCTAGGGAGTGTGAGCGACCTATTTAGAGGGTCGAGGCCAATTCTGCGGGCCTAAGTCAATTCTATGAACGTAAAGAGTGGAAGCGACCAATTATGAGGATTGAGGCCCATTCTACGGGCTTAGGTCAATTTGGGTAATGATTATTACCTGAATGCGCAGACTAGGTTTTTTTATGGAGGTGGACTTTATAAGCATCATCAATTAGGTAGGTCAAAGTACGATGTGGTGGTGAATCATGCACCACTTCCACCCGGTGAGATTTCGTTACCCAGATGGGTATAGTTAGTTTTTTCAGAACATATGGTACATTATTTTTCCCACGAAATGTCCATATATAATAGTGTTGCGACATACCACACCTTATCAAATGCAACTTAACGTCTTAGAAATAATTAAATTTGTTATTAATACAAGTGGTACACGTACACGAGATCGTGACACTATTAAGATTCTTATTTTCATATTTAAAAACTTATTGAGCACCCTTTACCTGCTTATCGGAGACTATAATATTCTTTCCCATCCAATCTTTGACTATAATATTCTCTCCTATCCAACATTTGCATTCTAAAAATCCATTACATTTTCTTTAAAATTCAATTCACCTATATAAATCAATTAAAACGGAGGTTATATTGCATACAAGAACTATCGGTTGATAATTCAAGCAACTTCAGTTAACCCCAGCATTCAATCAATATGTATTAAAACCGAACGAATTAAGATGTCATTAAACCATATAAAATTCTAATTGATAAAAAATAAGATACCATTACACGTCCCAAGAAATTAAACTAATTACAATCTTGTCCCAAAATATGAAAGAACATTATAAACTTTCCCTAAAATAAAACATTGTTCATTACATTTATTTACCAATAAATAGATTGTCCATGAAATAAATCCCTTATTATACTCGATAAATGTAGCCCTCTCTCCCTTGTGGTCAACATATATAGGCTCCTATTAAACCCCAAGAAGATTACATCCGCCAATATCTTAGCCTCACCTTTTTGAAAAGAGTGAGTGTGCACAATTATTCCCTGAGCCATAGAATCAAGAGTGTATGTGTCAATAAACCTAGTATTGGCCAAATTTCTCATATGATAATTCTCTGGATAGTCAACATGCATGGACGATGATGATAATCGGAAAGATAGTGCATCACATGGATGTGAGCGAAAATGTTAGAGGAGGAATTTCATAGGGGAAACCTTGAGGCATAAGTGAGGGGAAACCTTAGTTGATGACTTGAGATACACTATGTTGTTGACTAAGCCATTGATACAATCCCTTGATTTCATTTGTCAGAAGTCCCAATGTATTTTTAATAGACATAGTGTCCTTACTAAGACCTGACTCTTCTTTTTTCACGATTATAATTTCTTCTACCTGGTTCGACATGTGATTTATAACAAAAGATAGTAAATAAAATACAGGTGAGGTGTGCAATAAATTAGTCCCAAGTAACTAAAATCCCAGACCTCTTGTCCTTCCCTTTTATCCTTCCCGAGTACCTTGGATATGAGACTTGAGCCAATGCCATAGGGGTTACACTCCAACTGACTGCTCCCCATGCCTTATATCGTTTCCTATGGTATAATATTATTTTTAAGACTATAATTTCAACATTACTTCATCATAGTGTGTATACAATCATTAAATGAAAACCCACTAGAGTTGTAGCGATCTAGTCTAAGAATTTGTTGGTTTGTTTATCTCGTCGGGCATGTAGGTACAAGTTGACATATTACTGCCAGTTAGCTCTTTTAGAGTCTACTTGTTCCATTCCACCCATTGATCCTTCAAATAATCATCTGATTTTGACACAAATTTATTGGCATCAACTTTCTCTACCCCGTTCTGTCTATTTTTCTCCATCCTTTCAAATATTTCCTTAGTGTCATCTTTCTCTATGAAGTCGTTCTATTGACTAAAGACCATTTTAAATATTTTGTAGAACTTTGTCTTTCATTGCCAAAATGTTAGAACTTAATGTTCTCTCCAGGAAGTTAACCTTCTGGAGGTTGTTTAGATAGGTTTTGAATTGATCAGCTCCTCGGGAAAAAAATTTGTCTTCGAACCGTGTAAGAATGTATTTTTTTTACAAAGTTTCTCTCATAAGTTATCCTTTATGACATGATCAATATTCTTCTAGTTGCTTGCCCCCCGATGCCCACAATCATCTTTTCGAGTTCTAAACAACAAGCTTTAAAAATATATATGGTACTTTTATTCCTGGAAGGATTCCCGATATTGAATAACCCATCTTGTGTTTGGTATTCCTCGATAATGGGAGTTAGGGGAGTTGTATTAATAGGGGGTTGGGGAGTTTGATGACTTTGAGACATTGTAAATGGAGTAATAAAATAAAACTACAATGGAGTAGATTATTAGGAACTCATGGGTGTCGAGAATTAAAGTGGTTGATTATGAGAGGATTGAGATAGAGTATGAGTGTCGTTAGTTGATTGATTATTTATGTTCATGTTCAATATTTTTTAAAAATAAATAAAAATAAATTAGCGAAGAATATATGGCAATAATGTTTAAGTCTATACACACACACACACACACACACACACACACACACACACACACACACACATATATATATATATATATATATATATATATATGAGAAGGCTCACCTACATCATTCTCTATATACATCATCCATACATCTCACCTGGTTGTAGGCCCTAAAAACCTTTTTTTCAATTTTTTTATTTTTCTCTTGCAATTATCCTTCCAATAAACCCATGTTCAAAAAATTAGGTCAAAATACATTTTGTAGGTATTTTTAAAAAGTCCATAAAAAACTGTTCGAAATATATTATTTATAAGGGTTTGCGCTAGCAGTTTTTCTGTGAATTTTTTAAAAATAACTACAAAATGTATTTTGACCTAAGTTTTTGAATATGGGTTAGCTGGAATGTTAAAATCAAGAGAAAAATAAAAAAATTGGAAAAAATGTTTCTTAAGGCCTAGAACTAGGTGTGATGTATACATCATGATGTAGGTGAGCCTTCGTCGAGAGAGAGAGAGAGAGAGAGAGAGAGAGAGAGAGAGAGAGAGAGAGAGAGAGAGGTATACTCTTGTGCACACTAAGTTTGCATATTTGTTGTCTCAAACCTATTTTTTTTAAATATTAAAAAAATATTTTTGAATTCAATTTTGTATGTGACGTTTAAATATTTCAAGGGACCCATATAAAAGCTACGAAAGTTTGAGAGATTTTTTAAAAATAGAAATTTTCTATGTTGGTTCTTTGAAATGTTTAAATACCACAAAAAAAACTCGAATCAAAACTAATTTGTTTTCTATGTTAAAAAATCAGTGTACAAACTTGGGTATGCACAGGAAGGAGAGAGAGAGAGAGAGAGGTTCACAAGTGAACCAAAATAATGAAATTTTTAATGAACCTAGTAAGACATTAAAAAATAACCCTTAATTCATTATTATAATTGGTCCGCACCAGCGACAACGGACACGCGTGTGACACACACACACACACATATTCTCCCCCGCCCACCCTCATCGAGCAGCTCCTTTGATTCTCAATTTCTTATACAATGTACTAGTCCGATGTATGTAGTTCTGAGTGGAACAAGATTCTCAATTTCTTTGACTGACGTTGTATGTAATTTGGCTCTCGCCTTGGAAGATTCTTTTTTCATTTTCTATCATACACATAGCTAATAAGACAACTCTCCCATTTTATTTAAAAGACTTGCCTTTATACTGTTTGAACAGTCCTACCAATATCTTGAATACATTCCCCATAATGTTTTTGTGAAGGCTTGTAGAATTTGCATCCTTAGGTATTTTAGTTGTAACACTTAGCCATTCCAAATGATGTTACACCGTCATATCTTCAACAGTTTTTCCATCCGTAAGAAAAATAAAAATACATAGAACTTGCTTTGTATGTCATTGTTATGAGCAGATTCGGTTTGTTGGGGTTGGGGGGTCAAGGTTTGTCCATTGCCATTTGCGCGGATCAATTACAACAATGAATTAAGGGTTATTTTTTAATGTCTTATTAGGTTCATTAAAATGTTCATTATTTTGGTTCACTTGTGAACTTCTCTCTCTCTCTCTCTCTCTATATATATATATATATATATATATATATATATATATAATAAGGAGTATAATTTTTGTTACTATTCAATAAGATGATAAGCTAAGTAGAGGTTGAGATTAAAACACCAATGTAAGAAATGAAGCGCTGAGATCATTTTCCCTTTCTCTATCTTACACTTTCGAAAATCTGCCCTCACATGGCTCGAGAAATATTGGAAATCCAATCCACCCACTCTCTCTCTCTCTCTCTCTCTCTCTCTCTCTCTCTCTCTCTCTGTGTACTTTCATAATCCCACCCACTCCCACAAATCCTAAAAATCATCTGTCTCTCCTTCCTACAAACAATCCCACTGACTTCAAATTTCTCTCTGGTACTAGGTTTTGTTCATATTTTTCAAATTTGAGCACCAAATGTGTTTTCTTCAACTTTGGTTCGATTTTTGTTTATTTATTGTTCAAATCTAACAAGTTTGTAGATGTTCGATTGCTCGGTTTTTATTCAGATCTCACAAGTTATTGTTCAAATTATAAAAGTTTGTAGAGGTCCGGGTCTCAGAGAGTGTGCGGTTATTTGCGTTGTGCATTTTTTTTCTAATTTATTATAATTTTTCTATTTGTAGATCTTACTCAGGGTTTAATTATTCAGGTATATACTATAGTTTCTGATTTTATTTCTATTTTTTATTTCATTATATTTGTCATTCAAAATATCTGTTTAATTTTTTTTTTTGGTTGCTTATATTTGCTTATTATGCGTGTCAAAATCTTTTCCCCACTCCGGACTGTAAGTTGAATAAAACATACTCCATGTAGGTAAACCTATGTACCAACCATTGTGTTTTTTAAAATGCTCACACACTTTTCATTATTATTATTCGTCATGCAATTCATACTAATTAAGGTCTCAACTATTGTGCTTTATAGTAATTAACCGTGTTTTTTCAATTCTAATAGTAGATGGGACTACATGATGACTAAGGCTCTTGTAGATATGGTAAAGATAAGAAAAAATGTGTATATAAACAGAATAAAGAAAACTATTGTATGTACAATTAACAAAATTAACCGAACAAAGAAAACTATCAAAGTATTGAATTATTTCATTATGTAATGGTTGATCCAAGACAAATGATAAAAATTATTTTATCTATTGGGACACTTAAATCGAGTAAACTAGTGGTTCACCCAACTTTAATTAAAACTACGATAATAAGTTGAAATTCAATTTACTGAAATTTTATTAGTCTTTAGTCAATTACTTTGATATATACATTGAGATAAAAAGAAGAAACAGAGTTTCCAAGTTCTATTTTTGTTTCGAAATGTGTCCAAAGATTTTTTGGTAGGCGCTCTTTGTTTCTTTTAATTTCAATCTTTTTTTTAATTTTTCCCTCTCACGTGACTTTAAAGTGATGAGAAAAGTTGGAGTTGAAAGAATATAAAGATGAAGATATGTGTTAATCTATTAAAAGGTATCTAATTTCTTGAAGAGTTATCACTTGAAGAGTTATTTGAATATTAGATTTTGGGCACTTGACGTTAGTAAATTGTATTGGTTTATTCTTTGTATTGGGTTAATTCTTAGAATTCATAACTCAAGAGATCATGATCCATAATACTACACAGTACTACACATTCGGGGATAAAAAATGCTCTTTTCCACATATTATGCCACTGTTTTGTTTATGAGTTTCTCTATAAATTTGCAAAACTTCATAGTGAATACAACATCAACATTCTTTTTAAGTGTTCATGGAACAATGTTCAAAGTGTTCATTCATTTCTACATAGCTTGATCTTTTGATGTGTAACTAGGAGCATATCATATTGATATGACGTTTGTTCTTACACGCTGGATCAAAGGGATACGACTTATGCCTCAACCCCTTGCTCATGGACATTTATATTTTCATTTATTCATAAACATATCGAGTATGCAAAGTTTATGACAACAAATTTCACCAGAAAACATAATACCTCTTTAAACTAATCTGTTTTGAAGAATAATATGGTATATAATGCTTGCAGAAATGTCAGTATCTTATCAAGCATGTTGTCAACTGTTTTTATAAGTATGGGGAATCAGTTTATACTTTGAATATGTTCACATAGAATTATCAGCTAAGTGGTCTTAACAATTGCAATGTTCCTGGCTCAATTTCAGGTACAGACCTTAGCAAATGCCTGGGAGTATATTTGCCTTGCACTCATATGGTAGTTACCTGCAAAACTTGGCCTTGTGCTCATGTGGTAGTTCTCTGTACACTTTTTCTAAGTTTTCTCTAAATAATATCAAGTCCTCTTTTTATAGTTACATTTATTATTTATTTTTATAAATCAACAGTGGTGGGATGATAAATCCAGGGAGAAATTGTATTTATATTTGATCTTTGTTTATTAATGGTAGATCTAAACCACACTCTTCTCTGTGTGTGTGAATGTTGACAGTACTCGAGGCTCATTTTTTGTTGCAGTTAATTATCCAAATTGGAGTTATTACTTTGGATGCGAATGTGTGGGATGTTTTATTATTATCTGCCGTGATAACTCTCGAGGCTTATTTTTCGCTCACTTTTCTACCATGATAAACAAGTGGGATGGTTTATGACAGTACCCAAGGCTCATTTTTTGCTTTTATACTATGTCATTGATGAAAGTGTCATGTGAAAGTTCATCATTTGAGATTTTATATCATTTCATATTTTCCTCACAATCGCTTTTATACTATGTCATTGCGTAAATACTTATTCTCAAAATCATTTGTTATATGTTATTGATCTTATATATGTGAGTGCTTGATGTTTAGTGTGTTGTGTTTGTCCAGGGCTACTGTTAAGTTCTGGGATGTTCAAATAAGTATTCCAGAATCTTAATCTTTTATTGACTCACTAGCCAACTCCAATCCAAGAGGGGAGAATGAATCGGGTTTGGGTCCATGCAAATATCCATGGGATGGCATGAAGATGGGCGATCCCCACTGAGCTATTTCTTCGTGGGGCTCGGCTTCCAATGATGAGGAAGGTCGACTTGGATTGTGGGGACAGACCTGTTATAGCAAAACAAACACCAAAGATAATGGCCATATATTTATATATGTGAAGGTGAAACACGTTAGGACAATAGCAGGTATTATACAAAACCAAGTGTATGTGGTGAACAAAATAATGAAACCAAATAAAAGAGATAATAGGCATCACTTTAATGTCAAAAAAATAAACAATCACTTAGCCATGTGACATGCTCAAGGAGCCAAATGAAAGAAAGTATGTTCAAGTTTCTATCCGTATCAAGGCTGGATAAATGAGGAGAGGCATGGACCCAAGCAGCAGTAACATCAGACTTCACATAAACTTTTAAAGTGAAAGCATATGAGAAATAAATAAAATTCAATGATGTAAAAGGGTCCAAGCAAGCCCAAGTTAGGTTCCATATCAGGGTAGGATCCAAAATTGCATGATGAACCATTCGATCACTAGAGTAGCTGTCCATAAATGGAAATGTGTCCAAGCAGGTCTATATCATGTCATGATAGTTGTGGGGATCTATAACCATCAAATCTTAGAAAAGGACCATATGCAAAACCCATCCTTTACTCCATATTTACAGGTACTTTCAGTTAATACAATTATATTATTGGTAGTTTATTTATCCCCCACTAAATGTACTTTCTTTCCTATCTTTTTCGATAAAATTCTCATAAAATGGATTGTAGTTATCGAGGTTTCTAAGTAATTGAGTGGTGTCTAATATAATAACTTTTTTACACAAATTAGTCTTTTTTTTAACTAAACTATTGGTGTTTGTATCTTTCAAAACTCGAAGGTTCAGTATTTTTTTAGTAATATCAGTGGCGTAATTGCTCGTTCATTGACAAGTTCTCCAACAAAGGAACACAACGCAATTCCAAGACATAGGGTCAGCTGCTAAAGAAGCTGTTGAGTCCCTGAAGCAAGCAACTGTTGCTGCCTATGTGGCTAGCATAGACTCCTATCAGGTCACCCAACCATCTTTATTTTCATAACAATGCAAATGGTACATCCTCTACTACTGATTTTGTGTAATACCCCGTATTTTTATGGCTTTTAATTATGTGATTTAATAAATTAAATTGCCTTGAATTATGATATTTATTAAAAATTAATTTGGGATAATTAATTGGAAATTAATTCAGATTTAAATGCTAGCGAGACGAGAGTTAGTATTTGATTATTATTATGTTGTTGAATATTACTGAGTGATTATGGTAATGTGTGATTATAGAATTCATTAAAATTTTCGTGAGTTGAAAATACGGCAGTTTCGGTAATTTAGTTGCGACGCGTGTGTCAGTCATGTCAGGAGCCAATTTAATGGATTTAAAAGTATTTTATCTTTATGTCATCCGTAAGAGCCTTTTGAGTGCGCCAACGTGTCTGGAAGGTTCGAGAAAGTCCGAAAACACTAGCCGGGGGTTTAGTTTGGGTCTTAGAGCATTTTTAGGCATGACTGGCAACCTGGGAGGGTATTTTAGTCATTCCTATTTTTGGGTGAATAGTGACCCACGAATTTAAGATAGTTTTTATCAGCTAAGACTTGAGTCCCTTAGGGTTTTCAGAACGAAAAATCATAGTGTAATACCCCGTAATTTTGAGGGGTTTATTTATGAATATGGAATATAATTTTAATAATATTATTATTTTATTAATCGCGATATTGATATTATATTTAGTTTTATTTGAAAAGAATCGAATATTTAAATTCAAATTTAATTGGCTTTTGGACATTTTGTAATGGTTTAAATATGTAAAGTTGACAATTTTTAATTAAAGGGTAATATGGTAATATAGGTTAGCTTAGGCACCGAGATAGGGTTTGAGAGAGGGACTATATAAGGAATATTATGGGTGATTATAAGGAAAGTGAGATGAAAAAGAGAGGCCAAAATGAAATCTAAAGAGGCAAAAACGAGTGGAATTAGAATAGTCAATTTGGAATGTGTAGATCTTCTTTTTGAGTGCATTCGGATGAGATTTAAGAAAATATCAAAACACATGCCTAGCCCAATTTTTCATGTAGAATCCAAATCTGAAGTCAGATTGGAAATTTGAATAATTTTTGGATCTAATTTTTTTGGGTTTTTAAAATAGGACTATTTGGGATTATCTCGTGTTGGAGATAGAGCACGATTTCATTATTTTCGCGTGGGGAATGTTATGGTGCGATCAGATTTTGAAGCTGATTTTAAGTGACGATTAATGCGATAATTTTAAGGTATGGGGTTTTACACAATATGCTCTTTAAATCTCTCGAGAGTTTATTCCGTTGATTTCATGTTTAATTGAACTCATATTTAAATTGATAAATTCATTGAAGTCTAAAAAAAGAATTTTTGAAATTATTTTGATTTATGTGGTATTATTCATGTTGTTATTGAGCACGTTTTCATGAGATTTTAATATGGCACAGAGGTTGGGCAGCCGCCAAAATTCCTGCTTTTCGGGCTATGTCTTGATAAAGCATATGCGGATGGGGTGAGTCCTCGTGACCCATTGATGTGTTGTTGAAAAATTTATTGATAAATGCTTATGAGATTAATTTGAATATTCGTACTTGTGTTGTTCTGTTTTATTCACCGCTAATATATTTGTTGAGCATCTTTCCTGTCGTATTGTGTACTTCCCCATATTTTCTTTTAGTTGGCAGGTTAGTGTGGATTTGAGCGCTATGGACCAATTGGGATGATTTTAGCGTGGATTATTTTGGGAAGAATATTTTTGGAATATTTATATTTATTTTTGTTGTATAGAGCATTTGGTGATTTATTTTTATTTTGAGAGAGATAGTTGTTTTATTTCGAGATACTTTGTTGTATTGAATTTGAAGAATTGAAATTAGTTGTTTCGTTTATGTTGTGGGATTTTTGAGATGCTCTATACCTTGTTATATTGTGGATTAGTTTAGTATTATCGATAGTGGCGCTCCACTCCGCTCTCCTCGGGCGGGCGAGGTGTTACAGATGGTATCAGAGCTTAGGTATACGACAACCCTTGGGTCTTGGGTATTAGGTTGAGCATGCGGGTTAGATATATTTTCTTCGGAGATAGAAAATTTTGAGAATGTGTTAAGCATCGTGGTGAGGATGTTTAGAATTATTTTGAGGACTTTATTGTGTGATTTTTGGGAAATGGAATCGAGTTGGATTTTATTTCGAGTGTTAGGTTTTGTCAAATTTCGAGGACGAACTTCATTTTCAAGGGGGAAGTATGTAATATCCCGTAATTTTGAGGGGTTTATTAATGAATATGGTATATAATTTTAATAATATTATTATTTTATTAATCGCGATATTGATATTATATTTAGTTTTATTTGAAAAGAATCGAATATTTAAATTCAAATTTAATTGGCTTTTGGACATTTTGTAATGGTTTAAATATGTAAAGTTGACAATTTTGAATTAAAGGGTAATATGGTAATATAGGTTAGCTTAGGCACCAAGATAGGGTTTGAGAGAGGGACTATATAAGGAATATTATGGGTGATTATAAGGAAAGAGAGATGAAAAATAGAGGCCAAAAACGAAATCCAAAGAGGCAAAAACGAGTGGAATTAGAAGAGTCAATTTGGAATGTTTAGATCTTCTTTTTGAGTGCATTCGGATGAGATTTAAGAAAATATCAAAACACATACCTCGCCCAATTTTTCGTGTAGAATCCAAATATGAAGTCAGATTGGCAATTTGAATAATTTTTGGATCTGATTTATTTGGGTTTTTAAAATAGGACTATTTGGGGTTATCTCGTGTTGGGGATAGAGCATGATTTGATTATTTTCGCGTGGGGAACGTGATGGTACGATCAGATTTTGAAGATGATTTTATGTGGCGGTTAATGCGATGATTTTCAGGTATGGGGTTTTACACCATATGCTCTTTAAATCTCTCGAGAGTTTATTCCGTTGATTTCATGTTTAATTGAACTCATATTTGAATTGATAAATTCATTGAAATCTGAAAAAAGAATTGTTGAAATTATTTTGATTCATGTGGTATTATTCATGTTGTTATTGAGCACGTTGTCATGAGATTTTAATATGGCACGGAGGTTGGGCAGCCGCCAAAATTCCTGCTTTCCGGGCTATGTCTTGATAAAGCATATGTGGATGGGGTGAGACCTAGTGACCCATTGATGTGTTGTTGAGAAATTTATTTATTAATGCTTATGGGATTAATTTGAATATTCGTACTCGTGTTGTTCCGTTTTATTCACCACTAATATATTTGTTGAGCATATTTCCTGTCGTATTGTGTACTTCCCCATATTTTATTTTAGTTAGCAGGTTAGTGTGGATTTGAGCGCTATGGACCAATTGGGATGATTTTAGAGTGGATAATTTTGGGAAGAATATTTTTGGAATATTTGTATTTATTTTTGTTGTATAGAGAATTTGGTGATTTATTTTTATTTTGAGATAGATAGTTGTTTTATTTCAAGAGACTTTGTTGTATTGAATTTGAAGAATTGAGATTAGTTGTTTCGTTTATATTGTGGGATTTTTCAGATGCTCTATACCTTGTTATATTGTGGATTAGTTTAGTTTTATCGATAGTGGCGCTCCGCTCCTCTCTCCTCGGGCGGGCGAGGTGTTACACATAGTAGCAGTTAGAGAAGAAGAGAGGAGAAGTTCTAAGAGTTTCCATGGCCATAACCACCACACACCACCACCACCGTCGAATTTGTGACCGGAAAGAGAGAGGGAAACAACCAATAGCATCATCAACGGATCAGAATTTGTATTTTCGGGAGATTGATTTATAATGCAAAGATTCAATGCATATATTTTACATGTTTTTACAGATTTGGTAATTTATCATGAATAATGAAATAAATTGTAAAATGGGAGCATTAAATATTGAATCCGGGTAGGGTTGCATGTAGTTAAAGGTTCTGGACAGATCTTAGATACGAAATAATGTTTCATGTGTAGGTAATTACGAAATTTAATCAAGATTTATGATGTTCTTGAAGAAATTTGGAAGAACTAGGTTTAGAGGAATAATTATGACATTTGATCCAAGCACCATTAATTGGGGATGATTTAATGATTCTAAAGTGTTAGAAATTATGTAAACATGTTGGTATGATGATGAGTATACTTAGTTGTGAGTTTGGGACGTTAGGATGAAGAATTTGAGGTGTAAAAAGAGGAGAACCCGTAACTGTTAAAGAAATTATGGGCTGATACTTGCTTGATCGATCGATCGACTCAAGAATGTCGATCGATCGTCGATCGATCGACCCATTTTCTTCGATCGATCAGCCCCTACTGATTTTTGGCAATTGTTTTCTTTTAAGGTTTAATGAAAATCCCAAAGCCGATGTTGATTCTTAGGGTGATTAAAATAATATTGTGGGATTTAGATAAGGTCAGTAGGGACTTAGTTATTGTCGGAAAATGTTATAACTTATGGGATCGAGCGTTATAATTACGAACGGATACCTAGTGAGGATGATGTGAGATCTTTCAATTTTGGGATTGAAAGTGAAATGAAAGATAATTTAAGGAATTATATATATTTGCTGAGATAACCTTAGGAACAAATGGGAGACTTAGTATTCACTTGGGATAGGTATAGGTACCGAATCCGTATGACGAGACTTATCGAGTTAAATAAATATTACGTAGAATATCCAGAATGCAAATATTGTGGGTGAGACTTAATATATAGGGGAGGAGTATACCTATATTGAAATTTTATATATATACTGGTTGTGTGAATACCTAGTGTGTGGAATTATTATGTGTATGACATACCTACCATACTTGCTATCACGGGAGGTTAGTTTTCGGAAAAGGGCCATCTTATCTTTGTGTACCTTCGGGGGGGATTTAGATTTGTTCCTTAAGGACATAGGACTGTGAATGACTTATTTGTGAGTTGATAAGTCAGCTAACTATGGGAGCGTAGGTATGTGTGTGACCCATGGGTATGTGAACTATGTTCGCCTCCAATATGTGTGATTTATATTTAGACGGTTCCTGAGTGATTCGAAACACGTGATCCTTACGTACGTGATGTACATGAATTTGATAGCAGAGTATGCGTGCACCGCAGCTTAGCCTAGGGATGCCATATATTTATTTATGTACTGAGTGTGATATACTTATGTACTTGTGACTGGTTCATTGTTGCTTAGTAGATGTGAATGAGCTAAGATATTTTAATGGGTTAAGAATGAGAATTTAATTAACACTTGAGATAAGTAATTTAAGGAATGCGAATATGGGTTATGAATATAACTTGTTGGGATATTAAGAGTAGACATCCTATGGTAGAATGTGAAAGCGGAAGTGGCACAGACTAGCTAGTTAGCGGCATAACTAGGATGGGTTAAGGGAATACGTTAGGCGTTCACATTAGTTGAGAGGTGAGAAACTCATGTGAGAGTACGCAACTAACGTGCATCTAATATGTGTTGTTTAATTGTAACTTAAACACTTTCTAAAATTTTAAACTGTTTTCACCTCGGGCTCTGACCCGTTTTCCCTCCAAATCTATTTTTGTTTTGTAAAAACATTTTAGGTGCCCAGCCACAGGGATGCCAAGCATAGGAGTTTCATTCTGATGATGTGCTGTAGCTGCTGTGGAAGCTACAGGATCTTGTTATTAGACGCCTTCATATTCCTCCTTGGTTCCTTCAGAGTCAATTGTATCAGTTAGGGTAAGTCGCCCATTCTTATTTAGAGGTTGTAGTTACAGACTTTCATTATTTCAATTATTAGTTTATTTATTCAGACTCTTGTATTGGGACTTTATTTACTCTAGCATTATTATTATTGGAGTATTTACTCCAGATTCAGTTGATTTCATTTCGTTGGTTATTCATATGAGATTGTTTATACGATGGATGACTAATAATTTAATTCTTGGTTATTTGTTAACTTAATTAATAAAATTTGGCATCTCTCTTTTTAAATATTAGGTGGCTAGTAATTAACTAATTATTTTCGACAGTGATACTAAGACTGAACCAAATTGATATTTCGTATTAATTTAATAAAGGAGTAGCTACCCGATATGTAATTGGACGGGGTGTCACATGTGGTATCATAGCATCAGGTTATAGTGTCCTTTAGGATCTGTGCGGCTTATTATGCTTCCAGCGTAGCTTTCTTTGATATAGAGCCCTACGTTTAGGATTGTTGATTTCTTTGGTGAGATTCCGTTCTCCTGCTATAATGTATATGATAGTGAATCTTATTTGCATTCGGGTGTGTTCGTTTGCCGAACAATGATGTATGTCAGGCGAAGACAGTTGGGCGGACAGCAGGAGACAAAGATCAGTTGAGGTTATTTGATTTATTAAAGAAGGATGACCGTAGTTGAAGTCACCCATATTATGGCACGGAAGTTCAGGACGGTACAAACGGCTAAGGCACGACTTGTGAATTCCAGGCACAACTATAGTAGAAAGTGGGGTCAATTGAGACTCACCCAGTAGGGTTGGAATGGGAGAGAAAGAGTTAGACGAAACATTTAAAAAAACCAGCAGTGGAATTACTAGAAATGCGGAAATGGCATGTGTTAGCCAACGAAGGAAGAATATCCAAAGGCACGGGCATATGTTTGAATATGGCTAATCGGGAATGAAAATTTGAGGTAAAAAATTTTCTTAGCTCGTAAGAGCAGAGTTTCAATGGTGTGAGGCAACCACCACACTTAGAGTGGAATGTTTTGTCAGGAGAAGGAGCATAGGTACAGCCTGACCATAAGTTCCTTCATCAGATGTTCAGGATAAGATGCAAATGTTGTTCTGAACTCACACAAGAGTGTTAGAGAGGGATCACTTTGTGAGAAGAAATTTAATTATTTAGTGAACCTTACACCGGGTGAAGTAGGTTAAATGGAGAAGAGGACATTAAAGGGAGAATTTGCATACAAGAAGAATTGTGTTAATATGGAGAGGGAAATGATGTCGCATTGTGTTAATATGGAGATAAACACTTCCTTGTGTGGGGAGCTATAAGAATCGAAGAATTCAGATAGATTGAGATTGGGGGAAACGATGTTGGTGAAACACCATAACGGGGAGACCCATTAGGGGACCCGTTTAAATGATTTGGAGAGATGAATTGTTTACCGAGTGAAGGTGATTTCAGGAAGAGATGTTGAAACTAGTAGAGTGTTCCTTAGGGATATCAAAGCTAAGGGAACAACGGAGGTAGTCATCAGAGTCGAGACTACCAACGTCCGAGAGAAGAACCACCTTAACATGGTAAGTGTGACCGAAGATAAGTGGAGTATGTGTAGAGGTATTTTGTGGGGAGTGAAACACGTGCGTTATATATGTTTCCCGAAGCAAGTATAGGGATAAGGGTATGGTACCTATCAAGGGCAATAGTTATTAAAAAAATTCGATTTGGTACGGACAGGTGTGTAAGTCCAGGAACCATTTGAGCAGCCAGGGAGATTGACGAGATGGAAGTATGAGTTATATCCTCAGATGGTGTTGCGTGTTGTATGTGTCAGGAATGAGTTACTACTTTTTCTATTTTTATTGGTCTATTCGCTTGAGAGTCGAGTTTAGTGAGTATCTCGGCAATGTTATTATTTATGTGGATATTTTTCTTGGTATAATGGGGTTACCTTAGTGTTATCTGCGGAGGATTAATGCGTATATTGATAGTGGTATATACTTTATTGAAATTACTCATTTTAGTGATGTGTTATACGAGTATGATATTATCCTGATTGTGGTTTTATAATAATGGTTAGACCGATAGTGTGCGGTTATTACAAGTCTATCGGGGTTATTACCTTGGTGTAGTATGTTTTGTTCTGGTGAGACCCCATCTGCGAGAGGGTCGGGCTCACCTTTATATATTTATATATATGTATATATATATCATCAAAATTTTGAAAGGTATAATGGTATTGGATGATTGCTCCCATTATGTGTAAGGAATTAATTAATATGATTTGGGATGTAATTGGTTAACTATTCAGCGAAAAGATTTAGATGGTTAATAAAAATTAACTCTCGGGACGTAGTAATAAGAAGAGTGTATTGTCTTATCACCCTTTAGAGACGTGGGAGTTAATACTGATAGTTGTAAGTCTGGAGATGGGATTTTTAGAACCCCGATTATATTTTCTTAATGTTTATGGAAGGTGATTTCCATCAATGTTAAGAGATGGTGTCTTTCGGAAGGAGTTCCTTGTTTAAGTGAAATTTTAGAAGGAGATGTAACTTTATTATCAAGAAACGGAAATATAGGGGTACATGTTATGGACCGAGGGCCTAACAGATTCCGATGACCGACAATGCTAGGAAGTAGTGTATCGGGGGGTTCCTTGTTTGGATTTCGCTTTGTGAGATGTCCCACGCATGAAACTTAGCGTAAGGTTGGTAGTAAGGAGACGTTTGGCAATTCGTCCGTGATTTGGGTACCCCGATCATTAGGAAAGTATGTAGTTATGACTAGAAGTTAAAGGGTCAATTACGATATAAGGCCAGTAGAGCCAGTGGTGTGGTGAGGAAGTACGGATAATTTTGTTTTATTCTGGAGGATTGAAGGATGCAATGAGGTTAAGGAGGATTTTGGATTTCAAATTCAGGAGTGATTGAGAACGCCCAAGTGGTATAGCCACGTTACAAATGCAGGGTAAACAAAGAGTTTGGAGTATGTATGAAGCGTATATGATGTTTAAACCCGTATGCATGGGATATAAGGGGTGTAGACATCTTGGTTTACTAATGTAGTAATCGCCGGAAAAAGAGACATAGATGGGTGAAATTATTATTTATGGGATTAATATGACGAAATGGAAGTGGTAGAGTGGATTAAGCATCGTGAGAAGGACGAAATCTATTGATTCTTGCGCAATCAGAAGAACACGTCCAAAATTGGTTGAAAGGGAGTGTCTCTTGAGAAGGAAAATAGATAACTATTATGGACAATTTGGAGCGGAGTTCCACCCAATCGAATGTCAAGGGTGGCTTACGCATAAATTGAGTAAGGATGTTGATAAAGTATAAGAGTCTTGATGTGCACAACGTGGTGAAAAGTGCACGGGTCAAAAATTTTGGGATACGTCGAGAGAAGAAGGGGGTTAATAAGTATCACGGAAGAAGTATACATGAAAGTCGACATTAAAATGGGCATAGTAAGTAGTAGATCGGTTGGGGTAAAATGAGCAACCAGATAATTTTGTATCAAGCCGACAATTCCAGTAATGGAAGAGTCAAGTTGGAAAATTTCCTTTAGGGGATTGCCAACTTATAGATAAGTAACGGGTTCCTTCGAATATGTGGGACAGATTGTAATAACAACAGTCAAAAGGAATTGTTTAAAAACGATAATGGACAGATGAAATCGGTACCGCACAAAACCTCACTTTCTAAAAATGGAAGCTATTCAAGACGACGCGCGACCAAAACAGGAGGACGAAAATTTGACCAGAACACTTTTGAGTTTTCAAATTAGGAATCATCTCCCGGTGGTTCTATTTCTCGATGGTTTCAAAATAATAGTTTTTGGCCCACTATAGTCCGCGCAACACGATATTTTTCACCATTTTGAGTCTTCCAATGAATCAGGAAAATAATTAGGTATAAATATATTCTAATTTTACACCACACACGACTATTGGTCACTCCTTTCGAAGAGAACCTCGTGCATTTTTTGAAAACCATCAATTTCTCGGCGGTTCAAACTATTTGGTTTTACCCTTCCATAGGTCGCGTAATATGATATTTTTTAACCGTTTTGGGTCATCCAATGCATCGATGACATAATAAGGTACAGAAATGTACTAATTTTACATGACACGCGAATATTCGTCTCACCTCTCGGAGAAAAACTCGTGAAGTTTTTGAAGACGACCTATTTCTCGATGGTTTCGAAATATTAGTTTTTGGCCCTCCATAGTCCGTACAACACGATATTTTTTGCCATTTTGGGTCTTCCAATGAATTGGGAAAATAATTAGGTATAAAGATATTCTAATTTTACACCACACATGACTATTGGTCACTCCTTTCGAAAAAAACTCATGTATTTTTTGAAAACCATCAATTTCTCGGCGGTTCAAACTATTTGGTTTACGCGGTCGGTTCCTACGAGTCGCATTGGTCCCGTACGAGGTGTTCGTGACTCTTACAGTACCGTTTTGTGGCAGTTTTACGTTTTCACCCTTCGATGGCGTTAGAGGGTGAAAACTCAAAATAGCCCCGAATGTCCCCGTGGGTGGCACCAACACCTCCCACGGGACCAATGTAACTCGTAGGAACTGACCCCGCAGCCACGGGACTCACGATTTGAGAATATGATGGGACGAAATTTCGTTATTAGGGGGAAGTATGTAATACCCTGTATTTTTATGGCTTTTAATTATGTGATTTAATAAATTAAATTGCCTTGAATTATGAGATTTATTAAAAATTAATTTGGGATAATTAATTGGAAATTAATCCGGATTTAAATGCTAGCAAGACGAGAGTTAGTATGTGATTATTATTATGTTGTTGAATATTACTGAGTGATTATGGTAATGTGTGATTATAGAATTCATTAAAATTGTCGTGAGTTGAAAATACGGCAGTTTCGGTAATTTAGTTGGGACACGCATGGCAGTCGTGTCAGGACCCAATTTAATGGATTTAAAAGTATTTTATTTTTATGTCATCCGTATGAACTTTTTGAGTGGGCCAACATGTCCAGAAGGTTCGAGATAATCATAAAACACTAGCCGAGGGTTTAGTTTGGGTCCGGGGGCATTTTTAGGCATGACCGGCAACCCGGGAGGGTATTTTAGTCATTCCTATTTTTGGGTGAATAGTGACCCACGAATTTAAGATAGTTTTTATCAGCCAACACTTGAGTCCCTTAGGGTTTTCACAACCAAAAATCATAGTAGCAGTTAGAGAAGAAGAGAGGAGAAGTTCCAAGGGTTTCCATGGCCATAACCACCACACACCACCACCGCCAGATTTGTGATCGAAAAGAGAGAGGGAAACAACCAATAACGTCATCAACGGATCAAAATCGATATTTTCAGGCAAGTGATTTATCTTGTAAAGATTCAATGCATATATTTTACATGTTTTTATATATTTGAAGATTTATCATGAATAATGAAATAAATTATAAAATGGGAGCATTAAATATTGAATCCGGGTAGGGTTGCATGTAGTTAAAACTTCTGGACAGATCTTAGATACGAAATAATGTTTCATGTGTAGGTAATTACAAAATTTAATCAATATTATGATGTTCTTGAAGAAATTTGGAAGAACTAGGTTTAGAGGAATAATTATGACTTTTGATCCAAGAAACCGTTGATTGGGGATGATTTAATGATTCTAAAGTGTTAGAAATTATGTAAACATGTTTGTATCATGATTAGTATACTTAGTTGTGAGTTTTGGACGTTAGGATGAAGAATTTGAGGTGTAAAAAGAGGAGAACCTGTAACTGTTTAAGAAATTCTGGGTTGATACCTACTTGATCGATCCATCGACTCAAGAATGTCGATCGATCGAACGATCGATCGATCGATTGACCCCTGTTAATTTTTGGCAATTGTTTTCTTTTAAGGTTTAATGAAAATCCCAAAGCCGATGTTATTTCTTAGGGTGATTAAAATATTATTGTGGGATTTAGATAAGGTCAGTAGGGACTTAGTTATTGTCAAAAAATGTTATAACTTATAGGATCGAGCGTTATAATTACGAACGGATACCGAGTGAGGACGATGTGAGATCTTTCGATTTGGGGATTGAAAGTAGAATGAAAGATAATTTAAGGGATTATATATATTTGCTGAGATAACCTTAGGAACAAATGGGAGACCTAGTATTCACTTGGGATAGGTATAGGTACCGAATTCGTATGACGAGACTTATCGAGTTAAATAAATATTACGTAGAATATCCGGAATGCAAATATTATGGGTGAGACTTAATATATAGGGGAGGAGTATACCTATATTGAAATTTTATATATATGCTGGTTGTGTGAATACCTAGTGTGTGGAATTCTTATGTGTATGACATACCTACCATACTTGCTATCACGGGAGGTTAGTTTTAGGAAAAGGGCCATCTTATCTTTGTGTACCTTCGGGGGGGATTTAGATTTGTTCCTTAAGGACATAGGACTGTGAATGACTTATTTGTGAGTTGATAAGTCAGCTAACTATGGGAGCGTAGGTATGTGTGTGACCCATGGGTATGTGAACTATGTTCGCCTCCAATATGCGTGATTTATATTTAGACGGTTCCTGAGTGATTCGAAACACGTGATCCTTACGTACGTGATGTACATGAATTTGATAGCAGAGTATGCGTGCACCGCAGCTTAGCCTAGGGATGCCATATATTTATTTATGTACTGAGTGTGATATACTTATGTACTTGTGAGTGGTTCATTGTTTCTTAGTAGATGTGAATGAGCTAAGATATTTTAATGGGTTAAGAATGAGAATTTAATTAACACTTGAGATAAGTAATTTAAGAAATACGAATATGGGTTGTGAATATAACTTGTTGGGATATTAAGAGTAGACATCCTATGGTAGAATGCGAAAGCATAAGTGGTACAAACTAGCTAGTTAGCGGCATAACTAGGATGAGTTAAAGGAATACGTTAGGCATGCACATTAGTTGAGAGGTGAGAAACTCATGTGAGAGTACGCAACTAACGTGCATATAATATGTGTTGTTTAATTGTAACTTAAACACTTCTTAAACTTTTAAACATTTTTCACCTCGGGCTCTGACCCGATTTGCCTCCAAATCTATTTTTGGTTTGTAAAAACATTTTAGGTGCCCAGCCACAGGGACGCCAAGCATAGGAGTTCCATTATGATGACGTGTTGTAGCTACTGTGGAAGATACAGGATCTTGGTATTAGATGCCTTCATATTCCTCCTTGGTTCCATCAGAGTCAATTGTATCAGTTAGGGCAAGTCGCCCTTTCTTATTTAGAGGTTGTAGTTACAGACTTTCATTATTTCAGTTATTGGTTTATTTATTCAGACTCTTGTATTGGGACTTTATTTACTCTAGCATTATTATTATTGGAGTGTTTACTCCAGACTCAGTTGATTTCATTTCGTTGGTTATTCATATGAGATTGTTTATACGATGGATGGTTAATAATTTAATTCTTGATTATTTGTTAACTTAATTAATAAAATTTGGCATCTCTCTCTTTAAATATTAGATGGCTAGTAATTAATTAATTATTTTCGGCAGTGATGCTAAGACTGAACCAACTTGATATTTCGTATTAATTTAATAAAGGAGTAGCTACCCGGTATTTAATTAGACCGGGTGTCACATTTTGATACCAATTATGGCAACCAAACTGGAAAATTTATCCCAAATGGATCCGAGACAAATTCTACCCCATCCTCCATGAATTCGGACAATCGAAAGATTCATAGGAGGCACAACTACATTGTCCCATCTTCACATTTAGATGCCAATTTTGATGATTCGGATTGTGATGAATAAATTGAGATGGAAGATCCTCCTAAGGGCCATACTGATGCAAGAAAAATTGATATATTGTCACCCACAAATCATGGCTCTCCTATGTATTGTAAGTACATGAACTTTTCCCCATATTTTCAGTATATATTCGATATCACTATCACAAGATCTGGAGCACTTCAAATTTTTATTCAAGTTATTGCGGATATATAAAATATGAAGCTTCATAAGGAAGCAACCATTGTTATTCACGATGATGATATATATGCAGGATTTGTAAAGAAGCAGCCATTGTTATTCACGATGATGATATAAAGTGAATGTATCATCAAAAAATTCATAATGCCAAAGCTTTGTAAGGAAGCAGACATTGTTATTCACGATGATGAAAGGATGCCAAAAATATATGAATTTTTGTAGTCCATAATGATTACAATCTAAGCAGCCATTGTTATTCACTTGGAGTTATTAGATTCTTTGCATTTTGTTTTCACTTTTCGTTGACTTTGTGTCACATTCATTTTTATTATCATTTAGCTAATATGTGTGTAATCTATATATCTATTAGTACCCATGTTTATGTTCACTATGCATTTGGGTATTTAGAAACCAAAGCAAAGTAGTGGGAATAAGGAATTAGATGGATTATATTATTTTTAACACACTTTAGTTTGACTTGTTTTTGTTTTGGTTCAAAATTTTTGTTTTGTTCATTTTTACCACATAAATTGGTTCAATTTTAGTACTTTTATAGTGGATATTTATAGTTTTAGGACTTTACTTCAAATTTTAGGGATTTTTATGAAAACATTTATTTCTTTGTGTTTTCCGTTTTGGTTGGATAGTAGCGGTAGTAAAATCATGAATATGTAGTCATTATCTTAGTATTCATTTTGTTCATTAATAGCTATGCATTATCTTTGTCTCATTTTGATGGCCTATGCCAAATCTATGTCCCATTTTGATGGCCTTCATTTGCCAAATCTATGTCATTGATTCTCACTTTAATGGTAGTAATACTTATTGATCCTGGACATTGTTTGATGTATTTTTAAACAAGAACATGAACTATTGTTTACTATTTTTTGACAGGAGCACAACATAACTATTTCATAGTTGATTTTTGAAATGGGGAAATGATAGAAGATCGCAGGCATGGATGATTTATGTGTTTGGCAAAAGTAATTGTATCAAATTTTTGTGGCTGACTCGGATATCTATGGGTCAAATCCGGTATACTTTGTCTTTTTGCTTCTTAGGTTAGTTTTCATCTCACAGTTGTCTTGGTATTTTTGTTTATAAAGTTATGAATCCAATATTTCCTATTTCTTTGGGTTTAATAATATAAATTAGAGATTTGCAAGTCTTACACTGCAATTGAAGTAAAAAACAGATGAGTCAGTAAGACTATTAAAATAGTTTCTTGGATTTATTGATCACTTTATCTCTCATATGTTTAATTTTCTAATTTTTACATAGATAATTTAAAGTGTCTTGATTTGATGAATCTGTAGTTTTTCTTCAGTAATTGATTGTAATGATTGAATGTATGCAGATGGTTGAATGTAGGATTTGATATTCAACATGCAATAGTTCATTGGAGACCATTCTTATAGTTTTGGCAGGATCAAAGAATATGTAAGGTTAAGTACGATGTTCAGCACATAAGACGAGTTTTGGATTGCAGATATCTTCTCTTTGGCCCTCAAGATAAGTTCCTCGACCCGCGTCAACACCAGTTAACAAAAAATAAATTCAATCCACCAATGATTGCGGTGAATTTTTATCTTCTCTGATTTGACAAACCCAATAGTGGTTCTCACAAGGGATTATACACTCCTCCTTTATGTCCTTTCTCAGTCCATCTTCCATGAATTAAGAGATTGAGAAGCTTTTTGATTTGACAAAACCAATAGTGACTCTCTATACGTAAGGGTCAAACATGTTCAGTTGGTAGATAAGGATCCAAGCAGGGCAGTTGTGATGCATACTACAAATTTCAGTGCATACTGTAAATTTTGATGCATCAATATCCTACTGATGGGGAGACTCAATATCCTAATTATGGGGAGACTCAATAACGACTTATATATTTTTTTCACTATAAAATGAAAAGTTTATCTCAAATCAAAACCATTTCTACTCAGCTGCATTGAAAGTCTTCTTACAATCCCTGATTTGTCAATAACACTGAACTCACTCGGCTCTTGGATTCTTCCATCAACTCAAGATCATGTACTTTTTCATCTTTGGTATAGTAGATTAGGACATCCATCAAATAAGATTGTACAAAGTGTTCTTAATAAGTGTATTCTTTCTCTCTAAGGCAATAAAAGTGAATTTGATTTTTGTTTTAAAAAAGTACTTGAGTGTGAAAGTAAAGTTGATAAGTTTTAGTATTAATTGTATATATTGTAGTACCAGTTCATTTATCATTTATGCAAATCGGTTTTAATATAATGGCAGATCATTTCTAGTCGATGATATCTAGTTTGTCAATACTTCATTGTATCATCATAAATTTATAGTATTAAGATATAGTGTTTGGAGTTTCTAATTTGGTAATTATTACATGGTTTCATTCGTATAACAGATTGATGTGTTCGTGTCTATGTAAAGTCAACATCTTTTGCATAGTTTATTGTTAATCTTATGAGAAAACATGATATGCCACTTTAGCCTTTCACACAATTCCTAAATGGGTATTTGAAACATGGTATGCCAATTTACATTTATGGTTGAAATATTATTTTCACTTTACTAAAAAATAATTTTTGGCATGATTTTATAGAGGTTCTATAAGAACTCTTGCACTATTTCCCCAACTAAGTGATGACCACAAATTTTTCCACTTCTATAGCTGTACACACTGTTGTAGCTTAAGATCACATTGATGTCTTCAATTTGCTACTAGAAGTTGATTTGAAACTCTAAGACAGCCTGTAAGAATGGTAAGATGGGCTATTAGTAAACTTACAATTTATTTTGTTGGAAAATGAAATTTTTGCCTTTTTACGATTAGGCACGTTGGAAATTTTATCCGTTTTACGATTACATAGTTTGGAAAGTTTCAACGTGTCCTCAGGCACGGGCATTCCTCTAGTATATATTGAAAAACTGTTACTTAGGCCGTTTAATACAAGATTAAACTATTGACGTAACACTAAACTGTTTTTTGAAGAAACTCTTTTCTTTAAATCAAAACAAATTAATCACAAGATGTGTTTAATAAAACATGCACGAGATTTGTTCAAGATTAGTTAACTAGATTTGAAAAACCAAACTAAAAAGTTTAAAACAATACACCAGCAAGAATGCGATGAGGAGATGTAGAAAGATTAAGGGCAAGATATTTTTAACGTTGTAAAACCTCACCCAACGGAGGAAACATCCACGATGACCTGTAAGTCACCAACCAAAAATCCACTAAAACAAAGTATACAAGTTACAAACTATTTAACACACATGCACTCAAAACAGTCCTATACAAGTTTAGAATATGTACCCACTGGTTGATTCTAACTTCTCTGCAGGTCTGATGTTGATGTTGCTTTCTCAGTTTGCTTACTTCTCCAGTTTGTTCCAGTCTTTACGTCGACTATTTTTAATTGAAGATCTTATAGACAACACTTCGGTGTTGTAGTGTGATAAGTGTAGGTGAAAGTGATCTAACACATGCATGTACACACGCACACTTATAATATACAAACAATTCCTAGCAAATTGCAGATCAAATCTAAATGATGATCTTTTCAGTTTCTCTCTTCTTTTAGAAACAGAAACTTTGCTTGACCATTCAAATCATCCAAGAATACAAGGTTACCTTGCTTGGAATATGGTTCAAGGTCTTAATCAATTTCATAGATTTTGAAAAGATTTTTAAAATTGAAAACCACCAATTGAGATTCTTAACTAGGCCAAAAGTCTTATTTCGAAAGAGCTAGAAACGGAAAATAAGTTTGTTGATTCTTTAGATTTGAAAAACATTTACAGAACAGAAATCAACAAATACGATTTCTCAAGATGAGAAACTAAAATATGCAGATCTAAGTGTAATATAACATAAAATGACCGGATCTACGATTTCTATAAAAGAGAAATACAGATCTAACCAAAATGCTTAAGTTGGACACAGGATCTCAAACTCAAGAGGATTCAACCCACGAACAGCTTTCAAACTACTACAAACGTCACTTTCAAACACTCAGGGTTGGTGTTTGGTGTAAATGGTTTAAGAATAATGAGTTAGGGTTTGAAACTGGTTAGAGTTTGAACGAGTTTGGTTTTCTCTCTCTTCTCTCTCTTCTCTCTTCTCTCTCTATTCAGATGAACTGCCAAAAGTCTTCTAAAGGCTAAGGGTAAGCCTCCTTATATAGTAGGCTAGCAAAGATCGAGAAGGTTTATGCGACGCCTTTTGACTTCCATCCAACGGTTTAAAAGAAGCGATGGATTAAACGCTTTCTGATTGGCTTAGAGAGGTTCACAGGTATTGGGTTAGGACGCATGCAGAGCGTTGATAAAATCAATCCAAGGGCTGAGATTTAACAAAGCAACTGATTCTACAAATAAACACAAATCGAACCGATATCAGGTTGACATGTGTAGGGCAAGGATTGGCTCTCACACGCGCGTCTAAAAGTAATTACACAGCTCTTTTATAGTCTCAAGCACTTTCAGATTCTACCCAACTCAACTTTTAAGAGGGAAAACATAAAACCAGAAATTACAAAATAACCCCAAAAGTTTTATAAACCAAATTTTAATTTTCAAAAAATCATTTAAAAATTTATTTGAAATTCCCAAAAAATTATTAAAAATTATTTTTAAGGGAATTAGCACACACAACTCACACACCATCAATCAATGCAATATATAAATAATGTATGCAACCCTAGAGTGTGTGAGTGATATTTATACCCTCAAATGGATCAAGTGTGTCTTAAAAAGAAGATTCCGAGGCTCTTTGGTATCTAGGTAATGGGACTCCAATTTTGTCATAATTTTCAAACTAGATGAGCACTTATACAATGTAGACTCAAGTGAGTCAAGAGTATAAGGTGATTCAATCTACCCCTTTGGAAATATGATACAAAATCTCCTTTGAGTCACCTAGGACTCGTAGGGATACTAAAGAATAAGAACATCCTAATCTTATACGAAATTCTATCTACCCATTTCCTAGAAACAGAAAATTACATAACTCAACTAATGATACATCAATACCCTAATGACATCTATAGAATATAGTTGTATAGATTCTTGCAAAAAATGCTAAGATAAAGATTTTTAGAATTATGTACAAAAAAATGAACTCATAAGACTCAAATTACTCCCCATTTTGTCTCAAATGGACAAAGGTGCAAACACAAGTCATAGGAGTTTATTCACCACAAATCATTCCTATCGATTTTTGCAAAGCAAGAAATATATTGTAATCCAAAGGCTTGGTAAACATATCTTCGAGATGCAAATCAGTAGGAAGATAATTAATTTCTAATTCCTTAGTCTCAACTAATTCGCGTATGAAGTGATGTCTAATTTTTATATAATTTGTTCGCGGGTGTTGAACAGGATTTTTATAAATATTGATCGCGTTTTGATTATCACAATACAGATGTAATTGATCTTCTTGAATACCACAATCATTTAGCAATTTCTTAAGCCAAAGTAATTGTGCACAGCAGCTACCAGCAGCTATATATTCAGATTCAGCTGTAGATAAAGACGTGCAGTTTTGTTTCTTACTACTCCATCCTACCAAATTATTACCGATATAGTAACACGCTCCTGATGTGCTCTTACTATCATCAGTACACCATGCCCAATCGACATTAGTGTATCCTATTATAGTACTACGAGTATCATTGGTGTACCACAGTCCTAGATTTAGAGTGCCTTTTATGTATTTAATAATTCTTTTTACACAAACTAAGTGGCTCTCTTTAGGATTATTTTGATAACGGGCACACACGCAAACAGCGTACATAATATCAGGACGTGAGGATGTAAGGTATAGTAAGGTTCCAATCATACTACGATATAGATTAGGATCAAAGGATTTACCATTCTCATCTTTAGATAGTTTGGCAGTAGTACTCATGGGAGTTTTAGCTTCTTTGGCACTTTCAAGCTGGAATTTTTTAACAATTTCTAAAGCATACTTAGATTGCGAAACAAATAAACCTTCTGAATTTTGTTTGACTTGAAGACCCAAGAAAAATTGTAACTCCCCCATAAGAGACATTTGAAATTCTTTATGCATAATTTCAGAAAAGGACTTAACTTCTGAAGGGGAAGTGGATCCAAAAATGATATCGTCAACATAAACTTGAGAAATAATAATATGTTTGTCAAAATGTTTGACAAAAAGGGTTTGATCATTTCCACCTCTCTTAAAACCTTTGTCTAAGAGAAAACTGGACAAACGCTCATACCAGGCTCTTGGATCTTGTTTCAAGCCATATAAAGCCTTTTTAAGACGATAAATATGATTTGGATATTGAGGGTCAATAAACCCTTTGGGTTGTTCAACATAAGTTTCTTCAGTCGTGATTCCATTAAGAAAGACTGATTTGACATCCATCTGGTAAAGCGTAAATTGCAAGTAACAAGCTATGGCCAAGAGAAGATGAATAGATTCTAAGCGAGTAACAGGGGCAAAAGTCTCGTTAAAATCTATTCCTTCAATTTGAGAGTATCCTTGAGCCACTAATCTGGCTTTGTTTCTAATGATTATCCCACTTTTATCAAATTTATTTTTAAATATCCAACGTGTTCCAATAACCTTTTTATGATCAGGTCTAGGTACAAGATACCAAACATCATGAATGACAAATTGAAGAAGTTCTTCCTGCATAGCAGAAATCCAATGGGAGTCATTCAATGCCTCATTTACATTCTTTGGTTCCACAAGGGAAACAAAACATGCATATGTGCATAGTTTCTTAATTGAGATCTTGTACGTACAGGCTCACTTGGGTTACCTACAATTAGTAGTGGCAAATGGACGGTTATGGGCGGTTACGGACGGGTCAAAAATGGATATGGATAAATTTGGGCGGGTCAAAAGCGGGTTGGACAAAATAATTTGGGCGGGTTTGGTCGGGTCAAATCCGGGTCGGGTTGGATCAAAACCGAATCGGGTCGGGTTAGCCCATTTTTTTTTTTGAAAAAACAAATATTATACCATATACGGATAAATATGGTATAATAATTTTGAAAAAAAATATACAAGTAGGTACTTAAATAAAAAAAAATCTTTAAACTCTTTAGTAATTTGAATTTTATTTTTGAGAGGTTCTAAAACCATTTTGACCCGCTAATGACCCGCCAACAAACCGTCTTATTAGATCGCTCAAACCATTTTGACCCACAAACACAATTAATGGGTCCCAAACACATTATTTTGGGTGAGTTATGGACGGTGTCATCCTCAAGAGCCCATATTGCCGGGCCTACCGACAATGTTATTTATGGGATGATCTTTAGAAACCCAGTTAGGTACTTCAGGTGTCTCAATTGGTAAATAATCATCTATTTCTACAAAGTCGTTTTCTAAAACATTTTCAGACTCTTCCACAATAATTGGTTCTCCAGTCTTACTCTTAATAGTAATGTCACTAACAGTAACGTTTATGGATTCCATTAAGGTCTTAGTGCGAAGGTTATAGACATGGTATGCTCTACTGTTAGGAGAATATCCTAGAAAGATAGCTTTATCTCCACGAGTCTCAAATTTGGATAAGTGTTCTCTATCTTTGCAGACATAACATGTACTACCAAAGGTTCTAAGATATTTTAGATTGGGCTTCTTCCCATACCATAGTTCGTAAGGAGTTTGTTCAGAACTCTTCCTAAGATGGACCCTATTGATAATGTGACACGCAGTACGAATAGATTCTACCCAAAAATATTTAGGTAAAAACTTGGCATGAATCATAACGCATGCCATCTCTTGGAGGGTACGATTATTTCTCTCAGCAATACCATTTTGTTGAGGAGTCTTAGGAGCACTAAACTCATGTTTATAACCATTATAGTCACAATACTCTATAATGCCAGTATCTATAAATTCTCCACCTCTATCACTACGAAGTCTATTTACTTTAGTGTCCTTCTCATTTTCAATCCGAAGTGAGATTTTTGTAAAAAGTTTGAAAAGTGACAGAATTTTGTTTTAAGAAGGCTACCCAAGTAAATCTGGTGAAATCATCAACCATAACAAGAATGTAACTGTGTCCACATAGACTAACAGTTCTAGAGGGACCCATTAGGTCCATATGGATGAGCTCTAAGGGCTTATAGGTAAGGATATCTTTAACTTTCTTATGAGATGCCTTAACAATTTTTCCTTCCTGGCATGATCCACATACAATATTAGAAATAGGTTTAATCTTTGGAATACCTCTAACTATATCTTGTGAAGCCAATCTACTAAGGTTATCGTAATTTATGTGACCCATCCTATTGTGCCATATTTCATTATCATACAATCTGGCAACGTTACATATTTGAGTACTATTCATGACAGTATAACAATTGTCAGGAGTCCTGAATCCTGTAATTATGCACTCACCATTTTCATTTAAAATTTTGCAATTATTCTTTGAAAAGGTGACAGTATGATTTGAGTCACAAAATTGCGATATACTAAGAAGATTAGCCTTAGGACCTTTTACTAGAAGAACATTTTCAAGTATAGGTAGTCCTTCTTCTTGGAGTGTTCCTTTACCAATGATTTGAGATGAAACACCATCACCAAAAATAACTTTTCCTCTAGCAAAGTTGGTTTTGTTTAAAAGTTTTGTATCATCTCCAGTCATATGTTTTGAACACCCAGAGTCTAAATACCAACCAGAAGATGTGTATTTAGCTTTTAAAGCAGTAATCACAATGTTACACTTCATCTGGGATAAAAGCTCATCTTTTCCAACCCAAATAGCTCTTGTTTTTAATTTGCGCTTATTGGCTCTTATTTGATAAAATTTACGAGCATTAGATTTTTATTGGAAAATGTTTTGCGCATGAGTTTGAATTTTATGGAAAATATGAGCATTTCGTTTAGGAAAGTGTCTAGGAATCCTTCTTATAAATGATCTTTTAGGTTTGGTCTTTCTCTTTCTATAGTGAGAGTTTTTGTCTGGTTGTCTAGACAGAACAAAATTGTTACGGCTTCTCCTATAATAGTTGAAGTTATAGTATACAGGAATATTATATATAGGTTTAACTAAGTGCCTAGAGTAGCAACCTTCAAAAGAATGATCGTATATGTCACAGTGGGAGAAATATAAATTGCTTGAAGAGGGTATCTCCTTAGGAAAGTCTCTAAACACAGGTTTCATGGAATTTTGATTTTGAACCTTATTCCTAGGGAGTATAGTTTGAAAGGCAGAGTCACCCTTCCTAATCGGGGCTCAAACGTATTTAGCCTTAGGTGGACTATCACACTTAGAGTAACTTGATTCCCCAATATCAAACTTTATTTGTTTTTCATAAAACTCATTTTTTAAGGAAAGAAAATCTTGGCAAGTTTCTATAGGTCTTTTGCCTCCTGCCACAAACTTGATTGTTTCAAAGGTTTTAGTTTGTGTCTTTAAATTTGGGCAAAATCCTATTCCAGTTCGATCATCAGAATTGGTTTTTGAATCAGCAACACAATCATCAAAACAGTTGGAATTATTTTCAAATTTAGAAATTTTTTTGAAAATAGTTGTTGTCTTTTCTTTAGCTTGTTCCAATTCTAATAATGTCCCTTTGTATTTTTTCTCCAGAGTTTCATTTGTTTCAATCAAATCTTTCAGTTTTTGATCAAAAATTTTGACTTCATTTTTATGAGTAAGACATTGGGTAGTATACTCTTCAGCGTTAAGTTTAACCATTAGACTAAAGTCTTCTAGTTTCTTAGTGAGTTCTTTCACAATCTCTTCTAGTTTAGAGCTTTTCATAAGAGTTTTGGCATAAAGTGTGTGAATATCAGGAAGGTCTTCAGTGTCAGAATCACTAAGTGAAGTGTGTGAAGTGACCCCTAAGGATTTAATTCTTGAACTTACACACACATTGACATCATCATTATCGCTTTCCCTTTTACTCACACACCCCGTTGTAGAACTAACAATATTCTCATAAATTAAAGCATCTAAACCAGTAGCAACATGATTCATAACAACAGAAGTAGAGCTACTAACATTATTCTCATACATAGGCATAGGCATTTCATCTTTATAGACTATCTTGGCAAAGAAATACATGAAACGATCAAAAACATCAGATGACTCAGGTTCCTCATTATCAGATTCACTAGAATCATCCCATGTCTTGCAAATGTTAGCCCTAGTATGTTTATTGGTCGTGTTCAATTTAACCTTACAGTCTTGTGCTATATGACCCAATGTTCCACATCTAAAACATTCAATATTCTTAAAGTCATTATTAGGTCTCGTATGAATGTCCTAGTGATGTTTGTCTTGACCATTCTCATGAGGTTTGTAATTAGACTTAGTTGGATAATTTGACTTGGCTTGTTTGGTTGCCATTTTATTTCTAAATTTCATAATTTTCTTAAACTTCTTTGACATCAAGGGAATCTAATTATCCAAACTATCTATATCACATTCCTCATCAGAATCATTATTTTGAATGCTAGACTCAGGTTTCATCAACTTAGAGGAAAAACTCAAATTGGAACTAGTCTGTTTCTTATGGAAATGGGTCAGTTGTTTCTTAAATTCTAATTACATTTCCACAGTTCTCAGTTTACTACTGAGTAATTTAGGAGAGAGATTTTGGTCACTCATTTCCTGTGGTAATGACCTTAGAATTTTTGAAACTATTTCATGTCTATCATAGGTTATCCCATTAGCGTTCAGTTTGGTCACAATATCAGTCAAGTTCATATAAAAGTCATCAAATGACTCAAAGTCAGACATGATTAAAGAGTTATATTGCTGGATAACCATTTGTGTTTTAGCAGCCTCAACTCTAGTGTCACATTCATGTGCAGTAACCAGTGTATCCCAAGCTTCCTTAGAAGTGAAACAAGATGAGATCCTTTTGAACTCATGTTCATTTATAGACATAAAAATGGCATTCTTGCCTTTGTTGTTGTTTCGAGAAGTTTTCTTCTCTTCTTAAGTGAATTCACTTAATGCTTTCTTAATCCTATCATTACTTCCTTTAGTGGCTGGTTTTGTAGGATAAATATATCCATTTTCAAAAATATCCCAGACATCATCTCCTAAGGTTCCTTGTATGAAATCAACCATCCTTACTTTCCAGTAAGCAAAGTTGTTTCCATCAAAGAGAGGCGGTCTGTTCATGTTACTAAATCTTTCATTTTTCTCGTCCATTATTTGATTTTTAAGAAAAAAAATTCATAAACATAAGATCTTTTAAAGAAAAACTTCCAAAGCTCTTATACCAATTGAAAAACTGTTACTTAGGCCGTTTAATACAAGATTAAACTATTGAAGTAACTCCGAACTATTTTTTGAAGAAACTCTTTTCTTTAAATCAAAACAAATTAATCACAAGATGTGTTTAATAAAACATGCACGAGATTTGTTCAAGATTAGTTAACTAGATTTAAAAAACAAAACTAAAAAGTTTAAAACAGCAGACAAGTAAGAATAAGATGAGGAGATGTATAAAGATTAAGGACAAGAGATTTTTAACGTGGTAAAACCTCACCCAACTGAGGAAACATCCACGGTGACTTCTAAGTCATAAACCAAACATCCACTAAAACAAAATATACAACTTACAAACTATTTAACACACATGCACACAAAACAGTCCTATACAAGTTTAGAATATGTACCCACTGGTGTATTCTAACTTCTCTGCAGGTCTGATGTTGATGTTGCTTTCTCAGTTTGCTAACTTCTCCAGTTTGTTCCAGTCTTTACGTCGACTCTTGTTAATTCAAGATCTTATAGCCAACACTTCTGTGTTGTAGTGTGACAAGTGTAGGTGAAAGTGATCTTACACATGCATGTACACAAGCAAACTTATAATATACAAACAATTTTTAGCAAATTACAGATCAGATCTAAATGATGTTGTTTTTAGTTTCTCTCTTCTTTTAGAAACGGAAACTTTATTTGACCTTTCAAATAATCCAAGAATCCAAGGTTACCTTGATCGAAATATGGTTCAAGGTCTTAATCAATTTCAGATATTTTGAAAAGATTTTTGAAATTTAAAACCACCAATTGCGATTCTTAACTAGGCCAAAAGTCTTATTTCATAAGAGCTAGAAACAAAAAATAAATTTGTTGATTCTTTAGATTTGAAAAACATTTATAGAACAGAAATCAACAAATACGATTTCTCAAGATGAGAAACTAAAATATTCAGATCTAAGTGTAATATAACATAAAATGACCAGATCTATGATTTCTATAAAAAAGAAATACAGATCTAACCAAAATGCTTAAGTTGGACACAAGATCTTAAACTCAAGAGGATTCAACCCAAGAACAGCTTTTAAACTACTACAAACGTCACTCTCAAACACTCAGGGTTGGTGTTTGGTGTAAATGCTTTAAGAAGAATGGGTTAGGGTTTGAACGAGTTTGGTTTTCTCTCTCTTCTCTCTCTTCTCTCTCTTCTCTCTTCTCTCTCTATTCAGACGAACTGCCAAAAGTCTTCTAAGTATGAGGGTAAGCCTCCTTATATAGTAGGCTAGAAAAGACCGAGAAGGTTGATGTGACGCCTTTTGACTTCCATCCAACGGTTTAAAAGAAGCGGTGGATTAAACACTTTCTGATTGGCTTACAGAGGTTCACAGGGATTGGGTTAGGACGCATGCAGAGCATTGATAAAATCAATCCAAGGGCTGAGATTTAACAAAGCAACTGAGTCTACAAATAAACACAAATCGAACCGATATCAGGTTGACAGGTGTAGGGCAAGGATTGGCTCCCACACGCGCGTCTAAAAGTAATTACACAACTCCCTTAAAGTCTCAAGCGCTTTCGAATCCTACCCAAATCAACTTTCAGGAGGGAAAACATAAAACCATAAATTGCAGAATAACCCCAAAAGTTTTATAAACCAAATTTTAATTTTCAGAAAATCATTTAAAAATTTATTTAAAATTCCCAAAAAATTATTAAAAATTATTTTAAAGGGAATTAACACACACAACTCACACACCATCAATCAATGCAATATACGAACAATGTATGCAACCCTAGAGTATGTGATTGATATTTATACCCTCACATGGATCAAGTGTGGCTTAAAAAGAAGATTCTGAGGCTTTTTGGTATCTAAGGAATGGGACTCCAATTTTGTCACAATTTCCAAACTAGATGAGAACTTATACAATATAGACTCAAGTGAGTCAAGAGTATAAGGTGCTTCATATATATACAGAAAGTCTCCTGTAAGGGCGCCTTATGGTACAGACCCCGGTACGTACCATTTTTTTTAAATAGTAAAAAATGATTTTTTTTATGAAACTTTATGGATATGATGTCCGCGGTTAAAAAAACCACCTCCAATATTTTTCATCAAAAACTTCAATAAAAAAATCGTTAAGATGAGGTGATATGTAAAAAAATGGTATAAATATTCATTTCCAACCGTTCAAATGTTGGATTGGCGCTAACCACTTTACAGATTGAATTTTTTTATGAAACTTCATGGATATGATCTTCTCACTGTCAAGATCAAATCCATGAAGTTTCATAAAAAAATTCAATCATAAAGTGGGTGAGACGATCGCGAATATTTCAACAGTTGAAAATGCATAGTTATACCATTTTTTTACATAGCACCTCATCTCAACATTTTTTTATTGAATTTTTTGATGAAAAAATTGGAGATTATCTTCTCACCGTGGAGTTCATATCCATGAAGTTTTATCAAAAAAAATCATTTTTTACTATTTTAAAAAAATGATATGTAACAGGGTCTGCACCATAAGGAGTCTTACAGGTGGGGACCTTTCTCTCTATCTATATATATATATATATATATATATATATATATATATATATATATATATATATATATATATATATAAAACATGCTAGAGGTGTATGATCTTTATCAAATTGGTATTTTTGTTTTATAATTTTGTGAAAACATATACGTGGCTAGGGGTGGCAATTTTTGACATGACACGATAACCCGACACGACATTAGCGGGTTAGGGTTGATAATTTCTTGACAAGAACACAAATATGACATGACCTGTGATCAACGCGCGAAAGGTGTGTTCTTGTAAGGACACGGTCATTGTTTTCATTTCTTCGCGGTAATATAAACAAACCTAAATTACGACTACACTTGAGAGGCAAGCACAGAGGTAAGTCGGATATCAAAAATCCACAGAGACGACTTGCTAGAATTTATGTGATTTAATACTCTCAAATAAAAGTGTAAAAGATGATTACAAACTAAAAAGGAAAAGATGCGAAAAAGGGAAAGATTAATCTATGCGGGGGGAAATAAAGCTAGATTAAGAAAGTGAGTAAAACTATAGGTTGCGTCGAATATCCCTCACCCGAGTTAATTAGTATAAAATGGATACATGGGTCGACGAGTTATTACAAATGCGTCTCGTTTCGACAGTTAATTGAACCAAGGGTTGTCACGCCCCTAAATTCGTATAAAAGCCTAAAAAGATTTTGGCATCAACAAATGCCCCGAAAATTACGCACACAAGGTCGTAAGCACCGGACATACATGATATGCCCCGTCAAATCTCCTAAGCGCAATAACTAGGACAACGCACCCGAAATAGACCCGTAAACACCATCACCAAAGCAAAGCAACGCGTCAACTCGAGTGAGTTCGATTCAAACACAACCTAATTAAATTAGCTAGAAAGCATGATAAAAATGCGGTAAATAAACGTTGTAAATAAACGCAGTAAATCTACACTAGAAAGCAATGTAATAAAGCATGTGAATCTAATTATGAAAGATTGTAAACCTAATTAACAAAGCAAGAATTAATGGAATACAAGTTATATTAATGGAGAGGATGATGAATAGTGCAACTTACAACCCAATTGGGTGTCAAACCAAGAACAATTGAAGAAGAACTCTCCAAACACCCTCAAACCCTAAGTTATTCTACCTAAAACGAATTATAAAACTTCCTCTTCTGATTATTACAACAAAAAACCTTTAAGTGGGAAAAAAGAAAAGAAGAAAGAAAAGAAAAGAAAAATATCTGCGGGAAATAGGGGATCGATCGATTACCCCTTTGGTCGATCGATCGATAGTTGAAATCATGGAAAAAATATGAAGGATCGATCAATCGATCAAGCAGGCAGAATCCTTTTTCTCCTATTTTAGGCATGTTTTTCTTTTCCGCTATAATCACCGTAACTTCTTCATTCGGGATCGTAATCCCGCACCGTTTGTGTCCACGCGAAGCTTGCGAGGAGGACTACAACTTCCGTGTAGATGTTGGGACAGGTACCCAATCTATGAAAAGACTAAAATGCCCTTAAACGTGCGATCGCGTATGAAAATTGAGCGAAATGCGTTCGAACTTCATACTTAGCATCCAAATAACTATAAAAACCCAATTATACCTCATATAGCATGTTAACAATATAAACCGAGGTTGTCTGGTTAACGGGATTAAATTAAGAGATTGGCACCCGAGGGGGCTAAAATGCATCGGTTCGAGGGATGAAATACACAATATTTGCGTATAATCACACCCCATAACTTACACATTGCTAGTCCCTAGCAATGAAATAGGATGCAACAAGAACTACAAGCAAACCAAAAGCAGGAGATAATACAAAAGTATGGTATAAAAGCAAAAGGCCACTTTCGCGGGTGGTCCGATTGCATTTAGCGTATGCAATAAGCCGTTAAACCCCTAGGTCACCCTCGTGGACGAGTCTCATCTCGTGAGGGTTTTCAAGGATGATACTCACAAACATCACATAGTTTACTCAAAATAAGCCCAAACCAACATGAGACAAGCCCAAAAGTTGCGAACAATATTTCATATGCATTTATTAGCAAAGTGAATGAATTCAAACAAAAGTCCAAATCATTAACATTATAGAATGCACCTCATAGAATTGAAACCTTAAAATGTGGGAGGGGAGCGAGCACATGCAAAGTGTGATTTTGGAAAAAACTTATATAAACCGAATACTAAATAAAGCAGGCATTTATTCAATCCTCACGGGCATTACACTCATCAAGTGAATTCATTGGAAACAGGGAGGTAACACACGGAACATGAGGGCATAAAGAGTAAATGGAAATGGAAACTTGGCCGCACACATGTCACAAATGAAGAACACTATATATAAACTGGAAAACTGTAATCTCAATGAAAGGATACCGCACATTAAAAGAGGCGAAATGCATTTTCACAAATTATCAAAACTATTTTAACTTTTAAATTAAATGCACCCTAAGATCACATAGGACTTGTATAGGGTTATAATGTAGGCTAGGCTAGGGTAAAAAACGAAGGATATGTATGTACGGGTTCAAAGTTATTTGGGGATGAAAACTCAGGATAATGGAACGATGAAGGCAATATCAAAAGTTGGAAAACAAGTTCCAAAAGGCATTAGATATATCATCGGGGAGAGTAATCAAAGCATTTTGAACTATATACACAACATTTACAACTTTCTCTTTTCTTTCTTTTCTTCTTTTTCTCATGTTTTATTTTGTTTTCTTTTGCTTTTTGCTTTCTCTTTTTCTCTTTTTTTTCACTACTTTCTTTTCTTTACTTTTCACACTCTTATATGCCTAAACTGCAACCGACATCACAACAACATCATTCAATCCCAAGTAACATTCCAAACAAAGGTATGGAAAGTGTATGTATGGGCTGAAACTCCAATTCGGAGTTGGTTATGGGATTTGGGTTATGAAATGAAAGGCTATATTTAGGCTCAAAGGGGTTGACGAGGGTAAACATATAAGGCGGGGTCGAGGCTAATATGGGTGACATAACAAAGATGGCCTATGATCATTTCCAAAAGTTTACGCAATTCTCAAGTCAAAACAATATATGAAAATCATGCTCAAGTAATACATTTCAAGAATGAACTCAATTAATGAACGGTGAAATGAAAGAGTAGAGAGATTACGACGAATTCAACGTTTTTAAAGAGGAAAGAATAGTGTGTAATACTCACAAATGATGAAAGGTACAAAGCTTACTCGGTGTAAGTATATACAGTGCAACAAAAGATTACCGAGTTATAAAAATCTTAAACCAAATCAATGGGACAATAAAAGTGCATGTGCTCATGGGATTAATGTTTAATTCATAAAGTTATTCACGATATCAATAATTAAGACTAAAGTCTAATGACTTCCAAAATCGAGAACATGCATCGTTGGGTTGTCTAATGGATCGGGCAATTATTGAAATTTATCATCAGAAACAAAGGCCAAACCCCCAAAAAGGAGAAAAAAGAAAGAAAATCTTTTTGAAATTTTCAATTTTTCAAGAAAAGCATACTAAGTAACTAACATGTGAGCCAAAGCATGGACTAAACAAAGAAATGGATAGAATATCCCACACCCCTAACTTAAAACCTAACATTGTCCTAAATGTAATTAAGAACCAAGTCAAAGAGAGGAAAAGAGCGATATTACCCAAAATTGGGGCGATCCCCATAATAACAAGTCCAAAGAATCTACAAAACAGGTTAGTACCGAGCATAGTAAAAACAAATAACAAAAAGTTAACTAATTACACTAGACTAAATTAAAAAGAAATAAAGAATAAAAAGCTAACTATATACAACCTACTATTTAGACTTCACACTAACTGTACACTAGAAGTCTAAATAGTTGAGGGTCCACTATAAGAATGATTTTACTTTGGAGGATAACCAGTTTACCCTCACATACAAGCATGCCTTTCGAAAAATATGAATTCCTTTTGAACAACGGAAGGCATGTGTAAGGCGGAAGAAAGGAACCATCGCCAATTAAAATTTTTGGAGGGACGATGGGGGGTTTGGATTGAACGGGTGACAAAAACATGTGGGGACCGAGAAAAGCCGAATATCCTCCCAAGGATTTAGCAAGCGTAATGGGAGGTGGCGCACACGAGGGTAAAGATGCGATCGTGGAAGGTGACTCGAGCAAGTACTCCTAATCGGCAAAAAGGTTTAAAACATTAAAGTTTAAAACCGAATCATCAGGTACTCGTGACGGTGTGATAACGAGAATGAAAATGGGGATGAAAGAAATTAAAACTCATGGGATGAATCATCATCGCGTGAAGATTGAGTTTCGAAGGAAATAATATCATTTTCAATGAAATGTTCTTCTTTGGGGGGCAAAGAAGAAATCATTTCATTGCAAATAGATATAACGTCATTTTCGTCCTCACTTTCAATATCTATTATACAATGGGCAAAGTCTAGAATGGTTTGTTCCAAAGTAGGCACAAAGTCCTCATTTGGTTCAAAATATTCTTCGACTTCGAAAGTCTCGGAAGAAAAATTGTCGTCGGATTAGATAATAAATCCAAGTCTTGCTCCCAACAACGATTTTCTTCCCAATAACGATTTTCAATTTTTTTCATTCTCAAGCATACTCAAGCCCTCACCGAATGTCATAGGATCAAGTGCGGATCCTTGAAAATGGGAACTTTGAAAATTACCATCGGACTTAAACGAAAACTCATTATTATAGGAATTTTGAAAACTATTGCAATTCGTTTCAAAATTCCTATTATAAGGAGGTAAAGGCCCAAAATCATTATCATCATCATCGAAATTCCAATAACCCAAATTTTGACTTTCGTTATACTCGGCCAAAGTCATATCTGAATTTGTAATACTTTGAGATTCTAAGTATTCACCAAAAGTCATGGGTTTGCAGGAATTTTGGAATTATAACAATGATTACCGAAAGAATTAGAATAAGACATGCTTACCCCCAAAAATGGCTCGAAATGGCGAATTTCACAAAGTAGGTGCGCGCGAGAAAAATTCGAGCATTTCTAAGTGCTCAAATGTGGAAGTCCTGCAAAAATATTAGCAAATAATACAAATAGAAAGAAAATACTAAATCAAACAAAGTCTAAAACAAACCCATCCCCGACAACGGCGCCATTTTGATCAACGCGCGAAAGGTCTGTTCGTGTAAGGACACAATCGTTGTTTTCGTTTTGCCGCGGTAATACAAACAAACCTAAATTACGACTACACTTGCGAAGCAAGCACAGCGGTAAGTTGGGTATCAAAAATCCACAGAGACGAGTTACTAGAATTTATATGATTTAATACTCTGAAATAAAAGTGTAAAAGATGATTACAAACTAAAAAGGAAAAGATGCGAAAAAGGGAAAGATTAATCTAGGCGGGGGAAAATAAAGCTAGATTAAGAAAGTGAGTAAAACTATAGGTTGCGTCGAATATCCCTCACCCGAGTTAATTAGTATAAAATGGATACATGGGTCGACGAGTTATTACAAATGCGTCTCGTTTCGACGGTTAATTAAACCAAGGGTTGTCACGCCCCTAAATCTGCATAAAAGCCTAATAAGATTTTGGCGTCAACAAATGCCCCAGAAATTACGCACGCAAGGTGGTAAGCACGGGACATACATGATATGCCCCGTCAAATCTCCTAGGCGCAATAATTAGGATAATGCACCCTAAATAGACCCGTAAACACCATCACCAAAGCAAAGCAACGCGTCAACTCGAGTGAGTTCAATTCAAACACAACCTAATTTAAATTACCTAGAAAGCATGATAAAAATGTGGTAAAGAAACGCGGTAAATAAATGTGATAAATCTACACTAGAAAGCAATGAAATAAAGCATGTGAATCTAATTATGAAAGCTTGTAAACCTAATTAAAAAAGCAAGAATTAATGAAATACAAGCTATATTAATGTAGAGGATGATGAATAGTGCAACTTACAACCCAATTGGGTGTCAAACCAAGAACAATTGAAGAAGAACTCTCCAAAAACCCTCAAAACCTAAGCTATTCTACCTAAAACGAATTATAAAACTTCCTCTTCTGATTATTACAACAAAAAACTTTTATATAGTAAGTGGGAAAAAAGAAAAGAAGAAAGAAAAGAAAAGAAAAATATCTGCTGGAAACAGGGGATCGATCGATTGACCCCTTTGGTCGATCGATCGATAGTTGAAATCATGGTAAAAATATGAAGGATCGATCGATCGATCATTTTGATCGATCGATCGATCAAGCAGGGTAAAATCATTTTTCTCCTGTTTTAGCATGTTTTTCTTCTCCACTAGAATCGCCGTAACTTCTTCATTCGGGATCGGAATCGCACACTGTTTATGGCCACGCGAAGCTTGCGAGGAGGGCTACACTGCCCAATCTGTGAAAAGACTAAAATGCCCTTGAACGTGTGATCGCGTACGAAAATCGAGCGAAATGCATTCGTACTTCATACTTAGCATCCAAATACCTATAAAAACCAAATTATACCTCATATAGCATGTTAACACTATAAACCGAGGTTGTTTGGTTAACGGGCTTAAATATAGAGATTAAGGCACCCGAGGGGGATAAAATGCATCGATTCGAGGGATGAAATGCGCAATATTTGCGTATAATCAACCCGCCAACATGAATAATAAATGTGTTGGGTTAGTGTCAAACACGTATAACTCAAAAAAGACACGAATAGACCCATTTAATTCATATTTTCTAGAGAATATATTAAATGATTTATATATATATTGATAGAAATTGTATAAAATTTATGGAGAATTGGATAATCAATTATTTCTATATCACAAGAAGTTGAAATTAATAAAATTTTAAGTTATCGTAGGCCTATAAGTGGTTTGATTTGTTAAGAGAGAAGAAAATGTTGATTTTATTTTTTATTTAATGGGTTATGCGGGTCAACCCGAACACGAAACAATAATAAACAAGTCGGGTTAGTGTTTGCTCATCTGACACGATTAGTTAAATTGGTCGGGTTAGGGTTAATGACTAATAGTTAACACGAACCCGACATGACACGATACGAACACGACACAAAGCACACGAATTGCCAACCCTACACATGGACAACTGGGTGAAAGTGTATATGATTGTCGTATAATTGTCCATGATCAAAACTAGAAATGCTTTCTTATTAAATTTTTTTTGCAAGATCAAGTTTAATTTTTTTGTTCTGAGACGTCGCAATCTGGGTGAATGCTCTGTTTACGAAATTATATTCATAATAGATAAAATTATTTTTGTGCCTTTTCTAATATTGTCACTAACGTCAATGCACAATCGGGGCTATGAATGCAAAATCATTCTTTATTGCCTCATCCTATAATTCTAACAAAGAAAATAGAATATTATTGAACATGTACGGTTGTGAGATATCAACTCCACGATTTGTAGGGTAATTAAACTGTTCAATTTTCATTTCCCATAGGTAAATATAAGTTCTCTCTATATGAAACACACTAATAAAAGTTATTTTTTGAAAGAAAATTGTAACCTCTCGGTCATCCATGTTACTATTTTTTTCTTAATAATAGATATAAGAGGATGGTGTGAATTTGACGAGTTCTAAAGTGAATGGGAAGATAAAAAATATATAAAATAAATTTTATATGTGAGACAATATATAAGTACTAGGATGTGAATGCATAAACTCTCAATAAAATGAAGGCTCATTCTTAAAGTGATTGTAAGGACATGTTTTATAAATGTTCGGGTTAGTATCTAGGAATTTCAGTTTTCCTAGATTTCAGATATATGTCGTATACCTCTACATCAGCTCGTCTCAGCTTGATTATCTCTCGAAGCCTCAATCCGAATTATGCATGCTCATCATCATCAATATCATGTGTTCGTTCGTGAGTCAATTTTGTTCCATTATTAGAAAAAGAGAATGAATATTGAAATCTAACAGGACCAAATCGATCCCACAAGAAAACAAATAGGTCCGGCTAAGGGGAAGACTCTGGACAAAATTTAAGACCGGATCGATCCGATTTTTACAAAATGAACCGGTCTGGTAAAGGCCAAAGCTCTGAAGGAAATTCAAGACCGAACCGATCCGGTTTATGAATAATGAATCGATCCGGTTGCCTATAATTGTCTGTCTAGAATTAGACAGTGGATCGATCCGATTATCCAATTCGGACCGGTCCAATGTGTCAGATAAGTTTGGACCTTTTAAAGATTTTCCACCGCATCAAACACCTTATAATTACATATTTCGGAGGAGTATTTTTTTTAAGTCTTTAAAGGAAATGCTTTTTAGTGTCAAGCAAATTAAGACTTCATACTTACAAGTCCCAATACTTGTTTAGATTCACAAACCCATTTCAATCTCATGTGTGAATCAATCTAAACCCTAGTTCCTGAAAGTACCCATGTTTGGAGTACAACTTGTGTGGAGAAGAAGGGTTCTGCACTACTGATCTTGGAGCGTCTTGAGGGAATCTCTTGCTGAGGACAATAAACTGATCCCTGAGGGTCTTCGTTGGTCAAAAACTGTATTTCATTATAATCCATGTAAGTTAATACAAATTATAGTGAAATAGAAAGGTTTTGCCCCTTTTGGGGATTTTTCCTCAATTGTTTGTGTGTGATTGAATGTTCTCGCATGATTGGACTATCTTTATATTATTCAATCACACATCTAGATGCATGCTTTAGGAATTTAATTAAAACTGGACATAAAAATTGGGTTTAATTAAATTCATTTCTTCATTTAAACACAAGGCGCACTCTCAAATTGGTATCAGAGCCTCTTACACAATTTTTTCGCAAAAATTTTCTGAATATCAATTCCTTTAAAAATTGATTTCTTGAAAAAGGCATTTGTTCAAATGGAAAAATCGTTTAGTAAAATCCCAATTTTGACGGGTCTAATTATGCATACTAGAAAGCCCGTATGAAATACTCTTTTAAATCCACTGATGAACGCATGTAGATTCTTATTGAAAATGGGTGGTCTCCTCCCACAGTCACTGCCGAAAATGTGATAAGTTTAAAACCTGTGGCTCAATGGACTTGAGATGAATTTAAATGGTCCACGTATAATTCTAAAGGGCTTAGTGCCATTTCGAGATCCGTTACTCCTGACAAGTTCTGACTCATAATGACGTGTACCACGTCTAAAAATGCATGGGATGTTCTTCAACTTACCCATGAAGGCACGAACGCAGTTAAAGAGTCTAAATTGTAAAATCCAACTAAACAGTTTGAGATTATAACTATGCTTGAGACTTAGTGTTTTGATGAATTCTATGCACGATTATCTGATATTGTTAACACTAGTTTCAACCTTGGTGAGCACATTCCTAATGCACGTGTAGTTAATAAAATCTTGCATTCATTGCCTAAGCGTTTCATCCCCAAAGTCACCGTGTTAAATTCTTTAGGAAACTTGACTTCTCTTAAATTAGAAGAATTAGTAGGTGATCTTCAAACCTATGAAATATACATGTTTCCTAAATTTGCTAAAGCAAAAGATAAAGGGATTTCACTTAAAGCCCAAGCTAAAAAGAATTTTGAGTCAGTTAGGAGAAGGGTAAAATCGTCTAAACGGAGCGAGGAAAATAAGCCAGATTCTGATTTTAACTTTGATTTATATGATTTAGTGTTGTTTGCAAACAACTTTAAGAATTTTCTCAAATTAAAAAATAGTGGCCAGTTCAATGATAAAATGAAATTTGAGAAAAATAAAAATTTCAAGAGTTTTGAAAAAGATAAGAAAGACACACCCAAGAGAAACAAAGAGAGATGATATGACTGTGACGGTAAGGGTCATAAAGCTTTTGAGTGTGCTACTAGGATAAACAGACTAGCCAAAGAAAAATGGAAAGTCTTTCTTGATTCCATCCTGAGTGACGATAGCAAAATCGAGTCGGTGGATTCAAGAGAAAAATCACCGCATGAGTGCAACTTCACGCATTAATGGCTAGCCACGTGAGTGATCTCATTGCACCTCATGAAGATAAGGTTTCGTCTTCATATGGAGACCTAGACAATGATAATGAGAGAGAGCATGCAGGGAGTGAGAGCGAGAGTGACCTGAGTCGCACTTATGCTGATTTATATATTGATTCATTTAAAACCAAAAAGCATAATAAAGGTTTAGTTCTTAGGATTGAAGCCTTAAAGAAAGAGATAGGAGAGATAAGAGAGAGCGAGACCTCCTTGTTCATCGATGTAAGAGGGATAGAGTCTGTTTATGGAGAGAGAGAAATAATCTGTTTGGAGAGAGAGTTTATTTGGAGAGAAAGATAAGTGTTTCGAGAAAGTTAAGGGGGACTTGACAAAGCAAGTGTCTAATCTGACGAGAGAACTGTGGATTTGAAGAGGCTCAGAAGATATTGGAAGCCTTTGTTGCCCAGCTCACTCACGATTTTGAAAAAGCACGGGAAGTCAAGGTTCAAATCGAGGATAGATCTAAAAAGATGGGGAAGATGCTCCTCGTCCCTGCTTTAGGATTTGGTGAGAGGCCAGGAATTGGTTTTGATGGTGCGTCCACTTCACAAATTGCATCTGGACCAGTCCCTAAGTTTTTGACGAATCCTTATGGTCATCCACCAAAACCTAAGAAAGTTGTTCGGCCAAGAAAAGCAAATCAAGGTAGGCCTCAGACTGTGTACTTTTGTACTTATTTAAGAGGAAAGGCCACCTGAGAGAATTTTTCTATAGTATGGGTCGGACAGGACGTACTTATGCTCCATTACACTCCACGAGTGATCTCACAAGACTGAGAGAGGAGGTTGAATTTTTAGTTGATACTTTCGAGAGTCTAATGGGAGAATTCCAAAGGTTATCTGAATCGTCTGTGAATACTGCTAACTTTGTGATGAGAACCACCAACAGTAAAGGCAAACAAAAGGTTACCCCCTCTTGGGTACCTAAGAATGTCAACAAAGACCATGTTGCTCATGTTGCTTTAAAAGCTCAGAATACCTCATAGTGGTATTTTTATAGTGGGTGTTCTTAACACATGACTGCTGACGTCTCATTTTTTACCTCCCTAGTAGATCAAGGAAGGTAAAGTCACCTTTGGTGATGGGATCAAGTCTAGCATTGTAGGACGAGGTACTATTGAGATACCAAGGTTTCCTAAGCTAGAGAATGTGTTGTACGTCAAAGGTTTGAAGGAAAACATTCTCACCATCAGCTAGTTGTGCAACACTGACTTTGAAGTTAAGTTTGAAAAGGACGCTTGTAATGTTTATGATCAATCCGATAAACTTGTATTGCAAGGGGTAAGGATAGAAGATAATTGCTATGGGATCTTGCCCAAGTCCTCATTTGTCTGCAACAGCTCCACGATGACTCCTATAGATCTATGGCATCAACGTCTAGGTCATGTAAACTTTAGAGATTTAGATTGTTTAGCGAAAAAGGACCTAGTACATGGATTACCATCATTTGGAAAGCTGACTTCTACAATTTGTGGACCCTGTCAGTTGGGAAAGCAAATTCGTAACCCCCACAGGAAGTTGAATTCCATTACTACCACTCGTGTGCTTGAGTTAATTCACATGGATCTTATGGGTCCTACTCGTACAGAGAGTCTAGGTTGTAAGGGGTATATCCTCGTGATGGTGGATAATTTCTCTAGATATTCCATCGTAGGTTTTCTGAGAGAGAGAAATCAGAAGTTATTGAATTCCTAACGACCAAGTGCCATGTCCAGCAAAACCAACACTGTGTCACTATCAATAGAATGCATAGTGACAATGGCACTGAATTTAAGGAGCTTAGAGTAGATCTTTACTGTGATAGCCTTGGGATCAAACATTAGTTTTTGACCGTGAAGACTCCTCAGCAAAATAGGATCATTGAGAGTAAGATTCGTACGATTCAGGAGATGGCTAGATCTATGCTTCTTGGTCATAAAGTTTTTAGGAGATTTTGGGCAGAAGCGGTGTCTACCACATGCCATACGGTGAATAGTACGGGTGTAAGCGGTACGGTTTGGTCGGTAAATAGTAGATACCAATACCAAAATCAAACCCAGGATGGTAAAACCAAATTGTACCAGTTTACCACTCAGTACACCAAAACTAATACCAAAACCAAACCGGCCGGTATTTTGGTTTTTTCGGTAATTTTGATTTTTTTTAGTTTCGATAAATTCTGGTTTTTTTTTGTTTCGATAAATTCTGGTTTTTTCTGGTTTCTGGTTTCGATTTTTTCTGGTTTCAGTAAACAGCACTAAAAGCCCCAAAAAACCAAAAACAAAAAAATAACTAACTTTTTTAAATATTAAAACCAAAACCAACTTTTTTCTCGTTTCAATAAATTCGGTACGGTAATTTTGGTAAATTCAGTACGGTATGGTAATTTCGGTATGGTTTTTTCTGGTTTCGGTAAATTCGATACGGTACAGTAATTTTGGTACAATTTTTTTTGTTTCGATAAATTCGGTACGGTAATTTCAGTAAATCAATTTTTAAAATATTAAAACCAAAACCATCCAACTTTTTTGCGGTAATTTCGGTTTCGGTAAGACTGGTTTCTGGTATTTTAATATATGAAACTAAAACCATTTTTTTGGACCAAAACGGTACGGTACAGTAAAAACTCGTACCGCTTCCACCCCTAGTGAATAGGGTTTACTTACGTCCACACACACTTCAAACGCCTTATGAATTATGGACTGAAAAGAAGCCCAACCTAGCATATTTTCGTGTTTTGAGGAGTAAATGCTACATCTTATGGGATAAAGAGTAATTAGGAAAGTTCGACTCCCGAAGCGGCAAGGGAATACTGTTAGGATACTCATCAAACAGTAGAGCATATCGGGTTTTAACCTAAGCAGCTCTAAGGTTATGGAGTCAATTAACGTCACCATGCAAGATAATAAACCTACGACCTTAGTTGATCATAGCTACTTATGTGAGGATGATGACCTTTCTGGTGATGATCCTCTTGTCCCTCACCCATAGAGTGGACCCTACTCCAATCTTAGGGGACACACCTGCTTGGGTTCGCAAGAGTTATGACCCTACTACCATTCTAGAAGATCCTACCCTAGGGGTCAAGATGCATGCTAAGCTTGAGAACGTTGTTAGCCATGTATGCTACACGTCTAAAGTCGAGCCCAAGAACTATAAAGAAGCACTCAAGGATGAACAGTGGATATCTGTGATGCAGGATAAGTTACTTCAGTTCAGAAAAAATGATGTATGGGAACTTGTCCCCTGACCTAGTGAGACTAATGTGATTGGTACCAAGTGGATTTTCAATAATAAAATGGATGAAAATGGTACTATTATTTGTAACAAGGGTAGGTTGGTCGCTTAGGGCTACACACAGATTGAAGGTGTAGACTTTGACGAGACATTTTCTCCTATTGCGAGGCTTGAGTTCGTCTGCTTACTACTCGCCATCGCATGTCATCTGTGCTTCAAGTTATATCAGATGGATGTTAAGAGTGCCTTTCTGAATGGAATTCTATAAGAGGAGGTTTACGAGTAAAAACCAAAAGGGTTTGAAGACCCTAAGCACCCTGATCACGTCGCCTATCTGAAGAAAGCCTCGTATGGTTTGAAGAAAGCACCCCGTGCTTAGTACAAGAGGATTACTTCCTATCTCTTAGCCCGTGGCTTTAAGAAAGGGGGAGTTGATATGACGTTATTCATCAGGAAAGATGACGGTGCTAATTTGGTTGACCAAGTCTATGTGGACGACAAAGTTTTTAGATCCACGTGCTCCCATAATGCTCACCACTTTGAGGAGGAGATGAAGTGTGAGTTTGAGATGAACATGGTTAGAGAGCTTACGTTCTTTCTAGGTATCCAGGTTCATCATCTAGAGGATGGGATGTTTATCTCCCAATCCAAGTATGCTAAAGACTTAGTGAAGAAATTTGGTTTGGACTCCGCTAAGCACGCCCGTACACATATGAGTACATCTACAAAGCTTATTAAGGACACTTCAGGTAAGGACGTTGAGCAAACCTTGTATCCGAGTATGATAGGTAGTCTTCTATACTTGACTACTATTTGTCCCGACATCACCTTTAGTGTTGGAGTCTGTGTGCGACATCAGGCGTCCCCGAAATATTCTCACTTACTCACTCTTAAACATATTATCAAATACGTTAGTGGGACTCTCTCATTTGGCATTTGGTATTTCTTTGATACCGATGACCGACTATCCACCTATTCAGATGCAGATTGGGCTGGGGATGTAGATGGATGTAGGAGCACCTCTGGTGGGTGCTTCCATTTTGGTTTGGCTCTTGTCTCTTGGTTGAGCAAGAAGTAAAACTCCATCTCTTCATCCACTATGGAGGCTGAGTACATAGTCGCTGGGAGTTGTTGCATGCAACTTCTGTGGATGAACCAGATTCTAGAGGATTATGGGATATCACAGGACACTATGACTATTTCCTGTGATAATACGAGTGTGATACACATATCCCGTAATCCTATCCAGCACTCACGCACAAACCATATTAGGATACACGAGCACTTTATCCGTGAATTAGTAGAAGAAAACGTCATGTCCTTGAGTTTTGTATCTACCGACCTCTAATTAGCCGATATCCTAATGAAGCCTTTAGATGCCCTTAGATTCGAGAGTCTTAGAAAGTCTTTAGGAATTTGCACAGTTGACTAAGGAAGTTGGTATGTGTCTAGCATTGGATGCATTTTTACATAATCATATCATAAGTTTCATGTCGCAAGACTGTATATTTTGTATCATGTTTGTGTTATACTTCTTTTCTTTTTCATATTTTAAAAAAAATCCAAAAAGATTTTTGTATTTTGTTTACACCATTTATGGATGAACATTTGAGATAGCCGAAGTCACAACCTCATATCACTTTCCACATGACTATTTGATAGTGTTTTGATTTGCTTCATCATTTCATCCTTGTGCTTTCTAATGTTTGGAGTCATTAATATATAATTCGTGATATCTTTCTGCATGTCTGACTCTTTATCTCCTTTGTTGCACGCTTGCACGAATTTATTGTGATTATTGCTCTTATCTGTCACAAGTTGGTTTGAGTGTTTCCACCTTAATTCTATCTATACAACGAATCAAATGCAATAATACGAGAGTAATAAAAGTAGTGCATATAATATCCATTGGCCGTGAGGAATTTTTCTAGGATAAAAATGATAAGTGACATGGGAAAGGGCTGCGAGAGTGAAAAATTGACTCGTCGTGAAAGCCACCGTTTGAAAAGAGCCCATTCAACAAATTAAGGCAACAAAAGATCATATATGCCAAATTTTGGGCCAATAGGTGTTCTCTAAGTTGATAATTTAGAACCTTATTAAAAAACTCAAAAGAATATTATTTACGAGGGAGTTTTGGTTGGAAAAATATCAATGGGTTTGAATGTCATTTGAAAAGTTCTCGAAATGGCATTATAGAGTTTTGGACATTATTGGTGTGGAATTCACTTTGAACTTTGGTTTGTTGATAATATTAAGACAATTTCTTATAATTCCAACATTTTTACACCTAAGGACGATTTTGAGTTCATCCGTTAGGAGTATTCAATATTCATCGTGCACATACGTTATGTTTGTATGAATTGATTTTCCTATCAAATTAGTTCACACCCCTACATTTTTTGTTTCATCGACTTGGTTGTTTTCATGTTCTTTCATGGTGATATTTGTTTTGTATCAAAAATTTTGAAAAATTCAAAAAGAGAAAGTTAGTTTACGAATTATGGGGGAGTATGGGGGAGATTTTGTTGGAATGATTTGCTTGTGCTTTCATAATATTACACTTTGCTTATCATTATATTTCAAACTATTGCGCGTCACGGTTATCTGTGTCTTGTCTCATGTGTGTAGGTATTATATTGAGCATTATGGTTTGCACACCCTGATGAGGACAAAGAACAACATTTGAAGTTTGAAGGTTTGATGGTGATTGAGTTCATTGAAGAAATCATTTAGTGTTTCCAGTTTTTGGGTTTAATGGGGATATTAAAATGTATGTCATTTGGTTTTTGTTGGGTAAAATAATTGGGATTTTTTATGTATGTACCAGTATAGACATAGGAGGAGATTTGTAAGCACATGTTTTATAAATAAACGGTTTAGTATCTAGGCATTTCAGTTTTCCTAGATTTTAAATATATGTCATACACTGCTACATCGTCTCGTCTCAGTTTGATTATATCTCGAAGCCTCAATCTGAATTGTGCATGCTCATCATCATCAACATCATGTGTTCGTTCGTGAGTCAATTTTGTCCCATTATCAGAAAAAAGAGAACGAATATTGAAATCTATCTGGACTGGACCGATCCGATAAGAAAACGAACCGGTCCATCTAAGGGGAAGACTCTGGACAAAGTTCAAGATCGGATCGATTCAGTTTTTACAAAACGAACCGGTCCGGTAAAGGCCAGAGCTCTGGAGGAAATTCAAGACCAGACCGATCCAATTTATGAATAACGAACCGATCCGGTTGCTTACAATTGTCTGTCTAGAATTGGACACCTGATCGATCCGGTTATCCAATTCGGACCGGTTCGACGTATCAGATAAGTTTAGATCTTTTAAATATTTTCCACCGCATTAAACATCTTATAAATACATATTTCGGAGGAGTATTTTTTTAAGTCTTTGAAGGAAATGCTTTTGAGTGTCAAGCAAATCAAGACTTCATATTTACAAGTCCCGATACTTGTTTAGATTCACAAACCCATTTCAATCTCATGTGTGAATCAATCTAAACCCTAGTTCCTGAAAGTACCCATGTTTGGAGTACAACTTGTGTGGAGAAGAAAGGTTCTGCACTGCTGATCATAGAGCATCTTGAGGGAAGCTCTCGCTGATGACAACGAACTGGTCCCTGAGGGTCTTCGCTGGTCAAAAATTGTATTTCATTATAATCCGTGTAAGTCATTACAAATTATAGTGAAAAAGGAAGGTTTTGCCCCTTTTGGGGATTTTTCCTCAACTGTTTGTGTGTGATTGAATGTTCTCGCATGATTGGAATATCTTTATATTATTTAATCACACATCTATATGCATGCTTTAGGGATTTAATTAAAATTGGACATAAAAATTGGGTTTAATTAAATTTATTTTTTCATTTGAACACAAGGCGCACTCTCAGTGATTATATCCGCACAATATCAACATCAACTAATTAATATTTTTCAATTATCAATCGTACACAACAAGTTCATTTTTAGTTAAATTTTAATTAAATTAATCCTAAAATTACTATATCCATCATTGTTCAAGTGTTTCCACCGCTTTTTGTTAGCCCAAATAAGATTCACTTATGGAAGTGGTGAACAAGACCACAAAAGTTAACTAGAAATATATATGCATTAGTAAGAATTGAAACAGTACATGCATTTTCTAAACGAAATAAAAGATCATCCTTAAAGTGAAGACATCGTGCATCTCCACAATATCAACTAAATAATCAAGCAAACACAACAAGTCTAAGTTTAGTTTAATTTTAATTAAATTGATCCTAAAACTAGTACATTTCCACCACTGTACAAGCCCTTCTACAAATTTGTATTTGCCTAAATAATAAAAACTTAAGGAAGGGGTGAAGGCGTCTACAACAGTCAACCTATCTTACATAAAAATACAAGGTAAGTAAAATTAGTTAATAAGAAATCAACTAGAATCAACTTCAATAATTGTTATCCACTTACATGAGCATCTGAAACGAGAAGAAAAAAATGTTAACATATTATTCAATTAGAAGTAAACACTCCAATTGTATTATTCATATTACCAACACACACAACCATATACATAAATAATTAAAATAGAAATTCTAAAGATTTTTAGATATAACTGATTAGGCATAAATTCTTCCAATTCATTCCCTCAATTTAGAGGCTTTTAGCACCTTAGATGATGTTATTTGTGTTGATTTATCTCATATATGTTCGACTGACAATTCCTACATAGTGCCTCGAGTTTTGTGTATTTTCATGCTTTTTATAGGTATTTAATGCAAATGAAGAGAAGAGGAATTCAAGACCAAGAAAGAAAGAAAGGAAGAAAAGTCAGAGGGCAAAATAGTAACTTTACATCTGGAGTTCGGACGAGGGACCAAAATGAAAATTGAAGACCTCGCGTCTACAAGATCTTAGGAAGAAACGAAACCCCAATCCGAGTCCCGAATCAGAAGTTATGAAGTTTTAAAGATGAGAGAAAATTAAGAGAAAAGAGAAAGAAGATTACAAGGGACCGGACCGATCACACCCAAATGCGAACGATCCGGAAGAGGCCCAGACACTGCACAAAATTGATAACCGAACCGATTCAGATATAGTTAAAAATTAACCGGTCCGGTACCTTGAGGATTTATGCTTAAAATAAGATACCGGACCGATCCATTATAAATGGAAAACGAACCGATCGGGTGATACCAGACCGTACTGAAGATCCCCGCCGAAACCGGTTCGGATTATATTTTTCTGATTTTTCTTTTTCCAAATTAAGATTTTATCTAGCTCGAACTCTTGGAAATTCGTAGGGTATTTAGTCCAAGTTAGTTCCATATTTTTAGAAGTAAGTTTTTAATAGTTTTAGAAGGGTTTTTGCATCCAAGAACCCTAATTTTCAATTTCTGCAACAAGTATTTAAGATTCAAGCTTTAATTTTAGAATTTCTTCATTACAAGTATTGTTTATTTTCCGCTTTTAATTGCTTTCATAGTTTAGTTTAATTAGTCATTAAGGATTAGTTTGCAATCCTTATTTCAAATTTCATCCCAATATTTCACGTAGCTATGAATTCCTGCACTTTTAATTCCGTGTTCATGTTTTCTTTAATCATGTCCAACTAAGTTTCTAAGGGTTTGGATGCATGAACCCAACCCGATGTAATTTACCTATGTATAAAATAGGTTTTGAATTAATATTTGAACGAATCGTGTAGTGTAGTATACACAACCATCGTAGGCCTTTTAACCTCGTTTGCCTTCGGTAATCGGGTGTTTAAGGATGCGATGTGCGTGTTAACTATTCGGCACCGCTTTATTCATACCTTTGATTACGTATGATGCGGGCTAGTACCCTCATATATGTAATGCTTAGGATTAATAAAGACTTGGTTTGATCAACTCTCTAATTCAAAAGCTAGTATTCTATCCGGTAAACACATTAGGGCTCAGGGGATTGTATCCTGACCTATCTTTCCCTTATTCTTACTCACTTCACCGCAGTAGGTTATTTATGTGTACTTAGTTTAGTCAATATTTTAATTTTCATTGCCTTTAGTTAGTAGTATTTTCAGTTCCACAATTAATCATCTTTTTAATTTCTTTTTGAGAATCAATTTAGGGTTAGTCTTTTATTCCTACGTCGTTACGAGCTTTCGTCATAGTTCCCTGTGGAGACGATCCCGACTTACCGGGTTTATTACTAACGCGACAGGCTTGCACTTGAGCCTCTATAAGCACGCCCTTTAGACACTTTTGTGGTCGCCTCAATAACATTTTAAATTATTTATCCATGAATGATATTTATATATGCACAACCATATGCATAAAAGTTCGCATACATATTGACCCCTAAATGACTTTTAGCGCTTAAATAAATAATGAGTGCAATCATTAAATTACTTTACAAGTGAATAAACAAATCAATTTTGTTTAATAAACATACATTAAAAGTTTTTTATATACCTAGTTAATCATATCTTTAAATCAAATTTCAAACACAAACAAAATAATTTTGATTAATAATACCAAATTACAAGTCTATTAAAAATTGTTTCACACAAAAATGAACACCAATGGATTAAATTTATTTCAAATATTATTAAAAAGGGGGTTCGCATATAGGTCCTATTAGACATTTTTTTATTCATTCTAGTCCCACCATATTTTCTCCCTACATATAGGTCCTACTCCTAATTTTTTGGAACTTTTTCTCACAATTTTACCCTTTTAAAATCAATCATTCATAACTTCCTAGGCAAAATTACATAAGTGGTTGGACTTTTTTTTCATCGTATTTTTAATCTTTAAATGATCATAACTTTTGATTGACAAATCCGTTTTTTGCAAAATTACTATTTTTGAAATCTGCTCGTCGAGATCTATCAAACAAGATCCTTAAAGCCTATAAAATTTCAAAGAAAAAAATTACACAAATAGTAAACTTTACTGTATGAACCAGAAAATGAAATAGTTTTATATCTATGACATTTTTACAAACAGTGGCATTTACTGTGTTAATATTACACAGACAGTGAAATTTACTCTGTTCTAAAGAAAATTTTACTCATATATTTTTGAAACAAGATCCACGGAGTACATAATATTTCAATGAAAAAAATTATACGGACGATAATATTTAGTGTGTACATCTTTAGAATAGAACTATAAAATGGTTGAATAGTCAACGGGACTTAATTAAAAAAATCTCAAAATAGGAATTACATATAATAATACATATTAACTGGTTTGTCACATTTGTTTTTATTATTACACAATAATACAAACAAATTGGTTAAATAAACTAGTCAAATAATCTATAAACCTATATATATACTGAAAAAAGACACTTATTTTTCGTTTAACCCATTTAGTCGCTTAAACACCCATTTCTTCAATATTCTCTTATTTTCTAAGGTATGCGCCCGCGACACCCAATGCCACTCCTACGCACCCCGAACCAGAGATCTTGTGGTACCAAACCTCATTTATATAATATTCTCTCATTTTTAAAGGTCTGCGCCAACGGCACCCATGCCACCCCTACTCACTCTGAATCGAAGCTCTGATGAAGGTTGTTGGAGCTCCAACAATGGGGGTGGGTGGTGATGGCGATTTGGTGCCGCTAGCGCGGACCTTTAAAAATAAGAGAATATCGAAAAAATATGGTTTGGATCCACTGGAGCTTCCGTTTGGGGTAGTAGGGGTGGCATGGGGTGCCGCTGGCGTGGACCTTCAAAAATATGAGTTATGATGCGAGCTCCTATGCACACTAAGTTTGCACACGTACTGGCGTACGCCTATTTTTTTAAAATATTAAAAAAATATTTTTGAGTTGATTTTTTATTTGATATTTAAACATTTCAACGGACCAATATAAAAAAAATCAACTCAAAATTATTTTTTTTTTGCTATTTTAAAAAAATTGGTCAAATTAAAAGCTCGAAAGTTTGAATAATGTTTTTAAAATAACAAAAAAAAATGAGCTATATTTTTTTATATGAGTCCGTTGAAATGTTTAAATATCACATAAAAAAATCAACTCAATTTTTTTTTAATATTTTAAAAAATAAATTTACAAACTTAGTGTGCAAACTTAATGTGGAGAGGAGCATCTCTCTCTCTCTCTCTCTCTCTCTCTCTCTCTCTCTCTCTCTCTATATATATATATATATATATATATATATATATATATATATATATATGTGTGTGTGTGTGTGTGTGTGCATTAATTGACCAACACTATAAATTTTACTGTCTGTGTAATATCAACACAATAAATACTAATATTTGTGAAAATGTCATAGATATAAAACTATTTTATTTTTTGGTGCATACATTAAAGTTTACTGTGTTCACAAGAAAATGTGGCAGTTTCACAAGAATTTGTGAAAATGTCACAAATATAAAACCATTTCATTTTTCGATTTGTGGTGGGTAGGGCTGGCATGGAAAGCCGCTCGCGCGGACCTTTAAAAATAAGAGAATATTGAATAAATGGAGTTTGGATCCACCGGAACTCCGGTTTAGGTTGAGTAGGGGTGTCATGGGGTGCCGCTAGCGCGGATCTTAAAAGATAAAAGAATATTAGATAAATGAGTGTTTGAGCGACTAAATGCGTTAAATTAAATATAGGTGTCTTTTTTTACAATATATATATATACTAGTGTATGCTCGTTTCTGAAGGCACGACGAAAATTTTTCAAAGTACGTAATAGTCACAATCTCCTCTGTTTATAGGACAATCTGCCATGCTTAAAAAACAACAAATAGTCCAATAATATTAAAATAGTCTTAAGGGTTGAAAGTGTAAGAAATTTAAGTCAATTTTTTTACAACACAAATGTGAAAATAATTTTAAAAATTTGGCAAATTTTCTTTTATTTATAGGACTATCCACTCTGTTAAGATATAAAAATAGTCCACAATAACAATAATAATAATATATCTCACTGTTCTAAAAAACCCGCCTAGGCTCCGCCTAGACACGCCTAGGCTTGAGACTTGGGAGAAACGCCTCGCCTTAAGATTTTACGCCTTATTCTTGGTAAAACCATTAAGGCGCACTTTTTTTCTAAAACCAACAATGTTTCAGTGAAACTATATCGCCTTTTAAAGTTTTTTTTACAAATCGGACCATTATCTCATCCAAAATAATCAAATAGTATTTTAATTTGCAAATATTTAGACATATTTTTAGAATATATACAATTTTAGTATTTTAATAGCCTTGTTATGGTTAAAAAATATTAAAATATATTAAGAAGGCCTAAACGCCTTTTCACGTTTTTTTATGCCTAAGGCCCGCCTAGGCTTCTAAGGCTTAAGGCTTGGCCTCCATGCCTCGATCACGCCCTGCGTTTTTTAGAACCTTGGTATATCTTATACCTCGCATAAACATTATAGTTCGTTATGGACGTAATAATTATAAACTACTATATAACACAAATTATTGTAAAAAAAAAAAAAAATCTTCACATAATTGTGACAACCCGCCCAATTAAATATAGGGTGATCAGTCCTGTACCAAATTTAAAATAGAATGTTCAGTTGGTTCATTCCTAGCATCACTGTCGAAAACTTAAAAACATATTAATCACCTAATATAGAATTAAGCTAGGTGTCAAAAACCTTTTTTCTTTTTACATATAACCAGATAAAAAACATTTCTCTGTTTACTTATGGAAATGTAAACCATTCATCTTACACATGAATATACTACACATGAATCAAATGCTAGAACAAATAAGACTGGGTAAAAACCTCCCAATTGAAAACTCCAAACTCACACACTCAAGGTAAGATTCCATCCAACTAAAAGAACTGAAGAGTAAACTGAATAACAACTCTGATAAAAACTACGAATGGGCGACACATGCCCCACCTGAGATGTCTAGATAACTGAATGGAAATGATGGAGGCGTCTACTGCAAAGACCTACATCTTCCACAATGGCTGCAGCACGTAAAACAATCCAACTTTCTAGTTTCGATATCCCTGTGGCTGAGCACCTGATATGATACATATATATAGCAAAAGAGAGAAGATATGCATGAGACGGGTCAGAGCCCGATGTTTTAAAAATATTTAGCAAGTATTTAAAACTGCAATAAAGCAAGTATTATGTGCATGTTAGATATCGCACTCACATGAGATTCTCACCTCTCATCTATTGTGCACGCCTAACGTACTTCTAACCCACACTAGCTAAGTTGCCCGGCCTAACTAGTTTAAAATCATAACATCATCATCTATCTTCCCTAGTAGTATACCCGTATCGTCCATACAATACGCTAAAGGAATAGTTTCTCTCACAAAACAAAACGTTCCATTATTCATCGTTCGAATGGTTAATGTTTTACCCATTAAGATTATTTTATTTCTCATTTATACAATATCTACTAATTTCACAAAGTAGAATGTTCCCAAATGTTTTCATATATATATAGTCACCTCACCCCTATAGATATATACATATCAATCCTGCACCATTAGGTTAACACCACTTGGCACGAAGCATTTTATTATTACAACTACATCTACCAGTTTCACTCAGTAGGAATATTCACAAGTTCATATCTCTATTTATATATACACATAGTCCCATCATCCCTATACATATATTTACTCTTTCTGCACCCCCGGGCTAAAACCCAATAGCGCCCCTTTCCATAATAATCCTGCACCCTCGGGTTAATACCCATTAGTGCACTTAATAATAACATCATATAATAGGTATACGCACATCCTATTAAAATTCATAGGTATTCCTCCAACCAAATTTACATACATCTCATACGTATTTAAATCTCATTACTACGTATGGTATATTTAATTCAATTACTATCACTCATGTAATTCTTCTACCCTTAGGTTATCACCCATTAGTACACTTAATAATTATATTCTTGTACCCCCGTATTATCACCCATTAGTACACTTAACAATAATATTCATGTACCCCCGGATTATCACCCATTAGTACTCTTAACTATAATATTCTTGTACCCTCGGGTTATCACCTATTAGTACACCTATCAATCATGGCATATAATAGGCATACACATATCCTATTAAAATTTATAGGTGTTCATCCAACCTAAATCATATACATTTTATACGTATTTTAATCTCATTATTACGTATAATATATTTAATTCGATTACTATTGCTCACATGTTCTTGTACCCCTGGGTTATCACCCATTAGTACACTTTAATAATTATAGCATGCAATAGGCATACACACATCCTATTAAAATTTTAAAGGTATTCACGCAACCTAATTATGTAAGTCTTATACGTATTTTAATCTCATCCGTTCGTATAATATATTCAATTCGATTACTGTCGCTCACGTAATCTCTAAGGCCACGTATCGTTCCGAATATTTTAAAGTATTATTTCCCAAATACTTTCCAAAAATTTTGCACTAGACTAAGTCCATCGAATAATAATTTTCTCACCCAAATATATTTCATAAATTGATTTGGGGGTAAAAGTGAAATTTCCCAAATTTCCAGCCTGTCGCTCGAACGAGAATGGGATGTCGCTCGAACGACTTCCACGTGTCGTTCGAACGACTTCGCGCGAGATTCCACTGTTTGTCTTCTTCCCTAGAATTCAGCGTTTTTCCAACATTTTTAACCCTAAAACCTGCATTCCTCAATTCCAAATGCCCAAAAACAAATCCAATTGATGTTCTAACATATATAGATGATTCCTAACAACCTAGAATCATTAAATCTTACCCATACATCAATAAATTCCAAAATCCCCAATTTAAACCATTAAACCCTAGTTCTTCCAATTTCAATTCAAAAACCATTTTTAACCCATATTTCTTCATGAAAAACTACCATAAATCCGTGGATGATGTTCTTGAAATTCATCTCTTAAAATTTCAGTCCCAAAATAAATTAAATCATCCAATTTTCATCAAATTAATACTCTTAAATTTAAGGGGTTAACACCTACTATAACATGAACACAATTATCACCAAAACACGCAAGTAATAAACACTTGCCTCGAATATGACGGTCTGATCCGTTGGTGACATTGGTATGGACGTGTTCCTCGTCTTTCGCTCCACGCTCGGCGGTGGAAAACGATACCGAAAGGGTTCGGCTCTTTGGGATTTCTCTCCCTCTCTCTCTCTAAAACTCTCTCTTGAGTTTTGTGTTTGTGAGCTCTAATCTCTCCCTAATATGGCTGATATGCCATCCCTAATTTTCGTCCATTTGGTTTCTCCAAAAGTTGAAATTACAAAATTGCCCCTACGGGGTGCCGGTTTGGCCTAAAATCACCCGGAGTCCAAATAAAATACCCGAATAGTGTTTTCTGACTATCTCGACCCTCCCAGACTCAACAACGCACTCGAAATGACCATAAGGGTTACTTAAAAATAATTTACCTTATATCCCATTCAATTAGTCCCGACACAACTCACACGCGCGTCCCGACTTAATATACCAAACTGGTGTATATTGCAATTTATCAACTTTCATAATTCCATATTACATTACGCACCGTAATATTCAATAATTTTCAACAATAAGTATTAACCCGTGTCACGCTAGTTAATAATTATTTCAATCCGGATTAATAAAAATTAATTTCTAGCATTTTTAATTTAATTAATCCAATAACAATAATTAATCGCATAATTATTTTCACAATAATAATTAATCACATAATTATTTAAATCATTAAAAATACGGGGTATTACAATAATTTCATGGATGCATATGTGGGCATTTTTGAAGAATCTCGTTACACGATTTGAATCTATAACATCAAGTGAAATCAATTACACCCAATTATTAGGGTGCTTATGAAAAATTTAGATTTGAAGCAAATGAGAGAAAGACTAAGGCCCAGTTTGGTTGCGTAAATCGTTTGATTATGTAAATTGGTTCATTGTGAATTAGTGAATTCTAAACGAGTAGATTTGAAATGACTTAAATCCAATTTTATGCAATGTTTGGTAATTTGAAATTGATATTAAGGTTTTATACAAAAAAGAAAGATAAAAACAAATATAGAGAGAGTGGGAGGGAGAGGGAGAGGGAGAGGGAGAGGGGGAGGGGGAAGGAAGAGAAAGAGAGAAGGGCATACACTTTATACGAGTCCTATTTCAAATGGTTGCATTTCACGTTTTTTAATGAAATGATACAATTTCAAATTTTGCACATGAGCTAAAATGGAAAAATTAATGAATTATTTCATTAATGAAACAAAACAAAATTAATGGATCAATTTGTAAATGGACCAATTTATCAACAAGCCAATTTATAATTTTGGAACACCCAAACGGGACCTAATAGAATAGATAACTTTTTATGCTAAATAGTGAACTAACTACTCATCCTTATTTCAAATCATGAACATCATATAAATATCACTTATATTAGGTAATAAACCACTTGAACAAAAGAAATTGACAACTGAATTATATAACAACCTTACTATATCTCAATGTTTTATTTATCCAGCATTCGAGCTTCATGTTTCGTAAGACGAGTTGAATCCTCCGTTAATGGTAAGTTTGTTAGATAAGAAAAGGAAGAAAATAAAGGAGAAAGTATAAAAGAAATTCATAATTCATTCCATTAGTGACTTCTGCAACAAAGAGTATTCTATTTATGGAGTTTATTACAATCAATTGAATTCAAATCTCTATAGGTATTGTCATAGTATAGAAACAATATGGAAAATTTGGCTATAAGTTGTGGAAAAGTTAACTTTCTATCCTAGACAAATAGAAACAGAAATAATGAAACAATAAACTAACGGTCGACCCGATTTAATTTCAATACAAATAAGTTAATTTGGTGATTATTCTGGCCGGAAAGGGTCAGGGACTGCAAATCATCATAGGATGCAAAAACATACAAATTGAAGTAGTAAGAGTCAAATTTTAAGGCATGTTTTTTTTTTCATTTTAATATGTGGATTTAAAGACAAAGGAAGAAATTTTGAGTAATCTGATATTTTGTGTAGTATTGGTATGATACCACGAAAAGAAATGACAATGAGATTAGTGAAAATAAAATAATGATTTGGTATTTATATATGCAAGTCTCCATGCTACACATCTGGAATTTTGTCACATTATTGCCGAGTGGTCAGTAACAAATTATCATTCTTCATTCAAAACCACCGGTCTAATGGCTTGGTTTGTGCTTTCCCCTAATCTCATCTATTTTTCTGCGGGGATGTAAGCTTGTGGAGTGCATGGATTTTGTTGGTGGATCTGCATTTGCGAGTCCATAATCGTCTTACCAACCATGCCCCTGTGCTTCCTACAACCCAAGCCCCGCCACTTCCTCCTTCCCAAGCCCACACTCGTCCTCATATGCTGCTAATCCGAATACAGACCCCAAGCTGCCCTATCTTTGAAGCATCCTCATCAGCCTTCTCCCCTAAGCTGCCCCATCTATACATACATACTGGTTCTATTATTGTCCTTGTCACCCCTCCCTTAAGCTCCCCAACTGCCCGAACCCATAGAATTAGACCTGACCGGGACAACTCCTCTGTCTGGGGTGGGCCCCACTCCCCTTCCTTCGGCCTTCCACCTGAAAAGGATTGAACCGCACCAGCACATAATATACAGCTTGGGGTAGAAATGCAATGAGATAATATGGATGTTATGATGGATGTTGTTCAATGGTCTGGTAAGAATCAACAACAGAATGCTAAATCAGTTGTTTGTAGGTGAAAACATGGGCATAATTAACTGTTTCCAAATGTTAAAAATGCTTGTGAAATGAAATACCTTAGAGCCTATATTAAGGCAGGGGATGTAGGTTGGTTGATTAGAACCTGAAAAATCAGAGAGGCTTGGTTGATTATCGATTAACCTAAAAAATGAAAACAAAGTGGAACAAAATCACATGCAAATCAAAACTAATATCGAAACCAAGAACTACTTTAGCGGCAAGTAATAAAACCAGAAAAGTAATGTAGTATGGCCATAATTTCCCACTGTGGTGATCATCCCTGCAAATGTAAATGAGTTCTAGAAATAATATATACATGAGTTAGGCAACTGAAAAGCTAAATGATGAATATTTAACACTTTCCAAACACAAAACACATATAGACCATGTGTTCAATTGTTGCCTACAAAATATAGTAAGAGAAAATAATAAATGAACTTCAGCGCAGTAAAAAAAACGGGCAGCTCATGACATTCAAAAACGAAGGCGCACAGACAATTTTGAAAAAAATTGGGCAAAGTTACATCTGTTTATAGGACTAACCACCTTGTTTAAAAAATAAAAGCTATTCCAACAACAATACTAATAGTAGGTCAAGACCTCAACAAAGTGATGATTTTGTTATTGATGCAATTGTAGTTTCGGTATGTTACGTACTTACAATACAACGCACACATAAAATATAGAGATTACCATTTCACCTCCCAGACATAATAAAAAAATATACATTTGACAATTTTTCTAGTTGTTAGAAACACTGGAATATAATAACATAAAAAAAATCAGTCAAACTCATCTTAAAATTACCATATATGACTAACAAATATGTTCAATCTCATCATAACTTGTCTTATAATATTAAAATTATTATTGATTCATAGACAACCAAAGAACCTGTAAATAATATCATAAAAAACAGCAATGGAACTACAACTTAAAATGAACTCACTGACTAGCATCCCACATGCTTAAACATGGGAATTAAATATCGAATGGTATTAATTGTAGAAAATAATATCACACGCTATAATCACTTAAAACGTGGAAAACTAGAAATAAATTAGAGAAACGATAAGTGCATAAAAATTGATTAATAAAACAAATGACCAATATACACACCTAACTAGTAATCAACCACATAAATTCGACTATCAGGTTGGAAACAGTTATTTTTGCTGTCTCCTTCGTTAAGATGTCAGAGGTTGATTCAACAGTTATGATTCCCCCAAAAGAAATGGTACGTAACGAGAACAATGAACCTCGGTATTTTAATTGTGAAAGTTAGTAACTTAATGCCCTGACCATCTAATACATCTCTACCTCATAAACGTTTCAAAACATACATAAGTTGGGAAATCAGGCACATGAAACATACGCTGAAATATTAAAAACACAAAAACAAGGTTTGTTTTACCTCATTGCCAATCAACGAGTTAAAAAAAGGGGTTTTGTGATTCGAAAACATGTTTATAAACAGCGCAAATCCCCAATATTAGCATCGATATTTAATGCAACATACCGACAAAAACCACATTCCTTCTGATAAACATGCTTCTTTACTTCTAAACAACGTGAAAAGAAGACAGATCGCACTGATTTGCCTTTCTGTATTTACAACCCACCAAGATGTAATTGAACAGTAATGACAATGTAATGAAAGAAATGCCAGTAATAATGCCCAAGTGACACATGAAAATATGCAAACCCAATAAAAATTAACAGGTTTACAGTATACACATATTCAACAGCTCTCTATTTAGAGTGGTAAGTTGCGCGCAGAGCCCGGACGACTGTATACCTGCCCCAAGTTCCTCCACCATATCTCTAGATTGCTCCCTCGAGATTGATTCCAGCAACCAGATTTGATGTTGCACAAATTTAGTGATACATGGACGTAAGATAGATGATGGCAGTATGGAGAACAATCAGACGTTCAATGAGGCTGACTTCAAGAAAAAAATCTGTCAGAGGCCGATTCAACGGATCAGATTCTGTCAAAGAAGATTTTTTTATAGGCAATGAGTGAAGATGAGAAGGAGAAGCACGTGACCAAGAAGAAACCTAGCATGGACACGAGTGTTAGTAACAACACTTACAAACAAAATAATATGACACAGCTGCATCAGATCTGAACAATACAATTTAATCAAAATCATAAAAACTGGATGAGAAAATCAAACCTTGTCTTCGCATTTACTCTTGCAAATATCGGAATTGGAATCCGGCATTGATGAAGAGAGTTCTAGTTTTATGAACGCGATCAATCGCGCTTCACATTAAGATCTGCATCTTCAGCCCACGGATACTCGTGCTTCTTTAACTTTATTACCTTCGGTGACAGTTAAATCTCTGACCATCCTCCAGCCCAATCGCTCTCTCCCTAGGCTTAGAAACTCCCAAGGTGGATTTTTACAACCCAAACTTCCACTAAAAATAACCACAGCCATTCTGCCAAATTAAGATAATTAATCACTCTTAATCCTCTGTCATAATTAAACATATTTATGCACTCACAAAAAACTAATACTCTTATATTTAATGATCTCGATTGCATGGAAGTGATCCTAATTGGATGAAACTAAAAAGTACAAGGAGCACTAAAAAGGAAGGGAAAGAAGGGTTAGCAGGAAAAGGATGTGACAAAGAAGCAAATATAACATGGACCTGAGTGGTAATAACAACCGCTTTTGTTGTGCGATTATGACACCCCATTTACAGATGATGTATAATGAAACATGTTCAAATTACAATGGGTGAGTTTTAATGTATATAAAAACATCACGATGAAATCTATAGCTATTTTTAAGTAAAAATGAATCATATTACACATTGAAACATTACCTTAATTCCAGCCCATCCCTTTGCATTATCTTCTGTAACAGCGTCCAACTCGTTAGCCCAACCCCATTAGATCCTCCTGTTGTTACCAGTATCAAATAATTTTCTTGGATGCATAGAAGTTCCCATAATCATATCTCAACCCGTTCTAATCATGTACAGATCCGTGACCAGCTAGATACCGGTCCATATTACGGAAATACGTCCCCAATGTATAACACTCATTCCTCTAAACACGTGCCTCACATTTCCTCTTACTACTTATTAAATTTTAAGTATCTATCCATGACTTGTTTAATTTGACAATGTTCTTGTGCTTGAAAGTTTTAAGCAAATGAACCTTCGAATACAGATAATTGTACAATGGTACATAACAGGCAGTGGCGATGGCTCCAAATAAGACAAAAGGGATATATGGCCTATAAAGGTTGCCATGGCTTCAAAAACCAATACGCCATACACGTTAATGTGCTTAGAAAAGTACAAGACCGTTTCTAATTCCCCCGTCAAAAGCATTGGCACAATCAAGAAAGGCAAACACACAACCGTTGAACAAAACAGCATCTCCATCTGTCAAAAAGAGGCAATAATGCGCACATGAAAATGTGAAATCACGATTTCTCCATGATCACTTTTTTTACAATTATCTCACAAATAGCGGAAAAGAGGAAAATACAAAGAACAATAATCATAAGAATATATTTCCTTGCCCTTGCATTTTCCTCAATCCAAGTATTGCATTAATGCCACAGAGACAATCAAATTCCCTGTGTTGTTTGGGGATTCATGGTAAAGATAGCTTCTTGTAGAGTACTCAACAAGCTCACTAGATGTTAGAAAACAAACGCATGTATGCAATATATCCCAAACCCACACTCAACAAAGTGACGAAGAACTCTTCAACAACAAGGAGCTAATATCGGAACACTTTAGAAACCACAATTGTAACAGCTAGTTTAGTTTCCTTCTTTTTTTTTTGAACCGCAAAAACAATGTATTGAACCTCAACATGCCAGTTAATTGCCAAAACAAAAATCTGTAACTTCGGCCCTTCTGTATCAGACTTGTGCATTTTAGAATGATAAGTTGAAAAGGAATAAATGTAACTACCTAAAGAAAATGAATTATCAGATTAACTTGAGCACACAAATTTGTTTTGTTAACTTAAATTCCAGAGTTGGGCTGCTCCAAATCAACGTCTCCCATCCCTGTATCTGCCTCCTCTGCACTGTCTTCATCTCCACAAACCTCCTCATTCTCTTGAATTAGCTAAGCCATTTGTTCAGCAAATAGCTTGTCCTCCCGTTCACTCACCGCTCTAGGTGCCTCCTTAACAGTAAGTTTTCCCTTGTGATGCTCTATTTCTTCAGTGCAGGCTGCAATTGCTTTAGTAAGAACCGAGATCCATTGTTCCTTGTCAAGAGTGTGAGTAATAAGAACATATGATGGAGGAGCAACCAGTTTAATTTTCACTGGGCAATCCTTATTACCAGTAGCTTCAGCCTTCCTCATGGCATCCTTAATGTGAAGAAAACCGTCAAACTGGAAACATTTCATCTCAATATCAGCCCGAATCTTCAATGGTTGCGGAGTCATTCTTCACCTAATGTTTTTCACTAAAGCATCTTTAACTTCCTCTGATATAGCAGGAACCACCTTAGTCACCTCTTGTCCATCGGGACCAGTTTCTTTTACATCACGAGTGAGGGTATTGATAATGGAATCAGGATCATTAACAATTAACTTGAATGCCTCGAAAGCATGACCATATTTCCGGTATAAAGGCCAACCAACATGGATATACATATACTCAAGATCGAGCTGCATAGTTTCGGCAACGTGTCGCATAAGGGAGTGAACAATTTTGCTTTTATTGTACATGTGCTCACAGATCTGAATATCTTCCTCAGAAACCCTCCTCTTGCTGAGATTAACGTAGGCTTTCTCAGCGTCGACGTGGAGGACCATGACGAGCTCGATACGACCCACCTTTATCAAACTGTTGATGCTTCGAATACGACGTCATGAGAGCTCCGATAGGAGAATCATGCCCTCGATGTTGTTATACTCGAGGAGGGCCACGTAAGCGCACATTTCACCGATTCTTTTGACCTGAATCATGACCGCCATGTCCAGCTCCTCTTGCAACGCAACAGCTGCAAACTGCATCATGAGAAACAATATATCCAGCTCCTCCTGTTACTAAGACATAAGTGACCCTACTACGCTGCATTATGAGTTCCAACCTATAAAACAAAAGAATAGTAATTAATTATTACTAATAAGATAGAAAAAAAGTGATTTCCTTTATACACGCCTAAAATCTTTCCAGCAAAAACAAAAACCCGTTTCCTGATAAGGCCAAAAAATGTTACGTAGCGAATTGGATCAGAGCAAAATTTGAGAGGATGTTGGGTAGTTCTTTAATTATAATGGGCATTTAATTTACATCACTACGGAGTGTTTATACGCAATAATAACTTTCAAAAGAATTAGAAAAATCTAACTGAATAATTGACTTACAATGACAATTTTCTGGAGGACACGTGAAAGGTGGTGATAAAACGCGAAATTTAGGAGAACATCAGGGAGGTGAACTTGCCCATGTCGGAAATCAGATACCGAAATTGAAGTATGCTTCAATCATCTTTAGTCCCATGTTAACTAAGGTAAATCAGTGAAGATGAGCAAGAAAATGGCCCAGAAGCAAAATATCTAACAACTAAGGTGGACCCGAGTGTGTTATTTGGGCAAGAACATGATATCTACAACTTAAGCTGTTGTGAGATGAGTTTGACAATGAGCTTTCTGATACAACTGATCATGAACTGTTTTTCGATACAAGGGCAAAAAGTGTTCAGTGCAGGCTGCAATTGCTTTAGTAAGAACTGGGATCCCTTGTTCCTTGTAAAGAGTGTGAGTATTAAGAACATATGATGGAGGAGTAACGTGTTTAATTTTCACTGGGCAATCCTTATTACCAGCAGCTTCTGCCTTCCTCATGGCATCCTTAATGTGAAGAACACCGTCAAACTGGAAACATTTCATCTCAATATCAGCCCGAATCTTCAGTGGTTGCGGAGTCATTCTTCTCCTAATGTTTTTCACTAAAGCATCTTTAACTTCCTCTGACATAGGAGGAACCACCTTAGTCACCTCTTATCCATCAGGACCAGTTTCTTTTACATACGAGTGAGGGTGTTGATAATGGAATCAGGATCATTAACAATTAACTTGAATGCCTCTAAAGCATGACCATATTTCCGGTATAAAGGCCAACCAACATGGATATACAGATCCTCAAGATCGAGCTGCATAGTTTCGGCAACGTGTCACATAATGAAGTGAACAAGTTTGATTTTATTGTACCTGTCCTCACAGATCTGTATATCTTCCTTAGAAACTCTCCTCTTGCTGAGATTAACGTAGCCTTTCTCAGTGTCGACGTGGAAGACCATGACGGGCTCGATGCGGCCCACCTTTATCAAACTGTTGATGCTTCGAATACGACGTCGTGGGAACTCCGATAGGAGAATCATGCCCTCGATGTTGTTATACTCGAGGAGGGCCACGTAAGCGCACATTTCACCGATGCTTTTGACCTGAATCATGACCGCCATGTCCGCAAACTGCTTCATGAGAAACAATATATCCAGCTCCTCCTGTTACAAAGACACAAGTGACCCTACTACGCTGGATTATGAGTTCCAACCTACAAAACTAAAGAATAGTAATTAATTATTACTAATAAGATAGAAAACAAGTGATTTCCTTTATACACGCCTAGAATCTTTCCAGCAAAACAAAAAAACTGTTTTCTGATAAGGCCAAAAAATGTTACGTAGCGAATTGGATCAGAGCAAAATTAGAGAGGATGTTGAGTAGTTCTTTAATTATAATGGGCATTTAATTTACATCACTACGGAGTGTTTATACGCAATAATAACTTTCAAAAGAATTAGAAAAATCTAACTGAATAATTGACTTACAATGACAATTTTCTGGAGGACACGTGAAAGGCGGTGACGAAACGCGAAATTGAGGAGAACATCAGGGAAGGTGAACTTGCCCATGTTGGAAATCAGATACCGAAATTGAAGTATGCTTCAATCATCTTTAGTCCCATGTTAACTAAGGTGAATCAGTGAAGATGAGCAAGAAAATGGCCCAGAAGCAACATATCTAACAACTAAGGTGGACCCGAGTGTGTTTTATTTGGGCAAGAACGTGATATCTAACAACTTAAGATGTTGTGAGATGAGTTTGACATTGAGTTTTCTGATACAACTGATCATGAACCGTTTTTCGATACAAGGGTTAAAAGTGTTTAGTGCAGGCTGCAATTGCTTTAGCAAGAACTGGGATCCCTTGTTCCTTGTAAAGAGTGTGAGTAATAAGAACAGATGGTGGAGGAGCAACCAGTTTAATTTTCACTCGGCAATCCTTATTACCAGCAGCTTCTGCCTTCCTCATGGCATCCTTAATGTGAAGAACACCGTCAAACTGGAAACATTTCATCTCAATATCAGCCCAAATCTTCAATGGTTGCGGAGTCATTCTTCTCCTAATGCTTTTCACTAAAGCATCTTTAACTTCCTCTGACATAGCAGGAACCACCTTAGTCACCTCTTGTCCATCAGGACCAGTTTCTTTTACATCACGAGTGAGGGTATTGATAATGGAATCAGGATCATTAACAATTAGCTTGAATGCCTCAAAAGCATGACCATATTTCCGGCATAAAGGCCAACCAACATGGATATACAGATCCTCAAGATCGAGCTGCATAGTTTCGGCAACGTGTCGCATAATGGAGTGAGCAAGTTTGCTTTTATTGTACATGTCCTCACAGATCTGAATATCTTCCTCAGAAACTCTCCTCTTGCTGAGATTAACGTAGCCTTTCTCAGCGTCGACGTGGAGGACCATGATGGGCTCGATGCGGCCCACCTTTATCAAACTGTTGATGCTTCGAATACGACGTCGTGAGAGCTCCGATAGGAGAATCATGCCCTTGATGTTGTTATACTCGAGGAGGGCCACATAAGAGCACATTTCACCGATGCTTTTGACCTGAATCATGACCGCCATGTCCATCTCCTCTTGCTACGCAACAGCTGCAAACTGCATCACGAGAAACAATATATCCAGCTCCTCCTGTTACTAAGACGTAAGTGACCCTACTACGCTGGATTATGAGTTCCAACCTATAAAACAAAAGAATAGTAATTAATTATTACGAGTCAGATTGAAAACAAATGATCATCAGATGATCTTTGTAAAAAGAAAACCTTAAATTTGAGTAGATAAAGTTACTAACCAATCCACCACAAAGATGTTATAAACACCTAAAATCCTTCCAGTGAAACCAAAAGCACGTTTTCTGATAAAAGACATAAAAATGTTATTTAGGGAATTGGATCAGAGAAAAATTAGAGAGGATGTTGGGCAGTTCTTCAATTATAATGGGCATTCATTTTACGTCACCACAGATTATTTATACACTATTACAACTTACAAGAGCTCATGTAACAGATGTACAAGAGACTTTTTAAAATATAACTGACTTTTAACTCATCAACTAACTAGAAATAACTGACTTACAACAACAATTTTCTGGAGGATACGTGAAGGGGTGAACAGACGGGGAATTCAGGAGAACATCAGGGGAGGTGAATGACAAAGGCCCCCGCAACATGCCCATGTCCGAAATCAGATACTGAATGTGGCAAGTTTAGATCATCGCTAAACATGGAAATTTGGAATTTCTTTGGTTGCTTGCGGATGCCATGGATGGGACATGCATTGTTTAGGACATGCTGAATGTGGCGAGCAGAAGTCTGTAGCCTAGTGTTTTTAATGCTTCAATGTTTAACATCATATATAATACTAGGTGTAAGCCTGCGCGAGCGAGATACGTGTAATAATTTTATAATTTTATGTATATTGAGAGAAATATCTATTCAGCATTAGCATCAACCAAGATCATTTTACTTGGATAGGTAGGTGCCTTTCAATTGAAACTCGAACGGTAACAAAATGGAAACATCGCTATGATACGTATATTTGAGTGACACATAAGAATTATATCTACTGTGAAATTTGTAACACCACCTTGAAATTTGTAACACCACCTTGAGTGACACTTTTTAAATTATATCTACTGTGAAATTTCCATTATCAATATGAGAACAAATAAAAAACTGTAATGATCTAACCTATGCAAAGCATGAATAATGAACACATGAAAATTTAAAAAACAATATAGATCATCCAAAATATGTACAAAACAAAGGCAAAAGGAAAACCTATTTTTGTGTTAATATTCTTCCCTAATAATTGAATTTGGTAAGAACCTTCCAAACACTATAGTATGATTCTCACGGGCATACAACGGATTACCCAAACCCCATAGATTTTATATCTCTCATATCCATGATTTTCACATTGTTCTAAATTGGTAACCTACCGTTGGCCGCCAATCCGAAACATCAAACCCACTTCTGAAGTGGAAACAGTGGTCGTCTGGTAATTTTCGGAACTGAAATTGGACTTACCCAAATCCTTCGTTTTTTGTACATAATGAAAAACAAACTTCATGACGTGCCGTTGATTTAAATGAAAATGATAGGTATTTTAAGTTTGGGACTGAGGCAACAAAGCTATAGTTTTTTTAATTCGTAATGTTCCAACATTTTCTGTAGAACTACTAAATTCACAGACCAAATCATGAAATTAATACTGAGGTATTGACATGGGTTTTCAGTGATCAAGCTTGAGATCTCAACAGATACAAAAGTTAACAAAAAATTATAACACAATCCTTTTGATAATGTGGAAACCCAGAGAACAACAACAACAATCCCAAATATTCAAAATTTACTCACTCCTCACTCGCCCACACACTATAACTTAACAATCACATGGAAGACCAAGAAATTTAAAGAAAATCTAAACTCACCATGAACCGATCTGACTACCAACTTGGAAAACCCTTGATTTCAAATTCTCTCAACGCATTCGAAACCTGCAATATAAGATTTCCCATATCAGATCGTTAGATAGGATTTGGGTAAGCTAAGATTAGGGTTTAATAGATACATGAAAGTAAAGAAACATATGTATAGATAGTGGAGAGAGAGAATTAAAAAGATTGATTAATGAAATGAGAATATAAAGAGGGGTGAATGAATTATCTAGGGCAGACGAAGAGAATGAAAGAGAAGAGAGACACCATGCGCTAATTAACCAACAGGTGTTTCGATTTTAAGTTTTGTTGTCCACATGGACATCGTTAGATGAAAGGAAAATTAAAACTCTCTAAAACGCTTATAAAATAAAAGCCCACGAGTTCTTTTCACGGATTTCTTTCTCTTCCTCAGGGCTAAGTCATTCTCGATTTTAAACGCCACGAATCTGGTGTTTTACCTCTAATCAAACTCGCAACTTTCTCAAGCAATTTGTCTAGTAACTTCTTGATATTCAGATTATTAGCCGCCATTAGATAAAATCTGTGTCTACGTCTTCCAACTCGAAATCAAATTCTTCAAATCATCCCCCTCCCAATTTTCTCATCATCGTGTTTGTTGCAGTAATCCATGACCTTGGCTAGGACATTTGTAAGTAGGATTATATCAGACTCGCAATTTGTGTAGTAACTTCTTGATATTCAGAGGATTCGGCCATTATCAGCTCAAAGATAAAATCTGTGTCTACGTCTACGAACTCGGGATCAAATTTCTACGGAGTATTTATACACAAAAATTAGAGAGGAAGTTGGGGAGGTTTTCAATTATTATGGTTATGAGAAGCCCTTTTACATCAGCCCACTATTTATACACTCTAACCCACTTTCAACATTTAACAGCGCCTCATTTAACCGACATACAACAATATCTAACTAACTTCGAACTCATTAACTAACAAATTAACCATCTAACAAACTTTCAACGACTCATCTAACCAACCTACAACAAACATCTAACTATCTAACAAACTTTGAATTGATTAACTAACAACAAAGAACTCAAGTGTTTAAAAGATTAACTCGTTAACTCACCTTCAACTGATAGTATGCCACGTCATTTAATACTGTAATGCCACATCATTTACCACATTAGTGAAACGAGATTTACTTCTTCTAAACCTCTGTTTTTTTTCTCCTTACCATCAATGCAACGTCGATCTAATTATATTATTAGACTAGCATGAAGCCCACGCGATGCGTGGCCGTGTATATGAATTAATTGTTAGTAAATAAATTTAGAATAGTCAATATCGTCAATTGAAATAACATAACTAAATATGAATTTTATTCAGAACGCGGGTAATATTTTATGATCGTCACAAATTTTGCCACCATTATTATCATTGATAAAATATGACATATGTGCACGATGAATTTCGGATACTCCTAACGAATGAACTCAACATCTTCCTTAAGTGTAAAAAGATGGAAATATGAGACATTGACTCAATCTAATCAGCAAATCAAAGCTCAAAGTGATTTTCACACCAATAACGTCCAAAACTATTTAATGCTTTTTCAGGACTTTCAAGGAAGTGCAAACCCGTTTTAAATTCTCCAACCAAACTCCGTCAGATTTATAATTCGAATAGACGTGATCTAAATTCTCAAACTTTGGAGAATTGATGGTGAAACCTAATGGCCCATATTTGGCATGTATTGCTTTTTATTGCCTTTAAATTTTTCGGGCTCTTTTAACTTCTTTGGACCCCGAATAATAAAATTCCTCAATTTTTTTGGTCCGATTTAACGGTGGCTTTAATGCAAAGGATAGATAATTACCTTTCGTAGCCCTTCACCGTTTTAAAATACCGCACAATCTCACCAAACGGTTTTTACATGCATTTCAATCTTGTCAAGTTTTATCGCATATGGTTCGTTGTATAGACAGAATTGAGATGGAAACACTCACGCCAATATGTGATAAATAAGTACAATAATCAAATAAATCCGTGCATGTGTGCAATAAAGGAGATAAGGAGCCAAACATGTAGAAAGATATCACTAATCACATCTCAAAGACTCCAAACAATGTAAAGCACATGGATGCAATGATGTAGCGTCTCAAATCACTATCAAACAGTCACATGGATAAATGGAATGAAATTTGTGACTCGGCTATCTTAAATGATCAACCATAAAAGGTGTAAACAATATACATTTTTTTTAGCTTTTCTAAAAAATTTATAAAAAGAAAATCTTTTTGGATTTTTTTATTAAAATATATATATATATATATATAATACACAGGATACAAACTAACAATAGGAATCATATGATATGAACATGACAAAATATCCTATACTAGACACGGACCAACCACTCAGTCAATTATGCAAATCCCTAAAGACTTCCTAAGACTCTCGAATCTAAGGGCATCTAAAGTTTTAGTGAAAATATCGGCTAACTGACGGTCGGTGGGTACGTAACTCAGAGATACGACTTTCTCCTCAACTAGCTGACGTATAAAGTGCTCGCGTATCCTGATTTGCTTTGTGCATGAATGCTGGAATGGATTGCGGGATATGTGTATAGCGCTCGTGTTATCACAGAAAATGGTCACGGTGTCCTGTGAAATCCCATAATCTGCCAGCATCTGTTTCATCCACAAGAGTTGCGTGCAACAACTCCCGGCGGCGATGTACTCAGCCTCCGCAGTGGACAAAGAGATGGAGTTTTTCTTTTTGCTCAACCAGGAGACAAGTGCAGAACCAAAATAGAAACACCCACCAAAAGTGCTCTTACAATCATCTACATACCCGACCCAATCGGCATTCGAATAGGCGGACAAACGGTCATTGGTATCAAAGGAATACTAAATACCGTATGAGAGAGTCCCACTCACGTATTTGATAATACGTTTTAGAGAGAGTAAGTGTGACTCTTTCGGAGACGCCTGATATTGTGCACAGACTCTAACACTAAAGGCTATGTCGGGACGACTGGCAATCAAATAGAGAAGACTACCTATCATACTCCGATATAAGATTTGCTCTACGTCCTTGCCTGAAGTGTCCTTACTAAGTTTGATAGAAGTACTCATAGGTGTACGAGCATGCTTAGCGGAGTCTAAGCCAAATTTCTTCACTAGGTCTCTTGCATACTTGGATTGAGAGATGAACATCACATCCTCTAACTGACGAACCTGGAGACCAAGGAAGAAGGTAAGCTCACCTACCATGCTCATCTCAAACTCACTTTTCATCTCCTCCTTAAAGTGGTGAGCATGTTGGGAGCATGTGGAACCAAAGACTATGTCGTCCACATAGACCTGGGCAACTAAAATAACACCGTCATTTCTTCTGACGAACAACGTCATATCAACTCCCCCTCTCTTAAATCCGCAGGCTAAGAGATAAGAAGTAAGCCTCTCGTACCAAGCACGGGGTGCTTGCTTCAAACCATACAAGGCTTTTCTAAGATAGTACACGTGCTCAGGGTGCTTAGGGTCTTCAAACCCTTTTGGTTGTATCACATAAACCTCCTCCTGTAGAATTCCATTTAGAAAGGAACTCTTGACATCCATCTGATATAACTTGAAGCGCAGATGACATGCAATGGCGAGTATTAAGAGGACATATTCAAGCCTTGTAACAGGAGCAAATGTCTCCCCAAAGTCTGCACCCTCAATCTGTGTGTAGCCTTGAGCGACCAACCTACCCTTATTTCTGATTATGGTACCATTTTCATCCATTTTATTCTTGAAAATCCACCTGGTACCCATCACATCAGTCTCACTAGGTCGGGGGACAAGTTCCCATACATTATTCCTTTTAAATTGAAGCAACTCATCCTGTATAGCAGATATCCAGTGTTCATCCTTGAGTGCTTCTTTGAGATTCTTGGGCTCCTGTGGATGTGTAGCAAAAATGACTAACAACGTTCTCTAGCTGAGCATGAGTCATGGCCCCTAAAGTGGGATCGCCAACAATGGCAGAAGGATCATGACTCTTGCGAACCCAAGCAGGTGTGTCCCCTAACACAGGAGTAGGGTCCACAGAGTGTGGGTGAGGGACAAGTAAATTACTGCCAGAAAAGTCCTCATCCACACACTGAAGGCTTGGATCAATAAACATCGAAGGTTCGTCATCTTGCACAATGACGTTTATTGACTACATAACCTTAGAGCTCTTTAGGTTAAAAACTCGATACGCTATACTATTTTATGAATATCCTAACAATATTTCCTCGTCGCTCCGAGAGTCAAACTTTCCTAACTTCTCTATATCCCGTAGGATGTAGCATTTACTCCCAAAGATACGAAAATATGCAGGGTTGGATTTCTTGCTAGTCCACAATTCATAAGGCATTTTAAGAGTGTGTGGACGCAAGAAAACCCTATTCACCGTATGGCATATAGTAGACACTGCCTCTGCCCAAAATCTTTTGGCAACCTTACGACCTAGAAGCATAGATCTAGCCATTTCTTGAATCGTCCTATTCTTTCTCTCAATAATCCCATTTTGCTGAGGAATCTTCACAACAGAAAACTCATATTTTATTCCTAGGCTGTCACAGTAAAGATCTACCTTTATTTCCTTAAATTTCGTGTTGTTGTCACTACATATCCTATTAATAGTGACTCCATGTTGATTTTGCAAGACACGGCACTTGATCGTTAAAAACTCTACAGCATCAGATTTATCTCTCAGAAAACTAACAAATGAATATCTGGAGAAATAATCTACCATCACAAGGATATACCTCTTGTCACCCAGACTCTCAGTACGAGTGGGACTCATAAGATCCATGTGAATCAACTCAAGCACACGGGAAATGGTAATGGAATGCAACTTCCTGTGGGGGCTACGATTTTTTCCCAACTAATAGGGTCCACAAATCGTGAAAGTTGACTTTCCAAGAGATGGTAAGCCACGTACTAGGTCTTTTTTACCTAAACGTGACAAATCTTTAACGTTCACGTGACCCAGACATTGGTGCCATAGATCTATAGGAGTGATCATGGCGCTGTTGCAGACAAGTGAAGATATGGGCACAGTCCCATAGCAATTATCTTCTGTCCTCACCCCTTGTATTAAAAGTTTACCGGCTTGATTATAGACATTACATGCGTCTCGGTCAAACTTTACGGTAAAGTCAGCGTTGCACAGCTGGCTAATGTTGAGAAGGTTTGCCTTCAAACCTTTGACGTACAAAATATTCTCTATCTTAGGAAATCCTGGTAACATTACTGTACCTCGTCCTATAATGCTAGACTTTCTCCCGTCTCCAAAGGTGACTCTACCTTCCTTATAATCCTCTAGGAAGGTAAAGAATGAGACAACACCTGTCATATGTCTGGAGCACCCACTATTAAAATACCAATGTGAGGTATTATGAGCTTTGAGAGCGACATGAACAACAAGAGCCTTTTCGTCTTTCTTAGGTACCCAAGATGTGGTAAACTTTTGTTTACCCTTGTTGTTGTTGGTTTTAGTCGGGATGCAGGAAGCATTTAATGACGGCAAAGACATCCGTCGAAATTCCTCGATCAAACTCTGTAAGGCGGCGGCTAAAATCTCAACACGCTCTCTCAGACTAGTAAAATCATTAGTACAATGTGGTGGAGCAGTAGTACATTTTGTCCGACCCAAACTATAGCAAAACTCCCTGAGGTGGCCTTTTATTTTGCAGTACGTACAAAAGAATACAGTCTTAGGCGGACCTGGGTTTGCTTTTCTTGGTCGAAATCTTCTTCATGGTATTTGACGATGGCCATATGGAGTCGTGGTAAACTCAGAAACTGGTCCAGGTACAATTTTGGTCATGGAGGCACCATCAAAACCTATTCCCTGCCTATCACTAAAACCTAAAGCGGGGTCGAGGAGCATCTTTCCCATCTTTCCAGATCTATCTTCGATTTGAACCTTGACTTCCCGTGCTCTCTCAAGATCATGAGTAAGTTGGGCAACAAGGGCTTCAAGTTTCTTCCGAGTCTCCTGGGAGGAATGGAGCTCACTCGTAAGACTAGCCACTTGTTTAGTTAAGTCCCTATTTCTCTTTCTCAAAACCATTCTTTCTCTCCCCCCAAACAGTCTCTCTCTCTCTATAAATAAACTTTCTTTCTCAACACAGGCAGACTCTCTCTCTCTTATGGTAGTACAAGTGGAGGACTCTCTCTCTCTCGCCTCTTCTAAATCTTCCTCTAAAGTGGTGATCCTAAGAACTAGCGCTTTGTTACGCTTTTTGGTTTTAAATGACTCATTATATAACTCAGCGTAGGCGCGTTGAAGATTACTCTCGCTCTCACTTGCATCATCCTCCCCCTCACTCACATCGTTCTCACTGTCGAGGTGTCCATGTGAAGTAGCATCCGCAACGTCGTGAGGAGCACTAGAAGTATGATTAGCCATGAATGCGGTGAAGTTACATTCATGCGGTGACTCGTCTCCAGAGTCCACCGACTCGACCTCACTGTCGTCACTAAGGGTAGCATTAAGGATAACTTTTTCCTTTTCTTTTGCAAGTCTGTTCAGCCTAGTAGCACACTCAAAAGCTCTATGACCCTTATCGTTGTACTCATAGCATCTATCACCGTCTTTCTTAGGAGGGTATTTAAAATATTTTTCATTTTTCATATTTTTCTCAAAATTCTTTTTATCTTTGAAATTTCTATTTTTCTTGAATTTGAGAATTTTCTTGAAATTTTTAGCAAACAGAGCCAAATCATCTAAATCAAAGTCACACTCAGAATCTGTCGTTTCTATCTCCCTTTTTCTATATGACTCAACTTTATTTCTTGTCGGACCCTCACTCTTTCTATCCTGGGCATTAAGTGCAATTCCCTTATCTTTAGGCTTGACAGATTTAGGAAACATATCAATTTCATACGTTTGTAAGTCTCCTACAAGTTCTTTTAATTTAAGAGTGTTTAAATTACCAATAGAATTTAGCACAGTGACTTTAGGGATAAAATGCTTAGGCAGTGATCTTAGAATTTTTTTAACAACTCTAGCATTAGGAATTTGTTCACCAAGATTAAAGCTAGTGTTTACAATATCAGATAACCTAGCAAAAAATTCATCAAAACATTCAGTCTCAAGCATGGTGATAGTTTCAAATTGAGTTGTTAAATTTTGCAATTTAGATTCTTTCACAGCATTAGTTCCTTCATGGGTAAGTTGCAAAACATCCCATGCCTCTTTTGACGTGGTGCACGTCATAATCCGTCGGAACTCGTCAGGAGTGACGGATCCAGAAATAACACTTAAACCCTTAGAATTAAAAGATGATCATTTAAATTCTTATTTAGTCCATTCAGTAACAGATTTTAAATTATTCACATTATCCGCAGTGACGGAGGGAGGTGTCCACCCTCTTTCCACCAAAATCCAAACACGTTCATCAATGGCTTTTAAAGAAGATTTCATGCGGGGTTTCCAGTAAGCATAGTTTGTCCCGTCAAAAACTGGCATTTTATTATATAATTTCTCCATTGAACACGCCCTTTTTCAAAAAATCAATTTTTCAGAAAATTGATATCTTAGAAAAAAATTTGCGGAAAATTACATGGTATAATTGTGTAATTGGCTCTGACACCAATTTGAAGAGTGCGCTTTTGTTCAAATTAAGGAATTATTTAATTAAACACAATTTTTCACTTAAATCCTAAAACATGCACCTATGTGTGTGCTTGTGTCAACATAAATATATAAAGCATGTGACACAAAATATCAGGAAAAATTCCCGCAGGGCAAAACCATTTATTTTCACTATAATTTGTAAAAACGGTTACACGGATTATAATGAAAATAAGTGTGACATACGAAATACCCGCAGGTGTCGGTTCCGATGTCGTCGGCTGGAATCTCCCGCAAGAACTCCAGATGGGCAGCAACGAAGAAGGGATTGACTTCTCCATAAATTACTCTAGATGAGAAAAAATAACCAATTGAAGGTTTAACCAATGCACGTAGATAGTTGGGAGAATTCTTCTCTTTTATAAAGGTGGCATAAGGCCTTAAAAGGAGAGAAAGGTGAAGACGTTTCTTTTATAAAGGTGGGATAAAGCCTTAAAATGAGAAAAAGGTGAAGACTTTTGGATTTTCTTTTATAAAGGTGGCATAAAGCCTTAAAAGGAGAGAAAGGTGAAGACTTTAAAAAAATATTTTCTAAAAAAATTCCCAAATATCTATGCAAATATAAACAACTCCAATAAATCATTTTATCAATAATGTGTCGTGGAGTTGTGGGAAACGGTTGAGCAGCACGTCGCATGTAGCATGATACATGTGTGAAGATGATGTATGCATGGATTCGGATAAGGCCGTCGAGGATGATCGTGATGGCGAGCCGAATATAGCGGTATCAAACATACAAACTGTGCTCTAAGGAAGACAGAAAAATCTTAGATTCTACCCCGGACATTTATAAAATTATGCCTTTACAGAAACCCATTATTTATGGGAACTTCGTAATTGTACTCGTAGGAGTGTAAAAAGATGAAACTCGTGTCCGAATTTTCTAGGGCCCATGTCGTTGGTGCAAGAGTTTGTAACAAATACTTGTGATTCCCAGGTGCGGTAGGTACACGATATCTAGCCCCCATTGTGCAAATAGCCATGGACTGGTCAAGGATTTTAAATCATTTGTCGATTGGTGAACCATAGGAGAGAACCTCTGGCACTTATCACACCTTCGAATATGGATACTTGCATCTTTCTACATGGGTGCCACCAGTATCCTTCCTTTATTGCTTGGAATGCTAGAGATCTTCCTCATACGCACTCGAGGTAAGGACCTATAAAAGACCTTTTATCGAACTTTCCTTCGGGATCAAGATACTAATGGTCAACCTTCACCCTTACTTGGTGAGATAACTTTTTGTCATCTGGCAACATCTCGTTTTGAAAGTAAGCAGTGATCGAGTCCATCCAACTAGGACCTTTCTTTACGGAGAGAATATGCTCGACGATCACTGTTTTTCAATATTAGGTTGGGCGAGGAACTCCAATTCAATTTTTCTTTTGAGGTCAGAGTGAACTGCTGAGCTTAGAGCTGGTAAGGTATCAGCATGACGATTTTTCCCTCAGGGGAACTGATGGATGCAAACTTCTTCAAACTCTACCATGAGCTAACAAATCACAACGAGGTAGGATGCCATCCTATCATCTTTTATGTTGAAGTGTCCACTCACTTGGTTAGATACCAGTCTGGAATTGCTAAACACGTTGAGCCACTTTGCCCCTAATAGTTGGGCCTTGTGCAAGCCAGTTATCGATGCTTCATATTCGGCTTCATTATTGGAGGCTTCAAATCCCAACCTAATTATTTTTTTAATGATCATGTCCTCTAGTGTGACGAGGACAATCCTTACTCTTATTCCCTTTTAATTGGTGGATCCATCAACGTATAAGGTCCAACCCTCATACTGTGATTCCTTATTTGTTGATTGCTCCATCAACTGCTAGTTAGTTGGACCTTCTCCTGTGAATTCAATGATGAAATCAATCAAGATCTTCTCCTTAATTGTTATTATTGGCTGAAAGTGAATATCGAACCTTCCAAGTTCAATCGACCATTTGGACAATTGTCCAGAAAGGTCTAATTTTCGAAGGACGACTTTAAGGGGGAACAAAGTGATCACAGTAAGGAAGTGGGCCGCAAAGTAGTGCTTGAGTTTTCTTGAAGCAATCACTAGAGCATAAGTTAATTTCTCCAATGGCAAATAGCGTTGCTTTGCATTTAAAAGTGTTTTGTTGACATAATAAATAGGACACTATCTTCCCTCTTTCTCACAAACAAAGGTCGAGCTGACTGCATAGCCCGATACTGCAAGGTGGAGGTATAAAGGATCTCCATAATTAGGGATCACCAGTAGGGGTGGCTTGCTGAGGTAAGACTTGATCTCTTCTAGGGCTTTCGAGAAATCATCATTCCAGGTGAGGCCTTTATCCTTTTTAAGGAGTTATAAAAATAGTCGGCAACGCTCTAAGGATTTGGAGATGAAGAGATTGAGTGTTGGAAGGATCCCAATAAGCTTATGAATATCTCACAACGTCCTTAGTGACTGGACCATATTGACAGGATTGGCCTTGATTCCTCTCTTATTGACCAGGTAACCCAAAAAATTTCCTGACTGGACACCAAATGAAGATTTTATCGCATAGAGCTTCATTCGTAAGTTCATACGAATTTTGAAGGTTTTGGCCAGATATTTGAGATAGTCACCCTTGTCTTTTCTCTTGACTAACATGTCGTCAATATAGACCTACATAGTTTCTCCCATATAATTTTTGAACATTTTAGTGACCAACCTCTGATATGTTGCCCCAATGTTCTTAAGGCCAAATGAAATGATTTTCTAGAAGTATATACCAACTAGAGTGATGAACGACATCTTATCTAGGTCGAGGCCGAACAATGGGATCTGGTGGTATCCCAAATATGCATCCAAGAAGCTCATTCATTTATACGTTGTTGTGGCATTGACTAACTGGTCTATCTTTGGCATATGGAAGTTATCTTTGGGGCATGCTCTATTGAGATTAGTGAATTTAATGCAAACCCTCCAGTTGTTGTTACTCTTGCACACCACCACTAGATTTGGGAGCCACATTAGGAATTGAACTACCTTAATGGACCCTGCTTCCAAGAGTTTTCCTATTTTATTCTCCACTGCTCTAGACTTTTGGGGGGTTGTTCGGTGCACTTTTTGAGTGATTGGCTTAACATTTGGGTTTATATAAATATAATGGCAAGCTAGCTCGGGATCAATCCCTGGCAGGTCATACGATTCCCAAGCAAGCACGTCTAGGTTAATCTTTAAGAAAGTTATCAGCTCCTTCTTTTCGTGATCGGTAAGAGTTTTCTCGATCAGAAATATTCTCTTTGGCACTTTCTAGCTCTGTTTGGTCGCATCGAATCTCCACTATTCCTCGATTTGTAACATAATTGAGTTTCTCGTGTTAGGTTAATAGTAAGGCCATCATATATTGGAGCCACCCTCTACCTAGAATGCCATGGCGGGGTGAATCTATGCCTACCACTAAGAATTCAATCAACTTTGAAATATTCCATTCCCTCAGCGGAAGGACTATCTTCCTTAATGTCATTATGATCTTCCCTGTGAAATCGACCAACAAGACAGTTCCTTATTTGAGATTGGCTAAATTGAGTTTAAATTTTTGGAAGAGATCTAGGTACATCACCTCTGACGAGCTTCCTTAATCCACCAACAGTCTATCGATGTCCCAGTTTATAATCCTAAGGGTGATTAAGAGTGCATCGTGGTGTGGGGTTCTCACCCTAACCATATCTTCCTTTGTAAAGACGATGTGTTTGGTTTAGTCGATATCCTCTAGTCTTCAAAGTTTACCAGCCGGGTTCTTTATCGGGTCAATCTGGAAGGCTTCCATAATGACCGTGACCTTCTTCAGTTCAATTCAAATACTATTCCCTTGAATCTGCTTGAGGTCGGAAGCTCCATGAATTACTGGTAACACTACACCAAATCCTGCGTATCGTCATGGTAAATGGATCACAACTCAAAGTCATGACCAGATGGTCACGACCCAAAATTGTGACCACAAGCAAAGTGGGCATGACCAAATCCATGACTCAGTATGGTCATGGATTGTCTTGTAGGTGGTCACGGCTGTAGACCCTGACTCCTATGGGTCACGACCCTAAGTCGTGACCCCTCCATGACCATTATGGTGTCAAGTTTCCCTTCAATTGTGGTCATGGATGGAGTCACGACCCTTATCCGTGACCACAAACCCCAATACACAAGGATATGGTCACAACTTAAGTTCGTGACCATTAAATGATATGAGTCACGACTTTTGACCGTGACCATGACCTTATTTCCACACTGACGTGTTAAAAATAAAGGGGTCAAGTCACATGGTCATGACCCTAAGCCATGACCAGTGTCTTTATACTTAAAAAATGCAGAACAGTTTTTCATTTCCCTTGAAAAATTCTAAACCCTCATTTCCCTCCCTTCGACGATTTCTCTGTGTTACAGCTCTCTCCTTCTCTCAATCTCGATCTCAAAGGTAAAGTTTTTTTTTATGTATGTGTATTTCTCTCTTTATGTGTGTGTATATATATATGTGTGTGTGTATACGTGTGTGTATGTAGGTGTGTATACATACACGCGCACATTGTGTGTAAATACATATATATGTATATGTATTTTTATGGGTGTATTACGTGTATTATGTATATGTACGTGTATTATGTATATGTATGTGTATATTGTAAACGTGTATGTGTGTGTATTCTAGAAAAAAATACATATATATAACTAATGTTGGTTCAAGTTTCAAACTAGGGCAAATTTTAATTAATGGATATTGTTGGTTTAAGTTTCAAACTAGGGCAAATTTTAATTTTATGGATATTGTTGGCTTAAGTTTCAAACTAGGGCAAATTTTAATTTAATGGATACTGTTGGTTTAAGTTTGGGGCTGAAATATAAAAAATATATCTCCATTAATATTGATGCTAAATTTGGGATTAATTTTAGGGGCTTTGTAAAATTAAGTCCCAAAAATGCATAATCTATAGGAATTATTGGCTTAAATGACAAAAGTAGTAAGATGATAAAAATAGGGTTGACAAAAGTAGTAAAATGCATAATTTAGGGTTGATTTTAGGGATTCTTGGCTTAAATGACAAAGGTAGATATTCAAAACCTAATAAATTAATGGTTGATGATTCATTAGAGCCATAATTTATAGGAATTATAATCACGCCCTCTTTTATTTTTCTCAAGAAAAATGAGTCACGGTGTTAATAGATGGCAATAAGAGTGGAAAATATTGCAATTGGACCGCACGCGTACATTTTCATTAATGAACCTCATTCATTGGGTACTCCGTTTTATTAGTATGGGGAAGATCGAACAATTTAACTACCTTATAAACCGTAGAGTTCATCTCTAGTAAGAGTACTTATTCGATCGTATTCTGTTTTCCCTTCTAGAATGTTGAGATGAAGCTGTATAATATATATTTCGCGTACATAATCCCGATAGACCACTGACCTTGCTTACGCTGTTAGAGAAAGCGGGAAAAAAATTCACCCATTATGGATAGAATTACGTACAAAGAGCATTGACAAAGACTGTGATGTCTCACGACATACGCATGTCAAACTTAATCTTGCCAATAGGCTGAAGAGGATGATATTTAGAGTTCATGTCGCTGACATCTATTCCTCCATTATAGATACGCTTCCTCCTAATTGGCCACGTGCAAAAATCTATAGGTTTTTAAAAATAAATCTCGACTTGATGGAGATCAGACACATTGAACTTTTGTTAAGTCTTACCATGAAAAGGTAGATTATAATATATGGTTAAAAAAATTATTTTGTTAGTTATAATTTCATATTGAACTTTGAAATTATGCATATATCATTATAGATACACATTGAGTTTTTATTATTTTGTAGAAAATATCGGGCGATAATGGAAACAAAGCTCCAACCGAGGACATAACATAACCACAAGGAGAATTCTCATCACCAATTGCTGACCAATACACATATCCACCAGAAATGCACTCCACTAATCCGAGTTGCATTAGACAAGGTACTCCCAATAATCCAACAGACACGCCCAACGATCCTGAACCTGTCGGGTCAGTTGAGAAGAATCCCATTGGGTTCTCTCTATTGTGAAATAACCCCACAGGAGATAAGAATCACATTCAACAATTTAAAGCTAAGTGTTTCTCCTTAACAAAAATGAATGTGGGAGTGGGAAGAGCTGATGGTTGGAACCTCGTAGATAAAGCTATTAAGGATGACATCTACGAGAAACTCAACAAACAATTTTCATTTTTGGTAAACTCAAAAAATAAGGCTCTTTCTTGGGTTGCTGAACAACTCCGAACATATCGGAGAAACCTTAGGCAAAGGAATTTCCCTAAGGTAGCATCGAGCTATGGCATTTTTGTGCTAAAAGACAAAGTCCCTTTAACGTTGAGATGCCAATCAGTGAATATAATGATTTTCTGGAAAACGAGATAAAGGACTCAAACATGCTGCAAAGGGAGAAAAACAAGCAGAATAGGGCCAAAAAATTGATGTCAACCGGCTTGGATCGAAATCTTATGAAGATTTGAGGAATGAATGGTCTACCAAGACAAAAGACACCCCAGATGAAGGAAAGACACTGAATAAGGCCAACTTGTACGTTCATGCTAAACGAAACAAAGATAATAAATTCCATCCTCACTTGGCCAAGACTCTAGAATTAATAGAGTCTATCAGTACTTAGTCTTATTTAAGCCTATTCGAAGACATTGACAATGATGCCCTCGCACAAACCCTTGGGAAGGACCATAGAGGGAGGATGAGAGGTTTGGGGTCGCATATGTCAAAAACAAGATTCAAACACTCCGCCCCTATAGTGGACGAGCTTTCTTTTATTAATAAGCATTTCTCGTCCAACGATGAACGTCATTCTAGGACTTAAAGTGATATAATGGGGCTATAAACTTTCATAGAGTGTGTCCCTTTTAACCGGTCGTATTCCCCTATATCCCCAATGCATCCCGATTTCCCTCTATAGATGCTGGTTCCTCCTCAAAATTTTCCTCATTCTCCATTCCCCCCCAAAGACTTTGGTTCCTCCTTTAATATTCCATTTCTCAGCGCCTCATCATGTCATAGGTCTTGGATCATTGTCAAAAATCGACGCTGACTACGGCGAAAAATACTATATAAAGGACCTGAGCGGTAAATTTGTCGTTGGGATCTACACGCTCATATCCACTCATGTAGGAACTTTAGTACATAATCGACCTTTGAAGGAGGGTGAGTGTCAGATCCTGGTTGAGTGGGTATATGAGGGTTGTGAAGCTTCTCCAGCACACGTCGACAGTGGAGAAGGGAAATTTTTAAAAAATTATTTAAACTCTTTTACCACTTGGCTAGTTTATCGCTTGGTGAAGATATAGTAACATTTTTCTTATGTTGTAATAATATCAGTAGACAAATTTATTTAATTTTAGTGTAAGTGGTTGTGTAGTATCGTTGATTGGAGTGTTATTGTATTTAAGTTATTACATAATTTGATTGATTGGTGCTTTGTTGACTATATTAGTGCTTTGCTTTTATACTATATTAGTGCTTTACTATGCAACATGATATTTATGCAACATTTTATCATGTTAACACAGGATTGCAATTTGAAGATTATTAAATGAATTTTTCATAATACAAAGAGTGGATGGGGGAGACTGACCGAATAGTTAATAGTTATGATAAAGGCATTCAAGAATTTATTAGATACGATTTTAAGAACCTTAAAAGTGAGAAGATTTCGTGTCCATGCACCCATTGTATAAACAGAAAATATAAATCTCTAAAAGATGTTGAGTTACATTTAATAATGTGGGGAGTTTGTCAAGATTATAACAAGTGGACATACCATGGTGAAAAATATGTACCTTATGTTCTCGAAGAATTATCGGTAACCGAACACGTAACAAAACACCAACGAGTGGAAGTGGTAAATAATTCACCAATACATCGTCCATTGACCGACCTAATTGACAATGCTTACGGAGTCCACCACGACCAAAACCACCAACCTATGGAGACAGATAATGTTCACAATGAACAATTTGATACTGAACTACCAGGAGACCAATAATATATACGGTTGAAAGTCGATGCGTCTAGACCATTGTATAAAGATTGCAATGAAGATCATTTAGTATTATATGCAATGATTGGTTTGCATAATTTGAAGAGTCAATTTAGCTTGTCTGGGAACAGCGTAATCGGAACTCTTAAGTGAGCTAAAGAAATTCTTCCAAAAGAGAACACGTTACCAGACAATTATCCTACCAGAGAGAAGGATGAATATCCAGTATGCGGTGAGCCTAGATATGTTGTTTGTAATAAGGTAAATGACAAACCTGCAAAATATCAAAAGAGCTTGCAAGTTCCACAAAAGGTTTTGAAGTATTTTCCACTTGGGGTCATGGTTAAAATGATTTTTTACTGTACCGTAGATAACGGAGGCCATAACATGGCACGCTCGATGCGAGGTGGGTGAGAACTTAATGCGTCATCCAATTGATTCATTCGTATGGCAAAATTCAAATGGACGACACATTGAATTTGCAAAAGAACCGCGCAACGTTCGTCTTGCAATCTCAATTGATGCATTTACCCCTTTCGATAACTTCAAATGGACGACACCTTCAAGGTGTAGGGAACTCAACATTATAAGGTGGCTTTATAGGAATATTAACAACTTGACAACCCTCAATGAGGGTTGTCAAGCTGTTAATCTTCCTGTGAGGCAATCTCTTTTATTCATAAAAGTGGGACCGAGCTTCTACTACAAATTGTTCCTCCCTTGAGCATAAGTTGAGTTCCCTGTGAGGCCATCTTGAGTTCCCTAGAGTGTCCTATATTGGTGGGTCTTGATGAAGGAAATAATCCCCATAATGAGAGGAGTCATATTTGGAATACTCTATCAAACTCCAAACAGGAAAATGCATCATATTATCCAAGACTCCTTTCCAGAACAATTTCAATGAGCTCTACAACACGCTTCACTTGGCAAGGCCGGAAAAGGTAGATTTTCTAGCAAAACATGCCTTTTGAGGGAGAAAACCCAAATCACCTACAAAATGGCCCTGTGTGGGCACACACACCTCTCACAGGACCAATGTAACTGACAAGAACCGATCGCATGGTTATAGGACCCAAATGTTTTAGAATATGACGATAATTTGAGAAAATCCACACTTAGGCCTGAAAAAGTGCAGTTAGAGGGTGAAACCCATTAGCACCCCCAAGCGGCCCCTTTAGGGGAGCGATCACCGCGTACGGGACTAATGTAACTAGCAAGAATCGATCGTGTGGTCACGGGACCCTCGGTTTGAGAATATGACAATAATTTGAGAAAATCCACACTTAGGTTTGAAAATGTGCCGTTAGAGGAGAAACCCTGAAACACGCCCCCAAACGTCCCTTTTAGGGGAGCAATCACCGCGCACGGGTCCAATATAGCTATTAGGAGCCGATCGCGTGGTCACGAGAACCTCAGTTTGAGAGTACGACCCAAAACAGATAATATCCACACTTAGGCTTGAAAACGTGCCGTCGGGGGGGTGAAACCCCTTAGCGCCCCCCCCCCAGCCCCGTGAGCGGGGTCAACACCTTATATGGTTCTAATGTAACTCGTAAGAACTGATCAAATGGTCACAAGAACCTCGGTTTGAGAGCATGACCCAAAATAGAGAATATCCACACTTAGGCTTGAAAACGCGCCCTCGAGGGGCAAAACCCCATAACGCCCCCAAACATCCCAGTGGGTGGCGCCAAGACCTTTCTCAAGACCAACGTAGCCCGCAGAACCGAACGCGTGGTCACGGGACCGTCGATTTTAGAGCACGACCCAAAATAAATAATATCCACACTTAGGCTTGATAACGTGCCATCGGTGGGAGAAACCTCTTAGCGCCCCCCACATGGCCTCGTGAGGGGTGCCAATATCTCGCTCGGGACCAACGTAGCCCACACGATCCGATCGCATGGTCACGGGAACCTCGTTTTGAGAGCACAACCCAAAATAGAGAATATCCACACTTAGGCTTGAGAACGTTCCGTCGGGGGGTGAAACCCCTTAGCACTCCCAAACGGCCCAATGGGTGAAACCCCTTAGAACCCCCAAACCCCTTAGCCGATCACGTTGGTTTACATAAATGAAATGTTGGAGTTAACATAAATAAAATCACTGCATTGTATGTTTTTTGTGGAATCTATTTATGTTGGAGAGCTTATGTGAACTGAATTGATTTGTTTTCGAAAGGGTAGTTAGGTGGAAGGCGGTTGGTTGAGTTGATGAAAATGTTTAAATCATTTTAGAGAAATTGGATGTTTAGATAAGGGTGAAACTCGATCTGTTACCGAAGTGGTGCAACCCAAATAACTATTTGGTTAATAGCAATGGGATGTTAGAGAAGATTTTGATGAACTTTACCAATAATCTTTGAAACTCAAGAAAACAAACAATAAAACCCTTGCCCAAAATGAAACTTTTTCAAGGAGAGTTTGATGACAAAGATTAGAAGATAGAGACATATCAAACAAAATGTTTTGAACATATCTAAACAAAATACAAATAACAAGAATTTATAAACTGATCTAAATAATACTACATTACGTGCATTTGAGTTATAAAGCCTTATATACTTACTCCACATTAAACTCACATATAAAACATAGTTTCCATATACATTGACATTGGTGTATGGTATAACATACTTTTATAAAATTCATGTCCATCACTAAATTTTTATTGATATACTCATTAAAAATTAAAAATTGTGGATGCAATATATTCTCCTCTAACTCTTCATTTCAGATAATACCAAGAAAGTAAACAAAACTATACTTTTAAAAAAACACCACCCTTTTAGATAATGACAAATGGGGAGAGATGTCAAAAACAGGATACGAGAAAGAGCAATGCTACAACTAAGGGGGGAAACCTAAGTCTACAATGAGACCATAATTTGATTATACATCCCTAGATCATTTCTGTGAATTTAGTACTTAATTCTAACATTTTTAAAGCATCCATTAAAATTCTTGGTTCTAAATTTTAAATCAAAATGAATAGATTTGTAATAACACCACACTAGTTTGTCGTTGTTAAAGAGCACATTTGGTAATTACGTGGACACGCACATTAATTGAAAGTATAAAATTCTTTCATAATGAATTTATTCCTTATAGAAAGGCATATTTCATATTATATCTATTAAAATAATCTCATGTAGTGTTCATCGGGCATTAAAAAAATTTATCGCGTAGTCCAATTCATTAATGATGTAACACTTGTGATGAAAATATGTGTGTATTCACATGCCCATGGCATTCATATATCCACGACATTCATCGTCTTTTAATTAAATGAAGATACTTTTTCAATTTTCATAGAGTGAGGTAAACCTAACATTTACAGTTTCTACATCTTAAAATTAAACACATTAGAGTTTTCCCCACATAACTTCACTACTAATAGGCACAATAACATTAATTCACGTTGCATTATTATCTATTATTTTTCTTTTCAGAAATGAGTACAACGACCTCAAATGCAATAACACGAATAATGTAATCCTATATAAATAGTCATTAAATTGAATGGTTATAATGGTGTACGCAATGCAATATATAATCATCAAATTTATTGTAACCGATGAGGCTTTAATGTTACATCACAATATATTTCCATATCACGTTAATAATTTACTAACTGTGTCAATTTAGTCACTATAGATAATGTACATATATATTGCAAAATTTAATTATAAAAATATTATAATATGATATATTTGTCGTTATATTTTAATAAATGTGCTTTGATGAAATGGCACTGAACTTGTTGAAGTTGTGACAATACAATTATACTATTTTATATATATATATATATATATATATATATATGTGTGTGTGTGTGTGTGTGTGTGTGTGTGTGTGTGTGTGTGATCATCATTATATCATGTATATCCTTGATGTGTTGCTATGATTATAGTGCTACACACACACACGTGTACTTCCGTTGGTTGGTATCCAATGAACATCTTCACATCCTAATATTTTAATATGCCATTTCTTATAAAGTAATTACGTCGAATTAGATAAATACCTTATCTACATCTAAATAATATTACATCTAAAGATATACTTTGTTGATAAGTAATTGGTCAATTCAATTTCATTCCATGGACACATCATATTGTAAGTAAATTTTTCATACATATATGTGGAGTGACTTCACGTTGTCCTCTTAAGACACAATTGTCTTATTTAACCTCAATATCACAATCACAAAGTCTTTAATGAATTTATGATAAGATTCTACCATCTTTCAAATAATCGTTAAAAATATCGGTTTCGAATCACATTATCACAAAATCAATGACTACTTTTATAAGCATTCCTTGTTGGTTTATCACCGTAAGCTAAAAATTTAATAACTTGATTGCCTATTCATAACATTCGAGGTTCCTAATTTGAAATTTATAAATTTTCTCATTAATTAATTTATTGAAGGCATCACGTGCCAATAATATCAACAAAATCTCAAGATGTATATATATATCATATATGTCATTGTTAAATGCAATATCAAAACATATGCATGTCATGCAATAATAAACATTGCATATACCTATATTACTGTTCATATGAATGTTTTTCTATATATGATGTCAAATTAAATATGACTAAGCAATTCTTTAACCTTACATGCTAATAATACCACGATAAAATATTAGTTAAACATGCCATGCATGTTTAAATTATTTATGCAAATGGGTGTTACCGATCCTTCTCTATATGTCAACAAAGATGTCAATATTAAACCAATTACCAGGATTAACATCAAAATAAATTATCCATGAATTTTAATAAATTACTTTCCTTAACTGCCTCTAGTTCCATCAAAATCATTTTCTTTTGAAAACTTTATGTTTTTATATGGTTACCAATCATGACAGTTGACAAACCAAATTTTAGAATTTGATTTTCCTGCTGGAAACTATTTATTTCCAAATAAAGGCAATAATATTAATACACTATTATCATGGCAATTCATCACTATCTTATATTGACTTTATTTAATGTATTTCTTTAAGTGTAAAAAATAATATGACCCAAATAATCATTAATCATTTTCTTTATTTTCATAGGTACTTTCATTCTCAATTTTTTCTCACCTACAATTTTTTTTATAATCAAATAACGAAAATATGATATTATAAACCATTTCATCCTTTGAGAAAAGGTTTTTCTCTTTAAAGACAAGACATACTCATTTGAATTATATACGGGCGAAGCATAAACATATTATATATATCATTTAATTTTGCAACCATAAAAGACAAACAACATATTCTTCATTATATGATTATCACCTTAATATAACCATAAAAAATAGGTGATCTTGAATGCAAGACTTCATTCTCAGCCAACCACATCAAAATGGTATAAGGAATAAAATTGAATCCTAATTTAGTTTACCATTGCGTCCCTTAGAAAACAATTTAACATTATGGAAGTTGACTTCTACATTGAAAGTAAAGATAACAGTTGTGTCCACTGGAAACAAATCATCACAATTGATGTGATAAAATCACGACTCCTAAGTCAGTATAAATTACAATAGTCACGGGATTATATTCAAACAATGCAAATACGAAAATACCATCTAAGTGGGGTGAATCCATTCTTTTATTATGTGTGTCAAACTTATGGGCAAATGATGAACATTCTTTTTCCACCATAAATAATTTTTCAACGAACTAAAAAATCAAAGACCTCGAATCTTTATATTATATGATTAACCCAAAATAACAAAACTATGCATTTTGTCTTAAGCTTGTTATTTATAATGTATGCTTTTGTGTTTAATTAGATTAAAAGATAAAGAAATCATATTCTTGCAATAAAATTTAGACCAATATAAAACTTGCAAATGAAAAATATGACCGAGTCAAGTGTTAGGCACTCTCTCCTTAAGACAAAATGCTCTACTACGGTGCTTACGGTAATTAACAATCAACGTTAGCCTCACAGGAAGAAATGACCTTGATACACAAAAGAAGATCTTCAATGTGCATCCCATGATCCATTTATGTTTGATACTCTCCCCGACTCGATTTGGAATGAGAAGTATTGAAAAAAATAATTTTTCTCTCTATTTCAAAATTAAGACAAGTCTTGTATATATAGAAAGCAAAGTGTTCTTTCATGAAAATATGTGTCTTTTCCTTAACATTCACTTTAGGTACGTTTTTTATGAACAATCATAATTAATGGTGAACAGTCACGATCTTTAGTGACGGTACTGAAAAACAATCACTATATATAACGAACAATCATAACCTTTAGCGACACTTTCAAAAATTTATCCCAAAAAATTAAATAAAATTTCCAATAATTTCATAAATAAATGCAACACTTTGAAACCAAATTTCTTATTCATTATTTGTCCATTTTAACAAATGAATATATCGTCTTGCTACAAGTTAGGCATACCTACTTGGTCTCACCATGTTTGAAGTGTAGATCCTACTTTTTAAATGCCTTAAAGTTGACTAATAGATTACTTTGTTCAAATTATTAATTTATGTAAAATCACAATATTTTCTAATAATAACTCAGCGTGGGGAGAGAAGCAACAACTTATATATATATATATATATAAAGTATAAAACTTATGTATGTCACGAGTTGAAACTATGATATCATCTTTATGAGTTTTTCTGCACTACCTATTTTGCCCCTTACATATTTAAATTCTCCCTCTTTTTGACACACTCTAATTTATTCCCCTTTCTCTTCAAAATTAGCTAAACTAGACTCTCTCTCATACTTTTCTCCAACCACGAGCCTCTCAATCTTGAGCCAGATATCTAGTCAAATAACCTATACCTCGAGCCTCTCACTATACATGGCTCTCTCACTATATTTACCTTGGTCTCTCTATCTATTCAAGGTTCAAGAGAGTAAATGGAGCAAACCTTTACATTCTTCTGTAAATGGAGCAAACTGTGGTAGATGCATCTCTGTCTGACAGAGGCACCGAGGTAAACTTTGGCTCTCTCCCACTACAAATATTATTTTTCTGTAAATGGAGTAAACTATGGTAAACTGTGGCTCTCTCTCACTACATTTACCTCGGTGCCTCTGTCTTTACATTCTTCTGTAAATTAGGCATATGATTTTTCGTGTGAGAGTAAATAGAGCTTGCTGACTAAAAATGTTTTAGGTAAGTGATGATTTGCACATATTTTTTTTAGATCTATTCACAAATTTGGTTCCGGTAGGGCTATAGGTTTATAAAACGTTTATATATGCTCTCCTTATTAATAACTCTACCGCAAATCTCCCTATTAACAGGTCGTTCATTTCAGTTACATAGCAATCAGATTTGCGTAAGTTTTTACCAACGTTGAACTTGGTAAAAACAAAAAAATGTCGTTCTTGCATATTCTTAATTTTTTTCTGGTAAAAACAAAAAATTGGGTATAGATGTCACTTAAAACACATTTGTGTTCTCATTGTTTTGGTTTGGGTTTTATGCAGAATCATGTAAGGGTTTGAAGAATTGGATTTTGGGTATGGAATGGTTAATCCCCCAACTTTTTATTATTATTTTGGCCGAAATGGGGTGTTTACAATATTTGGGTGTGCTGCTTGCATTTCTGCATATTTGGGTGTGCCTTACAATAATCTTTGGGGATCTTGCATATCCTTAATTTTTTTTAGGTAAAAACTAAAAAATGGGTATAGATGTCACATAAAACACATGTGGGTTCTTTGGGTATGGAATGGTTAATCCCCCAACGTTTTTTTATTGTTTTGGCCAAAATGGGGTGTTTACAATATTTGGGTGTGTTGCTTGCATTTATGCATATTTGGGTGTGCTTTACAATAATCGTTGGGGATCAGCAATACAAGATGGCAGGAATGGTTAACCCCATTTCTTCATATTTGGGTGTGCTTTACAATAATCGTGTAAGGGTTTTTTGTGCTTTACAATAATCCCCCAATGTTTTTACTACTGAAATGTTTGTACAGAAAAATTGAGTGGAGCAAGCAGCTTTGCACAAGTTTTTACAAACAACGGGTGATTCAAAGAAGCTTTGCGTAAGTTTTTACCAATGATGGGTGTACAAAGCAGCTTTGCGTAAGTGGAACAAGCATCTTTTCTGATTCTAACGTTTGTACTGCAGAAACAATTGGAACTTGGTATGTATCTACCGGATTCAAACGATTTGGTACTGAAGCTATTATTTCAATTTTCTGTGTTGGAATTGATGTTCAAATTTCCGCGTTGGTATTGAAGTTTCAATTTTCTGTGATGGTATTAAAACTATTTAGGTATAGATTTAGTTGGTGTATTGAAACAATTGTTTCAATTTTTCTGTATTGGTATTGAAACGATTGTGTACCATTTTTTTTGTGTTTCAATAGTTGGTACTGATTTTTATTTCAATAATTTGTCCTATTTTTTATTTCAATAGTTGGTACTATTTTTTTATTTCAATAGTTAGTACTTTTTCAGGTGAGAAATGCCGAAACTTGCATATTTGGGTGTGCTTTAGATTGTGTACTACTTTGTGGTGTGTACTACTTTGTGGTACTAATTTGTGGTATATTTGGGCATAAGTAGGTAATTCAAAATCGGTGGTGTAATTTTTTTTGAAGTTGCATCATTTGACACATTTTTTCCTGTTTCTAGAACTTATTTTGTTCTTACCTTTGGCATTATTTTTTTCCCATTTAATTTGTAGCCGACTTATTCCTTCACATGGAGAACCTTATCGTATTCGTGGTATGATATTTTTACCTCTTATGCCCTATGGTGTTCCTTATGAGCTTTTTAACTTATTTTTTATTTCTTTATTTTTCGGACAGGTCGATGAAGACATATGCGCATTCCAGTTTTTAGTCATGGTCAGTTATATGTAGCATTATCTTGATACACAAGTGAAAATCGCATTAGAATTCTTCTTGCCAAAGATTGTTTGTGCTCTACAACAAATATTGTGTACCCGGAAAGCCCTTCTATAATGTATGTGGTATCTTAATTTTCCTTTATATTACACATGTGACGCCTTTATATCATTTTTTGATAATTTTTTTAACAATTTTTATGATTGGGACCATATGGTTAGGCATCAAAAGTGGATGAATACCCGCAAGTTGTTTACATGGGGTTCAGGTGCGGGCATACATTGCATTTAAAATAATTATTTGTAAATATTTTTGTAACCAATCATAAATTGAGATAAAAATATACTAAGGTTTATCTTGCCTCTGATTTTGTGTATTTTGATTGTTACGTTTTATTAATTGTTTTTTAGTCATCCTCTATGTTTTGTTTTTTTGGTTAAATGAAATTGACATCTTCTCATCTCTCTACTTTTGCAGTTGGTACCTGTGCAAAATGGTGTAGCTAGATTGAATGCGAATATGTTCAATTCTTTATATTCAAATGGATCATTTGTGTTTTGACTCTTAAAAATATATTCTACGATCTCCATGTTTTTGTACAATTAACCGGGTTACTTTAGTTATATAATGATATCTAAATGTTGTATGTTCGAAGAGTTGGGTTACGTTGTCGTTTGTATTTGAATATTGTTAGATAAGTGACGTATGAGTCCCTATTTATTTTGTTCTTGAAGTGTTTTTTATACCTTAAACAGGTGGATAGTCATGTAAATAAAAGAAATTTTGCCCATTTTGTTTTTAAAATTTAACTTATTTGTATTGAAATTAAATCGAGTCGATCGTTAATTTATTGTGATTATGTTAGCTTTTCCGAATATCATCGTGCCTTCAGGCACGGGAATACCTATATATATACCTATATATATATATATATATATATATATATATATATATATATATATATATATATATATATATATATATATGTGTGTGTGTGTGTGTGTGTGTGTGTGTGTGTGTGTGTGTGTGCAACTGGTAAGCATCACGTTTTATATCCAAGCTCGTATGGAAAATGAATATATGGGGGTTTGGTAAAAAATATCGTCACCTTTCATTACATAAATGTTGGCATTGCTTGATCTCGTACTCTAGTTTTGGAATATATTATCTACACATGTAGTATTTATGACGAATCATGCATTAAAACAAGTATATTCATTTTTATAATTTATAAATAGATAAATTGTTGAATATAAAGTCATGCGTGAGAAAATTAAAGCCTTTTAACACATCTTGGGAACCTTCATGCATCACCAATTGGTTTTTAGTTGGATGCTCTAATACTGAACATTGATCCGGAATAATTGGAAGTAAAGCGTATGTAGGTTGCTTTTTAAGTCTGATGTTAAATCTTAGGACTCAACCCTGGACAGGCAATAAAAACTACAAGGTTGGAGTACGGTAAGGGCATAGATACCCTGGTAGTCCTAGCTGTAAACGATGGATGCTAGGCGTTATGCGTATTGACTCGTGAGGACGTTACTCATGGCCCAATGGTTTGATTTCTAGACGTTACCCAACATAAATATATACATATGTTAGGCTCAAGTACACCACGCATGAGGAGCATGTTGAGATATGAAGTTGTACCTGAGAAATTAAAGCATTGCACTATAATATTTATCAAGAATAACTTTATGATTTGATGCTCTAATATTTTAGATTGATGAAAAGATTTTATGCAAGTGAAATAAAGAGAGATGGTGCAGATCAAATTATACCAATACACACCACGACCAATGCACCAGGTTCGACTTATATAGGCAAAAAAAATTGGTAGTACTCCTATGTCAATAAATATTTCGTTAGTGAATATACATAAAGGGGATGGCTTAGAACTACATTTTAGATACATGTTTTTCCATTAGACCATCTTTAATGGGATATTCTATATATAAAAACCTCTATAATGGAATTTTGAAAAACTCACTCTAATAAGGATTTCAACTTCCATCCATATGCCATGTGGCATATTGAATGTATATATATTTTTAAAATTTTATCATATAGATATATCATGAAATGTTCTATATAATCCGAGAAAATTTATTTTACCACAACATTCTAAGATGTAATAATATTAACGTATAAATAGATTTTTGGAAATAGCATCATCAGAGATACTTATTTTTCAATTTTGTATAAATTAAAAAATCGCAGAAATTTCTAAATCTTCATTTACGTATATGATATGCCCTTGGATCCTTGGATAAAATTCCATAATTTTTATATGTAAAACCAAAATGAAAAATTGACGAGTCCATCGCATAGTTTTGATCACTCTCAATAATATCATTAAATATTTATTACGAAATTTATTTTATGAATAATATATTTAGTGGAAACAATAATTGTAAAGAAATATTTTATATCCTATTTATCATTTTCTTTATTTAAGATCTTAAAGACTAGTTCTAGTGTTTTGTGTATTCAATTGTAAATTGAGTATTTGAGAACATATATAAAGCATTGAGATAATGCATTACCGGATCGGACACTTCATTGCCTTGGTATGTTTCTATTTATTATTTTTTGTAATAGCTCAAATTATTTGGAAGCTGTGAGTCGAAAGGAAAAACAAGTTTTTGGAAAATATTTGAAAAAACATAGTTATTTGATATTTTATGTGGTCAGTGGAATCTCGTAGGAAAAATCTTTGTATATGGACAATGTCAAAACAAGTTTATATTATATAAGGGAAAGTTTTTCAAGTATAAGTTCTTGTAAAAAAGGATTCTTAGTGGGGTCTCTTGTATAATGTGAATTTAGTACGAGGATGAATCTTTTGTTTTGGAGGTCCTCGAATCCAAATTTTAAAAAATAAGGTTTAATATATGGACAAGTAAATAAATTCTAATTTTTAAAATTTTCTAAATTAATTAAAACTAAACAAATTAAACCTGGCCATCAGTTTAAAACTTGTGTTGCAATTAAATAACTTTTCAAAATTTATCTTAACCTAAGTGTAGACACCCCATTCTGTGACCCCCCCTAACTCTCGTTAGGTCCCTAGTACCTCCCTTCATCGCTATAAACCCAGGTCACGTCCCGAGTACGGACTTGGAAGCCATCGGGCACTCCCCGGCTCAGTTTGACCCAAAAATAAAACTCCTCGTCTCGACCGAGACTCAATGAATCTTTGAAGGGCACTGAATACCCTTTCCAACGGTCCACCCCGTTCGCGATTCCGACTTACCATGCGAACGAACGATCCATTTGCGTCCGAAACCTGACCTAGAGGCCACCGGGCCCTCCCGGGCTCTGTTTGACCTATGTTAACTCTTCAGACCGACCGAGGCTAAATGAATATTCTAAGGGCACTGAATCCCCTTTCCAACGGTCCACCCCGTGTGCGATTCCAACTTTCCATGCGGACGAATGATCCGTTTGACTCCGGGAGGCCACCGAATCCTTCCTGGGCCCGGTTGACCAAAGTCAACTCTCCAAACTGGGTCAAACTCTTTGGAATGTAGAAGTACATCTCCTTACCTTTCCAATGGTATGCCCCATGCACGATTCAGACTTACCATGTGGATGAACGATTCGTTTGCGTCCACACGATTCCCCATCCAATGGACCGACAAACGCTTCCGAGCCATATTTGACCCAAAGTCAACTCCCAAACCCGGCAGAGGTCCAAAGGACTTTCGAAGGTCTCTAAATTACCTTTCCAACGGTATTCCTCGTGCGTAATTCTGACCAATAGTTTGCCCTCGGTGGCCGATTTTCCAAAAAAGCCTGAAACACACTGCCAAACGGGAGGTTCCAGAACCTTCCTGCCGATAGGCAGGAAGGAGTCTATGCTGATCGGCACTCACCTAGGCCTATAAAAGGAGGCCTTCACCTCATTTTCAAGGAGAGCCCAGATCTGATAGAAATCTCTCTGAACAAATCCCAGAAATCTCTCTCGAAGGCAGCGTGATTTCAACTTCCAAATCCCTTTTTTACCTCCACTTTTCATCATCCTTTTCATCAAACTTGGTGAATTAACCACTCTCCATCATCATCCAAGTGCAAGGGATGCTCTCCAATATTCAAGATCAAGCTCAAGATCTTCAAGAAGGTCCAACCTCCTCTACTCTCTCTTAAATTCTCTTAAATTCTCAATAACTTGTTTTCTTACTTAGCACGTTTATTATCTCATCTCACATATCCTAATATACTTTTCATTTAGTATTATTGCACATCTCTTATTTTCATATAAATAAAAACCCTAAAAATAAGAAAAAGAGGGTTTACTCATAAATTCCAAGTAGGGATTCTCACACTTTTTCCACACTTTTCTCACAACTAAAACACTTTTTCTACACACATACACACACACTTACAAATAAGAGATCCCACATTTGGATTTATGGGATAACCCCCCCCCCCTTTGCTTTGTATGCGAACTACGTGGACTTTGATGCCCTTATAGGCTACGTAGGCGTCTTGGGGTAAAACCCGAAACTCGAGTCCTTTTTCTCACCTTTTCTCTTACTTTCTATTTTCTCTAAATTTAATCTTCTTATATTCTATATATGTGTAACTTATTACTCCATACGCGTTATCGTTCCCTCATAACGATCAACGTAGGGGTAATCACATAAATCTTATTTTTCTAAAATTATTCTTATAACTTCCTACGGATGACTCGCTTTATCTTTTCCATGATACAAGTTGAGGATTCCCACCTCCATTCTATATATATATACACATGCACACATCTCACGGGGGGAAATATAAAGGAAAATAGCAAATATCCATGAGAGACCAAAAGGGCGGAATGGGTGCCTAACACCTTCCCATTTCGTAACTAAGCCTCCGAACCCTTCTCGAATCATCTTGGTTTCGTATGCACCAGTATGTCTTTGGATGCCACTCTTCGGGGTGGCTTCCCCTTTTTTCTTTTGTCTGTTTTGAGTAAAATAGACTAGCGACTCTGAATCTCTCTACATTTTTACACCACATCTCAAACGACGCCGGTCGAAGCGCTCCCGAGAGGGACGTGCAGGACCCGAAGGATCCTTCTCCTCCGCGGCGGGGATCGGGGATGGCCACAGTGGCGACTCTGCTAGGGATATGTATTATTTGTTTGAGGGATTGACTCTATTTACATGGATGCTATATTTGTTTATGTTTCCCCCCATATCCGCATGTTCCCCTTTTTCATGTGTATCCCATGCTTACGCTTATGTTCACACACTTGTAGAAAATCCTCCATATACACTTCACACCACGTGCACTTAGGATTACGTATATCCACATGTTGCACGCATCTGTAACAACCCTCGCTTTTGGGGAGCTCATTTTATACTTATTTTTCTATGTGGAGTAATTATATATAAAATGCCGGATATGGAGTAAGTATTAATCTGATGAAATAAGTTAATATTTACTAATAAGTTGCATAATTACCATGTGGTGTTCTATTTTGTCATGAAAATTAATATGGCAATTTGAATTAAATGAAACCGGAACTTTGAATGGCTTATAAAATTTCCAAATGATAATTTGGAGGGTATAGTTAGTTCCGGAAGGTGCGAGACAGTCGAAATGTGTGCCATATTGTATTTTGAAATTTTGGGCACTTTTGACTGGTTTTGGCATACTGCGAATTAGAAATTATATTATTGCGGTATTGGCATTTAAAACGAGAGACTTTTAACTTATGGACACGTTTTAGTCTTTCCCAAGCCTTTCATTTTCCCCTTAATTGCCCTAAGTGTTCTAGCCCTAGAGTGAGAGAGAGAAGTGGAAGAAACTTGTGGAGAAAGGGAGAGATATTGAAGATTGAGGATTGATCTTCCATTCTTCTTCATCCAAGTCTAAAATTGAAGTCCCAAGGCAAGTTTTCTACTTGCTATTATATGGTTTAAGATGGATAATTAGTATGGGTGGTTATGTATAGTTTTGTTGTAATATAATTGGGGTTTTTGGTTGGATTTATGGGTATTAATAGCTTTGGAAGAGATTTGGTTGTGTATTGATGTAGAAAAAGGTTGTTGGGAGCATTTATGATCTATTAGTATCATTAAATGAGGTTGGTTGATTTTGGTTGATAGTTGGTTTTGGGTTTAGAGGGAAAATAGGAAGAAATAGGTTTAGGTCTGCAATGAGCGGTCGACCGCGTCTCTTAGACGGGTCGACCGGGCCTTCGGAGGAGGGCACACTGCTTTCTTGCAAAGGCATGAAATTAAGGGCGCGGTCGACCGCGGTCCCCCTACCGGTCGATCGGCTCGTCCGAAATGAACTTTCTGCTTTCTTTCAAAGGCTAAAACTTGAGACACGGTCGACCGCGGTCTTGGGACCGGTCGACCGGTCCCCTGTTTTCTCTCCTAATTTCCTACTTTTGTTTTTAAATTCTTTTCTCCCCATAGGGACTTATGACTCTTCTTGAATGAAGTAAACCTTGGCTTTTAGAGTCCTAGTTGAGTTGGTTGGCACCCTAGTGTTGAATGGGTTTCGCTTGGGGTTAAGTCCGGGGGGAGGGGTTGTCTCAAGTGACGTTAAGGCATCACTTTTCTTTGTGCATCCAAATAAATGGATGGGGGTTGTAGGCCCATTGCTTGGAGACTTTAGGGGCTTAATTGAGGTATATGAGACCTTAAGTTTGGGAAATGAATGTGATCCCTTGGAGACTTATTCGAAGCATACACCAGGATGAATATTAATGATATATCCCATGATCATGGTTTCAAACAAATGAAACACGTAAATGTTAATGGAAATGAAAAGTATGATTTTTATAGTAAATGCTAATTTACTTAAACCCACCTCTCTAAATGCTATCATAAGGGAAGCTCGCGCATGAGGTGATGTCCCTTGACTAGTGAATGCAGGGAGACTATAGTCCTCGGCCATATGCGGGTTTATTATATGTATTTTTCTGCGCTAGTGAGGTAATTCCGGGTGTGGTTATGACTCACTCGCAGGCATATGGCCACTTCCCGGCGTGCGTTAGGTACCCAGGCTGCCTTATTTGATAGGCCCCTGGAAGATGATTGTCATTTAGGGGGAAACTCGGAGGGGCGGTCTTAGAATCGTTATATGTATAAGAATATAACTTTTCTAAACTCAAGTGGGACTTGAGGGATGCATATTTTCACTAAAATGTATGATGATAATTACCTTCCTGCTAAGGAATAGGAATTTGAAAGAAATAAGAAATTGATGATATTGTATTCCTATTAAGGAATTGAAACTGGATTAAAGTGGAAATTGGTGAATAGAAGCTTTTAATTTAATAACGCATAATTTTATTTTCTTGCATAGTTTTATCTATAGGCATGTCATTTTAATTGTCCCATTTAAAATTCATGGTTAGGTTGTTAGATATCTGATGCTCATTCCCATGATTAACTGTTCATATCTAGCATGCTTTTTGTTCATCTGGGAACTATATATAAACCGGGTCCTGACCCGTTCATTCTCCTATGTTGTGCATGTTGTTGTATCCGCCCAGGTGCTCCTCCGCAAGGACGCCCGTGTTGATATTCCTACTCTTTGGCTTTTAAGGAGCTGTATGAAATTGCGGATATTACAGGACGTTTTGCTAGACGTCATCATTTTTGATATCTAGTTATGACCGGGTCTGTCATTCGGGCGAGTGGCCCAAACTTTGTAATTGTTTAATGAAAGTAATACGTAACTTATAACTGTTGTAATTGTTTTGTGTAGCTGTGGACCGACAGCCTATTCGGTCCTCCCCTTGTATATATCCGTTTTAGATGTATGATATATATGTTTCTTTGAATTCCACTATTTTCTAGAATGGGTTGTTTAAATTGTTTTCTTAACTTAAATTTTAAATCACATAAATTGTTTTGACAACTCGTTTTCTGAATTAATGGGTGGTTTTTCTCGGATACTCTTACTATTTTTGTGGTTCTGAGAATGATTTCCATCCATAATTTCTGTATATGTCGGAGTATCGGGCTGGCCACCCATTATTTCGGGATGCGGGTTATCACAGATGGTATCAGAGCACTGGGTTCTAGAGTACTAGGATCTATGTGGACTTGTCACGATTTACCGTAGCGTTCTTTGATATAGAGCCTAATGATAAGACTGCTTTGTTGCTTATAATTGTGATCTTCTGTGAAATAGATTGTTATGAATAGTATTCTAACACTATTGTCCCTTCATCTCAGATGCCGCCTAAGAGAGGTCGCCCCACGAGACGCAATAGAGTTGTAGAAGAGGATGTTGGTCCTCCACCACCCCAAGGAACTTTTAATGTTGCGGACGTAGCCAATATTGTGGCCCATGCAGTCAATGCTGCCATGACCACAGTAGCTCAACAGATGCCACAAGCTCAACAGCGGGTACATGATGCTCAGGCACCTACGGGACCTTCTCCGTGGGAAAGAGTCAGAGAGTCCTTTTTAAAGGTCCATCCCCCGGAGTTTGACGGAGGCTCTGATGTTGTTCGAGCAAATCAATGGAAGAAGGATATGCAACGCCATTTACGAATGGTGGATTGTAGTGAGGAAAAGAAACAAGTCCTTGCTACTTTCAAGTTGGTTGGGGCAACGTTACATTGGTGGGAGTCGATGACTACGCCAGAACAGAGGGATACTATGTCGATCACTGATTTCTGGGTCTTGTACCAACGAAAGTATTTTCCTCCCACGATTCAAAGGGAGATGAGAAGGAGACTTCAGGATCTAGTTCAGGGAGAACGATCTGTTGCCGAATACGAAGAGGAGTTTACCCGGTTAGCTAGTTTTGTGCCGGAAGAGGTGACTCCGGAGGAAAGAAAAGTCTCAAAATTTATGGGAGGTCTAAACTGGAGAATCCGACAGCATTTGCTGGGTAATTCGGCTTTACAAACTTTTGGCGAGGTGATGAATGTGGCCTTGCTCCATTGTCAGGAGCATCGGTTGTTCATACAGAATAGCAAGAAAGCTACAGGAATGGGGCAAGTAGGGAAGCCAGGGGTGAGTGGGAATGGAGGAGGAGCCTTTCCTTCGTCCCAACCTACGGGTAATAAGCAACGAGAAAGGGATCCCCAGCAAGGGGACGGGTCGAAAAGACAACGCTTTGGCGGGTTTAATGCTAGTGGTAATGCTAACAGGCAAGGTCAGGGTGCCGCGCCACAACAAGCAGGTCGGGGTGGTCAGGGAGGTAGGGGCCATCCGGGCCAAGGTTTCAGACAGTTCAGAAATAACAGGGGTCGAGGTCAGGAGAATATGGTGGGGAAGTGATTTCAATGTGGGGAAGCGGGTCATTATAAGAAAGACTGTCCTCAAGTGATTGGGGGACAACCTCCTCGAGTTCCTCAGCAGCCTTATGTTCAGTTTCCTCCACAGGTACCAAATCCAGTTGTCCCTCCGCAGCAGGGTCAACTACAGTATGGGAGAGTCTACCACATTCAGGATGCTATGCTTCCTCCTATTCAGCCAGCGCCGCCAGCTATAGAGGGTAAGTTCCTTATTCAGGGACACATGGGTCGCATTTTGTTTGATACGGGTGCGACACATTCTTTTATTTCTAGAAGTTTTGCTCAGTCCACGGAGTTGATTAAATCTGCAGAGAACACCTTTACTAGTGTTGAGTCCTCTATGGGTGACGGTTCACTTATTTTCTCTGTTTGCAAACGAATAGGGATCACTCTTGGAAATTTGTGTTTTGAGGCCGACTTACTCATCCTAGACATGGTCGGGTATGATGTGATTTTGGGAATGGATTGGCTTGTTAAGTATCATGCTATAGTAAATTATTACGGGAAGAGTATAGTCTTCGCCGTTCCGGGACAAGATATGTTCCTAGTGGTTATGCCTCGTTTAGAGGGAGATACTGGTACTTATTTATATTGTATTACGGAAGAGATTTCTCGGGATGTAGTTGTTTCCTTAGATTCTATTCCTGTTGTTCGAGATTTTGAGGACGTTTTCCGAGAAATACCGGGTTTGCCTCCTAGCCGCGAGATTGAGTTTGTAATCGACTTAGCGTCGGGAACTCGATCGATTGCGCGAACTCCTTATCGTATGGCTCCTGTGGAAATGAGGGAGCTAAGAGATCAAATTCAGCAGTTGTTGGAGCAGGGATTTATCAGGCGTAGTACGTCGCCGTGGGGTGCTCCTGTGTTATTTGTGAAGAAAAGATATGGTTCCCTCTGGTTGTATGTTGACTATAGAGAGTTGAATAAGGTCACCATACGGAATAAATACCCTTTGCCTCGTATAGATGATTTGTTCGATCAACTCAGGGGAGCGACCTACTTATCTAAGATAGATTTGAGAACGGGGTATCACCAGTTGAGGATACGGGAGCAGGATGTATCCAAGACTGCTTTTCTGACGAGGTACGGGTCTTATGAGTTTTTGGTTATGCCTTTTGGACTAACTAATGCCCCTGCCGTATTCATGGATCTTATGAATAGGGTATTTCGGGATTTCCTGGACCAATTTGTTATCGTGTTTATCGATGACATCCTTGTGTATTCTCAAACAAAAGATGACCATGCTATTCATTTGGGGTTGGTCCTGCAAAGGTTAAGGGATCACCAATTGTATGCTAAGTTTGAGAAATGTGGGTTTTGGTTGCGGGAAGTGCAATTTTTGGGTCATATCGTAACTTCGCAGGGTATATCGGTGGATCCAAGTAAAGTTGTTGCGGTGAGGGAGTGGGGTCAGCCCACGATACCTACCGAAATTCTCAGTTTTCTGGGTTTGGCGGGTTATTACCGTCGATTTATTAAGGGATTTTCTAAGATTGCTAGCCCTTTGATAAACTTGACCCGGAAAGGGGTTAGATTTGTTTGGGATGACTCCTGTCAAGCTGCATTCGATGAGCTCAAAGATAGATTGACTTCGGCTCCAGTCCTCGCTTTACCCAAACCGGGGTTGGAATATTTAGTCTTCACCGATGCATCTCTACAAGGATTGGGAGGTGTGCTTCAGCAAGAGCGACAAGCTATTTCCTATGCTTCCAGAAAGCTCAAGCCTCATGAAAGAAATTACCCGGTGCATGACTTAGAATTAGCCGCATTTTTCTTTGCCTTGAAGATTTGGAGGCACTATCTTCTCGGGGAGAAGTTTAGTCTTTTCACGGACCATAAGTCGTTGAAATATTTATTTTCTCAAAAAGATTTGAATATGCGACAGCGACGATGGTTGTAGTTCGTGAAAGATTACCAATTTGATATTCATTATCATCCGGGCAAGGCGAACGTGGTGGCGGATGCCTTGAGTAGAAAACCCGAGGGAGAACTAGCTGATGTATGGAAAGCTAAATGGAAAGAGCTCAGTCATGAGGATGCGGTTTCTAGGGCATTTATGTCCGTGATGACCGTTACTCCCATGATTGTGGAAAGGGTTGTAGAAGCCCAAGGCAGGGATAAAGAATGTCAAGACCACATTCGTCGGCTATTGACTGAGGGAGCAGAGTCCTACTCGGTAAGTTCTGAGGGTGGGTTACGCTTCCATGGAAGACTCATCGTTCCGGAGGATGGGGATTTGCGACGGGCAGTGATGGCAGAATCTCACGGTTCTAAATTTTCGATGCATCCGGGAAATGATAAAATGTATCAAGATATGCGCCGTCAATATTGGTGGCCGGGTATGAAACGAGATATTTCTGAGTTTGTATCTCAATGCACTACTTGTCAGTTGGTTAAGATTGATCATCAGCGGCCGGTAGGTCTGTTGCAACCGTTAGAAATTTCGGTATGGAAATGGGAGAACATATCAATGGATTTTATCACTGGCTTACCAACGTCACAAAAGGGTCACGATTCTATATGGGTTATCATGGATCGCTTGACAAAGTCAGCGCACTTCCTTCCCGTCCGTACCGATTATAACACCGCTCATTACGCTCGGTTGTTCGTTGAAGAGATTGTTAGATTGCATGGGGTGCCCTTGAGTATTGTTTCCGACAGAGACAAGATCTTTGTTTCCCACTTTTGGCAAAGCTTCCAAGAGGCATTGGGAACTGAATTAAAATTGAGCACTTCCTATCATCCTCAGACAGATGGTCAGACGGAGCGGGTTAACCAAATGTTGGAGGATATGCTTCGATTGTGTATGCTTGATTTTAAAGGTAGTTGGGAACAATATCTCCCTTTGGTTGAGTTTGCTTATAACAACTCATACCAGTTCACTATTGGGATGGCGCCTTATGAAGCCTTGTATGGTAGGCCTTGTAGGTCTCCCACGTGTTGGTTAGAAGTGGGAGATAACAAGTTTCTCGGACCTGAAATGATTCGGGATACTTCTTCTAAGATCGAGCTTATTTGAAATCGCATCCGGATAGCCCAAGATAGACAGAAGAGCTATGCTGATGCGGGACGAAGACATGTGGAGTGTGAGGTGGGAGACCAAGTGTTGGTTCGAGTGTCGCCTATGAAAGGCGTTAAGCGTTTCGAAAAGAAAGGGAAGCTTGCACCGCATTTTGTTGGACCTTTTCTCGTGATTACTAAGGTGGGTCCAGTGGCGTATCAACTTGCCCTACCGGAACCTTTGCAACAAATTCACGATGTCTTCCACATCTCCAATTTGAAAAAGTATAAGAGGTGTGATGGTGCCCTTTGGCACATTCCTTTCGAGGATATAGAGTTACAACTCGATGTTTCTTATGAAGAACAACCCGTTGCCATATTGGAGCATGGGGAACGTAGATTGATATCTCGAGTGGTGCCCTTGGTTAGAGTACAATGGAGTCATCACAGTGTCGAGGAATCTACTTGGGAGCGTGAGGACGATATGCGGGAAAAGTATCCGCATCTTTTTATCCAAGGTACACTTGAATTTTGGGGGCAAAATTCCCTCATAAGGGGGGGAGTATGTAATAACCCTCGCTTTTGGGGAGCTCATTTTATACTTATTTTTCTATGTGGAGTAATTATATATAAAATGTCGGATATGGAGTAAGTATTAATCTGATGAAATAAGTTAATATTTAGTAATAAGTTGCATAATTACCATGTGGTGTTCTATTTTGTCATGAAAATTAATATGGCAATTTGAATTAAATGAAACCGGAACTTTGAATGGATTATAAAATTTCCAAATGATAATTTGGAGGGTGTAGTTAGTTCCGGAAGGTGCGAGACAGTCGAAATGTGTGCCATATTGTATTTTGAGATTTTGGGCACTTTTGACTGGTTTTGGCATATTGCGTATTAGAAATTATATTATTGCGGTATTGACATTTAAAATGAGAGACTTTTAACTTATGGCCACGTTTTAGTCTTTCCCAAGCCTTTCATTTTTCCTTTAATTGCCCTAAGTGTTCTAGCCCTAGAGTGAGAGAGAGAAGTGGAAGAAACTTGTGGAGAAAGGGAGAGATATTGAATATTGAGGATTGATCTTGCATTCTTCTTCATCCAGGTCTGAAATTGAAGCCCCAAGGCAAGTTTTCTACTTGCTATTATATGGTTTAAGATGGATAATTAGTATGGGTAGTTATGTATAGTTTTGTTGTAATATAATTGGGGTTTGTGGTTGGATTTATGGGTATTAATAGCTTTGGAAGAGATTTGGTTGTGTATTGATGTAGAAAAAGGTTGTTGGGAGCATTTATGATCTATTAGTATCATTAAATGAGGTTGGTTAATTTTGGTTGATAGTTGGTTTTGGGTTTAGAGGGAAAATAGGAAGAAATAGGTTTAGGTCTGCAATGACTGGTCGACCGCGTCTCTCAGACCGGTCGACCGGGCCTTCGGAGGAGGGCACACTGCTTTCTTGCAAAGGCATGAAATTAAGGGCGCGGTCGACCGCGGTCCCCCTACCGGTCGATCGGCTCGTCCGAAATGAACTATCTGCTTTCTTTCAAAGGCTAAAACTTGAGACGCGGTCGACCGCGGTCTTGGGACCGGTCGACCGGTCCCCTGTTTTCTCTCCTAATTTCCTACTTTTGTTTTTAAATTCTTTTCTCCCCATAGGGACTTATGACTCTTCTTGAATGAAGTAAACCTTGGCTTTTAGAGTCCTAGTTGAGTTGGTTGGCACCCTAGTGTTGAATGGGTTTCGCTTGGGGTTAAGTCCGGGGGGAGGGGTTGTCTCAAGTGATGTTAAGGCATCACTTTTCTTTGTGCATCCAAATAAATGGATGGGGGTTGTAGGCCCATGGCTTGGAGACTTTAGGGGCTTAATTGAGGTATATGAGACCTTAAGTTCGGGAAATGAATGTGATCCCTTGGAGACTTATTCGAAGCATACACCAGGATGAATATTAATGATATATCCCATGATCATGGTTTCAAACAAATGAAACACGTAAATGTTAATGGAAATGAAAAGTATGATTTTTATAGTAAATGCTAATTTACTTAAACACACCTCTCTAAATGCTATCATAAGGGAAGCTCGCGCATGAGGTGATGTCCCTTGACTAGTGAATGCAGGGAGACTATAGTCCTCGGCCATATGCGGGTTTATTATATGTATTTTTCTGCGCTAGTGAGGTAATTCTGGGTGTGGTTATGACTCACTCGCAGGCATATGGCCACTTCCCGGCGTGCGTTAGGTACCCAGGCTGCCTTGTTTGATAGGCCCCTGGAAGATGATAGTCATTTAGGGGGAAACTCGGAGGGGCGGTCTTAGAATCGTTATATGTATAAGAATATAACTTTTCTAAACTCAAGTGGGACTTGAGGGATGCATATTTCCACTAAAATGTATGATGATAATTACCTTCCTGCTAAGGAATAGGAATTTGAAAGAAATAAGAAATTAATGATATTGTATTCCTATTAAGGAATTGAAACTGGATTAAAGTGGAAATTGGTGAATAGAAGCTTTTAATTTAATAACGCATAATTTTATTTTCTTGCATAGTTTTATCTATAGGCATGTCATTTTAATTGTCCCATTTAAAATTCATGGTTAGGTTGTTAGATATCTGATGCTCATTCCCATGATTAACTGTTCATATCTAGCATGCTTTTTGTTCATCTGGGAACTATATATAAACCGGGTCCTGACCCGTTCATTCTCCTATGTTGTGCATGTTGTTGTATCCGCCCAGGTGCTCCTCCGCAAGGACGCCCGTGTTGATATTCCTACTTTTTGGCTTTTAAGGAGCTGTATGAAATTGCGGATATTACAGGACGTTTTGCTAGACGTCATCATTTTTGATATCTAGTTATGATCGGGTCTGTCATTCGGTCGAGTGGCCCAAACTTTGTAATTGTTTAATGAATGTAATACGTAACTTATAACTGTTGTAATTCTTTTGTGTAGCTGTGGACCGACAGCCTATTCGGTCCTCCCCTTGTATATATCCGTTTTAGATGTATGATATATATGTTTCTTTGAATTCCACTATTTTCTAGAATGGGTTGTTTAAATTGTTTTCTTAACTTAAATTTTAAATCACATAAATTGTTTTGACAACCCGTTTTCTGAATTAATGGGTGGTTTTTCTCGGATACTCTTACTATTTTTGTGGTGCTGAGAATGATTTCCATCCATGATTTTCGTATATGTCGGAGTATCGGGCTGGCCACCCCTTATTTCGGGATGCAGGTTGTCACAGCATCACCTATCCATACTTAGTGTACCTTTTGGGGTACTTGTACTCTGCTCCCTGTTTGGCATAATCAAGAAAGGCATTCTCATCATAAGACACTAATAAGAGAATCATGCATGATTCACACGACATCACCAAAGAGCATTGATATTGACCAAATTTTACCCAGTAACTGGAGGGTCACTTCGTAATGGGCGCTGGTCCGGCAGGTCGCAGTTAGCCTAAGCGATATGACTCTCACCTTCCATTGGCCAAGTACCTTCGAAGTATATCGAACGGTTCCCCCACATTATACCGCTTGACCGAAGTCATGACGGGAGGTATATCGTAGGGAATTCGTTCATGTACGCCGAGTATATCGAATTCGCTCTCACACATACCGTCCCCACGAGGTATATGATAAGGCAATTCACGTACACTCAGGTATATCAAATGGCTTGTCCACACGTACCGATTACCCGTAAGAGCAAGACGTATATCGTGGAAGTCACGCTAAAGGGGGGAACCCATGCCGATTCACCCAACCAACTGCATATTCGCATATAGGTGTCAAACCTAGGACACGCACTTTAGATTGTCGGTTTCAACCCAAAATTCTGGGTCTGCCTCCCGCCCAATTTTCGCGCATTTTTTAAAACGGGACCCTGTCCGCGAGCCTGGTTACATGTTCAAACCATAGCTTTGCATATATTAAAACCCCACTTTTCTAGGCTCAGGTTCCGTTCGGCATTGCAATTACGAGGATTAAATACAAGTGAGAACATAATAATCATAATAATCATGCTGAGTTCCGTCTCCAAAAACATTTCTCCCTTCTTTATCAAAAATCTAAAAATATTTCTCCCTTCTTTATCAAAAATCCAAAAATAGTTTCTTCCCTTTTTCTAAAAAATTAATCTCATTCTACGCCTTCTCAGGTCGATCACAAGCCCTTGGCCTAGCTCCCTACTGGCTTCGGTCTTCAGTCAAATCGCCCCAGAGTTTCATCCGTTCCTCTAATATTTCTTCCGAGTCCGGAATCTATCCATTTTCCATGGAGAATACAGATCAAGCGCCAATCATTCAGCCAGATCTGACGACATTCCTAGCTCAGCTCGTGTCCAAGATTGACAACCTCCAAACCGAGGTCCGAGAGATGCAACGAAACCAGGTTCCTATTCCTCAAGAGCCTGAGGCCCTATTCCCTCGTGCTATGGGTCCACCCGACCCTATTTGGGTTCCAGAAGAATATCAGCACGCTCCACGTGCCCCTCCTGCCAATAGGCCGCCGCCTGCCCATCTTCCAATGCCAAACATTGCCCAACCTATGGCTCACCCGCCTATGGTCGCTGATCCAAAAGAGGAGGAGTTGAATAAAGTTAAGGAGTATCTCAAAATGCTCACCAAGAAGTTTGACCAAGTCAGGATCTCTGGAAATTACATGGACTACACCCACATGTCTCCTTATCCTAAAGCAAGGTTACCTGAGAAGTTCAAGATGCCAAATATCGAGAAGTTCAGAGGGAGTGGACCCCCAATTGTTCATCTTCGCAGTTATCATCGTTCTATGACTCTACTAGGGGCTTCTGAAGAAGTGATGGCCCAATTGTTTCAGCAAACTTTGAAGGATAGTTCCCTCCGATGGTTTTTTCTTTTGAAGAATCTAGAATCCGTAGCTAGGAAGATGTAGCCCGAGAATTCATGTCGCAGTATAAATACAACGAAGAGCTTGAGGTCACCCATCGTGATTTAGAGTTTTTCAAACAGAACCCAGGGGAATCAGTCAGTAACTTCATAACCCGATGGAGGGAATAAGCAGCTACCATGACTAATCGGCCATCCGAGGAAGAACAGGTCAACATAGTGAAGAAAACTTCTTGCCCCATGTCCGAGCAACGATGGGAGGACAATTCTATCCCCACTTCAGAGCTCTCAGAGAGGCTGGAGTGGAAATAGAGGAAAGCCTCGTTAAAGCGTAAATTGAACCAAAGAAGGTGTCCGAACAGTTCACCCCTAGAAAGTATGACAAGCCTGCCAGTGCTACCGTCTTGACCATCAACAGCATCTCTCAACCAGCCACATCATGGGAACCAGAAAGCCGCTCTGCCCCCATCCGAAGGGAATACACTGAGCTCCATGCTCCCCTATCTAAAGTTTACCAAGCCCTGTAAAGTCGAAACCTCATCAAAACCTTGGATCCATGTCCATTGCTAAATCCACTCCTAAGAAAATTCAAGACCGATGCTCATTACACCTTTCACCAAACTACCGGCTATACCACTGACCAATGCTTTCACCTCCGAAATGTAATCCAAGATCTCATTGATCAGGGTACCATCGCCCCACCAACCAATCCTAAGCCAAACACTACTCACAACCCACTCCCAAATCACACCAATGCCATCTTCTTGGAAGAAAACCCGAATTTCGATCCATCAACTCAAATCACACCCCTATACCCTCCTAAACCTCTTTAAATTTGCCCATATTTCCTCCTACACCCTACTAGCCCCATTGATCAGGAACTTTCACTCCTTACCAGAGCATGCATCGTTGTTCGTACCCGTTTTGAAAATTGAGGTATGGAATTGTCAGAGGTGTTAAACCAACTCCTAGAGTTCGGGATGAAATTGCCCACACAAATGGTCATCGATTGCCAGAGATTCAGTACACTATTTTTAGAAGCACGGAAATGGGTCCGAGATTAAGATAGATGGGTGGTACCAACCGACGAAGTCAGCTTAGATGATGTTGTCTAGATTATGGCAGAATTATTCAGGCAAACCAACAGCAATTATAGTATCACCGGGTTACTTGACGCTTTGAAGATACAAGGGCGATTGGTCCCTTCAACCACACATATCCCCACAGAATGGGAGGACTTGTATGAAAAAGCCATCAAAGTTATGGAATGCATCGACTTTACATAGAAAGACATAATTATTGCCACCGAATGGGGGAAGAATTTAAAGTCTCGAGCGAAGAACAAGCCTCAGGAAGAGCTGGCCTAGTAGTCGACATATGTGGGATGATCTCGTTTGAAGAACTCCTCTGAGAAATAGACAGGGTGGTAGAATAACCTGAGATTGATGAGGAAACGGGATTCATGTTCTTTCCTTCTTCAGTGAATCACATGACCAGATCAGGGAGACATTACTAAGTTACAAGATCACTACCAGCAAATGACAAGGGGAAGGGCGTTAAAAACCTTCCTATGCCAGAGATGACCATTGAGGAGAGCAAGATCCTTGATCAACTGAAGAAAAGTCAAGCTAACATCACTCTATGGTGGATTTTCATGTCTTCCCAGATGCACAGAAATGCTTTAATCAAATTACTCACTAGACCCATAGTTCCTCCCTCTACCACACTAGAAGAGGCGGTAAATCTGGTCGGATCCTTGATCTCTACCAGAATGCTATCATTTTCTGAAGAAGAAATCCCCAGAATTGGGCCGAATCACAATCATGCACTCAACATCTCCGTCGACGTTACGGGGAATGCCGTGCCACTCTCCCTTCTCGATAACGGATCCGCCTTGAATGTTTGCCCTTTGAGAACCTTCAAGTGTTTAGGCCTGAAAGAGAGCGACCTCGCTCCAACCTCCGCCGCTGTTCGTGCCTACGATAATACCCGCCGTGAGGTGATGGGATCCATAAAACTTGTAATAGGGGTTGGCCCTATAAACCCTATCGTTGAATTCCAAGTCATAGACATCCCAGCTTGTTTCAACCTGTTGCTCGGACGCCCCTGGCTCCACAATATCAAGGCTGTGTCTTCCTTAGGGGTGCAACCGGTACGGATTTTTACCGTACCGTACCGTTTTGATCCGGAAAAAAATGGTTTTGGTTTCATATTATAAAAACCGAAAACCGATTTTACCGAAACCAAAAATACCGTAAAAAATTTGGTTGGTTTTGGTTTTAAGATACAAAAAACTGATTTACCGAATTTACCATACCGATATCGTACCAAAATTACCATACCGAAATTCCGTACCAAACTTTTTGTGCAGTGTCAAATTATTTTGGGTATCATACTACTTCTATTTATTTTACTTCCCATGAGTGAATTTTTATATTCTCTTTGAATTTAAATTTATTTATTTGAGTATTTGGTTTAAGTGTTAAATAATCATGTTAATTAAACATATATTTTGTTTAATTAATCAAGCATTTAACACAAAATGAATTAGGCAGCATTTTGTTAAAATAAAAAGAGCCGTTTGTTTTGTTGGCTATATTTCCGTTTTGCCCTTATTTCATTTGGGATTTATATTGTGGTTTGTGTAGAGATCTTTTTTTAGGGTTTCCATTTCATTTTTTTACCTCTTTCTCTCTCAAAAAGTGTGGCTGTCATTTTTATTTGAGCTCTCTCTCTCTCTCTCTCTCTCTCTCTCATTTTTCTTCTTCTTCAACCTTGGGTTGATTTTGAGAAATAATTTTTTTGGGACTTTTATTTGAGAACACCATTTTTTTGTTTTGAGATTTAGCTTTTGATTTGGTGTGGTTACTTCGTTTTGAGATCGGGTTTTCGGTGACAATTTTTTCGGCGCCAGTTGTATTCGGATCCGAGTTCCCTCCGTGTTTTCCGGTGATTTTTTTTTTCTGACGAGTTGGCTTTTCCGGTGAGTTGGCTTTTCCAGCGAAGGTTTATTTTTCCGGTGTTGGAGGTGTGGATGATTTTGACTTTCCGGCGAACATTTTTTGAGGTAACAACTCTCTCATTTTTTGATGCTCATCATCTTGGCTCACTCTCATCAGGCACCAGCTCCCTCATCTCATCACACTCTACTCCGGCTTCGGTAGAGGCAAATCGGTCAGTTTGATCTCGTCTCACTCTCATCCGTCTCTGACGGAGGTAAACCGATCATTTTGGTCTCGTCTCACTCTCCTCCGACTCCGACAAAAGCAAACCGGTTAGTTTGGTCTCGTATCTATTTAAATCTATTATTCCAAATGCTACAAATGCTAGAAATTGTACCTGTTTGTGTATGTTTCTAATTGTTCCAAACAACTAGAAATGCTAGAAATTGTAATAGCTAGAAATGCTAGAAATTGTAATAGCTAGAAATGGGTATATCGAAATATATACCAGATTTACCGAATGCATAAACCGATTTGAAATTCTGGTATTTACCGGGAAAAAACCGAATTGAAATCCAAATTACCGAAACTAAAAAAACCCGAAAATACCGAAAAAACCGGTCGGTTTGGTTTTGGTTTTTGTTTTGATGTACCGGTCGGTAAATTGGTACGGTACGGTTTTACCATATAGAATGTGGTTTTGGTATTGGTAAGGGTTCATTACCGAACATACCGTACCGGTTGCACCCCTAGTCTTCCTCACTCCATCAGAAATTGAAGTTCTTCGCCGACGGGCGAGTCATCACCATTTTGGTCGACGACGAAAATGTTGAGGGTGAAAGCACCAGCGGTCCAATCCTTGAGATACAGCACGGGTCGAATGATATGCTCCTATTAGGATTCCGAGTTGAGCCACTCTTACTCCCGGCAGGGGACAGTTTCAAAGAAAGGGTTTGTCCAGAATATGACCCTCATAGCAATGTGAGTGTCATTCAGATGTTCAAAAACATGCACTTCATGCCCGGACTGGGGCTAGGGCAAAGGCAGCAGGGGATACTTGAGCCCATCGAACTGAAGAAAGCTTTCCCTCCTTACGGCTTGGGGTATCAACCATCAGAACAAGAGCTCAGAATGATCCACCAATATCGACCGAAGAAAAGATTAGACTATGTCCCGACTATCTCAGGAGACTCCTTAAATGGATGATTCATCAAAGAAGGTGAGAATTTCCCCTTTTGCGGTTTTCCAGAACCATTGTATGACCATACAGACAAGAAGATGAGGTCGGGAATGGAGATCTTTTTCCAAGATAGCTACCCATGGGCCGAAAGTTTCCCACACCGCGTACAACTGCTCATCAAAGATACCGAAGAGACTAAGGAAATTGATTCTGAAGATTCCTTCAACTTACAGATACTGGGGCTGGCACTCTGCATGGTTCATTCAGGCACTACATCAATGGACCCATCCCGTCTGATTAAAGCTGCTGATAAACCTCTCCTCAACTGGCATGCTGCGCCAGTTCTACCTCTTGAAATCTCCCCTAACCCCAATGTTCACCCTATTTCTTCTTCTGCTGTCAATCCTCGTTCAAATGTAATCGAGACCTCTTTTGAGGAGGTTCTCAATGCTGTTTTTCCTATCAATGAAATAAACGAAGATTTTGAGTATCTTGCTGTGACTTATATTAATTATTTAGATTCTAATCAAACTTTTGATGATGATGATTTTGCAAATGAACAATTCTTAACTGATCTAAATAAGGTTAATAATAAACAACATAACCACGTTCAAGTTAATGAAGAAGAGACTGTTGGTATTAGTCTCGGTTCTAGTAGCCAATTGCATGAGATTAGGATAGGGGCCACCCTTGACGAGCATGAGCGTGCACAACTCGAAGAATTGCTGAAGGAGTTCGTGGATGTCTTCACATGGTCCCATGATGATATGCCCGACATCGATCCTGAAATATCTTAGCACGAGATCCCCACTCTCCCAGATTACAAGACGGTTAAACAAAAATTGAGAAAACTCCGCACCGAATGGTTGCTCAAGGTCAAAGAAGAGGTGGTTAAACAGTTGAACACAGGTTTCATTCGAGTGATCGAATATCCCACATGGCTAGCCAACATTGTACCTGTACCGAAATCAGGAGGGAAGGTTCGAATGTGTGTAGATTACTGAGATTTAAACAAAGCTTCTCCGAAGGATGATTATTCACTACCCAACATCGACGTGATCATGGACAACACAGCTAGTCATGCTCTCAAGTCATTCGTCGACGGGTTTGCCGAATACAACCAAATCAAGATGCACCCAGACCACCAAGAAAAAACCGCATTCATCACTCCATGGGGAAGCTTTTGCTACACCGTTATGCCATTCGGTCTCAAGAATGCTGGAGCTACCTACCAAAGGGCTGCCACAACCATCCTGCACGATCTGATTCACAAGGAGGTCGAGGTTTATGTGAATGATATGATTATCAAGTCCAAAACTAGAGAAGGTCATGTTCCCGCTCTCCGGAAGTTCTTCGAATGACTGCAACGGTATCAGATGCGACTTAATCCATAGAAGTGTGTCTTCGGCGTTACAAAGGGAAAACTCTTGGGATTCATGGTCAGCGAAAAGGGGATAGAAGCAGATCTTGCAAAGCTGAAGGCCATACTTGAGATGCCACCACCCCGAACAGAGAAAGAAGTTCGAGGTTTTCTTGGGAAATTACAATATATCAGCCGGTTCATCAGCCAGCTAACGTCCATCTGTGAACCAATCTTCAAGCTCCTCCGAAAGGATTCAACCAAGGTTTGGAACGAGGCCTGCCAAGAAGCTTTTGATCAAATCAAACAATACCTAACCCAACCTCCAGTACTCATGCCTCCACAATCTGGTCTCCCTTTGCTCATATACCTAACCATAACCGACACTGCAGCCGGGGCTTTGCTAGCCCAATACCTTAAAAACTCCCGCAAAGAAAGAGCTATCTATTACGCTAGTCATAAATTGGCCGGGTACGAGGTCAACTACACCGCTTTGGAGAAAACATGTGTCGCACTTATCTGGGTCACCCAAAAGTTACGACACTACATGATCGCCTTCCCCATCAAACTTGTATCCCGAATGGATCCCATCAAATACCTGCTTGAGAAACTCACCTTATCCAGTCGAATGGCCCAATAGTTGATGCTCCTAATTGAGTTCGACATCGTATACGTCACACAGAAAGCTGTTAAAGGAAGAGCCATCTCTGACTACGTCGTCGATTACCCCATAGAAGAAGAAGATGTCCAGATCTCCGAATTCTCGAAAGAAAATATCCTCTGCACCACTCAAGATTGCCTTCGATGGAGAATGTTCTTTGACGGCGCTGCCAACAAAAAGGGATATGGCATTGGGATACTCCTGATCGCTCCGGATGACTCCCACACTCCCATCGCCATTAAATTTGATTTCCCTTGCACCAACAACATGACGGAGTACGAGGCATGCACAGTTGGCCTCAAAGTTGCTCTCGAAAAGGGTATTCAACACCTTGATGTCCACGGGGATTCTTCCCTTATCATCGGTCAAGTGCTCAGAAAGTGGAAGGTCAAGGACGAAAAGCTCCAACCCTTTCATGCCCAATTAGAAGAGTTGGCCTCCCAATTCTGAGATATCACCTTCCATTACCTACCCCGAGCAAAGAATAACCTAGTCGATGCTCTCGCTACCTTGGCCTCCATGGTCGACATGTCTGAGGGAATAACAATGACCCCCTTCCTAGTTCAAAAGCAAGATAAACCTACCCATTGATACCATATTGAGCTTGTCTCCACTGAAAATCCCGAACTCGCCGATTGCTGGTACTATGATATCTGGTGCCTCCTCAAACATGGTAGGTATCCCGAGGGCTCCAACAAGAAAGATCGAACGACCCTTCGAAGACTGAACGCCCAGTATATCATCTGTCATAAAGCTCTACTTAAGAGGAACTTCGATGGAACTCATCTACACTGTATCGTTGGGGCTGAGATTGAGAAAATGATGCAGAAAATCCATGACGGGGAATGCAGACCCCACATGATTGGTCACATGCTTGCCAAGAAGATCATCCAACAGGGCTACTACTGGACCACCATGATCCAGGACTGCGCCGCCTATGTCCGAAGGTGCCTCAAATGCCAATAATTCTCCAACCTTCAACACCTGCCTCTGCGAGAATTATACAACATGACCTCTCCCTGGCCGTTCTCCACCTGGGGTATCGACATCATAGGGAAGGTTACACCAAAAGCTTTAAACAGACATGAGTTCATCCTAGTTGCCATCGATTACTTCAACAAATGGGTCAAGGCTGAGTCATACGCAGTATTGAATGCCAAGAAAGTGGCCAAATTCCTCAAGAAGAATATCATCTGCCGATATGGGGTCCCGCATGAGCTAGTATCAGATAACGGGTTGCATTTAGAAGCAGAAGTCATAGAAGTAGTCAACGAGTTCGGGATTCAGAGACACAAATCTTCTCCCTACCGACCTCAGAGCAATGGTGCAGTTGAAGCGGCCAACAAGAACCTCAAAGCTATCATCAGCAAGATGACCGAAAGTTGTAGGGATTGGGTCGACCGGATCCCGTACGCCCTCTGGGGCTACCAAACCTCAATCCGAACCTCTACTGGGGCTACCCCTTACTCTCTAGTCTACGGCATGGAGGCAGTCTTACCTGTGGAGATGGAAATACCCTCGCTACACGTCATGTTCGAAAGCAAGGTTAGTGAAGAAGACTGGTGCCAAAGCTGTCTTGATGAGCTGGCCCTCCTAGATGAAAGAAGATTAAAGGCTCTTTATCACATACAGGGGTACCATCGCCGAATAGCGCGATCATTCAATAAGAAAATCAAGGACTGCTGTGTCCAAGAGGGGGATTTAGCCCTCAAGGAGATAATAGAACCCATATGGGACCCCAGAGGGAAATTCAAGCCTAACTGGAGCGGCCCCTACATCGTGAAGAAAATCTTATTCGGCGGTGCCGCCATGCTCACTGACCTAGATGGGGAAGAGATGGCTCGTCCAGTTAATCTGAACCGTCTCAAGAAATTCTACCCCTAGTCCGAAATCTCGGCGCGCTACGATTCTTCTCGTCCCCTTTCTATTCTAAAAAAAAACTCTTCATTTCCCTCTACCCAGAACTACGTGGGCCTGATCCTCTACAAAAACTATTTTAAAACTTTTCGAAAACCCCAGAGGTACGTAGGCAGCTCATACTCCTCACATGAGTGCCGTCCTTTCTTTCTCACAAAATACTATTCTTTTCTTACCTCTGAGAACGGTGGTTCATTCTAAAATTATTTGAACAAAAGGATTATGTATGCCTTAGCGATCAATATAAATAATTTAAAATACAAAACTCATCAAAAGGCGCAGCTGGATGATCAGAAACTTGTTTATTTCATTAATAAGAAATTACAGTACGGATTACATAAGAAAAAGGGATGGATAACTCCCTTCCCCACTACCATCAAAAGCCAAATAAAACCCCCACATACTTCCCTATTACATAAATAAACTCTCCAAGAGTCCTACCCGTAGCTACCAAAAGAGCCTGCACCCTCACCATCTACATTCGGAGGTCCCCAGTTTACCCTGCCTGAATAGAGTGTCGTAAACACTCCATGGATCGATGATCCTTAACCATCTTCGAAAAGACCACAACACCCCCTTCTATGGTGTCAGATAAAACATACAATCTCCGTCCAGTCTCCACTGCCAACATCTTACTAACTACTTTACTCCACAACCACTTCATATAATCTTTGAGGACATGCCGAAACTCCCCGATGGACTGAGTGGGACAGGTCGATGGACGCCGATTCTCCAACAGAGACCCAAGCAACAGACGCAGGCACTCAGTCAAATATTCTACCAGAAAGAAATTTAGTGCCCGAGGTGGCACAACCTGTGCCCAGCCAAATTAGCGCAGAAGCCGCCAAGGGAAATAAAAGGAGGTCTGCCTGAGACCAACCAGCCGCACATATGAATACTCTCCTAGCTCCAGAACGGGCTGCAACTGCCCCCACCAAGGCACTGACCAATACAGCCCACGAGCCCCATGCTCCACAAACCAATGCTCCCAGTTCTCAACATACAGGCCAACGCTGATGAAATAGCGCGAAAAGAAGTTGGGTACAGTCGACAAGGGATATTCTGGAGGTGTCGCCAAGCAGAATCTTTCAGATAACCACATGAACAACATCACGGGGCTACGCCTCAAAAAGTCATAACGACCTTCTCTCCAGGCATCTAGGCCATTCAGGGTATCCGCCAGTATCACCGCCGTAGGATTGCAATGATATGACATCCATGAAGTAATGGCTGCAAGTTGCGGGTCCACCTGTAGTTCCCCAGTCACCAATAACAATTTTGAAACCAGACCCAGAACCACGGCTCCAGCATAGCCAGCATCACCTACTTCTCTCAAATGCACAGACTGCAGCACCGCCGGGAGGGAGATCATTCCTCCAGTAACCAATGATCTAGCCGTCGAAGGCGAAATATGAAGAAGCCCGGCCAATAAATCCCTAGGAGAACGGGAAAATTCGGGCAAAGCCACAGCAACACTGGGATTTACACCCAGTATGACAGAAAATTCCTCGTAGGTAGGACAAACCTCTTCCAACCCAAAGCGAAATACATGGTCTTTGGGGTACCAGAATTGTACCACCGCCATCAGCACATTCCACTCAAAAGGCCGATTGCGCCACAAGGAGACTCGACACATGTTGAAAGCATCATAGACGACATTATAAGAGCACATAGATTCCAAGGCTTCGAGGTAGTTGGCAAACTCGGGGCTACCAGGGAGAGCCATCTTGCAAGGCTAAGAAATAGTGGACAAGTAGATAAGAATGCAAAGGTGTGAGGAAAACACTCCACCCTACCCCCTTTTTATACTTGAAAACCCTCACAAGGGACATAATCCCTGCAGAAATCGGAGGGAATCCTACCCCACAAGGTACCAAAGGCTGAAGAGGGTACCATTCAAAGCTTTTAATTGATGGGACTGGACTGAACTGCCGATAGGCAGGTCAGGGTGCTTGCCGATCGGCAACCCCCCTATTTTTGGAAATTTCCCATTTTCCTCTTTTGACAAATCAGAAAACTCAAATAAATTGATATTCTCAACAGAATTTCAAGAATCCCTTTTCTCCTTATATAATTCCCCTTTTTAATAAAGACTTTCCTTCAAAAATTCCAAAAACATTCCTTTTTACGGTCTCAGCAGCAAAGTAAAAAGCGCATGTGCATGCATTCATTCATCATAAATAAAAGATAATAATAAAAAAACACCATTGCATTGCATATATTTGTGCTCTGTGTTACATCAATTTTGCAGGAAAGAAAAAGCAAAAACAACGGGACTCAGCCCGAACCCACATTCTCTCTCTCTCTCTCTCAAGAGCTTCCAACCCCGCGACGCGCTCTCTTACGCCTACGACGAGACGAGGCACCACCACTTCCCGAGCTAGAGTCCTCTCCAGATGAGGCAGACGGAACCAAGCAAGAAGGAACGGGCACCGCGTCCCGAATATGGGCAGTCGCCGAAGATATCCAGTCTCTGATGTTCCTGAGCCAAGTGGTCAACACCCGGACTTGCTGCAAGAAAAAGGCAAAATCAGTTTCAACAAGCAAGGATGACCAAAACAGAAAAGAAAGAAAAAGAGGAACAGAAAGGTATACCGCAGGCCGAAGGACCTCCTCCGTCAAACCCAACTCCTCCGGATCCATCGCATAAGGACGGTGCAACATAGGCACCATCCCTCCATCAGCCCGCTGGATGTTGTATGAAGGGGTATGCAACCGCACAAAAGGGACCTTCGAGGTCGCCACCGCCGGAGATGCGGATGGACCACCACCACTGTGGGAAGACCCCACCGCTCGACTCGAACCTGTCAGAGGGAAAGGCAACGCATCATATATGCTGGGCGCCATCAACCAGCTCATCATGAAATCCATATAGTCATACGGTGTGACCGTATCAGTGTACAACAAGTAGGACTCGCCAATCATCCTCGCGATCCTCTCATCCTCCAACATCAGTCACTCCTGCCTCATAGACATAGGAGGCTGCGCGGGTGGCACCACCACCTCCTCCTCAGTAATATGACGAACCACCCTCTCCCCAAGGTACCAGGAATGGCCGAACTCATGCGCCAGCAAATGCCTCATCCGCACATTCGCCCTGGTCACCCCTACATCCTGAACAGCTGCCCCCTACGGGTAAAAGGTCACCTGAAAATCTCCAAGTAGGCATAAATCAATACAAGCTCAGAAGGTGCAAAAACTAAGACTGAAATGGAAAGAGTCTTACCCTACCACTGGTCAGGTCATTCAAGACCTGACGCACCGCCTCCAGGGAGAAAGATACCTTCGATTGTCGGTTGGCCTTATGCCATAGACACAAGCGACAGAAGTCCCCAACATTGTCGTCCTTCAAAGAGATCAGCGGGGTGTTGCACCCGATCACCTCATAGAACCACGTCTGAATCCACAAGCAAAAAAGAGACGCATAAGGAAAATGCGAATGCATGAAAAGAAATGCGCAAATCAAAGAATACCTTAAGCAGGTACGTGGCCCCAGTAAAGGTCTGCCGGCAGCACCGGCTGAATGCATCCAGAGAAAAGTAAAGGGTCGTCAAGGTCAGACTCCCCCAATCATATAAAGGGATGTTCGAAAACACCCTCAAGTATGGCATAAACCACAAATGGACGACATCACCGCTCGACGCCACCATGAAACCTCCCAGCACCAGAAGAATGAATAATCGGGCCATCTGTCACACTTGTAGCCCGTCCTCCAGATCGATCTCCCTACCTAACAAAACATATTTCAGCAGGGACAACCGGATAGAATCCCCAGAAACTATCCTCCCCACATCACCAAGTGCCGCACGCACTGCCTTCGGTCTCACCCGTAAAGAGCGATCCACCTCTATCTTCTCTCCATCACAATCCAGCCCCAGCAGCTACTGCACGTCAATAGGAGTCACTGTCATCTCCCCGAAGCCAAAATGAAAGGTGTGGGTAGTGTCCCACCACCTCTCTCCCAAAGCGCACAAAACTGCTGTCGAACGAGGCGTCTCATCCGGCACCGATGCCAACGGCCCAAAACCCGCTGATGACACCATCCAGCGCACCACAGGTGGGAGATGCTCCCAGACATCCTTAAGCCCCGTTGTCCCACGGTCACGCATGTTCTTCAAAGAAATATCAGACTGGCAAAAAGAAAAGTCTCATAAAAAGTCAAGCAAGAAAAACCACCAAAAAGAAAAGAATGCCAAAGGTCGGGTTACTTACATAATCGCCGGGGATCACTCTCGAAGAGCGATGACGTGATGGCTCCCGCAGCAAAGTCTGCTCATCTGCGGCAGGCTCAAATGCATCAAAGGAATTCTCATTCCCCAAAGCAAGAGGCGCCCTAGCCCTCCACTCCACATTCGCCCAATCATCAACGGTCAACCACTCCCGGTGGACTGCAGTGCTCACAAAGGCGGCAATTTCTTGAAGATCGAAACGCTAAAAAAATTTGTAGAAGAATCGCAAAGGGAGAGAAAACAAAAGAAGCTGTGAAAAATGAGGGTATTCTCCCCCTTTATATAGGATACCAAGCTCCATGCCGATCGGCATCACCCCCTACCATACCGATCGGCACTGACCCCTTACCTTCCCGAGGTAGCGCAAAAGTCCGTGCCACTGCCGAATGGCACCCTTCATACTATGCCGACCGGCACCCCCCTCAAATTTCGTATAGAAAATATAAGAAAATACCAGAAAGCCTCCAAAAATCCTCAAAAAATTCCCAAAAATCCCATGAAGGATCTAGAGACTTTTTACCAATAAAATTTCGCATTCCCTAGAGCGGAACCCCTCTTCCCCAGCGAAATACTCAAAAACCAAGTGAAAACTCCTCCCGGCAAAGCTCTGGAGGATCCCTAAGGATCACCTAATCACTTCCCCAGCGGAATTCTCTTACAACACCCAAAATAGGTTATTCCCCCTTGCGAGGTCTCCCAAAAGCTTCCCCAGCTATTAGCTCCCTAACTCAGATCAAAATCACAAAGCTCTTTCTCCAACAGAATCAAAATCATATCTTTATCCACTCTTGGGTCAGAATTGGCCCCGGTCTTGGATCGTCACCTGAGTTAGGTCAGAATTGACCTCGGTCCTCGATCGTCACCACTCTTGGGTCAGAATTGGCCCCGGTCTTGGATTGTCACCTGAGTTAGGTCAGAATTGGCCTCGGTCCTCTGTCGTCACCACTCTTGGGTCAAAATTGGCCCCGGTCTTGGATCGTCACCTGAGTTAGGTCAGAATTAACCTCGGTCCTCGTTCATCACCACTCTTGGGTCAGAATTGGCCCCGGTCTTGGATCGTCACTTGAGTTGGGTCAGAATTGACCTCGATCCTCGGTCGTCACCACTCTTGGGTTAGAATTGGCCTCGGTTTTGGATCGTCACCTGAGTTAGGTCAAAATTGACCTCGGTCGCCACCACTCTTGGGTCAAAATTGGCCCCGATCTTGGATCGTCACCTGAGTTAGGTCAGAATTGACCTCAATCCTCGGTCGTCACCACTCTTGGATCAGAATTAGCCCCGGTCTTGGATCGTCACCTGAGTTAGGTCAGAATTGACCTCAGTCCTCGGTCATCACCACTATCTTGGGTTAGAATTGGCCCCGGTCTTGGATCATCACCTGAGTTAGGTCAGAAATGACCTCGGTCCTTGATCGTCACCACTCTTGGGTCAGAATTGGCCCCGGTCTTGTATCGTCACCTGAGTTAGGTCAAAATTGACCTCGGTCCTCGGTCGTCACCACTCTTGGGTTAGAATTGGCCCCGATCTTGGATCGTCACCTGAGTTAGTTCATAATTGACCTCAGTCCTCGGTCGTCATCACTCTTAGGTCAGAATTGGCCCCGGTCTTGGATCGTCACCTGAGTTAGGTCAAAATTGACCTCGGTCCTCGATCCTCACCACTCTTGGGTCAGAATTGACCTTGGTCCTCGGTCTTCACCACTCTTGGGTCAGAATTGGCCCCAATCTTGGATCGTCACCTGAGTTGGGTTAGAATTGACCTCGGTCCTCGATCGTCACCACTCTTTAGGTCAGAATTGACCTCAGTTATCAGACCTTTACCCTAAGCCCGCAGATTCATCTTTGATCCGCAGAATTGATCATCCCCAGCACACTCCTTAGGTCCTTAGAATCGACCTTGACCCTCTGAATCGGTCATAATCCCTCAAAAGCATCATGTGGTGTATATTCGACGGTCATCATTTGTTCCAAACTCACCCATCGAGGGGCTCTATAGACACCCAATTTTGTGAACCCCTAACTCTCCTTAGGTCCCTAGTACCTCCCTTCATCGTTATAAACCTAGGTCACGTCCCGAGTACTGACCTATAAGCCATCAGGCACTCCTCGACTCAGTTTGGCCCAAAAATCAAACTCTTCATCTCGATCGAGACTAAATGAATCTTCGAAGGGCACTGAATACCCTTTCTAACGGTCCGCCCCATGCACAATTCCGACTTATCATGCGGACGAACGATCCATTTGCCTCCGAAACCTGACCTAGAGGCCACCAGGCGCTCCCGGGCTCTATTTGACCTATGTCAACTCTTTAGCCCGACCGAGTCTGAATGAATCTTCTAAGGGAACTTAATCCCCTTTCCAACGGTCCACCCCGTGTGCGATTCCAACTTTCCATGCGGACGAACGATCCGTTTGACTCCGGGAGGCCACCGAATGCTTCCCGGGCCCGGTTGACTAAAGTCAACTCTCCAAATCGGGTCAAACTCTTTGGAATGTCAAAGTACATCTCCTAACCTTTCCAACGGTATGCCCTGTGCACGATTCAGACTTACCATGCGGACGAACGATCCGTTTGCCTCGGCACGATTCCCCGTCCAATGGACCGACAAATGCTTCCGAGCCATATTTGACCTAAAGTCAACTCCTGAACTCGGGAGCGGTACAAAGGACTTTTGAAGGTCTCTGAATTACCTTTCCAAGGTATGCCCCATGTGCGATTCTGACCAACGGTTTGCCCTCGGCGGTCGATTTTCCGAAAAACTCTGAAACACACTGCCAAACGGCAGGTTCCAGAGCCTGCCTATCGGCACCTGCCTGCGGATAGGAAGGAAGGGATCTATGCTGATCGGCACTCACCTGGGCCTATAAAAGGAGGCCTTCACCTCATTTTCAAGGAGGTCCCAGATTTGATAGAAATCTCTCTGAATGAATCCCAGAAACCTCTCTCGAAGGCAGCGTGATTTCAACTTCCAAATCCCTTTTTTACCTCCACTTTTCATCAAACTTGGTGAATTAACCACTCTCCATCATCATCCAAGTGCAAGGGTTGCTCTCCAACATTCAAGATCAAGCTCAAGATCTTCAAGAAGGTCCAACTTCCTCTACTCTCTCTTAAATTCTCAATAACTTGTTTTCTTACTTAGCACTTTTATTATCTCATCTCATATATCCTAATATACTTTTCATTTAGTATTATTGCACATATCTTATTTTCATATAAATAAAAACCCCAAAAACAAGAAAAAGAGGGTTTACTCATAAATTTCAAGTAGGGATTCTCACACTTTTTCCACACTTTTCTCACAACTAAAACACTTTTTCTACACACACACACACACACTTACAAATAAGAGATCCCACATTTGGATTTATGGGATAAACCCCACCCCTTTACTTTTTATGCGAACTACGTGGACTTTGATGCCCTTATAGGCTACGTAGGCATCTTGGGGTAAAACCCGAGACTCGAGTCCCTCTTCTCTTACTTTCTATTTTCTCTAAATTTAATCTTCTTATATTCTATATATTTGTAACTTATTACTCCATATGCGTTATCGTTCCCTCATAACGATCAACGTAGGGGTAATCACATAAATCTTATTTTTCTAAAATTATTCTTATAACTTCTTACGGATGACTCGCTTTATCTTTTCCATGATACAAGTCGAGGATTCCCACCTCCATTCTATATATATATACACATGCACACATCTCACGGGGGGAAATATAAAGGAAAATAGCAAATATCCATGAGAGACCGAAAGGGCGGAATGGGTGCCTAACACCTTCCCATTTCGTAACTAAGCCTCCGAACCCTTCTCGAATCATCTTGGTTTCGTATGCACCAGTATGTCTTTGGATGCCACTCTTTGGGATGGCTTCCCCATTTTTCTTTTGTCTGTTTTGAGTAAAATAGACTGACGACTCTGAATCTATCTACATTTTTACACCACATCTCAAACGACGCCGACCGAAGCGCTCCCGAGAGGGACGCGCGGGACCCGAAGGATCCTTCTCCTCCGCGGCGGGGATCGGGGATGGCCACACTAAGCATTGTGACACCCCACCTAATTAAATACCGGGTGATCAGTCCTTTATTAAATTAAAATCAAGGTGAACGGTTGGTTCATTCTTAGCATCACGGTCACAAAAATAAATATTTCCAATTTAAACACCCTAAATAATTAAGGTAAGTGTAAAAACAATTTAATGTCTTATTTTCATTTTATTAAATTCCAAAATGAAAACCTTTTTAAATAATCAAAAGTTTAAAGATCACATAAATGCTAAGGATGGCAATTAACACAAAGGAATTAAACCATATAGATTAACCAAACCAAGTTAAAGAACCATAAATGAAATCATCCTAACGCGAGTTAACTCTCAATGACTACTGAATACTAGAAATATAAATAAATACAAATCTCTGACAAAACCAAATAGAATAGGAAATCGGGCGACACATGCCCTAACTATGAAGAACTAAAATAAGAAGTGAATCAATGAAGAGGTCGTCTAAAGCAAGGGCCTGTAACTCCCATATAAGCTGCATCGCATCCAATCCAAAGAACATATGCCTGATGCCCGTGTGGCTGGGCACCTGAAATATATACATATACATACAAGAGAGAGAAAAATGGCAGGAAGCGGGTCAGAGCCCGAGTGTAAAACAGTTTTAAAATAGTTTAGCAAGTATTTAAAATGTTTACCGGCTAATGCAACAACCTTGTTAGTATGTGACACTCTCTTGAGAATTCTGACCTCTCATCTAGTGTGCACGCCTACCGTACTACTAAATCTCATAAGTCTATCTAACTTATCTTCCATAATGTTTTATCTCGAGAAATAACAAGGCTATGATATTTAGTTTAGAGAATTAATCTCTTCATGTTTACTTACATTACTTAGGATATCTCAGTGCCGTTACAAATTTCCCAAACACTTATTATAAAGTTTGGAGAATTTATTCAATACTTAACTACTTATACGCACAGTAGAAAGTTTCCATATATACGTATATATAATAGTCACTCATATAATATATATACTATCGGCACCCCACGTATAATCTATGGTGCTGGCATACTCTGCTATCAAGTCCCCGTATCTATCGTACTAAGAGAAATACTAGTTCGAAATCACTCTTGAACTATATTAACACAATACACACAAAATGGAGGCGAAGCATAGTTCCAAGTCACTAAGAGGTCAGCACTTACCCCTCACATCTCTTAGGACCATCTGACTATCATTCTCAGATAGCCTGTACGAGGGAATCATATATTTTAGGGTACAAGTCAATATCCCCCATAAAGGTCCCATCGAGATAAGACTGTCCCGCCGCGGCAACCTCCGTGATAGCAACTAGCGCGGGTATGATTATTCACAAACACAGTATTTAATATATGCACACATTCATACGACCATATATATAGATACACATTTTCCAATTTGGTTCACCCACGACCCATAATTATTATTAACCTTACTTAGTACAATATTACCCAATTATCTCGCATAAAGGATTCATCTCTTTTATTTTCAATTATAATCGTTTCATACTTACTTCTCATCTCTCAAATTATTCTCTCTTACTAAATATAATATCAGTAGTTACGCCCTATCTAACCTACTGGCCTAAGTCTTTCACGAGTCTCTCAATTCTTTAGTAAACGTACGCACAATTCCCAATGTGAGACGAAACCACCCGTTAACCCATAATTTCATCCCATATAAAATTTTCCTCAACTGAGTCTACTTAGACCCTATTGGTTCTCTTCATGACCCATTATACTCTTTAAATAATATTCAAGGGTTCTTACGTATTTTATCTGGATTAACCAAAAAGGGAAAAATGTGCAGTTTTCCAGGAGGGATCGATCGATCGATCAGTGGATCGATCGACACTCTTAGGTCGATCGATCGATCAAGCAGGTATTCTGGATTCTGCCATTGTTACTATGGGTTTTCTTCTCCAACCTCAACCAAAACTCCATTAACGATCCCCAAACTACCAAAAAAATTTACTACTGGTTACACATACCTATATACATGATTTTCTATGTGAAACATGTATAAATTCATCAAAGGTATTGGATTAAAGGGTTAATTCATCATAATTATCAAGAACTCTAATTTTACATTAAACTTACATTCTTCTAATTCTTTTTTCAGATTTCTCACTTCTAAACCAATAAAATTTCATGGGTAATTCTCTACATATGTTGAGATTTCTAGAATATACTTATTTCCTTTAAAGCATGTGATTTAAATTCCCTAAATCATCAAATTCTTCCATAAAACATATAATTCAATCCTATTCTAACAAGGGTGAAACATTAACTAGAAAAAGAAGCAAGAAAGATACTTACCGGGATTCGAATATCTAATTTGTTGATGATAAGGATATAGCTGTGTTCCTCGTCTTATGATATATGTTTTGGTGGTGGTGGTGGTGGCGGTGCAATTGAATTGGTTCTTAGCCTTGGATTTCCTGGAAAGAATTTCCTTCCTTCCTCTCACTGTCGTTCTATCTTTTTGAGAGTGTTAACCCTAGAAGACTCTTTTCATATATGATAATAATGTCCCAGTTTTCATCATTTAATTAAAGCCTAATTTGAAAATGACTAAATTGCCCCTTCAGGGTGCCGGTTAGGCCTAAAAATTCCCCGAGACCCAAACTAAACCCCCGAGTACACTTTTCTGACCATCTCAACCCTTCTAGACATGTTGGCGCACTCAAAATGACCATACATGTGACTTATAATTTATTCACTTTTTGTAATAATAATTTAGTCCCGACACGACACAGGCGCGTCCTGACTTAATTTCTATAATTGTCATATTATTCACTCGTGACAATTTTAATAAATTCAATTATACATATTACTTTACCCATTAAGTAATATTCAACAAATTCCCAATAATTACCAACTTTCATGACGCTAGTAAATATTTAAAATAATTTTTAAATTTATATTATATTAATATCTCAATTTAAATTTAATAAATCCTCAAATTAAAAGCCATAAAAATATGGGGTATTACATACTTCCCCCCTAATAATGAAATTTCGTCCCGAAATTCATAAAATAAGGCATACATGGTAAAAATAGATCTGGATGTTTTTCGTGCATATCTGCCTCACGCTCCCAAGTGGACTCCTCCACATTATGATGCTCCCACTGAACCCGTACAAGTGGAACTACCTTTGACCTTAATTTCCTCTCGCCATGGTCTAGGATAGCCACTAGTCTCTTCTCGTAAGAACTGTTGGGCTGTAAGTCAAACTCCTCTATCGCGATGTGAGTGTGGGCCATATCATCCTGAAGATATCGTCTTAGCAACGAGATGTTGAATACATCGTGAATGTGTTGCAAGTACTCTTGCAACCTCAATCTGTATGCCACCGACCCAATCCTCTCGATAATGGGAAATGGTCCCAGGTACCTCGGAGCCAATATACCTTCTTCCCGAATCTCATTACCCCTCTCATAGGAGACAGCGGCAGTAATACCTGGTCCCCCACGCCAAACACTTGAAAAGACCATTTTGCATCAGCATATCTTTTCTGAAGGTCCTGGGCTACCCGAATGCGACTCTTGATAAGCTCAATCCTAGCTGACCTCCTGAATCACCTCTGGTCCTAGCAATTTGTTGTCCCCCACCTCTAGCCAACAAGCGGGAGAACGATAAGGCCTGCCATACAACGCCTCAAATGGGTCCATGCTGATCGTGAACTGATAGGAGTTGTTGCCCAGATTATACTCAAGAGGGGGGTGAATTGAGTATTTACAAAAATTTAAGTTAAATTAAGATTTTAGGAAAATATTAAATTTCAATCACTTGGACAAATTTCAGATTAATAAAACTGTAACGAATAAATATAACAATATCAAATAAGTTTAATCAAATAATTTTAAACAACTAGAATTGCAGATTTTAACACACTAGGAATATTAAATTAATTTTCGTATTTAAAAAAATGATATTCTGAAATAGATTATTTAATTTAAAAATTAATTATTTTAACTTTTAAATATTAATTAATTAAATTTCGAATTTAATTAATTTGCAAAAATAGTGTGCTGAAAATATTAGCTTAAGCTGACATGTGTAAATAGATAAAAGAGCTGAAAATAAATGACACCAAAATTTAACGTGGTTCGGCCAAATCCCGGCCTACGTCCACGCACCTAGAGCTCCCTTCTCCTTTGCGCTTCACTAAATCTGATTCACTTGCGAGTAGGATCAAACCACCGCGTACAACTGTTTGCAAGCTAACACCGAGCTTCAAACCCTGTGGCCCACTTACGGGTAGGAACCAATTACCGGTACAAACCGAAGCTTCAACAAAGCTTCACAACAAATCTAAATTTTTGTAGTACAGAGTAGAATACTGAAACTCCTTAAGATACAATTTGTAATCTGAGTTTCTGAGACTTCAATAAATGATGTTGAAGTAGGCACTAATCTTTTTCTTCAATGATTGAGCAGATAAAAAAATTTATGGCTCTCTTGAATGTGTAGAAATAGCTGAATAATAAATTTAGTGCTCTCAATAAATTCTCTAGTTCTTGCTCATATTCTTTCTTGTTCATTGTCTTCAATGCAACACTTGAAAGCTTTAAGTATGTCTTTTGAAACTAGCTGTTAGACACAAGCATTTTGAGCATTAAATGCTCCTGATTTTGCTGAGATGATGTAGCTTCAAAAATGATTTGCAAGTCTGATATACAAATCTTTATTTTTATCTTCTCCATAAAAATATAGCTGTTGTAGCATGGAAATAGACATCTGAAAAAAATATGTCATTTGAAAAATAGCTTGATAGATAACCCATATATTTTCTGCAAAAAGATTGTTAGTCCAAGAGATAAAATACAAAACTGATGTATAAATGTAAAGGTTGGACTAAAAATAAATTTACAACTCTGAATGATGGATGTGCATGCAAAAATTTATACTGACATAACTTATGGTGGCACATGGGAAATAGTACTTAAAAAGCTAACAACAATAATAGAATACTTTAACGCATCATAAAATTCATTATGATTTGCAAATTAGCAACCCAACACTCTCCCATATGTATCTTTCTAAAATAAGTTCATACGATTCTGAAACGGGGTAACCAAATATGAAGTAAGGTAACTGAGAAGCTAATGTCTAGTTGTCAAATTGTATATTAATTTAAGTGATTAGAAAATGCAAGTTAACTTCGTCAGATTATGTGCAAAGTGTGTAGGTAATCGTATGGATAGATTAAAAAAAAGAGGACGAACTGCAGTACATAAATGGACTGATATGACTGAGAGAGAGAAGTGACCTTACAAAACAAATCTTACAGCTCAAAGAAAACGCAAGGTCTGGTGGAAGCCAACGGCAATCCACATTGGTAACGATGCCAGCCTATAAAAGCTATAAAAGCTTTAAGGCCAAATCTTTTGGCAGTCATCCCTTGGAAAAGACGCCAGCTGATAAGGCTGTCAACCTATGATAAGGACGCCAGCTGATGAGGCTGTCAGTCCTATGGTAAGAGCCTAAGGCATAGGAAAAAACTCCGGTACAAACTTTCGGCCAAAGGGAACCAGCACAAACAGATATCAAAAATAAATTTTATGCAAAGGCTTTAAATGCCCTCAGGCCAATGTCAATCAGATAACGTGTAGGGGTAGTCTCCTTAAGCTATGAGCAGTCACTTTGGTAACAAATGTTTGTACATATGCGCATGCATATATTAGGCATACAAGATTTTGTACATGTGGCGCCATATATCATGCATACATGATATATATAATATCATACGTACATACGGCTTAAAAGAAAATGCCGAATATATATATATATAAACTATAATCGCATACACAACTGTCCTATACGGCCAAATAAAAAAAACTGTACTAAACAAAAAAATTGTTTAAACCAGAAGTTTAATTCAAACAAAATTATTTTTCAAAAAAAATAAAGAATAAAAAGATTAATTTTCTTAATAAGTTCCGAAAATGATTTCGAACATAAGAGTTTCATTTTAATCAATAGTTACACCAAATTAAAAACACAGATAAACAAAAAAAATATAATATGCATGTGTGCCTAAAGTGTCAAGTGCAAATGTGCAATACACGTGAATACCTGTACTGAGATATGTCGTTGTGTAAAGTTGAGGTATGTTGAGTCGTGAATAAATCGAATAATACCATAATAAATATTTATAGAATGACCTTATAAAACAATATGTTTGGAATCATCAAAATCAATATATTAAGTTAAACTAAAACGTACATTAATAAAACTAATAAGATTAATTAGGGGATAAAATAAATTTTCGATAACAGGAGTTATTATAACGAACTCCACCAGTGGAAGGTACGACTCCCAACCTCCTCCAAAATCAAGGTCACGCAAACGTAGCATATCCTCTAGCATCTGATTGGTACGGTTTGTCTGTCTATCCGTCTATGGGTGGTAATTTGAACTCAATCTCAACTCTATACCCATGGCCTCCTTAAATCTCTCCCAGAAGTGTGACACAAAAATCTTCTCTCTATCAGACATAATATCTAGGGGCACCCATGTAGCCTAATGATCTCGACAATAAATAACTGTGCATACTGGCCCGTGGTGTAGTCTATCCGTACTGGCAGAAAATGAGCTACTTTGGTCAACCGATCCACTATAACCCATATGGAATCATGACCCCGCGGTGATGTAGGAAATCCAGTAATGAAGTCAATGGAAATACTCTCCCACTTCTACGTAGGTATCTCTAGCGGTTGAAGTAACCCTGGCGGTCTCTGGTGGTCCACCTTTACCATCTAGCAGGTAGAACATTTGTACATAAACTCAGCAATGTCCTTCTTCATTCCACTCCACCAGTACTGGCACCTCATATCCTGGTACATCTTATCCCCTCCCGAATGTACTGAAAATTTGGATCGTGTGACTATGTCATCACTGCATGACGTAAGTCTTCTCCCTTCGGGACCACCAATCTCCCATTAAATCTTAAACCCCCATCAGAACTAACTGAATAGGACTCAGCACCCTCAGCTAAGATCCGTACAATCTGCTCCTGGCAAAACGTATCAATTTCTTGTGCCTGTATCACCCTCGTAATAATCTCGGGTGTGTCAGACATAACAAATATAAAGGAACGGGCTACCTCATACTGGTGACCTAACTCTTTCCACTTCACTCTCCATACTTCTGCTACGTCACCTACCAGTCTACGGCTTAATGCATTAGCAACCACGTTAGCCTTCCTCGGATGGTACTGTATCTCGAACCGGTAGTCTTTCACAAACTCCAACCATTTGCGCAACGCATGTCCAACTCTCGCTGAGTGAACAAGTATTACAGTGAATTTTGGTTTGTGAACAAGTGAAAATTCTCCCCCAACAAGTAATGTCTCCAAATCCGCAATACAAATACAACCGCTTCTAGCTCTAGGTCGTGAGTGGGATAATTCCTTTCATGAGGCTTAAGCTTACGGGACGCAAAAGCTATAACATGCTCCTCCTGCTGAAGTAGTCCTCCGAGTCCCCATAAAGAGGCGTTAGTGTACACCAAGTATTCCAGTCACGGCTTGGGAAAAGCAAGAACTAGCGTCGAAGTCAACTTATCTTTCAGCTCATCAAAAGCCAATTTAAAAGCATCATCCCATACATACGGTACTCCCTTGCGAGTCAGATTTATCAACGGACCCTCTATTTTCAAAAAGCCTCAGATGAACCTCCTGTAGTACCCGTCTAACCCTAAGAAACTCCGCACCTCTATCGGTGTCGTGGCTGTCCCCACTCCCTCACTGCCGACACTTTGCTCGGGTCAACCGATATCCCCAATTTTGACACAACATGCCCCAAAAACTGTACCTCTCGTAACCAAAATCCTCACTTGTCATACTTAGCATACAACTGATGCTCTCGTAGAGTCTGAAGAACCTGCCACAAGTGCTCGGCATGCTCCTTCTCAGTCTACGAATAAATCAGGATGTCATCTATGAAGACTATGACAAACTGATCAAAGATCTCTCTGAACATTCGGTTCATCAAGTCCATGAATACGGCTGGAGCATTTGTCAGCCGAAATGGCATGACTTCGAACTCATAGGACACATATCTCATTAAGAAAGCAGTCTTTGACAAATCATGCTCCCTAATCCATAGTTGATGGTATCCCGATCTCAAATCTATCTTTAAAAAGAAGGTTTCTCCTCTCAGCTGGTCGAACAGGTCATCGATTCGAGGCAACAAATATTTATTCCGTATCGTGACCTTATTTATCTCCCGGTAATCCACGCATAACCTTAGTGAACCGTCTCTCTTCTTCACAAACAACACCATAACTCCCCAAGGCGAGGTGATCCTATGAATGAAGCCCTGGCCTAAAAGATGCTCTATCTAATCCCGTAACTCCCTCATCTCCGCTGGACCCATACGGTACGGTGCATGTGCTATCGGCCGAGTGTCCGGCATTAAGTCTATGACAAAATCTATCTCTCGACTGGGGGGTAGGCTCGATATCTCCTGGAATACATCTGAAAACTCACGAACGACTGGAATCGAATCCAGGGGAATCACAATCTCCTTAGAGGTTTCCTCCTCTATGTAATACAAAGGGGTGGAAGATCCTCCCTCTGGGCGAGGCATCGCCACCAAAAACATCTCCTATCTCGAAATGGTAAAGATAATACTCCTATCGAAACAATCTATCATGGATCTGTACGCAGCGAGCCAATCCATGCCGATAATGTCGTCGTGCTCATGCATATCTAAAACTAGCATGTCTGCAAGTAAGATTAAGCTACCAATCTCTATATCTACACCACGACATACAAAGAAAATCAAAGACCCATTCCCCAATGGTGAGTCTACGCATGTCACTGTACTCTCTTCCGTGTCTAATAACCCTAAGGCCCGTGCAAAGTGAGTAGCAATAAAATAATGCGATGCCCCAGTATCAAATAAAACTCAACCCATAGTCCCATGTATAGGAAACGTACCCTCAATCGCGGGTGGCGCCTGAGGTGCTTCTACCTGGTGAATGTTATAGACACATCCATAATGCAATTGCCCCTGCTGAACTGGGGCGACTGGGATGGCTGGTAGAGCTGACATCTGAGCTGGCGCTGGGAGGGCGGCTGGAAAGAGTGGCCTCTACGGCTCATTATGGTCACCCTGCTGCTGTGGGGCCCTATCATCCTATGGGAAATCCTGACGCCTATGGACATTCTTGCCACATCCAAAATATTTGCCCCTGAAGTTACCTTCCCTCTGCCCCTGCTGACCACGACCCTATTGGCCGTTACCACCCCGCCACTGGCCTTGTTGGCCCTGATGAAAAAGCTATTGGCCTTGATGGCCCTGTTGCTGACCCTGCTGCTGACGGTGTTGGCCCTATTGGCCATGCTGACTGGACTTGCCCTAGTGGCCCTATCTAAATCCCCCAAATACCTGCCTTGAATCACCTTATTGGAATCTCTTGGTAGGATCCCCCCGATGGGAACTCTACTCAGTGTTACGAGTCTGCCCTTGGGCTGCTGGTGCCCCACCAGTACTACTGCCCCCTGTCCTGCCCTGCTGGCTGGACACCCCTATTCATTTGTTCCCCTACTGATGGAAGCGGTGATCCTGACAGTGCAATAGCGCGACGTTGAGTACATCAGTGAAAGTACCCAACGATAGATTGCCTATGAGGTGCTGACAAATCCTCCATGCCAATCCATCTAAAAACAATAATATCTTCTTATCCTCAGTGGGTGACTCATCCGGTACTATAGTGAGAAGTCTAGTGAACTCCTCCTCGTACTCAGCAATGGTCAGACTCTCCTACTTAAGATTCATTAACCTCCACCTCATCTCAGTCTACATAGCGGATGGGAAATACTTACGGTCAAACCGCATCCAAAATGACTGAATCGATATATTATCCCTCTCCTCCAAGGTGGTGGTGGACTCCCACCACTTCAAAGTGGCCTCCACTAGATTGAAGGAAGCCAATAAATGCCTCTACATGTCAGTGCACTCATACATGCACAGATGCCTCTAGATATCCTTCTTCCATTGGCTGGCGATCACGATGTCCGATCTACTTGAGAACTCCGGGGGATGTGCCTTCTGAAAGGCATCCCCGACCTGGTCCCATGCAGTGGGAAGCTATACTAGTACAATCACTACTGCCTAAACCTGGGGTGGAGCCTGCTGCACTACCGCTAATGCGGCATTCACCGCCTTAGTAATAATGGCAGCTACTTCAATTGCATTCATCATTCCCTAAGCCGGAGCTGCTGGCTTCTCGGGCTGGGCATTCCTGTCTTGGGGTGTGCATCTCAGAGGCATCTAAAATGAGAAGGAAGTTTATTAGTCTACAGTTATCATCAAGTATCAAATAGCTGAAGACGTAAGCATAAACACAAGAATACAACAGTCCTAAAATAGGGCTCTACATTAAAGACGTTAAGCTGGAATCGAAATAAGCCGTACAAATCCTAAAGGACACTAGAACCTGATGCTCTGATACCACATGTGACACCCCACCTAATTAAATATCAGGTGATCAGTCCTTTATTAAATTAAAATCAAGGTGAACGGGTGGTTCATTCTTAGCATCACCGTTGTAAAAATAAATATTTCCAATTTAAACACCCTAAATAATTAAGCTAAGTATCAAAACAATTTAAAGTCTTATTTCTATTTTATTAAATTCCAAAATGAAAACCTTTTTAAATAATCAACAGTTTAAAGATCACATAAATACTAAGGATGACAATCAACACAAAAGAATTAAACCATCTAGATTAACCAAACCATGTTAAAGAACTATAAATGAAATCATCTTGACGAGAGTTAACTCTTAATGAGTACTGAGTACTGTAAATATAAATAAATACAAATCTCTGACAAAACCAAATGGAATAGGAAATCGGGTGACACATACCCTAACTATGAAGAACTAAAACAAGAACTGAATCAATGAAGAGTTCGTCTAAAGTAAGGGCCTGTGACTCCCACATAAGCTGCAACGCGTCCAATCCAAAGAACCTATGCCCGACGCCCCTGTGGTTGGGCACCTGTAATACATACATATGCATACAAGAGAGAGAAAAATGACAGGAAGCGTTTTAGAGCCCGAGTGTAAAATAGTTTTAAAATAGTTTAGCAAGTATTCAAAATGCTTACTGGCTAATGCAACAACCCTGTTAGTATGTGACACTCTCTTAAGAATTCTCACCTCTCATGTAGTGTGCACGCCTACCGTACTACTAAATCTCATAAGTCCATCTAACTTATCTTCCATAAAGTTTTATCTCGAGGAATAACAAGGCTATGATATATAGTTTTGAGAATCAATCTCATCATGATTACTTACATTACTTAGGATATCTCAGTACGGTTAAAAAATTCCCGAACACTTATTCTAAAGTTTGGAGCATTTATTCAATACTTAACTACTTATACGCACAGTAGAAAGTTTCCATATATACGTATATATATTAGTCACTCATATAATATATATACTATCGGCACCCCATATATAATCTATGGTGCTGGCATACTCTGCTATCAAGTCCCCATATCTCTCGTACTAAGGGAAATACTAGTTCGAAATCACTCTCGGACTGTATTAACACAATACACCAAAATGGAGGCGAAGCATAGTACCAAGTCACTAAGAGGTTAGCACATACCCCTCACGTCTCTTAGGACCGTCTGACTATCATTCTCAAATAGCGTGTACCAAGGAATCCTATGTTCTAGGGTACAAGTAAATATCCCCCATAAAGGTCCCATCGAGATAAGACTGTCCCGGCGCGGCACCCTCCGTGATAGCAAGTAGCGCGGGTATGATTATTCACAAACATAGTATTTAATATATGCACAGAGTCATACGGCCATATATATAGATACACATTTTCCAATTAGGCTCGCCCACGACCCATAATTATTATTAACCGTACTTAGTACAATGTTACCCAATTATCTCGCATAAAGGATTCATCTCTTTTATTTTCAATTATAATCATTTCATACTTACTTCTCATCTCTCAAAGTATTCTCTCTTACTAAATATAATATCAATAGTTACGCCCTTTCTAACCTAGTGGTCTAAGTCTTTCACGAGTCTCTAAATTCTTTAGTGAACGTATGCACAATTCCTAATGTAAGACGAAACCCCCCGTTAACCCACAATTTCATCCCATATAAAATTTCCCTTAACTGAGTCTACTTAGACCCTACTGGTCCTCTTCATGACCCATTATACTCTTTAAATAATATTCAAGGGTTCCTACGTATTTTATTCGGATTAAATAAAAAGGGAAAGATATGTTGTTTTCGAGGAGGGATCGATCGATCAACACTCTTGGATCGATCGATCGACACTCTTGGGTCGATCGATCGATCGACACTCTTGGGTCGATCGATCGATCGACACTCTTGGGTCGATAGATCGATCAAGCAGGTATTCCGAATTCTGCCATTGTTAACTACGGGTTTTCTTCTCCAACCTCAACCAAAACTCCATTAATGATCCCAAAACTCCCAAACAAATTTACTACTGGTTACATATACCTATACACATGATTTCCTACGTGAAACATGTAAAAATTCATCAAAGGTATTGGATTAAAGGGTTAATTCATCATAATTATCAAGAACCCTAATTTTACATTAAATTCCATTCTTCATATTCTTTTTCCAGATTTCTCACCTCTAAACCAATAAAATTTCATGGGTAATCCTCTACATATATACTTATTTCCTCTAAAGCATGTGATTTAAATTCCCTAAATCATCAAATTCTTCCATAAAACATATATTTTCAATCCTATTCTAACAAGGGTGAAACATTAACTAGAAAAAGAAGCAAGATAGATACTTGCCTGGTATTCGAATGTCTGATTTGTTGATGATAAGGATATGGGTGCGTTCCTCATCTTATGATCTATGTTTTTGTGGTGGTGGTCGTGCAATTGACTTGGTTCATGGCCTTGGATTTCTTGGAAAGCTTTTCCTTCATTCCTCTCACCGTCGTTCTATCTTTTTTAGAGTGTTAACACTATAAGACTCTTTTAATATCTGATAATAATGTCCCAATTTTCGTCATTTAATTAAGGCCTAATTTAGAAATGACTAAATTTCCCCTTCGAGGTGCCGGTAAGGCCTAAAAATGCCCCGAGACCCAAACTAAACCCCCGGGTACACTTTTCTGACTATCTCGACCCTTCCGGACACGTTAGCACACTCGAAATGACCATACGGGTGACTTATAATTTATTCACTTTTTATAATTTAGTCCCGGCACGACACAGGTGTGTCCCGACTTAATTTCCATAATTGTCATATTATTCACTTGTGATGATTTTAATAAATTCAATTATATATATTACTTTACCCATTAAGTAATATTCAAAAAATTCGCAATAATTACCAACTTTCATCATGCTAGTAAATATTTAAAATAGTTTCCGAATTTATATTAAATTAATATCTTAATTTAAATTTAATAAATCCCCAAACTAAAAGTCATAAAACTATGGAGTATTACTATAGCAAGATAAATAAATGCAACCAACCACAACTCCCAATGTACAAGGAAAAGCCAAATAGGAAAAATCTTTGAAGGCCTAACAATTCAAAATCCACTAAGTACAAAGTGACAAGGAATACAATAGTAGACTTACAACACAAACCTGGCGCCCTCGCGAGCCTTTATGCTCTTTGTTCCTTCAACCTCTGCTCAGTGACACACATGAGTCCATCATTGAAGATGCCACAACATGTGATCCTCACACGCCTCAGTATCTATCGATAAGGATCAACAACTGTCATACACAAAGTCCATAATGTGCAAACACATCAGCAAATGAATGGATCCCACCGCATGAAACAATTATTAGTAAGTATAAGAAGTGATTCTCAATAAGTTTGGCTAATTTTTTTTATAAATATGGAATAAGCCAAAATACATTCAAATTAACTTTATCAAAAATTTGTCCTTGCAACTTTATACGAGTTCCTCGTACCAATTTGGTCAGTTGAACGGGGACCACCTCAATTGTAGGAAAGGATGCTTATCGGGAATCATTTGAATATAAAAAGTTATTTTTTGTTAGCTTTACTCCATATTGCATTATATTTTTGCACGTGTTCGTGGTGTATAGTGTATACTTGATTTTTAAGTAATGTACAAGCGAATGTTTTTAACGCATATAAGATTTTTGTAATGTCTAAGAAAATATTTGAACTTTACATTTGCAAATTATAATATATATATACACAAATTTTCTAATATACACGTTCTTGCTTTTAATATACCCAAACATATAAAGTTTACAAAAAGTGTTAAGTAACTTTACTTCCGAAAAGAGACTCTTATATGTTTATAGCCTAATATTTTTATTGTCGAGGGACTAAATTGGGAAGCTCATTTATGGAATTATAATATTAATTTCCTCTACCAATAAATGTGGGAAATATTATATAAAAATCATAGAATTCAACATGAAAACTCTTTGTGCATTCAGTATTTAACAAGTAAATATAATAAGAACATTTTCTAATTATCTTACTTTACATGGAAATTGATCAATGATTTTATTACATCTGATCCACTTTCGACTATATTTTCTATGTCATGTTGGGGTTTATTGACATTTTATTTATTAATAATGGATTGCTTTATTCATTTTGAAATAAGAATAATATTTGTGATAATGCTTTTATATTTATGATTTTCAATATATTTCCTGTATATGTCGATCAATAGTACTTAATAGAAATTTCGATGAGTTAGGTTTGACTTGATCATAGGAGATCGGAATTTTGGGTCTAATAATATTGAACAACTCACAACTTAGATAGGGATTTGACATCTTATTAGACAATTTGCGATATAATACTATTGACTTATCTCAAACTATGTGAACATGTCTAATTGTTAAAGAACTTGTGTGATAGTTCAAAAGAGGATTGTGATCGGCATATCCTAGAATGTATCGAACAGGACTGCCTATGACATTAAACTCCAAAGGGATGCCTTGATTATACATAGAAATCTTTAACCATTTTTTCAAAGGGTGCACCGATTCTTAATCCTCGATGAGGATTGAAAGGATTACATAATTTTTTCTTTGAATATCACGAGAAAGATTAAATGTAGTTGAATATGAATGTCCACAGATTGGGTGATCATTTTGTGTGTTAGCACAAACATATACTGAAGTAGGGGGGATTGGGAATCTGAATTTTAATGAAAATTGTAAAACTTTATTAATTTATTTATAGGTTAATTATAATGTGATGAAACAATTTAAGTATGAATAACTAATACACAACAAGCATAAGTAGTTGAGAGGGAGATAGAGAGAGAGAGTTTAGAGTAAATTTATAAAGCTAGATTTTAAAGTTGTTGGGCCACTACCTACCTCCATTATCGAGATGATACTCGAGAAACTTAACTATCTCTAGTTCACTTAATAGGTAACACAAATCCTCACAAGGAATTATAACACCTTTCAAACCACAACCAATAATATGCTAGACTCGTCATTTCCCCAGTAGTACATATGTAAGAGCTAAATGTATTCAAATGCCTTGAATCCTTACAACAACAACATTACTGAACGAGGACTATGTAATTGTAATAAGATTTCTAACCAAAACATAAATAAAAGTTGCTTCATGATAACAATGGTGAAATAAATCTGCTTTCTCTCACAAGAAATATAAACAAACAAGTGATCACAAGCATATTTCTCAAGTCGATATTGGGTTAGTTCTTTAGCTTATAAGAGTATTGTGTTTATATCTTTGGCGAAAGATGTATTAAGGATGAATCTTTAGGCTCAAAGGTGTTTTATGTGGAACATGGATTCAATGGAGTTTTGGGTTTAAAACTATTGTTTGGAAATGGGTTTTGGACTTGGTTTCTCTCTTCAAAAAATGTAAGGATATTTAAAAAAAACTGGAAATTGGACTTTGATTAATAAGACTATTGTAAGAAGAATATGTGTCTGATGAATGAACGCAAGGTCTCATTTTATGACTTATTTTGAAAAACTAGCCGTTGGGAATAATATGGTAAATTTTGGAGTATTTGAAATTCAAATTTGAAAACTAATCGTTATGGAATTTTGAATTTTCAACTAGTTATAGTCGACTATACCATAGTCATATTCGATTATAAATACCTTCGAGAAAATGAGCTTTTGGATTTTTGAAAACAACTCCATTTGTCCTAAGTTATTCGGCTAACATTCAAGTGATAATCAAATAATAACTCAAGTGGTAATCGAATAAAAGCTTATTGTTTGGGTCACTATGATGTTCTCGCACGATTCCATTTTTTACGATGGTTTATGTATGGTTAGGTAGGTTTATTAAGGTTAGATTGAGTATATACATGATCAAATATGATCACTTACATTGGTACAAATATTCCTAAAGATCTTTAAGGTTCTAAGAAGGTCTTATGGAGTTTGATCATTCCTTTGGATTTCACGGAACATATGATATTTCTTATGTGAGATGATTAGGATCTTTGGTTGTATGATTGGTTGTGATTGTATTATCTAGATGTATGTATGGTAAATCTTTATTATTGATCTTCGGATTCTTATGATTTGGTCTCAATAGGGTTAGTTGAATGCTTCATTGTAATTCTTGGGCAATTGATATCTTAGTTGCAGGGTTGATATGATCCTTGTAATATATCTCATCATATATTGAGTTCTTGTTATTTTCTCATGTACATCAGAGAGAAGAATGTGAAGTATGATCACATATCAATTGCACTTAAGATCTATAACTAGTAAACTCAAAGAAGGGCAAGTAACAAAGCTACATATGTTATTTTATGAGCTTTTTTAAAATCCATAGTCATAGAATATGCTCAAATGGTTTTGAAGCATATATAATATGTGTAACAAAACTCGATTCTAATCTCAAGAATGGTCATAAGTGCATTTGTAGGCCTATGGAATGATAAAGAATGTTCCATTAAATGTAAAAAAAGTAGAGAAACTTATCTCAATTAACTTTTCTTTAGAATGAAAATAATGGGTTACCTTCTAAATGGACAAATATGTTGGTCGAAATATATACTAATGTAGAAGCATATGGTTTTAAGTGTCAAAGTCATCACACATTAATGGAAAAATAAAGCCTTTCGAAGTTGAGAATAGTTATAGAAAATAAATTTCTATTTTCCTTAAAATTCCAAATATATGATTGAAATTGTGTGGAATTATTATATTTTATTAGATTTATTCTCAACATATTAACCCACTATAAGTCTTATGGGATATAGAAAACGTTAAAACCTTTTTATAAATTATTATAAATGTGGGAATTTTTATCTAAGGAGATGTTTTCTATAAAAAAAATGGAAACAAAATATGATTCCTATTGAAAAAGGAGAAAGACTATTGAATGTGTAATCTTTGATTGTAAAAGTGCTTTTATGAATGTAATATTGCTGTTGCATATTTGTTTAAATAAATGTATACTTTATTAGTTGAAAAATAATTAATACTTATGTACTTTGATTTTATTCAAAGCATGTACACAAATATTAGAAAGAAGATAATGAATCAAAGTCTCTAAAGTACAAATAAGACATTCTACGTCTTCATATGGTTACTAAGATAATAGTGACAAATGACATAAACATTAAGAAATTATGAACGATATATGATTATTGAGACTCTTCATTCTGAGTGATATATTAGAACAATTGAAGGTGTTAATGTTTGAAAATAATCGTTGATGATTAAATATGAATATTATTATTCAGAAAGCAGGCTACATGTTATTGTCTAAAAATGGTTTTGGAATTTATGCCTTAATCTGGATAACAATTACAAATAAATAATAAGAAAATAACACACAATGGAGGTAAGAGAAAATTAAGAGAGACAAAATGTACGTGGTTCGGTCCAGAAAAGGTACCTACATCCATGGGTGCAATGATCAATTTACTAGATTCTTGAAAAGGATACAAAAATAGGTTTTACACCAGATAGATGTATTTTCTTCTACTTATTTATGGGGGATTCTAGAATATTTATAATTAGTTATCTGGGAATATTAAGAGGAAGGTGGACTGCCTTTATAGGCCAGGAATTAACACCATTTTCATGGAGATGATGTATCATGACGAATTAGTTACAATACAATCGTAGTGGGACTGAGATAAATATTCTTCTTGTGCTCAGGTGTTAACAGCGTGATTAGTGGGTCATTCTTGCGTTTATATGCAAGTACTAGAGTGATATGAATTGGTCAACAAGGCGAGTCATCGATTGTTTGAGACAATTGGATGGTGATATGGTAAGTGATTAAGATGAGAAGATGGATATCTGACATGACCACAATCAGTGATAAGGTCAACCCCTCATTCCCATTACACAAGAAAGCCCCTATCGCACCATGTGGCTTATTTTATTTAGGGTGCAACAATATCGCTCGAGACTCCATGCATAAGTAGGAATATGTAGAAGCTTATGTGGACTGGTGTGGGACTTTATTGGTTGTTACAAGGAACAAATGGATGGAATGCTAATATCTTCACCTAAATCATGACTCCTTTTGATTGTCTTGTATTCTAGTCACCCCCAACAGAGAAAATGGACTTGATGTTATCTAGCCTTAGAGGACACATATCAGACCAGGGGGAGCGTCATTAGGTAATGATGAATGACGTGAGTGTGACATGTGCTCTGTACTATCGTTGCGTATCGATTCTTACGTAGATCTATGATGTGATGTTTTACCACCAAAACCTAACTTATAACAGGGGAAAGTACCTTATTTTTTAGTCACTTTTTTCAAATTCTTCTTACACCTTTAGAGAGAGAAACAGTTCTTGGTTAAGATCTAAGGCATTTTTCTTTGAGTTTTTTGGGTAATACCTGAGCTTAGATCATTCCTGGTGCCATTATTAGCCCCTTCCATTCAACTTGTCATTCAGATTACCAGATACGCATCCTTTGGCTTTCTTTAGTTTTTTAAAACCTCTCTATTTGCCATTTTCCATACTTCTTGTCTATTGGTCTTGTTATTGAGTTAGCCCTGCCAACATTCTTGGTGAAGAAGAAAATTTTTAGATTGCCATTGAGTTGGTTGGATTAAGAGACACGTATATCCATAGAATTCGGGTTCTTGATAGTTCCCCTTTTTCTATTATCCCTCACGTCCCTTTTACCATGTTGCAAGGATTTAGCTGTTTCATTTATGAATTTTCCACCCCACATATAATGCCTGCATGAAATATTTAATGAACACGAGGCTACCTAACCTGAGATCACTACACGAAGGTTCCCACACCCACTATAAGTGATAAGACCTTAAAAAGAGCATGCCCCCTAATTATACCCCCAAAATAGATTTTAGTAGTGGATCCACCCCTTTTCCAATGAAAACCTCCCCAATTTCTCCTGATAGGAGTAAACCAGATGTGGGCTGTTCATCGCATCCCCAAGAGAGTATAAGTTTAGAAAATAAAGTGTTGATGTTGTACATTAACTTAGAATCCCCTTCGACTGAGATGAGGTCAGATAGGGATAATGACGTCAAAATCGAAAGCATGGTACCTTTTCCCTCCACCTCTCCTATGAACGATCAATTGAATAAAGTCATAGAAGAAGAGGAATACCAATGAGGTTTGTCTACCTCTTTATTCACTCCAGGTGGGTCTTAGGATACCTCTTCACCCTATGATTTGATCCATTATAAATGGTTATGGGTTAATCTTGACACAACTTCCTATGAATGGATACTTGACCATTTTGGTGGCTATGCTGGTTTGGAAGTTCAGGATTGGGTTTGACCTGACTAGGGATATCTTTACCTATGTCCAGGGTGAAAAGACAACACAAAAGTATCCAGTTATTATTATTTTTCTCCCAAAAAATCTCATTTGTGGGTGGTGGTTCAAACCAGGATTCATAGCTGGAAGGGTCAATATGTGTTTACTAAGAGTGATTGAGAATTTAGGAGTTATGAGAAGGAGAGGTCCTGTATAATTTCTAGAGAACGAAATAACCTAACCAAATAAGTAAAAAATTTCTTTAAGCATATATATGATATGGTCATCCATTTCTACTCCTTTTTGTAGTAACACTCTATGTTTGATTTTTTCAGTGAAGAAATTTCCCATCTTGCCTGCCTTTGTGGTGGATTTGATTGAAGCTTATTGCGAGAAGAAGCCCCCAAATTTTGAAGAGTTATTCACTGTTGAGAAGTTTATTATTATTGGGTACCACATTCCACCTGGTGGTGCTCCCCCAGTGGAAGTTGATATTCCTTTAAAGGGGTACGTGTTGTGCAAGACCAATTTGGGTTTAGCCAACCAATTAGGAGCGAAAGAGGAAGTTGATCTGGAGACAGGTATATAATGTATTTTTTCTCTTATCAGTATTTCCTTGTCTTTATAATTTATTTACTCACCGTCCTTTATCCTAAGCTACTACAGAGCACCCATCACAAGCAAAATATAGGATGATGTCTCGTCATATTGATCATGAGGCCATGACGTTGGCTTGTAAGAAGAGGATGGAGGCTGGAAAAAGCAAGTTGGAGGATGAGAGGGCCCAAGAACTCTGAGGAGGATAAGGAAAGGGCCAGGCAGATTGCTTAAAAGAAAAATAAAGAGGTTATCAAAAGTTTAGCTAAGTCCAAGGGGAAATCCCTTATGTATCCACAGACTCCCACGATAAGGTATAAGTGTCTTTTGGAGCCTACCACTAGCCAAATTTTTCCTAAGGTGCCCAGGACCACTAAGTATAGGCCTTTTCGGAAGTTGGTGCGAGGCCAAGGACTTTCTCCCGATTATGGAGGGTCAAACCCTGCTCACAGGATATCCTTAGAGGAACTTAGAGCCAACCATGAATCTATCTTCTATTGTGCCAACAACGCTATCGATCTTCTCAGTTATCGTGGTTACAAAAAGAATTTTGAGTTCTTGAGAGGGTATGAACCATATTCTTTATAGAGGTTGATTCAGCATAGATTGTCTGTGGTGAGTTTCTTTGAATACTTTTGGTTATTGTAATAAGATTGCTCATATTCTAATATATACATATTTTCAATTAACAGATTGTTGTTTCTTTGACTGTTCTAATAGATAAATCCCTGGTTAATCATGTAGCTTATAAAGATCTATCAAATGAGTCGATGATCGAGTTAAAAAAGAAGATAGAAGATTTAAAGAATGTTAGTAAGGAGCTAGAGGAACACGATGGTTAGTTGGTGGCTAAGCCGGTAGAATTGAGCTCAATTGAAAAAGAGAACAACAAGTTGCGAGATAAGGCAGTTACTGATGATGCTAGAATTAAGAGTTTGGAGGAAGATCTTATTGCGGCCAATAAATATTTGGGTAAGGTCAACCAGGTTAACCTCACATTGGTCGATGACTTGAAGAAAGATCTGGGAGCAGCCTATGAGGTTAGAGTGATAAAGTACAAATCGTCTACTGATTACAATGTGTATTGCATGGGTTTTTTCATGGATGGATACTAGGAGTTAAAGAAGAGGGTGATGGCCCATTTTAGAGATATTGAGGAGGAGGTAAGTTATTGGCAAGGCGATGATGATGAGGCTACTACTTTAGATAGAGAGTAAGTGGATTACTTCGATGAGCCTTTAGGTGTGGATGTTGACTTGCCCAACACTTCGAAAGCACATGACCATTTTGTAAATCAAGATATCCCTGATGCCTGACCCCTTAGTGAATATGCTTATGTTTACCTGTTTTTGTTTGTCTTTGTGCTTTGAATGTAATCACAAAACTTAAAATTTATAATTGTTTGTTTTGGTGACACAGTCATAAATGTAATGATTAATAGTAACCATAATTACATATCATTTTTCTTTAGTCTTATTGTGGCCATTCCCGATCCTCGCGACGGGCGGGCGCATGGGAGAGGATCCTAGGTCCCGCGCGTCCCACTCGGGAGCTCTTCGGCCGGCGTCATTTGAGTGAGGTAAAACAATGTAGAGATATTAGAGTCGCCAATAAATTTTACTCAAAACAGACAAAAGAAAAGGGGAAGCCATCCCGAAGGACAGCATCTAAAGACATACAGATGCATACGAAACCAAAATGATTTGAGAAGGGTCCGGAGGCTAAGTTACAAAATGGGAAGGTGTTAGGCACCCATTCCGCCCTTACGGTCTCTCATGGATTTTTGCTATTTTCCGTTTATTTTCCCCGTGATATGTGTGCATGTGTATATATAGTGGAGATAGGAATCCTCGACTTGTATCATGGAAGAGATAAAGCGAGTCATCCATAGGAAGGTATAAAAATAATATTAGAAAATAGGATTTACGCGATTACCCTTACGTTGATCGTTAAGATGGAACGATAACGCATGTGGAATAATACGCTACTAAGAACATATATATATATATATATATATATATATATATATATATATATATATATATATATATATATATATATAATATAAGTGAGTGGAGTTTAGAAAAAAATAGAAAATGAGAGAAAAAGTGAGAAAAGGACTCGAGTCTCGGGCTTTACCCCGAGACGCCTACGTAGCCTATAGAGGTATCAAAGTCCACGTAGTTCACATGAAAAACGAGGGGTGGGGTTTATCCCATAAATCAAACCGGGGTCTTCTCTTATTTGTGGGTGTGTGTGTGTAGAAAAAGTGTTTTAGTTGTGAGAAAAGTGTGAGAATCCCTATTTGGAATTTATGAACAAACCCTCTTTTTCTTATTTTTATTGGTTTTTATTTATATGAAAATAAGAGATGTGCAATAATACTATATAAAAAGTATATTTGGATGTGTGAGATGAGATAATAAAAGTGCTAAGTAATAAAACAAATTATTGCAAATTTATAAGAATTTAATGAGAGAATTGAGAAAATTGGACCTTCTTGAAGATCTTGAGCTTGATCTTGAATATTGGAAAGTAGCCCTTAGACTTGGATGATGATGGAGGGTAATGAATTCACCAAGTTTGATGAAAAGGAGGATGAAAAGTGAAGGTTGGAAAGGGTTTTGGGTGTGGAAATCACGTTGACTTCGAGAGAGGTTTTAGGGATTTATTGAGAGTGATATCTATCAGATTTGGGATCTCCTTGAAAATGAGGTCAAGGCCTCCTTTTATAGGCCCAGGTCACTGTCGATCGGCATTGACCTATTCCTGCCTATCGGCACCTGCCGATAGGCACGGTCTGAAACCTGTCGTTTGGCAGTATTTTTCAGGCCTTTTTGGAAAATTGGCTGCAGAACGCAAACCATTGATCAGAATCGTGCACAGGGTGGACCATTGGAAAGGTAATTCGGAGACATTTGAAATTTTTTAGACTGCTCTCCGGTTCAAGAGTTGACTTTGGGTCAAATGTGGCTCAGAATCATTCGTCAGTCCATTGGACGGGGAATCGTTCGAACTCAAACAGATCGTTCGTTCGTAAGGTAAGTCCAAATCATGCACGGGGTGGACTGTTGGAAAGGTTAGGAGATGTACTTAGACATTCCAAAGAGTTTGGTCTGGTTCAGGGAGTTGACTTTGGTCAATCGGGCCCTGGAAGCATTTGGTGACCTCTCCGAGTCAAACGGATCATTCGTCTGCATGGTAAGTTAGAATCGCACACAGGGTGGACTGTTGGAAAGGGGTTTTAGGTACCTTTAAAGATTCATTTATTCTTGATTGAGTTGAAGAGTTGACTTTGGTCAAACGGATCTCGGGAGCGCCCGGTGGCCTCCTGTTTGAGTTTTGGGGGAAAATGGGTCATTTTTCTGCATGGTAAGTTAGAATCATGCAAGAGATGGACAGTTAAAAAGGGGATTCAGGGCCCTTTAAAGATTCATTCAGTCTTGGTCGACCTGAAGAGTTTGACTTTTTGGTCAAACGGAGCCTAGGAGTGCCCGATGGCTTCTAGGTCAATACTCGGGGTATGACCTGGATTTATAGTGATGAAGGGAGGTGCTAGGGACCTAAGGAGAGTTTAGGGGGTAACAGAATGGGGTGTCTACAGAGCCCCTCGATGGGTGAGTTTGGAACAAATGATAGACGTTAAATAAACATCGCAAGATGCTTTTGAGAGAGGATGGCCAATTCAGAGGGTCAAGGCCGATTCTGTGGACCTAAGGAGGGATGGTTTGAAGGAAAGGTTTAGGTTAATTCCTAAGGAGGTGCTGGGGATGACCAATTCTGCGGGTCGAAGACAATTTTGAGGGCTTTAGATGAGGGTGACCGATTCTGCGGGTCGAAGACAATTCTGAGGGCTTAAAGATGAGGGTGACCGATTGTGCGGGTGAAAGCCAATTCTGCAGTCTTAAGGTGAGATGACCAATTATGTGGGTCGAAGCCAATTCTGCGGGCTTAAGGTGAGATGACCAATTCTGCGGGTCGAAGCCAATTTTGCGGGCTTAAGGTGAGATGACCAATTCTGCGGGTCGAAGCTAATTCTGCAGGCTTAAGTTAAGATGACCAATTCTGTGGGTCGAAGCCAATTCTACGGGCTTAAGTAGGGATGACCAATTCTGCGGGTCGAAGCCAATTCTGCGGGCTTAAGTAGGGATGACCAATTCAGCGGGTCGAAGCCAATTCTGAGGGCTTGAAGATGAAGGTGACCGATTCTGTGGGTCAAAGCCAATTCTGCGGTCTTAAGGTGGGATGACCAATTCTGCGGGTCAAAGCTAATTCTACGGGCTTAAGTTGAGATGTCCAATTCTACGGGTCGAAGCCAATTCTGCGAGCTTGAGTAGAGATGACCAATTCTGCGGGCTTAAGACGGGATGACCAATTTTGCGGGTCGAAGCCAATTCTGTGGGCTTAAGGTGACGATCCAAGACTGAGGTCAATTCTGACCTAAGAGTGGTGACGACCGAGGACTGAGGTTAATTCTGACCTAAGAGTGGTGACGATCGAGGTCAATTCTAACCTAACTGAGGTGATGATCTAAGACCGAGGTCAATTTTTAGCTAAGAGAGGATAAAGATTGGATTTTGGATTTCGCTGGGGAAAAATATTTTGTGATTTTGATTTGATCTTGGGAGCTGATTGCTGGGGAGACTTTTTTATCTTTTGGAGACCTCGCAGGGGGAACAAACAATTTGATGCTGCAAACTCTGCTGGGGAAGTGATTAAGTGGTCCAGGTATTGGACACATTGCTTGGGAGGTTTCAGACCTTTGTGGTGTAGGAGATAATCCTTAGAGACCCTCCGAGGACTTTTCTGGTAGGAAATTCACTTGGATTTTGAGAGTTTCACTGGTGAAAAAGAGGTTTCGCCTGAGGGAGTGCAAAATTCTACGGGTGAAAGTGTTCTAAATCCTTCTTGGGATTTTTAGGAATTTTATGAGGGGTTTTCAGGATTTTCTGGTATTTTTTGGAAATTTTTGTACGAAATTTCAAGGGGGTGCCGATCGTCATAGTCTGAGGGGTGCCATTTGATAGTGGCATGGACTTTTGGATTGCCTCGAGAAGGTAAGGTGTCAGTGCCGATCGATGGGTGGGGGGTCAATGCCGATCGGCATGACCCTTGGAATCCTATATAAAGGGAGAGAATTCCCCTCATTTTCCACAGCTTCTTTCTTTCTTTCTTTCTTTCTTTCTTTCTTTCTTTCTGCGATTTCCCTTTGCAAATCGTTCTAGCATTCCGATCTCTAGGAAATGGCTGCTTTTGTGAGCACTACAGCACATATATAATGGTTGACTATTGATGACTTGGCGAACGTGGAGTGGAGGACCAGGGCGCCTCTTGCTTTGGGGAGTGAGAACTCTTTTGATGCATTTGATCCGATTGCGGATGAGAGAACCTTGTTGCGGGAGCTGTCGCTTCATCTCTCTTCTAAGTTGGTGAGCCCTGGCGGTTATGTAAGCAACCTGACTTTTGGCATTCTTTTCTTTTTGGTGATTTTTTCTTTTCTTCATGAATTTTGACATTATTTTTCCTTTTTTTTTCTTTTGAGAGTCTGATATCTCTTTGAAGAACATGCGTGCCCGCAGGATGACGGGGCTTAAGGACGTTTAGGAGCATCTTCCACCCGTGGTGCGTTGGGTGGTATCATCGATGAGTTTTGGGAGGTTGGCATCTGCGCTGGATGAGATGCCTCGTTCAACAACGGTCTTGTGTGATCTAGGGGGGAGGTGGTGGGAAACTACTCACACTTTCCATTTCGACTTCGGGGAGATGACGGTGACTCCCATAGATGTGCAGCAACTACTGGGGCTGAACTGTGATGGGGAGCAAATAGAGGTGGATCACTCTCTGAGGGTGAGGCCGGAGGCGGTGAGGGAGGCGCTTGGTGATGTAGTGAGTATAGTTTCTGGGGATTCCATTCGACTGTCCTTGCTTAAGGATGTCTTGCTAAGTAGAGTGGTTGATGTGGAGGACGGGTTGTAGGTGAGGCAGATGGCCCGGTTGCTATTTTACTGGTGCTGGGAGGCTTCATGGTGGCATCGAGCGGCGACGTCGTCCATTAGTGGTTCTTACCGTACTTGAGGATGTTTTCGAACATCCCTTTCTATGATTAGGGAAGCCTGACTTTGGCGACCCTCTATTTTTCTTTGGATGCATTCAGCCGGTGCTGCCGACAAACTTTTACTGGAGCCACATATCTCCTTGAGGTATTCTTTAATTTTGTGCATTTTCCTTTGTAAGGATATTTTTTATCATGTTCGAAATGTTTCATTTGTATATGTCGTATGCCGCTACATTTGGCACGTCTCTACACGATCGCACACGACGACCTCAATCCGAATTCCGTGAATCAAGCATTTATTATCTCCAACATGTATCCCACATCTGCCTCAATGACTTCACGTTCCATGATTTTAGGGACTTTATGCAAGTGGTACGCAAGAGAAGTCAAAATAGTGCAAGAAGGCACGATAGGGAAGTTCAAGGGCAATTTTGTAATTTTATAGCCACCGTCCGGAGGACCGATCAACTAGAAAGTTGAAGAGCTTACCGCAACAAAGATATTAGAAGAAACAACACCTCAATTCGAGCTACGGTGAAGAAGTTATGGATTTTTGAGAATGGAGATAATTCCTAGAAAAAGCCTTGGAGTTTTTGCTAAGTGTTTAACCCCTATTCCAGCGTTTTTCCCCGAACCCAGGAAAAACCGGTTCGGGGGGCGAACCGGTTGGTAGGGGACCCCGAACCGGTTCGGGTACCCTGTACGCTGGTAGAGTTTTTATTTTTTGAAACTCTTTATGTGTTTCCTTATAAATACCAACTTCTGGGGAACTATTTTGTAAGACTTGCATAGACGAATTTAAGAGTCCTATCACCTCAAGTCTTCATACTTTTGAGTTCCCAAACTCATGTTTTGATTCACATATCATTGCCATATCTTTGTGAATCCTTTTTGAAACCCAAGAACACAACTTTTCTTTTGTTCATCTTTGTGGGGAGATATTTGCAATCGAGGGTTGCGTGTCATTGCTAAGGGAGTCTTTACAAAGTGTTATGACTGCGTGTCATTGAGGAGTGCTGCAGTTCTTCCTTTGCTAATTGGGCTGCGAGTCCTTGGAGAGTGCTGCGTGTATTTTCTTGCAGAGTTTAAGACTGTGTGTCTTTGTGGGTTGGCTGCGCGTTGATCCATTGCAGATTTCTTTATGTAATTGTACGTTGCAATTTGTATATTCATAGTGAAATAAAGGTTTTACCCAAAAGGGATTTTTTCCTGAAATCTGTGTGTTAACATATTTACTGTGTCGCATGCTTTATATTTGATGGCTTGATTTAGATGCATGTTTAGGGGCTGATTTTACTTGATTTAAAAGTAGACTCTAATTAAATAAGGGTTACATGGAAACTTGCGAATTTAATTTAAATCGAGATTACACGCCTTACAAATTGGTATCAGAGCAAGTTGCGCTAATTTATCTCGTATTCCTTTTTCTGCAAAATCGTGTGATATTGATTTCTTTTGAAAAATCAATTTTGTGTAAAATCACAATTTTTCCAATGGAACATTCGTTTAATAAGGTGCCTATTTTTGATGGAAATAATTATGCCTATTGGAAAGCTCGCATGAAATCTTGTTTAAAATCTATTGACGAGCGTGTTTGGTTGCTTTGTGAAAATGGGTGGACTCCTCCCACGGTCACCGTTAATAACATCACCTCTTTAAAACCCGTGTCAACTTGGACCGAAGATGATTATAAAATGTCTAATTTTAATTCCCGTGGTCTGAGTGCTATTTCTGGAGCTGTCACCCCTGATGAATTTCGTCGAATTATGACGTGCACCACGTCTAAAGAGGCTTGGGATGTTTTGAAATTGACACATGAGGGTACGAACGCGGTTAAAGAATCTAAATTACAAAATTTGGCCACCCAATTTGAGACTATCACCATGTTTGAGTCCGAATGCTTTGATGAGTTTTATGCACGTTTGTTGAAAATTGTTAACACATGTTTTAATTTGGGTGTGGTGATTGATAACACGCGTGTCGTTAAAAAGATTTTGAGATCTCTCCCAAAGCGCTTTATTCCTAAAGTCACTATTTTAAACTCTTTGGGAAATTTGAAATCCCTTAACTTGGAAGAACTTGTAGGAGATCTTCAAACCTATGAGATTGACATGTTTCCCAAAACCATTAAGGCTAAGGATAATGGCATTGCTTTAAAGACCCAGTGTAAGAAAAAGAAAGAAAAAGTTTGTGAGTCCGATTCTGAGGGAGACTTTGATTCTAATGATATGGCCTTGTTTGCAAAAAAAATTAAAAAATTTCCCAACATGAACAAAAATAGTTCTTCCAACAAAAAGAGATTTTTTGAGAAAAATAAAAAGAAAGGAAAGGCCAAAGAAAGCGATGAAAAAGAAAATGACTCCGATGAGGAGTGTGAGGAAGATTTTGAGAATGTGACTTGTGTTGAATGTGGAGGTAAGGGGCATAAGTCGTTTGAGCGTCCTATGTGGCTTAGAAAGAAAGGGAAGAAAGTAGCCATGCTTCCCACACTTAGTGATAGTGAGAAGGAGGAGGGAGATGAGTCCGATAAAGGTTTAACACATGGGATGGTTGTCGCTTTTTCGAGTCGTGTGAGCACACCAACTTTGTCTCATGTTAATAGAGGTCATGAGAGAACCAGTGATGACTCGAGTGTTTCTAGTGGAGATAAGAGTGAGTTTGCGAGTGGAGATGAAAGTGAGATCCAAAAAGCATTTAGAGATTTGTACACCGAGACCTTGAAAACTAAGATATATAATCGGGATTTGGGTCGTCGGGTTTTAGATTTGGAGAGAGAGAAGGATATTTTGAGAAAGGATAAGTGTGATTTGACCAACACGGTGTCTAGTCCGATGACACGTGTATCCCAACTTGAGAGTTATCTCAAACGTGCCAGGGAGGTTAAAGTCAATTTTGTGAACGCACCTAAGAAGGTTGAAAAGGTGGTTCATAAGGGTAAAGGTTAGAATTTAGGAATAAGTCATGACGGTACTTCTTCTTCCCAATTAGCACCCGAGCCGGTTCCCACTTTAGTGTTAAATTCACGTAAGTCTCACCCTAACCCACCTAGGTGCCCCATTCCTATTAGGAGAGCACGTCCTAGATTTTTTGAGAGAGGTGTTCCTAGGCCTATTTATGTTTGTTCACATTGCAAGAGGAGATGTCACCTTAAGGAATTTTGTTTTAAGTTAGGTTATGTGTCACGTTTTTCTTCTACACGTGTTTCTGGCACACATGCACCCACTCATGATACTTTACATGCTCCCGGAGACTACATGAGATAATTTGCACATCTAGGTGAGCAAGTTAAGTTTTTAGTCAAAACTTCACAAGAATTGATGGAGGTTTTTCATAAGTTATCACCACCTTTGGAAAACCCCTCCGCACTTAATGATTGAGGTTTGACTTGTTTACTAGCATAGGATGATTTTCATGATGACATTGTTTGCCTATTGCTAGTATGTATCATTTTTGTATGTTTTACTTTTTTGGAAAAATTTTGAAAAATCCAAAAAGCTTTGTCTATTTTGTTTGCACCATTTATGGATGGGCACTTTGGATGACTAAGTCACAACATCATTTCATTATTTTTGTGTGACTATTTGATAGTGTTTTGAGACAATAGGTCAATTCATCCTTGTGCTTTACAATGTTTGGAATCATTGAGATGTAATTTAGTGTTACTTCCTACATGTTTGACTCATGATTTCCTTTATTGCACACATGCACGGATTTTTTTTTATTATTGTGCTTGTATTATCACATGTTGGTTGGGTGTTTTCACTTCAATCCTGTCCTTAAAACTAACCAAGCGCGACAATTTTATTTTGATAAGGAAATTGTGCATATAAGAACCGTTTTGTGAGTTTGTGTGCCTTGTTTTAAAACGGGGAAGGGCAGCGAAAGGTTCATTTTGCCTTTGCGAATACTAAGCCACCGTTAAAATTGGACCTAAAAAATGGAGGAATTTTATTATTCGGGAGCCCAAAATAATTGAAAGGCAATAAAAAAGAAATTCATGCCAAAAAGGGTCCATTTAGGTTTTTGCGCCAATTCTCCAAAGTTTGAGAATTTAGATTACCTCTAAAAGAAAATATATTTGAGGGAGTTTGGTTGGAGAATTAAAATGGGTTTGCTCGTCCTTGAATTTCTTGAAAATGTGCTACATAGTTTTGGACGTTATTGGTGTGGAAATCACTTTGACTTTGATTTGTTGATTTGCATAAGGCGATGTCATCTAAATTCAACAAATTTTTACACCTAAGGATACTTTTGATGCTCATTCGTTAGGGGTACTCATATGCATCGTGCACATATGATTGATTGAGTTGATTTACCTATCGAATGTGTTCACACCCATTCATCCAATTTCCATGACTTGGTTGTTTGAGTTTAAATCCATGGTGTGATTTTTGTATCATGTTTTACATATTTTTTTTCAAATTTTATCTTTATTTTTGTATGAAAAATTTGAAAATTCAAAAATAGTTTGTGAATGTTTTTGAGCATCTCCTTGCATGAGTACATTTGCCATATTATTTATTCTCTTGTATACCGTGACACCCTGATTTTGCTTGTTTGATTTATTCTTCTCATTTGTCTATTTGGCGACATCATAAAAAGGGGGAGAAAGAATTATCATATTATGGGGAGTTTGAATTTTGGGGGAGTTTTGAGATTTGACTTATGCTTATCATTTATTGGTATCTATGTTTATCTCATTTCAAACTCGATAAATCACTTGGTATTTTTTGCTTTTTCTCATGTGTGTAGGTATTACATTGATGATCATACGTTACACACCCTGATGAGGAAAGATTTGAGATTCCTGGAGATTTGAAGAATAAACGATGGAGACTATTCATTTGTACCATTTCCAGTTTTGGGTTCATGGGAGGGTAGATTTTTATAGGCAATTTCATATTTGATAATTCGGATTTTTTATGTATGTACCGGCATAGACATAGAGGAGATTTGTAAGGACATTTTTTATCATGTCCGAAATGTTTCACTTGTATATGTCGTACGCCGCTACATTTGGCACGTCTCTACACGATTGCACACGACGGCCTCAATCTGAAATTTGGGAATCAAGCATTTATTGTCTCCAACATGTATCCCACATCTGCCTCAATGACTCCACGTTCCATGATTTTAGGGACTTTACAAGTGGTACGCAAGAGAAGTCAAAACAGTGCAAGAAGGCACGATAGGGAAGTTCAAGGGCAATTTTGTTATTTTACAGCCACCGTACAGAGGACCGATCAACTGGAAAGTTAAAGAGCTTACCGCAACAAAAATAATGAAAGAAACGACACCTCAATCCGAGCTACGATGAAGAAGTTATGGCCCTTTGAGAATGGAGATAGTTCCAAGAAAAAGCCTTGGAATTTTTGCTAAGTGTTTAACCCCTATTCCAGCGTTTTCCCCGAACCCAGGCAGAACCGGTTCGGGGGGGGGGGGGGGGGGGGGGCGAACCGGTTCATAGGGGACCCCGAAACGGTTCAGGTACCCTGTACGCTGGCAGAGTTTTTATTTTTTTAAACTCTTCATGTGTTTCCCTATAAAAATACCAACTTCGGGGGAGTTGTTTTGTAAGACTTGCATAAACGAATTTGAGAGTCCTATTACCTCAAGTCTTCATACTTTTGAGTTCCCAAACTCATGTTTTGATTCAAATATCATTTCCATATCTTTGTGAGTCCTTTTTAAAACCCAAGAACACAACTTTTCTTTTGTTCATCTTTGTGGGGAGATCTTTGCAACCGAGGGCTGCGTGTCATTGCTAAGGGAGTCTCTACAAAGTGTTATGATTGCGTGTCATTGAGGAGTGATGTGGTTCTTCCTTTGTTGATTGGGCTGCGAGTCCTTGGAGAGTGCTACGTGTATTCTCTTACTGAGTTCAAGACTGCGTGTCTTTATGGGTTGGTTGTGCGTTGATCGATTGCAGATTTCTCTATGTAATTGTAAGTTGCGATTTGTATATTCAAAGTGAAATAAAGGTTTTACCCAAAAGGGATTTTTTCCTGAAATCTGTGTCTCAGTATATTTACTTTGTCGCATGATTTATATTTGATGGCTTGATTTAGATGCATGTTTAGGGGCTGATTTTACTTAATTTAAAAGTAGACTCTAATTAAATAAGGGTTACTTGGAAACTTGCGAATTTAATTTAAATCGATATTACACGCCTTACATCCTTTCATTCATTCACATTTTTCTTTTTTATTATGAATTCCTGTCTTTGGCAGACGTGGTTCTATGAGGTGATTGGGTGCAATACCCAACTGATCGCTCTGAAGGATGATACCGTTGGGGACTTTTGCCGATTGTATCGGTGGCAGAAGGCTAATCGACAGTCGAAGGGATCTCTCTCTCTGGAGGCGGTGCGTCAGGTCTTGAATGGCCTGACCAGTGATAGGGTAAGACTCTTTCCTTTTAGTCTTGATTTTTTCACATTATGATTCTTTATTGACTTATGCCTACTGGGGATTTTCAGGTGACCTTTTATCCTTGGGGTATAGCCGTTCAGGATACGGGGGTGACTGGGGTGAACGCACAGATGGGGGGCTTGCTGCCGCATGAGTTCGACTATTCTTGGTATCTCGGGGAGAGATTGGTTTAATAGATTGCCAAGGAGGAGGTGGTGGTGCCACCTGTGCAGCCTCCTACATCTATGAGGCGGGAGTGGCTGCTGCCAGAGGATGTAAGGATTATAGCTATGATCGGTGAGACCTACTTGCTGTATACTGATACGGCTGTGCCATATAACTATATGGATTTTATGACGAGCTGGTTGATAGCGCTCAGCATATATGATGCCTTGCCTTTCCCTCCTGCGGGTTCGAGTCGGCCAGTGGGGTCCTCCCACAGCGGCGGCGGTCCGGCGACATCTGTGACGGCGGTGACTTCGGAGCTTCCTTTCGTACGGTTGCATACTCCTTCATACAACATTCGACGGGCTGATGGAGGGATGGTGTTTATGATGCACCGTCGTCATGGAATGGATCCGGAGGAGTTGGGTTTGACAGAGGAGGTCCTTCATCCTGCAGTATACCTTTCTGTTCTCTTTTTTCTTTTCTTTTTTGATCCTTTCTATTTGATACTAATTTTGATTTTCTTCGTAGAAAGTCCGGGTGTCGACCACTTGGCTAAGGGATATTGGGGACTGGATATCTTCGGCGACAGCCCATATTCGGGATGCGTTCCTGGTTCCTTCTTGCTTGGTGTCGTCTGCTTCATCCGAGGAGGACTCTGGCTCAGGTAGTGGTGGTGCATCGTCTCGTTGTAGGGGAAAGAGAGCGCATCACAGGGGTTATAGAGTGTGTATGTGAGAGAGAGAGAATGTGGGTTCGGTATGAGTCCCATTGTTTTTACTTTCCTTCATTTCCTGCAACATTTGATGTAACACAGACAAATATGTATATGCAATGGAGTTTTTTATCATCTTCTGTTAATGGCGAATGAATAAATGCATGCACATGCGCTTTTTACTTTGATGCTGAGACCGTAAAAAGAGACATTTTTGGGATTTTGAAGGAAAGTTTTAAAAATAAGAAATTATATAGGGGTAGAAGAATATTTTTGAAATTCTGTTGAGAATTCAATTTATTTTTTATTGGGCTTCTGATTTTGACAAAAGAGGAAAAAGGAAAATTTCCAAAAATGGGGGTTGCCGATCGACAAGCCCCTTGTCCTGCCTATCGACAGTCCAGTCCAGTCCCATCAATTCAAAGCTTTGATTGGTACCCTCTTCAGCCTTTCGTACTTTGTAGGGTAGGATTCCCTCCGATTTTAACAGGGATTATGTCTCTTGTGAGGGTTCTCAAGTATAAAAAGGGGTAAGGGTGGAGTGTTTTCATCACACATTCATATTCTTACTTGCCTACTATCTCTTAGTCTTGCAAGATGGCTCTCCCTGATAGCATTGAGTTTGCTAACTACCTCTAAGCCTTGGAAGCAATGTGCTCTTATAATGTCGACTACGATGCTTTTAATATGCATCTAGTTTCTTCGTGGCGTAATCGGCCCATTGAGTGGAACATGCTGATGGCGGCGGTACAATTTTGGTACCCCGATGACCATGTATGTCGCTTTGGGTTGGATGAAGTTTGTCCTACCTACGAGGAATTTTCTGCCATGCTGGGGATAAATGCCAGCGTTGCTGTGGCTCTGCCTGAATTTTCCCGTTCTCCTAGGGATTTGTTGGCTGGGCTTCTTCGCATTTCGCCCTCGGCGATTAGATCACTAGTTGCTGGAGGAATGATCTCCGTCCCGATGGTGTTGCAGTCCGTGCATTTGTGGAAAGTAGGTGATGTTGGCTCTATTGGAGCCGTTGCTCTGGGCCTGGTTTCAAAATTGCTGCTGGTGACTAGGGAACTGCTGGTGGACCCACAACTTGCAGCTATTACTTAGTGGATGTCATACCGTCGTAATCTTGCGACGATGATATGGCGGAGACCCTAATCGATCTGGATGCCTGGCGAGAAGGTCGTTTTGACTTCCTAAGGGGTAGCCCCGTGATGCTGTTCATGTGGTTGTCTGAAAGACTCCACCTGGTGACTCTTCCAGAATATCCTTTGTTGGCTATAACCAACTTCTTTCCGCGTTACTTCTTCAACGCTGGCCTAGATATTGAGAGCTGGGAGAATTGGCTTATGGAGCATGGGGCTCAGAATCTGTATTGGTCAATGCCTTGGTGGGGACAGTTGCTGCCTGTTCTGGAGCTTGGAGAATATCCGTATGTGCGGCTGATTGGTCTCAGATAGACCTCTTTTTATTTCCCTTGGCGTCTTCTGTGCCAATTTTTCTGGGCACAGGTCGTGCCACCTCGGACACTCAATTTCTTTCTGATAGAAGATTTGACCGAGCGTCTGCGCAAGCGGCTTGGCTCTCTGTGGGAGAGTCGGCGTCCGTCGACCCATCCCTCTCAGTCTGTTAGGAGAGTTTGGCATATCCCCGGGGATTATATGAAGTGATTGTGGAGGAGAGTAGTTAGTAAGATGTTGGCAGTGGAGACTGGACAAAAGTGTCTTGTCTCTTTTAACACCATGGAAGGAGGTGTTGTGGTATTTTCGAAGCTTGTTCGAGCTTATCGGTCCATGGAGTGTTTGCGACACTCTGTTCAGGCAGGGGAAACTTGGGGACCCCAGGATGTAGATGATGATGACGGAGCAGGCTCCTCTGGTAGCTGTGGATAGGACTCTTGGAGAGTTTATTTTGTGGTGGGGAATAATTTTGGGAATTTTATTTGGCTTTTTTAGGAGGGTAGGGGGAAGGGAGTTATTCGTTCCTTTTCTTATGTAATCTGTACCGAAATTTCTTATTAGTGAAATAAACAAGTTTTTAATCATCCAACTGTGCCTTTTGATGAATTTTGTATTTGTTTGAATTATCTATACCGATCGCTAAGGCATACATAATCCTTTTGTTCAAGTATATGTTACAATGGACTGTCATTCTCGGAGATAAGAAAAGAATAGTATTTTGTGAAAAAGAAAGGGTCGTGCTCATGTAAGTTGTATGAGCTGCCTACGTACCTCTAGGTTTTTTAAAAACTTTTAATTTGTTTGAAAAATGGTTTTTACAGAGGACCAGACCCCGTAGTTCTGGGTTAGGGTAATTGAAGAGTTTTTTTTAAGAATAGAAGGGAGATGAGAAGAGTCGTAGCGCTGAGATTTTGAACTAGGGGTAAAAATTCTTGAGACGGTCCAGGTTGACTGGACGAGCCATTTCTTCCCCATTTAGGTCGGTGAGCATGGCGGCACCGCCGGACAAGATCTTCTTCACAATGTAGGGGCCACTCCAATTGGGATTGAATTTCCCTCTGGGGTCCCAGATGGGTTCTATTATTTCTTTGAGGGCTAAATCCCCTTCCCGGACATCGAGATCCTTGACTCTCTTGTTGAATGAACGCGATATACGACGATGGTACCCTTGTTTATGGTAAAGAGCTTTCAATCTCCTTTCGTATATGAGGGTCAGCTCGTCAAGACGGCATTGGCACCAGTCTTCTTTACTGACCTTGCTTTCAAGCATGATGCGCAGTGTGGGTATTTCCAGCTCCACGGGTAGGACTTCTTTCATGCCATAAACTAGAGAGTAAGGGGTAGCACCAGTAGAGGTTCGAATTGAGGTTCGATAGCCCCAGAGGGCATACGGTATCCGATCGGCCCAATCTCGACAGCTTTTGGTCATCTTGCTGATGATGGATTTGAGGTTCTTATTGGCGGCTTCAACCGCACCGTTGGTCTGAGGTCGGTAGGGAGAAGATTTGTGTCTCTGAAGCCCATATTCGTTGACCACCTCTATGACTTCTGCCTCAAAATGCAAACCGTTATCTGACACTATCTTGTGCGGGACCCCATATCGACATACGATGTTCTTCTTGATAAATTTAGCCACTTTCTTGGCGTTTAACATTGTATACGACTCGGCTTCGACCCATTTGGTGAAGTAATCAATGGAAACTAGGATGAAATCATGCCCGTTGGAAGCTTTCGGTGTAACCTTCCGTATGATGTCGATACCCCAGGTGGAGAATGGCCAGGGAGAAGTCATGTTGTATAATTCTCACGGAGGCAGGTGTTGAAGATTGGAGAACTGTTGACATTTGAGGCATCTCTGGATATAGGCGGTGTAATCCTGGGCTATGGTGGTCAAGTAGTAGCCTTGTCAGATGATCTTCTTAGCAAGCATGTGACCGTTCATGTGGGACCTGCATTCCCCACTGTGGGTCTTCTGCATTATCCTTTGTATTCGGCCCCTGCGATGCAGTGCATATGAGTCCCATCGAAGTTCCTTTTGAGTAGTGCCTTGTAACAGATGATGTACTGGGCGGACAGTCTTCGGAGGGTTGCTCGATCTTTCTTATTGGAAACCTTGGGATACCTACCATGCTTGAGGAGGTGCCAAATATCATAGTACCAATAATTTATTAGCTCGGGATCTTTTGTGGAGACAAGCTCAATATGGTAGCAGTGGGTTAGTTTGTCTTGCTGTTGAACTAGGAAAGGGGTCATAGTTATTCCTTCAAGCATGTCGATCATGGAGGCCAAGGTAGTGAGAGCATTGGCTAGGTTATTCTTTGCTCTAGGTAGGTAATGGAAAGTTATATCTTGGAATTGGGAGGCTAATTCTTCTAAGTGGGCATGGAAGGGTTGGAGTTTTTCGTCCTTGACTCTCCACTTTCTGAGCACTTGATCGATGATGAGGGCGGAATCCCAGTAGACATCTAGGCATTGAATACCTTTCTTGAGAGAAACTTTTAGGCCTACTATGCATGTATCGTATTTAGTCATGTTATTGGTGCAAGGGAAATCCAACTTGATGGCGATGGGCGTGTGGGAGTCATCTGGGGCGATCATAAGTATCCTAATGCCATATCCATTCTTATTGGCAGCGCCGTCAAAGAACATTTTCCATCGGAGATTATCTTGAGTGGTGCAGAAGATATTCTCGTCTGGGAATTTGGAGATCCAGACATCAGCTTCTTCTACCGGGTAATCAGCTAGGTAGTCAGAGATGGCTCTTCCTTTCATGGCTTTCTGCGTGACGTACACGATATCGAACTCGGCTAGGAGCATCAGTCATCGGGCCATTCGACTGGATAAGGCAAGTTTCTCAAGCAGGTATTTGATAGGATCCATTCAGGATACAAGTTTAATGGGGAAGGTGAGCATGTAGTGCCATAACTTTTGGGTGACCTAGACAAGTGCGACACACACCTTTTCCAAAAAAAGTGTAGTTGACTTCGTACCCGGTCAGTTTGTGACAGGCACAGTAGATGGCTCTTTATTTGTGGGAATCTTCAAGGTATTGGGCTAGCAAAGCCCCAGTTGCGGTGTCAGTTATGGTTAGGTATAGGAGCAAAGGGAGACCAGGTTGTGGTGGCATGAGTACCGAGGGTTGGGTTAGATATTATTTGATTCGATCAAAAGCTTCTTGGCAGGCCTCGTTCCAAACCTTAGTTGAATCCTTTCGGAGGAGTTTGAAGATAGGTTCACAGATGGTGGTTAGCTGGATGATGAACCGGCTGATGTATTGCAATTTCCCAAGGAAACCTCAGACTTCTTTCTCTGTTCGGGGAGGTGGCATCTCAAGTATGGCTTTCAACTTGGCAGGATCTGCTTCTATCCCTTTCTCACTGACCATGAACCCTAAGAGTTTTCCCTTTGTAACACTGAAGACACATTTCTACGGATTGAGTCTCATCTGATACTTCTGCAGTCGTTCGAAGAACTTTTGGAGAGCGGGAACATGACCTTCTCTAGTTTTGGACTTGATAATCATATCATCCACATAGACCTAAACTTCCCGGTGAATCAAATCAAATCACAATGGCATTCTTGAGACCAAATGGCATAACAGTGTAGTAAAAGGTTCCCCATGGGGTGATGAATGCGGTTTTTTCTTGGTGATCTGGATGCATTTTGATTTGGTTGTATCCGGTAAAACCGTTTACGAATGACTTAAGAGCATGACTGGCTGTGTTGTCCATGATCTTGTCGATATTGGGTAGCGAATAATCATCCTTTGGATAGGCTTTGTTCAAATCCCGATTGGCTACACACATTCGAACATTCCCTCCTGATTTCGACACGGGCACTATATTGGCTATCCATGTGGGATATTAGATCACACAAATGAAGCCTACATTCAACTATTTGACCACCTCTTCTTTGACTTTGAGCGACCATTCGGGGCGGAGCTTTCTCAACTTTTATTTGACCGACGTGTAATCTAGGAGAGTGGGAATCTCATGTCGAGCTATTTCAGGATCGATACCGGGTATATCGTCATAGGACAATGTGAAGACAACCACGAATTCCTTTAGTAATTCTTCGAGTTGTGCTCGCTCATGCTCGTCAAGGGTAGCCCCTATCCTAATCTCGCACAGTTGGTTACTAGAACCGAGGTTAATAATAACAGTCTCTTCTTCATTACCTTGAACACGGTTATGTTTTTTGTTATTAACCTTATTTAGATGAGTTAAGAATTGTTCATTTGCAAAATCATCATCATCAAAAGTTTGATTAGAATCTAAAAAAATAATGTAAGGCACAACAAGATACTCAAAATATTCATTTATTTCATTGATAGGAGAAACAACATTGAGAACCTCATCAAAGGAGGTCTCGATTACATTTGAGCAAGGATAGACAATAAAAAAAGAAATAGGGTAAACATTGGGATTAGGGAGGATTTTCATAGGTAGAACTGGTGCAACATTCCAGTTGAGGCGAGGTGTATCAGTAACTTTAATCAGTTGGGATGGATCCGGTGATGTATTACCTGAGTGAACCATGCAGAGTGTCAACCCCAGTGTCTGTAAGTTGAAGGAATCTTCGAAGTCACTTTCCTCAATATCTTTGGTATCTTTGATGAGCGGTTGTACTTGGTGTTGGGAAGTTTTGACCCATGGGTAGCTGTCTTGTAAAAAGAACTCCATTCCAGGCTTTATCTTTTTGTCTGTATGGTCATACCACGATTCCGAAAAGCCATAAAAGGGGAAGTCTTCACACTCTTAAATGAATCGTCCATTCAAGGAGTCTCCTGGTATGGTTGGGATGCAGTCTAGTCTTATCTTTATTCGAGACTGGCGGATCATTCAGAGCTCTTGTTCTGATGGTTGATACCCTAAGCCACTAGGGAGGGAAAGCCTTCTTCAGTTCAACGGGCTCGAGTATCCCTTGCTGTCTTTATCCTAGCCCCAGTCCGGGCATGAAGTGTATATTTCTAAACATTTGAATCACATTGACGTTGCCATAAGGGTCATATTCTGGACAAACCCATTCTTTGAAGTTGTCCCCTGTCGGGAGTAGAAGTGGCTCAACTCGGAATCTTGATAGGAGCATATCATTTGACCCGTGTTGTATCTCAAAAATAGGACTACTGGTGCTTGCACCTTCGGTATTATCATCGTCGCCCAAAATGGTGATGACTCGCTCATCGACGAAGAACTTCAATTTCTGATGGAGTGAGGAAGACACACCCTTGATACTGTGGAGCAAGGGTCGTCCGAGCAATAGGTTAAAACAAGCCGGGATGTCAATGTCTTGGAATTCGATGACAGGGTTTATAGGGCCAACCCCTATTACAAGCTTTATGGATCCCATCACCTCCCGATGGGTATTATCCTAGGCACGTACAACAACAGAGGTTGGAGCGAGGTCACTTTCTTTCAGGCCTAAACATCTGAAGGTCCTTAGTGGGAAAACATTCAAGGCGGATCCATTATCGACAAACGAGAGTGGAACAACCTTCCCCATAGTTTCGATGGAGATATTGAGTGCATGATTGTGGTTTGGACCAAATTGGGGGATTTCTTCTTCGAAAAAGGATAGCATTAGGGTAGAGTTTAAGGATCCGACCAAATTTACTGCTTCTTCTGGTGTGATAGAGGGAGAAACTCTAGGTCCAGTGAGCAACTTGATCAAAGCGTTTCTGTGCACCTGGGAAGACATGAAAATCCCCCATACAGTGATGTTAGCTTGAGTTTTCTTTAGTTGATCGAGGATCTTGCTCTCCTCTAGGGTCATCTCTCGTATAGGAAGATTTTCAACACCCTTCCCCTTGTCATTGGCTGGTAGTGAGTTTGGAATCTGGTACTGCCTCCCTGATCTGATTATGTGATTTACTAAAGAAGGGAAAAATATGAATCCTGTTTACTCGTCAATCTCGGGTTGTTCTACTACCTTGTTTATTTCTCCGAGGAGTTCTTCGAATGATATTATCCCACACATGTCGACTACCAAGCCAGTTTTCTCGAAAGCTTGTTCTTCATTTGAATCTTTAAATTCTTCCCCCCATCCGATGGCAACAATTCTGTCTTTCCTATGTGAAGTCGATGCATTCCAAAACTTCAATGACTTCTTCATACATGTCTTCCCATTCTGTGGGGATATGTGAGGGTGAAGGGATCAGGCATCCTTGTAGCTTCAGAGCATCAAGTAACTCAGTCAAACTATAAATGTTGTTGGTTTGCCGGAATAATTCTTCCATGATCTGAGCGACATCATCCAAGATGACTTCAGTAGTTAGTACTACCCAACTATCTGACTCTCGAGCCCATTTTCGTGCTTCCAAGAACAGCGTAATGAATCCCTGGAAATCAATGATCATTTGTGAGGGCAATTTCAGCCCGAACTCTAGGAGTTAGTTTAACACTTCTCATAATTCCATGCTTCCATTTTCAGAACGGGTATGGACAACAATGCATGCTCTGGTAAGGAGTGACAATGCCTGATCAGCGAGGCTAGTAGGGTGCAGGAGGAAATATGGGCAACTTTGAAGAGGTTTAGGAGAGTATATGGGTGTAATTTGAGTTGAGGGATCAAATTCTGTATTTTCTTCTAGAAAGATGGGATTGGTATGATTTGGAAGTGGGTTGTGAGTAGTGTTTATCTTAGGGTTGGCTGGTGGGGAGATGGTACCCCGATCAATTAGACCTTGGATTATGTTTCGAAGGTGAAAGCATTGGTCAGTGGTATGGCCAGCGGTTTGGTGAAAGGCGCAATGGGAATCTTCCTTGGGAGTGGATTTGGTAATGGACGGGGATCTAAAGGTTTGATAAGGTTTCAGCTTAACAAGGCTTGATAAACATTAGAGAGGGGAGCATGGAGCTCGATGTATTCCTTTTGGATTGGGACAAAGCGACTTTCTGGTGCCCATGATGTGGTTGCTTGAGAGATATTGTTGATGGTTGAGACTGTAGCACTGACGGGTTTGTCATATTTTCTGGGGTGAACTGTCCGGACACCTTCTTTGGTTCAAATTCTATTTTGGTAAGACCTTCCACGATTTCTACTCCCGCTTCTCTGAGAGCTTGTAAGTGGGGATATTATTTTCCTCCCATGGTTGCTCGGACATGGGGTAAGAAGTTCTTCTTCACTATATTGACTTGTTCTTATTCGAATGGAAGACTGATCATGGTTGCTACTTTTTACCTCCATCGGGCTATGAAGTTACTGACTGATTCCCCAGGGTTCTGTTTGAGGAGTTCTAAATCACGACGAGTGACCTCGAGCTCTTTGTTGTATTTATACTGCGATATGAATTCTCGGGCTACATCCTCCCAACTACGGATTCTGGACTCCTCGAGGGAAAAAACATCGGAGGGCGCTATCCTTCAAAGTTTGCTGAAACAATTGGGCCATCAATTCTTTAGAAGCCCCTAGTAGAGTCATGGAACGGTGATAGCTTCGGAGATGAACAATTAGGGGTCCACTTCCTTCGAATTTCTTGATATTTGGCATCTTGAACTTCTCGGGTAACCTCACTTTAGGATAAGGAGACATGTGGGTGTAGTCCATGTAATTTCCTAAGATTTTGACTTGGTTGAACTTCTTATTGGGCATTTTGAGATCTTCTTTGACTTTGTTTAACTCGTCTTCTTTAGGATTAATGACCATAGGAAAGTTAGCCCCAGGCTGGGTAAGGTTTGTCATCAAAATCTGGGCAGGCGGCGATCCATTAGTAGGAGGGGCACGTGGAGCATGCTGATACTCTTCGAGAACCCAAATAGGCTTGGGTGGACCCATAACACGAGGGAACAGGGCATCGGCCTCTTGAGTAATGGGAACCTGGTTTCGTTACATCTCTCGAACCTCAGTTTGGAGGTTATCAATCTTGGACACAAGCTGAGCTAGGACTGCCGTCAGATCCGGCTGCACTACGGGTACTTAATTTGTGTTGTCCATGGAAGGCAGATGGATTACGAACATGAAATAAGTAGCAAGGGACTGGGCGGAACTCCGGGGTAATTTGACTGAAGACCGAAGCCAATAAGGAGCCAGGACAAGGGCTTGCGATCGACCTGAGAGGGCGTAGAATGGGATTTATTTTTGGAAAAAAGAATGAAAATATTTTTTGGCATTTTTTTTTAGATTGAAAGATAAAATATTTTTTGGATTTTTGATAGGGAAGGGAGAAATATTTTTGAATTTTTTTTGATAAAGAAAGGGGAAATGTTTTTGGGAGACGGATCTCAGCATGATTATTATAATTATTATGTTCTCACTTGTATTAAATTCTCCTAAATGCAAAAATGAAATGCCGGACGGGACCCGAGCCTGGAAAAGTGGGGTTTGTAATATATGCAAAGATATGGCTGGACTTGTAACCAGGCTCACGAACAGGGTCCCATTTTTAAAAATGTGCAAAAATTCGGGCGGCAGGCCGACCCGGAATTTCAGCAGAGTTTCGGGTGGAAATCGGCAATCTAACATGTGTGTCCTATGTTTGACACCTATATGCGGGTATGAAGTTGGTTGGGTGAATCGGAAAGGGTTCCCCCTTTTGGAGTGACTTACACGATATACGTCTTGCTCTTGCGGGCAATTGGTACGTGTGGACAAGCCATTTGATATACCTGAGTGTACGTGAATTGCCTCACTATATACCTCATGGGGACGGTACATGTGAGAGCGAATTCGATATACTCGGCGTATGCAAATGAGTTCCCTACGACATACCTCCCGTCATGACTTCGATCAAGCGGTACGATGCGGGGGAACCGTTCGATATACATCGAAGGTACTTGGCCAATGGAAGGTGAGAGTCATATCAGTTAGGCTAACTGCACCCTGCCGGACCAGCGCCCATCACGAAGTGATCCTCCAGTTATTGGGTAGAATTTGGTCAATAACAATGCTCTTTGGTGATGTCGTGTGAATCATGCATGATTCCCTTATTAGTATCTTATGAGAATGTCTTTTTCGATTATGCCAAACAGGGAGCAAACTACAAGTACCAATGGTATACCAAGTATGGATGGGTGATGAGTGCAACACATGGATATATGTGATCCTAGGTGCACGTGGTGCGAAGTGTACATGGAGAAGTTTCTACAAGTGTGTGAATAGAAGAATAAGTATGGGGGATACATGGAAAAGGGGAATATGCAAAATTGGGGGAAAATATAAACAAACATAACATACATGTAAATAGAGTCTAGCCCTCAAAATAAATTAATCGCCAGCAGAGTCGCCACTGTGGCCATCCCCGATCCTCGCGGCAAGCGGGCGCGTGAGATAAGATACTAGGTCCTGCGCGTCCCTCTCGGGAGCGCTTCGGCCGGCGTCATTTGAGTGAGGTAAAAAAATGTAGAGAGATTAGAGTCACTAGTATATTTTACTCAAAACAGACAAAAGAAAATTGGAAGCCACCCCGAAGGACAGCATCCAAAGACATACTGATGCATACAAAACCAAAATGATTCGAGAAGGGTTCGGAGGCTAAGTTACGAAATGGAAGGTGTTAGGCACCCATTTCTCCCTTACGGTCTCTCATGGATTTTTGCTATTTTTCGTTTATTTTCCCCGTGATATGTGTGCATATGTATATATAGTGGAGATAGGAATCCTCGACTTGTATCATGGAAGCGATAAAGCGAGTCATCCATAGGAAGGTATAAAAATAATATTAGAAATAGGATTTACGTGATTACCCTTACGTTGATCGTTACGATGGAACGATAACGCATGTGGAATAATACACTACTAAGAAAAAATATATGCATATATATAGATATATGTAATATAAGAGAGTGGAGTTTAGAAAAAAATAGAAAATGAGAGAAAAAGTGAGAAAAGGACTTGAGTCTCGGGTTTTACCCCGAGACGCCTACGTAGCCTATAGAGGCATCAAAGTCCACGTAGTTCGCATGCAAACCGAGGGGTGGGGTTTATCCCATAAATCTAACTGGGGAATTCTCTTATTTGTGGGTGTGTGTGTGTAGAAAAAGTGTTTTAGTTATGAGAAAAGTGTGAAAAAGTGTGAGAATCCCTATTTTGAATTTATGAACAAACCCTCTTTTTCTTGTTTTTATGGGTTTTTATTTATATGAAAATAAGATATGTGCAATAATACTAAATAAAAAGTGTATTAGGATGTGTGAGATGAAATAATAAAAGTGCTAAGTAATGAAACAAATTATTGCGAATTTATAAGAATTTAAGGAGAGAACTGAGATAATTGGACCTTCTTGAAGATCTTGAGCTTGATCTTGAATGTTGGAAAGCAACCCTTAGACGTGGATGATTATGGAGGGTAATGAATTCACCAAGTTTTATTAAAAGGAGGATGAAAAGTAAAGGTTGGAAAGGGTTTTGGGTGTGGAAATCACGCAGACTTCGAGAGAGGTTTTATGGATTTGCTGAGAGTGATATCTATCAGATTTAGGATCTCCTTGCAAATTAGGTCAAGGCCTCCTTTTATAGGCCCAGGTCACTGCCGATCGGCATAGACCTATTCCTGCCTATCGGCACCTTTCGATAGGCAGGGTCTGAAACCTACCGTTTTTCAGTATCTTTCAGGCCTTTTTAGAAAATTGGCCGCAGAATGTAAACCGTTGATCAGAATCGTGCACGGGGTGGACCGCTGGAAAGATAATTCAGAGACCTTTGAAAGTACTTGGCTTGCTCCTGGGTTCAGGAGTTGACTTTGGGTCAAATGTGGCTCGGAAGCATTCGTCTGTCCATTGGGAGGGGAATCGTTTGAACCCAAACAAATCGTTCGTCCGCATGAAAGTCCGAATCGCGCATGGGGTGGAACGTTGGAAAGTTTAGGAGATGTACCTTGACATTACAAAGAGTTTGGTCTGGTTCGAGGAGTTGACTTTGGTCAACCAGGCCCTGGAAGCATTCGGTGACCTCTCAGAGTCAAACAGATCGTTCGTCCGTATGGTAAGTCAGAATCAAACACGGGGTGGACCGTTGACCTTTGAAGATTATTTCAGTCTCGATCGAGTTGAAGAGTTAATTTTGGTCAAACAGAGCTCGGGAGTGCTCGATGGCCTCTTTTTTGAGTTTCGGGGGACAACGGGTCGTTCGTCCGCATGGTAAGTTGGAATCGTGCACGGGACGGACTGTTGGAAAGGGGTTTCAGGGCCCTTTGAAGATGCATTCAGTTTTGGTCAAGCTAAAGAGTTTGACTTTTTGGTCAAATGGAGCCTAGGAGTGCCTTATGGCTTCTAGGTCAGTACTCGGGGTATGACCTGGGTTTGTAGTGATCAAGGGAGGTGCTAGGGACCTAAGGAGTGTTTAGGGGGTAACAGAATGGGGTGTCTACACTTATTCTTTACTAAGCTTTCGAAATTGAGTATATAAATTACAAATATTCTAGCAGTTACCCTACCAGGGTTTTTGTAAAAAGTGGTTGTTGTTCTTCAATCTTATAGTCAAATGTTGACCATAATGTAGGGACTTCTTTTTATCTGGTAGGTGTACTTCTCGTTCATGATCTATTATCGTACATGAGGTCTAATTTATATTTGTGACTTTGTGTTATTCAATGAAGTCATACATGGTTTCTATTCGTGACTTGTTTGCTTAGTGAAGTCATACAGGATTTGATTTCTGGCTGTGACTTATTTGTTCAATGAAGTCATATAAGATTTAATTTATGTTTGTGACTTGTCTATTTGATGAAGTCATGCAACAAATTTACATATTGACTCTTATTCTCAACCTCTTGTATATTGAGATCGTGCATAAGCTCATATCTTGAGTGTCGATATGTGTATAACATATCTCATGGCCGAAAAAAAAGAACATAAAAAAAAAGAATGAAAAAATTGAAGGAAACAAAACTTTTATTCATGAAAGGACATGAAGTACATAGTAGGCATGCGGGACCATGGTCCTTAATATTACTGGTAATATTTCCTTAAGTGCTCAGCATTCTAGGGTTTTTTAAATTTCTCGCCTTCGAGAGTATCTTTATGCGATAAGTCCCTGGACTCACTACACTTGACACGCGATATGGGTCGTGCCAATTGGGCTCTAACTTGTATTTTCTTTTTGATGACTTTTTTCAGGACATAGTCTTCGTCCTTTAAGTTACTAGTTTTCACATATTGGTTATTGAAACAAGAAGTTCTCTGTTAATAAGCATCCACCCTTAAGGTTGCACTCTCTCTTACCTCTTTCACAAGGTCTAGATCAAGTCTTCTCATTAAGTCTCGTTCGGACAATCGAAATTAAGTAATTGATGGATGGGGAGCCCTATTTCGATTGGAACTGAAACACGCACGTACTCCCAATTTTAAAATCTTTCAATAATAAGAATTAATTTCCTTTTTAAATGTGGAATAAATATGGTTGAACGCTACACAATATTTTCAATATTACCAAATTAGGCCAAACCAAATTTTAGCAAATATAAATTACCGACTTGAATTAAATCAACTTAAGTTTCACCCAAACTTATTTTAGCACCAAATAAAACTAGAGAAGTGAATAAAACCATATTTTATCTTTTAATCCTAATCATGCATTCTAGGTGATTTTCAAGATAAAATAAATTCACAATCCCACAACGCGCTGATGTACGAGGAAAAACCCACAACGAGAAAAAACCTTGGACGACCCAAGACTTAAGTCCACTAAGTATGAAATTACAATTACAAGATAGATGACTTACTACACTTAACTCGACTCCTTCAAGAACCGACGCGTCTTCTTGAAACTACCTATGCTTAGCCGACAATCCTGAAATCCACCGGAACCTTAGAATCCACCAATTAAGCTTTTGGACAACCGTCAACCCTCGCACAATGCCTTTCACCGTGTGAGTATACCGCATCAAAACAATGAACTTCTTCTTTATGGGATGTAGAAGTAAACCCAAACGACTCTTCAATTCGGTAGAGTAAAACCCGGTGCCAAACACTCTCTAAGCAAGTATATAGAAATACAAACTTGGATTAAACAAACTATGGGTGTATAAACTAAAGTGTTTAAGAAAGATTTTCTTGAAAAACAAACACTCAAAACATGAACCTTTTCATTGTGGAATTATGCTCTAAAAACTCTCTTTTTGAGATTGTAGAAGATGAAAAATTTCGTTTGAAAAGGTTGGTTCCCACACATATTAATTCTATCAAAAAGTAGTGGGAAGATGGACAAAACTGCCAAAAACTGTCAACGAATTTTCCCGTCGAAAATTTCATTTGAACGAGATTTTTTTTCAAACGACATTCTCGTTCGAACGAACCTTCTAACAAATTTCAAGAGGCCAAAGGGAAAATTAGTTGGCAAATTCGTTCGAATGACATTCTCGTTCGAACGAAAAACTCGTTCTAACGACAATATCGAACGAAGAAACAAAATGGTTAAAATTCGATTGAAGGCCCAAAACTTTATTTTAAAGTTCTAAAGTAACATTATGAAAAACACACTTTATTTTAAAATAAAATTACACCCAATAAAAAATGTTCCAAGCTCCTATATATATGTAATGTATTCATACCTTAGGAGCATTGGAACCATTATTGTTGACGTAGAAACGAGGCACAATAAACCGACAATGATGTTCTCTAGATAATTAGGCCACAAGGTCTTCAATAAGCTGGCAATGATGTTCTCTTGATTAGTAGGTCACAATGTCTTTAACTTTAACATGTCATAGGCTTGAAGGATGGTCAAGAACTCTATCCTATGACTCAAACGTTTTTGTCCGGAATTGAGCCAACACTACATTAAGACTCAATCGGAGACTTGTGTCCTTATAGGGACCACTGCTTCAGTTCCCATGTATGGGGTTTCTCTAGTGGCAGTCCTAGGGGTTGTTCGGTAAGCCCGATGCAAGCTTTTAACTCATTAATCCAGTTGCCCTTCGCATCGTCCAACCTGTTTTTAATTCCATATAATAGGGTTTTTATTGGTCACCTCAGTTTGGCCATTACACTGTTGACGGATGAGGGCAGAGTGGAGCATCTGAATTTTTGATCATATGTTGTATTCCTCGAATCTTGATTGTCAAATTGGGTTCCATCATCAATAATGAATACATAAGGCATCCCATAGCGGCATATTATGCATTCCCAGATGAACTGAAAAATTCTCTCATACAACATTTCCACTAAGGGTTTTTCCTCTACCCACTTTATGAAACAATCAATGGCGACTACCATGTATTTGAATCTTCCTCTTATCTTGGGTGATGGTTCGACCAAGTCGATTCCCCTAATTATAAATGGACAAGGGGATGTAACCGGTGTTAGAGGGTCACCAAGCATGTGGTGGACTTTTGTGTATTTTTGACATATATCACATTTCCTAGATTAATCTTCATAATCAACTTTCATGGTCGGACCGTAATACCCATGTGTTGCAATGAATTTTTACTAACAATCTCCCAAAAGAATGTGCTCCACAACACCCTTTATGTACCTCTTTGATCAGGTTGTTAATTTTCGAGAGGTGAACACACCACATCAGTGAGATAATATAACACCTTTTGTATAATACTCCTACCTACATCACATAATGAACGACCTTATACCGCAACTTCCTCGATTTCGTTAGTCAGATGGGAGTGCACATGTCTCAATATAAGCTCGTATTGTATCCATCCAAGAAGGTCATAAACTTACTTCCACGATGATCGAATTTTCCTCGCTCGTTCTGCAATGTGCTAGTATTTTAATTAGCACTGTTCCTATTACCTCCGTTCTTGTTGTCGTGCTAATCTTTCGAAGGCGGTTACCTTAGCATTTTTTGCACGGGGAATTCATAGGATTTTGACTCCAAAAAATTTAGTTAGCCACCATTTGACCTTTGCCAGGTACTTAACCATAAATTCCTCTCTCGCCTCATATAATTGGAGCAACCGATTGACCACCAGCTAAGAATCATTGTGAGCCAAAATGTGCTCGGCTCCATGTGACAACGCTAATCCAAAATCTTCTATCAATGCTTCATATTCAACTTCATTATTATAGGTTCAATTTGAAATAGGAGGGCATACTCCACATCTATTTCATCCGGTGTGGTGATGATGAAATCTGATCCACTGTCTGTTGCACATGACGATCCATCAACAAACAGTGTCCAGAAAGTGGCTTCATGAGGGAACTCTTCTTCTATTAATTATTTGAATCTAAATAACTTTTTTACGTACTCATCATCTCATTCGAGATTTTAATTATTGGTCGAGATCTCTCCCAATGGAGTCTTCTCGGCTTTGTTGGATGCAGGTCTCTCTCCTAGAGAATTTTGCCCAGCCTTAAGGGTTGAGCTCTCTCTCCGAAAAGTCTACTCGAAAGGCTTTTATTCATATGTAAATTCATATATGGAACCTTCCATGACCTGACCTTTGATTGACATTCTTAGTTCGTATTGGATGTCGTATTCTCCCAGTTTCACTGCCCAAACCATTAGTCGATCGAATTTTTTTGGTTTATCTAAATACTGTCGTAAGGGCAAGTCAGTATAAATCATAATGGTGTGGGCTTGGAAATACAACTTTATTCTTCTCGAAGCTTCGATTAGTATGAGTGCTAATTTTTCCATCATTGGGTACCGAATCTAGGCCTGTGACACCCCGCCTAATTAAACCCCGGGTGATCAGTCCTAAATTAAATTAGAATAGGTTTATCAGTTGGTTTATTCTTAGCATCACTCTCGACTTTTTAATTACTAACCACGTAAGTGAGAAATTAGGCTGGTGCCAAGTTTTATCTTTCATTAGTTTAATAAACTACTCATGCGGAAACCATTCACATCTAAATAAACTGACCGAATAAACTATCGACTCAAATCTAACAAAAGTAAAGACAGATAATGATAAATCTCAACAAGTCTGACATAAACACTAAATAAAGCTGTGAGCGACATGCTCGAGTAACTGATAGGAAATTCCTACACTAGAAATGAAAAGAATGAGGTGCCTATCAAACTCCCACAACATCCACATATGCTGCGCAACGGATCCCTAGAATGAGTCAAGCATGGCGTCCCTGTGGCTGGACACCTAAAGGGTTTTTAAAAATATTTATAGCAAGGGTTAGGACCCAAAACATTTGGAAACTATTTAGAAAATGATTAACTTGCATTAATAAATATGTATGCATGCTCTTCATATTTTAGTTAGTGTCGCACTCCCTTGAGGACATCCTCACTCCTCCTCTAATGTTCATGACTAACGCTTTAAACTAATTCCCTTAGTTGTTTATCCCATAACTAGATAACCGATATAGCCCATTGCAACCACCCTACTCTAACCGAGTATGCAATAATTATGATTTCTAAGTTATTATTAACAATAACTTAATTAGTCTTTCCCCCTTTTAAATTCATATAAATTTCCCACCCGCTATACATATAATACAATTCATGCCCTGTATTAAATTACCATTATATGATTATTTATGTCATTATATACGTACAACCACATTAAAACATTCACACATATGTTGAAATAAAAATAATAAATGATAATAAGCCTCCTCCCGAGTAATAACTCACCGGATGTATATTCTCTGAAGTGCTATCCCACTAGGTGTATTCACATAACCTAGTTACCCCAAGTTAGGATCGCTCACTAACTTGGTTAATAACATAAATATTGGAGGCAGTCATATTCCTTCCCTGAAAGTGAGATGCCCCTTACCCATCCAATAGATGCTATCACCTTGGTATATATTCGCCCTACTCCTCAAGCTAGGGAATTCACCCTCTACGCACAACCTCCCCTGAAAGCACTAGAGTATAAATATCATAATATCTAGCCACTGATATATATATATATATATATATATATATATATATATATATATATATATATATATATAAAATAAAACAATCCCGGCTTTACCGTGTACTAAACCTGTAACACTGGCCTATACGTCATAACTTGAGTTTATGGTCCAACTCAGATTAATAATTAATTTGCACATTAATTAATTTGTTTACTTTGATATCGCTCAACCACTATACCCGGACTCGCCCACTTGATCCGAATTTTAATATTTTGGAATATATTTATCCAAAATTAACCACAATGTGTCCCCCATAAATTCCCTCAAAATCCCATTTACTTTCCCTCATAATTGTTAAGAATTTATGTCCTACATTCATTTCTCACCAAATAAGGTGTGGGAAAAGAATTTCAAGTAAATTTCCCTCATACACTAAAACTGGACAAACTGTTAAAAATCCTCGACCATCGATCGATCGATCCCAACCATCGATCGATCGATCCCAACCATCGATCGATCGATCCCAGCCATCGGTTGATCGACCGAACAGGTCTTCGTCTTCTCCGAAGGTCTGTTTCTTCCATGGATGAAAACCTTAAATGCCCAATTCCTTCTAGAGTCTAACCCAAGTCCTCTCATCAATATAATACACCAAGAACATCATAAGCAACCCCCATAAAGTCCCCAAACCCCATTTAATTTCCATTCTCTACTATTTTCGGAATTGGGAAAAACCCGTGTTATTCGTTAATTAGTCTCAACACTAAATTACCATCTAAAATTAGTTCATAATTCGTCTGGGTTTTCACATCTAACCAGTACATATCAATCTCAGATTATATCATGAATTGCTACAACAATTTCTAATTAGAATATTTATTTGCAAAAAACCCATTTTTGTACCCACTTTACACTAAAACGAATTTTGATTCCCACTTCACACAAATATGAATTGTAATACAAATAAATGCTACAACAAGTTAACCACGTGCCTTATGGTTTCGTAGGGTATGATCCGGAGTTGTGATTTTCAAGGTTGATGATGAAATCCCTTTTGGTTCTTTACTTTGTCTCCCAAAATTGTTCCCAGTGCCTTTAACTGCTCCCTAGGGTATTCTCTCCAACTGTAGGTTTTCCATAGTGTAAACTGTCGTTCCCCTTTTTTTTCAATTAAGTAATTAGGCTTAATCCCGTTTTTAGCCTAATGGACGAAGCCCAAGTGACCCAAATACCCTCGTGTGGGCCCGGCTATGCCTAAAAACGTCCCGAGACCTAGTTACTACCCTGTGTACTCTATTCCGACTATCTTGGCCCTTCCAGACTCAACCGTGCACTCAGAATTGGCATCCAGATAAGTTTATAAAATTTCTTATCTCCCACCTAACTTAGTCTGTAACCGACTGTGACACCCCGCCTAATTAAATACCGGGCGATCACTCCTTTATTAAATTAAATCAAGGTGAACAATTGGTTCATTCTCAGCATCACTGTCAAAAAATAACATTTCCAATTTAAACACCCTAATTAATTAAGTTAAGTGTCAAAACTCTTTTTATAACATTACTTTCCAAATTTTATTTTTGAAAACAAGATTTAATTATTTATAACAATTTAATATATAACGAATTACACCACAAGTATATCGGAACCAATTAATCCAATAATTTAACATCCAACAACTGGCTACTAACAACAAAACTTAAAGTAAACCATCCAGATAATAATAAATTCCAAAGTGAAATTACTAGAAATAAACGGAGTACAATATCCAAATAACAACTGAATAATGGAAAGGGCGACACATGCCCAAATAAATGAATGTGCTAGGAATGGGTTCAAATGAATGAAGTCGTCTAATCAAGAGGCCTGCAACTCCCAACTAAGCTGTAGCGCGTTCCTTCCAAAGAATCCTAAGAAAGACGCCCCTGTGGCTGGGCACCCGTAATATATACATATATATACAAGAGAGAAAGAGAAATGGAAACGGGTCAGAGCCCGATAGTGTATATGATTTAAAAATTCGTTTAGCAAGTATTTAAATTGATTACAGGCTAATGCAACAACATATTAGTGCGACACTCTCTTGAGAAATTCTCACCTCTCTTCTAATGTGCACACCTATCACACTACCCTTCCCAATGGTTTATCTCGTCATATATCGCACTAACTTTCCCCAATGATTTAACTTATCTTAGGTTATTCACAAGATTTAAAACTGAACAATACAATTGTTTAAAATGGAAGATTCCAATTAGTAACCAAAGTTCTCATTTTAACTTTATTAATAAATAAAGTTTTCCCTTGTCATATTATACTTTCTCAAAACAAGTATTTACAATTTGAGTCATCAACCATGTCCTACTTATCAAATCACAGTAGGCAGTTCCAAATTTCAGAATTTCATATATATATTAACTACTCGTATAATATATATATTATAACAGCACCCCAAATAAAAACTATGGTGCGGGAATACTCTACTATCCAAACCCCGTATCACACATATTAAGGGGAATACAAATTCAGAATCACTCTCGAATTGTATTAACACATACACAAACAATATTGAGGCGAAGCATAGATTCCAAGTCTCTAAGAGGAAATCACATACCTGCGTCTCTTAGGACCGTCTGAACTATCCATACGATAGCCTGTACCAAGGATATCTATCTCCTAGGGTACGAGTCAATATCCCCCATAAGGCACACATGATAAGATTCGTCCCAGCGCGGTAACCTCAGGGATAGCAAGTAGCGTGGGTATGTTTTTTCACACATAAATAGTATATGCATACACAATCATATAACTATACTAATATTTCCATATCAATATTAGGTATATCTCAAATCCCAGAGTTACGACATTATTTCTCATATCTCATTATTAGTTAACACATATAACGGTTCGTTTCTAACCTTGATTCAGTATTATTCCAACTTACCACATAACTCTCACGGCTTTATACTCCCACCTATAAAAATTCAGTAGGTATTCATCTATTCTCTTTCGTAACTATTTTACGTAATCTCTCACTTTAAATACGAAATTTCAACGTTTCTTATACGCAATATACTGAAAATACAACTCTCGTCTTACCTTAAAGGTCCCAAAATTTATTCATATACCCTACTGGTCCTCCTTATCTCCCGAAACATATTTATAAGGGTGTCCATATATATTCCTCATTAAAGTGAATTTCAACTAATTTAAGAAGGGGAAACTTAAGTCTGCCAGGAGGGGTCGATCGATCGAGGTCTGGGGCTCGATCGATCGATCAAGCAGGTATGCGAAATCTGCAGTTTTGTAGTTACGGGTTTCATCTTCTAACCTCAACAAATTCCATATTTTTCATACCCAAACGACCCAGAATTCATACTACTAACATCATAACATCATATTATGTAATCCCTACGTAAAGCATGTGGATTTCTATCACTAATCATGGATTAACAAGCTAAAATTTCATTTAAAACTCAAGAACCCTAGAAAACTCTTAATCATGGTTCTAATCTGTTTTCCCAGAATTTCCTTCTTATACAACATCAAAATTTTGTGGTTTTAATCCTCTACATGACAAAAGGTTTCCAGAATATCTTTTAAGTCATCACTACATGCAATTTCCTATCTCAAATTGGGTTTTTCTTCCATACAATTCATCCTAATCATTCCTAATCTAATATGAAAGATGAATCAACAAAATAAGCAAGATAAACAATTGCCTGGGATTTTCAGAAGTCTGGTTTGGTGCCGAATTTGGTGTGGTTGCGTTCCCCGACTCGCGATCTACGCGTTGGCGGTGGCGGCGGTGCAAACGGATGACTCTTTGGCCTTGAATTGCCTTGAGAGCTCTCTCCTCTCCTCTCCTATGGCCGTTCTAAGGTTTAGAATTGATTTAACCCTAGAACATGACCTGGACATCTGATATAGCCTCTTTAATTTTCGTGGGTTTAATTACCCAAAAATGTGAAATGTCCAAAATGCCCTCCCGGGGTACTAATTAGGCCTAAAAACACCCCGAGACCCAAACTAAACCTTCGGGTACACTTTTCTGACTATCTCGACCCTTTCGAACGCGTTGGCGCACTCAAAATGACCATACGAACAACTAATAAAATATTCACTTTTATTTATCACTATTTAGTCCCGACGCGACACGGGCGCGTCCTGACTAAATTTCCAAAATTGTCATTTTATTCACTCGTGACATTCAATATAACCAATATCATATATTACTTTGCTCATCAGTAATATTCAACAAATTTTCCATAATTACTAACTCTCGTCACGTTAATAATTATAACATAATTAATTTCCGGATTTTTATTAAATAATTCATTCACATTAACTTTAATAAATCCCCAAATTAATATATCATAAAAATACAGGGTATTACACCGACTCCCAGTTGAGATAAGTAAACCCCACATCATTAATACTCTTAAGATGTAATTAAATATTACTATTTACCTATCAAATTAATTTCCATAAATATTAACCAATTATTCTCCTGATTAATATTTATATAAAAATTTCATAATTAATTCCATTAAATTACGACACACTAGTAATTTAAATTTTTCCTGAATTAATTAACTATTAAAATGCGTAAAATCACGGGGTCTTACATACTCACCCCCTTACAAAGGAATTTCATACCTAAAATTAGGTCGTACCTGTGGTGAATAGCTCTGTATATTGTTTCCGCATATCCTCCTCCCGCTATCAGGTAGACTCGTCAACGTTGTGATGACCCCACTGTACTCTAACTAGTGGAACTACCTTAGATCGTAACTTGCGCTCACTACGGTCCAGAATAGCCACCCGTCTCTCCTCATACGAGATGTCTGGCCATAAATCAATTTCCTTGAGTCGAATGTGCCAGAAGGCCCTCTCGCTCCTTCGATATTTCTTCAGCGATGCCACATGGAACACGTCGTGTATCGGCTGAAGATGTTTTGGCAATCGCAGTCTATATTCTACCGGTCCCACCCTCTCAATAATAGGTAAGGGTCCCATGTACCTCGGTGCTAATTTAACCTTCTTGTTGAACCTCATCACCCCTTTCATAGGGGACACCCGGACTAATACATGATCCCCAACCTCTAAATCCACATGTCTCCACGAGGCATTAGAATAAACCTTCTGCCTATCCTGAGCTATCCTAATCCGCCCTCAAATGAAATATATCTTGGCCGATGTCTCCTGGACAATCTCCGGCCCCAATAACTTGTTGATCCCCACCTCTAACCAACAGGCGGGTGAACGACAAGGTATCCCGTACAGTGCCTCGAACGGTGCCATGCCAATCGAGAATTGGTAAGAGTTGTTATATGCGGACTCTACCAAAGAAAGATATGTCTCCCATCCTCCCCCAAAGTCTAAAATGCACATCCTGAGCATGTCTCTAGAATCTGATTGACCCTCTCAGTCTGCCCGTCGGTGTGTGGGTTGGAGGTTGTACTCAACGTAGCTCTGTGCCTATGGCCTCCTGAAAGCTCTGCCAAAAATGGGCCATAAAAACTTTATCTATGTCAGACATAATATTTACCACCACCCTGTGTAGCTTAATAATCTCCGCTATGAATAGCTGCACATAACGTATCATCTCAAAGTCTGTGCGAACCGATAGGAAGTGGGCCACGTTGGTCAACCAATCCACAATGACCCATATGGTGTCGTGACCCTTTTGCGATGTAGGTAACCCTATAATGAAGTCCATGGAGATGCTATCCCAATTCCACATGGGAATTTCAAGTGGCTGTAGCATCCCTGGAGGTCTCTGATGGTCAACTTTCACAACCTGACACATGGTATATTTCGAGACAAACTCTGCTACGTCCCTTTTCATTCTTGCCCACCAATAGTGCCTCCTCATATCCTGGTACATTTTATCCCCGCCGAGATGTACCGCAAATCTCGAACCATGGGACTCTGTCATAATAGTGTGCCTCAACTCCTCATCCTCTGGCACAATTAACCTCCTATTTAGGCGTATGCCTCCTTCTAAGCTGATCGAGTAACCCTCTGCTCCCTTAGCTAATAACTAACGTACCCTATCCCAGTAGATCTGGTCCTCCGCCTGAGCCCTCACAACTCACATAATGATCTCAGGTGTGATGGATAATGCTAAGATGCAGGCCATGACTACATCATCCTCATATCGAAGCTCTCTCCACTTCACTTTCCAGACCTCTGATATTTCCCCAGTCGGTCTTCGACTCAATGCGTCTGCCACCACATTAGCCTTACCAAGATGATACTGAATATCAAACTAGTAGTCTTTCACAAATTCTAGTCACTGCTTTTGTCTAATATTTAGATCCTTCTGTGTGAAGAGATACTGAAGTGACTTGTGATCCGTGAATAAGGTGAACTTCTCTTCCAACAGATAATATCTCCATATCCTCAAAGCAGAAACGACAGCTGGTAGCTCTAGGTTGTGAGTGGGGAAATTCCTCTCGTGGGGCTTTAGCTTTCTGGATGCATAAGCTATAGCCCTCTCCTCCTACTGAAGCACACCCCCAAGTCCCTGTAGGGATGCGTTGGTGTAAACCCGGTACTCCAGTCCTCCCCTCGACAAAGCAAGTACTTGTGCAGATGTCAACTTGTCCTTTAGCTCATCAAAAGATAATTGATAATGATCACTTCACATAAAAGGCACCCCCTTCTGAGTCAAATTCGTCAAAGGGCCCATAATTTTTGAGAACCCCTTAATGAACCGCCTGTAATAACCTGCTAATCCTGGAAAGCTACGCACCTCGGTCGGTGTCGTGGGTTGCTCCCAGTCCCTCACCACCAACACCTTACTCTGATCCACAGTAATACCCCGGTTTGACACCACAAGACCAAGAAACTGTACCTCCCGTAGCCAAAATTTACACTTACCAAACTTGGCATAAAGTTGGTGATCCTGCAACGTCTGTAGAACCATACACAGATGTTAGAGCATGTTCCCCCTTAGTGCTTGAGTCGATCAGGATGTCATCAATGAAAACGATGAAAAACATGTCAAGATACTCTCTAAAAACCCTATTCATGAGATCCATGAACATTGTTGGCGCATTGGTGAGACCGAATGGCAGCACCCTGAACTCGTAAGATCCATACCGCGACAGGAAAGTGGTCTTAGGAACATCCTCCTCTCGAATACGCAACTGATGATACCCTGAACTCAAATCGATCTTGGAGAAGTAAGACGCCACTCTCAATTGGTCAAATAAATCATCAATCCTAGGCAACGGATACTTATTCCGTATCGTCACCTTGTTCAGCTACCTGTAGTCCACGAACACACGAAGTGAGCCATCCCACTTCTCTACAAACAACACCGATGCACCCCACGATGATGTACTCTGCCGAATAAAACCCTGAACCAAGAGCTGCTGAATCTACTCTCTCAATTGACACATCTCTAAAGGGGCCATGCGGTAAAGTGTTTGAGTAATGGGCCTTGTCTCCAGTGCTAAATCGATTACAAACTCGATTTCCCTACTGGGTAGCAACCCTGGTATTTCCTGTAACACATCCTCGAAGTCCCTCACTATCAAAATCGAATCCAACGAAACTACCACCTCCTGTGAGGTTTCCTCCTCGATATAATACAAGTGTGTGCGCGAACCCCCCAGGTAGATGCATCTCTATTAGGAACATCTCCTGTTTCGAAATGGAGAACATGATTATTCTCTCATAACAATCTATTATCGCCCGATATCCTGCCAACCAATCCATACCTAGGATGACATCGTACCCATCCATATTTAACACTAAGAGGTCCACCGCTAAACCAAGTCTCCCAATCAAAATGTCCACCCCTAGACACATCGAGTGAATCAATTCCCCGCTGCCTACTGGCGACTTTACACACATACGAAGACTACCCGCGATCTCTAGCAACTCGACCAATTTAGAAAATTTAGATTTAATGAATGAATGAGATGCTCCCATATCAAAAAGTATCCTACCCTTATGACCATGGATGAGAAACATACCCTCAACCGCTGGTGGCACCTGCTCTGCTGGAGGATTAGGAACATCTCGTATCTTATACACACATCCGTAGTGCATTTTCCCTTGCTACTGTGGGCCTGGTGGAGCCGGTGCTGCTGGCGGCATCTGTCCCTACTACCCCTGATGGGCACCCTGCTGCTGGCCTCTGCCTCTCTGTAGGCACTCCCTCTTAAAGTGGCCTTCCTCGCTGCAAATAAAACAGCATCTCTGACCGTCTCCCTGTCGTTGGCCCTGACGTTATTGGCCCTACTGGCCTCCCCCATTGTTCCCTTGGCCCTGATGGCCCTAAGGAACCTGTTACTACTGATTTAGGCCCGACTGACCCTGCCTAAATCCCTTTCCTCCCAGTCGAAACCCACCTGGCTTAAATTTCTCAGCCTGATTCCCTTGCTTACTGCTAGTATGCTTCTGAGTACTACTTGTGTCACCACCAACAACTGCCTTGCCCTGCTGGCTCGGCTCCTCCACCCTCTTACTCCCCTTCGTATGGAAGCGATGATACTGTCAATGTACAAGAGCGGCATTGGCGACATCTGTATACGTTACCAGCACCGAATTACCAATCAAATGCTTCCTGATCCTCCAAGTTAGGCCATCCATGAACCTCGACTTCTTTCGCTCCTTATCGCTCACCTCATTTGGCACAAATTTTTCCAAACGGGTGAACTCCTCCTCATAATCCGCCACTGAATGGTCACCCTTAACTAACTCACTGAACTTCTTCCTCATTTCTTCCTCTACCACTGGTGGGAAGTATTTGCGATCAAACCGCACCCAGAACTCATATATCATGATCAAATCTCTCTCCTCAGCGGTGGTAACTCACTTCCACCACTGTAAGGCTACCCCCGATAGACGGAAGGTGGAAGGCATCTGTTTCTATACATCGGTACACTCCAGCATATTCAGATGGCGCTGAATATTCTTCTTCCAGTCACAAGACTCTACCACATTGGTACTACCCCAAAACTCGTGTGGGTGACCCTTCTAAAAGGTCTCCCTAACTCACTGCTAAGAAGGTGGCCCCACTGGAGCCTGAACTGATGATGCCACTGGAGGCGATGCCTGGGGCTGAGTAAAATGGGTTGCCAAATCCCTCATCGCTGTCTCGACTTCCCGAGCCACTATCGTGGCCACCTAAGTAGTGTAGATAAACTCTGGTGGGGGTGGCGGTACCTATGGCTCCTGATGAGCCTCTCTCAACTCAGCCCTGGCCACGACCCTCCCTTCTTGCTGTCTCTTCAGTGGCATCTGAAAATAGATCAAATTGTACACGTACAAAATTTATACAAAAATCCCATAGCAGAAATACGATATCTCAAAAGCGAAAAATGAGTCAACAGTCCTAATAATAGGGCTCTATAACAACCGAACGCTATGCTGAAGCGTAGTAAGCCGCACTGATCCTAAGGACACTAGGACCTGATGCTCTGATACCACCGGTGACACCCCGCCTAATTAAACCCCGGGTGATCAGTCCTAAATTAGATTAGAACATGTTTCTCAGTTGGTTCATTATTAGCATCACTGTCAACTTTTTAATTACTAACCACCTAAGTGAGAAATTAGATGGGTGCCAAGTTTTATCTTTCATTAGTTTAATGAACTACTCATGCAGAAATAAAATAATTTAAAAAATCACAATTAAGTGGAATCAACCATTCACATCTAAATAAACTGACCAAATAAACCATCGGCTCAAATCCAACAAAAGTAAAGACAGATAATGATAAATCTCAACAAGTATGACATAAATACAAAATAAAGCGGTAAGCGACATTCTCGAGTAACTGATAGGAAATTCCTACACTAGAAATGAAAAGAATGAGGCACCTATCAAACTCCCGCAACATCCATATATGCTGTAGTAATGGATCCCTGGAATGAGTCAACCCTCGCGTCCCTGTGGCTGGACACCTAAAGGGGTTTTAAAAATATTTATAGCAAGGGTTAGGACCCAAAACATTTGGAAAATATTTAGCAAATGATTACCTTGCAGTAATAAATATGTATGCATGTTCTTCATATTTTAGTTATTATCGCACTCCCTTGAGGACATCCTCACCCCTCCTCTAATTTGCACGACTAACGCTTTAAACTAATTCCCTTAGTTATTTATCCCATAACTAGATAACCTATATAGCCCCTTGCAACCACCCTAATCTAACCGAGTATGCAATAATTATGATTTCTAAGTTATTATCAACATTAACTTAATTAGTCTTTCCCCCTTTTAAATTCATATAACTTTCCCACCCGTTATACATATAATAAAATTCACGACCTGTATTAAATTACCCATATATAATTATTTAGCTCATTATATACGTATAACCACATTACAACATTCACATATATGTTGAAATAAAAATAATAAATGATAATAACCCTCCTCCCAAGTAATAACTCACCGGATGTATATTCTCTAAAGTGCTATCCCACTAGGTGTATTCACATATCTTAGTTACCCCAAGACAGGATCGCTCACTAACTTGGTTAATAACATAAATATTGGAGGCGGTCATATTCCTTCCCTGAAAGTGAGATGCCCCTCACCCATATAATGGACGCTATGACCTAGGGATATATTCGCCCTACTCCTCAAGCTAGGGGATTCACCCTCTACGCGTAACCTCCCCTGATAACACTATAGTATAAATATAATAATATCTAGCCACTGATATTAATGCACACACCATATATATATATATTATCGCATACCGTATATATATAATAAAAATAATCACGACTTTATCATGTACTAAACCTATAACATTAGTCTATACATCATAACTTGAGTTTATGATCCAACTCAGATTATTAATTAATTTTCGCATTAATTAATTTGGTTACTTTGATATCGCTCAACCACTATACCCGGACTCACCCACTTGATCCGAATTTTAATATTTTAGAATATATTTCTCCAAAATTAACCACAATATGTCACCCATAAATTCCCTCCAAATCCCAATTACTTTCCCTCATAAGGTGTGGGAAAAAAATTTCAAGTAAATTTCCCTTATATACTAAAACTGGGCAAACTGTAAAAAATCCTCGGCCATCGATCGATGGATCCCAGCCATCGATCGATCGATCGAATAGGTCTTCGTCTTATCCGAAGGTCTATTTCTTCCATGAACGAAAACCTTAAATGCCCAATTCCTTCTATAGTCTAACCTAAGTCCTCTCATCAATAAAATACACCAGGAACATCATAAGGAACCCCCATAAAGTCCCCAAACCCCATTTAATTTCCATTCTCTCCTATTTTTTGAATTGGGAAAAACCCATGTTATTCGTTAATTAGTCTCAACACCAAATTACCATCTCAAATTCGTTCATAATTCATCTGGGTTTTCACATCTGACCAATACATATCAATCTCAGATTATATCATGAATCTCTACAATAATTTCTAACCAGAAGATTTATTTACAAAAACCCCATTTTTGTACCCACTTTACCCCAAAATGAATTTTGATTCCCACTTCAAACAAATATGAATTGTAATACAAATAATTGCTACAACAAGTTAACCACTTACCTTATGGTTTCGTAGGGTCTGATCCGGAGTTGTGATTCTCAAGGTTGATGATGAAATCCCTTTTGGTTCTTTACTTTGTCTCCCAAAATGGTTCCCTGTGCCTTTAATTGCTCCCTAGGATATTATCTCCAACTATAGGTTTTCCACAATGTAAACTGTCATTCCCCTTTTTCCTTTAATTAAGTAATTAGGCATAATCCCATTTTTAGCCTAAGGGCCAAGCCCAAGTGACCCAAATAAATACTCCCGTGTGGGCCCGGCTATGCCTAAAAACGTCCCGAGACCTATTTACTACCCTCGGGTACTCTATTCCGACTATCTTGGCCCTTCCGGACTCAACCGTGCACTCAGAATTGGCATCCAGATAAGTTTATAAAATTTCTTATCTCCCACCTAACTTAGTCTGGAATCGACTACCGGTTGAGATAAGTAAATCCCAAGTCATTAATACGCTTAAGACGTAATTAAATATTACTATTTACCTAGTAAATTAATTTCCCATAAATATTAACAAATTATTCTCCCGATTAATATTTATATACAAATTCTATAGTTAATTCCATTAAATTACGACACACTAGTAATTTAAATTTTTCCCGAATTAATTAACTATTAAATGCATAAAATCACAGGGTGTTACACGGCCCCTATAAGCTTTGTTAGTATAATATACTGGCCTCTGGATGCCCTCCTCCTCTCCCACTAGGGATGAGCTGACCGCACATTCTGACATTACAAAGTACAAGTAATATTCATCCCCTAGCACAGGTCTTGACAAGAGAGGCGATGATCCTAAATACTACTTCAACTCCAGGGATGCCTTTTAACATTCCTTATACCATTCAAAAGTTTTTTTAAAACTTTAAATAAAGGAAGGCACTTATCAATGGCTCTAGTGATGAACCTATTGAGGGAGGCCACGTGCCACGTTGACCTCTACACTTCTTTCTTTATCATCAAGGACTGAATATTGATCAAGGCTTGGATTTTCTGGGGGTTCGACTCGATCCCTTACTGGTTAATAATGAATCCTAAGAACATTCCTTCATTTACCCAAAACACACACTTCGTTGGGTTAAGCTTCATCTGATATTTTTCTAACTGATTAAGCATTTGTTGCAGACCCTTAACATGATTGATCGCAGTCCTACTCTTGATCAGTATGTCATTTACACATACTTCCATATTTCTACCTATCTTCTTTTCAAACGCCTTATTCACTAGCCTCGCATATGTTGCCTTGGCGCTCTTGATGCCGAAGGGCATGACATTGTAGCAGTAAATTCCTCATATGATGATGCACTATGTATTTTCTCTGTTCGAAGGCTTCACTCTGATCTGGTTGTACCCAGGGTAGGTGTCCATAAAGCTGAGGAGTAAGTGGCCTAAGATGGAATCAACAAGCTAGTCAATTTTGGGTAAACGTAGTGATCCTTGGGACATGCCTTGTTCAAATAAGTGAAATCCACACACATCCTCCATTTATTATAACTCTTGCGTACCATGAATACATTGAAAAGACACTCAGAATATTTGATATTTTCAATGAATGTAACACCCGTCCTTAATATTTTATTACTTTCCCATGTAAATTTTGAATAGATGAGAATTCTAGATTCGGTTTACAAGAATATGGACTTTGATCTCAATATTAGACTATTTTGGAGGCTATATGAGAATTAGTGGAAGATTGTAGGTTAAAATTGGAAAATTTGACAAAATTTATGAAACGGTCATTCGAACTAGTTCCAAGTCATTCGAACGAGATTCTTAGGTCGTTTGAAGAAGGGATCAAACGAGGATCAAACGAGTTTTTTCTGTATAATAAGTCATTATTGTTCAAAGGTCGTTCGAAGCATGGTTCAGAAGAGATGCCATTCTCGTTCGAACGAGGGACCTTTCTGGTTCGAACAAGGTTGCCCATAATTTTTAATTTGGGCTACCCATGTGTGATGTCATATTTTGGCCCATTGGATGGATAAGTTGTCAAGCTCCGGGGAACCCAGATTGGGAACAAAGGGATTTTGAGGTTTGATAGTGTTTTTATAAGGGTTTTTGTGTTTATTTGGGTTATTTTGAGTTGGAATAAGAGAGAGAGAGAGAGAGAGAGAGAGAGAGAGAGAGAGAGAGAGAGAGAGATAGAGAGAGAGAGATAGAGAGTGGGGATGAGTCTCCCCTGCCATTTTCAGCATTCTTACTCTCTCCCACCACCACAAATCAGCTCAAGCCATAATTCCTCCACCTTATACTAACTTAGTTTATATGTATTCCACCATATTTGAGCCATATATACCCTTTTCCACCATTGTTGGGTAGAGCTATGAATTTTGAAGGTCTTGTTAGGGGGGTTTGGAGAAGATGAAGATAGAAGATTCATCGAGCTTGAAGAGGTTTTCTAACGGAGCTTTCGGGGAGACAATCTTGGTTACCTAGGCAACCTCTCTAAGGCCACCTTAAGAAGTTGTAGGTTTCCATCTTCTTAGAAATTTTAACCTGCCATTTTCGGAGCTCCATTTGAGGTGGGAAACTGTACTCTTAGTTTAAGACTTTTTTTTGTCTATTAGTAGTCTTGTTGTTAGATTATAAGAGTAGGATGCATTTGATAACATGATGAGTTTCAAGTAATTTGGTATTTAACATTTTTATGGAACAAAAATGTGGCAAAATGTTTTTTAGTTAAAAGTAAATTACGGATGAATGTTTCAAATTTTTCTTGAAAAATAAAGTTTGGGATTTTTATAATAATGGGGTATTTCTAGAAGTTTCAAGCAAAAAATTTTATTGAATAAAATGTTTCAAAAATGAAATTTATTTGCTTAGAATATTCTGGTGAAATAATGTTCTAAAGTTTCTTCCAAATTGAAGATTTTATAAAAGTTGAATAATTTGTTGAGTTTTGAAGAAACAAAAATGCCATTTTTTGTCTAGAAAAGTGTATTTTGCAAGTGTTATGAATTTGTAGAATAAATTATGTGTTTAACCCATTAAATAGGATTTTTAAATTAAAATATATCTTCTCATGCATGTTAACTTGTAATATGTGGATAATGAACATATAAACAAGTTTAATTAAGGTTTTACTGTGTTTAAGCATGAAATAAGAAAATTAGAAATTCTAGTCTTTAAAGTGTGTGAAAAAGAGGTTAAAGGTGTGATAAGTGTAAGGTTTTATGACCGGATGTGCTAATAAAAAGAAATAGTATTTTCTTATAAAAGCAGTCTTTAAATGTAATTGGACTTCTTGATAAAGAAAGTAAAGAAATGTCTAACTTGCAAAAATGGTTAGAAAAGGTTTTGAATAAGTGTTAATCGATTAAAACATCGAGAAATTGGTGTGTAAGTTAGTAATATTTTTGAGAGATTAGCACTTATGAAATTGGAAGAATAGGATAAGTTTGGAAACAAAAGAGTAAAATGATAATTTTACGTAAAGTGGAACATTTTTATGAAATAAAAATATTTTAAAGGATGTTACACAAAATGCTCCTATATAAACATGATTTTTTAAATAAAATCAAGGCTAAAGTGTAAAGGACATGAAATGATGATTTTCAAAGTGTAGTAAATGTTGCAATGAAACCCCGGGTTTTGGCTTCGGTCGGATAAAAATAAAAAGTGGAGTAATATGGTCATTTTTAAAATTTCAAAATATATTAATAAGGACTCGGATGACACCGGTATAATTAATGAGTGCCTGGAGTCCTAGGGTGAAAGACTCAAAATCACTGGCCAGAGCATATGGTGGCATCACAGATGGCGTGCAGCCAGTTAAAGTACACATTTTATTGGAAGATTTAGAGAAAAAGATAAAGGAATATGGAACATGTCAAGAAATGGGTTGTGTGGTGAAAATGTGTAAAGCCAACCTAATTTGAATAAATTGATAATGTTTCGATAATAATTAAGTTGACAAGATATGTGTAAATTGATTAATGTCCATAACGTAAATGAAAGGTAAAGTATAGTGGGTAAATGGGTCGTTAAGTAACCTAAGAAGTTTAACCCATAATTAACACAAGGGTGTATTTGTGAAAGGTTTTCAAAGTTAAATAAGTATTTTATAACACGGTATTCACGTGTGTTAAAAGGGGTGATTTTCAATGAAAATACTAACGTGGATCGGTTTAAATGAAAGGGATAATTCTGGTAAAGAAATGATTTCGGTTAAACAAAGTGTGGTCATTTCAAGTATTTAACCATGCGTGTTAAATAAAGGGATAAATGTCAAGTTAAGAAAGAGCGAGTTCTTTTTATGAGATTAAGGTTAATTAATCGGGATAAATCAAATTTTTTGAAATAAAAATGATTTCATGCATTAAGTAAATATATGTATATCTATATAATAAAGTTGAAAACTTATGTATGTCATAAGTTTGATTGATGATGTCATCATTATGATTTTTTTTGCACTTCCTCTTTTACCCTTCAAATCTTTAATTTCCCCCTCTTTTCTACTTAAAAAACCTATACTTGAATTCAAAATTTGGGGTATTTTGGTAAAAACAACTTTAATCACATGCTACTCTCATTTTTCACCTACACGCAACCCCCATTCCCTTTTTCATTTACTAGAACCCAAAACAAAAACCTTGGCTCTTCCTCAGCGCCACGTTGTCGCCTCACCCTCAGCCCCATCCCCCAATATCATCTCCCCATGTTTCCCCGTGTCCTCCTCCCATGGTAATCTCTCTCTCTCTCTCTCTCACACACACACACACACACACACATAATCGTTATTTTTCAGATCTAACATTTTATCTGATTATTTTCTTTTGGTACTTTGGGGTGCTAAGGGGGATTCAGGTATCTCAAATATACTACTAGATCTTTGTTACTGATTGTGGTTAATATTGTTTGTTTGGGTTTTATTTTTTAGATTAAACATACACTTAATGCATTTCCTTTGGGTTCAGGTATCACCAGTGGCATTTCGTTTGGGTTCAGGTATGTCGGATATATGTTTGTTTTTTTAGTATGTTTTAATTTTTTGTCTTTTGAGTTGTATATGTAACTTTTCTTTGATTTTTTTCAGGATCATCCACCACCACCGCTACCACGTAGGTAATACCTAGGGTTTCTAACATATTACTCTATTTAGGATTATAGCTGTGAGCCATATTGTTCATGAATTTGGGGTTTAATTTAATTGTTGTGTTTACATTTGGTGTTTTTTTTATTATGATTCATATTGCTCATGATTTTTTAGTTTCTGTTATCTCCCTAACCAAGGGTTTTAATTATATTTTCATATTTTTGTTTTTTTAATTTTATTTTCATATTGATCATGATTTTTTACATTGTTGACCGCCTCTACATGTTTTTATCCAAAACATTGTTGTCGGAATGTATCCTTATCATCCTTATGTTGCCTTTTGTAATCTCATCCTTATGCTTCCTTTCGTGTAGTCATTGACCAGTTGGAAAATTTACACTTATAATAAAATGTTAGTATACTGTATGTTAATACTCTGTATATTGTCACGATTTACAGAACTATTTTTCTATTTGGCTACTAATTTAAGCTACATGAAACTTACTGATTCAGGTCCCTATTTGATTATATGCAACTTACAAATATTTGGTCATGACATATAGGATCATTTGATCCCACACGACTTACTCATTCAGGTCCTCTGAGTTGGTATTTGAATTGAATTGTACCATATAGTTTGAATGATCACATATAGTTTGTAAGGGCCTTGAATTGTACTAACCCCAATGGTAGTATACTGTATGTTAGTACTCTGTATATTGTCACGATTTACACAACTATTTTTCTATTTGGCTAATAATTTTGGTTATATACAACTTATAAATATTTGATGATATATGAATTGGTAGTTTTTAAGGGACTTGAATTGTACCAACCCCAATGGTATTTGAATTGGTATATGGCTTACCAATTCAGGTCCCTGTACCAACTCAGGATCCACATCACATATAGGATCGTGAGAAATAAATACCCCAATTGTACCATCTCAGGAGCCGGATCTTGCATCATGAAAATAACTGCTTCTGTAAGGGACTTGGATGAGGAGTTCATTGATGAAGAAAAGAAGTTATGGCTTCCTTTAACAACTGGATAATTAACATTCAAATAAGTTTAGTGTGAAAAATAATTGGCTTCCCCATTGTCCAATTAAGATATCCAACTTATTTGGAAACTTCTGAAGAAATCAATCCCATTAGAAGATGATATTTTATAAATAGGATCCGACATGAAGCTGCAGGAGCAACATGAAGCCGCAACAGAGTTTCTCCATCATTTCATTTACATGAGGTGAGTGTTTTTTTTATAGATTAGAGTTTTGTTAGTAATTTTTTATAACTTAAAACGCATGATTTTTATTATTTCTCTCTATTTAAAGCTCAAATATTCTTCTAAACATTTCTCTCTCTCATTTTGAACACAGTTTCCTCTCTTATAAACTACCAGGCGGAGGTGAAGGTGCGGGGCCTTAATCCAAGCTTGCTGTCGTCACCATTTTCATCCTCAATGTGGGGACTGTGGGTTTGTGTGTGCATAGAAGTAGGTGCAAGGGGGTGGGTACTGCTTAGTAGAGGGTGCGTGTGTGGAGTTATGGTAGATGTGGTTCGAGGTTATCTCGGTTTGAGAGTGGTAGAGGAAGTAGAAGGGGGATTAGGGCAGTGGAAGCAGGGGTAGTTCGGTATGATGTTTCATGTGTGCGTGTGTTAGGGTCAGAAGGTTAGCTTCATAGGTAAGGAATTGCGTGGGGGTAGAGTGATTTAGGGTCTGTGTGCATTACGATTTACATGTGAATTATGCCTATAACGATTGCAGACCAGGGAGCAAGCTGCAAATTTCACTAGAATATATTCAGAGGGAATTCAACCATGTCAAAAATGACAGTGACCTAGCTGGTTGGGTAACTGATGGTCTTATTGCTAGGCCATTACCTAATAGAATTCGTCCAAGATGGACGTCCTCTACTGTAAAATGCTAATGAAGTACGTAAAAGGTTGTTACTGTCATTTTGTATATGTCATTTTATCTGTGCGGTTTGTATTTTATCAACATAAATGTTATTTCAGTGAACAAACTTTATTATTTAAAGCCCCATGTTTTGTAGATTTCATAATATATATGTCTACAATAATCTATGCTTTACCTGGATACATTATATACGGTAGTTTGCATACCAAGATTTTTTTTTATTAATGATGGTTTCTATAGTCTGTACCAACTATTTGATGAATTTTGATGTGTGTACACCTCCCATCAAAATACATTCCATCTTTAGAAACCATAATAATTGAAGGTCAATAAATTATTTATTGACCTTGTCTATCAAGACTGATAATTCATTAATGTGGATTCTTTAATTGAAGGTCAATAGATTTCAATTATTTAATTTAAACCCCTAACAACTGATAATTCATCAATGTGGATTCTTTGTTTTTATAGACAACCCCCAATGGCTATCAAGACTCTAACAAAGGTCAATAAATTTATTGCAGCAGAATGGAGCTATGGAGTCTTGAGGAGAACCGAAAAAGTTTTCTCCAGCAATGCAGGCTAGGACTGTCTTTGCCTGAAAAAATTGTTTAGTAAATCTACAATTGTGCAGCCGAAATGGCCAACAGCCTCGGTGTGGATGCTATTTTTGTTTACACTAAGCATGGACAGATGGCTTCACTCCTCTCGCGTAACCACCCAAATTCTCCCATCTTTGCATTCACGAATGATGAGAGCACTCGAATGACCCTCAATTTGCAGTGGGGGAGTTATACTCCTCCTTATTAGTTTATCAGATGACATGGAAGCTAATGTCACAAAAACCATTGATCTTATAAAAACAAAGGGAATGATGAAATAGGGAGATACAGTTTTGGTAGTCTCGGATATTATTCCAACATGTGCAGCCTCAGCTATATTCCAATCAATCCAGGTCAAAACTATAACTTAGGCAACAATTCTCTTTATGATTTGCATCAATAAGGTTTGCGGTAATTAGGAGCTTTGCGTTTATAGGGAGATGACGTGTCTTTTTTTATTCTTTTGTAGTTTAGCAGAATATAAGTCCTCATATTTCATTTTTTTTCCTTTTTTCCCCCGCTTATTTTTGTGGATACATGCATTTTCTTGAACTAGATTTGTATATTATTCATCTCCCATAATGTGTAGTAGTGTGTTGTTAAAATGTACGATTTGGACTATGTTTTCAACAGAGTAATGAAAAATGGTTGATTGCATCTTCAGTTGGGGGACTTACCGTGTTCTTAATTTTCTCTTCCTTGCTTTTGGTCCCACAACCTATCGGGTCTATTGAACAAATTCTATTTTTTTTTGTTTCTAAAATGGGAAAACTAGGGGCAAGAGCTTTGAAATACATGTCTCAGTGCAACAGGTCTCAGTGTTGTTGCTGCTCGTGCTTAGTTATTTTGACTTTAGCACAACTCATAATTAGTAATACATGATATACTAATTTTGATTATGAATGTCAAGACTGGACACAACATGGTGATGGGACTCAAACTCGACCCCAAGTCCGTGAACTAAAGGTTGGTTAGTTTTTTATGCGAAACCAAAATTGACAAGATCAACCAACATAAATAATGAACAAGTTGAATCTCAATGGATTATAAGATTATTCATAAAGTTCAGAATTTATGAAAATCTTTCTATATTGGTGTTTAGGGACTTTCTATGAGGATTTCAGTTTTCTTTGCTCTATCGGGATAAGAATTGAGCATACCTCTTATGTTTTTTCCCTGCTAGAATTATTATAGTTGTTTATAACTACTAGAAAGCATACCTATTATAGCAGTTCATAACTGCTAGAACTATTGTATAATGAATTGAGCATACCTCTTAAATAACATACCTTTTAAAGAGTGACACACGATATATAACTCCATAATTTAACCCGTGATGTATTGCCGATTTTTTATGGTTGATTCCATTACGTATTGCCGATTTTTAATGGTTGATTACGTTACTAATGTTCAATTTTTTTCATTTTCACAGATCTCTTGCAGGGTCGAGCTTAGGAATGGGATTTGCTAAGAGAGGTCACTGATCTCATGAATTGAGTTGGGGTATTTCCAAGAGAGGTCACACATATTCAAGGTTTGCTACTGTTTTGTAGCTATTTTGTTTGGATGTTTAATTAATTCTCTCTTTGTGATTCACATACAATTAAAATTGTGTTCCTTACTACATATGGTCTGTTTATACTATGAAATTGTGTTCCTTTTAAAGATACTTGAGATTTTAATTTCAAAACACTCACAAATAAGAGGTCTCACTTCAGATTCGGTAAGAAACTGTCACTTATTGTAATATGTTCTATTGTGGCATGTTTATAGGTCGGCTCTTCAGTTTATGCAACATATGTTAATGATCATTCACAAGTGAGCTACCACTGTAATAGAATTGTAAGTGAGCATATTCATAGGTCTGTTCTATTATGGCATATTCATAGGTCTGCTCTATTATGGAATATTCATAGGTCTGCTCTTCACTTATTATATCAATTCAGGTTTTTTAATTCTTTTTCGTGGTAGCAAGTGAGCTACCACTGTAAAATTGCGAAGATGGGTGGAGGGATTTTTTCAGAGTGAGCTACCACTGCTCCATATGGTATTTGATGTCAAGTTTAAAATTATCGATAGATCTCAAGATCTGTTTTATGTTAGCAGATGGGATTCAACTATATTACTTTTATTTAATTTTTGAGATTGATCATCTTTTGGTGGTTGTCTTTGAGTTGAGTTAGCTTGAGTATTTCATATATATTTCAACTCAAATTTTTGTAGTTATCTGATAAATATTTTTTGTTACTTAAAACTATGTACTCTAATTTCTATATGATTGACTAGAAATTATACGTAATGAGTTTTGTTATCGCATGAATTAGTTTGTGCATGCAATCATTCTTGATCATTCTTTTTGTTTATTAATGTGAAAATATTATCTAATTCTTATATTGTAATAATTTCAGCTTAATCTTTGTTATGGCAAGAGTTGGGGTTGAAGGAAGACATGTGAATGTGGCGGAAGCGTTGAAAAGGAAGACAACAACTATGCCAGAAATGGGTGGATAGATCGATTATTCATAAATAGTGTATATGAGATTTTTCATAAACAATGTATAATTGATGATTTGTTTATATGATGCTCCGGATGGACTTTTAGTGGTGTTGTTAGGTATTTTTAGTCCTTAAAATAGGTGGATTGTCCTTTAAACGAAGGATATTTTGCCCAATTTTTTAAATAGTGTATATTTTATTATTATTATAATATAAACTATTTTACAAAAAAATTCAGTTGATTCAATATGTTGGAAGTATTTGTCACACCTTCAAGAAAATTGACAATGGTTGATACTAACTGGTACTTTGGAAAATTGTCATCGTGCCTTCAGGCACGGGCATACCCTAGTATATATATATATATAAGGTGGTTGCATGTGCACGTAGTCATAACATGTTGGAGTCTTCTTTATGTCATTTGATTCAATACTGCATTTGTATATTTCACACTGAGCATTCGGTTCACACCCTCGTTTTTGTTACAGCGGGTTGGGTGTTATTTCGTATTTTGAGAGAATTACATAGGTAAGTACTCCCTTTTTATTTATGTTAGTACCTCTGTACACTTGGATTGCGGCGACGCTTTCCACGGCTCCCTAACGTAGTCTAATTTGAAATTGGAATTGCATGCTAAACAAGTGAAACTTTAATTAAAATAATGCTAGATTAGCAACATTATATTAGTTGTCTTGTTTCACTTCACACCTAACATTTGGGTCGACCGGGTTGACTACAGGTAACCCATAAATGCAGGATGGGGCATTACAAATGGTATTAGGGCTCTAGGTTCAAGGTTCCTTTCGGGAGTGACGTGGTGAGGTCGATAGTGGATTTTTTGACATCAGTGTTGGTTTGGGCTGGTCATGGTAGTTTTGTTGATGGTGTTAGTTTTTATCTTCGATGGTAGAGTTAAGGAGATTTATCATGACAAGTAAGTTAGTGCCAAGTGGCATACGAATGAATTAGTTGTGAATAATCGCTTCCGCGCTTCAGATTAATCATGTTAGCAATTTATGGGTGTCCTTGTAAGCCAATAGTGGTGACACCATGGTTTTTAGTGTGAGGTGTTTAATACCCCATACTTTTAAAGATATTTAAATTACAAAGGTTGGCGTAATTTGGTAATTTGAGGAATTACTGTGAATAGTAATTTTGGAATTTATGAGTGAAATTGAATAAATTCAAAATATAAAGTAAATAGTAAATATTAGTTTGTAAGTGTCAGATTAATATTTGCATGGATTATATTTTCTTACGAGACTAAGAATGTGAATGGGAGTATTTTAATTACATGTCGCAGTTGGGTAAAGTAACAAAGGAAAATATTTTAATTGGAAAACACATGTATTGAAATGTGTTGTGTTTAATTAATAAAATTTAGTTAAGTGACTCGGATGGAGATTTCGAGTGCGCGGTTGGGTTACACGAGTCATTTTACATTTGGGTATACACCCAATTTCGGGTTTAATAAGAGGAAAGCCCTCATTTCTTCCCCAAAATCTGCCCTAAGAGAGAGAAAGAGAAGATAAAAGGAAGAGAAAAGGAGAAGGAAGAAAAGGAAATTTTCGGCCAAACTTCGCGGGGTTTGACTCGGGGTCGTCGGATTTTATCCATGAGGCGAGTGTTTAACTTGGTTTTATGATTTAGTGTGTTTATTTCTCATATTATAGTTGGTGTAAAACTATAAAGATTTGGGTTGAATTTTCGTAAATCAAACGGGTTTTCGGAAGATTGAATGGATAAAACTCGATTTATACCCAATTTGAGCAACCTAAGAATTAATTGAAATTAATGGTTGGTTATGGGTTCTAGGATGATTAGAACCCTTTTTATGTGTGTATTTATGGTTGTTTAAGGTTGGATGATGATGAGAGAGAAGACAAAAAGCTTAGAGGTGCATTAATGGAGATTTGTAATTTGGAGAAGACAGTGAATAGTATTAAAGCATCTTGCGGGGTCTATTCGGCCTGGAAGAAAATTGATTCAGCTCTTGGTCAAAACATAAAAGTGTTAGATCTTTTTGGTACGGTCGCGTGGGTGCCAACCGTGTATTTTTCTTATTTTTTTTGAATTAGTTATGATTTTTCTAAGGAAGCCGTTCCGAGGTTGAAATCATTAGCTCGGAAATCAAACCAGAAATTGGAAAAATAAAGGCTAGAACTATTTAGAAATAAATATTTGGGGTTCTTAAAAATAGTGTGGGGACTTTGAAATAATTATTTGAGTAAGGCGGGTACCCTGGGTTAGTTGAAAGTAAAATCCAAGACTTACCAAAATAGGGGTGTTTGGGAGGAGTAACACTCAGGGTGATATTTCGGTGGGAAAATTTTTATATAAGTAATTGTGCGCGTAGAAAATACACTTATATGCGGATTTTGGTTGAGTAAAATCTTACGAGGTGACTAGGATGAAATTTAGGATACGGGCTAAAGAGAATTGAGCAGTTATCCGATACGTCTATTTATGACAATTATATATAGGTGAGAGGAATACCTATCATTATTATATGGGTTGTGCGTATGCCCTGATGTTATTATATATATGGGTTAAATGAATACCTATGGGGATTATATATAGTTGAGATGAATACTCGTTGTTAATGTATGTATAGGTGAGAGGAATACCTATCGTTATCATATGGTTGTGTGAATACCACATTGATGTTATATTTATATGTGACACCCCGACTAATTAAATACCGGGTAGCTACTCCTTTATTAAATCAATACAAAATGCCAAGTTGGTTCAGTTAATAGCATCACTATCGAAAACATTTTAATAATTACTAACCACCTAGTATTTAAAAAGTAAGTTGCAAAATTTTAAGTTAAGTCTGGTTAACATGCAGTAAAAGAATAATGGAAGAATAACAACCATTCACCATAATGAAGTAATGAATAACCAACAAAATAAATAGAAATCCGGAGGAAAAATCCTAACAACAATCCCACAACTGAAAATAATATGACAAGTCTGAATCCTGAATTAATTACATGCCAGAAGTCTGAATAACTGAAATAAATAAAATGCCTCTAAAAGGAATGGGCGACATGCCCTACAACTGATAAATCTGAATATAGAGTCAAGATAGATGAAGCGTCTACAAGCAAAGTCCTGTAACTTCCACAAACAGCTACAGCTCGTCACCTGAATGAGGATCCTAAGCATGGTGTCCTTGTGGCTGGGCACCTAAAATGGTTTTTACAAAAATAGATTTGAAAGCAAATGGGTCAGAGCCCGAAAGTGGAAATAATTTTAAAAACAGCAAGTGTTTTAATAACATTAAAACATTAAATGCAAAATACATGTTAGGACGTGCACTCACATGAAATTCTCACCTCTCGACTACATGTGCACTCCTAACGTACCGTACCCATCTAAATGACATACATATCTAACCAAACCGTAATAAGTTCTACCCCTTACTACTCGATTCCCATATTACATTCTAGCGTTATCAATTAAATAGAGGGCTTTACTTAAACTCAGATTCTCAATTTGTAATACAATTCACTATCGGTTAACCCGTTATGTTTTCTCAAGACATTACCATAATTATATTCACAATATCAACATGAAAGTTCCCATTAATTAAGTGTATATTATTCACGTCATAAATATACAATACAAGCACCCCGAGACTAAGCTGCGGTGCACACATACTCTGCTATCCATCCCGGTACATCACGTATATAAGGATCACGCATTCCGAATCTCTCAGGAATCGTTCTCAGATAACAACAATCACAAACAATGGAGGCGAACAAAGTCACATCACATGGGTCACGCACATACCTGCGCTCCCACGATCAGCAGACTTATTAACATCCCAATAAGTCCTTCTCTGACCTATGTTCTCGAGGTACCAGTCTAAATTCGGGTAACACAAGGATTAGAGGGACCTAAGAGAACGTAAACCTGCCGTGATAACAAGTATGGTAGGTATGTCATACACATAAAATCATATACATATACTAAGTATGCACACATCTTAGTAGTCACCATCATTTATTTGTAGTACACATCTCATTCTCGTACCGACATATAATGCTACACAATTTATATGTTCCCAGTTAATATAATTATTTAGGCCGTCAATAGTTCTCGCATCGTAATAGACACTCACGTCCTCCTTCATAATTTCCCTTAGGTTCAAGCTAGACTTCTAGGTTTTACTCCTCATTATATCCCAAATATATCAATTAATCCACAAGGAAGTGTTATCTCTACATACAAACAAGGTTATGGGACACTCGGGATCAAAACAGGCTAAAAAGCCCAAACTGTCAGCTCGTTAGAAGTCTCGTTCGAACGAGGCTGTTCGAACGAGAGTTCGTTCGAACGAAGTGGGCTTTCTAACGAGATCTCGTTCGAATGAAGTCATCGAACGAACATCACCCTCGTTAGAAGTCAAAGGTCAACTCGTTAGAAGCTCGTTCGAACGAGCTCGTTCGAACGACCTGTGCAGGTCTTCTAACGAGTGGCCAGATTCGAGCCCAGATTTTCCTTAACTCGTTTTTCCAACTTTTCTTCACCTCTAATCTCCTCTAAACATCAAACCAAAAATTGTACATGGATTCTAATCAATCCTAAACATACTTAGGTCATATATTAATGTTTATATTGGGACAATTCTTCCTAAACATCATTGAATCATCAAATCACTTCATTTATCCCCAAATCATATGAACATGAACCCTAAAATTTTAAAGTCACCAAAGGGAATAATTAAATCTGTTTTTGATATGAACAAGGTGTATTTCCATCAGAATAATCCTCCTAACACAATTCTACATGAAATCCTTTCATCAAAATATAAAGTTCTAATTCCAATTAATGGGTTTTTATCAAACTCCCAAGAACAATACAAATTCTGTCAATTTTCTACGCATGGAAGAAACATTCTTTGTAATCAACGAAAATAAACCACTTGCCTTATGTGTATCTCTGATTTTGATGTCGAATTGATGAATGGTTCTCTCTCTCTCTACAGAATTCTCCTCCCCTCTCTCTCTACAAGCCTTCTTCTCCAAAGTGACAATGGTGGCTAGGGTTTGCCTTAGGAACTCTTTTGGAACAAATTCTAATAACCCCCGTAGCCTATTTGGTTATTAGTGGGTTTAGTGGGTAAAGTCCAAATCAGATATTAATTCCTAATTTTCGTGGGTTTTAATTCCTAAAAATCCAAAATTACCAAACTACCCTTATACATTGCCGGCATGGCCTAAAGATGCCCCAGGACCCAAACTAAACTCCCGGTTAGTGTTTTCTGACTATTTCGACCCTTCCGGACGCGTTGGCGCACTCAAAACGACCATACGGTTAATAAAAATAAAATTCACTTTTTAATTAAAATAAATATATTCCTGATGCGACTGTCACACGCGTCTCAACAAAATTTCCAAATTGCCGTATTTCAATCTCACGACAAATTTCATAATTCAATATTCATATATAAGCATATATGCACATTATAATCAAATACCAACTCGCATCTCTCTAGTATTTTAATCCGGATTAATTTCCAATTAATACGCATTTAATTCAATTAAATCCCATAAATAAATATCACAAAAATACGGGGTATTACATACTTCCCACCTAATAACTGAATTTCGTCCCGAAATTCGGAACTAGAAAGTACCTGGTAAGAACAACTCTGGATAACGTTCGTGCATCTCATCCTCGCGTTCCCATGTGGACTCCTCGACATTATGATGTCGCCACTGAACACGCACTAATGGAACTATCTTTGACCTCAGTTTCCGCTCACTTCGGTCCAAAATAGCAATCGGCCCCTCCTCGTAGGAGCTATCAGGCTGGAGATCTATGTCCTCCAAAGCAATGTGAGAATGAGCCAAATCGTCTCTAAGATATTTCCTTAGCGAGGAAATATGAAACACATCGTGAATCCGATGTAAATGCTCCGGTAATCCAAGCCTATACGCAACCGGTCCAATCCGTTCAATAATAGGAAATGGTCCCACATATCTCGGTGCCAACTTCCCTTTCTTCCCGAAACGCATAATCCCCTTCATAGGAGATACTCTGAGCAAAACCTGGTCCCCCACTTGGAACTCCCTGAAGAACCTCTTCGCATCAGCATAGCTCTTCTGCCGATCCTGAGCTACCCGAATGCGACTCCGAATCAATTCTATCCTCGCCGAAGTATCCTGAATCACTTCCGGCCCAAGTAGTTTGTTGTCCCCCACCTCCAACCAACATGCTGGGGAACGACAAGGTCTACTGTACAACGCCTCAAATGGAGCCATGCCAATGGTGAACTGGTAGGAGTTGTTGTAAGCAAACTCCACCAGTGGAAGATACTGCTCCCATTCACCCCCAAAATCAATGATACTCATACGTAGCATGTCCTCCAACATCTGGTTTGTACGCTCAGTTTGCCCGTCGGTCTTCGGGTGGTACGCCGTACTCAACCGCAATTCCATGCCCATGGCCTCCTGAAAACTCTCCCAAAACCGTGAAACAAATATCTTGTCTCGGTCAGACACGATATTTAGGGGCACACCGTGAAGTCTCACTATCTCTGAAATAAAGAGCTGGGCATACTGTCCCGTAGTGTAGTCTGTCCTTACGGGTAGAAAATGAGCGACTTTGGTCAACCTGTCCACAATTACCCAAATGGAGTCGTGACCTCTCTGTGATGTAGGAAACCCCGTGATAAAGTCCATGGAGATGCTCTCCCACATCCACATCGGGACCTCCAATGGCTGTAGAAGTCCTGCCGGTCTCTGATGATCCACTTTTACTAGCTGACAAGTGGTGCATTTTGAAACAAACACGGCAATATCTCTCTTCATCCCGCTCCACCAATACTGTCGTCTCATGTCTTGGTACATTTTGTCCCCTCCGGGATGTACCGCGAACCGTGAGCCATGCGACTCTGCCATCACCTCGTGCCGCAATTTCTCCTCTTCCGGAACTACCAATCTCCCATTGAAGCGTAATCCCCCGTCTGAGCTAACGGTATATGACTCGTCTCCCTCTGCTAGTAATCGAACTATCTGCTCCTGACAGAACGAGTCATTTGCCTGTGCCCTTACTACCTTCGTGACAATCTGCAGTGTAACGGTCATCACAGACATGAACGATCGTGCCACTGTATCCTGGTGTCCCAACTCCTTCCACTTGGCCTTCCACACCCCTGCCACCTCATCTACTGGCCTACGGCTCAACGCGTCTGCTACCACATTAGCCTTCCCCGGGTGATACTGGATATCAAACTGATAGTCCTTCACAAACTCAAGCCACCTTCGCAGTCGCATATTCAACTCCTTCTGCGTGAATAGGTACTGTAGGGACTTGTGTTCCGTGAACAATCGAAACTTTTCCCCCAAAAGGTAATGTCTCCAAATACGAAGGGCAAATACAACTGCCGCCAACTCCAAGTCATGAGTGGGGTAATTCTTCTCGTGAGGCTTTAGCTTACGGGATGCATAAGCTATGGCCTGACTCTCCTGCTGTAATACACCTCCAAGTCCTTGCAAGGACGCATCGGTGTAGACTAGATACTCATCTCCCGGTCTCGGCAATGCTAACACAGGTGCAGAGGTCAACTTATCCTTCAACTCATCAAATGCCAACTGACAGGCATCACTCCAGATGAATGGCACACCCTTACGAGTCAGATGTGTCAAAGGACCCGCTATCTTTGAAAATCCCCGAATGAACCTCCTATAGTATCCTACTAATCCCAAGAAACTACGGATCTCCGTCGGTGTCGTGGGCTGTCCCCACTCCCTCACCGTGGATACCTTCCCCGGATCAACAGATATCCCCCGGTCCGAAATAATATGTCCCAAAAACTGGACCTCCTTCAGCCAAAACCCGCACTTCTCATATTTTTCATACAACTAGTTCTGACGTAGCGTCTGCAAAACTTGCCTCAAATGCTCGGCGTGCTCCTCCTCTGTCTGGGAGTAAACCAGAATATCATTAATGAAGACAATGACAAACTGATCTAGGAAATATCTGAACACCCTATTCATCAAGTCCATAAACATGGCTGGAGCATTGGTCAAACCAAAAGGCATAACTCGAAACTTATAAGAACCGTATCTCGATAAGAACGCAGTCTTCGAGACGTCCTCCTCCCTGATACGCAACTGATGGTATCCCGATCTCAAATCAATCTTCGAGAAGAAAGAAGCTCCTCTCAATTGGTCGAATAAGTCATCGATTCGAGGCAACGGATACGTATTCCGTATCGTGACCTTATTCAACTCTCGGTAATCCACACACAATCTCAGTGAACCATCTCTCTTCTTCACGAACAACACAGGGGCACCCCACGGTGAAGTACTCCTCCATATAAACCCCTGACCCAACAACTGCTCAATCTGATCCCGTAACTCCCTCATCTCAGCTGGAGCCATACGGTACGGTGCGCGTGCTATAGGTCTCGTATCTGGCAATAAGTCTATGACAAAGTCTATCTCTCGACTGGGGGGTAGGCCTGGTATCTCCTGAAACACATCGAAATACTCCCTGACAACTGGGATCGAATATAAAGGAATCACAACCTCCTTAGAGGTATCCTCCTCTATGTAGTACAAATGAGCGGTCGAGCCTCCCTCTGGGCGAGGCATCGCCACTACAAACATCTCTTGCCTCGGAATGGCAAAAACAATGCTCCCACCGAAGCAATCAATCATGGCTCTATAATCTGCGAACCAATCCATACCGATAATCACATCGTGCACATGCATATCTAATACCAACATGTCCGAAGGTAATACCAAACTACCAATCTCTACCTCCACGGTGGTAATAGACTCCCACCACTGCAGTGCAGACCCCACTAGCTTAAAGGTAGCTAGTATCTGCTTCTGGACATCGGTGCACTCATACATCCTCAGGTGCCGCTGAATGTCCTTCCTCCACTGACTCGAAACCACAACATCGGAGCTACCTGCGAACTCCGGTGGGTGTGCTTTCTGAAAAGCATCACGTACACGTTCCCAAGCAGATGGGAATGCATGTGCCTGAACTGGCGCGGCTACTGGAGCCTGAGGTGGTGCCTGCTGAACTACGGCTAGTACAACATTTACCGCCTGGGCCACAATGGCTGTAACCCCGACGACATTCATCGTGCCCTGAACTGGTGCGGGCTGTGGTTCTGGCGTTGCATCCCTGGGAATCCTTTGTGCACGTCGTGGAGGCATTCTGAAACAAGAATAAAGTCTATAAGTTCACAGTTATAAACTCAAAATAGCTGAAGAACGTAGCATATACAAGAGAATACAACAGTCCTGAAATATAGGGCTCTACTTCAATGAAAGCTCAGCGGAAACATTATAAGCCGTACAGATCCTAATGGACACTAGAACCTGATGCTATGATACCACCTGTGACACCCCGACTAATTAAATACCGGGTAGCTACTCCTTTATTAAATCAATACAAAATGCCAAGTTGGTTCAGTTAATAGCATCACTGTCGAAAACATTTTAATAATTACTAATCACCTAGTATTTAAAAAGTAAGTTGCCAAATTTTAAGTTAAGTCTGGTTAACATGCAGTAAAAGAATAATGGAAGAATAACAACCATTTACCATAATGAAGTAATGAATAACCAACAAAATAAATAGAAATCTGGAGGAAAAATCCTCACAACAATCCCACAACTGAAAATAATATGACAAGTCTGAATCCTGAATTAATTACATGCCAGAAGTTTGAATAACTGAAATAAATAAAATACCTCTAAAAGGAATGGGCGACATGCCCTACAACTGGTAAATCTGAATATAGAGTCAAGATAGATGAAGTGTCTACAATAAAAGTCCTCTAACTTCCACAAACAACTACAGCTCGTTACCTGAATGAGGATCCTAAGCATGGTGTCCTTGTGGCTGGGCACCTAAAATGGTTTTTACGAAAATAGATTTGAAAGCAAATGGGTCAGAGCCCGAAAGTGGAAATCATTTTAAAAACAGCAAGTGTTTTAATAACATTAAAACATTAAATGCAAAATACATGTTAGGACGTGCACTCACATGAAATTCTCACCTCTCGACTACATGTGCACTCCTAACGTACCGTACCCATCTAAATGACATACATATCTAACCAAACCGTAATAAGTTCTACCCCTTACTACTCGATTCCCATATTACATTCTAGCGTTATCAATTAAATAGAGGGCTTTACTTAAACTCAGATTCTCAATTGGTAATACAATTCACTATCGGTTAACCCGTTATGTTTTCTCAAGACATTACCATAATTATATTCACAATATCAACATGAAAGTTCCCATTAATTAAGTGTATATTATTCACGTCATAAATATACAATACAAGCACCCCGAGACTAAGCTGCGGTGCACACATACTCTGCTATCCATCCCGGTACATCACGTATATAAGGATCACGCATTCCGAATCTCTCAGGAATCGTTCTCAGATAACAACAATCACAAACAATGGAGGCGAACAAAGTCACATCACATGGGTCACGCACATACCTGCGCTCCCACGATCAACAGACTTATTAACATCCCAATAAGTCCCTCTCTGACCTATGTTCTCAAGGTACCAGTCTAAATCCGGGCAACACAAGGATTAGAGGGCCCTAAGAGAACGTAAACCTCCCGTGATAGCAAGTATGGTAGGTATGTCATACACATAAAATCATATACATATACTAAGTATGCACACATCTTAGTAGTCACCATCATTTATTTGTAGTACACATCTCATTCTCGTACCGACATATAATGCTACACAATTTATATGTTCCCGGTTAATATAATTATTTAGGCCGTCAATAGTTCTCGCATCGTAATAGACACTCACGTCCTCCTTCATAATTTCCCTTAGGTTCAAACTACACTTCTAGGTTTTACTCCTCATTATATCCCAAATATATCAATTAATCCACAAGGAAGTGTTATCTCTACATATAAACAAGGTTATGGGACACTCGGGATCAAAACAGGCTAAAAAGCCCAAACTGTCAGCTCGTTAGAAGTCTCGTTCGAACGAGGCTGTTCGAACGAGAGTTCGTTCAAACGAAGTGGGCTTTCTAACGAGATCTCGTTCGAACGAAGTCATCGAACGAACATCACCCTCGTTAGAAGTCAATGGTCCGAGCTCGTTCGAACGACCTGTGCAGGTCTTCTAACGATTGGCCAGATTCGAGCCCAGATTTTCCTTAACTCGTTTTTCCAACTTTTCTTCACCTCTAATCTCCTCTAATCATCAAACCAACAATTGTACATGGATTCTAATCAATCCTAAACTTACTTAGGTCATATATTAACGTTTAAATAGGGACAATTCTTCCTAAACATCATTGAATCATCAAATCACTTCATTTATCCCCAAATCATATGAACATGAACCCTAAAATTTTAAAGTCACCAAAGGGCATAATTAAATCCGTTTTTGATATGAACAAGGTGTATTTCCATCAGAATAATCCTCCTAACACAATTCTACATGAAATCCTTTCATCAAAATATAAAGTTCTAATTCCAATTAATGGGTTTTTATCAAACTCCCAAGAACAATACAAATTCTGTCAATTTCCTACGCATGGAAGAAACATTCTTTGTAATAAACAAAATTAAACCACTTGCCTTATGTGTATCTCTGATTTTGATGTCGAATTGATGAATGGTTCTCTCTCTCTCTGCAGAATTCTCCTCTCCTCTCTCTCTACAAGCCTTCTTCTCCAAAGTGACAATGGTGGCTAGGGTTTGCCTTAGGAACTCTTTTGGAACAAATTCTAATAACCCCCGTGGCCTATTTGGTTATTAGTGGGTTTAGTGGGTAAAGTCCAAATCAGATATTAATTCCTAATTTTCGTGGGTTTTAATTCCCAAAAATCCAAAATTACCAAACTACCCTTATACGTTGCCGGCATGGCCTAAAGATGCCCCAGGACCCAAACTAAACCCCCGGCTAGTGTTTTCTGACTATTTCGACCCTTCCGGACGCGTTGGCGCACTCAAAACGACCATACGGTTAATATAAATAAAATTCACTTTTTAATTAAAATAAATATATTCCTGACGCGACTGTCACACGCGTCTCAACAAAATTTCCAAATTGCCGTATTTCAATCTCACGCCAAATTTCATAATTCAATATTCATATATAATCATATATGCACATTATAATCAAATACCAACTCGCATCTCGCTAGTATTTTAATCCGGATTAATTTCCAATTAATACGCATTTAATTCAATTAAATCCCATAAATAAATATCACAAAAATACGGGGTATTACATACTTCCCCCCTAATAACTGAATTTCGTCCCGAAATTTGGAACTAGAAAGTACCTGGTAAGAACAACTCTGGATAACGTTTGCGCATCTCATCCTCGCGTTCCCATGTGGATTCCTCGACATTATGATGTCGCCACTGAACACGCACTAACGGAACTATCTTTGACCGCAGTTTCCGCTCACTTCGGTCCAAAATAGCAATCGGCCCCTCCTCGTAGGAGCTATCAGGCTGGAGATCTATGTACTCCAAAGCAATGTGAGATTGAGCCAAATCGTCTCTAAGATATTTCCTTAGCGAGGAAATATGAAACACATCGTGAATCCGATGTAAATGCTCTGGTAATCCAAGCCTATACGCAACCGGTCCGATCTGCTCAATAATAGGAAATGGTCCCACATATCTCGGTGCCAACTTCCCTTTCTTCCCGAAACGCATAATCCCCTTCATAGGAGATACTCTGAGCAAAACCTGTTCCCCCACTTGGAACTCCCTGAAGAACCTCTTCGCATCAGCATAGCTCTTCTGCCGATCCTGAGCTACCCGAATGCGACTCCGAATCAATTCTATCCTCGCCGAAGTATCCTGAATCACTTCCGACCCAAGTAGTTTGTTGTCCCCCACCTCCAACCAACATGCTGGGGAACGACATGGTCTACCGTACAATGCCTCAAATGGAGCCATGCCAATGGTGAACTGGTAGGAGTTTTTGTAAGCAAACTCCACCAGTGGAAGATACTGCTCCCATCCACCCCCAAAATCAATGATACTCATACGTAGCATGTCCTCCAACATATGGTTTATACGCTCAGTTTGCCCATCGGTCTGCGGGTGGTACGCCGTACTCAACCGCAATTCCGTGCCCATGGCCTCCTGAAAACTCTCCCAAAACTGTGAAACAAATATCTTGTCTTGGTCAGACACGATATTTAGGGGCACACCGTGAAGTCTCACTATCTCTGAAATAAAGAGCTGGGCATACTGTCCCGTAGTGTAGTCTGTCCTTACGGGTAGAAAATGAGAGACTTTGGTCAACCTGTCCACAATTACCCAAATGGAGTCGTGACCTCTCTGTGACGTAGGCAACCCCGTGATAAAGTCCATGGAGATGCTCTCCCACATCCACATCGGGACCTCCAATGGCTGTAGAAGTCCTGCCGGTCTCTGATGATCCACTTTTACTAGCTGACAAGTGGTGCATTTTGAAACAAACATGACAATATCTCTCTTCATCCCGCTCCACCAATACTGTCGTCTCATGTCTTGGTACATTTTGTCCCCTCCTGGATGTACCGCGAACCGTGAGCCATGCGAATCTGCCATCATCTTGTGTCGCAATTTCTCCTCTTTCGGAACTACCAATCTCCCATTGAAGCGTAATCCCCCGTCTGAGCTAACGGTATAGGACTCGACTCCCTCTCCTGGTAATCGAACTATCTGCTCCTGACAGAACGAGTCATTTGCCTGTGCCCTTACTACCTTCGTGACAATCTGCGGTGTAACGGTCATCACAGACATGAACGATCGGGCCACTGCATCCTGGTGTCCCAACTCCTTCCACTTGGCCTTCCACACCCCTGCCACCTCATCTACTGGCCTACGGCTCAACGCGTCTGCTACCACGTTAGCCTTCCCCGGGTGATACTGGATATCAAACTGATAGTCCTTCACAAACTCAAGCCACCTTCGCTGCCGCATATTCAACTCCTTCTGCGTGAATAGGTATTGTAGGGACTTGTGGTCCGTGAACAATCGAAACTTTTCCCCCAAAAGGTAATGTCTCCAAATACGAAGGGCAAATACAACTGCCGCCAACTCCAAGTCATGAGTGGGGTAATTCTTCTCGTGAGGCTTTAGCTTACGGGATGCATAAGCTATGGCCTGACTCTCCTGCCATAATACACCTCCAAGTCCTTGCAAGGACGCATCGGTGTAGACTAGATACTCATCTCCCGGTCTCGGCAATGCTAACACAGTGCTGAGGTCAACTTATCCTTCAACTCATCAAATGCCAACTGACAGGCATCACTCTAGATGAATGGCACACCCTTATGAGTCAGATGTGTCAAAGGACCCGCTATCTTCGAAAATCCCCGAATGAACCTCCTATAGTATCCTACTAATCCCAAGAAACTATGGATCTCCGTCGGTGTCATGGGCTGTCCCCACTCCCTCACCGCGGATACCTTCCTCGGATCAACAGATATCCCCCGGTCGGAAATAATATGTCCCAAAAACTGGACCTCCTTCAGCCAAAACCCGCACTTCTCATATTTTGCATACAGCTAATTCTGACGTAGCGTCTGCAAAACTTGCCTCAAATGCTCGGCGTGCTCCTCCTCTATCTGGGAGTAAACCATAATATCATCAATGAAGACAATGACAAACTGATCTAGGAAATCTCTGAACACCCTATTCATCAAGTCCATAAACATGGCTGGAGCATTGGTCAAACCAAAAGGCATAACTCGAAACTTGTAAGAACCGTATCTCGATAAGAACGCAGTCTTCGAGACGTCCTCCTCCCTGATACGCAACTGATGGTATCCCGATCTCAAATCAATCTTCGAGAAGAAAGAAGCTCCTCTCAATTGGTCGAATAAGTCATCGATTCGAGGCAACGAATACTTATTCCGTATCGTGACCTTATTCAACTCTCGGTAATCCACACACAATCTCAGTGAACCATCTCTCTTCTTCACGAACAACACAGGGGCACCCCACGGTGAAGTACTCCTCCGTATAAACCCCTGACCCAACAACTGCTCAATCTGATCCCGTAACTCCCTCATCTCAGCTGTAGCCATACGGTACGGTGCGCGTGCTATATGTCTTGTATCTGGCAATAAGTCTATGACAAAGTCTATCTCTCGACTGGGGGGTAGGCCTGGTATCTCCTGAAACACATCGGAATACTCCCTGACAACTGGGATCGAATCTAAAGGAATCACAACCTCCTTAGAGGTATCCTCCTCTATGTAGTACAAATGAGCGGTGGAGCCTCCCTCTGGGCGAGGCATCGCCACTACAAACATCTCTTGCCTCGGAATGGCAAAAACAATGCTCCCACCGAAGCAATCAATCATGGCTCTATAATTTGCGAGCCAATCCATACCGATAATCACATCGTGCTCATGCATATCTAATACCAGCATGTCTGCAGGTAATACCAAACTACCAATCTCTACCCCCACTCCCTGGCATATAAAGAAAATAAGTGACCCACTCCCCAATGGTGAGTCTACACACGTCACTGTGCTCTCTGCTGTGGTTAACAACCCTAAGGCTTTCGCAAAATGCGTAGCTATAAAACAATGCGTTGCCCCCATATCAAACAAAACCCGACCCATAGTACCATGGATAAGAAACATACCCTCAATCGCGGGTGGTGCCTGTGGAGCCGCTGCCTGGTGGACGTTATAGACAAGTCCATACTGTAACTGCCCCTGCTGCACAGGAACTGCTGGAATGGCTGGTAGTGCTGGCTCCTGGGCTGGAGCTGGGAGGGCAGGTGGAAAAAGTGGCCTCTGTGGCTCATGTCGAGCACCCTGCTGCTGCTGCGGGGCCCTGCCCCTATCAGGACAGTCCTGGCATTTATGGTCAGTCTTGCCACAAACGAAACACTTCCCCGGGAAGTTCCCCCTCTCTGTCCCTGCTGTCCCTGGTGGCCATTTCTGTTCCTCCACTGGCGCAGCTGGCCTTGCTGAAACTGCTGTTGACCATTCTGACCCTGCTGGTTCTGATGGCCGTTCGGACCCTGATGGCCTTGCCAGAAACCTCCCTGTCCGTGCCTGAAATTTCCTGACCTGAACCTCTTGTGATCCCCCTGCTGGGAACCCTGGTCGCCCTGTCTCTGCCCCTGAACAGATTGTGCCCCACTGGCACCATTCCCTCCAGTCCTGCCCTGATGGCTGGACTCTCCCGATCGTTTGCCCTCAGCCATGTGAAATCGGTGATCCTAGTAATGGAGCAATGCAGCGTTAACCACATCAGAGTAAGTGGCCAACGATAGGTTCCCCAACAAATGCTGACGGATCCTCCAAGTCAACCCGTCTGTAAATTTCTGCATCTTCTTCTCCTCTGTTGGTATCTCATCCGGAACAATGTTCAGAAGATTAGTGAATTCGGCCTCACACTCGGCCACAGTCTTACCCTCTTGGTTGAGGCTCATCAACTTCCTCCTCATCTCCGTGTGAATAGCTGACGGAAAGTATTTGCGGTCGAACCGCACCCAAAACTCCTGGATAGTGAGAGTATCTCTATCCTCCACGGTGGTAATTGACTCCCACCACTGCAGTGCAGACCCCATTAGCTTAAAGGTAGCTAGTATCTGCTTCTGGACATCGGTGCACTCATACATCCTCAGGTGCCGCTGAATGTCCTTCCTCCACTGACTCGAAACCATAACATCGGAGCTACCTGCGAACTCCGGTGGGTGTGCTTTCTGAAAAGCATCACGTACACGTTCCCAAGCAGACGGGAATGCATGTGCCTGAACTGGTGCGGCTACTGGCGCCTGAGGTGGTGCCTGCTGAACTACGGCTAGTGCGGCATTTACCGCCTGGGCCACAATGGCTGCAACCTCGGTGACATTCATCGTGCCCTGAACTGGTGCGGGCTGTGGTTCTGGCGTTGCATCCCTGGGAATCCTTTGTGCACGTCGTGGAGGCATTCTGAAACAAGAATAAAGTCTATAAGTTCGCAGTTATAAACTCAAAATAGCTGAAGAACGTAGCATATACAAGAGAATACAACAGTCCTGAAATATAGGGCTCTACTTCAAAGAAAGCTCAGCGGAAACATAATAAGCCGTACAGATCCTAATGGACACTAGAACCTGATGCTCTGATACCACCTGTGACACCCCGACTAATTAAATACCGGGTAGCTACTCCTTTATTAAATCAATACAAAATGCCAAGTTGGTTCAGTTAATAGCATCACTGTCGAAAACATTTTAATAATTACTAATCACCTAGTATTTAAAAAGTAAGTTGCCAAATTTTAAGTTAAGTCTGGTTAACATGCAGTAAAAGAATAATGGAAGAATAACAACCATTCACCATAATGAAGTAATGAATAACCAACAAAATAAATAGAAATCCAGAGGAAAAATCCTCACAACAATCCCACAACTGAAAATAATATGACAAGTCTGAATCCTGAATTAATTACATGCCAGAAGTCTGAATAACTGAAATAAATAAAATGGCTCTAAAAGGAATGGGCGACATGCCCTACAACTGATAAATCTGAATATAGAGTCAAGATAGATGAAGCGTCTACAACCAAAGTCCTCTAACTTCCACAAACAACTACAGCTCGTCACCTGAATGAGGATCCTAAGCATGGTGTCCTTGTGGCTGGGCACCTAAAATGGTTTTTACAAAAATAGATTTGAAAGCAAATGGGTCAGAGCCCGAAAGTGGAAATCATTTTAAAAACAGCAAGTGTTTTAATAACATTAAAGCATTAAATGCAAAATATATGTTAGGACGTGCACTCACATGAAATTCTCACCTCTCGACTACATGTGCACTCCTAACGTACCGTACCCATCTAAATGACATACATATCTAACCAAACCGTAATAAGTTCTACCCCTTACTACTCGATTCCCATATTACATTCTAGCGTTATCAATTAAATAGAGAGCTTTACTTAAACTCAGATTCTCAATTTGTAATACAATTCACTATCGGTTAACCCGTTATGTTTTCTCAAGACATTACCATAATTATATTCACAATACCAACATGAAAGTTCCCATTAATTAAGTGTATATTATTCACGTCATAAATATACAATACAAGCACCCCAAGACTAAGCTGCGGTGCACACATACTCTGCTATCCATCCCGGTACATCACGTACATAAGGATCACGCATTCCGAATCTCTCAGGAATCGTTCTCAGATAACAACAATCACAAACAATGGAGGCGAACAAAGTCACATCACATGGGTCACGCACATACCTGCGCTCCCACGATCAACAGACTTATTAACATCCCAATAAGTCCCTTTCTGACCTATTTTCTCGAGGTACCAGTCTAAATCCGGGCAACACAAGGATTAGAGGGACCTAAGAGAACGTAAACCTCCCGTGATAGCAAGTATGGTAGGTATGTCATACACATAAAATCATATACATATACTAAGTATGCACACATCTTAGTAGTCACCATCATTTATTTGTAGTACACATCTCATTCTCGTACCGACATATAATACTACACAATTTATATGTTCCCGGTTAATATAATTATTTAGGCCGTCAATAGTTCTCGCATCGTAATAGACACTCACGTCCTCCTTCATAATTTCCCTTAGGTTCAAACTACACTTCTAGGTTTTAATCCTCATTATATCCCAAATATATCAATTAATCCACAAGTAAGTGTTATCTCTACATATAAACAAGGTTATGGGACACTCGGGATCAAAACAGGCTAAAAATCCCAAACTGTCAGCTCGTTAGAAGTCTCGTTCGAATGAGGCTGTTCGAACGAGAGTTCGTTCGAACGAAGTGGGCTTTCTAACGAGATCTCATTCGAACGAAGTCATCGAACGAACATCACCCTCTTTAGAAGTCAAAGGTCAACTCGTTAGAAGCTCGTTCGAACGAGCTCATTCGAACGACCTGGGCAGGTCTTCTAACGAGTGGCCAGATTCGAGCCCAGATTTTCCTTAACTCGTTTTTCCAACTTTTTTTCACCTCTAATCTCCTCTAAACATCAAACCAACAATTGTACATGGATTCTAATCAATCCTAAACATACTTAGGTCATATATTAACGTTTATATAGGGCCAATTCTTCCTAAACATCATTGAATCATCAAATCACTTCATTTATCCCCAAATCATATGAACATGAACCCTAAAATTTTAAAGTCACCAAAGGGCGTAATTAAATCCGTTTTTGATATGAACAAGGTGTATTTCCATCAGAATAATCCTCCTAACACAATTCTACATGCAATCCTTTCATCAAAATATAAAGTTCTAATTCCAATTAATGGGTTTTTATCAAACTCCCAAGAACAATACAAATTCTGTCAATTTCCTACGCATGGAAGAAACATTCTTTGTAATAAACAAAATTAAACCACTTGCCTTATGTGTATCTCTGATTTTGATGTCGATTTGATGAATGGTTCTCTCTCTCTCTGCAGAATTCTCCTCTCCTCTCTCTCTACAAGCCTTCTTCTCCAAAGTGACAATGGTGGCTAGGGTTTGCCTTAGGAACTCTTTTGGAACAAATTCTAATAACCCCCGTAGCCTATTTGGTTATTAGTGGGTTTAATGGGTAAAGTTCAAATCAGTTATTAATTCCTAATTTTCGTGGGTTTTAATTCCCAAAAATCCAAAATTACCAAACTACCCTTATACGTTGCCGGCATGGCCTAAAGATGCCCCAGGACCCAAACTAAACCCCCGGCTAGTGTTTTCTGACTATTTCGACCCTTCCGGACGCGTTGGCGCACTCAAAATGACCATACGGTTAATATAAATAAAATTCAATTTTTAATTAAAATAAATATATTCCTGACACGACTGTCACACGCGTCTCAACAAAATTTCCCAATTGCCGTTTTTCAATCTCACGACAAATTTCATAATTCAATATTCATATATAATGATATATGCACATTATAATCAAATACCAACTCGCATCTCGCTAGTATTTTAATCCGGATTAATTTCCAATTAATACGCATTTAATTCAATTAAATTCCATAAATAAATATCACAAAAATACGGGGTATTACATTATATAGGAGGAATGGATACTTATATTATTGTTTATTATGTGTATGACATACCTACGCTGCTTGCTATCGAGTGGAAGTTGCGCATTGTGGACAATCATGCCTTGAGGATCGTTCGGGTGGGATATTGAATTGTACCACTAGAGCATATAACCTAGGTACGGGCTATCTGTGAGAACGATAGTGATGACGGTCATATGGGTGCGTAGGTATGTGCGTAGCCCATCGGCTTGGAATTATGTTCGCCTCTTGTGTGCTATTTTGAAGGTTTGTGAGAGATTGAACCTATAGTCCTTTATGCAATGAGTGGTGCAACGGGACATGATAGCAAAGTATGCAGGCACCACAGCTTTGTCTCTGGTTGCACTATAGTATATTTATATAAGATAGTGTGCTTATATATATACATGTACTTGAGATGTTATCTACTGTGTGAATTAAGTAGACAAGAATAATAATAAAATCTGAAATGAATAGTAGTCCTCCATGCACTGAGTAATGCACCGGGACACGATAACAGAGTATGTGTGCACCGCAGCTTAGCCTAGGGGTGCTATATATGTATATACGTACTAAGAATAACATATATGTATACTTTTGATGTTCCACCGTTACTTAGGATATGAGAATAACTAAGCTACTTATATTATAGCTCAGTGGATTGATTATTATACTTGTTGCGTATAGTATATTGTTTATATATAAGATGAGACATCATATAACGTAACCTTTTATAAAAGGGAAAAGAAGGAATAACGTGATATACTCTTACCGGTAAATTTATATCCCGATTTATATGAATATGGATCATAGGTTCTAATGAGAACTATTGATAAATACGGGATGGTATAAAATATGGTATGTACTGAAGGCCTAATGGATCCCGACAATCAACATTGTCACGTAGTAGTGTATCGGGGGGTTCCTTGTTTGAGTTTAATTTCGCGAGACACCCCACGCACAAATGTAACAAAATATTGGGAATGGGGAGAAGTTTAGTCCTTAGTACTCGAATTTATGAGGATTTTGGAAGATGGGTGAAATACCTTAGTTAGGCAGGGTAGCTTAACTAGGTTGTTTAAAAAGGTATGCGATAGTTGTGCACTATTAGAAGAGGGGTGAGGGGTATCTCAAGAGAGTGCGATACCAGTTTAAATATGAGAAATATCATATTTTAAAATGTGGATTTTAAGCACTTGCTAAAATGTTTTCAAAACTCGGGCTCTGACCCGTCTCTCTACTTTCCCCTCTCTTGCTATATCTATATATATATAGGTGTCCAGACACCGCGACGCCTGGATGATGATTCCTTCAAGCTAGACGTTTGCTGCAGTAATTTTGGATGCAAGCAGGTTTATTGTAGACGCTTCTATCATTGAGATCTAGATAGGAGGTATTGTAGAGACATTCGGGCTGAAGGACCAACTGTACTCATTTATTCTTTTACCGCCTTTTATTGCGGCATTCGATTTGGTTGTATTATTATACCGAGTGTTCGGTTATTTTATTTTATTTCAATTCAGTTGCTTCATATAAACTGTTGTAATTGTTTTATTTGAATGGTTTGGTTAAAAATATTAGTTAATTAAAATTTTGACGCCGGCCTAATAGGATATTAGTAATTATTTTGGTTTTCGAAAGTGATCCTGAGAATGAACCATATGAGACTCGTGTTTTAATTTGATATAAGAGTGATCGCCCGATATTTTATTAGGCGAGGTGTCATAAATGGTATCAGAGCATCAGGTTATAGTGTCCTTAGGAATCTGTGCGGACGTACTACGCTTTCGGCGTTGCTTTTGATTTGACATATAGCCTTATGATTTGGATTGTTGATTCCTCTTTTTAGATTTCTTTCTCCTGCTATTATGAAATATTATAGTAAATCTTTTGCGCGCTCGTTCGAGATTCGTGTGCTGATCGATGAAGGGAGACCTGGGAAGGCCCTTATGAGGGCAGCAGGAGGCAGGGCTTAGTTAGGCTGTAAGTTAATGTTGGGAATGAGGACCGCAGTAGAGGTCACTCCCCTTATGGCATTGTCATGGATTGCTGCAATGACTACTATAGAATATTAGTTATAATTATCTATGCACTGTTATAGTAGATAATGGTGCTAAACTTGAATTACCCAGTGAAGTTAGATGGGGATTGTTGATACCAAATTTAACCTGCTGACATGGCTCAATTAAGTAAAAACACGTGGCAATCTGCATGGCAATAACAAACCTTTCCGAACAGCACTTTGATTCCGAGGAACCATACTGCAACGAGGAACCCTGCTTCCCCGATCAACTCAGACGCTCTGACCTACTAGAGTTCTCCGAGGAACTTTACTACGCCGAGCAACTTATGGGTACCGAGCTACTTAGGCGGTCCGAGATGCACCTCGTACAAAGAATTAATAGCGGGAAAACCAACAGATTGACTTCGCATTAAATACATATAGATGTATACACCTAAGGGACAACTATGTATGCACCCTTTCACATGTACAACCTAAGGGCTATAAATACATTGTATCATCCTCATTGTAAGGGGACCAAAATTTCTTGACAAAACCTGTAATCGAGAATTCCCAAACACTCAGCAATAACAAAAACAGTGGACGTAGGTCATTCTTATAAGGCTGAACCACTTTAAAATTTCTTTGTCTCATTTAAATTTATCTGTGATTAAATAATTAGACACAATTTAATTTTTTACATCAACAGATTGGCGCCGTCTGTGGGAAACGATTGTTAGTATCATTTTTCACCAAAAACAATTCATCACCAATGGATGATAATCCTGAATCCAGCAATCGAAACGCTGGAAACCCACCAAATCCATCTGCTCCATCAAACATTCCAGATCTGGCTGGAATAATGACAAATCTAGCCCAGGGCCAGACAACCATGCAAGAAACAATGCGACAACTCATACAAACCCTTCATGGCGGTGCACCAACTCATTCAGGATAACGCAGTGTTCAAAGAAACACCCGTTTGCTACCTTCGCGTACTGGGCATACAACTTCATATCGTGCTGAGGAAACTGATGATTTCTCTTATCAACCTGGGCGAACTTCATCAATACGGGCCACAAATACTGAATAACGTATCACACTCTCTCCAGAAAGGACCAGTGCATTAGAAAGATTAAGTAGGGTTTCTCCTTTCGATCGATTAGGCCCTAAGAGGAACAAAAGTCCTCCTAGGGCAGCGTCGAGGAGTTTTCGACGATCAACAGACTTAAGGGAAGGATCTGCCCAGTCGCGACCAACTGCTCGTCAAGATAGATCCCAGGAAGCCACATCAACGCGATCAATTGCTCGAACCAACATGCCCGAGGAAGGAAATGACGCATGGAAAGGTTTATTCAGAGGTTGGTGGATAGATTAGGGGAAATGGCTAGGGCCAAGAATCCCCTACAACGATCTTTTGTTCAAGGGACGCCTTTTGTCCAGGCCATTGTGGATTTTCCCACACCATCAAAGTTCAAAGCACCTATTGTGACCCCCAAATATGATGGAAATACCGATCCTATTCTTTATATAGAGCAATATCAAGCTGCAGCCGACATCTATGCTGTCCCAGACGAGATGAGATGCAGAGCATTCTCGGGAACTCTTACCGGATCTGCTCAAATATGGTATAATAATATTCGTCGGGGTAAGATCTCAACTTTCTTTCAACTGGCCAAGTTATTCATTGGAAATTTCTGTTTCGGGGCAAAGCCAGTCAAATGAGTAACACATTTGTTAAGTGTTAGACAAAAAGCTGGTGAGAGTACTAGAGATTATATAACTCGTTTTAATAACGAGAAACTCGAAGTCATATATTATGAGGAAAAGACAACGATCATCGCCTTGATGAGTGGGCTGTTGCCCAACAAGTTGTATTACACTTTGGCCAAAGATCCACCCATAACCATGTTAGAACTGATGGCAAAAGCGGCCAAAATCATGAATGCCGAGGAGGCTATGGCTGCGAAGAAGAATATGGATAAAGAAACCAAGGTTGAGGTTGATAAAGCCAAGAAGAAAGAGCATAAGAACAATGGTGGTGACAAACAATCCAAAAATAGGTCGTCATGGGAGGTATTGAGGAAATTTGATAATTATACTCCTTTGAAGGTAGACATCAACCACGTCCTGGAAGAAATTAAGAATAGCGAGGAGTTAAACTGGCCAAAGAAAATGAAGGCAGACCCTGAAAGGAGAAATAAGGAAAAATATTGCGAGTTTCACAAAGATCATGGGCATATGACCAAAAATTGCATAGCTCTTCAGAATGAGATCGAAACACTCATTAGACGAGGAAAACTGACAAAGTATGTTGATCATAGAAATAAAAGAAGAAACCGTGATCGAACAAGAGAGAGGTCTAGATCTCCTCGTCGAGCAGAGGAGAACAAGAAAAGAGACCATGAAGATGATCCAGAAGATGACCTCAATCTTCCCAAAAGACCAAGGTAGCCATAACGTGAGGTATTTTCAATACGTTTTGGGTCATTTGATTATAATGTTATTACAGGTGGAGATGCAGGAGGAGGAGATCTTAATGCAGAAAGAAAAGCTTACCTTTGTGAGGCTCAAGCTTGCTCGTATATTCAACGAATAAATCTAGCTGAGGAGGATCGCCCGAGAAAGGTAAACAAAGAGAAATTGGTCATTGGTTTTTCAAAGAAAGACCTCGTAGGTGTCCTTTATCCTCATGATGACCCATTGGTGATCAAAATGAGGATGAAAGAAGTGATGATTTCAAGAGTTCTGGTAGATAATGGTAGCTCGAAAGACATCATGTTCTACTCGTGCTTTGACAGTTTAAACCTAAAGTTATCTTAACTGGAGCCTTATCATAGACCCCTCCTCGGTTTTGCTGGCGAGAACGTTTTTCCACTTGGGACGATCAAGTTGGATATATTCATTGGTACATGGCCTGCTTGTCGAACAGAATGAATACGCTTCTTCGTGATGGATAAGAATGTTCAGTCAGCCTACAACATCATCATGGGAAGGGTCGGATTGAAGAAGTTTGAAGCAGTACCATCTACAGTACATCAGTGCCTAAAATTTCCAATAAATTTTGGAGTAGGAATTGTGAAGGGTGATAAAAAAGTAGCTCGGGAATGCTATTATTCATCTACCGAGCAAGAGGGGCTGGAAGAATTAAGGAAAAAGACTATTACCTATCAAGTGGATGAAGGTACAAAAATTGAAACACTGGATCCTAGAGATGAATCGCAACTCGTGAAAGGTCAGGTGGTGGAAGCTACAGAAAACATCATTCTGAACGAGGAGCACCCTGAACGAACAACTCAAATAGGTTCGTCGTTGGATGCCTCACTAAAACAGGAATTGATAACTTTCCTAAGAAGTAGAAAGAAAACTTTTTCATGGAGTCATGAAGATATGCCCAGAATAGACCCAAATTTCCTATGTCACGAGCTCAACGTGAATAAGGAGATCAAACCAGTGAAGCAAAGAAGAAGAGTATTCAGTCCCGAGAAGAATCAAGCTATACAAGAGGAGGTCGAGAAGCTCCAGAAAGCTTGCTTTATCGAAGATGTTAAATATCCAGACTGGTTAGCCAATGTGGTGATGGTAAAGAAGAAGAACAACAAATGGAGGATGTGTGTATACTTCACCGACCTCAACAAAGCATGTCCAAAGGATCACTTTCCGTTGCCCCATATTGATCAACTAGTTGATGCTACCTCGGGACACGAGCTAATGAGCTTCATGGATGCTTATTCTGGTTACAACCAGATTAAAATGAAACCTGAGGACAGGGAGAGTACTTCTTTCACTACCCCTAGGGGAACTTTTTGTTATATTGTTATGCCTTTTGGTTTGAAAAATGCAGGTGCAACCTATCAGAGGTTGATGAACAAAGTGTTTGGTGAACAAATCAGTTGCAATATGGAAGTTTATGTTGACGATATGCTGATAAAGAGCAAGAAAGCGGCCGATCATCAAGTTGACTTAGGCCAGACCTTTGATCAATTGGATAAATATCAAATGAAGCTGAACCCGACGAAGTGCATATTTGGAGTACGAGAAGGCATATTTCTCGGGTACATTGTCAATCAACGAGGCATTGAAGCAAATACTGAAAAGATCAAAGCTCTATTAGGGCTACGATCACCAACGATGAAGAAAAAAGTGCAGAGTCTTATAGGACGAGTAGCAGCACTCAACAGATTTGTATCGCGAGCAACTAATAGATGTCTCCCATTCTTCAAAATGCTCCGAAAGACTTTTGAGTGGAATGATAAATGCGAGAAGGCTTTTCAAGACTTGAAGAAATATCTGGGAGCACCTCCACTGTTGTCCAGGCCAGTGATGGGAGAAAAATTATGCTTGCATCTGGCAGTATCGAAGAATGCAATTAGCTCGACATTGATTAGAGTGGAGAATGGAGTGCAGAAACTAATTTATTACACGAGTAAGGCCTTTCGAGAAGCAGAGATCAGATATCCAAAACTGGAAAAGTTATCACTGGCGCTGATTGAGGCGAGTAAGAGAATGAGGCCATACTTCCAGGCTCATACCATAGTCGTATATACTGATATGCCGTTGAGGCAAGCCCTTCATAAACCAGAAAAATCAGGAAGATTGATGTACTGGGCAATAGAACTCGGTGAATATGATATAATTTATGAGCCTAGATCGTCATTAAAAGGCCAAGAAGTAGCAGATTTTATAGCAGAGTTCACCTATCCTGATACTCCCGAGGAGCAAAAGATGCTCACCAATCAACCTGTGGATGTTACTGGATCATCAAACACAAGCCCAAACCAACTTAGGTTGGTAAAAGGGCAAGTGGATGTTACAGAATCATCAAATTCAAGCCCAGACCAACTCAGGTTGGTAAAAGGGCAAGAAAAGATGATCGACGAAGAGCAAGAAATATCAGGGGAGGGTGAAAAAAAGCAACAAATATTCCACCGAGGAACTCTGTCAGATCAAAAATTAGAAGACGAGTTGCCTATATGGAGGCTATATGTAGATGGCTCATCTTGCACAACAGGTTGTGGGGCAGGGATCGTTTTGAATAGTCCGGACGAGGTCAACATGGAATACGCCCTACGCTTCCAATTCAAAGCTTCCAATAATGAGGCTGAGTATGAGGCCATGATTGCAGGTCTTAATTTGGCAAAAACTATGGAGGCACAACAGGATATTGTCTTCAGTGATTATCAATTGATCGTAAATCAAATGTTGGGAACATATGCAGCCAAAGGAGAATTAATAATCAAGTATCATGCAAAGGTGATAGAGTTGGTATCAAAATTTATTGATGTTCAGCTGGTCAGAATACCAAGAATGGAGAATGCAAGATCAGACGCCCTAGCCCGATTAGCATCAGCTACTTGTACCGAGCTACGAAGAAAAATTCCAATTGAAGTATTGGCTTGTCAAAGCATAGATGAAGTTTTGATGATGAATTTTATTACCCTTGATTTAGGGCCATCTTGGACGGATCCCATCAGGGCATATATCGAGGAGGGAGAATTACCAATTGACAAGATCACAGCCAAGAAATTGAAGTTTAAAGCTGCTTGGTATGTATTGACTAACGGTATTCTATATAGACGAGGAATTATGGTAGGTTTGTAAAGATGTGTACATCCCTTCGAGGTGAAAGAATTGATTGAAGAGATCCATGAAGGGTCCTGTGAAGCCCATGTAGCAGGTCGGATGCTTTTGCAAAGGGTGATGAGGCAAGGATACTACTGGCCAACGATGAGGGTTGATTGTATAGCCTATGCCAAGAAATGTGACAAGTGCCAGCGCTTCTCCTCCATCCGAAGAACTCTCCAAGCATTGTTGACAGCCATTACTTCCCCTTGGCCATTTGTCATGTGGGGAATTGACTTGGTCAGACCACTTTTGACAACCAGAGGAAGGTTAAAATATCTCGTCATCGCAGTGGATTATTTTACTAAGTGGGTAGAAGCCGAGCCTCTTGTCGACATGACGTACGAGAAAGTATATCAATTTGTTTGGAAAAATATCATCTGTAGATATAGTCTTCCCCATGCATTCATTACCGACCATGGAACACAATTTGATAACGAGGAGTTCGCTGCCTATTGCCATCAGTCCAATATATTGAAGATCCACTCGACACCAGGTCATCCCCAAAGTAACGGACAGACTGAAGTGACAAACAGAACACTGCTAAATGGCTTGAAGAAAAGACTAAGTAACGCAAAAGCAAACTAGATCAACGAGTTACAGTCAGTACTATGGGCTTATTATACTACTCCCCGAGCAGCAACTGGAGAGTCCCCATATATGCTGGCATTTGGAAGTGAAGCTGTTATACCTGCCGAGTTGGGCCTCCCAACACATAGGGTACTGAATTTCAATTCCCCTGTCAGCGACTTAATGAGAAGATTGGATTTGGACATGCTCGAGGAAGTTAGAGAAGAAGAAGCCATCAGGAATGCTGCTTACCAACAACGAACAGCTTTGTTCTACAATAAGAGGGTGAAGAAGTGCGACCTGAAAGAAGGAGACTATGTGCTGAAAAAAGTAATTCAAAAGCACAACAAACTGGAAGCAAACTGGCATGGACCATACCGAGTTACAGAAGTTGTTCGACCAGGAACCTACCGAATAGCAACTTTAGAGGGGGAGGAGTTTAAGAATGCATGGAATGCAGAACACCTGCGTAAGTATTATCAGTGATGTAAATTCTCATGTAACGCAGTTCCATCAGTATGAATAAAATGACGATATTCTGCCAAATTCTCTTCTTTTATCAAAAATTTTTCGGGGAATACTAGTGCTACACACTACTCAGCAAAACTCAGACTACTCGGCAAAAATATTCCTAAAAATGCCAACTCAGGTTGGTTAGGAAGAAAAATATTCCTAAAAATGCCAACTCAGGTTGGTTAGGAAGCAAAAATATTCCTAAAAATGCCAACTCAGGTTGGTTAGGAAGAAAAATATTCCTAAAAATGCCAACTCAGGTTGGTTAGGAAGCAAAAATATTCCTAAAAATGCCAACTCAGGTTGGTTAGGAAGCAAAAATATTCCTAAAAATGCCAACTCAGGTTGGTTAGGAAGAAAAATATTCCTAAAAATGCCAACTCAGGTTGGTTAGGAAGCAAAAATATTCCTAAAAATGCCAACTCAGGTTGGTTAGGAAGAAAAATATTCCTAAAAATACCAACTTTGGTTGGTTAGGAAACATAAATATTCCTAAAAATTCCAACTTAGGTTGGTTAGGAAGCAAAAATATTTCCCAAAAATGCCAACTAAGGTTGGTTGGGAAGAAAAAATATTTTCCAAAAGTACCAAAGTTGGTCGGGAAGAAAAAATTCACCAATTTAGGTTGGTCGAGAATAAGAAGATATTGACTACTGTTGGCCGGAAACATTTTATTTAAACAAAGTATGAGTATGGGAAAGAGATCAAGTAAAATTTTTGATACTTGTGATTTTTTATTGCCAAATTGGTCGAGAAACAAAACATCATTAAATTTGGTTAATCAAATGATTACTACAAATTCAAGCTAGTCGACAATAAGTTTTAATCAACTATAGTTGGTCGACAAATTACATAATGTTGTTATCTTTTTAACAGATATACATATGCATATATAAAGTGTTTTACAACCATAATATTGCAAACAAAAATAAAAGTCTTTCATTAAATCCAAAAATAAAATACATTGAGAATGAAATGTATACTAACTATTACATCAAGATTCCTACTCTATTGGTTTCTTCCCCTCTGCTTTTGAAACAGGTTCCTCACCAGCAGGAGGATCATCTAAAGCATAAAGGGAGTCTATAAAGTTAAGGTCTTTAAGCATCCTGATATTCATAACAGATGGGCGATCGAGTAGGTGCTCGGGGAGAGATATCTCAGCATTGGAAATCAAACACTGAGGGATTGCCCGAGCAGGGATCCAGATCATGTCGAGTTTGAATGGTGGCATTGGCAAGTCGAGCAACCCTGGATTATGGTAATCCCATAAGTAGTGACCTTGTTCCAGTTTCAGTACACCCAAAGCATTCAACCACCCTTGTTTGTAGCCCTCATTATTCGCATTCTGGATTCGATCATCCAAATGGTAGAGAGCCTCGTTGTAGCCAGCCATCCAGAATTCTCTGGGCTGCTTGTGGAATTGATATGTAAATCTTTCCAACTGCTCGTGAAGATTCTTTATAAAGAGTTCCTTATCCTCCAAGGCAGATTTCTGTGCAGATAGCTGCTCGTCCAGATTCTGGATTTTCTTGGACATCTCTGCCAATGCCTGATTTTTTGCCATTAATTGGAATGCTTGGTTCTCCAAGGCTGCCTAAGTTCTAGCATCTTCAATAGTAGGCCGAAGAGCTCTTGCTCGTCCCCGAGAAACTCTTGCTTGTCCCGAGTAGGGGTAGAAGGACCAACTCTCCTCAAGGTCTCCAACTCATCTCGTAATTTAGCGTTTTCAACCTCCAAGAAAGAGAATCCCTCATTATTCACAAGGATCAAAGCATTTGAAGTGGAGGCAGCAGATTTTAATTGAGATACTTCTTTTTGCAAGTTGTTATTTTCTTGCTCCAGCAGCTCAGCTATTTGCCTGCGCTCCTCGACCTCGACTTTCAAAGTTCTTTCCCTCACATCGTAAGCAGCCAGCAGTTTATCATACCCCTTATCTGCACTAAGTTGTTGATACTTCTTCTCATATCCCTCGTGCAAAAGAGCTGAATACTCCTTATATTATTGTTGAAGCTCGTCAAGAGTGCCTTGTAGATCTTCAATCATTTCATAATAGGCTACATTGTTGGCCACTGCACAATCGAGCAGGCACTTCAAATATTGGTAGGCTTTAATTGCCTGCTCTGAAGCATCTTGGCTGAGGATGTCGACGATTTGTGATGCACTCAGATCTGTGTGACCAGCCTTAAATTACTCATTGCATTGCCTCAACAATTTTGTCTCATGAGCAGACAATAACTCCATCCTGGCCATAAACTAGTAAAAGAGGAGAAAACAAGAATCAATAAGAGTGTAAACAGAGCATGAAGAAGAGAATCAACAGTAGGCATAATCAAAAGTTCAAATTTTATTACATCATAAAGGAGAATTACAAATCTTAGAGTTACATTTGATAAAGAAAAAGAAAACATAGAGAAAGATCCGAACAACTCTACACCTTTTCCTTGTCTCCCAAAACTTTCTCCGGAGCTTGGGACGAGGAGGTAGGTTGCTCGGATGGAAGAGAGAGTTTCTTGGGAAGTGCAGGAAGTTGCTCGAATGAGATAGGGAGAAGTTGAAGTTGCTCGCTGGTAGACTGGATAACTGGGGGAGTAGGAACTTGATCCCCCACCACCATGGAAGACTCCTTAGAGGCAGCTTCGTCCTCTTCTTCTTCTTCTGTAGGAGTTGGAGGGGGGCCAGGGATGTGCCGCTGAAATAGGTCAGAATTGTCATCTAACTTCATCTCCTGCAGAGCAGCGACCCAACCATATCTAAAGTATTTGAGGCTGCCATATTCCACCTGCGACATCATGGTAGCCAAACCTTTGTTCCACCCCTTATCCCAGCCATCGCTGAAAGACTTCTTTGTAGCCATTTTTCTTTTCACCTTTTCCAAAGAAAGCTTCTCGGAGAGAAGTTCCTCGGTGGCCTTCAATTTATTCTCCACTTCTTCTTTCTCACGACCTACTTCACGAAGTCGACCTAACTCTTCCTCAGCAATTTTGAGCTTATTCTCAAGCTCCCCAGCATTTTTGAGCTTCTCTTCGAGCTCTTTATTCTTCTCCTCCATGTTTTTTATTTTCTTCTCCAATCCTTTGGAGACTTCAACAGCTTGGTTCCTCTCTTGCTCGGTGGAATCAAGTTTCTTCTCCCAAGCAGCTTTATCATCATCATACTTCTGACGAGAATCTTTCAGAGACTACGTCAGGCCCACCAAAGCTTCCTCTACACCAGACGAGGAGCTTGAAGCTTTGATAGCTTCGTCTTTCTTCAAAATAGTATTAAAACAGGTCACCAACTGGGAAAAGAAAATGACATCAAGTCAGTGCAGAGATAGCAAGAGAAAAATGACAAGTTCAGGGCAATAAGGCTTACAGAAGCAATATGGCGAGCTGCTAATGTGGTAACCATGTCCCGAGTAAGATTTTTGTAATACCCCGTATTTTCATGCTATATTAATTTGGGGATTTATTAAATTTAATGTGAGTTAATTATTTAATAAAAATTCAGAAATTAATTATGTTATAATTAATAACGTGACGAGAGTTAGTAATTATATGAAATTTGTTGAATATTACTAATGAGCAAAGTAATATATTATATTGATTATATTGAATGTCACGAGTGAATTAAATGACAATTTCGGAAATTTAAGTCGGGACGTGCTCGTGTCGCGTCGGGACTAAATTTTGATAAATAAAAAGTAAATATTTTATAAGTTGTCCGTATGGTCGTTTTGAGTGCACCAACGCGTCCGTAAGGGTCGAGATAGTCAGAAAAGTGTACCCGGGGGTTTGATTTGGGTCTCGGGGCATTTTTAGGCCTAATTAGTAACCCGGGAGGGCATTTTGGTCATTTTACATTTTTGGGTAATTAAACCCACGAAAATTAGAGAGGTTATATCAGATATTTGGGTTGTCTCCTAGGGTTAGAATACCCAAAACCTAGAACGGCCATTGGAGAAGAGAGGAGAGAGCTCTCAAGGCATTCCAAGGCTCAAAACCCAACCGTTTGCACCGCCGCCACTAGCAACGCGTAGATCGCGAGACGGGGAACACAACCATACCGGTTTCAGCACCAAACCAGACTTCTAAAATTCTCAGGCAAGTGTTTATCTTGCTATTTCATTGATGCATCCTTCGTATTAGTTTAGGAGTAATTATGATGAGTTTTAATGGAAGAAAACCCGATTTATGATAGGAAAATCCATGTAGTTTTGATTTAAATGATAATTCTGGAAACCCTTGCCATGTAGAGGAATCTAACCACGAAATTATGTTGATTATAAGAAGGAATTACTGGAGAAAATTTGTTAGAAACGTGTTTAAGAAAATTCTAGGGTTCTTGATAATTAGATAAAATTTTGGGTTGATAATCCATGTTTAATGATAGAAATACACATGCCTTACGTTGGAAGTATCTAGTATATTGTTATAATGTTAGTAGTAGAATTTTTGGGACGTTTGGGATTGGAAAATATTGATTTGGATGAAGATAAGTGGTAGAACCCGTAACTGCAATTCTGCAGAAATTGAAATACCTGCTTGATTGATCGATCGAGCCTAGAGCTTCGATCGATCGAAGGCTCGATCGATCGAGCCCCAAACCTCGATCGATCGACCCCTCCTGGCAGACTCCTATTTCCCTTTTTAAATGAGTTAAATTCAATTTATGGTTAAATAATTCTTGGACATCCTTAATAAAATGTTTTGGGAGATAGGGAAGACCAGTAGGACATATGAATAAATTTTGGGGACTTTTAATGTGAGACGAGGATTGTATTTTGGGATAATTACTTAAGGGTCGACGAAATTATGTATTAAAAGGAGAGGTGCGTAAGAGAGTTACGTTGGAACATAAAGAGAATACTTACTGGATTTTATACTTGGGAGGTTAGATCCCACGAGTGTCACGTAATAAATGGGAAAACCCTTCGAGTTAAGGTTAGAGACGAACCCCTATACGAAATACTTAATGTGAAAATTAAGGATAAATATTGTAATTATGGGTGATGAGAGAAACCTATATTGATTTGATAACAAGTGGTATATTTATATGGTTGTGTATGCATATATTATATACGTGTGAAAAACGTACCCGCGCTACTTGCTATCCCCGAGGTTACCGCGCTGGGACTATCTTATCCTGTGTTGCCTTATGGGGGATATTGATTCGTACCCTAGGAGATAGATGTCCTTGGTAAAGGCTATCGGAATGATAGTTCAGACGGTCCTAAGAGACGTGAGGGTATGTACTGACCTTTTAGAGACTTGGAAATCTATGCTTCCCCTCATATCTTGTTTGTATATATGTTGGTACAGTTCGAGAGTGAGTCCGAACTTGTATTTCCCTTAGTGTGAGCGATACGGGGATTGGATAGCAGAGTATGCCCGCACCATAGTTTTATTCGGGGTGCTGTTGTAAAATATATATATATATATATATTATACGAGTAGTTAATATATATATAATTATGAAATTGTGTAATTTGGAACCGCCTACTGTGATTTGATAAGTAGGATACGATTGATGGCTCAAATTGTAAATACTTGTTTTGAAAAGTATAATATGACACCGGGAAACTTTGTTAACAAGTAAAGTAAAATGAGAGCATTGTTATTAAATGAAATCCCCCTTTTAAACAATTATATTGTTCGGTTTTGAAATCTTACGAGTTATTTAAGATAAGTTAAATCATTGGGAAGATTAGTGCAATAAATGATAAGATAAACCGTTGATAAGGTTAGTACGATAGGCGTGCACATTAGAAGAAAGGTGAGAATTTCTCAAGAGAGAGTCGTACTAATATGTTGTTGCATTGGCCTGTATCAATTTAAATACTTGCGAAATGAATTTTAAATCATACACACTATCGAGCTCTGACCCGTTTCTATTTCTCTTTTCTCTTTTGTATATATATGTATATATTACAGGTGCCCAGCCACAGGGGCGTCTTGCTTAGGATCCCTTGAAAGGAAGGTGCTGCAGCTTAGGTGGGAGTTGCAGGCCACTTGCGTAGACGGCTTCATTTATTGATTCCACTCCTATCATTCTCATTTATTGGGCATGTGTCTCCCCTTCCATTATTGATCTGTTTTATTTGGGACATTTGTATTTCAGTTATTTCTAGTTCTGTTACTATGGGATTTATTCAGTATGATTATTTTACTTTAAATTTTACTTGTTGGGATTTGATTGACGAATGTTTTATATTAATTGGATTATGTTGCAGAATTAATGTGGTGTGATTCTTACACATTGAATGTTGTTAATAAATAAATAGTTTTTCTTTAAATAAAAATTGGAAAGTAATGTATGAAAATGGTTTTGACACTTAGCTTAATTAATTAGGGTGTTAAATTGGAATATTTATTTTTCGACAGTGATGCTAAGAATGAACCAACTGTTAACCTTGATTTAATTTAATAAAGGAGTGATCGCCCGGTATTTAATTAGGCGGGGTGTCACAGGTGGTATCAGAGCATCAGGTTCTAGTGTCCATAGGATCTGTACGGCTTATTTTCGCTTTCAGCTTAACGTTTTTGCTATAGCGCCGTATTTTTAGGATTGTTGTACTCTTGCTTTTACGTTTAAGTCTTCAGCTATTTGAGATTTGATAATAACTAAAGACTAATAAAATTCTTCACGTTTCAGATGCCTCCGAGACGTGCTCCGAAGGATAGGCGTGCCCAGGCCGAGCAGCCAGCAGCTCCGTCACAAGGCACTATGAATGCAAATGAGGTAGCCGCCATTGTTGCTCAGGCTGTGAATGCTGCACTAGCGGTAGTTCAGCAGGCTCCACCCCAGGTTCAGGCAGTGGCGCCATTACCAGCACAACTTCCATCTGCATGGGAGAGGGTTAGGGATGATTTTCAGAAAGCACATCCCCCTGAGTTCTCTGGTAGCTCCGATATTTTCACAGTCAGCCAATGGAAGAAAGACATCCAGCGGCATCTTCGTATGTATGAGTGAACTGATGTGAAAAACCAGTTATTGGCTTCCTTTAAGATGATGGGGGCCGCATTGCAGTGGTGGGAGTCCACTACCACATTGGAGGAGAGGGACACGATCCCGATTCAGACATTTTGGGAGCGGTTTGACCGCAAGTATTTTCCACCCGCCGTGCAGACTGAGATGAGGCGGAGATTGCTGAATTTGAAACAGGAGAACTCTACCGTAGATGAGTATGAGTAGGAGTTCACGAGACTTCTCACCATCGTGCCAGATGAGGCACCCACTGAGAGCAAAAGGATTATGTTATTTGTCGACGGGTTAGCTTGGAGGATCCGTCAACACCTTATTGGGAATTTATCCCTGAGTACTTTCACTGATGCACTCAATGCTGCGTTACTACATTAACAGGATCACCTCTTCCATCTTCAGGGAAGCAAGAGAGCAGGAGAGTCCAGCCAGCAGGGCCGGATCGGGGGTAATAGTGCTAGTGGGGCACCATCTCATGGATAGACTCGTCAGCACGAGCAGAGTTCCCATCAGGGGGACCCTGCTAAGCGACTCCGTTCAGGTGATTCTAGGCAGGGATTTGGAGGTTAAAGGCAGGGCCAGCCTAATCAGCAGGGCCAACAAGGCCAACACCGACAGCAGGGTCAACAGCAGGGCCAACAGGGCCAACAGCGTGCTAATCAGGGCCAACAGGGCTAGTGGCGGGGAGGTAATGGCCAGCAGGGCCGCGGTCAGCAGGGACAGATGGGAGGTAACTTCAGAGGCTGATGTTTTGGGTGCAGTAAACATGTCCACAGACGCCAAGATTGTCCGGAGGGTGATAGGGCCCCACAGCAGCAGGGTGCCCGTAACGAGCCACATAGACCACTTTTTCCACCTGCCCTCCCAGCTTCAGCCCTACCAGCCATTCCAGCAGCTCCAGTACAGCAGGGGCAGTTACAGTATGGATGTGTCTATAACATCCACCAGGCAGCAGCTCCACAGGCACCACCTGCAATTGAGGGTATGTTTCCTATCCATGGTACTATGGGTCGGGTTTTGTTTGATACGGGGGCAACACATTGTTTTATAGCTACACATTTTGCGAAGGCCTTAGGATTGTTAACCACAGCAGAGAGCACAGTGACGTGTGTAGACTCACCACTGGGGAGTGGGTCACTTATTTTTTTTATATGCCGGGGAGTGGGGGTAGAGATTGGTAGTTTGATATTACCTGCAAACATGTTAGTCTTAGACATGCATGAGCATGATGTGATTATTGGTATGGATTGGCTCGCAGCTTATAGAGCCATGATTGATTGCTTCGGTGGGCCAAATCGTTCACAACTATCCTCATGAACCAACAACCTAAAGAACTGCCATTGAAGAGTCCATCAATGTTCAAGGGAGAGCCAGCTGTCATGTTCTCTCAAGAAGACATTGAAGCCCTAGCTGAACCTTTTAAACATTCAATTGTGGGGAAATTCTCTCATGGAAGACCTCCAATTGATTATATTCGGAAAATTTTCCAAACATTTTCCCTGAAATCTGCATTTTCGATTGGTCTTTTAGATTCAAAGCATATTCTGATTAGATTAAATAGTGAGGAAGACTATGTGAGACTTTGGCTAAGAGATATCTGGTACATTGGGAAATACCCTATGCGAACTTTCAAGTGGACAACTGACTTCAAACCAGATGAAGAAAGCCCTATAGTTCCAGTATGGATTAATCTCCCCAACCTTCCCTTACATTTCTATGCGAAATATGCTTTGTATTCTATTGCCCAACTTGTGGGAAAACCTCTAAAGTTAGATGCATCTACAGCCTCTATATCCAGACCTAGTTTGGCTCGAATATGTGTTGAAATTAACATTTTGAGAGAAAGAATTAATAGAATTTGGATTGGTAGTGGCATCTCTGGATTCTGGCAGAATATTGTGTATGAAGATTTTCCTTTGTTCTGCGAATTCTGTAAAAAACAAGGGCATTCAGAGAGCAAATGTATGATCAAGTTCCCTCAATTAAAGCCTAAGAAAGATATGCCAAAAAATCAGTCAAAGTGAGAGGAAATTCAAGAAGTGCCCAAAGAATCTGTTTCTAAGATATCAGTGGATAAAGAACCTCAGTTGGATACAACAGTAAACCACATAACTGTTTACAGTCCGGGTAATGCAGACAAGGTAGATCATAACTGTTCTGATTCTCGTGTTATAGGTAATCAGCTTGCAAGATTCTCTAATAAATTTGATGTCTTACAAGATGAAAACAATTCGAACCCAGAAGATGATAATTTAGATTATCAAACCATCTATTCAAGAAAAGGGGATAACAGAGACCAGGAGGTGCTGCTGCGATCCCAAAATCTGAATTCGGAAGAAACTTACATTGTCAACCAAATAAATCTATCTCCTAAAGCTTCTACATTACCTCCATCAATGAAACATCCAGCAGCAATAAAAGATAATGTATCTGACTCTGAAGTTTCTTTAAAAAAGTCTCCTAAGATTGAGGAGTTAATCAAGTTTGCAAAATGGTTTGATGTCAAATGGAATGGGATTCAGAAAGACAAAGAAGAAATGGAAAAAACTAAGAAGGGCCCAGATATAACCAAAGCATATTCAAAGATATCAAAGCAAGGTAATTCAACTAAGCAAGCTCCTTTTGATCCTCTATTCAGAAGAATAACCAGACAATCAGGTAAGTTCTCTTCCTCAAACTTTAAATCTTCTGTCTAAATGCTGAATTTCTTGTGCTGGAATATTAGGGGGGTTGCCAATAAAGCAACTAATAGAAGATTGAAAAATCTTATTAGGAAATATAAACTCCCTGCTATTGCCCTATTAGAACCTAAAGTAGGTATAGATAAGATAACTAAATATAAAATTAAGTGGAAATTCCCTTATAGTGCTTCTAATATTTCCAATAAAATCTGGTTTTTTTGGCAAACTGAATTAAAAGTCTGTATAATTTATAATACAGATCAATTACTCTGTCTGAAAATTGACTTTGATTACCTGAATTCCTCTATAATTTTGGTCTTAATATATGCCAAATGCACTGCGATGGAAAGAAAAAGTTTATGGACTGATATTTGTCAGTTAACTTCTCAAAATACAGATATGCCTTGGCTTATAATTGGTGATTTTAATGTTGTCTCGAAACAGGAAGAAAAACTAGGTGGTTCAGATATAGATTTTCATTCTATGTAAGATTTTAATGATATGATAACTTCATGTGCTTTGTCTGATCTTGGGTACACTGGATCTCGATTTACATGGTCCAATAATCGTATCCATGGTACTATATTTTGTAGATTAGACAGAGGTTTGGTTAATACGCATTGGCTTAACAAGTTTCCTTCTACTAATATATCGCATCTACATAAGGCTTGTTCGGATCATTGCCCCCTGCTTCTGTCTATTAAAAGTAAGTTTGATAATCTGCCAAAACCTTTCAAGTTCTTATCTATGTGGTGTATCCATTCTAATGTGAAAGATATTATTCAGAATTCTTGGAACAGTGATGTTAATGCCCCTCCGATGAAACTTTTCTCTATTAAACTTAAAATATGGAATAAAGAAGTTTTCAAAAATGTGTTTCAATCTGTCAGTGATCTAGAAGATGAAGTTTTGGTGAAAGAGCAGGCTTTTGAGCAAAATCCTTCTTCATATTCTAAAACTGAGTTATTTAAAACTAGAGCAAATTTGAATATTGCTTTACAAAGGGATGAAAGCTTTTGGTTCCAAAAAAGTAACAAAAAATGGCTTAAACAAGGGGATCTGAATACAAAACTTTTCCATGCTTCTGTTAAGATCAGTCATAGAAGATTGAACATAACCAAGATTAAAGACTCCCATAACAATTGGATTGACAAACAAGAGGACATTGATAGATTGTTTGTCTCCCACTTCCAAAACATTTGGAAATCCGATCTTATCACTATTAACAATAATTTTCTTAATGTTATTGATAAAGCTATTTCTGAAGAGGATAATAAAAATCTTTCGGATTTCCCATCTGAAGATGAAATTTTTAGAGCTATTAATAATTTGAATACTGATAGTGCTCCTGGTCCTGATGGTTATGGGGGTGAATTTTATCAGAAATATTGGGATATCATAAAGCATGATCTTAGAAAGGCAATTCACTCTTTTTTTGCTGGAGCTGAAATTCCTAAAAGCTGGTCAGCTACGAATATTGCTCTTATACCTAAAGTGGATATGCCTATAAATTGCTCTCAATTTAGACCTATAAGCCTATGTAACTTTTCTAATTAAATTATCTCTAAGATTCTGAATGACAGAGTTGCCGTGATTCTTCCTAATATAATATCCCCAAACCAATCTGGTTTTGTTAAAGGGAGAAGTATTAATGATAACATTCTTCTTGCTCATGAGTTATCTCAAACTATAGGTAAAAAAGTTCGCGGTCATAATGTTATTATTAAATTAGACATGGAAAAGGCTTACGATAAAGTGTATTGGCCTTTCCTATGTCAAGTTTTGAGGAAATTTGGTTTTAATGAAATGTTTATTGACATGATTTGGAGGTTAATTTCCAATAATTGGTTTTCTGTTTCCGTAAATGGCCAAAGTAAAGGTTTTTTTCAATCTTTCAGAGGGCTTAGGCAAGGTGACCCTTTGTCTCCTAGCTTGTTTATTATAGCTGCTGAATGCTTAAGTAGGAATATAGATAATTTGTTCAAGAATGGTAAAGCCACTCCTTTTTCCCATCCTTGAAATTGTAATCTGATTTCCCACTTGGCTTATGCAGATGATATTATTATTTTTACTAATGGGAATAAGAAAACTTTGCTCGCTATTTCTAAATTGCTTAAAACCTATGAAAATACCTCTGGTCAGTCTATCAACATAGCTAAAAGTTCTATTTATATTGATAAAAATCTCTCTCCGTCTATTAGAACGAAGATGGAAACCATTTCTGGTTTATCTATCAAAACATTGCCCATGAAGTATTTAGGTTGCAACATTAATAAAGGTAGAATTAAGCTGTCTCAATTTTCTGATCTAATGAATTCTACTAGAGAGAAGCTTAATTCTTGGTGGTCCAAGCTTATTTCTCAAGCCGGTAGGGCTACTCTTATTAGAAGTGTTCTTTTATCTATCCCTATTCACATCATTTCTGTTATTTGCCCCCCTAAAACTATTATTAAAAGATTGCATAATATATTTTCTAAATTTTATTGGGGTGGTGTTAATAAAGATAAACCTTACCAATGGCCTAAATGGTATGACATGTGCTTTCCGTTTGAAGAAGGTGGGTTAAATTTTAGAAGAATGGAAGATATTATTAATGCTTCTAGCATGAAATTGTATTGGAAATTTTTATTTGATAAAGGTATTTGGGCTTCTTTCATGCGTCATAAATATAAGGACATTACGGTTTTGAAGTTAGGATCATCCACTATTAGAAGAATAAAATCTATTTCTAGCTTAGCGGATGATCACATTGATTCTGAAAATCAAATATGGCTTCCTTCATACTCTGGTGAGTTCTCTTTGAAAGAAGCTTTTCAAATATGTAGGAAAAATAACCCAATTTCTCTCACTTGGAAAACAAATTGGTCTATAGAATGTCCCACAAAAATTTCTAATTTCATTTGGAAGTTATTGAATCATTTTGTGCCTTTTGAGACTGAAATCCAAAAAATTGGTATAAGACTTGCTCCGGTTTGTAGGGAATGTTTAGCTAATGATGATAGCGATACTCATGTGTTGCTAAATTGTAATTTAGCTAAAAAAGTTTGGAAATATTTTTGTCACCTTTTTAATGTTATTTCTAATAATCATTCTTGTAGGGCTATGATTTTATCTTGGTGGATGACTAAAAATAACAAAGACTTTCTTAAAATTCTTTATGCCATTATTCCTAAAATTATATTTTGGGAATTATGGAAAGCTAGGAATAGATTGGTTTTTGAAAACTCTAAGTCTTCTGATAATTTTATAATCAATCAAATAATTTATTTAGCTTCTTCCGTTCTTCAAAATCTTAAAATCTACGACCTCCCTAACTCGTTAGATCTTCATATCATTAACCAATTCCAAGTTAAAATAAGCCCTAAAGTTGTTCATCTTATAAAATGCGTTTGGACTAATCCCCCTAGTGGTGTTTTTAAATTAAATATTGATGGAGCCTCTAAAGGTAATCCGGGTAATAGTGGAATTGGAGGGGTGATCAGAGATTCGGATGGGAACTTCATTGTTGGGTTTGAAAGGTCTATAGGAGTTCAATCATCTTTCTTTGCAGAAAGTTTGGCTTTGGTTGAAGGTATGAAATTGGTTTCTCAATTAAAGATTCAAAAAGTGATAGTGGAATCGGATTGCAAGCTATTAATAGATGTGATATTGAAAAAAGCTAAACCTCCATGGCAAGCTAGAAAGTTTCTTCAAGACTACCAATGCTCTGATGCAGTTACTTATAATCATATATGGAGACAATCTAACTCAGTTGCTGACCATCTAGCTTCAAGGGCTTCTCTTTTCAACACGAACTTTTTATATTGGGATCATTCCTCTCTCCCGAGGTTGGTTAAAGGTTTACTTAAGCTGGATAATCTGCATACTCCTCAAATAAGGCATAGAATTTTAAAGTTGTAAATGGGGATAAGATAAATCTCCATATTTATTTCAAGTTCTCTCTATGTAATGGGGTTAATATAAAATCCCATATTTACTGCATTCTATCTAGAGTATTGGGCCCAACCTCTAGATTTTAAATTTGCTTGGGTTTGTAAGCTTCGGAGAGGCTTTTTCTCCTTATTATATTAATAAAATGTGTGGAGGTTCCGTCCCTCTTTGATAAAAAAAAAATGTTTGTAGTGGTGATGCCTCGCCCAGAGGGAGGTTCGACCGCTCATTTATATTATATAGAGGAGGATACCTCTAAGGAGGTTATGATTCCGTTAGACTCGATTCCAGTTGTCAGTGAGTATTTCGATGTATTTTAGGAGATACCAGGCTTACCCCCCAGTCGAGAGATAGACTTTGTTATAGATTTATTTCCAGATACGAGACCTATAGCACGCGCACCTTACCGTATGGCTCCGGCAGAGATGCGAGAGCTACGAGATCAGATAGAGCAGCTGTTAGGTCAGGGATATTCGCAGGAGTACCTCACCTTGGGGAGCTCCAGTCCTGTTTGTGAAGAAGAGATATGGTTCACTGAGATTGTGTGTGGACTACCGGGAGTTGAATAAGGTCACGATACAGAATAAGTATCCGTTGCCTCGAATCGATGATCTGTTCGACCAGTTGAGAAGAGGAACTTTCTTTTCGAAGATAGATCTGAGGCCGGGGTACCATCAGCTACATATTAGGGAGCAGGATGTTTCAAAGAATGCTTTCTCGACGAGATATGGGTCTTATGAGTTCAGGGTGATGCCATTCGGACTCACAAATGCCCCAGTCGTGTTCATGGACTTAATGAACCGAGTGTTCAGAGAGTTCTTGGATCATTTTGTTATTGTTTTCATAGATGACATTTTGATATATTCACACTCCGAGGAGGAGCATGCCGAGAACTTGAGGCAGGTTCTTCCAACTCTACGAGAGCATCAGTTGTATGCTAAGTACGAGAAGTGCGGATTCTGGTTGCGAGAGGTACAGTTCTTGGGGCACGTTGTTTCTGAGCAGGGGATAGCAGTTGACCCGAGTAAAGTGTCAGCGGCGAGGGAGTGGGGAGAGCCCACGACACTGACAGAAGTGCGTAGTTTCATGGGCTTAGCTGGTTACTACAGGAGATTTATTCGAGGATTCTCTAAAATAGCGGGTCCACTGACGAATCTGACTCGCAAAGGGGTACCGTATGTTTGGGATGATGCTTGTCAGTTGGCTTTCGACGAGCTGAAAGACAAGCTTACTTCAGCACCAGTCCTTACGTTACCGAAGCTGGGTGTGGAGTACCTGGTTTACACCGATGCGTCTTTATGGGGACTCAGGGGAGTACTTCACCAGGAGGAGAAGGCTATAGCTTTTGCCTCCCGCAAGCTTAAGCCGTATGAGAAGAATTACCCCACCCACAACCTGGAGTTAGCAGTGGTCGTCTTTGCATTGAGGATATGGAGACACTATTTATTGGGGAAGAAATTCCGTTTGTTCACAGACCATAAGTCATTGCAGTACCTCTTCACTTAGCAAGAGCTGAATATGCGACAGCGCAGATGGCTAGAGTTTGTGAAAGACTACTAGTTCGATATACAGTATCACCCGGGGAAGGCCAACGTAGTTGCTGATGCATTGAGTCGTAGACCGGTAGATGAGGTAGCGGACGTCTGGAAAGCAAAGTGGAAGGAGTTGGGTCACCAGGACGCAGTAGCTCGTTCTTTCATCTCCGTGATGTCAGTCACACCCGAGATTGTTACGAGGGTGATACAGGCATAGACCACAGACCCATTTTTCCAGGAGAAGATTATACGACTTTTAGCCGAGGGTGCTGAGTCCTATTCTGTTAGTTCTGATGGAGGTTTGCAGTTTAATGGGAGATTGGTGGTTCCAGAAGGGGCGGAATTACGTCATGCAGTGATGATCCAATCTCACGGGTCCCGGTTTGCGGTGCATCCTGGAGGGGATAAGATGTACCAGGATATAAGGAGGTAATACTGGTGGAGTGGGATGAAGAAGGACATTGCTGAGTTCGTGTCCAAGTATTCTACCTGTCAGCTGGTGAAGGTGAACCATCAGAAACCATCAGGACTGTTACAGCCATTGGAAGTACCCGCGTGGAAGTGGGAGAGTATTTCCATGGATTTTATTGCAGGGTTGCCTACATCACCGCGGGGCCACGACTCTATCTGGGTGATTGTAGACCGTTTGACCAAGGTGGCTCATTTTCTACCGGTGCAGACAAATTATACCACGGGTCATTATGCTCAGTTGTTTATTGCTGAGATCGTCAGATTACACGGGGTGCCCCTGAATATTGTGTCAGATAGAGACAAGATTTTCCCCATGTTTTTGGGAAAGCTTTCAGGAGGCTATGGGTACTGAGTTGAGGTTGAGTTCAGCTTATCACCCACAGACAGATGGACAGACAGAGCGTACTAATCAGATGTTGGAGGATATGCTACGCATGTGTGTTCTTGATTTTCGAGGAGGTTGGGAGCCACATCTTCCATTGGTAGAGTTTGCTTATAATAACTCTTATCAGTTCACGATTGGCATGGATCCATTTGAGGCTTTGTATGGCAGGCCTTGTCGTTCCCCATCTTGTTGGCTCGAAGTGGGGGATTACAAGTTGCTAGGACAAGAGGTGATTCAGGAGACCTCTGCGAGGATTGAGATGATCAGGAGTCGCATACGGGTAGCCCAGGACAGGCAGAAGAGCTACGCCGATGCGAAAAGGTTCTTCCGGGAGTTTAATGTGGGGGACCAAGTGTTACTGCGTGTGTCTCCTATGAAAAGAGTGATGAGATTCGGGAAGAAAGGGAAAATGGCCCCGAGGTACGTGGGACCATTTCCCATCATCGAGAGGATTGGTCCGGTTGCATACAGGTTGGGAATGCCAGAGCATTTACATCGCATCCATGATGTATTCCACATCTCGTCATTGAGACGATATCTTCGGGATGATATGGCCCATACTCACATCGCGATAGATGAGATAGATTTATAGCCTGATAGCTCTTACGAGGAGAGACCGGTGGCTATCCTAGACTTTAGTGAGAGGAGATTGAGGTCGAAGATAGTTCCACTTGTGCGGGTCCAGTGGGAGCATCATAATGTGGAGGAATCCACTTGGGAGCGTGAGGCAGATATGCGCGAGAGATATCCAGATTTGTTTTTACCAGGTATGCCTTATTTTTCGAATTTCGGGACGAAATTCCTTTATTAGGGGGAAAGTATGTAATACCCCGTATTTTCATGCTATATTAATTTGGGGATTTATTAAATTTAATGTGAGTTAATTATTTAATAAAAATCCAGAAATTAATTATGTTATAAATATTAACGTGAGAGTTAGTAATTATATGAAATTTGTTGAATATTACTAATGAGCAAAGTAATATATTATATTGATTATATTGAATGTCACGAGTGAATTAAATGACAATTTCGGAAATTTAAGTCGGGACGTGCTCGTGTCGCGTCGGGACTAAATTTTGATAAATAAAAAGTGAATATTTTATAAGTTGTCCGTATGGTCATTTTGAGTGCGCCAACACGTCCGTAAGGGTCGAGATAGTTAGAAAAGTGTACCCGGGGGTTTGATTTGGGTCTCGGGGCATTTTTAGGCCTAATTAGTAACCCGGGACGGCATTTTGGTCATTTTACATTTTTGGGTAATTAAACCCACGAAAATTAGAGAGGTTATATCAGATATTTGGGTTGTCTCCTAGGGTTAGAATACCCAAAACCTAGAACGGCCATTGGAGAAGAGAGGAGAGAGCTCTCAAGGCATTCCAAGGCTCAAAACCCAACCGTTTGCACCGCCGCCGCTAGCAACGCGTAGATCGCGAGACGGGGAACACAACCATACCGGTTTCAGCACCAAACCAGACTTCTGAAATTCTCAGGCAAGTGTTTATCTTGCTATTTCGTTGATTCATCCTTCGTATTAGTTTAGGAGTAATTAGGATGAGTTTTAATGGAAGAAAACTCGATTTATGATTGGAAAATCCATGTAGTTTTGATTAAAATGATAAATCTGGAAACCCTTGCCATGTAGAGGAATCTAACCACGAAATTATGTTGATTATAAGAAGGAATTACTGGAGAAAATTTGTTAGAAACATGTTTAAGAAAATTCTAGGGTTCTTGATAATTAGATAAAATTTTGGGTTGATAATCCATGTTTAATGATAGAAATACACATTCCTTATGTTGGAAGTATCTAGTATATTGTTATAATGTTAGTAGTAGAATTTTTGGGACGTTTGGGATTGGAAAATATGGATTTGGATGAAGATAAGTGGTAGAACCCGTAACTGCAATTCTGCAGAAATCGAAATACCTGCTTGATCTATCGATCGAGCCTAGAGCTTCGATCGATCGAAGGATCGATCGATCGAGCCCCAAACCTCGATCGATCGACCCCTCCTGGCAGACTCCTATTTCCCTTTTTAAATGAGTTAAATTCAATTTATCGTGAAATAATTCTTGGACATCCTTAATAAAATGTTTTGGGAGATAGGGAAGACCAGTAGGACATATGAATAAATTTTGGGGACTTTTAATGTGAGACGAGGATTGTATTTTGGGATAATTACTTAAGGGTCGACGAAATTATATATTAAAAGGAGAGGTGCGTAAGAGAGTTACGTTGGAACATAAAGAGAATACTTACTGGATTTTATACTTGGGAGGTTAGAGCCCACGAGTGTCACGTAATAAATGGGAAAACCCTTCGAGTTAAGGATAGAGACGAACCCCTATACGAAATACTTAATGTGAAAATTAAGGATAAATATTGTAATTATGGGTGATGAGAGCAACCTATATTGATTTGATAACAAGTGGTATATTTAGATGGTTGTGTATGAATATATTATATACGTGTGAAAAACGTACCCGCGCTACTTGCTATCCCCGAGGTTACCGCGCTGGGAAGATCTTATCCTGTGTTGCCTTATGGGGGATATTCGTACTCTAGGAGATAGATGTTCTTGGTACAGGCTATCGGAATGATAGTTCAGACGGTCCTAAGAGACGTGAGGGTATGTACTGACCTCTTAGAGACTTGGAAATCTGTGCTTCCCCTCATATCTTGTTTGTATATATGTTGGTACAGTTCGAGAGTGAGTCCGAACTTGTATTTCCCTTAGTGTGAGCGATACGGGGATTGGATAGCAGAGTATGCCCGCACCATAGTTTTATTCGGGGTGCTGTTGTAAAATATATATATATATATATATATTATACGAGTAGTTAATATATATATAATTATGAAATTGTGTAATTTGGAACTGCCTACTGTGATTTGATAAGTAGGATACGATTGATGGCTCAAATTGTAAATACTTGTTTTGAAAAGTATAATATGACACCGGGAAACTTTGTTAACAAGTAAAGTAAAATGAGAGCATTGTTATTAAATGAAATCCCCCTTTTAAACAATTATATTGTTCGGTTTTGAAATATTACGAGTAATTTAAGATACGTTAAATCATTGGGAAGATTAGTGCAATAAATGATAAGATAAACCGTTGATAAGGTTAGTACGATAGGCGTGCACATTAGAAGAGAGGTGAGAATTTCTCAAGAGAGAGTCGTACTAATATGTTGTTGCATTGGCCTGTATCAATTTAAATACTTTCGAAACGAATTTTAAATCATACACACTATCGGGCTCTGACCCGTTTCTATTTCTCTTTTCTCTTTTGTATATATATATGTATATATTACAGGTGCCCAGCCACAGGGGCGTCTTGCTTAGGATCCCTTGAAAGGAACGTGCTGGAGCTTAGGTGGGAGTTGCAGGCCACTTGCGTAGACGGCTTCATTTATTGATTCCACTCCTATCATTCTCATTTATTGGGCATGTGTCTCCCCTTCCATTATTGATCTGTTTTATTTGGGACATTTGTATTTCTGTTATTTCTAGTTCTGTTACTATGGGATTTATTCAGTATGATTGTTTTACTTTAAATTTTACTTGTTGGGATTAGATTGACGAATGTTTTATATTAATTGGATTATGTTGCAGAATTAATGTGGTGTGATTCTTACTCATTGAATGTTGTTAATAAATAAATAGTTTTTCTTTAAATAAAATTTGGAAAGTAATGTATGAAAATGGTTTTGACACTTAGCTTAATTAATTAGGGTGTTAAATTGGAATATTTATTTTTCGACAGTGATGCTAAGAATGAACCAACTGTTCACCTTGATTTAATTTAATAAAGGAGTGATCGCCCGGTATTTAATTAGGCGGGGTGTCACAATTTTCTTCCATACCTTGGATCTCGGGAATGATCCAAGACTTCACCGAGCTCATGGCAGAGCTCGGGGCAACAAAATTGGGTACACCATTTCCAGTAGTTGGGGGCTGAGAGATGTATTCAGCCAAATTGATCGAGGAGCTCTTCTTCAGCTTCCTCGGAGGAATAGGGATAGTTTCGACCAAGGAGGTAGTCTTGGTCGGGGATATGACAATCACCTCACTTGGAGCAACAGCCTTGCTCGATGCCACTGGGTGCTTCTCGGCAACCTTCACAGGAGTTGCCGGAGGAGGTACATCAATTTTCTTTGTCCCTTATTCTGGGACATCATGTTTGCTTTTCTTTGCCTCTCCAGCAGCAGAGGCAGATTTCTCGAAGATGGCAGGAGCTCTTCTTTTCTTCATTCTTTCACTTAGAGGTATATGGGACTCAGGTGAAGAACTGGCAGAAGCAGGTATTGGTTCAACCTCACTTATCACCGGACGAGCAGTAAAAGATGAGGTGTAACTCTTATACTGCAGTAAATACGAAGTTGATCTTATATGCTCGTCGGCAATAGTCTGATGCAAGCTCCAGATAAGCTTTATATGCTTTAAGTTAACTTCTGTCTCTTTTGGAGACTTTCTTTTACTGTCAACTGCAAATAAATAAACATGAAAATATCAGTGACACATTTTATCGAACACAACGAAAGAATAATTTCAAAATAAAATAAAAATAACCTATCCCATTGCCATAGGGAGGGCATCTGGGACCCTGATACACTTCATCTCCAGTTAAGGGAGCATATTGCCAATTTTTCATAACCACCCCGTGCTCGAAATAGTCCCTATTGGCATCTGGGAGATTAACCACTAAAGCCCTATTTAAAAATATAGTTTTTAAATAAAAAGTATTATCACCAACAGCCCATCTATAACAAAACATGATTTCTGGAATTCCTATGCGAGTTCCATGAATTTGATTTAGTCTATGAACCCCATTAACTATTCTCCATGTATTGGGGGCTATTCTTGCAGGAACAACGTCAAAATATTGACAGAATTCCATACATAAAGGATTTGACGGAAAGGAAAATCCACATTCAGCAACAAAAAGACTGGGGAACCAATGTCCCTCAGCCAAACGGAAATAATCTGAAGGTTCAGAAAGTTCCTCCAGAACAACCCATGAAGGGATAGAAAAATCAGAGCGAAACTTATCAAGAGATTCAACAAGGTAAACCATGATGAATAAAGGAAATGAAGAAGAAGGAAGAAGATCTTACAGAAAAAGAGTGGATCTGTTGACAACGAACGATGAAAAGGATGAACGCACAAGAGAGAAAGACAATGGAAAACTCAAAGATACAAATTTGAAAAAGTAGAAGACGATGGGATTGTCTGCAACGCTTAAATACCTTGCCTTGGGAAATGGTAAAGTTAATGATTACAAAAAGAAATGATTACGCTACCGGCGGCTAAAAGGACAAAAAGGGCGCGAAGACCGAGGCGGTAATAGAAATTCAAAAAGTCTGATTCTACGAATTTGGAAGGAAAAATAAATACAAAGGAAACACTCCTAAATTTCAGGAGGACCATTTAAAACCGTCTTATTTCGAGAAAGAATGTTCCACACTCCTCAAATCTCGATCTGTGAAACATTGGGGGCTTCTGTTGATACCAAATTTAACCTGCTGATATGGTTGAATTAAGTAAAGACACGTGGCAATCTGCATGGCAATAACAAAAATTTTTGAACAGCACTTTGATTCCGAGGAACCATACTGCAACGAGGAACCCTGCTTCCCGGATCAACTCAGACGCTCCGACCTGCTAGAGTTCTCCGAGGAACTTTACTACGCCGAGCAACTTATGGGTACCGAGCTACTTAGGCGGTCCGAGCTGCACCTCGTACAAAGCATTAATAGCAAGAAAACCAACAGATTGACTGCGTATTAAATACATACAGATGTATACACCTAAGGGACAACTATGTATGCACCCTTTCACATGTACAGCCTAAGGGCTATAAATACATTGTATCATCCTCATTATAAGGGAACCGAAATTTCTTGACAAAACCTGTAATCGAGAATTCCCAAACACTCAGCAATAACAAAAACAGTGGACGTAGGCCATTCTTATAAGGCTGAACCACTTTAAAATTTCTTTGTCTCATTTAAATTTATCTGTGATTAAATAATTAGACACAATCTAAATTTTTACATCAATAGGGATTTTTTTGAAAAGATCCTTGATAAGGACCGTACGTTGAAGTTAAGTTATCCGTAAGGAGTGTAGTGTTATCCAAACGAAGTAGAAGGCTCAGAAGCTTTGGCTTTGAGCAGGGTATGGAATGCCCAGATGTGAAAATTTGAGGAAAATTTTCTCTCACTCAATGGAGCAATGTTGAAATAGTGGGAACGGTGGTCATCACATTTGAGGGAGTAGGGTGTTTTGCTCATAAATGAATATTATGGATGGTTTTAACCGCGAGTTCCTTTGATTTACCAGGAATGAAGAGAATACAGTTTCTGGGTTATTCACATAAGGATCGATTAGAGACCGACACTGAATACAGAGTTATATGGTTAGGTGAACTTAGTACCGGAGTAAGGTAGGTACAATGGAGAAAGAGGCTTCTCCAGTGGAAAGATAAACTCACTAGTAATTGGACTTATGTATAGTGAGTTATAGTTGTTTTAGTGCAAGGTCTGAAATTTGCAATAAAAATTAAAGTTGTGAGACTTTGTGATTTTTAAGAGTCTAATGGGATAAAGAATCTTGGGATTCAAATTGGAATTTCGGATGTAATTGGGATACGAGCTAGTTGTGATAAGCTTAATATTTATTTATATTATAAGTAAGTGAATACTTATGGAATTAAATCGAATATGTATATTCAAGATTACAGGCTAATGCTACGAGGGATAGGCATGGATAGTCGGATTTAATTCTATATATACGGGTATAGAGACAATATATATGTGATTATATTATAAATATATATGTGTGTGAATGTTATATTTATATGAAGCATACCCCTCTAGTTCTATCTTGGGAAGTTGTGCGATGTGGGTGAGGCCCCTGGCTTGAAGAGCAGGGAGCGTATAGTCCCCAGGTCATAGTGTCCATTCTATATTGTGTGATTTTTATCAGGAGTGAGACGTGGTGGGTATGTTTTATTCTCATCTCCGGTGAGGAACTATGATCGCTTCCCATTCGTTGTGATTTGTTTTTTACCAAGTCGGTGTGATAGTCCGACCGTTGGTACCCAAGATGATGTGTGAGTAATTCCCTGGAAGATGATAGCATTGAGAGACTGCATCCATTGAGTTATAGCTCTGAGGAATGGTTATTATACTTATATAGTGTATGATATATAAGTATGGATATACGTATGTGTATAGTATATTGTATATATATTTATATGAGATGTGAAACATATATATATGGACATAATAAATAATGGAATGCGAGATAAATTCTGAATGAGCTCGCCTTGATTATATCTTTAGATGGAACTTCGATGAGGAGATGTTTTATTACCATGATATGAGTGCATGGGGACCTTATAGATATAATTTAAGGTATGTAGGATTTATAGTTAAGCTAGGAGTTTAATCTTGTTGTTGTTCGCGTGAAGGACTTAGTGTTAGTACAAGCACTTGTGCTTTGTCTCCTTGACAGAAATAAGAGTTCTGACTATATTTTATTGGTAGATGGGATAGGATTATCCTAGTTGCATATTTGAAGCTAACAAGACACTCCACATATGAACCTTAACGACGTTGGGAGTGGAGAGATGTTACTGTATGCTAGGATGTTGGTTTGATGAAATTAGCCAAGAGTCATGTGATGATTAGGGAATAATGAGAAGTAGATGTGCTGTGGAAAAGCACTAAAAATGTTTCTCTCAGCGCAAGTATGTGGGTGAGGCAAGGTGAAGGAAATTTATTTGAGGCTTATAGCCAGACCTTGAAGGGAAGGTAAATTCAGAGGAAATATGTTGTGGGTATAATGTTCGTAGCATTTTTGCAGAGAGTATGCGCCCGATTAGTTAGATTTTCCATTTTTTTAAGATGGAAGGATATAGTGGTAGAAGTACGTTGGTAGGTTAATGAGGTAAGATTTAGAACATCCCGTTGGTGTCCCTTGGGCCGTTATATCTCGATAACCGACGATGCGAGGGAGTAGTGTAATGGTAGGGTTCCTTGTTTGGATTTCACTTTCAGAGACGTCCCATGCATGAAACCGAGCAAATGTCAGAAGTTAAGATAGGTCTTGGGCACTAGGGATATAGTTGGGATAATACTCATTTTACGTGTGTTGGAAACACCTTGATCTTAACACTACCACGAAATAAGGCCAGTTGGACTAGATGCGCAGATATAGGAAATTTGTTGTGAGTTAACCACAAGAAGATTGGCGGGTTAACATTAAGAAGGATTGGATTTACAAGTATCAAAAGAATTAAAGTTTAAATTATTCGGGTTAGGAAAAACCCAGGTGTTAGTACCAGGCCAAAGAAATGGGATCAATTGTTTAGAGAAGAGCATTACATGTCGGACGTTTACAATGGTTGTGCAGATATGCACGAATGATAGGGGGTATGGGTACCCCGGTTAGTTAATTCCAAAAATGTCCGAGATAGAAGGACGTGAAAATGAATGTGCAGAATATATGCCTGAGGGGCAACTATAAACAAGGTTAAAATGGTATGACGAATTGAATGTCGTGTGAGAATGACGATAATTCAAGCATAGATGTGCAATGAGAGCTAGCACACCCGAGATGGCTTGAAAGGCTATGGAAAGCCATTTAAAAGGCACCTCTTGATAAAAACGATACCAAATTATTGTGAGAAAGTAGAGCACAATCTTACTCGAACGAGTGTTGACGAGTGGCTTGCGCATGACTGTATTGTTAACATATTCCAAGAAAAGGAGTGTATGTAGTACCAAATTCCGGAAGAGTATATGAGAATTAATACTTTAATTATTCGGTATAGGGAATGTACCTTGGAGATTACGAGAGAGATAGTAATCTGAATATTTGTACAATACGTAACAATTGATAAGCACCCAAAACTGTACATTTTATACCCCGAATAGTTGTATTTTAGTTGCTATTTCTCGACAATATGGGTCTTATGCGCGTAAATGTTTATTATGCAGGTTTAATGTACGTTGCGGTGTTCAAACGCGTATTTCAAGGCAATTGTGCATTTTACGGAGCTAAATACCAAATTCCCTGACCCTAACCTAACCCATCCTACCCTAAACTTGTCCCTAAACCGTCACCCAAGACCCGTGTGTGTTGGTTTGTTCCCTTTTTATTTTATTTTAATTTTTTAGATTTTTAGTTTTAGTCATTTTAATTTTAGGATTATTTTAGCATTTTTTAGGTTTTATTTCCTATTTTTATATTTTATTTCTATTTTTATTAATATAATTTTATTTTATTTTGATTTTGATTAGTTTTTAGTTTTATTTTATTTTATAAGAATTAGTTTTTTTTAGGATTTCATTTATTTAGATTTATTAGATTTTATTTTTTTAGGCTTTTAGTTTTTAGTCTTATAGATTTCTATTTTTATTTTTATTTCTTTTTAGATTTATCTTTTTATTTTCGTGTCCTTTATTTTATAGAATTTTATATTTTTAGTAGTTATTAATTAAATTTTTGAGTTATTAGTTTTTATTCATAGTTTTTATTTTAGTTGTGTTTAATTTTTAATTTAGATTAATTTTAATTTTGGTTTTTGTTTTAAGTTTTAAGGGGTTCAAATTAATACACACACCCTCACCCCTATGCCACTATTCATCATCATCTTCCACAAACCCACCACATTCTCCTCACCTCCATTACCGCCATTAACAACAAAACCCCATCATCTAAACCCAATAAAACCAATACCCATCTCCCACCATAACAGCTCCCCGATAACCTGACCCTTGTAGCAACCTAGAAACCGAAACCCGAAACCCACATACCCGGAGCTGACCCGAGCTCTTCCCATATCCACACACCCCTCCGACCTGAAATCGCGGCCCAGATATCACTCTCCGGCCGGTCACTCTCACCTTCACTCCACCGCTCCGACCCTAAGCCCCGGTCGCGATTCGAACTGCCGCTGCTGCCGGCGGTGTCCAGCCATCCGCTGCTCGGAAATCCAGCCTCCGACCCCCTCTCTCTCTCCCCAATTCGGCGACCACCTCCGTCGATGGAATCCTACACTGCCGCCCCTCTTACCCCCGATCGTAACCCCTCCGGCTACCATCTCAGTCCTCAACTCCGACAAAACCCGGATGCCCGATCCACCTCTCAACCATCCGACCCGGCACCATCCCCTCTCCAACCCGAATCCAGCTTTACCCATTTCCCATACCCATTTACAACCACTTCCCCACTTCAAGCCAAACCTACGATTTCTATCAGCCTGCCAAACCAAATTCAAAAAGCCAAAGCTAAGACCAACTAATTCCCACATGTGCCTAATACCCATTTAAGTCCCAATACCCATTATACCCCTCAACTACCTTTCTAACCCCAATACCCATTATACCCCCATTTAACAAATCAGATTTTATCCTCCCCAACCTCACCCACATGACCTCACACCCCCATGCACATGTGACCTCACCCAAAACACATGCACCTCTAGCCAATTTCCAATTATGCCCATTTGCTCCATTGTATATAAAAAGAAGATGCAGACCTCATTTGTAGAAGAATTCTAGATTAGAGAGAGGAAATTGTTGAGAGAAATTTTAGGGTTAGAAATAAATAGTAGATTAGAATTAGTTTTTTTATTTTCTTCTTTTCAATTTAAATTGAGTGAAAGTAATTCTAGTGAGAATCAATTTGTGTGTTAGTGCTTCATGTGTATTTGTTGATCATTCAAATTGAGAGGTGTATGCTTCAAATTGGAAGACTAGAGTTCAACTTTCTCAAAGAAATTTGGTTTGCTTGTTCTATTCTCTTCTCTTTTATTTTCATAGCCTTGATTATTAATTTGTCATATTTTATACCATGTTAGGCTAAAACCCCTTTCAAGGGGTGGGGTGAAACCCTTATTTGATATTATTTTAGTTTAATTAGTTTGTTTACTTGAATTATCCCTTTGAATGTTAATTTTGATCCCTCACCCTTAAATTTACGCCTCGAGAGAGGGTAAATGATTTTCGAGAGAAAATCGAAATTCTAGTGATAATACCCATTTTAGATTCGAACTAGAGATAGGGGTTTCTTAAGTGGGGTATTATCACTTGAATTTCAACTCTAAATTTAATTTCTAAGATTGACATAAATTCTAATTGATCGATCCTAGCGGGTGATTAATTAAAAGGAGTGTTGATCTAATTTTCTAGAGTTGTGAGGTGTTAATTTTAACTTTCTATAAGATTACTATTCTAATTACACTTGCAACGAGAGTTGGTTTGTAATTTTAATATTAATTTGGGAGAATTCAAATAATTAAATTAATTAATTAGAATAATTAAAATTTGTGGTGTAATCCCACTCCTTGATTGTTCTCACAATTATTTACCTCACTTTATCTTTTATTTTAGTGTTAGACTTTATTTTCATTTTAGTTACTTTCTAGTTAGTTATTATCATTTTACATTTAGTTTATTTTAGTTTAGATCTCACCTCACCCAATTGTTTTAATATTGAAAAAGCTAAAAAAAAATTAGAAAAGTGAAAAAGAACAAAAAGAAAATAAATAGTGAATTGCAATTGAATTTGTTCCATTTGCTTTACTTCCTAGAAAGTGGATTGATACCCTTACTTACCTCTATACTTGAGTTTATTATTATTTGTAGGTATGTGAGGTTTTGACTAACTTGGCTTTCAACAACAACGACATAAACCCGAAAAGTCATCGTTATCAAATGGCGCCGTTGCCGGGGAGATAAAAAAGCTAAGTTATCAAATGGCGCCGTTGCCATTCTTGGGATTGTGAAGCTTGGAGCGGATTCCACTTTGTGATTCACTTGTATTGTACTTTTTTTTTCATTTTAGTACCATTTTTATATTTTTTTTTTAGAAGGCTTGTATTAGGATTATTATCTTGGCTTGTATTGCGGTGCTTAGAGACACCATTTATTTTCCATTTAAATTTGTAATAATTAAAGCCAAGCGTGATAGGGAAACCGGACAAGGTAGAGAGAGGGCGTCCAAGGCGAGGATTTAGAAGCCTCTCTACCTTGGGTCGGTAGGACTCCCGGGGACGACTGAGATTGGCGTATTCTCCCCCCGGTCGACTCAACATTTTCGGCACCCCACGGCCTAAAAACCGTGGGAGGTACATTTACAAACCCTCGCGCCTCTGCTGTTAGCGAGTCAATTCTTTTGTGTGCTCTTGTGTGCTCTTATTTGATTTTATTCTCGCATTTATTTTCGAATGGTGTGATGAATTAAATTGCTAAGACCTACACCCGGTCACTCACGAGAAGGGATTTCATCACCCGACTCACTCGCTTACCATTGTGTGCTACCCTAGCCATAATTAAATTTAAAATCAATAACTAGGTAGCCCACTAGGAGAACATTTTGCAAAGGCGATCACTCAGATAATTCCGTGATTTTTATCGCCCACGGACTTAATTAAAATTGGACTACCCTTTCGCTAAATCTAAAGATAAAAAATGGCTATGTGCTAGTTAGGAAATTTTCTTGACTTGTGTGTGTGTCCAATTCATTTTTTTTGGTAGTCGGTTTTTGTTAGCCCGTCCAAATCAAGAGTCCATATTTTTTTCCCCACCTTTTCTTCCAAAAAAAAAAAAAAAAAATCCAAAAATATTTTTCTTCCTTTATTTTTTGTAAAAAATCCAAAAATATTTTTCTTTCTTTCATTTTACAAAAATCCAAAAATATTTTCTTTTTCTCATTTTTTAGAAAACCCCCAAAATATTTTCTTTCCTTTTGAAAAAATTTCAAAAAATCAAAAAATTATTTTCCCCCTCATGGCCGAAGAACGTCCTTTACGGGACTACTTTGGTCATTTTCCATTGACACGTGACACGTGTGAGAGTAATCCCGAGCGATCTCTTTATGATATTCTTCACGATTTCACCTCTCTCACGAGTACCGTTGGTACTCTTGACCCATCTATGCACGCACCATCTATTCCATCAACCTCGGTGTCAAGTGTCACCGTGCCTCCTCCTTTGTTGTGCACCCACTGTTCTAATGCCGATCACATGTCCCATGTGTGTCCATACTTGTCATATCCGTACAAACCCACCATGGAACATGTGTATCCATATGACACTGTTTCGGAACCCACCTCGGCCTACTACCCTGCTATACCTAATCCCGAGTTGTGTGAGTACCCCAGTTATTCGTGGAGGCCTGATCACCCTTCCACGCAATACGTGTCCCAACCCGATGTTGTGGATCCTCACACGTTCCAACAGTCGTCATGGCAATCTTGTGCACCCAGTCACGATCAGTTTCCTCACTACGCACCCCATGCGCATCAACCATTTGTCCATCACGAAAGCGGTCCTTTCGTGTATGATGAACTTGGCCCCACCCCACACACTTCATATGAGTATTCTCCATACACTCCCGATTATAGCGAGTTGTGTCCACCTTAACCACCACCACCACCCATCATTCCACCAACACCTTCATCCACATCCACTCTCGAAACCCTCTTGCAAAAGTTCATACTTGAGCAAGAGCAAGCAATTCAAACTCAAGCTCTCCAAAGGCTTGAACAAAGGTTAAATGAATTGGTGTGTGCGCGAGAGTCGGATATTCCCATGGCCCCATCCATCATTGCCACCGAGTGTGATGATGATGTGTCCTCTCGTGACACGGATTTTGAGTATGACCAACCCTACCACCCCGAGAATCTCGAAGTTGAGACCATTCCATGGTCCGGGTCCCAAGTCGACAATTGTGTTGACTTACCTTTCATTAGTGAGACTGATCCACTCCCACCCTGTCCTTATGAACCCCACCTTGCGGTTCCCATTCACCTTCCCACTCCCGCTGAATCCAAAATAATGCCCGAGTCTATACCTATTGAGCACATCGTGTGTGTTCCCGAGGAACCAATTTATCCTAGGTTAGCTCCGGCTACGAGTGTTCACTATTTTCCCGAGAGAGAATCCGTGATAGTTCCTAACTATCCGGATATGGATGATATCCCACCATGCATGGCTCCCGTTGAGCCCGATATTTCTATCGATTCCTCTATCTCCGATCTTGGTGCCTCGTTTTACCCACCCACCCCATTTACCGATGCTACTATTATGGAGAAGTTGATCACTCCATCTTTAGAAACCACACTCCCTTGTGAGTATTCCTTTACTCCTCCCAATGAGTGTGTGTCTCCCACGCTTGAGTTGGATCATCTTCCTCCACCATTTATCCCACCCGATACACCATTTGTCCCACCCGAACCACCCATTATTCTTTCCACCCCACCACCTGGTTTGGATCTTGATTTTGCACATTTCAAGTTTCCATCTACATATTTAGATCCTAACCTGAAACCATCCTCCATCTACGAGAGTATTTGTGGTGCTACTCTCCACCGTGACACCGAGTTTGTTCCTCCATGCACACCACTCTTTTGTGATGTTGATTTTTCTCAACAGCTCCCTGGTGTGTCACGGCACGACTATTACCATCGCCCATTCATAGAATGGTCGTGTGATTTTTATGAGCCTCACCCCATTCCTATGTCCAAACCATATTTCCTCCCTCACCAACTTGAGCACCATGCTTATAGGGCCCTTGTTGCCCTCACCTTTCGGCTCAATAAAGCTCGAGACCGATGCCTCTTCACCCTTACCTTAATACCCACCAGCCCATGGTCCACCGATGCTTTGCATCGTGTGATGCACTTTGCCATACAGGTGCATTGACCACTTTAGCCTCTATCCATCAAGACTGACGCTTCAGTCTTGTTTGGGGGTGATTTTCATCACCCATTCTTCTGCCGCCCTGCGCTTTCATAGATCCTATCTTTAGGGTGAGAATGGTTCGGTCTGGCTGAAGACATTAAACTTAGCGCTACCGGGAGGCAGCCCGCGTTTCTTGTACTAGTCTCATCCTGTTTGGGGGTGGTGTTTCACATCACCCTATGCTTTATCATGCTTATAGACTTGTACATCTTTTACTCAGGTGTATTCTTGGATTCACATGTCTACTTCATTAGCGGTTCATTCTGGTAATCTCTTTCCTACCTTAAGCTCTCAATTTTAAAAATCATTTTACTTAACATCGAGGACGATGTTCCTTTTTGTTTGGGGGTGGGGAATTTTATCAAAATCGTACCTCTTTTGGAAAATTTTGATTTTTGAACCTGATTTTTAAAAATTTCGTGCAGTTTCTTTCATCTCACTCATTGATGTGAATTTTCAATCATCCATTTTTTCAAGTCTAGGAATCAAGCTAGAGAATATTTTTTCTAATAGCTTATGTAATACATAACAAGGAATTTCGCACCATGAATTTCTAGACTCAACAAAATTTGCGCACTTATCACGTCATTACGTTTAGAGTTGAAGAGTACTACAATTCTAAAGAGAACCTTAAGGATCACTAGTAGAGACTTTTTCTTGTGATATTTGTGCCTTTCACCCTTTTAGAGTGTCTTACGCAATCTCCGAGTCACAAGTTGATTCAACTTCTTTTGGGTCCGCACTTAAATTGTTGCTTGATCTCATTTTCTTTCATAAAAATTTGGCTTGATCACTGAGAATGACATTTTTTTCGAGTTGTAAGAAACGCGTGTCTTGAAATTTGTCCCGAACACTAGATTTTCATCCATACACCTACCACTTTCCCATTTTGCATCCATTTTCACCCATACACTTCACTTATTACATTCCCATGCTTTCCCATATCTCATATATATTCCCCTCACCATCCATATATTTTTCCATCACCTATCACCTCCATTCATATATCATCCATCATTTTTAAATAAAAGAGTATGATTTCAAATGTAAATGTCTTAAGTGTTAGTTTGAAAAGTGAGAGAAAAACAAAAAAAAAAGAAAAAAGAAAAAAAAGAAAAAAAAAAGAGAGAAACATAAAAATAGCAAAAAAAAAAAAAAAAAAAGAAGAAAAGAAAAGAAAAATAGAGAAAAAAAAGAGAGAGAAAATAAAAGAAAGAGAGTTGTAGTTAGTTGTAAAATAAAGACATTTGTTCCTAAAGTGTATACACTCTTCTATCATATACATTCATCCATCACCCTTTATCATTCATAACACCATTATATCCTATATACCACATCCATACATCACACATCCATCATACCACACCTTATACCATCCTTTCCATTTGATTTTTCCCTCTCCCATGTCATCCATATGTTCCCCTAGGTGTTCGGGCAAATGAAAGTCTACGTGGTGAATAACTCGACGTTCTCACTATAGTGATTAGCATTCTTTCATGAGATCAATTTTTCTTTCAATTGTTCGTTCTTTCTTATACGTGTGTGAGACATTTGAACTTGATTACATTTACTCACCTCCTCACACACAAGAGCGATACACTGACCCATATCTCGTGATTTCATTTGAGAGAGATATATCCGTGAGATTTGAAGTTGAAGCGTTGATTCCGACAAGGCAATCTAGGAATTACACTTATGATACTCGACCCGTTTTGACTGATTCACACTACACACGTTGAGTTTTAGGAAGGATGTGCCTTGAGTATTTATCTAGCTTAATCATTTTACACATTCTGGCTTGTATTTCTGAAAATATTTCTCATGTGATGGATTGTGCGATTATTCTATGTCTAATAAGAGATTGACTGCTTTTTAATAAATCTTTTCAAATAAGAATTTTGTGGGTATATTCCCTGCAAACCCTCACGAGACACAACTCGTCCTGTAGGGCAACCTATAGGTTTAAAGGCTTGTTGCACATGCTAAGTGCAATCGCAAGTGCCCGCGAAAGTGGTACACTTTTGGTTACGTATCTTTCCCTTTCTCTCTATCTTATTGCTCGAGGACTAGCAACGCTTTGTTTGGGGGTGGTGTGATAAGCACCCAAAACTGTACATTTTATACCCCGAATAGTTGTATTTTAGTTGCTATTTCTCGACAATATGGGTCTTATGCGCGTAAATGTTTATTATGCAGGTTTAATGTACGTTGCGGTGTTCAAACGCGTATTTCAAGGCAATTGTGCATTTTACGGAGCTAAATACCAAATTCCCTGACCCTAACCTAACCCATCCTACCCTAAACTTGTCCCTAAACCGTCACCCAAGACCCGTGTGTGTTGGTTTGTTCCCTTTTTATTTTATTTTAATTTTTTAGATTTTTAGTTTTAGTCATTTTAATTTTAGGATTATTTTAGCATTTTTTAGGTTTTATTTCCTATTTTTATATTTTATTTCTATTTTTATTAATATAATTTTATTTTATTTTGATTTTGATTAGTTTTTAGTTTTATTTTATTTTATAAGAATTAGTTTTTTTTAGGATTTCATTTATTTAGATTTATTAGATTTTATTTTTTTAGGCTTTTAGTTTTTAGTCTTATAGATTTCTATTTTTATTTTTATTTCTTTTTAGATTTATCTTTTTATTTTCGTGTCCTTTATTTTATAGAATTTTATATTTTTAGTAGTTATTAATTAAATTTTTGAGTTATTAGTTTTTATTCATAGTTTTTATTTTAGTTATGTTTAATTTTTAATTTAGATTAATTTTAATTTTGGTTTTTGTTTTAAGTTTTAAGGGGTTCAAATTAATACACACACCCTTACCCCTATGCCACTATTCATCATCATCTTCCACAAACCCACCACATTCTCCTCACCTCCATTACCGCCATTAACAACAAAACTCCATCATCTAAACCCAATAAAACCAATACCCATCTCCCACCATAACAGCTCCCCGATAACCTGATCCTTGTAGCAACCTAGAAACCGGAACCCGAAACCCACATACCCGGAGCTGACCCGAGCTCCTGCCATATCCACACACCCCTCCGACCTGAAATCGCGGCCCAGCTGTCACTCTCCGGCCGGTCACTCTCACCTTCACTCCACCGCTCCGACCCTAAGCCCCGGTCGCGATTCGAACTGCCGCTGCTGCCGGCGGTGTCCAGCCATCCGCTGCTCGGAAATCCAGCCTCCGACCCCCTCTCTCTCTCCCCAATTCGGCGACCACCTCCGTCGATGGAATCCTACACTGCCACCCCTCTTACCCCCGATCGTAACCCCTCCGGCTACCATCTCAGTCCTCAACTCCGACAAAACCCGGATGCCCGATCCACCTCTCAACCATCCGACCCGGCACCATCCCCTCTCCAACCCGAATCCAGCTTTACCCATTTCCCATACTCATTTACAACCACTTCCCCACTTCAAGCCAAACCCACGATTTCTATCAGCCTGCCAAACCAAATTCAAAAAGCCAAAGCTAAGACCAACTAATTCCCACATGTGCCTAATACCCATTTAAGTCCCAATACCCATTATACCCCTCAACTACCTTTCTAACCACAATACCCATTATACCCCCATTTAACAAATCAGATTTTATCCTCCCCAACCTCACCCACATGACCTCACACCCCCATGCACATGTGACCTCACCCAAAACACATGCACCTCTAGCCAATTTCCAATTATGCCCATTTGCTCCATTGCATATAAAAAGAAGATGAAGACCTCATTTGTAGAAGAATTCTAGATTAGAGAGAGGAAATTGTTGAGAGAAATTTTAGGGTTAGAAATAAATAGTAGATTAGAATTAGTTTTTTTATTTTCTTCTTTTCAATTTAAATTGAGTGAAAGTAATTCTAGTGAGAATCAATTTGTGTGTTAGTGCTTCATGTGTATTTGTTGATCATTCAAATTGAGAGGTGTATGCTTCAAATTGGAAGACTAGAGTTCAACATTCTCAAAGAAATTTGGTTTGCTTGTTCTATTCTCTTCTCTTTTATTTTAATAACCTTGATTATTAATTTGTCATATTTTATACCATGTTAGGCTAAAACCCCTTTCAAGGGGTGGGGTGAAACCCTTATTTGATATTATTTTAGTTTAATTAGTTTGTTTACTTGAATTATCCCTTTGAATGTTAATTTTGATCCCTCACCCTTAAATTTACGCCTCGAGAGAGGGTAAATGATTTTCGAGAGAAAATCGAAATTCTAGTGATAATACCCATTTTAGATTCGAACTAGACATAGGGGTTTCTTAAGTGGGGTATTATCACTTGAATTTCAACTCTAAATTTAATTTCTAAGATTGACATAAATACTAATTGATCGATCCTAGCGGGTGATTAATTAAAAGGAGTGTTGATATAATTTTCTAGAGTTGTGAGGTGTTAATTTTAACTTTCTATAAGATTACTATTCTAATTACACTTGCAACGAGAGTTGGTTTGTAATTTTAATATTAATTTGGGAGAATTCAAATAATTAAATTAACTAATTAGAATAATTAAAATTTGTGGTGTAATCCCACTCCTTGATTGTTCTCACAATTATTTACCTCACTTTATCTTTTATTTTAGTGTTAGACTTTATTTTCATTTTAGTTACTTTCTAGTTAGTTATTATCATTTTACATTTAGTTTATTTTAGTTTAGATCTCACCTCACCCAATTGTTTTAATACTGAAAAAGCTAAAAAAAAATTAGAAAAGTGAAAAAGAACAAAAAGAAAATAAATAGTGAATTGCAATTGAATTTGTTCCATTTGCTTTACTCCCTAGAAAGTGGATTGATACCCTTACTTACCTCTATACTTGAGTTTATTATTATTTGTAGGTATGTGAGGTTTTGACTAACTTGGCTTTCAACAACAACGACATAAACCCGAAAAGTCATAGTTATCAACAATGATAATAAAATACGTATGGTAAGTATGCAAATAGGTTGGGAGAATACCTATAAATTTTAATAGGGTGTGTGAATGCCTATTATTTGATATTTTTGTTAAGTTCACTAATGGGTGATAACCCGGGGGTGTAAAATTTTATTAACTGCACTTATGGGTCTTAGCCCGAGGGTGAAGGATTAGTATATATATATAAGGATGATGAGACTATATATATATGAGCATACTTGGGAAACTTTTTACTTTGTGATTTTTAAAATAATCCTAAATCTTAGTACCGGTATTGTCCTAATTTCGGGGATGAAATTTCTTTGTAAGGGGAGGAGTATGTAATACCCCTTACTTTTAAAGATATTTAAATTACAAAGGTAGGCGTAATTTGAGGAATTACGGTGAATAGTAATTTTGGAATTTATGAGTGATATTGAATAAATTCATAATATAAAGTGAACAGAAAATATAATTTTGTAAATATCAGATTAATATTTACATGGATTATATTTTCTTACGAGACTAAGAATGTGAGTGGGAGTATTTTAATTACATGTCGCAGTTGGGTAAAGCAACAAAGGAAAATATTTTAATTGGAAAACACATGTATTGAAAGGTGTTAGGTTTAATTAGTGAAATTTAGTTAAGTGACTCGGATGGAGATTTCGAGTACGCGGTTGGGTTCAAAATGGCTGAGATAGTAATAATTAAGTATCCGGGGGTAACGTTTAGGTCCGGGGGATTTTTGAACTAGTAGGGACTCATAATTGAGTACATGAGTCATTTTACAATTGGGTATACACCCAATTTTGGGTTTAATAAGAGGAAAGACCTCATTTCTTCCCCAAAATCTGCCCTAAGAGAGAGAAAGAGAAGAGAGAAGGAAGAGAAGAGGAAGAAGAGAAGATGAGAAGGAAGAAAATGAAATTTTCGGCCAAACCTCACGGGATTTGACTCGGGGTCGTCGAATTTTATACACGATGCATGTGTTTAACTTGCTTTATGATTTAGTGTGTTTATTTCTCATATTATAGTTGGTGTAAAACTATAAAGATTTTTGGGTTGAATTTCATAAATCGAACGGGTTTTCGGAAGATTAAACGGATAAAACTCGGTTTATACCCAATTTGAGAAACCTACGAATTAATTGAAATTAATGGTTGGTTATGGGTTCTAGGATGATTAGAGCCCTTTTTATGTGTGTATTTATGGTTGTTTGAGGTTGGATGATGATGAGAGAGAAGATAAAAATCTTGTAGGTGCATTAATGGAGATTTGTAATTTGGAGAAGAGAGTGAATAGTAATATAGCACCTTGCGGGGTCGATTCGTCCAAGAACCGAATTGATTCAGCTCTTGGTCAAAACATGAAAGTTTTAGATCTTTTTGATACGGTCGCGTGGGCGCCGACCTCGTATTTTTCTATTTTTTTTAATTAGTTATGATTTTTCTAAGAAAGCAGTTCCGAGGTTGAAATCATTAGCTCGAAAATCAAACCGAAAATTGGAAAAATAAAGGCTAGAATTGTTTGGAGATAAATATTTGGGGTTCCTAAAAATAGTGTGGCGACTTATAAACAATTATTTGAGTAAGGCGTGTACCTTGGGTTAGTTGAAAGTAAAATCCAAAACATACCAAAATTGGGGTGTTTGGGAGGAGTAACACTCGGGGTGATATTTCGGTGGGCAAAATTTTATATAAGTAATTGTGCGCGTAAAAAATACACTTATATGCCAATTTTGGTTTAGTAAAATCCTACGAGGTGAATAGGATGAAATTTAGAATACGGGCTAAAGAGAATTGAGCAGTTATCTGATACGTCTATTTATGACAATTATATATAGGTGAGAGGAATACCTATCATTATTATATGGGTTGTGCGTATGCCCTGATGTTATTATATATATGGGTTAAATGAATACCTATGGGGATTATATTTAGGTGAGATGAATACCCGTTGTTAATGTATGTATAGGTGAGAGGAATACTTATCGTTATCATATGGTTGTGTGAATACCACATTGATGTTATATTTATATAGGCGGAATGGATACCTATATTATTGTTTATTATGTGTATGACATACCTACGCTGCTTGCTATCGAGTGGAGGTTGCGTGTTGTGGACAATCATGCCTTGAGGATCCTTCAGGTGGGATATTGAATTGTACCACTAGAGCATAGAACCTAGGTACGGGCTATCTGTGAGAACGATAGTGATGACGGTCGTATGGATGCGTAGGTATGTGCGTAGTACATCGGCTTGGAACTATGTTCGCCTCCAATATGTGTTTTTTTTTATGGTTCTTGAGAGATTGAACTGAAGCACCTTATACCTTTGACTTGCTTAAGTCTACATTGTATAAGTGCTCAACTAATTTGGAAATATTGACAAAATTGGTAGTCCATCCTAGAAACCAAAAAGCCTCAGAACCTAACTCTCTAATCCTCTTCAAAGATCAATGATGGTACAAAATGAATCACACAACACACAATTAGAAGTGCATACATGTGTTAATATTGCCTTAAATTGAGTGTGTGTTTAATTCCCCTTTAATTGGTGCTTTAATAATTTTTTGGGAATTTTTAAATAATTTTAAACCTTTTTAAACATTTTTGAATAAATGTTTTTATTAATAAAATTGGTTTATAAAATTTGTGGGGCTTATATACTATTTTGGAAACTTCATTTTTCACTGAAATGTTTGGTTGGGTACGATCTCAAAGCGCTAGAGACTTCAGGGTGATGTTTTGTAATTAGTTTGACGCGCGTGTGGGAGCCTCTTACCAGCCAACACTTGTCATCCTTTTGGTGCGTTAGTTTGTGTTTGTTATGTGAGAGGATAGCCAATTGCATTGGTGATCGTTGGATCTTTCCTTATCAAGGGTCTGCATGCGTTCTTAGTTAATCCCAGTGCAAACCTTTTGAACCAATCAGAACCATCTTAATCCACCGCTGTTTTATAACCATAGGATCAAGTCAAACCTTGCAAGACTTCATCACAGCCATTGATTTGCCTCGATCATCCAGAACCTTCCCCAGGCACTATATATACCCTTCACTTCTCAGCCTTAGAAAACTTTTTGTCATTCGTCTTTCTGAGAGAAAAAAATAAGAGAGAAGAGAGAAGTGAGAGAGAAGAGAGAAAAGAAAAGAGAGAAGAGAGAGAAAGAAAAACCTGTTAGCCAAACCCTAACCCTAACCCTAAACAGTTCACCTTCTCTGAAACAAACCTTCGCATATTCAAACCCAAACACAATCTGAGTGTTTGAGAGAGAGAGAGAGAGAGAGAGTGGTTTGTTCATATCGTTGCTGTAACCTCTTGATCTTTAGATCTTGTACACAACTTAAACATTTGTGTGAAGATCTAGTTTCTTTTTCATAGAAACGTTAGATCTACATACTATATGTTACATTTTCACTAGATCTGCATTTTTTATACTTGATTTAAGAAAATCTTACTGATTTGGTTTTTAAAATGTTTTCTGGTTTCTTTTCTTACGAAACTTGATTCTGACCTAGTTGGATTCACACTTGGAGGGTTTTCAATCTCATAAATGTTTTCAAAAGAGATTGATTAAGGTCTTGTCCGATTTTTGAAGCAAGATCTCCGTGGAATCTGGGTTATCTTTAAAGGTAAAAAAGATTTGAGTTCTGTGAGAAAGAAATAAATTAAAATCACTGCATATAGACTGTATATGTAATTTTTATAGGACTGTTTGTAAATCTAAGTGTGTGTGAGTTCATGCATGTGTATAGGAATCACTTAACACACTACTACACTGGAAGTGTTGTGTTTAAGATCTGAAATCATTGAGTCGACGTAAAGAAGCTAAAGCAAAGGAAGTTAGGAAACTGGAGAACATCATCAACAAATCAGATCTATCAGAAGTTAGAAGGAACCAAGGGGGTATATTCCTAAACTTAGAATAGGTTGATTTGTGTGCTTGCATGTTGTATTGTTTGTAACTGATTTTTGTTATTAGTGGATTTTTGTTTTTGTGACTTAGAAGTCACCGTGGATGTTTCCTCTGTTGGGAGAGGTTTTACCACGTTAAAATCATTGTGTTGATTATCTTCATCTACTCACCTCATTCTCTAAGTGTGCTGAATTTTTGAAACTGCCTTAGTTTTAAAAACTGATTACACAATCTTAATTAATCTCGTACATAAGTTTCTTTGTAAACACATCTTGTTTATAATTTTTATTTCCAAAAGAAAAGGGTTTCTCCAACAAACATTCGGAGTTGCTTATACAGTTTAACCTTGTGTTAAACGGCATTAGCAACGTTTTTCATGAACCTATAGTCCTTTATGCAATGCGTGATGCAACGGGACATGATAACAGAGTATGCAGGCACTGCAGCTTTGTCTCGGGGTGCAGTATAGTATATTTATGTAAGATAGTGTGCTTATATATATACCTGTACTTGTGATGATATCTACTGTGTGAATTAAGTAGAGATGAATAATAATAAAATCTAAAATGAATAGTCATCCTCCATGCACTGAGTAATGCACCGGGATACAATAATAGAGTATGTGTGCATCGCAGCTTAGCCTAGGGGTGCTATATGTGTATATATGTACTGAGAATAACATATATGTATACGTGTGATGTTCCACCTTGCTTAGTATATGAGAATGACTAAGCTACTTATATTATAGCTCGGTGGATTGATTATTATACTTGTTGAGTATAGTATATTGTTTATATATGAGATGAGACATCATATAACGTAACCTTGTGTAAAAGGGAAAAAATGAATAAAGTGATATACTCCTTCTGGTAGATTTATATCCGGATTTATATGAATATGGATCATAGATTCTAATGAGAACTATTGATAAATAAAGGATGGTATAAAATGTGATATGCACTGAAGGCCTAATGGATCCCGACGATTAACATTGTCACGTAGTAGTGTATCGGGGGATTCCTTGTTTGGATTTTGCTTCGCGAGACACCCCACACACGAACGTAACGTAATGTTGGGAATGGGGAGAAGTTTAGTCCTTAGTACTCGGATTGATGGGGATTTTGGAAGATGGGTGAAATACCTTAGTTAGGCAGGGTAGCTTAACTAGGTTGTTTAAAAAGGTATGCGATAGTTGTGCACTATTAGAAGAGGGGTGAGGGGTATTTCATGAGAGTGCGATACCAGTTTAAATATGAGAAATATCATATTTTAAAATATGGATTTTTAGTCACTTGCTAAAACGTTTTCAAAACTCGGGCTCTGACTCGTCTCTCTGTTTTCACCTCTCTCGCTATCTATCTATCTCTCTCTCTCTCTCTCTCTCTCTCTCTATATATATATATATATATATATATATATATATAGGTGTCCAGACATAAGGACGCCTGAATGATGATTCCTTCGAGTCAGACGTTTGCAGCAACAATTGTCGATGCAAGCAGGTTTATTGTAGACGCTTCTATCATTGAGATATTGATAGGAGGTATTGTAGAAACATTCAGGCTGAAGGCCCAACTGTACTCATTTATGTTTTTACCACCTTTTATTGCGGCATTTGATTTGGTTGTATTATTGTACCGAGTGTTCAGTTATTTTATTATATTTCATTTCAGTTGCTGCATATAAACTGTTGTAATTGTTTTATTTGAATGGTTTGGTTAAAAAGATTAGTTAATTAAAATTTTGATGCCGGTCTAGTAGGATATTAGTAATTAAATTTATTTTCGACTGTGATGCTGAGAATGAACCATATGAGACTCCTGTTTTAATTTGGTATAGGAGTGATCGCCCGGTATTTTATGAGGCGGGGTCTCACAAGGTGCTTGTGTTCTAACCTTTGATCATATGAAGTCTGTTGAGATGTTAATCGAGTGTGATGATGCCCATTTGGGTGGTTGGAATAAATTGTGTAAAGTCAAATGGGAAGATTGGTAATTAGGGTGTCGTAACTAAGCAATTATGATTTGGGATTAGAATGCATATATACTTTAGGTGCGGTACTTATGGGCGATTGACGTCGATAATGTAATTAGGAAAATTCGGTCCTTGGGTTAATACCGTGATTAATGGATATTTCAATGAGAGTATAAGGTTATGTGGGTCAATGCTAGAGGATATGTACACTCAGTCTTAGTTGATAGGATGTTATCCTTATGGGTGAGTGCCTTAGTGATTGTTGGTCAGTAAATGTATCTGATAAGTTGTGATTAGAATTAGTAGCCACTTATGAAAAAGGTGTCACATGTGTAACAATTAAGAGTTGAAGTGATTAGGTAGTGAACCTTTAGTAGACCTTTGGGGTATCATTGGAAAGGATGATGCAACATTTGATGAATAGGATCTTTAGCGACATCAGTAGTGTAGATCTAGAGATGTACTATTTATATAGTGTCAGTGTGTGGTTCAATATATGATGCATACCATTAATTGTAGTAAAGAGGTCCTTGGGGTATCCTTGGGATGAAAGGTCAACTTGTTGTGACGCCTTGAGTTATCTGACAACTATGAACTACTGTATTAGAGAATTACAAAATGACGATTGGGGTGAGTGACAAGAAATCATGGCAGTGAATATTGAGAAATCAACGGGCATAATCTCTTTATGAAAATCATGGTTGAGGAAGTCCTATATAGTCTTTGGTGATAATTTCCTGGGTATACTTGGTGACCTTAGAGAACTAGTCAGGCTAGATTTTATAGAATGTGTTGTGTTCGGTGATATGATGTGGAAATTTGGTGATGACCTTAGGTTATCTGCTAAGTTCAAAGGAGTCGCTTCATATAACCTTGGGTTAGACCTTCAAAATTTTAATATAGATTGGTGGTGCAATTTTCCTAGGTGAAATTATAAATTTCTGTCATGATTGGGTAAAATACTCATTGCCTTGAGGTGATCGGTGTAGAGAGGATCGTATCAAACTTGATGAGTACCAAGACATGCATTAGGGTCTAGGGCCAATAATGTTATGATTGAGGCCTTGTGTATAAAATTTTTTATCCGTATTGAAGCATGATAAGTTTACTAATGTGAGACAATAAAATATGTTAGAATAACACTAGTCGTGGAACGTTTAGACCTTGGGTCATCTTATTATAATCTTGTGAGTCAATGGTGTCCATCCGAGTATTACTTATCACCCTTATGGTGTTAATGATGAGCGATTGGCCGTCATGTGGAGTTAATTTGGATTGAACTTAGGGATAGGCTACAGTTACCTTGTGACGGTGATATCTGTGATATAGTAAGTATCTCTCCAAATCAGGTATTTCCTAAGAAGACATTGAGAACGACTGTGGTACGATATAGTGAGATAATAACCTAGGTGTATTAGGTTGTTGACATCATCATTGATGAGATCAATAAGGTCAGTTTCAGTAAGGGCATTGATACTCGTCAATCAAAGTGGATCATATTATAGGCAAGGATGTAAGAAGAATACCTTATCCTTAAGCGTTTAACTTTTCAAAGAATGTTAAGTTCGTATGTTACTTCTTTCTTGAGGAAATGATTGGTCCATGTTTAGGTTCATCATGATTGGTGACTCAAGCCAAGACATATTGCTAGTCTAGGATCCCTTGAGTTTGCTCGGGTTGGGACTTAGGACTCCAAAATTATAGCGTAGGTTTGCCTTCATAAACCATCACGATTATATGTCAATGGGGTTTCTTAGGATCTATTATTTATCTCTTATGATTATTATGTTTACCTTCAATTTCAGTGATAGAGAATTGTATTCGTCATTAGTGGTGATAACCTGAATCTATACCACAATAAGGTACGGTGTGGTTTGGCTCAGTAGAGTTTGGGTGGACCTTGCATGGTCAATGCAGCTCGGTTACTGGGTACGCCTGTGTTTAAGGTATCCTTGTTTTTGCATAAAGCCTCGTGTGAGAGTGGTTGTGCTTTTGGCCACATGATTGATCATAGTATTCACTTTCCTCAGAAGTAGCGACCTAGGATTTGACCGATATGGCATTTAAGGGGTCTAGTTTTTAAGAGTGTGATGATAACTTGAGAACATCATAGAATGTTAAAACTCAAGAAAACTTAAAACTAAGTATGGTTTATCATGGAGAGTGAATTGTGCAATACTCAGGTGAGTGTTCCTTAGTTAGACACCTAGAGTGATCCTAGATTCATGTGAGGATCCTGTGAAAAGGGTATTAGTCAGGCGTATGGTTTCGAACCTTGGTGGTGTTTTACCTCTTGATGCGAGCGACTAGTGATACTAGGTTAGTGTTAAGCCTAAACAAAGTTATGTGGTCATAAAGACTCTAAAGTTTGTGAAAATGAGGGTTGTTTATACTTGCGTGAGTGTCGATCATTAGAGAGAGTTTCTTGTTAAAGGAAACAGTGTGCTTTGGATATTATAAAAGGTAGTCTTAGAACTCGACGATGCATGGTCACTGAGTAAGTGGAGATTTGAGGACTTCTAGGTGTATTTGATGACTAGTATGAGGGTGAGCGTTAGATTATGTGAGATGATCAACCTTTGGGTGACAAACCCGTGAAATTGGAATTTGATGTTACCTTAGCATTCAAGAACTTTGGTGATTTAGTCTTGGAGGTTCTTATGACTTAGAGTCAGAATTGGAGTACCCCATTAGCTTGAGGATTGATGGTTCAGTGATTTGGGGGACTAAATTTCCTAAAGAGGGAACAATGTAATATCGCCATGGATATTTTATTACCTTCCCGTATAAATTGTGAATATATGAGAATTATGGATTCAGTTCACTAGCATACGGGCTTTGATCGCTTTATTTGACTATTTTGGAGGCTTGATGAGAATAAGTGGAAGCTTGTAGGTTAAAATTGTAAAATTTAAAGAAATTTAGGAAAATGTCATTCGAAGAATGGATCAAAGGAGGATCGAACGAGATCCTTATGTGTAACAGGTCACTCTTGTTAGAAGGTCATTCGAAGTATGGTTCAAATGAGATGCCATTCTCTTTCGAACTAGGGGACTTTCTTATTCGAATGAGGTTGTCCAAAAATTTTAATTCGGCCTATCCTTGTGTGCTGTTACATTTTGGGTCGTTGGATTGATGAGGTGTCGAGCTATGGTGAACCCAGATTGGGAAAAAATCGGATTTTGTGGTTTATGGGGGGGTTTATAAGATTTTTTTAGATTTAGTTGGGTTATTTTAAGTTGGCAAAAGAGAGAGGGGGTGGGTGTCCCCCATCATTTTCAGCATTCTTACTCTCTCCCTCCATCACTAACCACCATGTTAGGTCCCCTACTTGATTCAAATCAACTTTGATTTAAGGATGACAAAAACCAACGTTTTCTTTTTGAAAACCCTTTTTCAATTTTTATGTGAACCAATTTTAACTTTACCAAATTTATTATTGATTAATCCTAAACATGCATCTAATGATTAAAGCAAGTAAAGTAAGGAAAAGTAAAACTCACAATGATGATGTACGAGGAAACCCTAAGCGAAAAAAACCTCGGACTCCCCAAGCTAGACAATCACTATGAATATGGTTTTGCAAAGGTATAGACAGTAGGCTTAGTCAATGGCTCGATCCCCCATGAGACTTGATGCTCCTCTGATCGTCAAACACTCCTCTCACAATGGAAACGTAGAAAGTAACCTTCTTCCATGATGCTCGTCCACAACACATGCATATCCGCGTGTCTCGGTGTCCACCGATATGGGTTATAACGTCTACGATGTTGAAAACGTCTTTCTGCTTCTTCACCGCAAAACCCAAAATGTTTTTGATATTAAAACCTTATTCTCGGTGCAAACAAGATCACATAAACATATACAAATGATAACTCGGATCTTTGAAAATTTTAAGGATGTTTTAAACATGGAAAAACCTTAGAAAACTTGTGTGCATAAACGTTCTGGTTCATAAAGATTATTTGCAAAATGCACACACATGAAATCTGATGGAAAAATGCCAATTTATATTTTTACTAAGGCGGAAACTCGTTCAAAAGAGTTACCCTATCGTTCGAACGACATCCTATCTTGCTCGAATGACAGTAGACGTCATTTGAACAACATGCAACGATTATAGTAATTAGAGTTCAAATTAAACTCAATATCTAATTCGTCCTTATTAGATTAAAATGAACTTAAAATGATTTCAAACACTTATAAAACCTTTTTAAAACATTTCTTTAATAAAATAACATCCTTATCTTTATAAAATTAAATTTTGAGTTCCATTAATATTATGCATTCATACCTGAGTGATCTAGGGAATGCAATTAAATTTGAAGACGAATAAACTTGCACCAATTAAACCTTCGACTTAAATATTTCCTTGAATCTTTGCCCCAACGTCTTCAATTAAACTTCGACACGTCATAGTCTTTGTGGGATTGTGACAATAAAAATCTACCTATGACTCAAACGTGTTTTGTTTCAGGAATAAGTCAAAACTATACACGGATTCAATTGGAAATTTTTCCCTTACAAATCTTCACCTTTGACTATTCCGGGACAAAGCGAAATGCATATGCTGGGATTTGAAGCCGTATTACGCCTAAATCCCATCCCATAAAACCCAAAAGTAAAAATACATCATCAGTGACTCATAAATGATGGTCCGGCAAGCATGAAACTGTCTCTTACTGTCTGAATGTGATGTAGACTTGAAATCTCGAATCTCTTAAGCATACCTATACACATGAAATAAACAAATACCCAGTGAAGTATGGAGGAACAAATGATATTAATAAATATGAAAAATCAAATCCTAATCATTTGTTATGTGAGTAAAACATGATACCAAATTTTGAGAATTATGAGTAATATATAAATCATCATATTAAGTTCAACACACAAACAGTCCCCCTACATCACAGACATATCTCTCCCCCTTTTTGTCTCGAATAGATAATCAGGTGAAAAGATAAATAAATTTAGAAAAATCATAATCAATGAAGTATATATAGATAAACATGAAACAACCAGCTAAACATGATCAACAATAACAAATCCGTATCTAGCAAGCAATATTCACACAATATGAATCAACAATCAAAGCAGGTGTGACTAAATGATCCAATGCGTCAAAATATCGAATCTTTCAAAGTAAACTCCATAAAAACTATATCCAGAAGCAACCAGTAGTACAAAAATCATGAACAAATGCAGCAGGGTACTGAAACAGAAGTAAGGTAGAAAATCAAAAACTAGCAGGGTCGCTCGAATGATAAAATGACGTTGTTAAAACGATAACTTCACGCAACTTTACCCTGTCACTCGAATGATCTTCTCCGATCGCTTAAACAAAAAACTCAAAATTTCACAGTTTACCCAAAAAATTATATAGTTTTGCCTAGTAAAAAAATTTCGTGAAAATTCTAACTAGAAGGGGTCCAAAACTGCAAACCAATGTTAAAACAATAGCTGAAATGGATAAACACAATATGAGTTTCATGCTAACATAGTATCGATGTGCAATAAATGAATCATCATTCCAACACACAAAACGATCAAGAAGCTCTAATTGATTGCAATAAATCAACTTTATCATAGCCATATATGACAATTAAAGTGTTAGCTTAATGAACTAAACAAACATCATGCACACGAGCCCGAAATTTTAACGATTCTACAAACAATAGCATCATGATACGAATTTTAACCGTTAGGATTCTTTGGGCAAACCCGTTTAATTTTTATCTATCCAAACTCCCTCAAATATATCATATTTTTCTATTGGAATGAATATAAACTAATTTGGTCCATTTTTGGCGTGTGATCCTTTTTATTGCCTTTTAATTTTTTCGGGATCTTTTAAACGCTGGCTTTCATGACGAGTCAATTTCACACTCTCGTAGCCCTTTTCCGTGAACACTCCTCATTTTTTCAATTTAATCCTCATAGTAAACGGTTCTTACATGCACACTTCCTCCTTAAGTCTACCTATGCACAGATGGCAAAATTGAGATAAGAACATCTCACGAAACTCAAATTTGTAATAGTAGTCAAACATCTATATAAACTCGTGCACGTGTGAAATTATGGCATATAACCTATAATACAATGGTTAAGATCATTATAAGCATCAAAAGCTATGACCAAATGTCCTATCCACATGGATAATGGAAGGAAGGGGGTCCAAGCACACCAATAGGCCATATCAAACATATAAACTAATGACACAAAAACAAAACCAAAAATCTTTTTGTATTTTTAAAATATTTTGTCTCAAATAAAAGAAAATTATTTTTGTGTTTTTGCAAAAATTTTCAAAACAAAAAATCTTTTTTTTGTTTTTGGAATTTTTTAATGAGAACCAATTTTTTTAAAATTTTCAAATAAGATCCAATAATTAGAAAATATAATACAAAATGATACACATGGTAACAAAATCAAACTTTAAATCTAGCATGGGAATAATAAAGTGCAACCAGATGAGAACCATTAAGTTTTAGTCCTAAAGCCTCTAAGTCCAATTTCCTAACCTAAGTAGATGTGACATTACACATGGGAGTTTTTGGAAGCGAAACGACTTTGTTCCTAAACTTCATAGGAGCATTCCTAAGGTCATAGAAAAAACATCCAAGGTGATTTTTCATACCACAATGGTACTAATGTAAACACGATGGGGATGATTAACAAAATGTCGACCTCTCCTCACGTTCCTAGTGGGATTTCTCACACGATTGGTATTAGCTTTGGGAATGGGAACAACTTTCTGGTCGTAGCCTATACCAAACCTATCTATCTTGACTTGGACGATGCTTAAGATCCTATCCAATTTCTCTGACTTAGATTTCAAGTTAAACTTAACCTTACTCGATTCTTTCAACTTATCCTCCAACTCACTAATCCTAGACTCAAGCACATGACCAGCCTCTGCAACTCTAGCACCTAAGTTTTCAAAACTTCAATCAAACCTTTAAGGCTATCTCTCTCTTTCACCACATACTCTAGATTTTCCCTAAGCTTATTCTCCCATGCCCTAAGATCCTCAATTAATGCATCGTTATTTTTTACGACAAGCTCGTTCAATAAGGCTTGCAATTTAGAGGTTTCCTTTTTCACCTTCATCGTTTCTTTATACAAGTCTCTAAATGCAACATGTAACTCACCTAAAACGATCTCCTCATCCTCGCTCTCATAACTCTCACACACTTGGGATGCACTCTCAATGGCCTAGGAAGTGTCATGCACATGAGTATCCTTGGAGGAAGATATATCGTCATCGCTCATATGACATGCCAAGAAAGCAACAAACTTATCTTCTTTGGGGGAAGTCTCTCCCTATTCTGGTTCACTATCACTTAAGGTGGCATTATATGAAATTGGTTTCTTGCCCTCTTTCTTAAGTCTAGCGGGACACTCGGCTACATTGTGACCATATACCTCACACCCAAAATACCTACCAACTCATACCTCCTAACTTTCTCACTTTTATCCTTATGGGTGGACTCTACTTTGTTTTTTTTAATTTCTCAAACTTTTTAACATCTTTCCATTATTTTTGAACTTAAGAATTTTTTTAACTTTTTTGTCCAATAAAGAAATATCCTCAAAATCGTAATTAGAGTCGTCATCCGAAAATTTAGTCTCCTCCTTCCGGGCTTTCAAAGCGATGCCCTTTTCTTTCTTAGGCTCTTGCTTGGAGGTAAACATTTCGAGTTCATAGGTTTTGAGGTCACATACAATCTCTTCTAGTTTTGTCGAATCTAACATACTAAAGGAATTTAAAATGATCACATTAGTATCAAATCTTTTAGGCAATGACCTTAAGATTTTCTTTACAACACGGTTATTAGTTATCTTCTCACCTAGGTTAAATGATGCATGAACAATAGTGGACAACCTAGTGTAAAACTCATCAAAACTCTCACTCTCTAACATCTTAATGGTCTCAAATTTTAAAGTGAGGTTTTGCAACTTAGACACCCTAACCATGCTTATGCCCTCATGAGTTAGTGAAAGTATATCCCAATCCTCTTTTGAAGTTTCACAAGTTATGATTCCATTATACTCTTCAGGTGTGACATGTGAGGAAATAACGTGCAGACCCTTAGAGTTGTAAAGTGCAAGTCTATGTTCAACCTCAGTCCATGACTTAATGGGTTTCAAACTAGTGGCCTCATCCTCTCGTGTAATAGCTGGTGTGCAACCTTTTTCAACTTCTAACCACACAAACTCATTAATGGATTTTATTGAACTTATCATTCGCATTTTCCAATAAGCATAATCAGTGCCATAAGAAATAGGAGTACGAAAACAATCACAATTTCCAAAATGCAACCTTACAAGAAAAAATGGATCCATCACAATAAAAATATGTTTGTAGATATGATACCAATTTGTTAAGTCCCCTACTTAATTCAAATTAACTTTGCTTTAAGGATGACAAAAACTAACTTTCTCTTTTTGAAGAACCTTTTTAAATTTTTATGTGCACCAATTTTAACTTAGCCAAATTTTATCTTGATTAATCCTAAATATGCATCTATTGATTGAAGAAATTAAAGTAAGGAAAAGTAAAACTCAGAACCCCGATGTACGAAGAAACCACAAAGGGAAAAATCTCGAACTTCCCAAGTCAGACAATCACTATGAATATGGTTTTACAAAGGTACTCATGGTAGTCTTACTCAACGACTCTATCCCCCACGAGACTTGACACTCCTCTCATCTTCACCCGCTCCTCTCACAATGCCCACATAGAAAGTGACCTTCTTCCACGATGCTCGTCCATCACACACGCATCCACGTATGTTTCGATTTCCACCTATATGGCTTCTAACGTTTACGATGTTGAACATGACTCTTCCACTTCTTCACCACAAAACAAGCAATGTTCTTGAGATGAAAACCTTCTTCTTGGTTCAAACAAGACCACATAAACATATACCAATGATAACTCGTATCTTTGAAAGCTCTAAGGATATTTTAAGCTTGGAAAAACCATAGAAAACTTGTGTGCAGAAACGTTATGGTTCGTAAATAGTATTTGCAGAATGCACACACACAAAATCTGATGGAAAAACGTCAAATTATATTTTTACTAAGGTGGCAGCTCGTTCTAACGAGATAGCCCTATCGTTTGAGCGACAGTCGATCTCATTTGAACGACTGTAGACGTCGTTTGAACAACATGCAACGATTAGAGTAATTAGAGTTCTAATTAAACTCAATCTCTAATTTGTCCTCATCAGATTAAAATGAACTTAAAATGATTTCAAACACTTATTAAACCGTTTAAAAACATTTATTTAATAAAATAACATCCATATCTTTATAAAATTAAATTATGAGTCCCATAAATATTATGCATTCAAACCTGAGTGATCTCAAAATACAATTAAATTTGAAGACGAATAAACAGGCACCAATTAAACCTTCGTCATAAATATTTCCTTTAAGATTTTCCGCAATGTCTTCAATTAAAATTCGACACGTCATAGTCTATGTGGGATCGTGACAATAAAAATCAACCTGTGACTCAAACGTGTTTTGTTTCGGGAATAAGTCAAAACTATACACGGACTCAATTGGAAATTTTTTCCTTAATCACCATTCCTCCACCTTATACCACCTTAGTTTACATGCATTCCACCAAATTTTAGCCATATCTATCCATTTGCACCATTGTTGAGAAGAGCTACGAATTGGAGGTGTTGTTAGGGATATTGGAGAAGTTGAAGATGGAAGATTCATGGAGCTTGAAGACATTTTTATGGAACTTTCAGGCAGACACGCTTGGTGGAGCTTGGAAACCTCTCTATTGCCACCTTAGGAGGTAGGAGGTTTTCATCTTCTTATACATTTCAACCTACCATTTTTGGAGCTCCATTTGAGATGGAAAACTCTACTCTTAGTTTAAGACTCTATTTGCATACCATTTGTCTTGTTGTTAGATTATAAGAGTAGGACGCCTTTGATAACATGATGAGTTTCAAGTAATCTGGTACTTAACATTTTATGGAATAAAAATATTACAAAATATTATTTTGTTAGAAGTAAATTATGAATGAATGTTTCAAATTTTTCTTGAAAAATAAAGTTTGGGATTTTTATGAAAATCGTGTATTTCTAGAAGTTTAAAGATAAACATTTTATGGAATAAATTATTAAATGGAATTTATCTCCTTAGAATATTTTCGTGAAATAATGTTCTAAAGTTTCTTGCAAAATGAAGATTTTGTAAAAGTCATACATTCTGTTGAGTTTTGAAGAAATATATATGCCAGTTGCATCTAGAAAAATGTATTTTACAAACGTTGTTAATTTCTAGAATAAATTATGTGTTTAACCCATTAAATAGGATTTTGGAATTAAAATCCATCTTCTCATGCATGTTAACTTGTAGTATTTTGATAATGAACATATAAACAAGTTTAATGAAGATTTTAGGGGGTTTAATCATGAAATAAGAAAATTAGATATTCAAGTCTATAAGGTGTGTGAAATTGAGGTTGAAAGTGTGACAAATGTAAGGTTGTAAGACTACATGAGCTAATAAAAGGAAATGGTATTTTCTTATAAAAGTAATCATTAAATGTAGTTGGAATTCTAAATAAAGTAAGTGAAGAAATGTCTAACTTGAAAAAATGGTTAGAAAAGGTATTGAATTAGTATTAATGGGTTAAAACATTGAGAAGTTGGTGTGTATAACTTAATAATGTTTTTGGAAGATTAACACTTATAAAATTGGAAGAAAATAACAAATTTGGAAATAAAAGGGTAAAATAGTAATTTTACGTAAAGTGGAAGATTTTTATGAAATAAAAATATTGGAAAGGGAGTTACACAAAATGGTCCTATATGAACATGATTTTTGAAATAAAATCAAGGCTAAAGTGCAAATGACAAGAAATGATAATTTTCAAAGTGTAGCAGAACTTGGGGTGAAAACTCGGGTTTTGACTTCGGTCGGGTAAAAAGGAAAAGTGGACTAATGTGGACATTTGCAAAATATTAAATCACATTAATAAGGAATTGAATGACACTAAAATAATTAAGGAGGGCCTGGAGACCTATAGTGAAGGACCCAAAATCACTAGCCAGAGCATATGGTGACGTCGTCGGTAGTGTGGAGCCCGTTCATGTACGCGGTTTATTGAAAGATTTCGAGAAAATAAAAATCAAGGAATAAGGAAAATTTCAAGGAATGGTTTGTTTGGTGAAAATGTGTAAGGACAACCTGACTTCAATGAATTAATAAATGTTCCGGTAAAGGATTAAGTGGATAAGATATCTGTGTAACACCCCACGCAATCCAGACAATGGCGTGGCTCACCACCGCTGCCAGACTATGCCAGGCATCACTAAATCAATACCATTCTCAGCATGCGATAGATATGAGACAATAAAAATCAATCGACAAGATAAATAATAATCCATTCCAAATAATAATGACAAAGAATACTATAAAAGAAATCCATGACATGCTAAAACTTCAAATAAATCCAATCTCCAAAATATGAATTAATTTAAAATCTGAATAATAATCCAACAATTTATACTCCTACTAAAATCCTAAAAAAAATTTGGAACAGAATGGCCCAATAAAACTCAAATGAAGTCTCATAATGAAATACGATGAAAAGGAAAGTCTAAACTAAATAAAGTAGTATATAAAAGAAACTCCAGCTGCACTTCCAAGCGATATCCAGAAATCCTATGCAGCTACTCCAGCACTAATACCTGAAAATGTTACTCAACACATGAGACCAGAGCCTCGAGCATGAATACAAACTAATACCCTCAAATAGGATCCATGAACCCAGTCAATAGCATTATACGCAATAAATATCACAATAGAGTATTTTAATTAAACGAGTATAATTAAACGTGATAATAAAATCACTAACCACCCTCAATAATGGTTAATCAAAATGCACACCAATATGATTTTAAATAACTAAGCCCCGTATGTTAGATTAATTAAATTATTTCGATATCACTCTTCTCACTTTTTATTATAGTGCTCCGCCCGCCCCGAGTGATATTTCCACCAAAGTTTTACACTTCCCCTTATCAAAATGCCAACTGATCTGTTTAAACTATCGATCCCGCAATTTGATAAAATTTCACACATGGCACGACATAAAAATCCAGCTAACCCGTTTAAACTGTCGGACCCCGCACCTTATGTCGCCCATATTTTAATACCCGTTTTTATCTTAGGCATTAATTCTCATTGGTTTACTTTACCAATTCCGCCACCCTTATTATCGATGTGAGATCCTAAAAAATACCCCTTAGTCCCATACCTAAGGGTCCCCAAATTACACATACGTCCTACCCTACATATAGGATGAATTACCAACATTTAACATGTCCTAGTATCATGCCTAGGCTAATGAAATGACGATAAAGCGTAAAAATATGCCCCACCCCGCAACATAGAATTCGAACGAATTTACACCAACCAGTCCCATACCTAGTAAGCATAAATTATAACCAAGGCCTACCCACCAGTCTCATACCTAGTAAGCATCCTTCAACAGGGTTGAGCAATATACTACCCCAAAGCCCCTCGTCCCCGCGATGGCAAAAGTGACTTAAACAAATGACACTGAAACACAATTCAATATGCACAACATAGTAATTTAATCATAAAGGTCCCAATTTAATTTAAATCAATTAATAACAACATTGTTGATCTCTACACAATTAATTTCATTAAAAAATGTAAAATTAATTAGCATGCAATAATCTTCGATATTACATAATCATTTCATTTTTATAAATCATTTACTTTTTATTAGTGTGAATGCATCCCATAAACCATATAAATAATCCCCCATAAAATTCTACATGAGAACTTACACCCAAAACCATAAAACTCAAAAATCTAACCTATGCACCCAAGGGTTTCAAAGATTTATTCATATTTAAAATTTTCATAAAAACAGTTCCAATATTAAGTGTCCACTTTCTCTAATTAAGTTGCTAATAGATTTTAATCAAAAACACATTATTAAGAATTTAGGTGACACTTAAAATGCATAATACTAAAGGAAATGAATAAAGTATTCATGCCTGAGATTGAGATGAAGAAAATATGCTAACACGGTTGAATTCTTCTAAAAAATTAGCAAAGATGAAAAAGGTGTGGTCCCTAAATGCGTGTGTTTCAAATCAAAAACAATTTTACAAAAAATTATCCAACTTTTAATTAGCACCAAACCAAGTTGTGAAAACCCAATTCTTACCTTAAGCCAATTTTATCTTGATTAATCCTAAACAAGCATCTAGTGATTAAAGCAAGTAAAGTAAAGTAAAGAATACTCACAACGCCGGATGTACGAGGCAAAACCCAAGACGGGAAAAAACCTTGGACGGCCCAAGCCAGACAATCACTATGAATAATGGTTTTACAAAGACAGATTAGCCTTACTCAATGACTCGATCCCCACGGGTCTTGACGCTCCTTCTGATCTTTTACCGTTGTTCAATAGTTCCCATGAAAAGTGCCCAATATATGTGTTCTTTAAACAAAACCGATTCTTTCTCCGAAAAAGATCCACCTTTTAATTATTCACCAAACCAAGTAGTGAAAACCCAATTCTTACTTTAAACCAATTTTATCTTGATTAATCCTAAACATGAATATAATGATTAAAGCAAGTAAAGTAAATTAAAGAATACTCACAACGCCGGATCTACGAGGAAAAAATCCAAAACGGGAAAACAACCTCGGACGGCCCAAGCTAGACAATCACTATGAATATGGTTTTACAAATACATACAAAGTTTCACTCAACGACTCGATCCCCATGGGTGTTGACGCTCTTCTGATCTTAAACCACTCCTCTCACAGTGCCCACGCAGAAAGTACGTCTTCTACGATACCGGTCCACAACACATCCACGTATGTCTCGGTGTCCACCTATATGGATTTGATACGTCTACGATGTCGAACACGATGTCCGTCACTTCATCACCGCAAAACCCTTTGATGTTCAATGTGTAGAACAAACAACTTTGGTGCCGCAAGATTACGTAAACATAAACTAATGATAACTCGGATCTTTGCAAACTCTAAGGATGTGTTTATGGATTTTAAACCTTAGAAAACATGTGCAAACAATGTTCTGGTCCGTAAAACTCTTTTCCAGAAAGCACACTTACGAAATCATGATGCAAACATTATTTAAATAGGATTTAAATGCCGCCTCGAAAAATGTGTCATTCGAATGACTTAAGCATGTCGTTCGAACAAGATCCAATGTCGTTCGAGCGACCTCGCGAAAGTTTAACTTTCTTTGACTTTCTGATAAAAACGTCTCTTAACAAAGAGATTCAAATTAGTAAAACTCTATTTCGAGCTTATCATCATAAAACGAAGTTTAAACTATTAAATCATTTTAAAACATTTTTCTTCATAAAAATTACATCCTTATCTTTTATAAAATAATTCCGAGTACCATTAATTATACGCATTCATACCTGAGTGATCTCGGAATGCAATTAACTTTGAAGACGATTAAACTTACACCAATTAAACATCGTCATGATTAATTCTTTGAAGCTTTGCCGCAACATCTTCAATTTCTTCAATACGTCATAGACCGAGTGGGATCGTTACAAAATAAAATTCTCCCTATGACATATTACAAACAAAGTTTTGTTCACGGAATTAAGTCAAAATAATACAGGGACTCAATTGGAAATTTATGTCCTTACAAATCTCCCCCTTTGACTATTCTGGGACAAAACTACACTAGTGAAATGCCTAACTGGGCCGTCAAGCCGTGTGATGCCTAAATCCCATCCCATAAATCCCAAAACAAAAATACAGGACACGGACTAGAATGTGTAGCACCGACAAGCATAAACTGTCTGAATGTGATGTAGACTTGAAATCTCGAATCGCTAAAAACATACCTACACACATGAAACAGAAAAACAAATACCCAATAAAGTATGGAGGAACAAATGATACCAATTTTCAAAATGGTACCAATTTATATTTCTGATAAGAACAAATCATTTGAAACATGTGAACAATTATGTGAATATGCAAATCCGGATATCTCAATAAGAACAAATCTCCCCCTACATCACATACGTATCTCCCCCTTTTTGTCTCGAATAGACAATCCGGTGAAAAGATAAACCAATATGAAATATCTAGCATGAGAATATGAAACCAATTTGAAACAAGTTCATACCAATTTGAGAAGTGAAAACCGCTAGATAATCATGAAACAACCAGCTAAGTAAGATCATAACAATGATAAATCAGTAGCTAGTAAACCAAGGAATCACACAAAGAGTATATAAATCAAATCAAGTGTGATAAACAGACTTATATGAAAAATACCAATTTGGAATAAAAGAACCTGCGTATAAACCAAACAGTTTAGAAATGCTTCCCGTAGTACCAAAAATATACCAATTTGAACCTGAGGACAACAAACCAATCAGAAGCCATTTTTGACTCTGTCGTTTGAACGGGCCAGGGACTTCATTCAAACTAGATGATGAAGTCGCTCGAACGTAGTACATAAGTCGTTCGCGCGAGATGAGTTGTCATTTGAACGACTTCGCGCGACCTGCCAAAATTTCCCAGATTCCCAAAAATATAATAAAGTATTTCCCAGTGAAAAAATTTCCACAAAAATATTCCAGGAAGGGACTGACAGATGCAAAACAATGCTAAAACAGTAAGCTTTTCGCACAAAATGCAAAAACTCATAAAAACTTAAAATGCGAGTTACATGCAAACATAGTACCGATGTGCTCAAACATGGATATGGAATGAAAGGGCGTGAAACTACAACAAATGAGTCACAATTCCAACACATCGAAATGATCAAGAAGCTCTAATTGATAGCGATAAATCATCAAACTTTATCATAGCCATACGACAATTAAAGTGCGAGCTTAATGAACTAAACATACTACATGCACACAAATCCAGAATATTGACGATTCTACAAACAATAGCGTCAAATAGCAATGTTTCAACATTAAGATTAGTTGTGCAAACCCGTTTAAATTTTCTCCAACCACAACCCCCTCATACATATATATATATATATATATATATATATATATATATATATATATATATATATATATATATACTTTTTCAAGTTCTTTTGAGGTTTCTAGCATTCTAAACTTAGAGAAAATCTTATTGGCCCTTTTCTGAGCAGATTGCTTTTTCTTTTGGACTCTTTTAAATGGTGGCTTTCACGACGAGTTAATTTTGAACTCTCGCAGCCCTTTCCCGTGAATCACTCATCATTTTTACCAGTTTTAAATCCTCACGGTAAATGGTTTTTACATGCACACTTCTCCTTAAGTCTACTTACGCATAGATGACAAGATTGAGATAAGAACGCCTCACCAAATTCAAATATGCAAGAGAAGTCAAACATCCATATAAACTCGTGCAAGTGTGCGATGTTGGCATATATACAAAGTCGAATCAAAATGCATTATCAACTTCGAAACAACCCCATATGAACAATGGTTAAGATCATTCTAAGTATCGATAATAAAGACCAAATGTCCTAGACACATGAATAATGAAACGATGGGGGTGGGGGGTCCAAGCACACCAATATGCCATATCAAACATGTAAACATAAAAATAAAAACCGAAAATCTTTTTGGCTTTTCAAAAGTTTTCTCAAAAACAAAATCTTTTTGTATTTTTCAAATAAGACTTAAACAAAAGAAAAGAATACAAAATGATACACATGTCATAATACTAGCAATATATTATATCATGAAGCAAACTAGTATATGACAAACATGACAACACTATCATCCTTTAGATTTAGCATAGGAAGAATCAAGTGCACCCAAACGAGAATCATGAAGTTTAATTCCTAAAGCCACTAAATCCGATTTACTAACCCAAATAGGTGTAACACGACGCATGGGGGTTTGGGTATCCGGGGCAACTTTATTCTTAAACTTCCTAGGAGCTTGTCTAAGGTCGTAACAATAATGCCTAAGGTGACCTTTCCTACCACAAAACGTGTAAGTGTAGCGGTGGTGGGAGTGATTACCTTTATGTGGACCTTTTCTAACCATCCTAGTGTTTCTCACACGTGCGGGGGGAATGGGAACAACTCTCTCACCAAAACCTATACCTCCCCTATCTTGTTAATTTGGACGGTGCCTAGGATCTTATCTAACTTCTACGACCTAGCCTCCAAATCAAACTTGACTCTAGACGAGTCTATCAATCTCTCCTCCAACTCGTGAATCCTAGACTCGAGCAAACGCCTAGAATCCTCAAACTCTAAAATCTCCTTTTTCAAGGACTCCATCAAAATACGAAGATTATCTCTCTCTTTCTCCACAAACTCTAGTTTCTCCCTAAACGTATTCTCTCGTGCACTAAGATCCTCAATCAACCTATCATTATTTTCTATGGCACGCTCATTCAACTTAGATTGCAATTTTGAGTTAGCCTTTTTCACCTTCACCGTTTCGGCATACAACTCATTAAACGCATTTTGCAATTCTTTCAGATCTACCTCCTCCTCATCACTCTCTTCACCCTCACTAACATGGGATACACTCAAAACCTCCTCGGAAGTGTTATGCACATGAGAATCCTCGTCGCTCACATGACATGCCATGAATGAAATAAAGTTACGATCAATGGGGGAACGCTCTTCCTCTTCCAGTTCACTATCACTTAAGGTGGCACTATAGACAATGGGTTGTTTGCCCTCTTTCTTAAGTCTAGTGGGACACTCCTTAACCTTGTGACCGTACCCCTCACACCCAAAACACTTATCCGACTCATCTCTCTTAGGCTTCTCAAACTTATCCTTAGAGGCGGGATCTACTTTGTTGTTCTTGAATTTTTCAAATTTCTTGGCATCTTTCGATTACTTTTGAAACTTAATAGATTTTTTGAATTTCTTTGCCAACAAAGCAACATCCTCAAAATTAGAATCGGAATCGGAATTTGAAACTTTAATTTCCTCCTTCCGAGTTTTCAAAGCAATACCCTTTTCTTTCTTAGGCACTTGCTTGGAGGTAATCATATCGATTTCATATGTAAGTCACCTACAATCTCTTCTAGTTTCGTTGATTCTAACTTACCCAAGGAGTTTAAAATGGTCACTTTCGCATCAAAGCTACTAGGCAACGACCTAAGGATTTTCTTAATGACACGGTTGTCGGGAATTTTCTCACAGAGGTTAAATGACGAGTTGATAATATTGGACAACCTAGCATAAAACTCATCAAAGGTCTCACTTTCTAACATCCTAATGGTCTCAAACTGTGTAGTGAGATTTTGAAGTTTTGACGCCCTCACCATGCTAGTCCCCTCGTGAGTGAGTGCCAAAATATCCCAAGCCTCTTTTGATGTTTCATAAGTCATAATTCTATTATATTCTTCCTGTGTGACATGTGAAGAAATAACGTGCAGACCCTTAGAATTATATTGTGCAAGTCTTTGTTTAGTTTCGGTCCATGACTCAGCAGGCTTTAAACTAGTGACCTCACCTATAATAGTGACAGGGGGTGTCCAACCTTTCTCAATAGCAAGCCAAACACGCTCATCAATAAATTTTAAAGCACATCCCATTCTCATCTTCCAATAGGTGTAATTAGTGCCATCAAAAACAGGAGTTCGAGAAAATTCATTATATCCAGAATTCATCTTTGAAAACACAAGGGATCACAAAACAAATAAAAATGTTTTCTATCTCTGATACCAATTTGTAAACGTGAGTAGACAAATTGTATCAGAAAGTAAATCCTCTAAAAATCAGGATCACGCAATAAATTAGCGTAACCCGCTCTGATACCAATTTAAAGAGTGCCCAATATATGTGTGTTTTAAACAAAACCAATTCTTTCTCCGAAAAAGATCCAACTTTTAATTATGCACCAAACAAGTTGTGAAAACCCCATCCTTACTTTAAAACCAATTTTATCTTGATTAATCCTAAACATGCATCTAGTGATTAAAGCATGTAAAGTAAATTAAAGTAAAGAATACTCACAACGTCGGATGTACGAGGAAAAAACTCAAAATGGGGAAACAACCTCAGACGGCCCAAGCCAGACAATCACTATGAATATGGTTTTACAAAGACAGTCAAAGTCTCACTCAACGACTCGATCCCCACGGGTCTTGACGCTCTTCTGATCTTCAAACACTCCTCTCACAGTGCCCACGTAGAAAATACGTCTTCTACGATACCTGTCCACAACACACGCGTCCACGTATGTCTCGGTGTCCACCAATATAGCTTTGATACGTCTACGATGTCGAACACGATGTCCATCGCTTCTTCACCGCAAAACCCTTTGATGTTCAATGTGTAGAATAAACAACTTTGGTGCCGCAAGATCACGTAAACATAAACTAATGATAACTCGGATCTTTGCAAACTATAAGTATGTGTTTATGACTTTTAAACCTTAGAAAACATGTGCAAACAATGTTCTGGTTCATAAAACTCTTTTCCAGAAAGCACACTTATGAAATTATGATGCAAACATTGTTTAAATAGGATTTAAACGCCGCCTCGAAAAACGTGTTATTCGAATGACTTAAGCATGTCGTTCGTGCGACATTGTATCTCGTTCGAACGAGATCCAATGTCGTTCGAGCGACCTCGCGAAAGTTTGACTTTCTGATAAAAACGTCTCTTAACAAAGAGATTCAAATTAGTCAAACTCTATTTCGAGCTTATCATCATAAAACGAAGTTTAAACCATTAAATCATTTTAAAATATTTTTCTTCATAAAAATTACATCCTTATCTTTTATAAAATAATTCTGAGCACCATTAATTATAAGCATTCATACCTGAGTGATCTCGGAATGCAATTAACTTTGAAGACGATTAAACTTGCACCAATTAAACATCGGCATGATTAATTCTTTGAAGCTTTGCCGCAACATCTTCAATTTCTTCAATAGGTCATAGACCGAGTGGGATCGTGACAAAATAAAATTGTCCCTATGACATATTACAAACATAATTTTGTTCAAGGAATTAAGTCAAAACAATACAGGGACTCAATTGGAAATTTATGTCCTTACATCCCACGTAAAAATTCTGTCTTCCACGATACTTGTCCACAACACATTCATTCACGAATGTCTCGGTATCCACCGAATGGCTTTGATACGTCTATGATGTCGAATAAGAAGTCCTTCTTTTTTCTTGACCGTAAAACCCTGTTGTTAAATGGTAGAACAAACCTTCTTGGTGCAGCAAGATCACGTAATCATATAAGAATGATAACTCGGATCTTTGTAAACTCTAAGGACGTGTTTAAGCTTTTTAAACCTTAGAAAACATGTGCAAAACTCGTACTAGATCGTAAACTTTATTTTCCAGAATGAACACCTCTAAATTCTGATGCAAACACACTTTAAATAAGAATTAAGCGCCGCCTCAAAAAACGTGTCAATCGAACGACATAGCCACATCGTTCGCACGACATAGGTATCTCATTCGAACGAGATCTTATGTAGTTTGAGCGACACTGCGACGGTTTGACTTTTTTGACTTTTTGTTTAAAACGTCTCTTCCAAAAGAGATCCAAATAAGTCAAACTCCTTTTCGATCTTATCAGAATAAAACGAAGTGCAAACCATTTAAAACATTTTAAAACATTTAAAAATATTTTTCTTTATAAAAATTACATCCTTCTCTTTTATAAAAAAACAATTTCGAGCACCATTAATTATACGCATTCATACCTATGTGATCTCGAAATACAATTAACATGAAGACGAATAAACTTGCACCAATGAAACTTCGGCATTATTTATTCTTTGAAGCTTTGCCACAGCATCTTCAATTTCTTCAATACGTCATAGACCAAGTGGGATCGTGATAAAATAAAATCTTCCTATGACATATTACAAACAGAATTTTGGTCATGGAATTAAATCAAAACAATATAGGGACAAAACTAAACCAGTGAAATGCCTAAGTCGGGACGTCAAGCCGTATGACTCCTAAATCCCATTCCATAAACTCAAAGTAAAAAATACAGGACACAAACTAGTATATGTAGAACCGGCAAGCATGAACTGTCTGAATGTGATGTAAACTTGAAATCTCGACTCTCTGAAGCATACCTACACACATGAATCAGACAAACAAATACCCAGTGACGTATGGAGGAACCAATGAAACCAATATATATATATATATATATATATATATATATATATATATATATATATATATATATATATATATATATATATCCAAATGATACCTGTTGATACCAAAATTAATATGCTGATGTGGACGAATCATACGATGACACTTGTCAATCTACGTGGTATAATAACAACGAGGAAGTTCATTTCCCTGACCAACTCATGTTCTGTCCGAGCAATGAGGATATACCGAGGAACTTTAGCATTCCAAGGTACTCTAGCGCTCCGAGGAACTCCTGAGCAACGAGCAACTAAGGCGGTCCGAGCTGCATCTCGGCCGTAGTATTAATTGCCAGAATATCAACAGTTCAACTATTCATTGAATGTTATCATCTTGACGCACACGCTGCATTAAATATATTACCCTTTCATATGTATATCATTTAATGTATCAACTCATTCATGTACAGCCTAAGGGCTATAAATACCTTGTATCACCCTCATTCAAAGGGAGGGGAATTTCTGGATAGAACTTGTAATCGAGAATTCCCAAAACACTCAGCAATAACATAACAGTGGACGTAAGCCATTCATATAAGGCTGAACCACTTTAAAAATCTTTGTCTCATTTTATTTATCTGTGATTGAATAATTAGAGTAATCTAGTTTTTTACATCAACAGATTGGCGCCGTCTGTGGGAAACGATTGTTGCTATCGTTTTTCACCAAAAATCATTTATCATCAATGGCAGATAATCCAGAATCCAGTAATCGAAATGCTGGAAATACTGGAAATCCTCCAAATCCATCTGCACCTCCAGATCTGGCGAGAATTATGACGAATCTGGCTGAAGGACAAACCGCCATGCAAGAAACAATTAGGCAACTCATTCAAACTCTTCACGGTGGTGCACCTACCCATTCAAGGCAAAGAAGTGATCGTGGGCAATCGCGATCCAGGCGTACCGGGTCATATCGTAATGAAGAATCTAATGATTTTTCTTATCAACTTGGGCGAACTTCATCGATACGGGCTACGGATACAGATCAACATATCACCCTCTCTCCGGAGAGAACTAGCGCCCTGGAAAGATTAAGCAGGGCATCTCCTTTCAGTCGGTTAGGACCAAGGAGAAATATGAGTCCACCTAGAGCCCCATCTATAAGTTTTCGACCACCATCAGGTTTGAGAGAAGGATCAGCACAATCAAGACCAGCTACTCGTCGAGATAGATCTCAGGAAGCTACGTCAGAACAATCAATTGCTCGGACTAAGCAGCCCGAGGAAGGAAATGAAGCATGGAAGGGTTCCATTCAGCGATTAGAGGATAGACTTGGAGAAATGGCTAAAGAAAGGAACCCCTTACAGAGAACTTTTGTTTAAGGGACACCTTTTATGCAGGCCATTGTAAATTTTCCTACACCATCGAAATTCAAAGCACCTGTAGTGACCCCTAAGTATGATGGAAAGACAGATCCTATTTTTCATATAGAACAATACCAAGCTGCTACCGACATATATGCCGTCCCCGACGAGATGAGATGTAGAGCATTCTCGGGAACTCTTACTGGGTCTGCACAGATATGGTACAACAATCTTCCTCGGGGTAAGATTTCGACTTTTATTCAGTTAGCCGAGTTGTTCATTGGCAATTTCTATTTTGGAGCAAAGCCGGTAAAGCGAGTAGCGCACTTGTTAAGTGTTAGACAAAAATCAGGTGAGAGTACTAGAGATTACATAACTCGTTTCAATAACGAGAAGTTGGAAGTCATAGATTACGAAGAAAAGACAGCGATCACTGCTTTGATGAGTGGCTTGTTGCCTAACAAGTTATACTACACTTTGGCCAAAGATCCACCTAAAACTATGTCGGAGTTGATGGCAAAAGCGGCCAAAGTCATGAATGCCGAGGAGGCTATGGCCGCGAAGAAGAATATGGATAAAGAAACCAAGGTGGAGGTTGGCAAATCTAAGAAGAAAGAGAAAAAAGGTAATGGTGGTGACAAGCATTCCAAGAATAATAGGACGTCATGGGAAGTCCTGAAGAAATACGATAATTATACCCCATTGAAAATGGGTATTAATCATGTTTTGGAAGAAATCAAGAATAACGAAGAAATCAAGTGGCCAGATAAACTGAGGACCAATCCTGAACTGAGGAATAGGGCCAAATATTGCGAGTTCCATAAAGATCATGACCATACGACCAAAAATTGCATAACCCTTTAGAACGATATTGAAACGCTCATCCGAAGAGGAAAGTTGTCAAAGTATGTAGATCGCAGAGGTGAAAGGAAGAATGATGATAGAACTAGAGATCGTTCCAGATCTCCTCGTCGAACGGAGGAGAAAAAGAAAAGAGATCATGAAGATGATCCAGATGAAGACCCCGATCTTCCAAAGAAGCCAAGACAGCCTGAACGAGAGGTATTTTCCATACGTTTTGGGTCATTTGATTGTAATGTTATTACAGGAGGAGATGCTGGAGGGGGAGACCTTACTGCAGAAAGAAAGGCCTATCTCGGAGAGGCTCAAGCCTGCTCATATATTCAATGAATAAATCTTGCCGACGATAATCGTCCAAGGAAGGTAAATAAAGAGAAGCTAGTTATTGGTTTTTCAAAAAACGATTTGGCAGGTGTTCTTTACCCTCACGACGATCCCTTGGTGATCAAAATGAGGATGAAAGATGTGGTGATTTCAAGGGTGTTGGTGGACAATGGTAGTTCAGCAGACATCATGTACTATTCATGTTTTGATAGCTTGAATTTGAAACTATCTCAATTGGAACCTTATCACAGACCCCTTCTGGGTTTTGCTGGCGAGAAAGTTTTTCCACTTGGGACGATCAAGTTGGATATATTCATTGGAACTTGGCTTGCTTGTCGAACAGAAAGAATACACTTCTTTGTGATGGATAAGAATGTGCAGTCAGCCTACAACATCATCATGGGAAGAGTTGGTTTGAAGAAGTTCGAAGCAGTTCCGTCTACAGTGCATCAATGCTTAAAATTCCCAACAAACTTCGGAGTAGGAGTTGTGAAAGGTGATCAAAAAATAGTTCGGGAATGCTATTATTCATCTGCCGAGCAAGAAGAGCTTGGGGAATCAAGGAAAAAGACTGTCACCTACCAGGTGGAGGAAGGTACAGAAATTGAAACTCTTGATCCCAGGGATGAATCCCAACTTGTAAAAGGACAGGTGGTAGAATCTACAGAAAATGTTATTCTGGACGAGGAACACCCTGAACGAGTAACCCAGATAGGTTCGTCGTTGGATGCTTCAATAAAACAAGAGTTGATAATGTTCTTGAGAAACAGGAAGAAAACTTTCGCATGGAGTCATGAGGACATGCCAGGAATAGATCCAAACTTCTTATGTCACGAACTCAATGTGAATAAAGAGATCAAGCATGTAAAGCAGAGAAGAAGGGTATTTAGCCCCGAGAAGAATCAAGCCATACAAGAGGAGGTCGAGAAGCTCCAGAAAGCCCAATTCATTGAAGATGTGAAATATCCAGACTGGCTGGCAAATGTGGTGATGGTCAAGAAAAAGAACAATAAGTGGAGAATGTGTGTTTAGTTCACTGATCTTTACAAGGCATGCCCAAAAGATCATTTTCCATTGCCCAGAATTGACCAACTAGTGGATGCCACCTCGGGACATGAGCTGCTCAGCTTCATGGATGCGTATTCTGGTTACAACCAGATCAAGATGAAACCTGAAGACAGGGAAAGTACTTCTTTTATTACCCCTAGGGGAACTTATTGTTATAATGTTATGCCTTTTGGTTTGAAAAATGCAGGAGCGACATACCAGCGGCTGATGAACAAGGTTTTCACCGAACAAATCAGTTGCAACATGGAAGTCTATGTCGATGATATGCTGACAAAAAGCAAGAAAGCTGCAGATCATCTAGTTGACTTAGCTCAGACATTTGATCAACTGGACAAATACCAAATGAAGCTCAACCCGACGAAGTGCACATTTGGAGTACGAGAAGGAATGTTTCTCGGATACATTGTTAACCAACGAGGCATTGAAGCAAATCCAGATAAGATCAAAGCTCTTTTAGGATTGCGATCTCCAACAACAAAGAAAGAAGTGCAGAGTCTTACAGGACGAGTTGCAGCGCTCAACAGATTTGTGTCCCGAGCAACTGACAAATGCCTCCCATTCTTCAAAACACTCCGAAAAACTTCTGAGTGGACTGATGAATGTGAGAAGGCCTTTCAAGACTTGAAAAAGTATTTGGGAGCACCTCCATTGTTGTCCAGGCCAATAACAGGAGAGATGTTGTACTTGTATCTGGCGGTATCAGAGAATGCAGTTAGCTCAGCATTGATTAGATTGGAGAATGGAGTTCAGAAACCCGTCTATTACACAAGTAAGGTATTCCGAGGTGCAGAAATCAGGTACCCAAAGCTGGAAAAATTGGCATTGGCATTAATTGAAGCAAGTAGAAGAATGAGGCCGTATTTCCAGGCCCATACCATTGTCGTTTATACCGACATGCCACTGAGGCAAGCCCTTCATAAGCCAGAAAAGTCAGGGAGATTGATGTACTGGGCAATAGAGCTCGGTGAATATGATATTGTGTATGAGCCCAGATCATCATTGAAAGGGCAAGCTGTAGCAGATTTTATAGCAGAGTTTACATATCCTGATACCCCCGAGGAACAAAAACTGCTCGCTGACCAACCTGTGGATGTTACAGGATCAACAGACATAAGTCCAGACCAACTCCGGTTGGTAAAAGGGCCTATGGATGTAGAAGGATCATCAACTTCAAATTCAGACCAGCCCCGGTTGGTTGAAGAATGAGAAGAGATGGACAACGAGGATCGAAAAGTGTCGGGGGAGGATGAAAAGAAGCAACAAATATTTCACCGAGGAACCCTGTCAGATAAGGAATTTGAAGACGGGTTACCCATATGGAGATTATATGTTGATGGCTCATCTTGCACAGCAGGTTGCGGCGCAGGAATTGTTTTGAGCACCCCAGACGAGAATGACATGGAATATGCTTTACGATTCCAATTCAAAGCCTCTAATAATGAAGTTGAGTATAAGGCCATGATAGCAGGTTTAAACTTAGCAAAAGTTATGGAAGCACGGCAAGTAATTGTATTCAGTGATTCTCAATTAATTGTAAATCAGATGACATGAACATATGCAGTTAAAGGAGATTTAATGGCAAAGTATCATGCAAAGGTGATGGAGTTACTGATAGAATTTGATGCCATTAAATTGGTAAGAATACCGAGGATGGAGAATGTACAAGCAGACGCACTGGCCCGACTAGCATCAGCTACTCGTACCGAGCTGCGAAGAACGATACCAATTGAAGTATTGGAAAGTCGGAGCATAGATGAAAACTTGACGATGAATGTTATTACCCTTGATTTAGGACCATCTTGGATGGATCCCATCAGGATATATATTGAAGAGGGAGGATTGCCAGAGGATAAGCTCGCTGCCAAAAAATTGAAGTATAAAGCTGCTCGGTATGTATTAACTAATGGTATTTTATATAGACGAGGAATTATGGCAGGTTTGCAGAGATGTGTACATCCCTCCGAAGTGAAAGAATTGATTGAAGAGATCCATGAAGGGTCTTGTGGAGCTCATGTAGCAGGTCGAACACTTTTACAAAGGGTAATGACTCAAGGATACTATTGGCCGACGATGAGGGCTGATTGTATAGCCTATGCTAAGAAATGTGACAAGTGCCAATGTTTTTCCTCTATCAGACGAACTCCACAAGCATTGTTGACACCCATAACTTCCCCTTGGCCATTCGCCATGTGGGGAATTGATTTGGTGGGACCATTGCCGACCACCCGAGGAAGATTCAAGTACCTCGTCGTCGCAGTAGACTATTTTACTAAGTGGGTAGAAGCTGAGCCCCTCATCGACATGACGTACGAGAAGGTATACCAGTTCGTTTGGAAGAATATCATCTGTCGATATGGTCTCCCTCATGACTTCATCACAGACCATGGAACCCAATTTGATAATGAGGAATTTGCTGCTTATTATCATCAGTCGAACATTTTGAAGGTCCATTCAGCACCAGGCCATCCTCAAAGCAATGGACAGACTGAAGTGACGAATAGAACACTGCTGAATGGTTTGAAGAAAAGGCTAAGTGAAGCTAAAGCTAACTGGATTAACGAGCTACAATCAGTATTGTGGGCTTACCGAACAACTCCCCGAGCAGCAACTGGAGAATCACCATATATGCTAGCATTTGGAAGTGAGGCTGTAATACCTGCCGAGTTAGGTCTCCCAACACACAGAGTGCTGAATTTCAATTCCCCAGTCAGGGACTTGATGAGAAGACTATATTTGGATATGCTCGAGGAAGTCAGAGAAGAGGCAGCCATTAGGAATGCTGCTTATCAACAACGAACAACTCTTTTCTACAACAAAAGAGTGAGGAAATGCGATTTAAAAGAAGGAGATTATGTGCTAAAAAAGGTAATTCAGAAACACAATAAATTGAAGGCAAACTGGCATGGGCCTTACCGAGTTACAGAAGTTGTTCGACCAGGAACTTACCGAATAGCAACTTTAGAAGGAGAAGAATTCAAGAATGCTTGGAATGCTGAACACCTTCGCAAGTATTATCAATGATGTAAAATGTACAACGGGTTCATCAATATGAATAAAACGATGATGTTTTCACCATTTTCCTCTCCTTTGTTTGAAAGTTTTTCGGGGAATACTAGTGTTGTACACTACGCTGCTCGACAGCAAAAAGAAGACAATAGTTCGAAAGAACCAAAAAATATACTCCTTTGGTTAGGAGGCGTACACTAGCGTGACCAACTAAGTTTGGTAAGATAACTAGTGGATAAATAGTTCGAAAGAACCAAAAAATATACTCCTTTGGTTAGGAGGCGTACACTAGCGTGACCAACTAAGGTTGGTAAGATAACTAGTGGACAAATAGTTCGAAAGAACCAAAAAATATACTCCTTTGGTTAGGAGGCGTACACTAGCGTGACCAACTAAGGTTGGTAAGATAACTAGTGGACAAGATAGTTCGAAAGAACCTGATAATTCAATAATCAACTGCGGTTGAGGGAAGAACAATATCATTTGATCTGAAAATAAGCCAACAAGTTGGTCGGAAGGTAAAATCATTCCAGAAAATACAAAGAATTCCAAACTGAACCAAGTATAGTTGGTCGGTGATCAACTATACTTGGTCGACGAGGATAAATTATCAACCATGGTTGGTCAGATACATTTTAGGAAAAAGTTTACCAAGTATGGTTGGTCGGGGATAAAAATCCATCAACTGTAGTTGGTCGACAAGCACAATTTAACAACCTTGATTGGTTGGAAACAGTTTAAACATTTTATACTCATTACTTTATTATTAAGTGATTGAGCATCATTGATACTTGTAATTTTAATTACTAAGTTGGTTGATGAACAGCGTCATATTGTTATCTTTTTAACAGATACATATACACAAATGTAAAAATGTCTGATAAATACAAGACAATCGCAATACAAATTTGCAAACAGAAAATGAAATTATTCCATTAAGATAAAAATGTATTACAAGCTATACATATGTGCTAATTATTACATTGAAAAACCTATTCTATTGGTTTCTTTCCTTTAGCTTTTGAAACAGGTTCCTCGCCGGCAGGAGGATCTTCTAAGCAAAGAGGAGAATTGATGAAATTAATATCTCTGAGCATTCTGACGTTCATCACGGAAGGTGTATCCAAGAGATGCTCTGGACGAGATAATTCAGTCTGAGAATGAAGACTATAGTCGCCGAGATATTTTGAAATTAAACTCCGAGGAATGGAACGAGCTGGGATCCATTCCATGTCCAATTTGAAAGGTGGCACAGGCAAATCTAGTAACCCTGGAGCATGATAATCCCATAAAAAATGCCCTTGCTCCAATTTCAGTACACCCAGGGCGTTCAACCACCCCTGCTTATAACCTTCATTATTGGCATGTTCAATCCGAGCCATCCAAAATTCCCTGGGCTGTTTATGGAATTGGAAGGTTAATCTATCCAATTGTTCGTGAAGGCTCCTGGCAAAAACATCTTTATCATTCAAAGCAGACTTCGTTGCAGTAAGTTGATCTTCCAAAGATAGATTTTTCTTGGACATTTCAGATAAAGCCCGATCTTTGGCGTTTAATTGGTATGCTTGAGTTTCCAAAGTAGATTGAGTACGAGCCTCTTCAACATTGCGGCTAAGAACTCTTGATCGACTCCGAGCAGCGACTGGAGAACTTTGCTCTTCGGCAACATTTTGAATAGCTCTTCCTCGCCCCCGAGAACCTCTTCCTCGTCCCCGAGCAGTAGTGGAAATACCCGATCTTCTCAGAACGTCCAACTCTTGCCTTAATTTGGCATTCTCAACTTCTAAGAACGAGAAACCTTCATCGGTAACTTGCACTAAAGCAGTGGAAGATGACGCTGCAGATTCATACTGTGCCAGCTTTTTCTGCAAATTATTGTTCTCTTGTTCCAGTAACTCAGCAATCTGCCTGCAAGCCTCGACTTCACCTTTTAAAGTTCTTTCCCTAACATTGTATCCAACAAGGATCTTTTTATGGCCTGTTTCAGAAGAAAGCTGTTGATATCTATTTTCATATTCCTTGTGCAACAAATCCATTGATTCATTGTGCTGACCTTGGAGATCTTCTAAGGAATAATGAAGTTCCTCAATCAAGTCATAGTAGGCCACATTGTTGGCCACAGCTCGGTCAAGTAAATCCTTCAAGTACCGATAAGCCTCAATTGCTTGTTCTGAGGCATCATGGCCAAGGATGTCAGCAATTTCTGATGTACTAAGATCTGTATGACCAGCCTTATAATATTCGTGACATTGCTTCATAAGCTTTGTATCATGTGTAGATATCAGTTCCATTCTAGCAACAAACTAAGGATGAGAAAAAGACAACAATCAACAAAAACAAATCATCAACAACAGAGATGAACAAATATGTATTTTATTAGATCACAAAAGGATTACATTGTTTGATTACAAATAATGAAAGATAGAAATGATACCAAATAACTTCACACCTTTTCCTTGTCTCCCAAGACTTTCTCGGGAGGCTGGGACGAGGAGCTTGGTTGCTCGGTGGTAACAACAGCCTGATCAGCAGGAGTCGAAATTTTCTCAGGAGGAGGAGGCATGGAAGAAATGTCCTCGTTGGCAGAAGGAAGAGAAGCAGGGATTTGATCACCTATGGCCATAGAAGATTCATCAGAGACAGGCTCATCTTCTTCTTCCTCCACAATTGGTGGGGGAGGACCAGGGAGGTGTAGCTGGAATAGCCCAGAATCTTCTTTGATCTTCAATTCTTGCAGGGCAGCTACCCAGCCATCTCGAAAGTATTTCAACTTCCCGTATTGAACTTGGGACGTCATCGCAGCAATCCCCTTGTCCCATCCTTTATCCCAGCCTGCGCTGAAGGATTTTTTAACTGCGAGCTTTCTTCTCAATTTTTCCGAGGAGAGCTTCACATCCAATTCTTCTTTTTGACCTTTGATATCTCGCAGGGCAGACAACTCTTCCTCTGCTTTCTTCAGTTTATCCTCAAGTTCTCCAAAGTTCTTGAGCTTGTCGTCATATTTCTTATGCTCGACCTCTAAACTTTTCACTTTATTCTCCAAACTCTTGGAGATCTCAGCCATCTTCACCTTCTCGGCCTCAACTGTAGATAATTTTTTCTCCCATTCGGCTTTGTCCTCATCATACTGCTGACGAGAATCTTTCAAAGATTGGGTTAAACCCAGCAGAGCATCCTCTACACCAGACGAGGAACTGGAAGCTTTAATTGCCTCGTCCTTCTTCACGATGTTATTAAAACAATTCACCAGCTGAACAAAGGAAAAAGTGACAGGTCAGTGAAAAATACAAGTATTCAGAGAAAGAAAGAAATTCAGAATGTGAGAAATTTACCGAAGTAAGGTGACGAGTAGCTAGGGATGTCAACATATCCCTAGAAATATTTTCATCAATTCCTTGGACCTCGGGTATGATCCAAGTTTTTACCGAGCTCATTGCAGAGCTCAGAGGAATGATGGTTGGAACACCAACAACACCAGATGGTGGAGAAGAGACAGTTTCAGCTAAATTGACTGAGGATGATTTCCTCAATCTCCTCAAAGGAACTTCAGCAGTTTCAACCAAGGAAGAACTCTTGGTCGGAGAAACAGTAATCACTTCTACTGGAGCAACTTTCTTGCTCGGAGCCACTGGGGGCTTCTCGACAGCTTTGGAAGGTGCAACATCCCCCTTCTTAGTCCCCTCTGGGACATCAACTTTGCTTTTCTTGGCCCCAGCAGCAGAAGTAATGTCATCAAATAGAGCAGGAGGAGCTCTTTTCTTGCCCATTCTCTGACTTAAAAGAAGATGAGAATCTGAAGAAGAATCCTCTGGAGTTGAAGCTGGCTCAACAGGGCGAGCAGTATAAGAGGTTGTATAACTCTTATACTGTAGCAAATATGATGCAGACCTGATGTGCTCGTCTGCAACGTTCTTATGCAAACCCCAGATAAGTTTCAGATGCTTAATATTAACCTCTGATTCTTTTGGAGTTTTTCTTTTGCTATCAACTGCAAATAAATACATAATGAGATATCAGTCATACATTTTGTCAAACATGATGAAAGCATAATTTCATAAGTAAAATAAAATGAAAAATAAACCTATCCCATTGCCATATGGGGGGCATCTGGGACCGTTGTATACTCCATCTCCAACTAAAGGGGCATATTGCCAATTTTTAATAACCAAACCATGTTCAAAATAATCTCTATTTGAGTCAGGGAGGTTAACTACAAGAGCCCTATTCAGAAACCTAGTTTTTAAGTAATAAATATTATCTAGAATGGCCCATTTATAGCAATACATAATTTCAGGGATCCCTAAACGAGTCCCATGAGTTAGATTTAATCTGTACACCTCATTAATTATTCTCCATGAATTGGGGGCTATTTTTGCAGGGACAAGATCAAAATACTGACAAAACTCAAGACACAATGGGTTTGGCGGAAAAGAAAATCAACATTCAGCAATGAATAGACTGGGGAACCAATGTCCCTCAGCCAATCGAAAATAATCTAAAGGCTCAGAAAGAACCTCCAGAGTTACCCAGGAAGGAATGGAAAAATCAGAACGAAATTTCTCAACAGACTCCACAATATAAACCATACTGAATAAAAGAGATACAGAAGAAAGGAAGAAGATCTTACAGGAAGAAAGGAGGGATGTTGACAACGAACGAAAACAAGGATGAATGCACAAGAGAGAAGGAGAGAATAGAAAGCTTGAATGCAGGAAATTGGAAAAAGAAGAAGACGGTATGGTTACCTAAGAAGTTTAAATACTTTGCCTTGGGAAGCGGCGAAGGAAATGATTACAAAAAAGAAACTATTGAACTTCCGACGGCTAAAAGGACAAAAAGGGCACTAAGATCGAAGCGCTCTTAAAAGTTCGAAAAAGGCGGATTCTTTGAATTTGGAAATAAATTCAAATACGATGCTCCTAAAACCCAGGAAGATCATTCAATATTGCCATAAATCGAGAAAGAATGTTCCATACTCCTCAAAGTTCGAAATATGAAACATTGGGGGCTTCTATTGATACCAAAATTAATATGCTGATGTGGACGAATCATACGATGACACTTGTCAATCTACGTGGTATAATAACAACGAGGAAGTTCATTTCCCCGACCAACTCATGTTCTGTCCGAGCAACGAGGATATACCGAGGAACTTCAGCATTCCGAGGTACTCTAGCGCTCCGAGGAACTCCTGAGCAAACGAGCAACTAAGGCGGTCCGAGCTGCATCTCGGCCGTAGTATTAATTGCCAGAATATCAACAGTTCAACTATTCATTGAATGTTATCATCTTGACGCACACGCTGCATTAAATGTATTACCCTTTCATATGTATATCATTTAATGTATCAACTCATTCATGTACAGCCTAAGGGCTATAAATACCTTGTATCACCCTCATTCAAAGGGAGGGGAATTTCTGGATAGAACTTGTAATCGAGAATTCCCAAAACACTCAGCAATAACATAACAGTGGACGTAAGCCATTCATATAAGGCTGAACCACTTTAAAAATCTTTGTCTCATTTTATTTATCTGTGATTGAATAATTAGAGTAATCTAGTTTTTTACATCAACAATACCAATTTTACAATAGATACTAAAATGAATAAACTCTGAAAAAGCATTTGTTAAACAGTTGAGCAACAGTATGATACTAATTTGATGAATGTGAAAATAATACCAATTTGTAAAAATAATAAACAACATTTAAATACAGATATCAGTGGCTAAAAAAATCTCCCCCTACATCATATACATCTCACCCCCTTTTTATCTCGAATAGATAACTCGGTGAAAAGAGAAACCAAGCAATAAATATCTAGCATGAGAATATACCAATTTGAGATTTGAAATCGCTAGAAAATCGGGAACCAATTAGCTAAATATGATTAAGAAATGACAAATCCATAGCTAGTAAACCTTGGATCACACAAAGAGAATAGCAATCTAATCAGGTGTGATAAACCGACTCATATGTAAAATAACAATTTTGAAGATAAGAGAACCTTCATATAAACCAATTAGTTCAGAAAGCTTCCAGCATTACCAAAAATATCACAATTTGAACCAGAGGACTACAAACCAATTAGAAGCAAGAATTCAGGTTGTCGTTAGAATGAGCTAGGGACATTGCTCAAACTAGATGAGGACGTCGCTCGAACGAAGGACATATGTCATTCATGTGACATGGAGATGTCGTTTGAACGAATTCTTGCGACCTGCCAAAATTTCCCAGATTCCCAGAAATATCCTATATTTTTTACTAGTGAAAAAATTTGCACAGAAAAATTCTAGGAAGGACCTGACAGCAGCAAAACAGTGCTAAAATGGTAATCTTTTAACACAAAACGCAAAAATGCATACAAACTAACAAAGCAAGTTACATGCAAACATAGTACCGATGTGCTAAAACATGGACACGGAATGAACAGGAGTGAAACTACAACAAATGAGTCACAATTCCAAGACATCGAAAGGATCAAGAAGCTCTAATTGATAGCGATAAATCATCAAACTTTAGCATAGACATATGACAATTAAAGTACGAGCTTAATGAACAAGACATACTACATGCACACAAAAGCAAAATTTTGACGATTCTACAAATAATAGCGTCAAATTGCAATGTTTCAACATTAGAATTAGTTGTGCAAACCCATTTAAAATTTTTAATCCATCCAAACTCCCTCAATAATATCATATTTTCTTTGTCATGACTAAACTGATTTGGCCCTTTTCTTAGCATATTGGATTTTCTTTTGGGCTCTTTTAAAGGGTGACTTTCACGACGAGTTAATTTTGAACTCTTGCAGCCCTCTCCCATGAATCACTCATCATTTTTTCAATTAGATAACAATTCAAATCCTCACGGTAAATGGTTCTTACATGCACACTTCTCCTTAAGTCTACTTACGCATAGATGACAAGATTATTATAAGAACGCCTCACCAAATTCAAATATGCAAGAGAAGTTAAACATCCATATAAACTCGTGCATGTGTGCAATGTTGTCATATATACAAAGTCGAATCAAAATGCATATCAACTTTAAAATAATCCCATATAAACAATGGTTAAGATCATTCTAAGCATCGATAATAATGACCAAATGTCCTAGCCACATGGATATGAAACGAGGGCAATATACCACATCAAACATGTAAACTCAAAAAACAAAAAACAAGCAAGAAAATAAAACTATTTTCGATTTTTCAAAACTATTATCAAAAATAAAATCTTTTTGTATTTTTCAAATAAGACTCAAACAGATGAAAAATATAATACAAAGAGATAAACATGTCACAACACTAGGAAGAAAATATCATGAAGCAAAACTAGCGTATGATAAACAAAATCATGCAAGCAACTATCCATAAGAAATAGCATGTGACGAATCATGTGCAAGAATGTGAGAATCAACCAACCTAGCATTTAACATCTCCAAAATGGATTTCCTAACCCAAATCGGTGTATACCTAACAAAATGGGTTTGGGTAATCATCGGGACACTATGTTTAAACTTCCTAGGGTCTTTTCTAAGATCATAGAAAAAACTCCTAAGGTGACATTTCCTACCACAATGCAAACATGTGTAAACTCGATAAGTAATGATACCTTTAGGTTGAACTTTTCTAACACCCTCGGATGTGGTTGATGCTCTAAAACACCTTATGGTATTGGCTTTAGCAACGGAAGCATTAGAAAAAGATGAGCCATTACCATTACTACACAAACTACTTCAGTCGATTAAATTATCTTTCAACTTCAAAACTTTGGACTCAAGCAAAAAATTAAGCTCCTCAAACTTTAGGGATTCCTTATTTAAATTATCAATTACCCCTAGAAGGTTATCTCGCTCCCCCTCAATGTGAGAAAACTTATCCCGAAGATACTTTTCTCGTGCCACAAAATCATTAATCGAATTATTTTCCTCAATGGCACAAACCCTAGAGTTTTTCAAAACCTCCCACTCTTTCTCTAAAATGAGGACTCTACCATCACTCTCCTTTTTGGAAACTTTAAAAGATTCAAAGTTATTAAATAGAGTTCCAAACTTCTCACGATAAGTATCTCTTTGAATTTGAAATGTTTGCAAATATCTAATCATATTTTTAAAACAGGAATTTTCTTCCTCCAAAACTTCAATAAGTTTTGCAAACTTTAAATTTAAGAGATGTAACTCGTCAAAGCTTAGAGAATCCATTGAGAAAGAAACAAATTAGGAGTAAAAACAAAATAATCGCAAGGAAACACAAACACACGGATCAAACACAATAAAATAGTGTTTTTAGCTTTGATACCAATTTGAAAAAGGTGTGGTCCCTAAATGCGTGTGTTTCAAATCAAACCAATTTTCACCAAAAATTATCCAACTTTTAATTAGCACCAAACCAAGTTGTGAAACCCCAATTATTACTTTAAACCAATTTTATCTTGATTAATCCTAAACAGGCATCTAGTGATTAAAGCAAGTAAAGTAAAGTAAAGAATACTCATTACGCCTGATGTACGAAGAAAAACCCAAGACGGAAAAAAGTCATCGGACGACCCAAGCCAGACAATCACTATGAATAATGGTTTAACAAAGACAGATTAGCCTTACTTAATGACTCGATCCCCACATGTCTTAACTCTCCTTCTTATCTTCTATCGTTCTTCAATAGTGCCCACGTAGAAATTCTGTCTTCCACGATACCTGCCCACAACACACGCGTCCACGTATGTCTCGGTGTCCACCGAATGGCTTTGATACGTCTAAGATGTCGAACAAGAAGTCCTTCTCTTTTCTTCACCGCAAAACCCGGATGTTCAATGGTAAAACAAACCTTCTTGGTGAAACAAGATCACATAAGCACATATGAATGATAACTCGGATCTTCGCAAAATCTAAGGATGTATTTAAGCTTTTTAAACATTAAAAAACATGTGCAAAACTCGTATTGGATCGTAAACTATTTTTCCAAAATGCACACCTCTTAATTCTGACGCAAACACGCTTTAAATAGGAATTAAGTTCCCCCTCGAAAAAAATGTCATTCGAACGACATAGCCACATCATTCGCACGACATAGGTATATCGTTCGAACGAGATCTTATGTCATTTGATCCACGATGCGACGGTTTGAATTTTTTGAGTTTTTGTTTAAAACGTCTCTTCCAAAAGAGATCCAAATAAGTCAAACTCATTTTCGAGCTTATCCGAATAAAACGAAGTGTAAACCATTTAATACACTTTAAAACATTTTTCTTTATAAAAATTACATCCTTATCTTTTATAAAAAACAATTCCGAGCACCATTAATTATATGCATTCATACTTGTGTGATGTCGGAATGAAATTAACTTGAAGACGAATAAACTTGCACCAATTAAACTTCGACATGATTTATTCTTTGAAGCTTTTCCGCAACGCCTTCAATTTCTTCAATACGTCATAGACCAAGTGGGATCGTGACAAAAAAAACCTTCCTATGACATATTACAAACACACTTTTGTTCACGGAATTATGTCAAAACAATACAGGGACTCAATTGGAGATTTCTGCCTTACAAAAGAGTTGTTTTTGGATAGACTTTATTGAACCCCAAATAAGCCTTCAAAACTTGTGACAAAACTTTGATTATATTGGATCTTAAGGTTTATGGTTGAGAGAAAAATATTTTGGAAGATCTCTCTCGAGAAAAACTTGTGAAAAAGTGATTATAAGAAGTCCCCCCCCCCCCCCCCCCCCACGAATTAGAATCATTAAATATAAATTAAGAGTCCTAATCCAATTAAAAATCTAATAACTTCACCGACTCAAACTCAGCCCTTCGTCCGGATCGAATCGATTCGGCCAAAGGCAAATCGATTCGCCCTTGGCGAATCTGCCCAATTCCGCTAGTTTTTAATATATCATGAAAATTATTAAAAATTCAATAAAACTCCATTTTAATTTTGATTGAAATCTTATTTTTCTAATATTAAAACCAACATATTTAATCAATAAAAATCATCAAATCTAAAATTTTATTTTTCGCAAAAAAATCCCTTAAATTAATTTAATTATGTAATAAAAAAATACGGGTTGTTACATACTTCCCTACTAGCAAAGGAATTTTTTTCTCAAAATTCGACGAAAATCTAAATGCACAAATAAAAATAAGACTCACATATGCCTACCCGTAGAGTGCTATAATTAGGAGCCCATACTCCCAATTCTACCCGCACGTAATCCCTAGATAAAAATTATATATATATATATATATATATATATATATATATATATATATATATATATATATATCAGTATCTAAGAAAATAATTATGTATCATGAAACTCTACTATCCACGTCGTGGCTCCTGTGACGCCTGCTCCTCCCGAGGCTGAAGTAAGTGGCACCTCCCATAACTGGTATTGGTTGGTGCTCCAGTCGCTCCCTAACCACCTGAGGCTGTCGGTGCTACTGGTGCTCCCAGAACACGTGTTGCTGCGAAAACTAAAGGCATCAGTCCTAGCTCCCCTATACTCCTTGACCTTGTTACCTTTGTGTGTCTTGACCTTATTGGGTATATACCGTTTGGCCTTGATGGACCACTCTCTTATAACACCTAGCCACTTGATATCCTACTTTTCCATAGATAAAGCATTCACCTTTAAAAGGTCCAAATATCTAGTAGTTGCTCGCTCTTCCCCTTGACCTTATTGTTCCTGATTGGTTCTCTATTTCTTCCATTCTTGATCATTGCGACCTTTATTCTCTGATCCTTGACCATTGAACTCTTATCTCTTTCCAAACTTCTTTTGATAATTAGCCATCTCTTTCCATAGTAACATAGCGACATCCACTACCCGAGCATAGGCAGTGTGTGTCGGATTCCCCAACACCATATGCCTAATCAACCAAGAAAATCCATTAATGAAAGACTCCATCTTCCTTGATTCATTATTAACATCCTCCGATACAAACATAGATAAATTAGTGAACTCTTTTTCATACTCGACAACCGACTTCGATCCCTTCTCCAATTCCAGAAACTCCCTTTTCTTCGTACTCCTAATAGTGTATAGAAAATACTTATTATTGAACTTAATCAGAAAGTCACTATAGCTCAAACAATCCCAATCCTCAGATGTGGTGAAACTCTCCCACCATTGAAGCGCATCTCCAGCTAGCTTAAAAGTATCCAACACCTGCTTCAGCACGATCGTGCAGTCCACCATTGGCAAATGCCTCTTTATATCTCTCCTCCATTGATGAGGAACCGTTGTGTCGGATCCCCCTATTCGTAAATACACTTTAAAACATATTAAAACAATTTTCTTTATAAAAATTACATCCTTATCTTTTATAAAAAACAATTTCGAGCACCATTAATTATACGCATTCATACTTGTGTGATGTCGAAATGCAATTAACTTGAAGACGAATAAACTTGCACCAATTAAACTTCGACATGATTTATTCTTTGAAGCTTTGCCGCAACGTCTTCAATTTGTTCAATACGTCATAGACCAAGTGGGATCGTGACAAACAAAACCTTCCTATGACATATTACAAACACAGTTTTGTTCACGGAATTATGTCAAAACAATACAGGGACTCAATTGGAGATTTATGTCCTTACAAAAGAGTTGTTCTTGGATAGACTTTATTGAACCCCAAATAAGCCTTCAAAACTTTGATTATATTGGAGGTTAAGGTTTCTGGTTGAGAGAGAAATATTTTGGAAGATCTCTCTCGAGAAAACATGTGAAAAAGTGATTATAAGAAGTCCCCCCCCCCCCCCCCCCAACAAATTAGAATCATTAAATAGCAATTAAAAGTCCTAATCCAATTAAAACTCCAATAAATTCACCGACTCAAACTCAGCCATTCATCTTGATCGAATCGATTCATCCAAAGGCAAATTGATTCGCCCTTGGCGAATCTGCCCAGTTCCGCTAGTTTTTAATATATCAGGAAAATTATTAAAAATTCAATAAAACTCCATTTTAATTTAGATTGAATTCTTATTTTTCTAATATTAAAACCAACATATTTAATCAATAAAAATCATCAAATCTAAAATTTAATGTTTCTAAAAAAATCCAATAAATTAATTTAATTAAGTAACAAAAAATACGGGGTGTTACATACTTCCCTACTAGTAAAGGATTTTTTTTTTTCAAAATTTGACGAAAATGTAAATGCGCAAATAAAAATAAGACTCACATATGCCTACCCGTAGAGTGCTATAATTAGGAGCCCATACTCCCAATTTTACTCGCACGTAATCCCTAGATAAAAATAATATATATATATATATATATATATATATATATATATATATATATATATATATATATATATATATATATATGTATCAGTATCTAAGAAAATAATTATGTATCGTGACACTCTACTAGCCACATCGTGGCTCCTGCGACGCCTGCTCCTCCCGAATCTGAAGTAAGTAACACCTACCATAACTGGTATTGGTTGGTGCTCCAGTCGCTCCTTGACCACCTGAGGCTGTCGGTGCTATTGGTGCTCCCTGAACACATGTTACTGCGAGAACTAGAGGCATCAGTCCTTTCTTCCCGTATACTCCTTGACCTTGTTACCCTTGTGTGTCTTGACCCTGTTGGGCATATACCGTTTGGCCTTGATGGCCCACTCTCTTATAACACCTAGCCACTTCACATCCTACTTTTCCACAGATAAAGCATTCACCTTTAAAAGGTTCAAAATATCTAGTAGTTGCTCGCTCTTCCCCTTGACCTTATTGTTCCTGATTGGTTATCTATTTCTTCCATTCTTGATCATTGCGACCTTTATTCTCTGCTCCTTGACCATTGACCTCTTATCTGTTTCCAAACATCTTTTGATAATTGGCCATCTCTTGCCATAGTAACATGGCAACATCCACTAACCAAGCATAGGCAGTGTATGCCAGATTCCCCAACACCATATGCCTAATCAACCAAGACAATCCATTAATGAAAGACTCTATCTTCCTTGCTTTAGTATTAACATCCTCCGATACAAACATAGATAAATTAGTGACCTCCTGTTCTTACTCGACAACCGACTTTGATACCTGCTCTAATTCCAGAAACTCCCTCTTCTTCACACTCCTAATAGTGTACAGAAAATACTTATTATTTAACTTAATTAGAAAGTCACTATAATTCAAACAATCCCTATCCTCAGATGTGGTGACACTCTCCCACCACTGAAGCGCAATTCCAGCTAGCTTAAAAGTTGCCAACACATGCTTCAGCACGTTCGTGCAGTCCACCATTCGCAAATGCCTCTTCATATCTCTCCTCCATTGATGAGGAACCGTTGGGTCGGATCCCCTTACGAAGGTGGGAGGATTGGCATTAAAGAAGCTGGTTCTCACCTTATCCTAAGCTGAAACGGGTGTACCCTGCTGTTGCCCATCTAAACTAACCCATCTCTCCCTCTCCATATCTATATCGTCCCCCGTGGCCTCACGCACGATATCCACCAACGTCTCGACGTCCAAAACAAACTAATGTTGCCTCTCCTGATTCGCGAGACCAAAAATAGACTCCCCTCTCTTACTCCCAGTTCTCCTAGTGTTCGCCTTATGAAAAGATAGGAATAAGATACATCTGACTCAGGATAACTAAAAGTACAAATCATCAAAAGGAATCAACGATAAGATATGCTAAAACTAAGACGAACTCATAACCTATAAGAACTAAGACCATGCTTTGATACCATCTATAACATCCCACGTAATCCGGATAACGGAGTGGCTAGCCACTTCTACAAGACTACACCGGGCGTCACTAAATCAATACCATTCTCAGCATGTGACAGATACGAGACAATAAAAATCAATTCACAAGATAAATAATAATTAATCTCAAATAATAATGATCAAGAATGCGATAAAAGAAATCCATGACATATTAAAACTCCAAATAAATCCAAATCTTCAAAATATGAATTAATTCAAAATTTGAATAATAAACCAACAGTAAATACTCCTATTAAAATCCTCAAACAACTTTGGAACCGAATGGCCCAATAAAACTCAAATGAAGTCTCATAATAAAATACGATGGAAAGGAAACTCTAAACTAATTAAAGAATAAAATAAAAGCAACTCCAACTGCACCTCCAAGCAATATCTAAAAAATCCTATGCAGCTACTCCGACACTTATGCCTAAAAATGTTAGTCAACACACGAGGTTAGAGCCCCGAGCATGAATAACACTACTCCCCTCAAATAGGATTCGTGAACCCAGTCAATAGCATTATACATAATAAATATCTCAATAGAGTATTTTAATTAAACAAATATAATTAAACGCGATAACAAAATCACTAACTACCCTCAATAATGGTTAATCAAAATGCATACCAATATAATTTTAAATAACTAAGCCCCGTATGTTAAATTAATTAAATTATTCCAATATCATTCTTCTCACTTTTTATTATAGCAGTCCTCCCGCCTCGGGTGGTATTTCCACAAAAGTTTTACACTTCCCCTTATTAAAACGCAAGCTGATTCATTTAAACTATCGATCCAACAATTTGAAAAGGTTCCACAGACGACAAGACATAAAATGCCTATTCACCCGTTTAAATTGTCGGTCCCCTCACATTATTTTGCCCATATTTTAATATTCATTTTTATCTTTGGCATTAATTCTCATTGGTTTACTTTAAAAATTCCCCCAACCTTATTATCAATGTGAGATCCTCAAAATACCCCTTAGTCCTATACCTAAGGGTCCCCAAAGTACACATACGTCTTATCCTATATATAGGATGAATTACCAATATTTAACACGTCCTAGTCTCGTGCCTAGGCTAATGAAATGATGATAAAGTGTAAAAAAAATTCCCCACCCTGGAACATAATATCAGCGTGAATTTATGCCAACTAATCCTATACCTAACAAGCATAAATTATACATAAGGCCTACCCACTAGTCCCATACCTAATAAGCATCCTACAATAGGGTTGAGCAATATACTACCAAAAACCCCTCATCCCCGCAATGACAAAAGTGACTAAAACAAATCACACCAAAACACAATTTAATATGCACAACATAGTAATTTAATCATAAAAGTCCCAATTTAATTTAAATCAATTAGTAACACCGTCATTGATTTATACATAATTAATTTCATTAAAAAAATGTTACATTAATTAGCATCCAATAATCTTCATCTTGACATAATAGTTTCCTTTTTATAAATCATCTACTTTTTATAAGTGTGAACGCATTCCATAAACCATATAAATAATGCCTCATAAAATTCTACTTGAGAACCTACACCCAAAAACATAAAAATCCAAAAATCTAACCTACACGCCAAAGGGTTTCAATGATTTATTCATATTTAAAATTTTCATAAAAACAGTTCCAATATTAAGTGTCCACTTTCTCTAATTAAGTTACTAATTGATTTTAGTAAAAAAACACATTATTAAGGGTTTACGCGACACTTAAAATGCATAATACTAAAGGAAAGGAATAGAGTATTCATGCCTGAGATTAAGATGAACAAAATATACTAACATGGTTGAATTCCTCTCGAAAAATTAGTAAAGAATTGTTCTTGGACAAACTTGATTAAACCCCAATTAAGCCTCCAAAACTTGTGAAAAAACTTTGTTTATGTTGGAGGTTAAGGTTTTTGGTTGAGAGGAAAATATTTTGGAAGATCTCTCTTAAGAAAAACTTGTGAAAAAGTGATTATAAGAAGTCCCCCCACGAATTAGAATCATTAAATGGCAATTAAGAGTCCTAATCCAAATAAAACTCTAATAAATCCATCGACTCAAACTCGACCCTCCGTCCCGATCGAATCGATTTGTCCAAGGGAGAATCAATTCGCCCATGGCGAATCTTCCCAGTTCTGCTAGTTTTTAATATATAAGAAAAATTATTAAAAATTCAATAAAACTCCATTTTAGTTCCGATTTTATTTCCGATTGAACTCCAATTTTTCTAATATTAAAATCAACATATTTTATTAATAAAAATCATCAAATATAAAATTTTATTTTTCTCAAAAAATTCCAATAAATTAATTTAATTAACTAATAAAAAACACGGGGTGTTACAATGTGTATAATGATTAATGTGCATAAAGTAAAGAAAATGTAAAGTATAGTGGGTAAATGGGTCATTAAGCAACTTAAGAGGTTTAATCCAAAATTTACACATGGGTGTATTTGTGAAAGGTTTTCAAAGTTAAATAAGTCATTTCTAACACTGCATTCGCGTGTGTTGAAATGTGTTATTTTCAATGAAAATAGTAACGGGGATCGGTTATAATGAAAGGGGTAATTCCGGTAAAGAAATCGTTTTCGATTAAACAAAGTTGTTCGTTTCAATTATTTAACCACGTGTATTAAATAAAGGGATAAATGTCAAGTTAAGAAAGATTAAGTTCTTTTATGAGATTAAGGTTAATTAATCGGGGATACATCACGTTTTTGAAAAAAAATGATTTAATCCATTATGTATATATATAAGGTAATTGCATTCGTACTTAGGCATAACATGTTTGAGTTTTATTTTTATTGTTCGATTCTATACTGAATTTGTATATTTCCCACTGAGCATTCGGCTCACACCCTCTTCTTTATTATGGCACGTTGGGTGTTGTTTCGTATTTTTAGAGTGTTACAAATCGTAAGTATTCCCTTTTATTTTATGTTAGTAGCTCCATATACTTGGATTCCTAGGACGCTTCCCATGGGTCCATCACGTAGTTTAATTTGAAATTGGAATTGCATGCTAAACAAGTGAAACATTAATTAAATAAAACAGGATTAGAAACATTATATAGGTTATCTCATTGGACTTCACACCTAAAACTCGGGTCAGACCGGGTTGACCACGAGTAACCCATTAATTCGGGTTGGGGCGTTACAATGAAGTCATATTTTTATAGCTTTAACACTTCTTCCTGCACGACCATGTTCTTCTCGGCATCAAAGATCCTTCACTTCTTCTTGACTAACTTAGCTCCTTCCACTATGCATAGCTCATGGCATATGATTTTTGGTTCAATACCCGACATATCTTCGTGGCTCCAAACGAACACCCCTTTATGTTGTCGCAAAAAGTGAAGTAGTTCTTTCTTCAATTGAGGTTATAGAGATGATCTGATTTCGATGGTTTTCTCGAGGTTGTCTGCTTTGAGGGTGATAGTTTTAATTTTCTCCACTGCTTATCCCTTGACCAAGTTTTCTTTATCACGGGGGTTATTTTCTCTATTTGATAGGCAAGGGTTAATTTCTTCAGCTCTTCTTGGTCAGCCAACGTGTAGTAGAATTCTTTAGCTTCTACCTGACTGCCTTTGACCATTCCTACACCGTAGTGAGTTGGGAACTTTAGGAACTGATGAACGATGGATGGCACAACTTCAAATTTCTTTTGGCCGACTCTTTCTAGTATTAAATTGTAACCCAAAAGCACATTTTTATCGAAGATGAAGAAACTGATCATTTTTGTTTAGCAGTTGGGCCATGATCCCACTATAACTTCTAACTCTATGGTTCCCAAGGGGTATAGCCTTTCTCCATAGAAACCAATCAGAGGTTGATGGTACGATATGAGTATACTGTCTCAGAGATTTAACCTCCTAAAGAATTTATAGAACATTACTTCCACCAAGATTCCATTGTCAACCAGAATTTGGGTTACCTTGCTTTCATCGATCATCATGGTAAAGATCAAGGGGTAGTTATGAGGGTACAAGACAGTAGACACGTCGTCTTTAAAGAATACCATAATTATTCAGCCTTTTGTTTACCTTCCAAGGATGGGTGTCTACATCTCTCTCCAGGATAAGCTACCTGATATGAGCACATGTTGTGGCTTCGTTCATATATGCCTTTCTTTCGACCAAATCTTTCTCTCCTCCAACATCCCCACTAGGGATGAAGTGACACCCAAAGTACATCATATTAACCTCATGTACTAGATCCCTCGACTTCTTCAAGAAGTCCGGATCATGATCTGAAGCTTCACCTTGACCCCTATTCTTTTCATCTATCTTCCTATACGATAATATTTGTCATCTCTTAGGTCTTCTTTCATTTGTACTTAATCTACATTCTTTATTCTCGTATCTAGATAACTTTCCCTTTATCATCAGTCTCTCTATCTCATTCTTAAAGTGATACAACTATCATGTTTTATGTCCATGGTCTGTATTAAATTAGCAATACTTTCTCTTATCGCATTGGTTCCTAGGTGCTTTGAGCTTGTCAGGTCATTTGAGGTATTTTTTATTCTAATTTCCTCTAGGATGTGATTGATGCCTACTTTTAAAAAGGTATACTTGTTGTACTTCTTTACTTTCTTATCTTTTTGATCTTTTTTTCTCTCCGCTCTTGTTAGATATGGACTTTGGGTGGTTCGATTATTTAGTGTCCATGTCCTCTTGTGCTTTCATGATCTTTCCTTCTTTAGATAACAGTTCCGTCATATTCTTGGGTGGTTCTTTTGCCAAAGCCCATAAGATTTTCCTTGTTGCAATCCACTCATTAAGTCAGTTATAGATACTTGCTCATTATAATCCACTACTTTCAGTTTCTCCGTGTTGAGGTGAGTAATGAAGTCTCTAGTGGTCTCGTCAGCCCATTGTCGGATGCTGAGAAGATTTAAGACCCTCTTGCCAGGATTCTTCTTAAAGTATAAATTATTATCAAAGAGGTTAGATAGTTGTTATAAGATAGATATTTGACCTCGTGATAAGCTGTTATACCAAATCTAGTCGGAGTCAGTGATTGTGCTAAAAAAGTCTCTACATCGCATCTCATCGGGAACGGAATATATATTGGCAACTGCATGGTATTGCTCGACCTGTAACACCATATCAGTCTTCTCATCATACATAGGTGTGATCACATAAGTTTTGAACTTGGCTGGGTTCAGGTAAGACACAACTGAGGATACGAAAGGATATGCTTTAACAAAGTCCCTAGGAAGAGGGTTCTTAGACCTGACCATTTCTTTCTCCAAGAAAGTCTTCCAAGTACTGGGTAGAGCCCTTCCACTATTGTATTTCAGCTTCATCCTTTACCACAGCAGAGTTGACTGTTCTCGACTTTCATCCGAGCTCTCTTCCTGAGATGTCTGCTCGGTATTGGCTGTGGCTCTACCTTACTTATATGATCCCCTAATGACTGATCGAGACAACTCATCTCTTCGTGCACTATGCTCCTTGGGAGGTGTCACTAATCTTTCTCAGGTCTGACATGCATTCAGACGGTGGAATGTGGAACCTTGACTTAACCTTTCTAATTTTTTGGGTCGTTCCTAAAAAAGGACTGCTCGGCATAATAACTTATCGATTGGATGGACGATGTGGTGCCAGGACGATATGACCGATCCTACTGTGACCCTAATTGTCTAGAGGTTCTCCTGTTATCACATGACCCCCGATTCAATCTATTGGGATTTTTAAGGGCTTGTCTCCTATATGTTTGCCTCATGTCTTTATAAGGGGAAGGAGGTAACATTCCTCCTCTTCTTTTTGATGCTCCCCCTTTGGGGGTAACAAGGTTCCCAATGGGCCTTCCCTGCCAGGTCTCGAGAGTTCGAGTCATTTGTTTGACACTTTCGTGCATTACCTCCTAGACCTCAACAAGACTCATCAGTATTCCTTGGATATCCCCCATTCCCAAAGGGGTAGTGGGATTTATGGCTTCTACCATACGGCTGCTCTTCGGGTCATCAACCATTTTCAAAAATCAGTGGGTGAGGAGAAGGTAAGGAAAGAAAATTCTAGAGAGGGTAGGAAATAACGTTGGCTTGTCGGTTCCCATAGACGATGCCAATATATTATCGTCTAAAAATGGTTTTGGATTTATGCCTTGATATGCCCCAAGTGTGACCTCGGCTCAGAGACATCAACCTCGGCCAAAATTATGGCCGATATTGGACAAACCTTGGGCACACGATATCAACCCTCAGCCATAGCAGGGTCGGCCCAGGCCGACACTACCGCAAGCCTCTCCAAAGGACACTGCACGCATCATAAGGGCCAACAGCACTCTCGTACATCTGGGAAAGGCAACCTCGGCCAGATACAGGCCGAGCTCGCAAGAAGCCCTACCAATAACCTGGATGGACATCCTTGATGCTCCAAGCGCACACCAGCTCAACCTCGGTTCAGGCCGATTCCAACCAACTGTCTCGACTGAGATCGAGCCGAGACCCCTAGGCACATCTCGGACTGAACGACTACCTAGATTTACCAACCTCGGCCTCTCCCAGGCCGAGGTCATGCACCAAAGACGATAGCTGAGCATCTGCTGACATTGGGATAAGGACACGTGGACACAAATCAGTTATAACAAGATTATTCCCCACACATGGGGAGGATATTTCATCATCATTCTCTACATGTGACAGTGACAGGTGGCTCTCCCATATTGGTGAGGCTAACACACACATGCATATTACATGCATGGGGGGTACATTACACCCCCTAGGTGCTATATGTAGAGGTCTTCCTCTACCTCGCAAAGGATCCAAGAAAAAGACAACCCTAGCTGAAACTTTGTCTAAATACACAGTAGAGAGAGAAAGTTTGAGAAATTGTATCTATGGCCATTAGATCCCTCATACAAGGATACACATCATACGCTTGCACAGTGGACGTAGGCCTGATTGGATGAACCACTTATATTCCGGTGTAAATCCTCTTCTCCTCACCTCCTTCTACTATGTGTGTATATATCCTATGCTGCCATTGTTAACATTGAATTGAGCTCATAAACACCTTGAAGGGTGGTGCTATTTCTAGCATCATCATTTTGGCACCGTCTATGGGAAGATAAGATATCTCTTCCTCTTCTTCAGCTTAACCTAACCGAAGACTCTGGTGGAGAAAAAGGCACCACCCCTTGTGTGGAGCTGTTTCACCATTGAAAGAGGTCCTTTAAGGTATTAAGCTCTTTTGCTACTCAAGCTCTTTATTGTTAACACATGGCACCAGAGTTACCACCGCCTCTTCCGCCACCTAGTGGAGGCGGGCCTAGTTCCAGCCAGGCACCGCCCCAGTCCGAAATGGCGGAGGTGGTTGTAGCCTTAAAATCTCTGGCTATAATGCAACAAGCAATAAAGGAGCAATTCGAGTAACAAAGCCAAACTATGATGAGGCCACCTGGAGTCTCACCGGATATGATCACTTCAGCGGCTGTTCAGCCTCATCCAAATGCCCGGGGACCACCCCAGGCACCAATGAAGGACCAGCCTGCACCCCAGTGGAGAAGGGACGTTGCTGACCCTAGGCGCTTGCGCCTGGGGAGGCAAGGAAACCCTTGCCCAGAGGACATGTATGACGATCTAGAGGCGGAAGAAGCCCCGAAAGACTGCTGGGAGCCGTATGAGGTGTCGAATAATAGAGTACGACCTCTTCGGCAAAGTCAAGGATGTGTCGGCCGAAGAGATGAAGAGGCTCAAAAGAGGGGGTCAACTTTTGACAGGTTGAGCAGAGGGTCAGCCTTCGAGATGTTGGGTCCACTGAATGACCTAAGACACAGGTTATCCAGGTCCAGGAGTGCTATCGGCTCGCAAAGAGGGGTCAGACCAGGTCGGCCCGACCAAGGCTGACCCTGTGACAGAAGAGGTAAAGATGATGAAGAGGTTAACAGACGACGCTGTGTTGTGGCGAGGTAACCCTCAGTCCATCCCTTAGAGGTGGTCGGGGACAACCTCGGCCAGGCTGATGGCAGAAGACCATGGAATGACTCCATCCAGCGTCTCGAGGAAAAGATAGGAGACCTCATTAAAAGTAGGGATCCATTGCAGAGGGGTTACTCAGAGGGCTCACCGTTTGTGGATAGGATAGTGAGCTTCCCAACCCCAGCTAAGTTCAAACCTCATGTGGTGTCTCCCAAGTATGATGGAAGCACCAACCCAGTACACCACATAGAGATGTATCAGTCGGCAGCAGACATCTACTCGATACCTGATGAGATGAAGTGTAGGGCCTTCTCTGGGACCTTAACATGGGCAGCACACAGTTAGTTTACCTCTCTTCCGAAGAACTCAATTGAAAACTTCAAAGGACTGGCTGAACGATTCATCCATAACTTCTGCTTTGGGGTGAGACCCCAAAAGAAGACCACTCACCTGCTGTATGTCAAGCAGGGCAAGGATGAGTGCTTAAGAGACTACATAGCCACGTTCAACAAAGAGAAGTTGGAGGTCGAGGATTATGAAGAGAACATAGCAATGACCGCCCTCATAGGGGGTCTACAGAAAGGGAAGCTGTTGTGGAAACTTGCGGAAGACCCCCCAAGATCTATGGCAGAGCTCTTAGCAACCGCATGGAAAGTAATGAATGCGGAAGAAGCAATGGCTGCCAAGTATGAGGATGAAAACCGCGGTAGTAATAGAAAATCCCAAAAGAAGAAAGATGGGAAGAAGAGATTGGGTGATGACAAGTTCGCCCACTATACTCCTCTAACTGTGAGCTGTGAGCACATCCTCAATGAGATTAAGAATGACAGGACTCTGAGATGGCCAGAGAAACTAAAAGCCCCACCACACAAGAGGAACAAAAACCTATGGTGTGAGTTCCACCAGGATCATGGTCACGTCAAAGATAGATGCTTCGCTTTGAAGGATGAGATTGAGAAGATGTTAAAATCTGGGAAGTTGAGAAAGTATGTAGACGGTAAGGATCCAAATAGTGGAAGAGATGACCTTAAGAAAAGCAGGAATGACAGATGCCGTGATAACGTCCCATCCCGAAGAGATGATGATTCAGAAGGTGATGATGAAGACGATCCGGATCTTCCACCCAAGGATGACAACACCCCGGTGAAGAGGGTTGGTATGATCTCGTTCGGTGTTGGAACAATATGCGGAGGGTTTGCAGGTGGTGGATTTGAAGTAGCTGATAGGAAGGCTCACGTGGCAGAGGCCAAGTCAGTGGCCAAGCTTGAAGTTGTGAATCTAACGTCTTCCAATACAATACAGAAGAGGAAGAAAGTGGACATGAACACCCTCGTAGTTGGGTTCTCCAGACTCGACTTCAGAGGTATCTTAGCCCCCCATGATGACCTTTTGGTTATAACGACAAGGGTGCATGGATGCGAGGTGCAGAGGATCCTCGTAGATGGGGGGAGCTCGGCAGATGTGATGTTTTGGCCTTGCTTCAAGAGCTTAGGCCTTAGTAGAGCAAAACTAGTACCCTATCACCACCCCCTGATAGGCTTCAGTGGGGAAAAGGTTCACCCCTTGGGCATGTATGAGATGGACGTACGGATAGGTGATGAGTGGCCTAAGAGGTTAACCAGGAAGATTAATTTCTTCGTGATGGACGAGAGTGGCCCTTAAGGAGTTCGAGGCTGTGCCGTCGACGATCCACCAGATGCTAAAATTCCCGACCCCCTATGGGGTAGGGGAAGTGCAAGGTGACCAGACCACAGCGCGAGAATGTTACTTCAACTCGGTCGAAGAGAGAGAGGCCCATAAGAGGGCCACCACCACTTATAGCATTGATACTCTTGATCCAAGAGATGAAACAAAATTGAAGAAGGGAGAGGCTGCGGAAGAGGTAGAATCCATCGTCCTCAATGAGGACGAGACGGAAAAAACCATCCAGGTCGGCAAAGCCCTTAATTCGGAAATCAAGGAAGAGCTGATAAACTTCCTCAAAAAGAGGAAGAGTGTCTTCGCATGGAGTCACGCAGACATGCCTGGCATCAACCCTGAGGTGATGAGTCACAAGCTCAACATGACCAATGATGCCAAGCCTATCAAACAGAGACGAAGAGTCTACTCCAGGGAGAAATACGACGTCATCCGTGAAGAGGTCAAAAAGTTAGAAGAGGTTGAGTTTATAAGAGAAGTCACATATCCGGAGTGGCTATCAAATGCAGTCATCGTGCCCAAAGCTAATGGGAAGTGGAGAATGTGTGTTGATTTTACTGACCTGAACAGATTTTGTCCAAAAGATAGCTATCCCTTACCTCGGATAGATCAGATGGTGGATGCTATAACAGGACATGAGCTCATGAGCTTCATGGACGCGTATTCAGGCTATAACCAAATCTTCATGGACGCTGAAGACTCAGAGAAGACAACCTTCATTACTGACAAAGGGACGTACTGCTACAAAGTGATGCCCTTCGGTTTGAAAAATGCAGGGGCAATGTACCAACGTCTTGTTAATAAGATGTTCAAAGAGAAAATAGGTAAGACCATGGAGGTGTATGTAGATGATATGCTGACAAGAAGCTTAAAATCTTGCACTCATGTAGTAGACCTTGAGAAGACCTTCGATGTTATGGACTCATACAGAATGAAACTCAACCCAGCGAAGTGTGTCTTCGGAGTAGGAGCCGGGAAGTTCCTGGGATTCATCGTTAACTAGAGAGGAATTGAAGCAAACCCTAAATAAATTAAGGCATTGCTTGACATGAAGACTCCTAGGAGTATCAAGGATGTCCAAAGACTCACGGGGAGAGTGGCTGCGCTTAACAGATTTGTCTCTAGGGCAACGGACAAGTGTCTTCCATTCTTTAAAGTTTTAAGAAAGGCCTTCCAATGGGACGAAGAGTGTGAAAAATCCTTCAACCAGCTCAAGTCCTACTTGGGGTCTCCCTTATTACTATCTCGGCCCATCGTAGGAGAAAAGTTGTATGTGTATCTGGCAGTCTCTGAATCAGCCATCAGCGCGACCATCATACGGGAAGACGATGGGATCCAAAGGCCTGTATACTTCAATAGTAAGGCCCTTCAAGGGTCTGAAAAAATTATCCCCGTATGGAAAAGTTGGCTTATGCCCTAATACATGCTTCAAGAAAAAAGAAGCCTTACTTCCAAGCTCACTCCATGGTAGTCCTCACTGACTCCCCACTAAGACAGGTCCTGCATAAACCTGAGAAGTCCGGGAGATTGATGAACTGGGCCATCGAGTTGGGGGAGTATGATCTCACCTACCAACCTAGGACAACCATCAAAGGGCAAGCCCTCGCGAACTTTGTTGCAGAGTTCACATGGGAAGAGGCCGAGACATAGAATGGCCCGGGGGATACCGAAGAGACAAACTGAAGTGTCTTCCGAAATTCAGAAGAGACGACACCAAATGTCTTTCGAGATCGGGAAGAGGTCACCTCAGGCAAGGTCCATGGCAGAGTAGAAGAGAACGAAGAGGATCGGTACCTCTTCAAGAAATGAGTCATGACAGAAGGGGTCTTCTCATCGGATACAGACGTTTGGAGCCTCTTCGTCAATGGCCCTTCCTACGACAGTGGAAGCGGTGCGGGGTTAATACTCTCGGCTCCAGATGGCGCCAAACAACGAGTCCGAGTATGAGGCCATGATAGCAGGTCTCTTATTGGCAAAGACTCTCCGCGTAAAGCGACTTCTACTACATAGCGACTCAAGGTTAGTTGTCAATCAAGTGTTGGGAGTCTATGAGGCCAAAGATGAAAGGATGACGAAGTACCTGAAGAGGGTGAGAAAGATGTTAGAATATTTTGAAGAGGCAAAATTGAAGAGAGTGCCTCGACAAAGTAACAGTCACGCAGATGCATTGGCAAGGCTGGCCTCGGCAACGAAGATAGATGTTAGAAGGACCATTCCGATCGAGGTCTTGGGAAAGGCAACCATCGAGGAAGAAGAGGTATGTAACCCTTGTCATAATTTGAACCTGGGAGACTCATGGATTGACCCCCTCATCAGATATATTAGAGGGGGAGAGCTACCTGAGTCCAAGTTAAAGAGGATAAAATTGAGATATAGGGCTGCCAAGTTCTCGATGATAGGAGACGTCTTGTACAAAAAAGGATTTCTATTGCCTCTCCTCAGATGTGTACATCCCACGGAAGTTCCCCGGGTCTTACAGGAAGTTCATGAGGGTTCTTGCTCTAGCCACATAGGGGGAAGACCCTTGGCCAAGAGAATCATCACATAGGGGTACTGGTGGCCAACCTTGTTCAAGGACGCCGCAGCCTACGTGAAGAGGTGCGATAAATGTCAAAGGTTCGCCACTATTCCTCATCAACCCCATCAGCCTATGACGTCAATCACCTCTCCATGGCCATTTGCGGTATGGGGAATTGACTTAGTAGGACCCCTGCCAAGAGCTGCCAACAATTATAGATTCTTGATAGTTGCCATTGACTACTTCTCAAAGTGGGTGGAGGCAGAGCCGATGATAACAATCAGAGAACAGAAGACCTTCCAGTTTATTTGGAGGAACATCATTTGCAGATATGGCCTCCCAAACACTCTCATCTCGGACAATGGGACCCAGTTCAAGAACTCCTCTTTAGAAAAGTACTGCCTAAGAGTTGGGATAAAGCAGTTCTTCTCATCTTCTGGCCGACCTCAGGCGAACGGTCAGACCGAGGTTACGAACAGAACAATTCTCGATGGAATCAAGAAGAGGTTAGAGGATGCAAAGGGAAGATGGACTGAAGAGGTCTACACTGTGTTATTGGCCTACAGAACCACGGTAAGGACACCTACAGGAGAAACCCCGTTCATGCTAGCACACGGCTCAGAGGCTGTCATACCAACAGAAGTAGGACTCCCAACTCATAGGGTTCAGACCCATGACCCCGATAAAAATGGGGGAAGAGAGGAGGTTAGACCTAGATCTGATTGAAGAAAGAAGAGAAGACGCTGAGATAAGACAAGCAACCTACCAACAGAGGGCAGTAAAATTCTACAACCAGAAGGTTAAGTCAAGACCCATTACAGTGGGAGACCTAGTGCTAAAAAAGACCTTACAGAAAGCAAATAAGCTTCACCCAAACTGGCATGGCCCCTACAAAGTGACAGAAGAGGTTGTGCCTGGCACCTACAGGCTAGAAAACCTAGAAGGAGAACCTTTCGCTAACCCATGGAATGCTGATCACCTAAAGAAATATTACATATGATGTTGTACAGAGTTCATGTAAATTTAACATCTTATTATGAAGAGGTTATTAATAAAAGATCAGTTCCCATGACGGTTCTTGCTTCATTCTTATGTCAGAAAATTATGAGGATAACATCTTAGGTAATGACCTCAGACCCTCATAATACCATTCAGTGGTGACGAGGTCTGAGCTCAGACACCATAAAGGATGACCTCAGACACTTAACATCATTAATTTGGTGAGATTAATTACGAGGATAACATCTTAGGTGATGAACTCAGACCCTCATAACACTATTCAGTGGTGACGAGGTCTGAGCTCAGACACCATAAAGGATGACCTCAGACACTTAACATCATTAATTTAGTGAGATTAATTATGAGGATAACATCTTAGGTGATGACCTTAGACCCTCATAACACCATTTAGTGGTGACGAGGTCTGAGCTCAGACACCATAAAGGATGACCTCAGACACTTAACATCATTAATTTGGTGAGATTAATTATGAGGATAACATCTTAGGTGATGACCTCAGACCCTCATAACACCATCCAGTGGTGACGAGGTCTGAGCTCAGACACCATAAAGGATGACCTCAGACACTTAACTTCATTAATTTGGTGAGATTAATTATGAGGATAACATCTTAGGTGATGACCTCAGACCCTCATAACACCATTATGTGGTGACGAGGTCTGAGCTCAGACACCATAAAGGATGACCTCAGACCCTTAACATCATTAAATTGGTGAGGTTAATTGAGGATGGCATCTTAGGTAATGACTTCAGACCTTCATAACATCACTCGGTGGTAATGAGGTCTGAGGTCAGACTATCGATTGAGTTTAAACAAGACATCATTGTAACAAGACGAGCTTAGAAAAATGACCTCAGAGGTTGCAGCTCAGATTACTAATTTGTTTTTAGCAGACACCATTACAACAAAACTAAGAGTGAAAACATCACATGGCATTCAATAAAAGTAAGTGAGGATGATCCTCCTCAGGGATCGATATATTCAGAAATAATAGATGTTCAAAGATTACAGACAAGCTCCATAATGTTATGGGTTACAAAAAATGTTAAAAAATTCTCTAAGGGTTTGAGGGGGGAATGTTGGTATCCTCGGCTTGGTTAGGCTGGACAACGTTGGTCACCTCGGCCACGTCATCACGAGGGCCTACCCCTTCAGTCTCAGTGTCGTCCAATGTGGCAGTCTCGACAGGCGCGGCAGCCTCCTCCTCAACCTCTTGAAGGGCCTGGGCAAACTGAGGATCAGCAAAGCCGAGGCCTACGATGTCATAGGCTTTCAAAGTGCCAGCCTCCCTCTCTTTGACATCAACCCACTTGATAGTAGCTTTGATACCTCTTCAAGGTATTCAAAGCCGAAGCCCATGAACTCGTCAGAGGTCTTGTAGTCAGAAATTATCTTCTCAGAGGCGTCATCGAGGGCTGCCCTGACAGCTGAATTGACCTTCTGCTACAGAACATCGTCCTTACCCTTCAGAGCTGCAGTGTGATCCTTACCAAGCTGGGAGATGTCCTTCTCCAACCCCTTCACCTTCTTCTCAGAGTCCTTCAGCTTAGATTTGAGGCGGTCAATCTCTGCGTTCAGAGTACTCTGGACCTTCTTGGCCTCTTGACCCTTTTGGATGAGGGGAAATTTCCTCAGAGTCCAGTTGGATAAGTGATGCATAGCTGCCAGGCCTTGCACATTTTGTGAGCATGTGTATGATTTGAGATTCAAATCAGAGGTTACACTTAGAAACCATAAAGAAATCTGAAGTCATACTTGAATGGACATATGGATGCTGAACTCAACGAGCAATGGGGTGTCAAGTGACCTGAAGAAGCGCTTGTCGGCCTCGGTCATTGCAGAGCCGAAGGCATCCAGGGCCTGAAGACTGTGGCCGACTATGCTGTCAGTTATCCTTAACTGCTCTAAACGAGCCGACAGGGCGTCTGCTGAAGAGATGGGGATGGAAGTGTCAACACTCTTCTTCTTCTGCCCCTGATCCTCAGGAGCGTGATCAGCTGGAGCCCTCTTTTTTGTTGCTTGGGCCTTTGAGGTAGAGGGAGCTGGGGGAGGAGCGTTCAGACCAGCTTTCTTGGCATGTCTCGTCAAGTTGGGTGCAGCCATTTCCCAGAGTTCGTCCGAGATATCCTGTGGTCGCTCTGCAAAAATTAGTAGATCTGAGTTAGAGAATCAGATTTAAATAAACTCAGAGGTTCAACTTGAAATAAAAATGCTTACCCAGCTCAGCAAGGGGACTCCCACTTAAACCTGTCTTAGAGAGGTAGTGGGGGGTCATCAAGTGTTCAAACTTCACAAACAGACCATGCACCCCCTAATCTTGAAGGTCTTTCACCCTCTGAAGGTTTTGTGGGCTCAGACCAGGGTCGGCCCTAGCAGACATGGTGACCTTACCCCATCTCAGGGGTATCCTCGGCTCAAGAATGGACGAGGGAACACATGGGCCAAATTCGCATGGCCGAGAAGCGAAGAAATAGCGGGGCTTCCAGTTGTGGTTGGAATTCTGAGTTATCTGAAGCATCTTCTTATCAGGCTTTCGAGCTACAAAATGATAGTAGCTCAAATGGTTTTTGGCCGAGGAAGGGACATAACAACCTACAAAGACCTGAACTGGAAGGTCTGAGTGGTGGACAGCCTTCCATAAGAATATGGCCCTTATTATGACTCTCCAGGCATTAGGAGATAGTTGAGAGGGAGCCAAATTGATATAGGAGAGGATGGATTTGATAATGGGGTGAATGGGCAGACGAAACCCCAACTTGAACATCTGCTCGTACAAGCATATCTCGCTGTCTCGGCCACGAAAAGCCCTCTCCTACCTTAGAGGTATCCTAAGCTTTATTGAGGGACTGATAGAATACAGGTATTTGAAGCAGAGAAGATATACATCAGTAATAGTACTCTCGATCTCGGCCGCCTCAGAGACGTCGACATCGCTCTCAGCCTCATCATCATCATCTAACTCAATGTCGGCCGGAGCAGATGTTGATGGATTACTCGGGAACCTCTGAGCGAACTCGGCACCAGTGAAGGTCGACAGAGGAATGGCATCAAGAGGAGTTGGAATGGCCACACTCGGCTCAACAACCTCAACCTCTGAGGAAGAGGCTGAGGTGCTTGGGCTATTATGGGATGAGACTCGGCTAGAGACCTCGGCTTGATCAGAGGCCTGATCTTCCCGAGGTGTGAAGTCCATGGCCTCCTGGAAGGAATCCACAGACATGGGGTCTGAGGTTGAAGACTCAGACTCAGACATCGGTATTGGATCGGCAGGAACCTCTGCCTGGGTGAAAGACTCCTGGGGATCAGGATATATCACCTTCAGAGGTGGTGGAAAGATAGGTCTAATGGGGAACTCTTGTGACCTACGAGCCTCCTCCTGTGCTCTTTCTATTTGTTTAATTTTTTCTAAAGTCTTCTCTCTAAGGGAGGGGAACTCCTCAAGAAGTTGGTATAAGGGTCTGAGCATCAGAGGCTGACACTACACTTGGGAGACTTCCTAAAAACTACAAATAAGATTGGCTAGTGAAATAAAGCGGTTTAAAGATCAAACTACCTAAACTTGGCAAGAATAGTTCGCCTGAAATAATGGTGATCTCACCGAAAAATTCAGAAACTCACCGAAAAATGCGAAAATAAGGATGCTTGCAGGAAAAATGAAGGAAAAAGTATGGCAGAGGTTACCTGAGGATGAAATAGTAAGGAAGAGATGAGAAGACGCGAGAAATCACCACCCAAAAGCCTCGAACAAAGATCTTCCTAGAGAGAGAAGGCTGTAGGAACGAGTTTAGCCAGAAATGAGAGAAATGAAGAAGAAAAGAGGGAAATAGGGTTCAAAACCCTTAAATATAAAGGCGCAATTCCCAAGGCCCATCATTGCCTTGGGAGCCCCAAAGGGCAGCTCACAGCACACACCAACCAAGCAAGCATACTTCAGCATTGGACAAGTGTCAAGCAAACATTGGCTCGTATTAGAAAGGCCTCGGAGATGAGACAATCCCCCAGTCACCTGCTCTCGCATGTAACTAAGGGCTGGGGGGTAATTGATATGCCCCAAGTGTGACCTCGGCTCAGAGACATCAACCTCGATCGAAATTATGGCCGACATTGGACAAACCTTGGGCACACGATATCAGCACTCGGCCATAGCAGGGTCGGCCCAGGCCGACACTACCGCAAGCCTCTCCAAAGGACACTGCACGCATCATAAGGGTCAGCAGCACTCTCGTACATCTGGGAAAGGCAACCTCGGCCAGATACAGGCCGAGCTCGCAAGAAGCCCTACCAATAACCTGGATGGACATCCTTGATACTCCAAGCGTACACCAGCTCAACCTCGGCTCAGGCAAACTGCAACCAACTGTCTCGGCTGAGATCGAGCCGAGACCCCTAGGCACATCTCGGACTGAATGACTACCTAGATTTACCAACCTCGGCCTCTCCCAGGCCGAGGTCATGCACCAAAGACGATAGCCGAGCATCTGCTGACATTGGGATAAGGACACGTGGACACAAATCAGTTATAACAAGATTATTCCCCACACGTGGGGAGGATATTTCATCATCATTCTCTACATGTGACAGTGATAGGTGGCTCTCCCATATTGGTGAGGCTAACACACACATGCATATTACATGCATGGGGGGTACATTACACCCCCTAGGTGCTATATGTAGAGGTCTTCCTCTACCTCGCAAAGGATCCAAGAAAAAGACAACCCTATCTGAAACTTTGTCTAAATACACAGTAGAGAGAGAAAGCTTGAGAAATTGTATCTATGGCCATTAGAGCCCTCATACAAGGATACACATCATACGCTTGCACAGTGGACGTAGGCCTGATTGGCTGAACTACTTATATTCCGGTGTAAATCCTCTTCTCCTCACCTCCTTCTACTATGTGTGTATATATCCTATGCTGCCATTGTTAACATTGAATTGAGCTCACAAACACCTTGAAGGGTGGTGTTGTTTCTAGCATCATCATGCCTTAATCAGGATAATAATAAAAAATAAATAATAAGAAAATAACACAAAATGGGGGTGAGAGATTAGAGATAGACATTATGTATGTGGTTCGTTCAAGAAATGGTACCTATATCCACGAGCGCAATGATAAATTTACTAGTTTCCCATAAAGGATACAGAATTATGGTTTACACCAGAGAGATGAATTTTCTTCCACACATTCGTGGGGGGTTCCAGGTTATTTATAGTCATTTAGATGGGAATATTAAGGTACATGTGGATTACCTTTAGAGGCTAGGCAATTACACCATTTACATATAGGATGACAAATAATGACGAGTTAGTTATATCATAATCATAGTGGGTTGAGATATATATTCTCCACATACTCGGGTGTTAGCAACATGATTAGTGGGTCATTCTTGCATCTATGTGCAAGTACAAGAGTGATATTACTTTGTCAACAAGGTTGTTCATCGCTCCTTGGAGACAACTGTTTAGTGAGCTGGCAAGTGATTAGGATGGCAAGATGGATATCTAAGGCGACCATAATCGTTGATGAGGCTGAACCCCCCTTCCCCTTATACAAGAGAGCCCCTATCGTTCCATGTGATCTCCACATGGCTTAGTTTATTTAGGGTGTAATAGTACTTTTGACAATTTTAAAGAGGATAAAAACTATAATGCCTCTTATTGCAATTGAATATTATTGTTTAAAAAGGCATAGATTAAATATGGCAAGTCATGACTTATTAGTCATGGCATTAGACTAAAAAAATCACTCCCTTTTAGTGATAATATTAGGCCTAATAAGATAACTACAGATCCACTAATGAGATAGTAAGATAAGTTCATCCAGGGGAATGGGCTTAAAGACGATTTAAACTTAAAAGAATTCCCATAATGGAAACTCAACCTAAAAATAAATGGAGATCCCAAGAATTAGGTTCAACAAGGAAACCTAATTATGATTCAGTTAGTACTGAGAAGAAAATAAATTCGTCCTTCAATTTGTAAGATGAGTCACTGCACTATGTACCATGTGTAACAGGATAAATTTTAATTTAATGATTTATGTATCTTAAACATACTGGTGAAATGGGGTATTAATAGGATACTCTTTATAGAAATCTCCTATGTGAGTGAGAATGGGACACTTATATGATAATAATCGATAAACACTTTGCTAAATTATCTAACACACTTATGAAATCAGGAGACGTCCAAGGCCAAAACGAACACAACAACGAGAACCAATATAGTTCGGACAAGGACTATGTGAACTCTATTGTCTTGGTTTACACAAAAAAGGTTAATCAATTCAAGATATCGCATTCATTGGTTGGCCAGTAAACTTGATAGTCTCTCACTAGGAAGGATTCAAAGTCAAAAGCTATCTTTACAGAGGCAAGTCTGTTACAATGATATTCTCTTTAATTTATCTTCATGCTCATTTGATTCTTCACCCAACTTTCATTCATGTATGGGATTGTTGGAAAATATTGTGTTTTTACACAAATTAATAGTTTGACAAAATTAATCTATTTTCCAACTTTGAGCCATTATAAAAGTAGGACCCGCATTCAAAGGTGGTGGGACCAAATACGTACGCGTTCCTTATACAAAAATGAGTCACTTGATATATTCATTTGTTAAAATGAGCAAATGATGAATAAGAAATTTGGTCTCAAATTACCCCATTTATTTATGAAATTATTGAGAATTTTATTTAATTTCCTCGAATGAATTTTCTGAAAGGTCGCTAAAGGTTGCAACGATTTGCTATAAATAGTGAATGTTTTTAAGAACAGTCACTAAAGATCATGATGTTTCACCATTAGTTGTGATTGTTAATGAAAAAGGTCTGTAGAGTGACTGTTAGGGAAAAGACACATCTTTTCATGAAAGAACACTTTGTTTTCTATAAATACAAGACCTGTCTTCATTTGCAAATGTAGAGAAAAATGTTTTCTTCAATACTTCCCAGTCCTAATCGAGTAAGAGAGAGTATTAAACATAACTAATTTTGGGGACATGCACATTGAAGTGCTTCTTATGCATGTCAAGATCGTTTCATCTTGAGAGGTAGATGCTCATTGTCAATTGTCATAAGCACCATAGCGAGGGGGTATTTTGTCTTAACGAGTGAATGTCCAACACTCAACTCGGTTATCTTCTTTATTTGTAAGTTTTCTGGTCTAAATTTTATTGCACAAATATGATGCGTTTAATCTTTTAATATGATAAAACACAAAAACATAAATTATAAATAACAATTATGTATATCGTAATAGCTTATATTTCAACCGAAATTATATAAGTCTCTTCATAACACAAATAATCAGCATAGATTAAAGAATAATATTTATTGTTCACTATGCTTATTTTCTTTTTCCTTTTGGTCTTTGACCCGGTGCATCCTAAAGCTTTCAACCAAGGAAAAAATCACTGTCAAAGAGGGTGGGAACCGCTGACCCATGTTTTTTTCCCATTAGGTTAGGGCTGAACTAGGGATCTTTCACCTACATTTGAGTCAGCCACCTTGGGGTCGAGCTCCCTACCACTCGACAAATTTACAATATTATTTGTAACTTACAGTGGAAAGCGTGACTATAGAGAACAATAATATAAGATTCTGGGCCGTTCCACCCATCAACTATAGGTATAAATGAATTTATAATAAATAATAGCATTAGTTGCAATTCTCCACTCGAACTTTGGAGGTTATATCACTTTGCACTCCAAACTTTTACTCTCACCAATTAACGCCTTGAACTTTCAAACTTGATGCAATATCTTGGAATTGACATACATGACTGCTTAAATCCAATCATGTGCTTTGAATTTTAAAAGAAAATCTATCATTTAAACTTAATTTATCTATTTATCTGAACTAAAAATCAATAATCTTTGACTTTTATCCAATATCTGACTTCTAGAAACCCAAATTTTATCAAAAAAGTAAAAAAAAAAAAACCAGGGAAATAAACAGAAAAAAAAGTTTTATTAGATTTCATAATGGTTAAGTAAATACAAATAGTAAGCGAACTGTGTTTAAAGTAAAACTGACTAACAATAATGACTGATGTCAAATCTATCTCTATATACTATAAAATGCAAAACAAGGCATTTATAAGCATTTAAGACTCCTACTCATTGAGAGTGTCCACGTGGCACTCTATATTTTATATTTCTATAAAATACTATACAAGCAATTTAATAAAATGCAAAACAAGGCATTTATAAGCATTTAAGACTCCTCCTCATTGAGAGTTTCCACGTGGCACTCTATATTTTATATTTCTATAAAATACTATACAAGCAATTTAATAGATGCATTGAACTATTGAGTTTTCTCTCTCTCTCCTTCAATTTAATCCAACTACGAGACCAAGTCAAAAGCAATTAAGAATGATACATTTTTTCGTCCCAATATATAAATATTATTTTTAACTGCTGCCAACTACTATGGTCATCACCATAGACTTCCCCAAAGACCCCAAACCTTCTCCTGAACAAAGGGTTGCACGTATGTTAAATCGCCGCCAAAGTTCTCGGCAGGTAATTTCCTTCTTTTCTTTCGTTGATTAATTTGTTAGTTAAGATTAGTAAGGTTTGGAGGTTTCACACTATTGGTAAACCATTTGCTTTCTCTCTTTTTTGGGTTATTTCTTTAACACTGTTTTTTATAACCATTAAATTATATAAAAGCAATGTTTTTCTAAAAAAAAAATAGTTTATAATTGTTAAAAGGTTCTTTTATAAACTGTTTTTTTAACTTTTCTATAAAATTAATTTTTTACATAAAACGTTAAAAACATTAAAAAAAAAGTTGATATAAAAACGTTCAAAACACTATATTTAGCTGCTTTTTTTCTATACGTTAAAAAATAGTTTATATAAACCACTATTTTATTTAAAAAATGCCGCTTTTAAAAACATTACAAAACACTGATTTTTTAATTGCTTTTTACAAATGGTCAAAAACATTTTATATTAAAACGCTTCTTTTTTTTTAAAAAACACTGTTTACTAAAAACATTAAAAACACTCTTTTTAATAAACTTAAAAAAAATTATATAAAAACACTTTTTTTTTAAAAACAGTTTATATAAAAATAATGTTTTTAATTTTTTTTTATAAACGTGAAATGGTTTTTTATAAAACTTTTTTAATGTTTTTTTTATAAATCAATTTTTTTTTATAAACATGTTAAAAAACAGTTTATATAATAACGTTGAAAAATACTGTTTTTTTCACGTTTTTAACATTTTATATGAAAACTGTTCATATTAAAAGTTGTTTTTAATAGTTGATAAAAACTTTTTTTTAAACATTTTTGATGTCTTTTTATAAAAAAAAAATAATTTTATAAAAAACAGTTAAAAAGTGTTTATTAGAAAACCTTTTGATGTTTATAACTGTTTAAAAAAAATGGTTTTTGTATAAACAGTTTTTTATCGTATATAAAAAATAGTAAAAAAAATAGTGTTTTTTTAACCTTTTTAAAAAACAGTGGTTTTAACAAAAAGTGTTTTTATATAAACTATAAGAGCTTTTCTCTCTCTTATCTCTCTTATTCCTACTTTCTCTCTTTTTTGGATTATTTTTTTAAACGTTAAAAAAACACTGTTTTTTTTTTATAAACATCAAAAAACAATTTATATAAAATCAATGTTTTTAAAAAAATCAGTTTATAATCGTTAAACGATTTTTTATAAACAATTTTTTAACTTTTTTTATAAAATTATTTTTTTACGTAAAACATTCAAAAACAGTTGATATAAAAATGTTAAAAACACTATTTTTTATAAATGTTAAAAAACTGTTTATATAAAACACTATTTTTTTAAGGAAAAAACACTGTTTTTAAAAAACGTTACAAAACACAGAATTTTTAACTGTTTTTTATAAACATTCAAAAACAGTTTTAGAATTCTCTTTAAAAAAATGTTGCTTTTATATAAACCATTTTTTAATATTTTTTTAAAAGAGTTCTTTTTTTTTAGAACAGTGTTTTTACATAATTTTTTTTAATGTTTATACAAAAAACTGTTAAAAAAACAGTGTTTTTAATGTTTTTATATTAAGTGTTTTTTACATTTTTAATATATTCATATAAAGAATTGGTTTTATGAAAAAAGTTGAAAACAGTTTACAAAAAAACTTTTGACATTCATAAACTGTTTTTTATAAGATTGTTTTTATATAAAGTTTTTTCAACGTTTATAAAAACAGTTAAAAACAATATTTTTTAATGTTTGTAAAAAAAGTGCTAAAAAAGTTTATAAAAAAACCTTTTGATTTTGTAAAACTTTTTAATTTAAAAAAAAATACTTAATAAAAAAAGTGTATAAAACTTTTTCATTTTATAAAACTTTCTCATTTTATAAAAAAGTGTTAGTAAAAAAAGTTTTACTATTTAAAACAATAAGATATAATGTAAAATTTGTTTTAATACACTAATAAATACTTATACTAATGGGTAAAATAGTCTTTTTGATTGGAAAGTGATTCAACTGACCATCAAACTAGCTAACTAACGTTTTTTGTCGATTTTGAATCCTAAACGAGTAGAATGTAAACAAATGGAATAAAACTCTAAATAACTATTGGACCCCAAATATTAAAAGATCCTTACAAAATTGACAAGGAGCCATAGAATAGACTGTGATTTTGTTTAAGTAGAATGTGTTATGTGAGGATTGAAATAGTGTTTTTCTTAAGATAATTTCGATTGAATCTTTATATAGAAATGTGAGTTTAATTAGTTAGAAGCATATTATGTGAATTTAGTTAGTTAGAAGCATATGGTGTATGTTGCTCTATTTTAAAGGAAGTGAGGTATGCTTCCATGTTTAATAACATTGTTTTTTAAATAAAATATATAATATTCCTTTTTGGATTTTTCTCTTTTTATATTGTGATTGGACAATTATTTTTGTGCTTTGTTATAAGGTTTGCTATTTTTATTTTGACTCATTTTCAGATTTTTTTATACAAATTATAACCTTTATGCTTTATTTCGTAACACACAAGTTCTAATTGTTTGTCATTTCTGTCTATCATGTACATGATACTATTCATTATATTTTCAAAATTTAGGGGTTAAAGTATAGTTTATGTAAAGTTGATTAAGTGCCTAAGTAAAATATTTTGAAATATATATATATATATGATAGTAATTATCGTGATTATATATGAGTGTCCATTTTCTCTCCATCTATTATTAATTAATACTTATATAATGTGTCAAATAGACATAAAAATATAATTATGTCTTAAATAAAAAAAGTATCTCGGTGTTTAGTGTATACTAATCATAGAACTACCATTTCTACTAAAAAATATAAATATGTAATTGATTTGTAATTTTAAAATATAGGCATGTTCATATGTCCCAAATTTTTTATTCAGTTTTTCATCTCATATTAACATTAGTTTAAATGTAATGATAATATTATTTATGTGGCATATATTTTACGAATAAAATTATACCACACTCGCGCATCGCACTGGGTTTAAAACTAGTCTAACTATAAAAAAACCGTAGCCCCAATCCGCGTATGACTGCCACGTGTCATCTGAGTTTAATGTAAGTTACGTGAAATGGTTTCTTTTTCGATTTAGATTATCCAATATCTTTTTCGGAAGCCAAATAATAGATTCTCATTCAATCCGTGTATAACTGCCATGTGTGATCTGAATTTAATGTATGTTATGCCAAAATGGCTCCTTCTTCGATTTAGAGTCTCCAATCACTTTTCTGTAAGCCAAATAATTGATTCTCTTTCCTATTACATCCCCTTCATCTTCCATACCTCATTATTCATCTGTCTGTATAATGCACCTCCCATTAGTCATCCGTCTGTACAGTTACGTTGATCCACTCCGTATGTCATGGTTACACTATATATGGTGAGTGGATTATTTCCCAGCTGCATAATTCTTCTCAGTTTCACAATATCATCAGTCAAAGTAAGGTGTGTGCCATTTAATTCTCCTCATCTGTAATAGAAATCTGGGTTGATAACTGTATTGGCCTTCCATCAAAGTAGTTAGAAGTAAAATATTAATATTTTCTATGCAAACAACTGATTTTTATTTTTTTTCTATATGATGTCCATTTTCTCTATTTCTCAAACTATGCAAGGAAATGAATTTAATTACTAAAATAATGTATTTTGGGTTCACCATTAGCTTCAGAATTGTAGATGATTAGTGAAAACATTATTGTTTAAACTGTGTTTTCCTCCATGCTTTTCATATTTCATCACTGATATTTTATTTGAGTATGCATAAGCTACAAGTGTATTGATGAACATGTGCGGAGGGAGTAATTTTAATTTTGAACTTTTATGTGGATTTGTTTAATTATGCAATTAAATGGGGGCATATTAAAAAAATAAGTTATTGTCAAAACCTATAACTAAACTATGAACCATAACAATGATTTTTGGATGAACTTGAACAAATAAAAAATTATGAAATTTAGGTACTATTTTAAAGGTACTGTAACGTGCTGTTACTTTGAGATTGGCAAAAAGATTTTCACTCAATTGTGTAAGTACATGTGATGTTTAAATTAATTTTTTTGTCTGTATATTACAATTAAATAGTAATGTTTTCATCAATTTTCATCCCATGTTCCTTTTTTTAAATAGCTCTTTAAATTAATTTTTGTGGGTAATTTACCATCAGATAACAATGTTTCGATTATGATATTTATATTTGAATTTACCAATATCGAATTCCTAGAAACCATAGTGTTTGGATAAAAAAGGCACTAGGATATTAGTAACAATATTTTTTTGTTCCCATGGATCTTCGAGTACCATTGAGACACTGCTTTCTCTATTTTGAAGCAAACTTGGTATTGGATCAAATTCAATCTTAACAAATAACATTTTATTTTCATTACACTAGGTCTGGGTTGAGTTTATAGTTGAGATACAATTAAAAAAACATCTTTCTTTCATTATTTTTCTCCCCTTTTATTTTGTTACCAATGAAATAAAAGCAATCAGTTAGAAGAGAGAGGAATACCGTTTTAGCATAGCTGTCGAGGAAGAAGACTTAGTAATCGAGCGTTTGGGGCAAGCCTTCTTCTTTGGTCTGGATTTGGGGGTTGTAAAGACACTTGTAAGTTAAAAATCTCTTTCTCTTGTATAAGCAGATTGGGGTGAGAATATCAAATTTTACAAAAATGACTCTTAATTTTGAGAAGTCCCACATCACAATTATGCTATATGTATACATGGCCAAAACGTATTTTTTTAACAGTTTGTGTGGGTTCAGATAAGTGAAGTCTAATGCATGATACTCAACTGCTATATAATAATGAGCAACAATATGATTATTTCTAAGAAAGATTCCTATGAGAATATAAGTTATTAGAAAGTCCCGTCCAAATAGTAAAAATTACATTTGATAGCAGCTAAGTGAGCATCGGGATGTCGGTGCATGCACTTGATTTTTTACGATTGTACATACACCATATAATTCTGTTGTGGACCTTTTACTCCTGTACATGGGCATTAATTTTTAAATACGAATATTTATAAAACATAGCAGAGATGTTTAAAACGCCAGGACAATATTTTGAAGGTCTCCTGATCTTTGGTCTATCCACTTGCTCTTTTTAGTTCTTGATCACTTTTTAGTTTGAGCTGAACAAACAATTTAAATTATACTGTTCTATATAATCTTCTCCCACAATTACTATTATTTTCTTAGCACTATAACATCCTTAACTTTTAAAACCTTTTTTGTTTACATTTCATTATTCCCATTTTCTCATAAGCACAACCCTTTTTGACTAACTTATTTAAAAAATCATTTAGGAAAAGCGTGAAATCTTACTTAATGTTCTCACAAAGAGAAATTATCGATGTCGACAATCCCAATCCTCGGGAGCAAAGGTGTTTTTCACGTCATCGATTAGGTGCTCTTTAGTCATCCATCTTTCAATCCAAAAAGAAGGTCACGGGCCGAGAAAATATACTTTGTCATCAAGGCCTTAGACAGTACTTCCATCATCCAATTTTACAACAAAGAAGGAAATGTCGTTAACTATCAAAATGTTGAGAAAACAAAGGCAACTATACGCACTTCGCTGATCCCCTACATACATAACTCAACTAATATGTCCATTGAAGAACAATGTGCTATTCTCCCTACTTTTATCGATCTAGAACCCCAACTCTGAGGATGAATCCAATTGAGTGCAAGTTATTGTCTCTGATGATGAAGAACCCACGATGAACCCATTAAGCTATTATCATTCGTTAGATCATCTTGAAAATTGTACCTACTACTATGACCAGCCATTTGCAAATTACCATAGCTCCACTTCATACGAAGAAGATCCATCCGAGAATTCATCAGATTATTAAATCAATTGCTAGAGCTTAATATCTGTTCCATTGCTTGGTGTTTCGAATGTATATGTGTTTTACCTTTTAAAATACATTCCGTTTGTTTTCCATGTACTATAACCATTTACATTATTCGACATTGTCCTCGTAATCTTACTTTACATCGTCATTGAAGCATTGTAGTAAACATTTAAATAACGAAAAGCCATGGTTTTATGTTTTATTGTTGTATGGTGTTTACATTTTCTTATGTGAAAATTCTATACCCGCTATACTTTATGTTAGGTTATCTAGTAGTTAAATTAATTTCTTCTTCTTTTCCATATATGCATCATTTATAGTTGGTAAGTGAAAAGCAACTGTAAAAATTGCATATTGTAAAACTTCATATCTGTACAACATTTTATTTATCTCATAATTACTAAATTGGTATACATCTTATGCATAGATGGAATATACTGATCGATGTAGACTAGCTAGGATGTGTAGGAGGCTCATTCGCTCTTCATCACTTCATCGACCATTAAACACCCACATTAAGACTTTGTCATCAACTACTTCCCATTTCTCATAAACAATACCTTCAACATACTCACGTGCTGCAGTCAACGTTAACTCAGCCGTATCGATGAGCGCACATATTAAATCCATTTCTTCCACGTCCCATGTTAATTCCAATGGGTCCATTTCCACCAAAAATTCAATAGGGAATTGTGAACCTACCAAAACCATTGGTGTACATTGTGGCTACACGTTAGAATTCCTCAAAGCCATAAGCAACCAAACCGTCAATATCCCCAAATCTGTATATCCTGTATGATTTCAAATATGCAAAAAAAAAATCCCAAACGAATCATATATATATATATATTTTCTTTATAACAGGTAAACGGAAACGTCCTTCAGCTCCCACCTATCGTAAGACTAGAGCGTCAACCGCATACATGACTAGGAAGACCTTATAAAATATGTAATAGTTTGAAAAATTGCAAAACTTTTAATACACTTACATTCCTTTTTCCAATGCATTATAGGTAACAACTCTGGACCCTGGACATTTGGGCCTCCTTCAAAGCAATGTAGGTTTTGCGATGCTATTATGTGGTATGACGAACAGATAGAAAAAAATAAAAATCCATCATTTCCTAAGTTCTTTCTATGCTGTCAAGAAAGGGAAATTAGACCACCACTGACCAAGGAACCCCCGTCGTTCTTTCTTGATTTGCTATCATATAACGAAGGTGTATGCTCATCAAAATTTTGAACCAACATCCGAACATGCAACTCAATGTTTGATTTCACCTCAATAGGAGGAAATGTTGAAAATAGATACAATAATGGTGGTGGCCCATACATATATCGAATCAATGGACAAAATCATCACAAAATTGGTTCATTACTCCCGATTGAAGGCCAACGGCCAAAGTTTGCGCAATTTTACATCTACGATAATGAAGATGAGGTCTCAAACTGAATATCAACAATACGATGATCAAGTATTATCACTAATATTGACCCGTTCATTGTGGAAGGACTCATATAAAGTGTTTGATGAAAGAAACAAACTAGCAAAAGGTTTTTAGAATGGACCGTGATCGTTTCAGAGATTCTAATTTTGGAGACATCCGCCCATGATTGCTTGGTACGAGGCATGGTGACCCCCCCATTTATAATTTGACTCAAACCTGTGAGGTTACTGGATTAATAGTTGGTCACCTTTCAGATACTAGTTATAGGCATGACATTATCATTCATCATAAGTCTACCGGATTGCAGCGTATAAGTGACCTACTTCCCTCATTTATGATAATGAAATATCCATTATTTTTTCCATACGGTGAAGATGGATATCATGTAGACATTCTCTACTCAAATAACACAGGTCATCATCATACAAAGAGGTAATGCTTGATTATGAAGGAGTTTTACTCCTACTAACTACAACAAAGATCAAACGAATCAAATTCATTACACCTTTCGGGTCGTTTATTTCAACAATACATTGTTGATGCATACATATGTATAGAGGAAGAGAGGCTACGATGGATAAGCCTAAATTAAACTAAATTATGTTCTGAGCTTTACAAGGGTCTTAAGGATGCAGTCTTAAGAGGAGACACAACACTTGCATCTGTTGGTAAATGCAATGTTCACCCCTCCACTTTCATAGGTGGGCTAAGGTACATGTTTCAAATCTTCTAGGATGATATGGAAATATGTAGATGGTTTGGAAACCCGAACCTATTTATCACTTTCACATCGAACCCCAAATGATTGGAAATTATCCAATTTCTATCACTAAATCCTATCCAACAACCTGAGGAATGGCCAAACATTATCATGAGATGTTTTAAAATAAAGCTTGATCATTTCATGAAAGATTTGAAAGAAAGAAATCGACTAGACACTATCTTAGCCTGTAAGTACATTTGTATTCTAATTTGTTCATTTCATAATTTTATTATAATCTAATTTCAATTGTTTTTTAAGCTATTTACACGATTGGGTTCCAAAAAAGAGGATTGCCACAGGCTCGTATCATATTATTCCTACATCTTGATGACAAACCTCGAACATCGGCACAAATTGATTCCATTATATCAGCTGAATTACCAAAGGAATTTGCTCCAAAAAATTTCTGAAGACATTTGCAAATAAGACATCTTTAGATGAAAAAGGTTTTCCTATTTACAAAAGGAGAGATGATGGCTCTGTTATTGAGATAAATGATATTAAACTCGATAATAGATTTATTGTACCTCACAACAAAGGCTTAATCGTTACTAACTATGCACATATCAACGTGGAGTTGTGTACTAAGTCTGGAGCTATTAAGTATCTATTTAAGTATGTCAAAAATGGTGCTGACAAAGCAAGGACTGTATTGTAAGAAAATCTCGCGAAAAATGACAAGACATGCAAGTATAATGTTATACCTATTGATGAGATTCTATCATTTCTTAACTGTAGGTACGTATCTGTCTGTGAGTCTGCATGGTGGATATTTATTTCGATATTAAACATCATAGCGTATCAGTCGAGAGATTAATGTTCCACTTACTGGATGAGAAAAATATATCCTTTATAGATTCTAAAACACTGGACAATGTCATAAACTAAATAGATGTCGAGAAGAAACTTCCAAATTTCCAAATTGGGTTCTTGGTATTGGAGAAGGTACGACAACCTCAACTTCTTTGAATGATGAATTGGATAAGACATGGATTGAAATTCCAAATGATTTGCTACTACAACATAATGACAATCCGGTGGAAGCAATTATGGAAAACACATACCCTGATTTGGTTGAGAACATTAAGAACGAAGATTACTTGATATCATCAACAATTCTAACTCCAACAAATGATGTCGTCGACGATATAAAAAACTTTTTTCTTAAAAAAAATCAATAAGAGGAGCGTACATACCTAGGTTCTGACTCCATTTGTAAAGAATCAGACAAAATGATTGATAAAGAGATACAATTCCTTGTGGAGTTCTTGAAAAACTTGAATTTCAAGGGTTTCCTAGCCACAACCTTCATCTAAAAGTCGGCGTACAGATGATTCTACTGCGTAACATTAGGTCGGGATTTGTAATGGAACACATTTAATCATTACTCAACTGAGTTAATGGATCATTGAAGCTAGGGTTCTTACTGGCTCACATATAGGGACAAAAGTCTTCATTCTAATAATTGTGATGACATCAAGAGATAAGAAGTGGAATTTCATGTTAAAAGGAAGGCAATTACCATTGCGCTTATGTTTTGCTATGAATATAAACAAGAGTCAAGGAAAAACTTTGTCAAATGTTGGAATTTACTTACCCCAACTAGTTTTTTTGTCATGGAAAACTTTATGTAGTTGTGTCAAGAATGAAATCAAGATCAGACCTGAAAATTCTAATAAGAAATAGTGATACAATACCACAAAATTACTCTAAGAATATAGTATTCAATGAGTTTTTTTGACACTTAAACTCTAGTAAATAAACTTTACTATTCTTACACACATTAAAGCTTAAATTAAATTCTCATACCATGAATAATAACATAACTAATATAACATTTTTAACATAATTGGCATTTTTTCTCATCTTAATTTAGATCCAATATGAATAACTCTTAGACTTCAGTATCAGAGTTAACCGTTGATTTGAGAAACTATTCGATCGTTGTCTGAGCAACTACAAAATGGGGTCTCTTTAATTTTAAGAGGAATAACGAGCTGATGTCTGTCGACTGCGTCCTTCTTGATGAAAATGTATGCATTTATAGCTTCTCTTTCATTCTTATTGTAAAACTAGAAAAACTTATCACTCATAAATCTTAAAACAAATTGTATTATAACTAAGGAATCAATTACATGCATTCTTTACTCGATGATAAAGAATTGAATAAATGTTTTGAGGTGTAGTCTTCTTTCCTCCAGGACTGCAAATAATATATCTATGCATTTCTAAAATTTTAGAGTCTAGGTGTTAATGAAACAACACAATTAGGATCATATGACATTCATCATAAAATCTTAAAGTTATGGATGCTTAAATGTTATTTTAAGTGTGGTATGGCTGACTTGAATGGAGAAGATCAACAAACTCTTGGAAGCTATTATCATTCATCAGTACTCTCAATCAGAATGTAACCCCTAAAGGCCTTCTTATACTCGATAACATGGATTATAATATGTATCATTCTTTTAAAAAAAGCATGATCGTATGCTTATAATGACATTTTCAACATATATTCGAATAAACTATCACCTATTGCAAAGAACAAAGCTGTCAACATTGCGGATGTCATGCATTATTCCTTCTATGTATAATATTTAGAATTTTTTTTAATTTAGTTCAAATATGAATCAATAAATGCATAACTGCTATCATTTGAAAGAAATCAGAATGTAAAATCCAAATGCCTTCTTATACTAAAAAAACATGGATTCTAATATGTGTCCTCCATTTAAAAAAAGGATAATTGTATCCTTATAATGGGATGTTTACATATATTCTACTCAACTTTCACATGTTGTAAAAAATCAAGCTAACAACATTGTGGATGGCATGAATTATCCTTCTATTTATAAAATTTAGCCAAATGTTTAATTGAGTTTAAATATGAATCAATAAATGTATAACTGTTGTGATTCGAAAGACTATCCATCCTCTACAGTCTACGTAGTTATCTAAGCATACAAATGGAGCAACTCACATTTGCGCATAGTACCAACGGAGGTCGAATTTCAGTGCTTAATTCCTACTCAACACTTGATCTACTTTTCAATAGTTTCAAATAAGCCTTTTTCTAAGTATAACAGTCAGACAACTACGGATATCACTATTTATTCTCTTAACAATTAGCTCTGCTGTATAATGTACACAATTGTTATATATATATATATAGGCTAGCTTTCATGTGTTTAGGCAATGAACGTAATAACATAAAACTTATTCTAATTCATCACTAATAACTAGAAAAATATTTTCAACCATAATTCTTAAAACAAATTATTCTCTAAATAAATCATCAATTACTTAAATTCCTTACTCAGTAATAAAGTACAATTATAAAAGAGATAACTCACATGTTCTCATAGTAAGAACTCGAGTCAAATTTTGCGTGCTCAAGACATACTCAACACTTGCTCTGCTTTTGAATAGTTTGGAATAAGTATATTCGGTTCTAGCAGTCATACACATACGCCTATGACTCTTTCTTCTCTTAAAAATTAGCATTGATATATATTATAGATCACTGCTATATATATATATACATGATAGGTTACATGTGAAATTAGAGCTACAAACAATTTGATTATTCTTGGGCAATAGCTACGGTAACACAATCAAGGGTAGCGGGATCACATCAACAAGAGAAGTTGCATCCCATAGGGAAAGAACCCCGTAGGCCCTTGGGAAAGATAGTCAAAAGAGAGTCGCTGCTTTGACTTGACTCTCCCCTATAACCCTTTTCCCTTCTGCATGCAGATTGCCACAAAAGACGTGTGAGTACGCCCCTCATGATTTCCGTTACCATCTTTGCTTTGTCGAACCGCTTTGACCCCCTGTACACATAACATAACTATACCCCACATAAGGATTCTTTCAAGGAAGTGAAAGATGGTGGAGGGGCACTAGACTGAATCGCTTTCCCGAGTGGTTTTTTCTTCGCCTCAATCGGCCTCTTTCCCCTTATTGACTTCTTCCTGTATCATTTTTCAAACTTTTTATACAATGTTTTTGGCATAATTTCATAAATTACACGTATACCTCCACGAAATCAACCAAAATAGACACCATCTTGTGGATTGATTCTCTCCCCAGAGTTAGTGCGGTGGAGTAGATTAGTGGGATTATATCTGGGTGAAAACACGTGGCGATGTCCAAACTGGAAAGCATGTCAGATAGGCTCATGGACGCATTAATTTTGCTCGATCGCAATTCATCACCACCAAATATGAAATATCTGTACATATGTAAAGGCCGTTTTGACTCTTGTTAGAGAAGTTGGTGATTCTATCTCGAAGTTGGTATCAGATGATGAACCCATTAAAATCTTCAGGTGAATTAAGCTTAATTAAAATGCCCAACACACTTGTGTCCCCCCATAAATATTCAATTTTGGAGGTCCACAGGTATCTGATAAAGTAACTTGAAAATATAAAGTTAAACCGACATTAGTCCCTTGGCAGTCACCGGCACAGTCACAGTCACTGGCCATATCCAACACTACCAGAAGCACTGCCATTGTTATTCCCCTGATTATCACAATCTCTAAACATATGTCCGTACCCACCCCTCCAACCAAGAGATACCCACGGACACCCTGTCACTTTTACTTCTCACGTTATCAACAGGAACACCATTAACACCAGTTACATCAATCGCTTTTGTGTTACCCCCTCCAACGCATGGCCGGCCCTGGCCATGTGCCAAGTGGGCAATGGCACAGGGCCCATTTTAGAGTATGCACCTATATATATATATTTTGGGGGTCCAAAAATATTTTATGTATATAAAAATGTTAATTTTTAAAATAAGTTTAAATTTTTAGGGGCCCGTTTTTTAACTACCCAAAAACAATTTGTATAAAGAATGATTCAACTACACAAAAATCTCACCCAACTAAAATGGGCCCTAAAAAATAAGTTTAATTTTTTAGGGCCCCATTTTAGGTATTTCATATCTTTGGACAATATTTTTTTAAAGGGCCCTAAATTGATTTTCGCACAGGGCACTCCCAATCTTAGGACCGGCCCTGCTCCAACGTAACCAGAAATTAATTCACCTGACCCCTATGGAGTGTTCAATAGCTGTCCGATTTGATCTCCGACTGATGAACGAACAAATCCCCACCTCAATCATCTGGTTTGATAAACCCATACCCCTTCTGGTCGTTGAACCTAATCACCACACATCTTAATGTCTTGTTATCTTCCACCAATTCATAACAAACCCCGCTGTAGTTATGAACAAGATGGATATAGATCCTGCTTTATTTGTGTATGACGAAATGATGGGAAGGAGATAAAATCAAAGTTTGTGATCTCGTGGAATTTGTGGGAATGAAATTGGTTACAGAGAAAGTGATTGAAGCTGATAAAATAGTGGTGTCGGGGTCAGCAACGGCGTGGAATTTGAGGACTAGGAGAGCTGCAGTTGCGTTTATGTTTTTGGTGAGAATATCAATAGGCACTTAGTTTTCACCCTGCAAAATCCATCATGAGAACTAAAATCAATTCCCTTAAATGAGTTTTACAAAAATAACATCAACTTATATACTGAAAAACTCTTTATAATTAAGGCCTTGTTTTGTACGGGTGGGTTGACTCTCTAATGTCGTGACATGGAGAAAATTAGGGAACAAAATTTAAAATCTGTATATGTGAAAATATTTTTCAGCTAGGAAAAATATTTAACCTGGAAACGTACGGGGCAAAAGAAAGAGTAGATTTACCAGAATCTGAAGCAAGAATCAATTAAGAAGATCGACCCCAACTCTACGAAGGAGGTTCTTGTCACCTTTTGCTTATTTCTTTTGCATTTTTCATCCTCATTGGTAATGGTATCTTCTGCACATCCATAGTATCTTTTGACGTGCCTCCCCTATTAGTATCTTTCATTCCTTCCATAGAAGCTGCCAATGCTTATCAAAGTTCCATCCACTGCAACTAAAACACCTAAGTTGTGATTCAATGGAAGGGTGGTGTCCGGTGAGAAGATAAACAGGCAAAATGCATCATGACAATCACTATATCCACCTCCTCTACTACACATGATTGTGAGTTTCAACCTATCAAACCCAAAAAAATAGTATTCAATTACTATGATCGAAAAAAAATAATCATGAGATGATCTTTTCTAAAAAGAAAACCTTAAATTTGAATAGATACTATTACATACCAATCAACCAAAAAGATATTAGACACACATAAAATCTTACATGAAAAAACAAATTCAGTTTTCTGATATGAGGGCTATAAACGTTGTGTAGGGAATTGAAATCGAGAAAACTTAGAGAGGAGGTTGGATAGTGTTTCAATTATAATGGGCATTCCTTTTACATCAGTACAGAGTATTTAAACATTATTACAACTCAACGGCTTATGTAACCTGACTTACAATAGACTTCTAATTACAACAGATTTTGAACTGCTTAACTAACTACAAAAACCAAATTTTAACTCTCTATTTTTATAGTTTGATTTCCCAGTTATTTAATGTCAAATCATTGCATTGTGTAACTTGTTCTAATTACATGGAGTACACAATATAGGCTGATATATATATATATATATATATAGCAAGGCCAACGAAAATACATGTAAGAATCCGAAGAAAAAAAACAAAAGGTTGATCCGTATTTTAGAAGTTTTTAGTCTATATATATATATATATATATATATATATATATATATATATATATATATATATATATATAAATATATATATATAAAATAAATTACAATGTCGTTATTACGTTTAAAATATATGTATGGTCTGATTATCCATCACTATATTAAGAGTTAATGATACACGTATTCTTGCGAGGATTCGATGATGACACCAATATAGTGTCCGTGGTTTTAATTAAGATTTACTTTTGCGATAATGTAATGATGTTACACTATTTATAATGTTGATGACAAGAATTATGGACCTTTTATGTAATTTTGTGATGATGCTACATACATATTGTGTTGGTGGTGACATTAACTGTGAAAACAATTTCGTGGTGGATATCTTATTTTGCGATTTTATTACTATTTTCATAATATTTAGTGATTTTTTCCCAAATTGAGGCTCTTACGCCTTGCCGCACTGGTATGAATTCCCTCAACCCGCCTCACACCTTCTAAACATTGAGAGAAACATTTTTGTAAAAATAAGGTGAAAAGTTCACTTATCCAAAGTTAAATCTTCGTTTGTATGAAGTTACAAGTGTACAAGTTATAATTATGTGAGTTTGGATAAAAGAGCGAACAAAAGTTTACCCAAAAAGGTGAACATACTATTCACGTTTTAATTTTCACCTCGAATCAAATGTAGTCGTAAAAATTAACATAACTTCCTCACTACGTATGATAGTACTTTTGAGAGCCATATAAAATAAACCAGTACCCAAGCTTGAAAGAGGCCGCACATTTATGCATGTGCGCGATGTTTGAAAATACCAAAAGAATTCTGAACCAAGATCTCTTTTCCAAGAAAGTGATAATATTAACCTTCAAAAAATCAGATTGTTCTAACACGACTCACCTAAAGTGGTATTCAATTCGCTTCGCAATGTTTAGTCTCAAGTTTATTGTCTCTGGGGGATGCATAGGAGTCCCAGAACTTAAAGGATTTGGAACAAAGAATGGTGATAGAGGAATCCTCATAGAGCCTGGAGGTGCAGCGGGAAGATAATACATATATGTCACTTTAGAAAACCACTTTAGACAGCAAAAAGGGGGACATATATGTCATAATAGATAACATATTTGTAGTTATTAAGTCACTTTAAGACAACACATACCAGGAAAAGAAGGCTCACCAATGAAACCATGATATGGGCCAAAAAATGGGGGACTTATGAAAGGCCTCTGCCCAACATTTTGTTGCATTTGAATGTTCTCTTTAGGGCCAAACATGTTAAAATTAATATTTTGTTGACTTTCTCGTAAATCTGCAGAAATCTGCTTTTGTATTTTAATAGTATTTCTTTGTTAGCAAAAGGAGAGATGGCCCTTAAAGTCCTCTCCCTATTTTCTGAAAGGAGAGATGGCCCTTAAAGAAGCTTATGGAATGTTTTGTCTTATAATTCTGTGCCATATTTGCAGCAGAATTTTCTGAAACTATACCTCTGTTTTTTCATCTTCACTTCTCTTTCTAGTATAACAATTTAGTTCTCACTTAAATTCCAACAAAGTCGTATCAGATCCCTGTTCAGATCAAGAGCTGGGTGTATTTTCTTTGCTGGACGGAAAATAAATCCGATGAAAAGCGGCAAAAAATTTATGGCAAGTTCTAGCAACCAAATTGGCACCTAACAACCCTTCATTCTAATTTTTGATGGAGAGAACTATGATTTCTGGTCTATACAAATGAAAACCATTTTTCTTTCATTTGATTTATGGGAGTATATTGAAGATGGGTTTGATGAACCAGAGGATATCACGGCTTTGCCAGAGGCTCAAAAGCAAAAGTTGAAGGAGCACAAGAAGAAATATGCAAAATCTCTAAGCCTAATCCAACAGGGGTTAGTTGAAACAATATTTCCGAGAATCATCAATGAAAACAAAGCAAAGGAGGCTTGGGATATTTTACAAAAAGAATTCACAGGTACTTTGAAGGTAAGGGCTATTAAAATTCAGTCCTTAAGAAGAGATTTTGAGAATATGAAGATGAAGGATGTGTAAATATTAAAAGATTATTTCTCTAGATTAATGGAGTTTATGAATCAAATGAAAACATATGGGGAACAACTTTCTGATCAAAGACTTGTTGAAAAGATTTTGATTAGTTTGCCGAAAAAGTATGACCCCATTGTTGCCATTGTTGAAGAAACTAAAGAAATAGCCTCTTTGAGTGTTGAAGAATTGATGGGTTCCATTAAAATATATGAGCAAAGGTTGAGTAGACACTCTGAAAAATCTGTTGAGAGTGCCTTTCAATCTAAGCTCAATGTTGGGGCCAAACCATTTTTTGGTCAACCCAAAGGTGAATCTTCAAAAGGTGGAAGACATGGAAGAGTAAGAGGAAGAAACACTCGAGGAAGAGGTATAAATAATTTTGAAAGAAGAGAAAGTAATGAAAGTTTTAATCAACAAAAGTGTAGTATTTTCAAGAGAAGTAGCCATATTGATAAAGATTGTTGGCTCCGGGGAAAGCCACAATGTCACAATTACAAGAAATTTGGGCATGTTCAAAAAGATTGTCGGCTCAAGAACAACCAACAAGCTAACTTCATCGAAGAACAAGAATGTGAGGGGAATATGTTTTTTGCTTGTCAAAGTGCATAGGAGAAAAGAAATGGTTTGTGGTTTCTTGATAGTGAGTGTAGTAATCACATGACCGAAGATCAAAATATTTTTACCTCTATGGATACTTCTTCTAATTCTCAAGTGAAGATGGGTAATGGTGCCTTAGTCCAAACAAAGGGAAAGGGTACTATAGCCATTGAAACGGAGAAAGGAATAAAGTATATCCGACATGTGTTACTAGTTCCGAATTTAGATCAGAATTTGTTGAGTGTTGGGCAACTTGCGGAACATGGGTACACTATTCTCTTTAAGGAAGACTCGTGCAGAATTTTTGACAAAGAGGGGAGAAGCTAAGTTGTTGCAAAAATCAAGATGGAAAAGAATAGAAGTTTCCCTCTCACTTTTCAATACTCAAAGAATGTGCCCTTGAAGATGAATGTGGTTGACGACATATGGCTATGGCATAGAAGATATGGGCACTTGAATTTTCAAAGCATGAAGAATTTGCATCAAAAGAGAATGGTTTATGGGCTGCCAAGCATTCAAGAATTAAATGGATTTTGTGAAGGATGCGCTCTTGGAAAGCACCACCGAGAGCCTTTTTCAAAGGAGAAAGCATGGAGAGCAAAAGCACTATTGCTGCTTGTTCATATCGATGTGTGTGGACCAATGAAGAACACTTCTCATGCCGGTAATAAATACTTCATTACCTTTATTAATGATTTTACAAGGATGACTTAAGTGTATTTTATGCAGCAAAAATCAGATGTTTATGCCATTTTTAGAAAATTTCACAAACTAGTTGAAAAATAATGTGGTCACTACTTGAAAATTTTGAGAGTGATAGAGGTGGGGAATACAACTCTAAGGAGTTTGATAAATTTTGTGAAGATATTGGCATGGAAAGACAACTAATGGTTGGGTATACTCCACAACAAAATGAAGTGGTGGAAAGGAAGAATGAAACCATTGAAGAAATGGCAAAATCCATGTTACATGAGAAAGGGTTGCCATATACTTTTTGGGCCAAAGCGGTGTATACGGCAGTTTATTTGATGAATAGATGCCCTACAAAGTCCGTAGAAAACCAAACTCAATTTGAGGCATGGAGTGGAAGAAAACCATCTATGAACCACTTGAGGGTGTTTGGTTGTATTTACTTTGCGCATGTCCCTAAAGAAGTGAGACACAAGCTTGATGAAAGTAGTGAAAAATGCATCTTTGTGGGGTATAGCTCAAAATCAAAGGTCTATAGACTCTTTAGCTTGAAGAGGAACAAAGTGATTATTTGTAGAGATGTGATTTTTGATGAGAAAGCTTTTTGGGATTGGAAAGATAAAAAATCTCAAAATCAAGTTATCACCCTTAATGAAGAATCACAAAGCGTTGAAGAAGATGAAGATAAAGATGTAGAAGCTCCTCAAATATCTCCAAATGCAGGTCCACAATCATACTCAAGTTCTCCATCAAGCTCAAACTCCTCATCTCCAAGCTCAACTCCAAGAAGAATAAGAAGTCTAAATGATGTGTATGCGAGATTTAATTTTTGTGTAGTTGAATCAGAGACCTTTGAAGATGCTAAAAATGAAAAAGTCTGGAAGCTTGCAATGGAAGAAGAAATTCAAGTTATTGAGACGAACAAGACTTGGGAATTAGTGGAGAGGCCTAAAAATAAAGAGGTCATTGGTGTGAAGTGGATTTACAAAAGCAAGGTTAATTCGGATGGCTCAATCCAAAAGAACAAAGAAAGACTTGTAGAAAATGGGTATTCTTAACGACCCAGAATTGATTTTTAAGAGACATTTGCACCCGTGGTAAGGCTTGACACAATTAGAGCGCTTGTTGCCATGGCCACTAAAAAAGGTTGGGTTTTTTATCAACTTGATGTAAAATCTGCATTCTTGAATGGTGTGTTAAATGAAGCAGTGTACGTTGACCAACCTCAAGGATTCATGATGAAAGGTGAGGAAGAGAAGGTATACAAGCTGGAAAAGGCCTTGTATGGCTTGAAGCAAGCTCCCAGAGCATAGTATAGTGAGATTGATGCATACTTTAATGAAAGAGGCTTTCAAAGAAGTAAAAGCGAGCCAACCTTGTACATCAAAATAAGTGGGGCAACATGTATTCTTATTGTCTCTCTTTACGTTGAGGACTTGGTGTTTACCGATAGTGATGAAAAAATGATTGAAGATTTCAAAAGTGAGATGATGAAAAAAATATGAAATGAGTGATTTGGGTCTTCTAAATTACTTCTTGGGCATTGAAATTTATCAATAAGAAGATGGTATATTTATTTGCCAAAAGAAGTATGCTAAAACCCTTCTTGAAAAATTCAAAATGATGAATTGCAAATCGGTGGCTACGCCTTTGGTGGTGAATGAAAAATTATTGAAAGAAGATGGAAGCAAAGAGGTTGATGTATCCATTTATAGAAGTTTGGTTGGAAGTTTGTTGTACTTGACGGCTACGAGGCCGGATATCATGTATGCTACTAGTTTATTATCTCGGTGCATGCACAAGCCGAGTTAAACTCATTTTGGGGCTGCAAAAAGGGTGTTGAGGTACATCCAAGGAAGTTCTGATTTTGGCATCATGTATAAGAAGAATGTTGAGATAAAGTTACTTGGGTTTTGTGATAGTGATTGGGCTGGTTCTATTGATGACATGAGAAGTACTTCCGGGTATGCTTTTTCTCTTGGCTCCGGAACAATTTCATGGGCATCAAAAAAGCAACAAACGGTAGCGCAATCATTCGCCGAGGCCAAATATGTGTCGGCATCAGTGGCAACTTCACACGCGATGTGGCTAAGAAGAATTTTGGAGGATGTTGGTGAAAAGAAAGGAGATGATACTCCAATACTTTGTGACAACCAATCCACAATTGCCATGACGAAGAATCCCATCTATCATAGCCGCACCAAGCACATTGCAATCAAACATCATTTCATTAAAGCAACTTATGGAATGTTTTGTCTTATAATTCTGTGCCATATTTGCAACAGAATTTTCTGAAACTATACCTCTGTTTTTTCATCTTCACTTCTCTTTCTAGTATAACAATTTAGTTCTCACTTAAATTCCAACAAAACGGTCATTGTTTATGCCATACGGGATAATAATGGCCGCCAGGTTCTGGCATATTAGGTCGTCTGTCCTATTAAATCGTAGACTCCTGGTAAGAAAGAAAATATGAATCCATTAGACTACCAGTCCACAAATTTAACAAGGAAATTCGATATTGAATGATTGTAATCATAGAAAATAATATCACACGCCATAATCACTCAAAACGTGGAAAACTAGAAAGAAATTACACAACCAATAACTCTATAACAATTTATTAATAAAATAGACGCACCTAACTAGTAATCAACCACATAAATTTGATTATCAAGATGGGAACAATATTGTTGCTGTCTCCTTCGCTAACATGTCCGAGGGTGAATGAAAAAAATGAAACTAAGGATTTTAATTGGAAAAGTTAATAACTCAACGCGTCGCCCATCTAATACATCTTTACCTACCTCATAAACGTTGCAAAACATATATAAGTTGTAAAATAATGCACATAAAACATACACTGAAATATTAAAAAGATGCAAACAAGGTTGGTTTTACCTCGATGAATATCAACGAGAAAAAAAGGCTTTGTGATTAAAAAATATGCTTATAAACAGCGCAAGTCCCCAATATTTGCATCGATATTTAATGGAACATACATGTCAAAACCACATTCCCTCTGATAAATATTCTAAACAACGTGAACACTAATTTTCGACACTTTTCTAGAGAACAAAAAAAAATAGATTGCAATGGTTTGTGTTTTCGCGTATATCGAACAAGGAACTTGTAACTGAACACTAATGACAAAGTAATGAAAGAATATCTAGCTATAATACCCAAGTAAAATGTGAAAATATCAAAACCAAATATAAATGAACATGATTACTTTGGATTTTTGAATATAGAAATATTCAATAACTCTCCCTGGATAGTTCTCTGGATTATTTTAAGCTGAGCACGGAGCAGGATTAACCAAAAGATATTATTTGTGTATCCCTGTCCCAAGTTCCTCCACCAATATCTCTGGATTCTAAGAACCAAATTTGATTCTTTTGCAGGAAATCAGTTAAGATTAGAAGGAGAAGGATGTGACCAAGTAGAAAAATAGCATGCACTAAGGAGGAACATTTATAAGAAGAAAATAACAGTAGTAGCCCCATTGTTGTTTGATTTGCGGTAAAAAAATTCGATCAGTGAAGTCTTTGTTTGGGCATATGAGGTTTCATTGGTGCAGAGAATGAAGGGACATTTATCTATAATCAGAGGATAATATTGATATTACAACTTGAGATGCTCTTGATGGTATAATGATGCTTAAATCAAATGCCCCATTATACTTCAACTAATTCATCAACTTGTTTGTTTACGTAATCAGACACGTATACCACCAAAAAATTAGAAAAAATACATACCATCTTGTGCATTGATTCTCCCCCCAGAGTTAGTGCGGCGGAGTAGATTAGTGGGATTATTTCTGGGTAAAAATGCCTGGCGATGTCCAAACTGGAAAGCATGTCTGATAGGTTCATAGAAGCATTGATTTCTCTCGAAATCAATTCATCGCTAGCAAATATGAAATATTCGTACATATGTACAGGCCCTCCGAAGCTTTGACTCTCGTCAGAGAAGTAGGTGATTCTATCTAGAAGTTTGTTTATGTGTGACAAACTCCGCTCTAGTTATGAACATGATGGATATATATACTGTTTTATTTATGTGTGACAAACTGATGGGAAGGAGATAAAATCAAAGTCTATGACGTAGTGGAATTTGTGGAAATTAATCTTGTTAAAGGGAAAGTGATTACGGATGATAAAGTGGCGGTGCCGGGGTCAACGACAATGTGGAATTTGAGGACTAGGAGAGCTGCAGCTGTGTGTATGTTTTTGGTGAGAAGATAAACAGGCCCAAATTTTCACCCCTGCACAATCCATCATGGGAACTTATATATCGAGATGTAAAATCGATTCCATTCAATGAGTAATACAAAAATAACATCAACTTCTATACTGAACTAATATATCCAGATGTAAAATCGTGGATTCTTATTAGTCGGAACCCTAACAAGAGTAAAACGGAGGCCTCCTTTAGGGTATTGGATTGACCAAAGTTGCCCCACTTTCTTCTCCAACCTTGCCTGTTTCCCGTCAGCTTTTTTTTCCTCATTTAGGCCGGATGTAAACGTTCTTTTGGCCCGCCGCCTCTTCTTTTGGATTTGAACCTTGGATTCATTGGCAACTACCAGTTCTTGTTTTCTTCAACTTCTTCTTCACAATTAATTTCCACATTAATACAAGAACTGAATAACTTAAATATCTTTGTATCCATCATTGTACGTCTTCTTCTTTCTTTCTCCACACTCTACAATGTGAGCAACAAAAGTTTTGTGTTTCCACTTTTCTCTCAGATATTCTCTGACCAAAGTGTAGATTATGAGTAATGCAATATAGCAATCACTTTATATTATATGTGAGTGTATGTGGGTGTGTGTTTCCTTTCTAATTTTGGATTTGGAAAACTTATCCGTCTATAACTCCTCTTTCTGTGCATATGTTGTTTCTAAGTCTCTACTCCGTTGAAGATATACACCAACTTTGGTCAAGGTATATCGTCGTCGTGATCACCACATTAACCAGATCTCCCCTCGAGTCTTTGAAAAAATCGGGAGCTCTAGATTACCAAATTTAATCCTGTAAGATCCAGATCGGTATAATGATTTAAACCCAAACTTATTTTATATTACATATTCCATCTGATTAGAAGTTTCGATCTTCAAAATAATATAATCCAGTATCAAACTTCAATTCATTTTGCCAAAATATCGCCATTTTATTTATCTATATATAAAACTCTAAAAATTCCAATGACCACCTCTACTAAACACTCTCCACCTCTTAAAACTAAGAAGATATTATGGAAGAACCCATTCTTGTTATTAAGAAGATACTATTCATGAAATTTCAAAATCAATTCTAATAATTATTTAATTTAACAGTGGAAGAATAAAGAAAGCAAGATTGATGTCTTTGCTAGGGTTGTCATTAGTTATAATATACACATCTAACTAGTAATTATGAAAAGAAGCAAGAACTGAAAACCAAGTAATTATGAAACGAACAACTAATCAGCAATCCGATTATCAGCTTTGAATGGATCAGATTCCAAGAGAAAGATTCAAGAAAGGATAATGGTCGGATTTGAAATTAGTCATTCAATAACAAATAGTACCGGGGGATAATGAGTTCCAACCTATAAAACAAACAAAACAAATATAAATTGAAGACCTACGATTTTAAACAAACAAAACAAGTGATCATGAGATGTTCTTTTGTGTAAAGAAAAGCTTCAATTTGAGTATGATAATGTTCCTTACCAATCCACCATACAGGTTAATAATGATTCAAGAGCTATAAATGTTAGGTGGAGCAATAAGATTGTTCTAACATGACTCACCTAAAGTAGTATTTAATTTTCTTCGCAATGTTCAGTCTCAAGTATATTGTCTCAAGGGTATGCGTAGGAGTTCTAGAACTTAAAGGATGTGGAACAAAGACTGATGGATGAGGCATCCTCATAGAGCCTGGAGGTGCAGCGGGAAGATAATACAGATATCCAGGAGGGCCTGAACAAAGAAAACCACTTTAGACATCAAAAGGGGGACATATATGTCATAAAAGATAACACATTTGTAGTTATTAAGTAACCTTAAGACATCACATTCAAGGAAAACAAGGCCCGCCAATGAAACCAAGAGCTGGGCCCAAAAAGGGGGGCCTTATGAAAGCCTCTGCTTAATATTTTGTTGCATTTAAATGTTCTCTTTAGGTCCAAACGCTGGCTGTTTATTCCATGCAGGATAAGTTTTTGCATATATATTAGGTCGTCCGTTAGAAAAGTTGACGGCATATATATTAGGATCGCCTTGAGGGGAAAGTCTTCCTGGGGGAACAAAAGCTTGGGAAAGGGTTTCAAAACCATGCTTCCCTAAATGAGGTTCAACACTCGGTAATGGTCGAGGGAAAGGCGGGTAACCATAATTGGGAATCAGAATGTGGGGCCAGGCACGATAGAGTGAAAAATTGGCAGCATTTGTTGTTGATGATAGGGTAATAGTGAATGAAAAGTTGGCACACCACCTGAGTTGCGCTTGGGGCCTGTTTTTTGCTGACACATTTGTGAGTGCTTATGTGAGGGATTAAATCTTCCTTATCCTACAATAACTAAAGCACAGTTTGGAAGTTCCTCAAGGATTCTTTTGGATGTTTAATTGGGTTCTGTAAAAAAAACTCAATTCTGCTAGGTTTAATAACAAAAGAAAAATTCAGAGAGAAATTATGAAAAGAAGTAAGAACTGAAAACCAAGTAATTATGAAAAGAAACAACTAACCAGCAATCCAGTTATCAGCTTTGAATGGATCAGATTCCAAGAGAAAGATTCAAGAATGGAGCGGGTCGGATTTCAAATAGTCATTCAGAAAAAAATAGTGTCTAGGGATAATGAGTTTCGAACTATAAAACAAGAAAAACAAATATAAATTGAAGGCCTATGATTTTAAGGAGAGTAAACAAGTGATAATGTTACTTAGCAATCCACCATAAAGGTGAAATATGATACAAGAGCTATAAATGTTAGGTGGAAGTTGGGGAATTTTTCATTTATAATGACCATACATACATCACTCAATATATATTATTTATAGTGTTTCAATAGCTCTTCTAACCGACTTGAAACAAACTTCTAACAAGATAACCGAGTTTTAACTAATTAACTAACTATAATTAACTGATTTTGAACAAAATTCAATTTAACTGGCTTTGAACAGATAATGATAGTTGGTTGGTGGTTGGTGGTTTCCCCAGGAAATTCATTCATTGGTTCGTTGCTTGCAAATGCCAGATGCTTGCTCAAATTAGTGGAACGAGTGAGCGAAGTCCTTATAAATGCCACATCTTTTGTTGAATCACAATATATTATTAGATAGGGGTATATACCAAATAGTCCCTCAAACATTTTTCAATACACGTTTAGTCCAAGCTTTTTAATTTTTTTAAAAAAGTCCCTCAACATGCCGGTAGTGAGGACTTTAAAAATAAGAGAATATTGCTTAAATGGAACTAAATAAAAAAGACTTGGACTAAATGTGTATTCAAAAATGTTTGAAGTACTTTTTGGTACTTGATCCTTATTAGATTGGTTGATATTAAAAAAATGGAAAACCAGTTTCTTTTTATTTAAGTAAATTTTGGTAGCATTAATATTCCGCATAAAATTTTCCCGCATTTGGGGTTAGGTTTGGTGTCTCGTATTAATTGTGCTGGCTATGTGTCGTAATATCATCAATCTCATAAATTTAAAATAAACGGGATCCGAATTTTATAAATTCGTTATCAATTTCATATAAACTAAGATAATGTGAAACTGTTTTTATTTTATTTTTTAAAATCGTGATTTCACAAAGTGGATGCATGCCGAATTGTATATTAATTTATCAGATAGTATTTTCTTACCTTTTACAGTAGAAGGAAAACTCATATTGTAATTCACACATTGATCTTCCCACTTTAGTCTTGCGTAGTTAAGATTTTACGACTCTAAACACTTAACATTTTATGTTTGGAAATAAAGTTGCTCAACACTTTTTTTAAACATTATATGTTTGGGTATATTCGGAACCAACACATGCATATTACATATTTCATCTATACTGTGGGGACCAAGTCATAAAGGCCCAACTTTCAACGTCCAGAGAAATCGCAATACACTGCTTCAATCGAATTCAGTGTCGCGTGGATAATTAAGGACTCAACTGCTTACCTACATTCTCGAGCGAGATAAACAGGGATCGCCAATGGGCCAATAAAGAGCTAGGAGAGTTTCTTGTATAACTAAACTACTTTTAAGAGTTATAAATACAACCCTCATCTCAGGGTAAAGGGGGGCGTAATTTTGAACTTAGAAATTAATAAAAACTGAGGACCCTCTTCGTGGATATAGGGAGTTGCCGAACCACATAAATCTTGTGCTGTGAACATTTTATTTACTCTTCTAATACGTCCGCTTTCTAGAAATACTTAATTGTGAATTATTGTACTCGCAATTGGTGTCGTATGTGTGAATTGATTTTTTTTCTAGATTAGCAACCTAGACCAAAAGAATGAACACAATGCTTCATCACCCAACCAATCTACCCCTCACTGGTGATGTTGGAACTTATCTAGCCCCACTCAAAATCAGATATGAAGTTCGCGAAGACATGAATCCTTGATTTCACTCGGAAGAGAAGCTCTCCGAGCAAAGTAATGAGCAACTAAATCAACACAGATCTCACGGCTAGTAGAAACTTATGAAGCACGACTCTAATAGCAAGAGGAGGAAACTTGCCTCCAAATGGAGGAGAATGCATGCCTCCAGCGACGATTGGAGAAGATGGAGAAATAACTTTGTTAGGATAACCAAAAATGTCGTGGTCGGACCGCTAGCCCCAAGGCAAGAAAAACTCATTGCCGAGGAAGAAGTACTGGACGATACCAAGACCATTCGGAGCACATAAGTCGCCTGGTGAAATGAAATCAAGATGAAGAACACTATATGTATGATATAAAGAGTTTAGTCCGGAAAAAGATGGACCAACACCCAGAACATCGCCAAGCCAAATCCACAAAAGATCTGTCGAGAAGGGCCTTCATTATGCAAATGAAGTCCCCTCTCTCAATGAAAATTTAGGAGGAGGAATCCCTGAATAATTTCACAGCCCTAAGATTTAAAATATACGATGAAAAGACAGACCTCATAGATTGTGTTCTCCAATGTAGGTAAGCAATAACTTTGTGGAATCATAATAATGCTCTTATGTGCCGCACATCCCCATCCAACCTTGGATATGTCGCTCGAAAGTGGTTTGAAAGGCTTACCCACAGGTCGATTAAGAGTTTTAAGTCCCTTGCTAAGGCCTTCATAACTCTCTTTATAACCAGCAACTCGCATCCAAAGAGGATGGATTCTCAAATCAACATAACCAAAAAGCCACGTGAGACTTTACGAGAGTTTGTCAAGAGCTACTCGGAAACCTTCAGTTAAGTGGAAGATTACTCAGAGCAGATAGTTGTAGCATCATTAAGATTGGCTTGTCCCTTACCTCTATGCTATACTAGTCCCTCACTAAAAAGGAAGCAGAAACCATTGACGACGTCACGTCATGTATTGAAAAGTACACCAAGGTGGGACACATGGTCAACACTAGCAAAGAAGAAACTAGTCGTGCAAAGGCAACGATAAAGAGAACACACCTAAAAGGGGAATAAGAAATCGAATGGAGGAGCCATGAATGGGGGCTGATAAGATTAATCCAAATTATTCCAAGAAATTAATATAGTTTTCAAAAAACTAATTTAGAAAATCCTAGGAAAGATCGAGGATGAGCAGTTTCTCAAATGGCCGAAGAAGATGGGAGGAGATCCGATCAAGAGGAACAATGCACTCAGGTGTTCCTTTTACAAGGAAATCATTCACAAGATAGAAAATTTCAAGGCTATAAATTCTCTTCTGTAGGAGTTAGCCCGGGCGGGGTGTCTGAACCAGTATCTTGAGAAGAAAGATTATCAGGTCATAACCAACGGCGACCCAAAATTCAATAATGTGATGGACGAAGAATCAGGACATGAGTTTGTTGTTATACACAGGGCGTCCAACCTCAAGAATATCCAAGGAAATGTAGTTCAGATGGAACTCAAAAAGGTCACAGTAGTAATAGAGTCCTTCTAGATATATCCCGCCAAAAGCTAGGCTGGAAAATGCAGGATACTAAAATATGAGGATTATAACAAGCACATAGTTTTCCAGGGGATGATTTGGTCGGGGTAAGAACCCCACACCACGATGCATTATCTAGTAATCACTCTCAAGATCAAAAACTTGGATGTGAACAAGATATGAGTGGATCAAAGAACTTCTTCAGAAGCGATATACCTGGAGATTTTTCACAAGATCAAACTAAATATGTCATAATTGAGACAGACGACCATTCCACTGGTCGGATTCGCTAAAAAGATGACCATGCCATTAAGGAAGGTAGTTATGCCAATGAAGGAATAAAATATTTCTAAACTCATCCGATTTTTAGTAGTAAATATTAACTCACCTTACCACGCTATCCTCAGAAGAGGGTAATACCCTCAACCTACCATCAGAAACTCAAGTGTATCATAGACCGGGGCATAATGGAAATCAGAGGCGCAAAAACTTCACGCGGCCACAAATTTGTATCTAGTGTGCATGTCATATAGGCTCAAGTGTAAGCCTGTCGCTCAAGTAATAATCCCGATAAGTCGGGGTCGAATCCTCAGGGAAATAGGACTAGATAATCGTGACGACGTTGGTAAGATGGCGAACCCTAACTTGGCTCTAAAAAGAAATGAAAAGATGCTTTGAATGGGAGGTCTAACTACGAACTAAATGCAAATTCAAATTAACTACAAACTACACTAAATGCTATTGAAATTATACTAATATATTTAATCGAAGAGCAGATGACAATTGTATGAAGAACTTAACTACGAATGGGAACAATAGGTCGGGTTACAATTCCCCACACCCTAGTAAATTCACCTCGTAGGATACTAGATTTCAGAATTAGAATTTTAAATGAACCTGGACTTTATTAATCCTAAGCATTACGTAGATAAAGGAACGAAGCTCGCATCAAATGAAATCAAAGGCAAGAATAAAGAGGTATCGCATTAACTAACATGCACATCACACTCTTAAGCATCCCGGTTACCTAGGGCAAACGAGATCAAAAGTCCTGCGACGGTTGCGATAATTATGCAACACGATGTATTTAAAATTTAATTCAAAAATTTATTTCCTATTGTGGTGAATCACATCGGGTGGGGTTCATACACCCCAACCCTTAAAGGTTTAGCTAGACATAATTAAATAAAAGAAAGAATCAATTTTAATACCGTTGTAAATCATGACTGCTTTGGAATATTTTTTAAAAAAATCTTGAATTAGAAATTTTGCAAAAAGAAATAGATGTGCAGTTAAACTACTTATGAGACTTTTCACAGAAATAAAATGAAAATTACTTGCAAGAGATGAATCTAGAATCAGAATTTTGAATCTTCAATAACTAGACAATCATACAAAACTAGGGTTGTAGTACATATCAAAAAGGGTTATCGCTCTAAAAACGTAACTAAAAATTAATTATTCAAACTCCCTAATGTCTGACATTAACTAGAATTAAAATACATCACAAAAAATCAGGAGTTGTCACCAAGTCAAACTCTAAAATCAGAGTTAAAAATCAGAATGTATCTCCAACGGACCGGTCCAATGGGTAATACTAGATTGGTTCGTTGATAGTCGGATCAGTTTGTTTTTTCCCTCAAACGGATCGGTCCGGTGCTCAAAAGTAACCGGTGTGCTTTCCTCCTTTCGGAACAGTTCGTTTTTATCAATAACCGGATCGGTCCGATGTCTAAAAGTGTACATAATGCTTTTCTCTTCAGGACCGATTCGTTTTCTATCATATCCGGTCCGATCCGGTTCCAGAATTTCTCCAACTTAACTATCTCATCTTTAAGGTCTCATATCTTCTGGCTCGATGGTCGGATTGGGGTGTCATTTATTCCTACGTGCTCGTAGAAGCACAATCTTCATTTTTCATGTTGGTCCCTCTTCCGAATTCTTAATGTAAATTGAACTTTCCGCCCCTTTGACTTTCCTTCCTTGACTGATTCCTCTGCTTTGGATTCTTCTTCTCTTTACTTAGCATTAAATACCTGTAAATAGCATGAAAAATACACAAAACTCGAAGCACTTGTAGAAAGGTTAGTAGCATATAAATGAGATAAATAAGTATGAATTACATTATTCAAGTTGCTAAATACTAAATGACGGGATAAATTTGGAAGAATTTATGCCTAATCAAACCCCCCCTAACTTAAAACTTTGCGCGTCCTGAGCAATGTAAAAGAATCCAACTACGGCTCAACTCTTGAAAATTATTTTATGAGGATAAAATACCACTTTCACGGGCAAGCAATTGCATGTAGCGTATACAACAAGCCTTTAAACCCCTAGGTTACCCTAGTAGGACGAGTTATGTCTCGTGAGGGTTTGTAGTGAATATATCCACAAAATTCGTTTTGACTCAAAGAAATTCAAAATAATTAAAAATTATATCATTTAAACTTTCCAGAAGATAGTCACCATAAGTTTGTATTCATAAGTCTCGATTTGTCATGTGTGTTTGCGAAGCCAAAAATTAAACCGCGGATTCCCACCGATAAATCATTACGTTACTTTTCCAAAAAATCGTTTTGATTAAGATGCTCACGGAATGTTCTCACAAACGAATCACTCGGAATGTGGTTATTTCTCTCGATGTGCGTGATTTAAAGAGTAAACGTAGAGGACACGAGTTCACGCACACTATTATTAAATAAGGACTATTTGATGTGAAAAGATCTCGTCATTGGAATACGATTATTGGGAAACCAGGAAATATCATCTCTAATTCACACATTTAATCTCTTTTATTATCTTTCGTGCCTTAACTCTCCACGCGGTAACCAATGTCGCAATTCGGACTCGGTTATAGCTTTTTTGGATTTAAAGTGTATTGGGTAACATGGAAATGGTTAGGAAATTCAGAATTAGAAAATGGTATTAAGATGTCCGTTAGTGCTATTCCGGGCTTATTGCTCATTTTTTTTTTCTTTTTTTTTTCTTTTATCTATTTTTCTACTTGCTATTTTTATTAAGCATTTTCTATTTTTCTTGCCCCTTTTTGTTGCACTTTTCGGACATAAATTATGACTTTTCACTTTTCACAATTTCGGGCCAATTTGGGACTTTCGGGTTATCAACGAAAAGGGAAAATTTTATTCCGCCCAAATTGGGTTGCAAAAAGTTTAATTTTTTACGAATTTTTCTGGCCAATATTTTTGGGTGACAAACGAGGGCCTACTTTATTTCCCAAATTGCTAATTGCATTACCATACGCGTCTCGGGATGAATTAAATTTAGAGATTTATTTAGCGCATTTTTCAAGACAACATTCCATTTCCCATAACCGATCAAATAAAGGAATTGAGATCTTCGACGACCTATTTAAACGCTAAAATGAACTTTGAGTTAACCATTAACTCATATTGGTTTTAAAAACTCATTAGAAATGATTGGCTTGAAATCTCACTAGGTTTGATTAATCTAAACACTTATTGGTTAAGTCGTCAATTCTCGCTTAATTTCCATCTTTAGTCAATTTTGGCTTTGTGCATTTGGGTTTTGACAAATTTGAAAATTTAAATAAAATTTCGGTGATTTTTTCGAAAAATTTAAATTTAAATTTTTATTTATTTTGAAGAAAAATATTTTTGACTTTTTTTCAGAATTTTTTTGGAAAATTATGAAATTTTCTCATTTTTTTTAATTTTTGTGCATGTTGGACTTTGTGAAATATAAAGGCGCATGCGTTACCCCCTAACTTAGGCGTTTGCATAGTCCCGATGCAAAAAAGGACGAAAAACTAAATTACGGAGAGGACAACAACATAAAGAAAGTACAAAAATGCAATAAATGAAATCCACAAGACACACAAAGTAGGCAATCCAAGTTCCATTAAACTATGTAGAAAGCTTACAAAAACTGTGGAAATATGGAATGAAAAATAGTTCCTAAACAACTAAGCAAACAACTTAATGTGGTGGCTAGTTAGAAGGTCCGGGGGCGTTGGGGTCATAGGGATCATAAAAGTAAGACGGGGAGGTGCACCAAACGACATTTTGAACATTTGTTCTTGGAGACGGTGCATCATACTAGTATCGCGTTAATACGCGCGTTGGTCCTCCTACCGATTAGTGTCGTATCGAGCGATGAACCCGAAAAGTTGTGTTTCAAGCGCGGTGATGCGCGCCTCATGTTCTCCACCTGGAGGCTCAAAATCAGGGTTGTCCTCATCCACATACTCCGGCTCCTTGCCCTCGTCCATGCTCACATCATCAGCCCCAACAGCCTTGCCCTCTTTATTTTCATCATCCGACTCCTCTGACTCGGAATCCTCCTCATCCGAATCTATCTCCTTTAGTGCTTGTGCTTACCGGGCATCTATAATTTCCCTTTGGCGCTCACTCTTTATACAAGTTCCCTTTCCAATGGGTTTTGGAAGGCAGGGAAACCCACTCGGACGTTGAATGCCGGAGTCCTCTAGTAGTGATGAGTCAACCGAGCGTAGGGAAGTGGTGAGGATCCCTTTTTGTCCAATGCCACGAATAATATGCCTTTGTAGATTATGTGGGCCAAATTGATCACGGTGTTGGTGTTGAAGAGGTGATAGACGAGAGTAGCTTGGCATGGGTACATAGCCGAGTCGTTAGAGGTTTGTAATTGAGCCTTCCAACCGAAAATGTTACGGTGGCCCACACCTCATCGGGTGCCATTCGGGACATACATGTGGCTTTGAAGAGGGGGGATAGGGAATTTGGATAAGTGTAGTTGGTGGGGCTGGGCATGTCCATTGTTGCTAACTTGCGTATGATTTAGTCCACAGAGAATGGCACACGGGTGCCTCGGATGTGTAGTCCTCGACCCGGACTAAGGAGCCGTAGGAAGCTCAAACTTTGGCATCCCACACTTCGTCAAATGGCTCGACAAGGTATCAATACCAACCATGAGCATTGAAAAGGGTGGTGAGGGATGCAGGCAATTCAATCCAGAGCACATGGCGCTCTATGTGCAACTTTCGAGATCGACCAAAAAAATTTCGGCACCAATTGCGTTCCTCGATGGAGCGGTATGGGAATTGCAACTCAGCGTAATCAACAACGGTGGTGGAGTTGTACTTTTGAGGTTGTGCCATGGTAGTGAGAGTAAAGGGAAAGTGATATGACTTGGAGAAAGAGAGTAAGATTGGTTGGAGAAGGTGTGGTGGGAAGAGGGTGGGAAAAGGGTGTATTTATAGATGGGTAAGGAGGTGGGGTGGTTGGTTTTGGATGGAAAAGGTTTGGGAGGGAAATGGAGATAAATTTGGAGGGAAAATGGATGGGGAGAGGTGTAGGGGACAATTTGGGTGGGAAATGGAGGGATTGGGTGATGGGGGGGAGGTGGTGAACCTAGGGAACATAAGAAGTTGCAGGAACCCGACCGATTCGGGTTCCCAGGACTGGACCGGTCCGGGCCTTTTTTTATTTTAATTTCTAAGAAAAAAGAACCGGTCTGGTTTCCCAAGGGAGGACCAGTCCGGTTTCCCAGGGGAGGACCGATTCGGTACTCAATTTTCACTAGAATCTCCTCTTCTTCATTTCACTTCTCTCTCTCAAACTTTGTGTACCCTCACCACTGTATTGACATGTAATCAATCGATTTCACTCAAATTTTGCTCCAAAATCCTAGGCTTGCTCTCATTAGCGTGTTCGCTCAAACCTATTATGTGGGTCCTATACTGACGAACTCAAACCTAACCGACTCTACGAACCTAACCTATGAACACCTAATATACACAAAATTCACCCCATACACGTTAGGGGCGCGACGACCTGCTCGTACGACTTTCTCAATCCCCATAAATGGGGTCCGATAACCAAATCGTGTCGACCTCTTTAACAAACTCCTCATAGTACGGTTTAAGGTGTTGTCCATTCACCTTGAAGGTAGTTCCCCTTTTTGAATCTTCCAATTCTACAGCTCCATGGGGGAACGCCTTTCTAACAACAAATGGGCCTGTCCATTTGGACCGCAACTTACCCGGAAACAAGTGAACCCTAGATTTATAAAGAAGCTCTTTTGCCCTAAATGAAACTCTTTGCATCGGATAATCTTATCATGTGCAAGTTTCATCCGTTCTTTGGATATATTAGCCTTCTCGTACACATCATTGCGTATCTCTTCTAAGTCGTTTAACTGAAGCTTGTGGGCTTCACCGACTTTATCCATATCATAGTTCAACCTCTTAATGGACCAATACGCTTTGTGTTCTAACTCTATGGGAAGATGGCAAGGCTTGCCATACACAAAGCGAAACGGGGACATTCTGAAAGGGTTCTTATATGCGGTTCGATAGGCCCATAACAAATCGTTCAATCTAAGGCACCAATCTTTTCGGTTAGGATCGAAGATCTTCTAGAGGATGTTCTTGATCTCACAGTTCACCAACTCGGCCTGCCAATTCATTTGTGGGTGATAAGTCATTTTAACCTTGTGAACGACTCCATACTTTCTCATAAGCTTCTCAAACGGCCTGTTGCAGAAATGCATGCCATTATCACTAATTATCGCCTTCGTAGCATCGAAGCGAGAGAGTATGTGTTCCTGCAAGAAACGTATCACCACTTTATTGTCATTTTTTTGGTAGCTACAGCTTCCACCCATTTAGAAACATAGTATACTACAAAAAGGATGTATAAGTGTCCAAAAGATGGGGGAAAAGGGCCCATGAAGTCAATACCCCAACAATCAAAAATCTTAATAATGAGTATAGGGGTTAGTGGCATAATGTCTCATCGGGTAATAGCCCCCATCCATTGACACCTATCGCATGATTTGAAATAGTTGCTAACATCCCGAAACATGGTGGGCCAGTAGAGGCCTCCTTAAAGGATTTTAGCGACCATCTTTTTTGTCAATAAATGACCTCCACATGCTTCCGAATGACAGAATTGGATGACTTTTGGTATTTAAACATCCGGTACACACAGTCGGATGATTTTGTCCGCACAATATTTAAAGAGGAATGAATCGTCATAGGAAAACATGCATGACCAAGTAATAAACCTCTTCTTCTCTTTTAGTGTCCAATCGGGAGGGATGACTCTCGTGACAAGATAATTGACTATGTTCGCAAACCAGGGGAGAGACGAGGTAACAAAAAGTTGTTCATCCAGGAAATATTCGTCTATGGGTATAGGATCGCTAGGTACATCGGACGAAAGTCGGGATAAATGATCGGCGATGACGTTTTCTACTTCTTTCTTATCTTTAATGGAGATATTAAACTCTTGTAGGAGTAGGATCCACCTTATGAGGCGCGTCTTTTCATCTTTCTTATCAAGGAGGTATTTAAGTGCCTCATGGTCGATGAAGCAAGTTATGGGTGAACCGATGAGGTAGGAATGAAACTTTTCTAAAGCAAACACTACCGTTAGCAATTATTTCTCCGTAGTGGAGTAATTGAGTAGCAATCTGGTTTCAGCTAGCTTAATATATGACATGATTCTTCTTGTCTTTCCTTTAGCCCAAAACAACCCCTATTGCGAAATTGCTTGCATCATACATGAGCTCGAATGGTAAGGACCAATCCAGAGCTTGCATGATGGGAATAGAAACAACCATACTCTTCATTTTATCAAAAGCACTTTGGCATGCTTCATTCCACTCAAATGGGGTGTCCTTCATGAGAAGGTTACTCAAGGGCATAGCGATGGTGCTAAAGTCCTTAATAAACCTTCTATAAAACTCCGCGTGACCTAAGAAAGAACGCACGTCTTTTAGCAATTTCGGTGGGGATAGCTCAACTATGACATCTATTTTGGCTCTATAAACATCAATTCCTTTGGATGAGATAATTTGGCCTAGAACTATTCCCTCGGTGACCATAAAATGGCATTTTCCCAATTCAGCACCAAGTTCTTTTCCACACATCGAGAAAGTAGCTTCTCAAGATTTGCTAGAAAAAGATCAAAGGAGATGCCAAAAACGCTAAAGTCATCCATAAAAACTTTAAGCCCTCATTCAATCATGTCGCTAAAGAGACTTAACATGCACCTTTGAAAGGTCACGGGTGCATTACACAATCCGAATGGCATATGTTTGTAGGCAAACGTACCAAAAGGACATGTGAAAGTCGCCTTTTCTTGGTCAAGCACATCTGCCTAAATTTGGTTATATCCGGAATAACCATCTAAGAAGAAATAATAAGGGTGTCCCTCTACTCTCTCTAGCATCTGATCAATGAATGGTAAGATAAATGGTCTTTCCTAGTGACCGCATTGAGTTTCCGGTAATCAATGCAAACACGCCACCCGGTGGTGGTACGTTGGGGAACTAGCTCACCCGTAGCATTCTCAATCACAATCATTCCCGACTTCTTTGGGAAAACTTATATGTGACTCACCCATTTTCTATCCGAGATTGGGTAGATAATCCCGACATCTAATAGTTTGATAATTTCTTCCCTCAACACCTCTTTCATGGTAGAGTTCAATCTTCTTTGCATTTTCCTTGAGGGCTTCACGTCCTCCTCGAGGAGGATTTTATGGGTACAAATCAAAGGACTTATACCTTTAAAATCAGCTATGCACCAACCAAAATCACTTTGGTGCTTACTCAAAATTTGCAGCAATTTACCCTCTTGCTCTTCTTATAGGCTAGACGAGATAACAACAGGAAATGTCTCGCCCTCTCCTAAATAAGCATATTTGACATTGGAGGGTAGTTTCTTTAATTCGAGTCTAGGAAATTTTTCACTGGAGGGAACCATGTGTGACTCCCTCAATGGTAGTTCCTCAAATCTAGAAATCGAACTTACATCTCTCACATCCTCGTCCGACGCCTCTCATCAAGAATCTCTCTTAACTCCTCTATCTCATTTTCGAAGTCAGTGTACGCCCCCTCACTCTGATTGCTCAATACAAGGAAATCTTCTAATGCATATCCACTAAAAATTTCCTCTATGTTCTCCTCTAAGATCTCGTCAATTTTAAGGGAAATTTCGATGCTCCTCACGAAAATTATTATAACCCTTCATGGAAAAACCACCCCGGTTTTAGCTATGTGTATTGAATCCTAATTCACATGTTGCCCCTCCTTCACCTCCACACTTTCAACAAGCACCACCTATGCAAGGATATGTGCCAGCACCACCTCCTCCAACACTATATGTCACTCCACCGCGGAGAGATCTCGAGGATACAATACACTGTTTCATAAACTCCCAAAATGAAACAAATTCTAGATATGAGTGCATGTTCACCAACATAAATTCGAACATTTCAAAGTTATAATCGTCATTGAGTATCCAAGAGAAGGGTAAGTTTCCTACCCAGGGTCAAAGACCTCCTCAAAGTCAAACTAGTGTTAGCTCTATATCCACGGAAAATCAAGAGAAATGTCAAGACATAACCACTCTACGTAGTGGTAGGTTTGTTGATTTATCACCTCCCCCACACGACGCACCGAAAGACAAGGATATTTCACTCGGCACGAAAGAGGGAGAAGATGTCCCCTTGAAAGAGAGTGAAAATGAAGGCACTAGTGAGCCCTAAATAGTAGTGAAGCCACCCACCGTAGCTCCATTTCCTCAATGGTTGGTTCCTTCCCAAAAAGGAAACCCCCGTAATGATGTGCTAGAAGTCCTTAAGCAAGTGAAGTTGAATTTACCTTTCCTCGATGCCATTAAGCAAAATTTCGCTTATGCAAAAGTTATCAAATACATATTGACGGTGAAAAGGAGGCTTCAGGTAAAGAAGAACGTATTTTTAGCAGAAAATGATCTCCCACCAAATTTCAAGGATCCGGGTGCACCCACCATTTCCCGTATCATAGGAAAAAATCGAATCGAAAAGGCCTTACTCGATTTAGGGACGAGTGTCAATATCCTCCCCTAATCCATTTATAGGAAACTTGATTTAGGTGACCACAAGTCCACAAAGATCAATCTCTAATTAGCGAATCGTACCGTGAAGATACCAAGAGGTATTGTAGAGGACGTGATAGTCTAAGTTGACACTTTCTACTTCTCGGTAGATTTTATCATTTAGGACACGGAGCCCTCCTTTGCCTCAAGTAACCATGTTCCCATTATCCCTGGGAACCCATTCTTAGCTATGACTAACGCTTTGAATAACACTCAAAATGGCCAGATGCAACTCACTTTCGGGAACATGACTTTAGAGACAAACATCTTCAACATAGCCCAATATGTGGGGGATGAAGATGATATTCACGTAGTGAACCGTACAATATGTTCGATATTAGGACTTGGTTTATATAATGAACGGGATGGACTATTTGTATAGCTGAGTAGTTTTGGTTTCATAAACAGGTGGATACTCCAATAAATGGAGGTAACTATGTCAAAATTTTCTAAATCGTGTACACATTTTTGTGTTTATAATAAATTCAAAGTAGAGTTTGTTCCATTTTCTTATTTCATTTTCATTTTTAATGTTGATGTTGATTGTTCTTTAGAAGAGTAAGAATGAACATATATATATTGATGTTAAATTTCATTAACTATATATTTGACCACTGATTGTTAGGGAATTTTAAATTTTTTTTCAATTATGTTACTATGAACATGTACTCTATTTGGGTGCTAAGAAGGTTTGCCTGGTAATACTTTATATTTTTTGTAACATCACGTTAGTACATAAGAATAGTAGGTATGGATTTGTCTTTTCAAATGTTTTCTACAGTTCATTTAGGTAGACATATCCACTCTGAAGAATTGGTGGGGTTGGTTAATTCTAACTGATGAAAGAGACATGTAGTAGTTTGGTGGTGTATCCTTGCCTACATTTCACTAGCATGGTTTGCACCCTTTCTCATTTCTTTCTATTTTTTTCTTCTCAACTCTTAGCAGTCAATTTGAAACTATCATTGGGTGCAATTGCAACAACTCTCATTTCACTAGATTGTATTGGTATTTTTTTGTGTTTTGTTGATTTAAATGTGCTAAAATACAATGATTGGCTTTGGATATGTATCATACAAAAATTGTTATGGAGTATTTTCTTAATGAATATGTTTGTTTGTATGGTTACAGGATTGATGTAGGAAGAGCTGCGAGGTGGGAAATCTATCAAACATTTGGACATTCGTTAAATATATCATTCTAAATTACTATAAGGACTGAATACATTTCAATACAAGCAAGTGCTTTCCAATGTTTGAAATTTCATTTTTTATTTCATTTGAAATGATTTCCTCTGTTTACTACTTGGGGGTAAACCAAAACTTATTGGTACTTGGTTTTTCACATGGATTTTCAAAGGTAATCTCCACAACAGAATAAAGATTGTGACATATTGCACATTTTCGTTTGGTTTCATTCTTTATTGTTTTTATTCACAGTTCACATAGAATACAAACATTGATACATTCCCACTTTTTTATCTAATTTTTTCCAGACTCAGACATCCCCTTTTCAGTGACGTTAGTGTTCTCTGTATTCAAAACTCGTAAGAACGAGCATCCCCTTTCTAGTGATGTTAGTCTTCTCTATATACAAAACTCATAAGAATAAGTTTGAGGAGTTTTTAAGCTTTAATATAAACTTTGGAGATTGAACTAAGTAAGTGATCTACATACAACTCTGTACATTTAGGCATTTATGTAGTAGGTATATTTGTATATAACTTGGTCTATTTGTAGGATTTCACGTTTGTTTGTATTGCTCACATGGTTTAATGCCTTTCCTTCAAGGTTAGAGAAATAGTAGGTGACGTGTTCATCTTAGTATGATGCTGCTACAATTGAGGCTGCAATGTTTTCTTAACAGTATGAAGCTGTTGGATGGGAACCAAAAGAATATAATCCGATAAAATTATTGGAACACAGTTGTCACGTGCTTATCTTAGTGTAGTTGGAATGCACTGAAGTTGGAACGCATTTGTCACGTGCTATTTAAACGATTAAATGTGAAGATTAGTGCAGTTGGAATGCTGCTGTCACGTGCTCATATTAGTAATTAAAATGCATCTGTTTTGAGATGATTTTATTTTTACTTTTCAGTTTTTTTACTTTGAATGCCTTCCTACATGGGGATATTACATATTTAAGTGTCATCAAATGCCAACATAACTGTTTAAGCCTTTTATTTTTAAATATCAACCTTATTAAGTTCCATTTGAGTTGTAAAAAACATTGACTTAAATATCAATCTTTATCACTATTATGTGTGTTGTGTCATTCCATATATGACTACAATAATATGTTATGTGAATGTTGACAATGATGTCTTAAATAGTTAGATCTTTATGTGATCATTGAACTTCCAATAATTATTTCATAGTTGGCACGAGCAGTTTTTGAATTGCCTTAATAATATTATATTTCAAATTAAAATAGTATGTTTAGGAGAAATGTCATAACTTTTTAACCGTAAATCTGAATGAAGCGATTCTGGCGCCATTGGATTCGGATCACCCGTGCCTAGCTAATTATGTTTCAGGCTATTTTTGGCGCTGTTCAAGGGGTCAAAATTGACTTTAAATTTGGCAGTTCCATTTTTTCATTGCGGGATTTGGTTCATGTAAGGTCTTTTCGTCTAATTTTTACCTATTCTGATTGCGTCCTGTGGTAGTTGATTCAACTCTGCATATAAGTTGTTAAACTATTTGTTATTTTTTAAACAGGGTGGATATTCCTATAAAGAAAGATTATTATGTCCATTTTTTTTAAAATAACACTTTGTTTTGTCGAGAAACGAAATTTTTGTCGTTTTGCAGTTACATACTTTAGAAATTTTTGCCATTCTGCGATTACATATTTTGAATTTTTTTTCCACGCCTTCAGGCACGAGCATTCCACTAGTATATATATATATATATATATATATACATCACCCTAGTATGTATATATATAAAGTAAAGAGCTCGTACACATATCCCATAGCACACTAGCCTCCTTATCTCGAAGTTCGAACCAACTTACCAATTAAATATCTAAATATTCACTCACTTATATTCTCTATTCTCCTCACCTGAATGATCTATCCTTTGGTCTAATACACTTACCAAGCCTCATAAACATTCCCCAGTAGTTCCACTCTATCCCGAAAGCCCCTACGGTAATTACCTAATCTCTAACGGGTCAAAACATCGCATGAACAAAAACTTAACATGACAACAAATCGAACCAATTCATTTGCAGATCGAACTGGTTTGGTTTAGTGAACCACTTTTCTTCCCAAGCGAACTATTTTGATTCACTGGGATGCCTGTCATATTCTTCCTCGAGTTTTTCTCTTGCAAACCCTCCAATGGAGGTCCCAAAATAACCCAAACATAAAATTAACCTTCCTCGTCATGATACCAACATCCCAGAAGTATTCTAACACATAATTAACCTCAAAACCTATATCAAAACTGTAGGATTCTAAATCAAACGTTCAATTTAACAAACCCAAAATTTTTCCAATTTGAGTTTTCATCAATTCAAACATCATATCATTGTTCTACATATTTATCATGGTAAACCCAAATTTAATTTCAAAATTCCTCCAAAATTATCACCAATTAATTATCAATTCTAATATGATATTAATAATGATCCAAATCTCTTAATCAATTGATCAAAGATTCAACCTTTAATCTTTATATCCCAGATTTTTTTCCAATTAAGTATGCAAGTGATTAAGTACATGAATGTGCACTTTAAAGAAGGTAATTACATGCCTTTGAGGATTTAATTCAAAGTTCTCTACGTTTGTGACTATTTAAATCTGAAGATATCCTCTTCTCTTCTCAAACTCTTCTCTCCATTTTCCTTTTTTTTTCTCTTATCTTAAACTTGATCTATAACTCAATTACGCAGAATGTTAAAGGTGGGCTACTATCCACATTCCCTATCCTTAAATTCCTCCAAAATACACCTTAATTCCATTTTCCATTAATCCCTAGGTGTAAAAAGACCATCCAACCCTTATGGGTCTCACTATGTCTAAAAAGCCCCTGAAACCCAATAATAACACTTAGGTACCTATTCTAGATCATTTCGGCCCATTTTGGATCATTGGTGCACTCAAAAAAATCATCTGAGTCACCCAACTCTAAGTATTCCATCAATTCATAAATCGAGCCTGATAGGTGAGGATACTAGTGTTCGTGCATATGGGGCTCCCATAAAATTTTCCATGAAGTTCATAAAAGACTTGGTCGATGTTATTCGTATGTACGCATTGAAGTTAGTCAATGTGAAAGACATCCTTTAGAGTTTTCCTTCAGATGACAATTAGAAATGAACAGTTTTTATTTAGACCTGATGGCCTTATTTCTTGCCCGTTGATAGGACATGCTATTTCAAATAAGTTGTGATTGGATCCATCGAGATAAGATCTTTTGTAATGACAAGAAATTATCAGGTGACCTTTGGTTCTACAATATCGGTCTAGGAGAGGAACTCTACCTAAATGGTTATTTTTAAATTGTAGTGCACTAAAGACCCCAAAGTGGCTAAGGCATCATCATGGATCTTATTCCACATAGGGGATTGTTTAAAGTGGACCCTATAAAATAAAGTAATTGAGTCTTGGGTGACCTGTAAATATGCTGACATTCGCTCATCTTTGACATTGTACTCTCCTGATACTTTTTTGGATACCATCATTGAGTCGCAATAGATGTTAATGTTTCTTACACCCAAAAAATGGATTTAAGCAACCCAACGATGAGGGCTTCATATTCGGATTCATTTCTAGACGCCTCAAAGCTAAGTCTAGTCTTCTATTCGATCATTACATTTCAGGAGAAATGACTATAACTCCCACTCCTTCCCTTTTGAATTAGAGGGTCTTCTTACATAAAGAGACCATTTTTTTAACTAGTTAAACTCTTGGTTGATTTGTATGTCGATGATGTCATTGTCATTGGGCCCTTCTTCCCTTTTGAACTCAGAAATGAATTTTACCAGTATTTGAACCTTTATCACGGTCCTTAATTGATAGTGAATATTAAACCTTCCATGTTTCGTCAACCATTTGGACATTTATCCAGATAGGTCAATTTTTTTGAGGAATTATTTGAGTAGAAAATATGTAACGAATATAATTGAGTGAGGTTCAAAGTAATGCTTTAATTTTCTCAAAGAAATAATTAGAGAGTAGGCCAGCATCTTAAGTGGAAGGTAGTATTGCTTAGTGTCGAGGAACGTCTTACTAAAATAGTAAATTGGAGATTGGTGCTCTTATTTCTCGACATCAAGGATGAACTAATTGTAGGATCAGATACCACAAGATACTGGTAAAATGGATTTCTAAAATTTGGGATTGAGAGCAAAGCAAGTTTGCTTTGGTAGGTTTTGATTTCACCGAGTGCCTATGAGCATTACTCATTACATGTTAGGTCTTTCTCCCTTTTTAGTAGTTGAAAGAATGTTTGGTACTTATCAGATGATTTGGAGATGAAGTAATTGAGAGATTTCATCATTCCCATTAATATTTGAATATCATGACCTATATTTGGTGGCTGAACATTATTTATTATCACGATAATGTCAGGGTTGTCTTTAATTCCCATATGTCTGACCAAGTACCCAAGGACTTCCTAGATTGGACTTTAAAAGAGAACTTATCTTCTTTGATCTTTATAATATAATATCTAAGGATCTTAAAAGTCTTTTCCAAGTCTTATAGATGGACGTCTTTATGCTTTCTTTTGATAATCATGTCGTTTATGTAGACCTCTATGGTGTCTCTTAAATGTTTCTCAAATATTTTAGTGACCAATCGATGATATGTAGCTTATGTTTTCTTGAAACCAAATGGCACGACTTTGTAGCAGTATAGACCAAAAGTGGTAATAAATGAGGATTTATCTTGATCATGGATGAATAAAGGGACTTGATATTACCGTAAGTATGCATCTCGAAAACTCATTCATTTAAGGCTAGTTGTGATATTGACCAAGTTATTCATTTTTCGCAAGGGAAAGCTATCTTTGGAAAAATATTTGTTGAGGTCGGTAAAGTGTATAAACACTTTCTACTTTCCATTACTTTTATTTACTACTATCATTTTTTATTGCCATTTAGGTAATTGAACTTCTTTAAGGGACCTTGCCTCCAAAAGTTTTCCTATCTCTTTATCCACAACTTTTTTTCTTTATGGGACTGTTCATATTTACACACTTACCAGCCACCTTCGTAGGTCTTAGATGACTTATCTTAGAAGGCACTTTTAAAAGTTGTAAAACTACTCCGTTACCAGAGGGAGAAGAAGAAGGAACAACCATACAGGGAGGTTTGTAAGGCGCGAGCCTATGATATGATCGGTGGGTACGTTAGGTCCCCATGTGAATTCAGTGATACTTGAGATGGGAATTGATCCGAGACATATCGTAAGGAAGTCAATCAAACACAACTTTATTTTCTTTTATCAGAAAAATTAGTTATCTTCTTTCATAGTCAATAATTGAATGGCTGATTATTTTTTTTCTCTGTGTTGTGAATCATCTAACACTACCTCTTGTAATGGTTCCATGACCTTATTTACAGGCCTACGCTAGTATTTTCTAACCCTAGTGTTCCATACTTTGGTTGATATTTGGATGGTGTATCTCCATTATTAGTCGTCTCATGGGCGACCACCTTCTCCTTTTTTTTCTCTTATTTGGGCCCGATGATGACGATGAAGCATTGTCCAGTGACGGCCTAGTTTTCCCTAATATCCATTATTCCACAATCAATGATGTATTTGAGCTTCTTTTCGAATATGGAGGGGGCAACTTGGATAGTGTGCATACACCCTCTTTTGAGGATAACATTGTGAGGAGAATAAATGTTCACAACTTAGAATTTAATCAACATCACGATACTCCTATTTCGGATGGGCAAGACCACCTTTCCCAGTGGCATAGTCATCTTTCCAGTGAAGCTAATCAAAGTAATGGTAATTTCTTTCAAATAATCCTTCTCGACAGTAAGTTTATTATTTAATAATTATAAGTACATAACCTTTGAGGATCATCCCTCATCAATTAGTAACTTATCAAGTCTTAGTTTGTAATCCCGAGGCGGATCAATAAGGAATCATGATGCGGAGTCCTAACTCTAATCAAGTCATCCTCCATGAAGACTATATGCATGTTGTAGTTTATATCTTTGAGCATCGACACTTGCCTGCTATATTGTTGTCAGGGTATTATTACTGCGATTACTTTATTTAATTCCATTAAAAAAACATTACCTTAGATGTACTTTGGACTTGAGGCACCGTGAATGACAACAAACACGCGCCCTGATTCGTCTTCTAAGACATTATTTGTCTTCTGGTCGACATCAATAATGGTTTTGTCCCCTTCATATGCGCGTAGTCGCTCAAATGTTTAGCTTGATCCAATTATTCCAAATGGGACTTGAGGTCCTTGTTCTCCATTACGTGCCCACGCTCTTTGTGGTATGCACACCTAATTTCCTTATTTCTTTTTATTGGGTATCCCTAATATTCTTTAGGCACTTGAGGAACTTTTATCCTTCATTTTGTTTAAGATCTTGTAAATTTTCTCCTAGAACACAGTGTTGATTGTTTATAAATCCATGGAGGGATCTACCTTATCTCCATTATTCAATCATTCATTCTCATTTTTACTCCCTCTTTGGGGGAGAATTCTCTTAATCGCCACTTTTTCTCATCCCCGAGCGCTAGTTATCATTCTGGGCACCAACGTCCATATCTTTCACCTTTTCTATTTATATATGATACATGAGGTCATAAATGGTATCCACCTCTTTGTTAGTGTGGAATTGATGTAACATAAATTTGATGGGAATCCAATCTTGAACGAAGCCATAATGACCTTTTCGAAGTAGTCCTCAACCTTTAGTAAGTTCCCTAGTACCGCCTGACATATTTCGATAACGTTTCCTAGGGTAGGAGAGATTCCATTATTTTCAGGTGGGCAATGTTGGTGATGAATCAAGTAGTGAATGCTTTAGTGAGTCTCTTGAAATTATTGACTGACATATGTGGAAATTCCTCAAACCATTTTTAAGCAACATCCCGCAAGATGTAAGGGAATATAAGGTACATAAGAGCGTCATTGTGATTCCACATTGTTATTGCTTTCCTGACACATATGGTCAACGAGATTAACCTTTTCATTATAGATTTTGAGCCTGGAAGTTGCATACTTCTTGGGGGGCTCTAGTTATTCAATTCCTCCTGAAAAAGAGGACTGTATTTGGTGATGAGGTCCCTTATGGATAGTTCTTTGGTGGATCAAACCCCACAATTATAGCAGTATTGATCCATATCTTTCCTGACGAGATTGTGGTTATCATGTTCACTGTGTCCTACCTATTTATATCTTCTCAATGGGTTCCTCTCATGCTAGGAGTGCTCCTTTCCATAATGAAAACTCCTTCCTCGTATGCGAGTTTTATCTTTTGAGGGATATGGGTTCATTTATGACACTTGTTTTTGTCTATGTGGAGCTCTAACCCAATCTTTTCCAGACGTCACTGCAGTTGCACTTTTCCCTCCTCTTAGAGGCATGTTATTTCTTCAGCTGGCGAAGCATATGTTCGTATGAATTGACTAGCCATCATATCTGATTGGATCTAGTTTGCGTGTTTCTTTGATCAAAATATTGCTAATACGTCACGAATATTGCATTTTCCACCTGTTAATTTATGCATTTTTACCCCCCGGGTACCGTAATTGCTAAAATTTCTTCATTAATATGACAACCTCCGTTTTATATGTTAACATGTTATTTGAGGCATTATTGAGTGTTTGTTGGTGTTACGGTACTTAGTATGAAGTTTCATCGCGTTCTGGTAAAGTTTTGTTGAAATTTGCACGTTCAAGGGCAATTTGGTAATTTCACACTTTCGTATTTTTGACCAAAGTTCACATGAAAGTTGTATATCTCGGTCCAAGATTCACATGTATGCGAACGGTGCTCAAATCGGATTCCGAATGAAGAAAACACGAGTCTTTAATCGAGGAAGAATTATAAGGGATTTAATTTTATTATTTTATATACTAACAATTTAAATAATTTCCTCCTTATCCCTTCTTCTCTTTTATGCTGCAAACGTCTATTTCTACAAATGGATATTTTGTCTTTGTGATTGGGTTTGTCTTGGATTTTGGTTTCGTCCGAAATTGGAGTCTTTCGTCCGAAATTGGAGCATGATTTTTTACCAAACACACATATGGATCGTTGATTTTTGGCCAATTTCACGAAATGGGTCTTGGTTTGGTGTATAACCATTGATGGGTTTTTGGGAAGTAGCAGGTCTCGATTATGGCTTCCATGGTGGGGTTTTTCTCAGGCTTTTAACCACACACATGATGGAGGTGGGTCTTTACCACGATTCGCAGTTGGTTTAAGGTTTTTGGCCATGGAGGTCTTGTGTGCTACTCCAATTCATGGTAGTCCTTGTTTTATTTTGTTGGAATTGGATGGACATGTGAAGAGCACAAACCTACATGTGTGAATTGATTGGATCCTTGGAGAACCGATGGACAATGTCAAATTTTCTAGCACCGAATCGATTCGGACTCAACCAAATCGATTTGGTCCCCTATTTTGGCCGACCTTTTTTGTTGTTACTTTTCTTACCTTTTCTATTTTTTCTTTTGTTGGTTTAATTGAAGACTTATCCCCTTTTTTTATTTCTTTTCTCTTTTTCTTTTATTACTTTTTGTAACTTAGTACAAAAGAACCCCTTAGTGTATTTTTGTAACTCTCTAGTTTTATCTCATTTTTTCTTGTGCTCTTCCATTTTAGTTTTAAGTTAGGGTTTGTAAACTTTGGGATTTATTTGTTGTAGTCACCCCTCTCGTCCACCATTAATGTAAGTCTTCTACTAATCTTTTTCTCCTTTGTTCATTTCTAGCTTTGTTCTTTAATTTCCATGCTTATTTATTATTGTCCATGCCTAGATAAATTAGTTTAATTTCATTATTTCTTTTTTTAATCATTAACTAGTTTTTAGTTAGTTTATCTATGCTTAGTGAGTAGTTAAATAGGGTTTGGGTCATGTGTCTGCCATTGATGGGTGTCGAGCTCTGAAAATTAGGTTTTAGTTAAATCACATTTAATTGAAACCTCGCGTATTAAAATTGGCTTATTATTTGTTTAACTTTTTTTGTCACGCAACGTTAATGTTTATAGAGATAATTCAATTTTAATCCGCGTGTGACAATTTTTGGTTAAATGTTTTATCTCGCAACTTTGAGTTAAATTTTTTCTTGCGTGATGTTTATGATTAACTAAAAATGACCGGTTAAATATTTTTGAACCGAAATTCTAATTATTAGTTGTTTAGACCATATCGGGTACATGCACCTGACTCTCGTTTTATTAATTTTGTTTAGCGTCAAATTCTTAATTTTTTCCTCTTTATTTATTTACAACCCATCACCTTTCGCACTTTTATTTTAGAAGTAGTAGATTGATTACGATCTATCAACATTCCTTGTGGATTTTTGATACCCGGACTGGTCGCCATACTCCCTTGTCGAGTGTAGTCATAGTTTAGGTTTTTTGTATCGCTTTGGGAAGCCGGTAAAAATGATTTTCATATTACACGACACATGGATTTCTAAGCGATCAACATTTTGATCGAGCGCGAACCGTGTGCTTGTGTAAGGGCACTGTCGTTGTTGTTCGTTCGCGGTCACGATGCAAAAAAACCCCAAACTATAACTACAATTACAATACATGTGTATCAGTAAGTCGGGTATCGAAAATCCACAGGGAATGTTGATAGATCATAATCGATTTATTACTTCAAGAATAAAAATGTAGAAGGTGATAAGGGTTGAAAAGGGGAAAAGGAAAAATAAGAAGTTAACTCTAAACAATATAAAAATGAGAGTCGGGATCGCATTCGCACCACACGGTCTAAGCTACGCATGATTAAAATTATGGTTTGAAAACTATTTAACCGAGCATATCAAGTAAGCATAAACATCACACAATAAGGAATCCAATCCAAAGTTGCGAGATTAAACATTTAACAGAAAATGGTCACACACGGATGAAATTCGGATTATCATTATAAGTACTAACGTTGCATGACAAAGAAATTAAATGCATAACAATCCGACTTTAATACGCGGGGTTTCAATTAAATGCAATTTTACACGAAATCTAACTTTTAGAGCTTGATGCCCATTAATGGCAGAAACACAACCCCGACCCTTATACTAAGCACAATACATGAATTAAACTAATTAAAACAACTAATTACTAAACAAAACAAGAATTAACCTATCAACAACTAATAAATCAAAGCTATAATTCAAGAGAAAAAAGTTTAAACAAAGAAATAAAGAATTAATTAAAGGAAGAGGATGAATGAATAGTAACTTACATACAAATGGGTATAAACCCAAAGAAAGGGGTAAAAGGGTCAAAGCTCCCCAAAAACTCTAAAAACTGATCTAAGAAGTGTAAAATGAAGTCTCCCACTTAAGGGAATGTTTTACCATAAATAACCCATTAAAAATCCACTTAAAAATAGAAATTTGAAGACTTCCTATCATTCCGAATCGATTCGAAAAAATTTCGAATCGAGCTGGAATCTGACAGTCCTAATTCTTCTTTGATCCAATTCTACGCACGTCGTACGAAAACAAATATAACTCCCTCATATGGAATCAAAATGATGCATGGTCAGAATCGCCACGAAGCTAATTCAATATGAAATTACCAAAATGCCCTTTAAGTAGAAGAAAACACCGAAACCTTTCGGAAATGGCCATAACTTCTTCATTCGGGGTCAGAATGACGCACAGTCAGTGGACACAAAAAGATAATTTGATAATATACACGTTGGTAACTTCATTACATAAAAAATAGTGAGTTTGAAAACACCAAAATTCCCTTGAAGTTTCCTTTTGCTACAAAAAAATCCCGAAACGTAACCAAACTTCTCGCTAACCACTTTAATACTGTAAGAGGGTACTTTAGATTATATATGTGGAGGCGTAACCCCTATTGAGTATGGTAACCACGAGTTAAATTAGCCAACACCCTAGACTAATTATAGGAAACACACACACAAAACTCAATGAAGATGGACTCAGTTTAAACTCACAAAGCCTCTCGTGTATGACTCAGGGAATAATAATGAACTTTAGAAGTGACTTAGCTAGAGGGAGAGGGAAAATAAGCACCCTAGATACATCCTGATAGGCAGGTAGCAACACACCAAACTCCCTCAAGAATCTCTGTCAAATATTAAAAGCTTCGCAATAAATGACAATGGTGAGTTAGTGAACTCTCTAGTTTGCAATGATTCTTTTTCTTAATTCTCCAAAAAGATCATCCTCTCCTCAAAGGTGGTTGGGGTCCTTAAATAGCCCCCCACACCACCCCCGAGGCAACTCAGTCATTAAAGAGTATGAAAGACATCCCTCATACTTTATGTCACAACATTAAATGCCTGATGCACTAGTTGTCTCCATGTCATAAACATTAAATGCCAAGACATGCCTTTTGCCTATCCACTGTGTGTCAGGGGTTTGTTGTCGCAGAGGTGGTTCACCAACTACCTGACAGCCCCAAACACCACAGCGGTTTACTCAAGTGTATGTCTGACAAACGTTTAGATGGCTAGTGACATCACCCATAGTAGATGTGACATTAAGTATAGGGTTGTTTGGTCCATAACTTAATGCCCGATAGAACTCCAAGCTGCTCCGCTTGAGGTTCCACGGTCAGGGTCCTTCGGTGCTTTACCAGGTGTATCTAAGGTGGTCAGGACAAGCCCCAACGGTGCCTTACTTCTCAATCCTCCAAACCAGGTCCCTCTAAAGTTCCCACAGTGAGGTCATTCGATAGAGCATGAAAGCTCTCCCAGGCCCTGCCAAGCCTGGTCTCTCGCAAGTACCGTTTGACCTCATACAAAACCCTTTAGTTATTATCGTTACGTCATTACAATCGTTAGAGCTTACAGAAATCAATAATGAAAGTACGATGTGATTAAAACAATAAGCTAATATATGAGTTGCCACGCTGAGCTGCCTCGCCCAGATGTCACGCTTGAGTTGCCACGCTGAGCTGCCTCACCAAGATGCCACGCTTGAGTTTGCCACGCTTGAGCTTATCCTCAGAACACTGTTGCTAATTAGTGGATTATCCCTAATCCCAGGATTACCTTCAGGCCCCCTCTACATTTGCCCCTTCGTGGAGGGATTTGTTGTGGGAACAAGAAGTGCCTCCACGAAAACTTTTTAATCCGATGAACCTTCTCTGTCTGGCCTGCTGCTTTTTTCTAATGCTGAGCCGCAATCGTTCCAGCTTGAATATCTGAAATTCTCCCGAAGGACCTGCTAATATTCTCCCAGTAATGTTCGAAAAAGCGAAAAAATTCTCCCCGATGTAACTGAGTCATAACTAAACAACGTTTGAGCTTCTGTCGAGGGGACATCGTGGCTTTTTTGAACCGTTGGGACACCTTCTTTGTTGGGGGGTTTATTGGATATGTCAGAGAAAATCTTGGCGCCCAAAACTCAATCTTGCTTAGGAAGGTAACGGTGGCTGTTCCCTAGGTGTCACTTCATTAATTGATGGCAGTTCCCCAGGTGTTACTTCATTAAATGACGTAGCGTTGTCTTTTCCATGTCAAAACACTTCCCGAAGTGCCACGTGTACATTTGAAATGATTGCAGGCGGCTACACACGTGCAATGGTGGGAAACTTTAAACGACGAACTTAAAAAACTAAACGGCCAAATCTCCCAAACACTTAAAACCTTTCTTTCTCTTACTTTGCCACTAACTTCTTCAAATTTCCTTCGCTTTTAGAGAGAGAGAGCTTCCATTGTTGAGCATCTGAAACCTCCATTGCTGTTCAAGCTTGTGCCTTCCTTTTCTTGCTCTCATCTTCTTCGCCACCTCCTGTGTTTGTTCTTCCGCCATTGTCGTGCTCAGGCTCCTCTGACCCAAGGTTGTTTTTTGTTTGCACTAACACTCTGTCATGGCTTCTCAAAGTTATCCCACCATCTCTTCAACCAGTGCGCCGCCTGCTACTGCTGTCGCCACCACTACTGGTGCCTCTGCCCTGGATGCTGTCCGTCGTGATCAGTTAAGGTTTTATCGTCGCTCTCCCATTTTTGGCGAAGATGATTGCTTTGCTGCTGCTTGCAAGACTGTCAACTTTGAATGCAAGTTTGAGTCCTTAGTGCTGGGTGACGAGGACGAAGAACCCTCGAAGTGGGGCTTTCTTCCTCCAGAGGGGACTCTCCGGTTTCGTCTGGAGCGAGGGGACTTCCAATGGTCCCAAATTGACTTCGAAGCACCAGGTGGTTCTCCTGCCCATTTTGCTGCTTGGAACTCTCACATGGTGAGTTCCTATGGTGATATTTTGAGTAAGATTGGCCTTCAACGGGCCAAATGGTTTGGTGAGTTTACTCTCTCCAAAAATAATGCTGCTCTCCCCATTCTTGTTTCTCGTTGGAACGTGACGACTCACACATTTATTGCTGCGTGGGGCGAGTTCACGATAACCCTAGAAGATGTCTGCGAGCTTCTGGGGCTCGAAGCAACAGGTCATGAGCCTTATACCGATGAGCCTCTTGACGCCGAAGAGACTGCTGACCGTTTGGCGTTGGACCGAATATGCCGAAGTTGCATCGGTTCTTCAAACAAAGCTACCTTCACTCCGCTGATTAATTATTTCTTCAAGGGTTCTAGTGAAGGTAGTTCTTCAATTTCAACGGATGCCCCTGGCCAAGGTACTTCGTTAGAGCTCCCTGCTTACATCCTTGTGATTCTGTCCCGCTTTCTTTTGACGGGAAAACCAAACGATCAGCCCCGAAGGGACCTTATCAACATATCCCTTCGTTTGGCCCGGGGCATCAAACTTCCTTTGGCTGCAATTGCCCTAGGGTCCCTCTACACCTGGCTTGACAGAACGTTGTTCGATACGGAACGATCCCTTGGCCGTTATAACCTGGCCAATTTTGCTAACAGCATCCTTCTAACCAGCTTTCTTTACGTGCGCTTTCCTGTTGTGGCGGCCAAGGCCAACCGTCCTCCTTCTGGGGAAACCATTTTGCCCCCCCGCTCTTATATTTATCACAAGAGGCAGAGCCGAAAAGAGCTGATCGCCTCAATTGATCGTTTTGAGGACTTTGTTATGAGGCCTTACGGAGAGGACGCCTTTGTTCACACTTGTGATTTCTTTCAGGACGAATCCAGGGTGGTACAGGTGGGGGTAGACATTGAAGATCCTCAGTTAGCCGTGGTGCTTCTCCTTTCTCCGGGGTATCTGCCTTCCTACACCGAGTGGGGATATTCCAGCGAACATTACAACCCCAATCGGTGTAGTCGTCAATTTGGGTTTGATCAGGGGGCTCCTCGCTCAGTTTTCCAATCCTCAAACCCGAAGGTTAGCTTTAGTGAGGCATGTTCCTTATTTTCCTCCACTGCTGCGTGGGGGATAAGTGAATCAATGGCTGGGAGAGTCACCATTCCCTCCAACAAGAGGCAAGGGAATGTGACCAGTCTATTTGCCACGAAGTTCTGGCCGAGACAACTGGCTAACATTGCTGAATTCATAGATGGCGAGCCGGTGTACCCTCCAGTTCTTTCATTTGCTGCGATGGAGCTGGGACTCAAAGGCAACTCCATTCTGGGGATTGAGTTCCCTCTAAGCAAAACCCCTAAGGGGCCTTCCAAAGAGCTACCTCCGTTATGCCCCATGACTCCCACTGCCATATCCAAAGGGAAAGGTGCTGGGGTACCCAGGAAGACTGCTCCTTCGACTGGAGCTACTGGTGATGAAGGGTCTTCGCGGCCGTCGACCAAGAAGGCCAAGAGTGGGGTAGCCTCCACGAAAAAGGCAAAGTCCAAATCCCAGATTCCTGTGGCAGCCCTACCCATAGCCTCCGTTCCTCCTCCCATATCTCCTGAAAGGGCCGAGAGGTTAAGGAGGGAGGCGCAGGCTGAGGTAGATCGGGTGAATGCAGAATTTCAACGGCGCGCTGTCGTCGTTCCTCCCTCGGTTGTCTTCCCCACGATCGTCGTCGATCCCACTGAGCCAGTTGCAAAGAGGAGAAAAGGTTCGAAGGTTCCTCAAGCCACTGGTAGTGCCATGACAAGGCTGAGGAGGAAGACTTTAGGCACCAAGTCCCAGCGGAAGCAAGTTTCCTCGGTGCAAGCTTCTCCTTCTTCTTCCCAATCTGAGGTATGCATTGCTGACTTAATTATTATCTCCTTTTTGCTTGAGGGTGACTGTCTTTGCTTGTGTGTATACTTATCCCTCCCCCCCTTTCTTTGACAACTATTTTGCAGGGGGTTGAAATAGAAAAACCAGACTCGTCCAGTCCTCCCGTGAGCCCTTTTGTGGGGGGACGCTTCGGTGTATCTCATACCGATGTGACTCCTCCCCGTTCCCCCATGACAGGGCTTACGTATTCTCGTCGTTTAGTCAGCCAACGTGCGAGGGATGTCATTGCGGGAGGTGATGCCGTTGACCCTGCGAGTGCTTCCTCGCCTGAAGCGATGACCCTGCTCGAAGTGGCACCTCCCGAGATAACACCTTTGGTCCCTTCAGACTTACAGGCCTCATCCGAGGTTCCTCTGCCCCTTGTACTTGCTGAGGAGAGTGAACCCGAGGTATGATGTGATCTGTAATTTGTTTGTTGTAGTTCTTTCAGTCATATTCTTTCCTTATTTGGCTTACTGAATTGTGATATGTTTTGGGTACCCCAGGTTGAAGTGTCTTCGTTGTTGGAAAGTATTCTTCTTCGAACGATGCTGATGAGACCCCCGACTGTCATTCCTTTGTTTAGCACCATAACTGAGGTAAGCAACACGTCGAGCTATTTCTTCATATTTTCTGTGCCCATTCTTCTTTTCTAACACTTGGCTTTGTGCACAGTTTTCTCCCGATCTTGCATCAACTCCTGTAGTGAGGGCCCAGGTTGGTGTGTTTACACCCCCTCCTGATGTGGCTTTGTTTGGGGGCTCCGTGTCCTCTCGTGATGAACCCCATATGCTTGCCCTTGTGCCCTACACGGGTGATCAAGTTTGGACAAGCGTGGAGGCTTCTGCGTCCAGGGATCCCGTTATGGCATCTGGGGTAATAATTGCTCCCCCAACGGTTCCTGTCCCTGTGGCTGCCTCAAATGCTCCCATTGTGACTGAGGTATATCTTTCCTCCTATCTTTTGTTAAGATTTTCATAATCTCCATCCTGTAACGTTGACTTAACAACGAAAGCGCTTGTTAAGATTTTTCACAAAACTTCACCTTATAACGGTGACTTAACAACGAAAACACTTGTTAAGATTTTTTCATAAAACTCCACCTTATAACGGTGACTTAACAACGAAAACACTTGTTAAGATTTTTTCGCAAACTCCACCTTATAACGGTGACTTAACAACGAAAACACTTGTTAAGATTTTTCATAAACTCCACCTTATAACGGTGACTTAACAACGAAAACACTTGTTAAGTTTTTTTTCATAAACTCCACCTTATAACGGTGACTTAACAACGAAAACGCTTGTTAAGTTTTTTTCCATAAACTCCACCTTATAACGGTGACTTAACAACGAAAACACTTGTTAAGATTTTTTCGCAAACTCCACCTTATAACGGTGACTTAACAACGAAAACACTTGTTAAGATTTTTCGTAAACTCCACCTTATAACGGTGACTTAACAACGAAAACGTTTGTTAAGATTTTTTCGCAAACTCCACCTTATAACGGTGACTTAACAATGAAAACACTTGTTAAGATTTTTCGTAAACTCCACCTTATAACGGTGACTTAACAACGAAAACGTTTGTTAAGATTTTTCATATCCTTATTTGGGCTTTTCTTTTCAGGTTGCTCGGGAAGATTCGCCCCCAGTCCTCTCACCTGTAGGCTCGCCCTTCCGAGAACCTGATGCTTCGGAAAATTCTATTCATGATGATCAAGGTTCTACGACTGGTGCTGCAGTTGAGAGCGAATCTGGGTGTGAGGTCCCTCTTCCCGACCTAGCTCCTCACTCGTTCTGTCTCATGGTGCTTCGGCAATCTCCTCAAATGCCCGTCAACCATCGGCTGGTGATTGAACAATTGGTGGATCACCATCCTGATACCTTCACACCGGATTGCCTGCGCTCAAATATTCATGTGATGAGTCACAGGCTGCAAGGCATGGCGATCGTTGTTGCTGAAATTGCTAGTACCCCCACTGCCAGTGTTACCAGATCCCTTCTCAACCAATTTCTAGGTTTTCTGAAGGAGTTGGGGCGTGATGGTTTCCGTTTTGACTGGCTTATAACGCATCTGAAGACTTTGAAGAACCAGCAACTGATCGGCCAGAGGGAAGTGTTGATAAGGTACCAGGAGGACCAACGGGCTGAGGAGGTTAAGTTAGCCGAGCTGGCACCTCTTTTGGAATCGGCCGATGAAGAAGTAACGAAAGCCGAAGAAGCTCTGCGTTTGGCTAAGCTAAAACGGGAAAAGCTCCTTATTGAACGCGCCCAGGTGCAAACCAGGCTAGAGGTTGCTGTCAACGCTCAAAATTCGTTTGCATCAGCTTCTTCGGGCCTCCCCGGGGATTTTTTCTCTTCCCCGGATCTGTGGTTTCTCCTAGCGTAGTAAAACTCCTGTACATATTTTCTTTCTTTCATTCATGTAATTCCTGGGCAGTAGTTCCCTATTTTGCTTGTAATGCTCTCTTCTTTAATGAATGGAAGAATGTACGTTGTTTAGTTTATCTCTGAGTTATGCTTGCTTTCATATCAATGTCTATATTTCATATCATCAGTAAAACTTGTATATTCATAATAAGAAGACCCAATACATCGATGGTACAAACAAACTGTCTACACATGATATACTTTCAGCCATTTATTGTTAATTTTGAATGGCCTATCTTCCTCCAACTTAGAAATTAGGCAATAACCTGAATCATGAGCTTCGTTCACGATGAAAGGTCCCTCCCAATTGGTTGCGAACTTTGGCAGAGGAAGTCCCCTAATGTGTTTCACTGCTGCCTTCAAAACGAGATCTCCCTCCACGAACCTCCTTGGTCTTACCATGTTGTCATATGCCCTAGAGAGCTGCTTTGTATACATTTGAAAATGTTGCATCGCATTGTCTCTGTGTTCATCCAATGCCTCCAACTGCACATGCCTGTTCTGAGGGAGCATGCTGCTTCGCAAGGCGTATCGAGCCGAGGGAACTTCCAACTCTACTGGAAGAATTGCCTCAGCCCCATAGACAAGGGAGAACGGAGTGTACCCTGTGGGCTTCCTCTTCGTCGTTTGATAGGCCCACAACACTGTTGGTATCTTGTCATCCCACGATCCTGGAAAGTCCTCCATCATTTTAGCCAAGATATTAACCAGAGTTTTGTTAGTTGCTTCAGCCTGACCATTCCCCTTCGGGTATGCTACCGTTGAAGTGTGATGAACAATGGAGTACTTGTCTGTGAGCATCGTTACTTCTGAGTTAACGAAGGGAGTCCCATTATCTGAGAGAATAACCTTTGGGATCCCAAAACGGCAAATGATATACTCTCTGATGAAGCTACTCACTACTCCAGCCGTGGCCCTTCTAAGTGGTATTGCTTCAGCCCATTTTGTAAAGCACTCCGTTGCTACCAGTATCCATATCTTACCCCTCAACGAAGGATGTATCGCCCCCACGAGGTCGAACGCCCAAGTGTGGAAAGGATAAGGCGTTGCCAGAGAGTGTAAGTCCACCGATGGGGCATGGATCATATTTCCATGAAGCTGGCAAGCCTTGCATTTTCGGACAAATTCGGCGGAGTCTTTCTCCATCGTTGGCCAATAATACCCCAACGTCATCAGCTGATCATATAACTTGGCCCCTCCCATGTGAGCTGGGTCATGGGCTTGTTTGAGGACCTCAGTTGCTTCTTCTTTTGTAATGCAACGCAACGGCCTGTTGAAGTACCCCCTTCGATAAAGCTGCCCCTCTTGGATATAGAACCTCGGGGCCCTTCGCCTTAGTCCCATCGCATCCAATTTCTCCGTTGGGACAATTCCACCCTGAATAAAGTCGATATAGGGCTGCCTCCAGTCTGTTTGGGCTTCAATGAAATGGCACTCAGCTGCTTCGAAAAATAGCTGACACTTATCACAATTCCGTTGTAGTTCTGCCGCATCCTGTTTCATTTTAGGCCAAAAATATCCCCCTCTTTGAATTCTCCTATAAAGAGGTATCTCAGTTGTTTCGCAGTGCTCCTCATGTGTTTTCTTCAACCTCCGCTCTGCCTCCTCTTGCCCAATGCATCTCGATAACCATCCCCCTGCATTTCTGAAGTAAAGATTTCCCTGGTTTGTAAAGTATTGGGCCAACTCTCTGAGTCCCATAGCTCCTTCGCCAGACTCCAGTTGCTTCCTGACCTCTCCTCTCCAACCCGCGTCTCCCTCCGTCGGTAGTATTGACTGTATCACCGAAGGAGCTGTTCTTCGTTGGATCGTAACAATAGTCGTATCGCTCCTCATGACCATCTTTTGAGCAATAGTGGCATAAGCGTCTGGATGTCGGTTCATTGTTCTGGGATGTCTTCTGATTTTGGCCCGATGGAACTGGCTGAGGAGCCTTTGAATGATCGTTCTGTACGGTGCCAAATTCATGTGTTTCAACGCATATTCTCCATTAACTTGCTGAATTACTAAGTTCGAATCACCCTTGATGCAGAGTGAACGAATTCCCCTTCGAAGAGCCTCCAGCAACCCTAGTACCAACGCTTCGTATTCTGCTTCGTTATTGGAGCAAGGGAAATCTAGTTTGTAGGAAAGGCAAATTTCCTCCGTTCCTTTTGAAAGGATGACCCCTGCCCCTCCTTTTTTTTCAGCCGAAGACCCATCGAACTGCATCGTCCATTCCTCATCGGTTGTGTCCAGATAGTTGGCTTGTAAGTCGTCTCCCGGAATGTCTTCTTTAGGTGGTTCAAACGTTCCTGATGGAAAGATTGCCAACAGATCAGCATACGCCTGGCTCTTGATAGCACGAGGAACCACACACTTTAAATCATATTCGGAGAGAATAAGGAACCACCTAGCTGCCCTGCCAATCAAGATAGTTCTAGCCAACAAGTACTTAATAGGATCACATCTAGTTACAATATGAATTGTAAAAGACAGCATATAATGTCTAAGTTTTTGTGCTACAAAGACTAAGGCCAAACAATGCCTTTCTAGGCTGCTATATCTAATCTCCGGCCCATGTATGATCCTACTGAGGTAATACACTGGCCGTTCTTGCCCGTCGATCTCCTGTGCCAGCAAAGCTCCAACGGACCTTGTAGTGGAGGTGAGGTATAGCTGCAACGGTGCTCCTGCCTGTGGAGGAACCATGATTTGCGGTGAAACGAGCAGTTTCTTCAACTCATCGAGGGACTCCTGGTGATCCTTTTCCCACCTGAACTTTGTGTTCTTTCGCAGCAGTTGCATCAACGGGTGTGTTACCTCGGCCAATCCTGGTACAAATCTTCTGAGGTAGGAGACCTTTCCGAGGAAGCTTTTTAGCTCCTTCGCCGTTCTTGGGTACGGCATTTCTAAGATCGCGCGTTGTTTATCCTGGTCCATCTGCACCCCTTGTCGATCAACCACGAAGCCCAGAAACTTCCCACATGTTACTCCGAAGACGCACTTCAATGGGTTCATCCTTAGTTTATACTTCCTACATCGAGTAAACACCTTCTTTAAGTCATTTAGGTGGGACTCCTCCTTCTTCGATTTGATGACCAAATCATCCACATAGAATTCTACAAATTTGTGGAGGAAATCGTGAAAAATGGCCATCATTGTTCTTTGATAAGTGGCTCCCGCGTTCTTAAGTCCAAACGGCATTACTTTGTACATGAAATTGCCCAACGGGGTTCTGAATGCCGTTTTCTCTGCGTCCACGGGGTCCATCTTGATCTGATTGTACCCAACGTACCCATCCATGAAGCTATACATCTCATGTCCAGCCGTGGCATCTATCAAGCTATCGATGGAAGGTAGAGGGAACTCATCTTTGGGGCAAGCCCTGTTCAAATCTCTAAAATCCACACAGATCCTTATTTGATTCTTGTCCTTCTTCCCTACTGGCACAATGCTAGATAGCCACAGGGGATGTTGTATTGGTTTGATGAATCCTGCTGCCAATAAACGCTGAACCTCTTCCTTGATCTTCAAGTCCAACTCAGGTTTATAAGTTCTTGTTGCCTGTTTTACCGGGATGGCTGAAGGTGTCACGTTTAGCTTGTGGCAGCTCACTTCCTCATCTAGCCCTTCCATTTCGGTATACTTCCACGCAAAGACATCTATGAACTCCCGGATTAGCCCAACCAGGGCTTCTCGCTTCGCCTTACCGAGATCCTTCGCGATGAAGATGGGCCTTGGGTCTTCCCCTTCTCCTGCCAGGTTCAACCGCTCCAACTCTTGTGCCTGGGGCTTCGGTTGATTTGCCATGTAGTCTGGTTCTTCGGCGACCTCCTCCACCAACTCCTGTATGTTGGAGTTGTCTATCACCATACACTGTCCCTGTTGATCTATCAAGAAACACTCATATAACGGGTCAGCCCCATCCTCGGTCTCTTCGGCCGCCCGCTCACATCGTTATAAATGGTATACCACCTTCCCCTCCTCAGTGATCACCTTCTTGCATTGCCTGTTGGTAGCTGTTGCCAAGGCCTTCCTCTTCCTTTCTCTCGAAGCCTCAGCGATTCTTCCTCCTGAAAAGCGACTCAGCACGCTTTGCCGTTGGACCTCATGCTCCACAGGATCCATTCTAAGCTTTACTTTGTTTTTGAGCTGCTTCGTAGTACCTTGGGGTCGAGGGATCACCTGATGGGCTTCTTCGGCCCTCACCCCTTCATTATTCGCGGCTTCTTTGCCTTGCTCGTTCAGAGGCCCCATTCTATCTCTGATCGAGGGAACCCATGCCCCCTCCATTCTTCTTGTTAGGACTCGAGCATCTTCCTCCAACTCCGTATAAAAGGCCGCATCCACAAAGTGAGCTTCCTCGATGGCGAAGGGCCTTTTTGTAGCCCTAATGGTCACTTCTGTTCCTTTAACATTCGCCTTGGCGCATTGATGATATGTTGAAGGAACTAAACCTTGATTGTGCATCCATACTCTTCCTATTAGTAAATGATAGGAAGTTGCACTTTCTATTACATGGAACTTGATGTGGGAACTCAGATTTCCCATTACAATTCCCACATTCACATACCCAATGGATTTGGAAGATTGGTTGTCATACCCTGAGATTACCAGAGGCATGGGAACCAACCTTTCTTCTGGGATATCAGCTGCGTGGAAGGAGTTGATCGGCATAATGTTGATGGAAGCACCCCCATCCATAAGCGTTCTTGCAAAACTAACCCCGTTGATACTGGCCGTCACATACAAGGGCCTGTTATGAGGGAACCTTACAGCTCTATCTGCATCGCTTAAGGTCACCTCTGATAGGAACTTTTTTACCAGCCTCGCCATGGGTCCTCTCCATTTCAGCGAGGGAACCGCGTCCTTCTTCGCGATGTCAAGGATCGCCCGAGTTATCCCCAGTCTGCTCTCCTTTGGTATTCCCACTTGATCGAAGAACCAAGCGAACTTTGGGGATTTTGAAACTGCGCTGTATTCTATGACTGGACCTGTTTCCTCGCCCTCAACGCTATAGGCGTCTTCTGCGTCCCTAGCACTTGCTTCATCATACGCCAGAACTACGTTGGCCATTCCTCTAGTGCAATACTCAAGTGCTTTATCGAACTCCCTCGTTGCCCCTCTCCCCTCTCGCTCTACCTCTTCATCATAGGCCGTCACAACATTGGCCCCATGCGCCGGGAGCGGGTTATTGTTAACGTTTTGTGGGGGAATTTGCAGCGTTCCCGCCTTCACGTACTTGTCTATGATTCTTCGCAGCGTGAAGCAGCTTTCTGTTGGATGCTGGACCTTTCGATGCACCTGACAATATTTGGGATTGGCCCTAGTTGCCACGTCGGGCTCCGCTATCGGGACACCTTTTGGCTCGTAAACCGTTCCGCCTTGGACCATTGCGTTATAGCAACTCATAGCCTCCTCCACCGTACAAGGCAATGGTGGCGGGTCTTCCCTATCCCTTCCGAACTTTCTTTTGTTGTCCTTCCTCTGAGCCTTGCCCCCATCTTCTCTCTCGACATATCCTACCCGTGGGGCCTGTGTCCTTCCCCCGATGGGTTGTATCGTCTGTCTGAACATCATGGGGGCTACTACCGGGCTAGGTCGCACCACCAACGATATATTTCTTGCAGATTTTAAGAAAGCTGAAAAAGTTCCCTCGCGTGTCTCATTGATCAAGTGACAGATATACTCAGGAAGTAATCCCTCAGCACAAATTTGTAGTAACCTGGCCTCCTTAGCTTCTTCCCTCACGTCAAGGGACCTTTCCCTAAACCTTCGGATATAGGCCACTACCTCCTCTCCTGGCCTTTGCCTCTCCCTGCCAAGTTGGGTTAGGGTGAACTCATCTTCTGCCAAGAAGAACTTTCGGACAAACAATACGTGCATCTCCTCCCACGTGGAGACACTATTGGGAGGCAGGTGAGAGTACCAAGTGTAGGCCTTATCAGTCAAGGATTTGGAAAACTCCCTCAGCCTAAGCTTTTTGTCATTGCAATGCGCCCCCAGGTGCTCGACGAAACGCTTGATGTGCTCCTTCGGGTTCCCCCCCTTCCCTGAATATTTTTCAAAGGTAGGGGGAATATAGTCCTTCGGGTAGGGTTCGTCATTGTACTCCTGGGGGTAAGGTGTCCGGAAGTCGTCGTAGACTGCTGCCACCTCGCCCACAGCCTGCGAGGAAGACTGCATGAACTTCAGCATCTCCTTCTGCATCTCTTTTCTCATCTCTTCCAAGGGCGAGGCCACTGGGGCCACCTGCAACGGAGCAGATGGTTGAGCGCTCGTTGCAACTGGAGCGAACGTTATCGGTTGCGCCATTGAAACGCCTGAGCCGCCCACAGTGGGATTCACAACAGAGGGTACACTTGCTGGTACCGCTCCCGTAACGCCTGCCCCTGGTGGGGCCCCTGGGGCCACTCCTGGTGTCACGAAGGCACTAGTCTCCAATCCTCCCAGCATAGTGGAAGCTACTGGGGTTTGCAAAAACTCGTAAAATTTGCTCATGAGGAGCGCCATCTGGGTAGGTCCCAGCCCTACGCTCGTGGAGGGTTGTGCAGCCCCTGGGACACCTATCGTTATTGGAGCCAGCGGTATCTCTCCCCGAGGAGCCCCATCTCTTAAGGCCTCCTGTTCCCTTGCAGCTTGTTCTTCATTATGCTGTATGTCATCAAAATTGAGTCTTCTAGTAGCGTTATCCTGCGCCATACTCCTTCTCTAGAAGGATGCCTCCCCAGCAGAGTCGCCAAATGTAAGAGGGTACTTTAGATTATATATGTGGAGGCGTAACCCCTATTGAGTATGGTAACCACGAGTTAAATTAGCCAACACCCTAGACTAATTATAGGAAACACACACACAAAACTCAATGAAGATGGACTCAGTTTAAACTCACAAAGCCTCTCGTGTATGACTCAGGGAATAATAATGAACTTTAGAAGTGACTTAGCTAGAGGGAGAGGGAAAATAAGCACCCTAGATACATCCTGATAGGCAGGTAGCAACACACCAAACTCCCTCAAGAATCTCTGTCAAATATTAAAAGCTTCGCAATAAATGACAATGGTGAGTTAGTGAACTCTCTAGTTTGCAATGATTCTTTTTCTTAATTCTCCAAAAAGATCATCCTCTCCTCAAAGGTGGTTGGGGTCCTTAAATAGCCCCCCACACCACCCCCGAGGCAACTCAGTCATTAAAGAGTATGAAAGACATCCCTCATACTTTATGTCACAACATTAAATGCCTGATGCACTAGTTGTCTCCATGTCATAAACATTAAATGCCAAGACATGCCTTTTGCCTATCCACTGTGTGTCAGGGGTTTGTTGTCGCAGAGGTGGTTCACCAACTACCTGACAGCCCCAAACACCACAGCGGTTTACTCAAGTGTATGTCTGACAAACGTTTAGATGGCTAGTGACATCACCCATAGTAGATGTGACATTAAGTATAGGGTTGTTTGGTCCATAACTTAATGCCCGATAGAACTCCAAGCTGCTCCGCTTGAGGTTCCACGGTCAGGGTCCTTCGGTGCTTTACCAGGTGTATCTAAGGTGGTCAGGACAAGCCCCAACGGTGCCTTACTTCTCAATCCTCCAAACCAGGTCCCTCTAAAGTTCCCACAGTGAGGTCATTCGATAGAGCATGAAAGCTCTCCCAGGCCCTGCCAAGCCTGGTCTCTCGCAAGTACCGTTTGACCTCATACAAAACCCTTTAGTTATTATCGTTACGTCATTACAATCGTTAGAGCTTATAGAAATCAATAATGAAAGTACGATGTGATTAAAACAATAAGCTAATATATGAGTCGCCACGCTGAGCTGCCTCGCCCAGATGTCACGCTTGAGTTGCCACGCTGAGCTGCCTCACCAAGATGCCACGCTTGAGTTTGCCACGCTTGAGCTTATCCTCAGAACACTGTTGCTAATTAGTGGATTATCCCTAATCCCAGGATTACCTTCAGGCCCCCTCTACAAATACCTTCACAAGCTCAATTATACCTCATATAACATGTTAGCATATAAAACAGAGGTTTTATGGTTAATGAGCATAAATATAGGAATTAAGGTGGCCGATGGGGATAAAATGCATAAGTTAAAGGGTGAATAAATGTAATATGTGTGCCGAATCACTGCTCCTACCGAATATCGGTCCATTTTAGATGATAACCCGAATTTGAAACAATTTTTAGATTTGTAATAAGTATTCCAATTATTTTTAATAACCAGTAGTGTATTCTTCTAGTGCTTTACAATTATTGCACGAAATTAAAACAATATTTTTATAATGTCGTTAACTTGTATTCTTCTAATGCTTTGTTAACTTGTATTCTTCTATTGCTTTTTTATTATCGAATTTGAAACAAAATTGGTTTTTTGGTTAGTGAATATGTTAATTTGGATATTAATCAATTTAAGCATTAATTCAAAGTCCGTGACATGACCCGAAATTGAAACAATATTTAGATTTATAATGTCATTAACTTATACAATATTTTTATTCATTTGGATTTGATTATTTTCCCATATACATGCTTGTACTAATAACAACAATTTTTTCTAGAAATGTCTTCATCAGGGTGACACGGTAGCAGAAGCGAGGAAGGTTTGTCTGCCACTAGGCTCCCAAAATGGGGCAAATTGAGGTCCCTTGTAGAGAACAGGACGGTCTTATCGGCTAAGGCCTTTAGTTGCTCAAGATGATTGTCGGTCCAGGGTGCATGAATTGGAGGAAGGTGTCCGTCGAGATCAAGATGGAAATCTTGGGGGCACTACATGTAGTTACTCACTTTATTTTTATTTTTATTTCGTATTTATATTTATATTGTATTATATCTTATAATTTAAATACAACTAACACTTACTTTATTTTTTGTTTGTATTTGTTTGACAAGAAAAATTAGGCCTGCCTCCATAAGTCCGCAACTCCATGTTCGAACAATTGAGAGATCAATACAAAACAAGGAAGAAAAAAATATACGCACGGTACTTTGGGTAGGATCGGGAGTCCATATTGAGGGTCTGTGACACGGTACCGCTGAAGGAGTCGATCTGATTAGTAAGCTGGCAGCAATTTATCGACAATGAGATCCATGATTGGTAGTTGACATCTCGTCAATCAGGGAGGACAAACTGAGCCATAAAGGTCGACATGCACTACTTGAGGTGTACGTCTTACACCGAGGTTGAGAATAAGATGGTAAGTTTTTAATTTTCTTTAATTTTAGTTTTATGTTATTCTAATTTAGCATTACTTTGCATACTTACTAATTATGCATTATTTTATTTTAGGAGATGGGGAGTGGACTTGGGGGTAGGCACATAGGCTCGATGCCTATGTGGCAGTTTGGACGAAGAAGGGCAAGGACAAGGAGGTGCCCCCAAGTATGGCAACCACAATTGTAAGTTATAAAATTATCTTCCAATTGTTTAATTTTTAATTACGTTATAATTTTTTTATTAACTTTCCTAATCGTGTACTTTTTATCATTTCAGGATAAAGCTTAATGAAGTTCACAACTCCTAGTCTAATGCCGACAAGGTATCTTTCGCTACGAACGAACTAAGCCAAGTGCTCGGGGCGGATCACAAGGGGTGGACAAGGGGGTGAGCTCTCAGGTGGGGAAATCTAGGCTCACTGGTATTGAGACGAGCAACACCAGGTTGGCTCGTAAGGTGTACACCCATGGTGTTAAGTTAGAAAGGCTGGAGGCGACGCTCCTCAATATGTTCGAGTACATGAAGCGTATATTAGGGTCTACCTCATGCAAGGGCAAGGGGAAGGTGGTAGACGAAGATGCCACTGCTCTATCTATCTCACCCTCATCGTCGATACGCACCCACTCACCACCTACATATGATCCATTTTCCACCTTGACCCCTGTCGAACGGCCTATGTCAATAATGGGTTGACGAGTGTGTATTTAATAGACCTCCGGGGTGGAAATCCCATAGTTAGGGGTTGGGGAACCCGGACACACAGTCAAGTAGTGTGGTTCATGGACGTGTGTTACAAGATATTGAGGCAAAGGTTCGCGTCATGCATATTGTTCCCAAAAAAGATAATGAACCTTTTATAGTTGGAAGAGAAATGCGGCATTCAACGAATTGATAGTTGTATCAATTAATATGTGGTGTGGCCAACCTTCCTCTCCATACCTGTTCAAAACTCAAGCCCTTGACATTATTTGTATTATTTTCATGCTTATGAATATTTTTTGTTGGATATTATTTGTATTTATTTCATTTGAATATTGAATGTTGGTTGGTTATGAATATTTGTTGGTTAATTCATATGTAGTTTTTATGAATTGTTGAATGTTGTTTGATATATATACTATTTGAACATGTTTAAATATGTTGTAATAGGTTAAAATATACCGCTTGGCAGAGGTAGTGACCAAACTGCCCAACAATTTTTTTTTTAAATTCTACCCAATTTTTTCATGGACTTTGACCGTGACAAGTCCGTGACAAAGGAAAAATTGTCACGGTCAAAGTCCATGACAATACTGTGACAATTTTTACTTTGTCAAGGACTTGTCATGGTCAAAGTCCATGACAAGTTATATTCTTTTCACGGACTTTGGTCATGACAAGTCCGTGAGAAAGAAATTATCACCCTAATTCTTGTCACAATTTTTTCCCGTCATAACTATGCAGTATTGGTGTAGTGTGCCTTTGCATTAGACACGTCTCCCACCGTTCCCTAAACACTCGCATGTTAATATTGGTTTAGGTTTGTGCATTGAACCTCATTCGCCTTGCCAAAGACCTGATCATGTTGTCCATCCTCTTATCAAGAATCCATAAAAAACTCAAAATAAATGTCTAGAATAACAAAGCAGTGAGGGAGAAACAAAAACAAAGAAAAAAAGAAAACGAACAAAATTAAAGAAAACTTAAGAGGAGGGGTTTAGTATGTTTGGGATTTAAACAATTTTAAACTCATGGTTGATTTGCCTATCAAAAGCACAGTAAATGGCCTCATAAAATACACAGTTTAACTTTTCGTTAGCTGACTCTTCTCTCAAATATAACGACAACATGGTTAAACTGAATAATCACATGGTTACTGCATAAAATTCATAAAAAGGTCTCCCCGTAAATATACATAAACAAAAAAATATGATTAATAATATATTGGTCACTCCCGTATCAGCCCAAATTTTGACGAAGATCATTTGCAAGTGCACACTCCCCATCGAATGCCTTTGTGGACACCTCGTTTCTTAATCGAGGCTGACCTTTTCAACTAAAAATTCCCCAAAATCATAAAGTGAATACCCTAACTATGGGGTTGAACTATGTGTGTGCATGTGATAAGTAAAGTGGTGGAATATTTAAATATTCAAATTATCAATTACAAACATAAAAATGCAAAAAACTAAGTGACGTCATTTCATCAACTACACGGTTCAAGCCTAATTTGACTGCAAGACTAGTACACCAACTACACGGTTAAAAGTATATGTGTAATGATTATCATGTCTAAACACCAATTGTTGCACAGTTGAGCATTCTACAACACCGCCCCACAAAATCCATCCATTGCAACAGTTATCCCAATAACACCCATCCATAACACCACGTGACCTAACATATAAATAGTAAAGTTGATTAAGCTTTAAACCGCACGGTTGATTTAATAACTCTGACAGCTATAAAAAAGTGTCCCACCCCATTGGGAAAAGCATTCTAAAACCCAATATTGATTCAATTTTTTTAGCTTTCTTCAATCCCGAGCATCATAAAATCTCAAGCTCTACTGAAAATCCTGAGAGAAGTTCTTATTTAGTGAAAAATTACTTCGTCCAATAAATGTAGTCAAACTTCTATGTTCACCCTGTGAAGTCTAAATCTTCCAAATGAATTCATGTATGGAAGTCCCACCTCTTAGGGACACTCCCCTGGAAAAAATTCGACTCATGCTACAAGTGTAAGAAGTTTGAAAAAAACTCGGGTCCATATCATCAATAAATATCATGATATAGAAATGTAAATATTTGATCGAACAACATAGTTTGACCACCGCCTGTGACATCTCGCCAATTAAATAACAGGTGGTCAACCCTCTACTTATAGGAGGGGATTAACGATAAGCCTTACAATTATATTATTAAATGAGATTAGAGATAATTAGTATTGATAAAAGTCCATGTGTTTATGTGGCTGAAGTATTATTGTGTGCGTCCAATATATCAGGCATATTTGTGTATTATATATATATATTAACTAGACAATATTCTAATATTTAGGATGCAACATATGTTATGGGACACAAGTTGTCTATACACGGCATGTGTCACCACAGGTTGTTTGACACATGTCTCCACAATATATTTGACATATGTAAACCCACATAAGTCGATTTTTGCTATAAATAGACTTCATTTCCTTACATTTTAAGGGGACTTATTTAGAGGAGATGAGATTTTCTCTTAGGATTTTTATAGAATAGTTTTAGAGAAGTTTTGAGAAGAGGTTTGACAGAAGTTTTAAAAGGAGTTTTTGAGAATAGTTTTTGGATGAGTTTTCACCACCTCTCCCATCTCGAACATTCACCATGAGGAGCTTTCTGGAGAATAGCATGAACCCACAAACTATGCTTGACATTGATTCCGACTATGATGTATACGTAGGTGCAACCGAAGTAAGTTAAGTCAAACACATAATAAAATTAGGTATTTCCTCATATTAAACTACTGTTTTACATATGGCGACTCTGCTGGGGAAGTATTCACGATTTTTATCGTGTTACGCCTCATTCATGATAATAAGAAAAATAGATGGGAAGAGATACATGGTGTTGATAGATCAACCTTTTTCTCCAACGTTTATGAGAGGAACTACTCATCTCATGACCATCTGCAATATTCAAGATAAATTCATCAACTCTGTATTATATTTTTTTAATACTTTAAAAGGATCACAAAATATGCTTACATTGAAAGTTTTTCTAAAAAGAAAGTTATCTCAAACCTGTCTTTTATAAGAAAATAAAAGTTATTTGCCATTAATATCTTTACAAGAGAGTAGATATTTTATTTACGTAAGATTTGATGATTTGTGAATGTTAAGGAAAAGAAAACAATTTATGTGTGAAAAAAAACACCTATACGAAAAAAGCGTGATCATATAAGATTTATAATAGATTCATTTTTTATGAGCAATCCTACTAAATGATATGCTTATGCTTGAGTAATGCGATTAACATGTAAGTGAAACCCTTATGGGTATGCTAAATGTGTATATAAGAGGTTTAGATATATGTTGTGGGTAAGGTAAATGTGTATATATACCATTTGGTACCATAAAAAATAACAAATTTAGAAATAGACTAGCAATTAACATGTTCGTTTTTCTTTGGGCCCCACCTTAAGTGGAAAATGATGTTCCGCCCAAGAAACTAAAATAATGCTTAAAGGGAAAATGATGTTTCGCCTAGGAATTAAAACAATTATGTTTAATTAGATTTTTACCCCCAACGACTTTAATTTAGCAACGACTATTTTTTATTTATTTTGGCAACGGCTATTTATTTAAATACATGTTAAATCCTCCTAAAAAAATTTAACCTTTGTCCACTCTCAAAATTCAAAACCGTTTGCAAAATGTGTTTACAAAAGTTCAAAAATCTTTTTTTTGCGGTATATATTATTTATTTACTAGAACGTCTAAAAAAATTATATTTGTTTATATAATTTTTTTGTTATTTTATAATGGTTCGCAGTCAAAACATGTCTCAGCGCGGTGATGAAGCACTATGCACCGCATATGTTAATCAAATAAATGATGGACTACGAAGAAATAATCGAGCTAGCACAATATTTTTGGATACAGTCGCTGAAGAATACAATTCATCTTAGGGTGTCACTGAACATCCAACTGGAAGCAGCTTACAAACCCGATACAAAAAAATTCAAAAACATGTAATATTATATGTTTCTAAATTGAAAGAAGCATCGCTGACATGCCGTGCTACTGGCACTGTGAACACAATCTGAGTGAATTAACTATTATTTTGTAATTTGTTTAAAATTTTATTTTGGGTAAATATGTTTCTAATGAGATAATAAAACTAAATTGTCGTCTTATTTTAGGTTACTGCGGCTAATCTAGCATTTCAGTGAGATAACAAGGGGAAATCAGTTAACCATGAATCTGGTTTCCAGATTTTGAAAGAACGCCACAAATTTTAAATTTCATAAACTTTTTTAGACTCCCCTTAATTTTATTTAGATTCACCATAGACCGGTGCGACAGATAGTGAAGGAAGCCCAAATGTTGGGGGTCCCTAAGTTAGTTTAGAAGATGGAGCTCATTTATCCTAGATCATTAGGAAGGATGGAGATAAATCAATGGGGTAAAGGAAAGGCGAAGGCTACAAACATTGAGGTGAATCGAGAAATACTCAGTACTTGTTCCAAGTTAACTGATTCATTCGAGCGGTCTTTTCAGGTTGAGCGTGTACGAGATGAAAAGGCAGAAGAGGGGCTTAATCATTCACTACGTCTTAAGGAGCGTAGTTTGGAGATCAATGCACACTATTAACGTTAGAGAGGAAATACAATCATGAACAAATATTGCTTGACCAACAAATTATGAGCACCGACACCTCACACATTAATCCATCACAGAGGGGAGTATTATGAATACCTGGTGGGTAATATACTCAACAAAGCTCGGGCTTAACATGGACAATCAATCTTTCCAAATTATCCACCACATGGAAGCCATTTTGGATTTTTAGTATGTAACATATTATATGTTTTTATCATTTGTCCTATTTTGTAATATTCTTATTAAAATTGTGAAATGAATTTGCTTCAATTTCGCATACATAAACTTAATTAGGGTACAATCACATTGATACAATATTGATACTAAAGATGACAACATAATAAAGTCACACAATAAACTTAAATGGGGTAGAATCACACACTGTTGTTGTCAAAGTGTTCCCAAACATATCCAACGAGATCTGCACGAATATTTTATTCCTTTTGTCCTCGCATCAATCGCAAAATGTTCCTTGATAGAGTTTAAAAACATAGAAACGGGGTCAGGTGGGAAGTTGTATTCTTCTCTCCCATCACAATCATGGCTCTTGTCTTCAACAATCATGTTATGCATTATAATGCACAAATGCATAATTACAGACAATTTATCCTTGCTCCAAAATTCTGCTGGCCTATAAATTAAGGTGATCCTTAGTTGAAGAACACCAAATGTTCGTTCAACATCTTTACTCACGCCCTCCTGTACTTGTGCGGATATTTTCTCCTTTTATTTGGTTAGCCTTTTAAAAGTTTTCACATACGAGGCGTAAGACAGATATATTCCATATGCTAAAAAATACCCCATACCATAGGCAACGTTATTTATTTGAAATTGGATTGGTGGAATTTTATCATGGACTAGGTCAGATAAAATAGAACAGCGGCTCAACACATTAATGTCGTTGCAACTTTTCAACATCCCCAAAATTGACCTCCATATCCACAGGTCATGCGATGACACCGCCTCTAGTATAATTGTTGGTCATTTTTTATGTCCAGTATATTGGCCATGCCATTTGGTTGGGTAATTTTCCACTCCCAATGCATGCAGTCTATGGTCCCTAGCATTTCTGAGAATCCATGTGCAATATTTTGTTCGGTAAGCCGTTACATATCGAGAGCCATGGGCTTTCTATTATACTCAAGATCAAAGACCGCGATAATGGCAAGTGCTAATCGAACTAATGTCTTATGGGTTATGGATTCCCCTATACACAGGTAATCTTCATTGATATTTCCAGAAGAACCATATGCTAACATCCGCAATGCATAAATGATTGTTTGATGCGAGGTCATTATAATCATGCACTACTTCTTCGTCGATTTGGATCATATCCAGTCGGGGAACTGAAATCAATATGGGAACACCAGCAGGACTACAAAAGGGTATATCCCAAGTGAAAGGGGTTAAGTGGTACGTACATAACCCGTGGGAGTTTCATAAGGGCCAGGTTCCTATGAGGGACGACAGTGCGCTGGAGCTTATAACATCTGTGTTGATCGCTTGATAGTGGGTTGAAAAAACATGACTTAGGGACACTTGCTTCCAATAACAGTCGTACACGTTATATGGGACAATAGATACATTTGGGTCTGCCTCCTCTATAATAATCCCAAGCCCATCGGGGTGAAATGGTAGACTCAATATTTGAGAGGGGGGATCATTATGTATGAAAATTTCATCAGAGATTTGTCTTCGACATCGATAACACAAGTAATATATCCCACCTCATTGAGGATCCATAAGAACACAACGTTTGAATGAAATGTACTTGGCATGTTGAACATAGGCATTCATCTCCACAGAAGACCCCGAGTAAGGATTCCAAAATATTGAACCAGGTGAATGCATCTCAAGTGGACTTTTCATGGTGAGAAAATTATATTTTATTAATCCCTTTGACTCCTTCAAGAAAGCCAATTTTCTTTATTCCATCAATTAATCATAGGTCAGCATTCACCAGTATCTTCCCTCAATAAATTACAAGCCCTTTATATGTACTCGTAGCCTAAGAACTGTAAAACAATTATGGGTATTAAAAAATATATATTTTCTCTATAGTGTAATTAAATACGGTGTATTTCACTTATTAAAACTTACTAGTATAAGTTGCCAAAAATAATTCAATGAGTCTATATGTCCTCTTGACCTAACATGAAGAGAGTAGAAATTGCGGGCTAGAATTATTGAACCTCAATCGCATGACCCAACAATATCAAGGTCCTCCAAAGCGGCAATCCAACCTCTTGGAATGCTATCATTTGTGGTGGGGAAAAATATGTTATTTTTATTAAAAAAAACTTACCGATCAAAACAGTAAAATCATATGGAGTTATGTGTAACACCCCGTGTTGTTATTTATTATTTAATTAATTAATTGGAACTTTCGAGAAAAATAAAATTTTGAATTTAATAATTTTTATTGTCTAAATATGCTGGTTATGATTTTTGAAGAATAAAACTTCAAGCGAAATTAAAATCGGAGTTAAAAAGGATTTTGTATTGATTTTACAATTTTTGTCCCTTATAATTTCTCGGGCGAACTGCCAGATTTTAGGCATGATCGATCGATCGATGCCTGAGGTTAGATCGATCGACCCTCCCAGAAAGCATGAAGCAGTAAACTGTTTTTAGTATATGTGTAGGATTAGGACTTTTAATCACTATATAACCTTGTTAATCCATAGGGGGGCTTCTCATAATCACTTTTTCTCCAGTTTTTCACAAGAAACCACTTCCAAACATTTTTCCTCTCACCCATAATCATCAACCTTCTTCATTATCAAGATTTTTATCACAAATTTTGGGAGGCTTAATTGGGGTTTAATCAAGTTGGTTCAAGAACACTCTTTTGCTAACTTTTCGTAAGGAATCCAGATTTCTAATCAGATTTTCAACACGATCTTTACAGGCATGAATACTCTATTTTTTCCCTTTAGTATTATGCGTTTTATGTTTCGCGCAAACACTTAATTACATGTTTTCTTAAAATAAAGTAGTGACTTAATTAGGAAAAGTGAACACCAATTATGGGGTTGTTTTTATAAAACCTTTTAATCTGAATAATATTCATAATCCTTTGGGTACATAGGATTCATGAGTGATTTTGGGTTTTATTCGTGTAGGTTGAATGTAGAAAAACCCTAGTTTTAAAATAAATAATTTTTGGGTGCGTATAACTCATCTAATACATGTAGAGATAATGAAATTTGGTTTTTGATGTATGTTGAAAACTTGGTATATTTAATTTAAAATAATTAAATGAGATTATTTGTGTATTGTTGACGTTATGTTAATTAAGTTAAAGATTTAATTGAATCGGACTATCATGCGTAGTTTTATACGTTGATTAATTATTCTTGTTGGTATTATTAAATATCATTGTGACGACGGGTTGTTGGGTATTATTGCTCTCCCTATATTTTAGAATGCCTTCTAGGAATGGGACTAGTGAGGGAAAATTATCACAGTTTTATTATGTTGGGGGAGGGGGGATGATTTTTATTACTTTATCGTCATTACGCTAGTCTAGGTATGAGACTAGGATATGATTTATGTTAGAAAATCCTCCTATACATAGGTTAGGACGTATTGATAACTTGGGGACCCTAAGGTATGGGACTAAGGGGTATTTTGAGGATCTCACATCGATTAAAGGGTGGGGTGTTTATAAATTGTGAATTGAGAAATTGAGAACTAATACCTAAGATAATAAGACGGGTATTAGAATATATTGGCAACACAATCAGCGAGGGCCGACAGTTTAAACGGGTCAGCCGGTGTTTTATGTCGTGTTGTGTGTGGAACCTTGTCAATCAGCGAGGGCCGACAGTTTAAACGGGCCAGCCGGCGTTTTGACGAAGGGATGCGTTTTTTGGTGGAGAAATCACCCGAGGCGGGAGGACCTCCATAATAAAATGAGGTTATAATAAAAGCTGGTTAATTTAATTAAATTAACATCGTGGTACTTGGGAATTTAAAAATTATATTGTTGTGCCTTTTAAATGGGGATTCCTACGGGTAAGCTAGTAATTTATATTTATCGCGTTTAATTATTCCGTTTAATTTAAAATATTCTATTGTGATATTTATTGCGTATAATGCTATTGTCTAGATTCAAGGATCCTATTTAAGGGGAGTAGTGTGTATTCTTGCTCGGGGCTTTGGCTCTGACCCATGCGTTGACTAATCTTTTTCAGGATTAGAATTGGAGAGGCTACATAAGATTTTTGGAGATTATCATTTGGAGGTGCAGCTGGAGCGTATTTACTTTGTTTTTTGTTTTAGCTTAGACTTTCCTTTCTGTCGTATTTCATTATGAGACCCAGTTTAGAGAGTTATTGGGCCATTCGGTTCCAAAGTTGTTTATGGAATTTATTTCAGTTATTCGGAGTTGGATCTTTATTCATATTTTTTAATTAATCATTATTGGAGATTAGATTTTTGAAGTTAGCATGTGATCGATCTTTTATCGATTAGTTTTTATGATCGTCTGAGGTTTATTCAATTATTTATCATATGGACTGATTTATTTATGTCTCATATCTGTCTCATGCTAAGAATGGTATTTTATTTACTCACGCCCGACTTAGTTTTGGTGGCGGTCGACGCTAGAATTAGGCGGGGTGTGACAGATGGTATTAGAGCATGGTCTTAGGTCTCGTAGGTTATGAGTTCATTTTAGGTTTCGCGTTGCTTATCTTTGATTCCATTTTGATGATTTGTACTCTTAGTCATTTCGAGTTTGATGTTGTGTTGTTCCTATCTTTTCAGATGGAGAACACAAGGATAAATGGGAGTAGGAGAGAGGAGTCTGTTTCTGGTCTCGTAGCTCAGGAGAGGTGGCGTCAGATTACTTTGGAGGCCGAGGAGTTAGCGGCTATCATACGTGAGGCCACATCGGCTGGTTTGGAGATGGGGAGACATAGAGGGGTGACTTTAGAGATGCAGCAGCGAGGTACACCCGTCTCAACTTGGGATAGGGCGAGGACTAGTTTCTTTAAGGGAAATCCTCCCACCTTTGGAGGGGGATCTGACCCAAAGGTTGCTCACTAGTGGAGGAGGGTTATTGAGAGGCATTTGAGGATGGTGGACTGCACAGATGTATAGAAGCAAATGTTAGCAACTTTTAAGCTGACAAGGGATGCGTTACAATGGTGGGAGAGTGCCACCACATCAGAGGAGAGATATCAGTTGGGATATTCAGAGTTTCTGATCAAGTTCAATAATAAGTACTTTTCGTATGCAATTAGGAACGCAAAGAAGCGAGAATTTATGGACTTGGATCAAGGATCAAAATCGATTGTCGAGTATGAGCAGGAGTTCACCAATTTATCTAAGTCTGTACCAGAAGAGGTTAGCACTGAGTTAAAGAAGATGGAGTGTTTAATTAAGGGGTTGTGTTGGTCAATTAGGGAGATGGTGTTAGGGAATCCGACATACACTACTTATGCTCAGGTAGTGGATGTCCCAATGTTGCTATGGCAAGAGAAGGCCAGTTATCAGAAGAAGTTGGGCAAGAGGCAAGAGTCTAATGGACAAGGAGGTGAGAATAAGGGTCACAATGACAAAGCTTGGAAGAGGCAGAGAACAAATCAAGGTCAACAGGGTGAACGAAATCGGGGGATGAATTCAAGAACCATCAGGGACACATGTTTTGCTTATGGAAAAATAGGACATCGAGCAACTCAATGTAATCAGAGGGGTGGCCAACAAGGCCAGGCGATACAGGCCCAATCAGGGAAGTTTACACAGGGGCAACAAGGGCAAGGAGTTCAGGGGTAGCTATGACTGAGGCCTCCAGTCTTATCAGCAGCTAGCGTTCAGGGGGCGCCAGCAGCACCAACAGCACCGACAGCATCAGGTGCGTAGGGGGTGGTTACTACACCAACCAATCTCACTTATGGGAGGTTCTATGTGCCACAAGAGCAGGGTAGGTTACATGGCTAGTGGATTATTGCGGTACGTAATACCTTCTTAGATACCTATATATATGTAGTATTTATGTATTGTATTTTGTTAAGGATTACGTTTGGATGGTTTAGGTATATAGGCGCCTAATGGTAATATTCTACGGATAGGCATATGTGAGCCTTATTTTCTTGTGTGAGATTTGCGTGATGATTTGTATGCTTCGTCTAATTTCGAGGACGAAATTCTTTGCTAGTCGGGAAGTATGTAACACCCCGTGTTTTTATTTATTATTTAATTAATTAATTGGAATTTTCGGCAAAAATAAAATTTTGAATTTAATAATTTTTATAGGCTAAAATGTTGGTTATGATTTTTCAAGAATAAAACTTTAAGCGGAATTAAAATCGGAGTTAAAATGGATTTTATATTGATTTTAAAATTTTTGTCCCTTATAATTTCTTGGGCGAACTGCCAGATTTTAGTCATGATCGATCGATCGATGTCTGGGGGTAGATCGATCGACCCTCCCAGAAAACGTGAAACATTAATCTGTTTTTAGTATTTGTGTAGTATTAGGACTCCTAATCACTATATAACCTTGTTAATCCGTAGGGGGACTTCTCATAATCACTTTTTCTCCAGTTTTTCACCAGAGAACACTTCCAAACATTTTTCCGCTCACCCATAATCATCAACCTTCTTCATTATCGATCTTTTTGTCACAAATTTTTGGAGGCTTAATTGGGGTTTAATCAAGTTGGTTCAAGAACACTCTTTTGCTAATTTTTCGCAAGGAATCCTGATTTCTAATTAGATTTTCAACACGATCTTTACAGGCATGAATACTCTATTTTTCTCCTTTAGTATAATGCGTTTTAAGTTTCGCACAAATACTTAATTACATGTTTTCTTAAAATAAAGTAGTGACTTAATTAGGAAAAGCGAACACTAATTATGGGGTTGTTTTTATAAAACCTTTTAATTTGAATAATATTCATAACCTTTTGGGTACATAAAATACATGAGTGATTTTGGGTTTTATTGGTGTAGGTTGAATGTAGAAAAACCCTAGTTTTAAAATAAATAATTTTTGGGTGCGTATAACACATGTAATATATGTAGAGATAATGAAATTTGATTTTTAATGTATATATGATGAAAACTTGGTATATTTAATTTAAAATAATTAAATGAGATTATTTGGGTATTGTTGACGTTGTGATAATTAAGTTAAAGATTTAATTGAATTGGACTATCATGCGTAGTTTTAGATGTTGATTAATTATTCTTGTTGGTATGACTTGTTGGTATTATTAAATATCATTGTGACGACGGGTTTTTGGGTATTATTGCTCTCCCTATATTTTAGAATGCTTTCTAGGAATGGGACTAGTGAGGGAAAATTATCACGGTTTTATTGTGTTGGGGGGATGATTTTTATTACTTTATCGTCATTACGCTAGTCTAGGTATGAGACTAGGTTATGATTTATGTTAGAAAATCTTCCTATACATAGGTTAGGAGGTATTGATAACTTAGGGACCCTTAGGTATGTGACTAAGGGGTATTTTGAGGATCTCACATCGATTAAAGGGTGGGGTGTTTAAAAATTGTGAATTGAGAAATTGAGAACTAATACCTAAGATAATAAGACGGGTATTAAAATATATTGACGACATAATCAGCGAGGGCCGACAGTTTAAACGGGTCAGCCGACATTTTATGTCGTGTCGTGTGTGGAACCTTGTCAATCAGCGATGGCCGACAGTTTAAGCGGGCCAGTTGGCGTTTTGACGAGGGGATGTGTTTTTTGGTGGAGAAATCACCCGAGGTGGGAGGACCACCATAATAAAATGAGGGTATAATAAAAGCTGGTTAATTTAATTAAATTAACATCGTGGGACTTGGAAATTTAAAAATCATATTGGTGTGCCTTTTAAATGGGGATTCCTACGGGTAAGATAGTAATTTATATTTATCGCCTTTAATTACTCCGTTTAATTTAAAATATTCTATTGTGATATTTATTGCGTATAATGCTATTGTCTGGATTCAAGGATCCTATTTGAGGGGAGTAGTGTGTATTCTTGCTCTGGGCTTTGGCTCTGACCCAGGCGTTGACTAATCTTTTTCAGGATTAGAATTGGAGAAGCTGCATATGATTTTTGGAGATTATCATTTGGAGGTGCAGTTGGAGCGGATTTACTTTGTTGTTTTGTTTTAGCTTAGACGTTCCTTTCAGTCGTATTTCATTATGAGATTCAGTATAGAGAGTTATTGGGCCATTCGGTTCCAAAGTTGTTTATGGGATTTATTTCAGTTATTCGGAGTTGGATCTTTATTCAGATTTTTTAATTAATCATTATTGGAGATTGGATTTTCGAAGTTTGCATGTGATCGATCTTTTATCGCTTAGTTGTTTATGATCATTTGAGGTTTATTCGATTATTTATCTTATGGACTGAATTATTTATGTCTCATCTCTGTCTCATGCTAACAATGGTATTTTATTTTTCACGCCCGACTTAGTTTTGGTGGCGGCCAACGCCATAATTAGGCGGGGTGTGACATTATGGTCAATTCCCCGTCGGGAAGTTGGAACATGTTGGTTGTGTCCCACCAGCGTTCACCAAGCGCTTGTACCAATGCCCAACTTGTCTTTGAAATTTGAGGGTTCAAGAGTGATCCCTAACCACTAAGATGTATTAAATTAATTACATCGGGACGCTCCTTAAAATATTCGTAGGTGGCTCTAAGACTTTGCTAATTACCACACAATTTTATAGTGTTGTCGTTTGTGGCCGTATCCGGAGGTGCATTAATGTGGTCATGGTCGTCAACAATACCCCTATTGTTTTCAAATACTACAGGGGGCTCGAAAACATGATTCTCTAGCTCATGCCATTTATCGCATCTTTTTTGAGGTTTTCCCAAACCGACACTCAGTCTAATTATTTTTCCAAGTGCCTCCATTTTCAATACTGTAATGTCACATCTAATTAAAAAATAATAAAAAAAACTAAAAAAAATGAAAATACCACTAAGTTAGTTTAACAATATCGGAGAAACTAAGCATTAAATAATTTAACTACATTTAAAACACCACTAACCTAGATTAACAATTTGTCAACAAATAAAATTAAAATACTATCAACCAAATTTAAATGTATGAATTTGTTTTAAGGAATACTCACCTAAATTTACCATATATGAGCAAATTATATATATTTTTTAATGTAATTTTGGCTAACAAATAATGGCTAAAGTTTTATTTCTTTAACTAATAATGGCTAACAAATTATGGCTCAAGTAATCGGGATAAATTTTTAATGTAATTTTTTGACAAATAATGGCTACCAAACACTAATATCAACATGAATTAATGGCTAACAAAAAATAAAGACTAACAAATAAAGCCTAATTAACAAATAATGCTTAAAAACAACTCTCCACCTACAAAGGCGCTAAATAATGGCTATATTATTATTTTTTGGACTAACAAATATTGGATAAATAAAATTATTGACAATAAATATTAATGGCTAAATAAAAATTCGTGGGTAACATAAATTGCATTTTATAAAAAATAAAGTCTCTAAAAAACTAATGGAAGAATACATATACTACACCTTCAAAGAAATAAGCATTATACATATAAAATGGAGGATATGGGGTGAATGATATTTACGGATGAGATAAAAATTTATAGGAGTAAAAAATTTATTAGGTTTGGCAGTGGGTTGGTAGGTAGGTGAAATATTTAATTCAGTGTGTTTATTAATTATGAGAAGTTATATTGAGGTTGAAATGTAAAACTCATAAACCCATAAGCGGAACATCATTTTCCACCCAAGGAATATTGACCTTAACCTTTAAGCGGAAGAACATTACTCGCGGAAGAAACATGGGCCTAAACGACGTAGTTTTAATATTTTATAGGGTATATTTACACTGTCCATACCAGTTTCCTTCATTTTAACCAGGTATATTTGGCCTAAAATTGTCTATTTTAATCCTACCCATAAGGGTTGCTGATAGAGAGTATTATTGACTATAAATAAAAAGGTGGGTTAAACTTTATTAATATGCATGTTTGGGTACATTAAACTGTGGCAACGTTAATACATTGTACCGTTTGTCAAAGAACATTTATTAAAATGTCAAGAGAAGTATGTATTACACAATTTATAATATGATAAACACTTTCTAAAATCTGGAGCTTGTGTAATCCTTTCCATTTGACAATTATTGACAAGAAAATCTATATTAAACTTCTAATATAGTTGTATTAGAGGTTAATGAAGCATTAATTATCAACAGCCCCCAACGATTAAGTATAATTGTAATACCGTGTCATTTTTCACTCTCTCCTCTTTTTATACCAACCGTCTCAAAGATTTCTCTCCTCTATAATAAAATGGGTAACTGAACCCTCACATATCATCCATCAAATTCTTCTCATTTACGAGTTCTCTTTTTTCTCTCTCAATGGCACTTCCAATGACATTTCATTGACAACACAATTTAGGTAGAACCCTCTCACCTACTAAACACTTCCAGAATCAACAGTGAATATGGGTTTCCCAGATGGGTATGTCGTTATATGTTATGGTCGGGTAATGGATGTTTGAGTCTGGGGGTTGGGTTATGAATCCCGGAGAAAATGTTATGTTGGGTAATAACATTCCTTACTAAGGAGATCGGCTCATACGATGTAGAAAATTTTGTCAAAAAGATGAAGCGAGGGTGGAACTCCACCATACAGGAGCCATGGGTGTTTAAAATACTCATAACATTCTGACTTAAAAATCTTATCTTTCACAAAATCATACACAAAAAACTGCAAAGCCTTTGGAGAAAAACAGTAAATAGCGGTATCAACAACTACACAATTGATGTCATGTATATCGTCTAACAGATCCATCCAGTCATTGTCCATCGCAGATTGAGGCTGAGGAAGTTTTCCCCACTCGCGATGGTCGAGATCGTAATAGGCTATGGCTGGGTAATCTCACTCCACACAAGATTTGAGTTAACTGTTATATATATATATATATATAGATCCACATCCCAGATATTTATATTATACAAAACTTCTTTAGCTCACTCTCCATCCATCCCTCATCTTACCAAGTTACCCCCATTCCCAAGCCTCCTGATCCCAACCCTTGGTCAAGATCATTTGCGAGTGTTGTAGCCCACAATACTCATAAAGATTTTGATTTAAAACATCCAACTTCTTACAAAGGAGAACCAACGGTCCTTTTCACTGATGAAGAAATTTTGTCCCTATCTAAACCTTTCAAACATTTTATCTTTGGGAAATTCTCCCATGGTCGACCTACCCTTGAATCCAATCGTAAAACGTTCCAAACATTCTCACTTAAGGCAGACTATTCTATTGGTATGATAGATACTAAACATATTCTTATCCAGCTCATATGTGAAGAAGACTTCGTTAGACTCTGGCTAATATAAAATCATTCTTAAGAACATCCTAATATTAATCAAGAATACATTAATATTATTAAATTTTAGCATACAATTGTTCTTAATAAAAGGATCTTGGATCTTCATGTTTTCACAAAATACGTCTAAAAGATAGAAAATAAGACTTACCTTGATCAAGGATTAATCTTGATTAATTGCTCCATCAATCTACCTTCTTGGAAAAAATACACTCTAATGGAATCTCGGAGTTTCTCTCCCACCTCAGTAATAGTGTGTTATGAGATAACCCCAGATGGTGTAGGGCTCCTCTATTTATAAGGGGAAGAGCGCCAGAATCCTAGTCAAGGTGGGACTCTTTTTCAAGTCTCCCACTAATGCCACTAACCATCATGTGACTAACGGATAAGATTGACTCAATCTTCTAATATTCGTATTTATCACGTTCCTAATTAATTATCTGATATTTATCAAAACCACATAATTGGGAAATTGATAAATTCTGAATTTAATATAATTGAAATTAAATAATTAATTTCGACACTGAATATTAATTTTCAATAGTCTCCCACTTGGTCTTAATAATCCTCATAATTAAATTAGGTACCATAAGGTGCACAATAACTGATAAATATAGTTTGTTTAAATCAAACAATTCACGGATGCGAGTCATGGCGGTTCCATGCTATTCAAGAGCATGGTTCCTTCCATGTACCACAACACTAATGTTTCATTCAACTAAGCCTTTAATATTGGGTATCATAATGACCTCATAATGTCCTCTTGAATAAGGACTATTTATATCAACAATAATTCATAATCATATGCATGCATTCACAAAAGACAGAAATAATTGAAATCAGAAAAACTTTTATTGAATTCAAGTAATAGTGTCAAACAACTAAGCCAAATAACAATCATAATTTTACTAATCGAGATCCATCTCTTTGACACGTTCCATAAGGTCTTTTGGAGATAGTCCTTTAGTAATAGGATCTGCTATGTTATCACTCGTACTAATGTGATCAATTGACACTCTTTGTTTCTGAATTTCTTCTTTAACTGATAGGTATTTCATTCAACGTGCTTAGTTACTTTAGGAATACCTAACATTTCTTCATAAAGAAGATTGCAACGACATTACCATAATATTTCAGCGACTTGATAATAGTGTCGACAACTCCAAGTCCCGAAATGAAGTCACGCTGCCAAAATACATAAGTTGTATCATCAAGCATGCTACAAACTCAGCTTTCACAATAGTTAATGGATGGATTGTGTTGCACTCCTTCATTATATTGGTTGATAAACCAAAATAAATATTCTTAAGCAAGAGTGAACTTCATACCATCCGTACAAATAGTAAATCTGAGTCACAATAATTGTTCATATTTAAATGAACACATACATCATAAATGTGAGCATATAGTCCTTTAAGTATCTCATTACTTCATACACAACTTTTAAACCCATAAGATTATTTTGATTCTCTACTTTCTAAATATGTGCTTGAATATAGAGAAAATATATAAACTTACTCCCACTGATCTTAAGGTGTATATAAATATACAACGATTTAAAAAAAATAATGATATTATTTCTTAAAATACGTCATGTGGGAAACTTATGTTTATAAAATGATCTCCTAAACATATACGCGTGGTTTATAAGACTTCAAAAAGTAATTTTCACATCCACTTCATGTAACTCTCAATCATAATGAGCTACTAATGTGATATGAATTCCATGTCCTTACATATAATTGAGAAGGTTCATTTATAACCTTTTCTTCATTAATAGTAAAATATTTACTACAATTTAGCTTTACCTCATTTAACTACCGTTAGTGTCGCGTTTGGTCTTGATGACCCCCTTATACCCGACTTTAGTGCATCAATTATGTAATTCAACGAGATTTCAACCTTAGTTGTAGTCCATTAGTTTCACTTCTTATGACTTTTGAAAATAAAACCATGTCATTATTTATCCCTATGCCAAATTCATGTTCATGCAGCTACACCACATTATCATCGAGGATAGTAGACCTTTTAGGATCTTCGTAATACTATTCCTTATAATTTTATCTACATTTCTCTCACGGTAACAATACTATCATTTAGTGGTTGATCATTTATTTGTTCTTTATTGTTTAGACAATCTAACAACTAAAAGAACAAGGATTCAAGAAGGTTATCGGTAATGGGATAAGTACCCTACCTTCCTTTATAACCATATTTCATGATTTTCTACTACCACTAATTTCACCTTTCATAATGAATTTGACTTTAATGCAATAAATACGTGTCAATAACAATTATATGATCTATGTAGGTCCACTTTAAGGGAAGTTTCTCATAATCTCCCACTTGGACCACATAGGTCATCCTTATATTAGACATCGTAATTCCTTAAGAACACAACTCGACTATCAAAATTTATAAGAGACATTACAAAAAATCTTGTCCACGAAAATTATGAAAAAGAGTCTAGATTTAATTTGGCACAGGATTTAAAGAGTTTCATCAATAACGCTACGATTATGATGTAGGATCAAACAAATCTTTAAATAACTATGTCCAAACTTTATTTTGTACAAAACATCAAAGGAATATCAAACCCCTTGAGGTGCAACTTTGTACTTGAGGTGCATCAAACCCCTGAGGTGCATCAAACCACAAAAGGGGAAACTCTGTACTTGGGATAGAATTCCCTCTAAGTTCAACCTCCAAAGAACCTCCCACCGAGCTTCCCCCACTTTGTCCCATGGTCCCAGTTGCCACGCCAAAACCCAAAACACCTGCTGCTCCGAAGAAGGCTGCCCCCTCTACCGAAGCTACTACCAACGAGGGGCCTTCTCAACCACCTTCCAAGAAGGAAAAAATGGCCAAGAGTGGGACATCAAAGTCAAAATAGAAGTCCCAGGAGCCCCAAACCCCCGTGGCAGCCCTTCCCATAGCCTCCGTTCCACCTCCCATGCCTGCTGAGATGGCTGAGCGTGTAAGGAGGGAGGCCCAAGAAGAAATAGATCGAATAAATGCCGAGTATTAACGGCACGCCGTCGTTGTTCCTTCTTCCGTTGCTTTCCCCACGGTGGTGGTTGATCCTACAGAGCCAACAGCTAGAAGGAGAAAGAGCTCCAGGGTTCCTCGAGGGGTCAGTACCGGTGCAGCGGGATCGAGGAAGAAAAATCTGGGCACCAAGTCCCAGAAAAAGCGAACTCTTGAGGTGCATCAAACCCCTGAGGTGCATACCACTCCTGCCCCTTCTGTTGTTGTTACTCCTCCTTCTTCGCCCGTGGTCCTGTTTTCTCGTTCTCCTTCTGAATCCGAGGTATGTATGCCTGATTCAGTTATTATCTCTTTTTTTTGCTGAAGGACGACTGTTTTTACTTATATTTTTTTTTTGACAACTGTGGTTCAGGGAGTTAAAATAGAAAGACCAGACCCCTCTAGTCCTCCCGTGAGCCCTTTTGTGGGGGTCCGTTTCGCTGCTTCTCGCACCGATGTGGCCCCTCCCCGTTCTCCCATGACGGGGCTCGCTTATTCTCATCGGTCAAGGTCTCAACGTGCTAAGGAAGTTATTGTGGGAGGTGATACCACTGAGCCTGGGAGTGATTCCTCGCCCCCAGAGGTAACACAACCCGAGGTAACACTATCAGTCCCCTCTGACTTACGCACTTCACCTGAGGTTCCTCTTCCCATCATTCTTGTGGAGGAAAGTGAGTCCGAGGTATGCTTTCCTTTATGACTTATTTGTTATAGCATTTTTTCGATTCCATCCATTTGACTTACGTTTGTTGCTGAACACTGAGATGTTTTTATGTGCCCCAGGTTGAAATATCTCCGTTGTTAGCAAACGTTCTTTTTCCAACGATGCTGATGAGACCTCTGACCGCCATTCCCCTCTTTAACATCATAACCGAGGTAAGTAGTATGTAGAGATACATCGTGTTTTGTGTGCTTTGTTCTTCTTTGCTAACACTTGCCCTTATGTCACAGTTTTCTCCTGATCTTGTACCACCTAGTTATCTTGGTGGCTCTACTTCAGTCGAGGCTGATGTTGGTGCTTCTATCCAGCATAGTGGTGCTTCTACACCCCTTCGTGCTGGGTCCTTGTTTGGGAGCCCGTCATCTTCTCTCGATGAACCTGCTATGCTGGCCCTAGTGCCTTATGTAGGTGAGGGAGTTTTGCCAAGCGTTGAGGCTTCTGCGACCAGGGACCCCGTTATGGCTTCTGGGGCCATAATCTCGTCCCCAACGGCACCTATCCCTGCGGTTGCCCCACATTTTCCCGTTCTTACCCCTGTAGTTACTGAGGTATTTTCGTAAACTCTTGTTAAGATTGTTTCACAAACTCCACCTTATAACGGTGACTTAACAACGAAAACGCTTGTTAAGATTTTCATAAACTCCACCTTATAACGGTGACTTAACAACGAAAATGCTTGTTAAGATTTTTCATAAACTCCACCTTATAACGGTGACTTAACAACGAAAACGCTTGTTAAGATTTTTCATAAACTCCACCTTATAACGGTGACTTAACAACGAAAACTCTTGTTAAGATTTTTCATAAACTCCACCTTATAATGGTGACTTAACAACGAAAACGCTTATTAAGATTTTTCATAAATTCACCATGCCCTCTATCTCTTTTCAGGTTCCTCGGGAAAATTCTCCCCCAGTTCTTTCGCCTATGGCCTCCCCCCATCGCGAACCTACTTCTTTGGAAAATTCTTGTCATGATGATCAGGGTTCCACGACTGGTGTTGCAGTGGAGAGCGAATCTGGGTGCGAACACCCTCTTCCTGACCTGGCTCCTCATGCCTTCTGCCTGATGGTGCTTCGGCAGTCCCCTCAAATGCCTGTCAACCACCGTTTGGTGATCGAACAACTGGTGAATCGTCACCCTGAGACCTTCACACTGGATTGTCTGCATTCCAACATTCACATGATGAGTCACAGACTTCAAGGCATGGTGATAGTTGTTGATGAAATTACCTGTACTCCTACGGCAAGCGTTACCGGTGGTGCCGCTGAGACTTCAAGGTATCTATCTTTCTGCATCTCTTTTCTCATTTCTTCCATCGACGAGGCTATTGGGGCCGCCAGTAGTGGGGCCGAGGGCTGGGCGTTCATTGCAACTGAAACGAACATTATCGGTGGCGCCGCTGAGACTCCCGAGGTACCCGCTGCCGGGTTCACAACATAGGGCACACTTGCTGGGATCGTTCCTGCAATACCTGTCCCTAGTGGGGCCATTGGGGCTACTCCTGGTGTTACGAAAGCATTAACCTCTAATCCTCCCAACATAGTTGTAGCCACCGGGGTTTGTAAAAACTCGTGAAACTTGCTCATGAGGAGCGCAATCTGGGCGGGCCCCAACCCCGTGATCGTGGATGGCTGCGTCACTCCTTGGACACCCAACATTGCTGGTGCCGGAGGTACCTCTACTCGAGGAGCCCCATCCCTTAGGGCTTCTTGCTTCCTCACAGCCTGTTCTTCATTATGCTGAATATCATCGAAGTTGAGTCTTCGAGTAGCATTATCTTGCGCCATACTCCTTATTTAGAATAATGCCTCCCCAGCGGAGTCGCCAAATGTAGGAGGGTACTTTAGATTATATATGGAGGCGTAACCCCTATTGAGTATGGTAATGACAAGTTAATTTGCCAAAGCTTTGGATTAATGATACAACACGCAAACATGAACCTAATGAAGATAGACTCAGTTTAAAATCACAAAGCTCTCGTGTCTAACTCAGGAAATAGTAATGAACTTTAGAAGTAACTTAGCTAGAGGGAGAGAGAAGTAAGCACCCTAGATACATCTTGGTAGGTAGGTAAAACCACACCAAATAGCCTCAGGAATCTCTGTCGAATATTGAAAGCTTTACAATAAATGACAATGGTGAGTGAGTAAACTCTCTGGTTTGCAATAACTCTCTCTGGTGTGTATTCTCTCTCGCAATAACTTCTGAACTCTCCAAAAATCCTCTCTCCCTCAAAGGTGGTTGGGGTCCTTAAATATCCCCCCACACCACCCCCGAGGCAACTCAGTCATTAAAACTATGAAAGACATCCCTCATACTTTATGTCACAACATTAAATACCTGATGCACTAGCTGTCTCCACGTCATAAACATTAAATGCCAAGACATGCCTTTTTGCCTAAACACTGTGTGTTAGGGGACTGTTGTCGCAGAGGTGGCTCACCAACTGCCTGACAGTCCCAAATACCACGGTTGTTTACTCAAGTGCATGTCTGACATTTTTAGATGGATAGTGACATCACCTATAGTAGATGTGACATTAAGTAGAGGGCTGTTTGGTCCATAACTCAATGCCCGATGGAACTCCAAGCCGCTCCGCTTGAGGTTCCACGGTCAGGGTCCTTCGGTGTTTTACCAGGTGTTTCTAAGATGGTCAGGACAAGCCCCAACGGTGCCTTACTTATCAATCCTCCAAACCAAGTCCCTCTAAAGTTCCCACGGTGAGGTCATTCGATAGAGAATGACAGCTCTCCCAGGCCCTGCCAAGCCTAGTCTCTCGCAAGTACCGTTTGACCTCAGACTAAAACTCTTTATTATTATCGTTACATCATTACAACCGTTATAGCTTACAGTCAGTATAAACAGAGATACAATATGACTAATACAACAAGCTAAAATACAAGTTATCACGCCAAGCTGCCTCACTGAGTTACCTTGCTTGAGCTGCCTCAGTTTGCTAAATCTCGAACACTGTTGCTAATTAGGGAGTTTATCCCCAATCTTAAGATTACCTTCAAGCCCCCTCTACACATTATATTGTACACGATATTTTTGCACAACTTATTTTCACATACTATAATAATGTATGTAATCTATGATGTTCATTCAATCATTCAAAATTGATTCCCTGTAAGGAATAACCTTTCTTGAAGAAATAAACTCAATATACCCCATTAATATCTTTAAAATTATAAGCATAATGAGTTACTACTACCATCATCTTTACATTTAATATTCATTGCCATTCTAAATGGGTCACTGTAGTGACTACCAAACATTTCATAATATGAATATTACATTACGTAAAGATTTACATACACAAGTCAATAAATTTTTCACTTATTTTCATTAAATATCACATGATCAATAAACTAAATTATTCATGTTTATGGTTTTCATAAACTTAATTGTTTATATGATAGTGAAAGAAACTATGGCATCTGCGTTTGACGACCATTATTACCTTCCCAAAATATATATCACCACTAACATTTTGTTCAATTATTGTAATCACAATAAATGAATAAACAATAATATGTATGCAACATCATAAAGTATCATCATCCCAGCATTCAATATCATACATGGACCCCTAGGCAACCAAAATATATATGATATTAATGCATTAGTCCAATATTTATATCTTATGGAATGGAGAACTTTAATGAACACCAAACCTTATATTATATAAATATTAGAGATACACATACATGTTCAAAATGCCCGTAATACATGAATAATTATATTATTGTCTATTCCTTAACTTGAAATTCACGAAAAATTAGACATAATGTGGAAATCAAATAGACAAAGAGTTTACATGAGATATTACACAAATAATAGTAAATGGAAGACATAAATCATTTACTTTCGCTTTATCACTTATGTATGAGTAACAAATTAGAAATATTGACCCAAATCATTCATGATCATACTAATGCACAATACGGTTATAATCACAATTATCATACTAGTGGCATATGTAAATATGACTTTTTAACATTGATGCCAATTAGTTAACATTTACAAAAATTCCAATGTTTATTTGATTCAAATTTCAGCATGTGTTGCGCTTTAATTTAACCTTATAACAAACATTAGGATAATCTAAAATGACTACAAGTATAGTATCTTCACATGTAATCTTAGCCTGTATTTGACATTTGATTAAACTGAATGAATACCTACTTATGAGTCTCAAAATTTGCAAGTCCTGCATTCAAATATGCATGTATGCAACGAATAAATCTAGTAACTGCACATATGAATTGTAGTCTGTGTTTGACATTTAATTCAACTTAATGGGAGTACTAGCCTTAGAATAAATAATAATTCTGATTTTCAACTACATGAATTGTTGGTCTGTGTTTGGCATGAGACTCATTAAAACACGAATATCATAATATTCAACAATATGAATCATTGACCTGTGTTTGGCACGAGACTCATCAAAATATGAATATTAACAATAACGCAAGTCTAATATCCTACCATATGAAATATGTTGGCCTGTGTTTCGCACGAATATTCAACTAAAAAAAGATCATTAGAGCAAGGTTTTATCACAGTTTTAGATAAAACATACATGAAATATGGAAAAACTTAAATATTTTCAAAAAAAATGAGTTAACATCATGGAACTGTAGGAAATTACTCCAGAATTTCAAGTATTCGACGAAATTTAAAGATATTTTTTCTGAAAGTCAGAAACATTATTTATGCAAAATCAATGCCCCCAAAAATATTATACTCAAAACTTAATGTATAATTAATGGTCAAAATATAGATGCATACATAATAATCAAATATTTACAATTATAGATTAAGACACTTTTATGTCTTCCCCATTCAACACCATATTAATATTATTGTCTAAACATCAATTCATAATTACATTAGGACCTTTGGGCTATCAAATATAAATTATGCACAATAACCTAATATATCGAAATGTTATTGTCAAACACATAATCATACATCTAATATTCAAAATTTTATATGGAAATCTTTCATCAATACCAAATACTACATAACAAGAATATTAGAACAACCATGAACATAAAAAAAACAGCCCCCGTGGTGAAAAAAATACATAAGATTCGAAAAAAATCGTAATTTTTGCCAAAAATAGAAAATTTGAGTTAGCACCACAGGGATGTAGATAATTACTCCAGGATCTCAAAACAATTTGAGAAATTCAAAAATCAATTTTCTGGAGTGAGATATTGACGTCAACATTATTACCAAAAACGATAAAAACGCAATTTTAAGGGTCTTAACGACGTCAAAACGCATCCAGTCGATCATGTCAATTTCGTAAAATTCCGAGCAAGTTTTGACCTTTCATTCTCACCAGTGAGTATTGACGATAGAAGAAAAACGTCACAGAAAATCTTAGACACACTTTAAAAGCAGATTTAATGACAAAAATAAGACGTCGCAGAAAGTCTCAGGCACAAAAGCAATTTAATGACATAAAAAATGTCGCAGAAAGTCTCAGGCACATATTTCATTATAGACGAACATCAATAAGGAAAATCATGAGATCTTAAACTTTAGCTCTGATACCACATATAAAATCATTTTTAAGAACACCCTAATATTAATCACGAACACATTAATATTATTAAACTTTAGCATACAATTATTCTTAATAAAAGGATTTTGGATCTTCATGTTTTCACAAAATACGTCTAAAAGATAGAAAATAAGACTTACCTTGATCAAGGATCAATCTTCATTAATTGCTCCATCAATCTACCTTCTTGGAAAAAATACACTCTAATGGAATCTCGGAGTTTCTCTCCCACCTCAGAAATAGTGTGTTATGAGATAACCCTAGATGGTGTAGGGCTCCTCTATTTATAAGGGGAATATGGTCGGAATCCTAGTCAAGGTGGGACTCTTTTTCAAGTCTCCCACTAATGCCACTAACCATCATGTGACTAACGGATAAGATTGACTCAATCTTCTAATATTCGTATTTATCACGTTCCTAATTAATTATCTAATATTTATCAAGACCACATAATTGGGAAATTCATAAATTTGGAATTTAATATAATTGAAATTAAATAATTAATTTTGACACTGAATATTAATTTCCAACAGCTAAGAGATCAATGGTATGTTGGTAAATACCCTATGAGAACATTCAAATGGTCATCTTAGTTTAGGCCAAATGAAGAATCCCTTATTGTCCCAGTCTGGATAAATTTTCCGAACCTCCCTATCCATTTCTATGCAAAGAATTCCCTCTATTCTATTGCCCAACTGGTGGGTAAACCTCTAAAAATGGACTCATCAACAACTTCAATAGCAAGACCAAGCACTGCAAGGGTGTCTGTTGAACTCAATATTTTAGATTAAAGGCCATCAAGACTACGAATTGAATGTGGTACTAATGGTTTTTAGCAACAATTCTCATATGAAAACATCCCTCCTTTTTGCCCATTCTGCAAGAAATAAGGCCATGAAGAAGACAAATGCATATTCAAAGGCCCCTCTCAAAGCAAGCATAAGAAGAAACATAATAGAAATGAGAAGATGACAACTGTTTATGTAGAAAAAAGAAGTCACACCATTCAAGAAGAAGAGAAAGCATCATCCCAAGAAAACCAGATTCAACAAGAAGTCAACCAAGAAAGAACTGATATGGCCATAATTTCAATTTCTCCTGAAAAGACTCCAGTTTTCAACAATTTTAAAGACAATATAAAGCACTGTGACATCAGCGCTGATGAAACTATTGTCATTAACAATAGAAATATTTCCCCAAGATGCACATAGATACTACAAAATGAATAAATACAAGATCACGATAAGGGGTATCCCATCATATTCAGAAAAAAAATAAGTAGTAAGTCCTCGTGGTGGAAGAATTGAAGATTTTCTCTACTAGTTTCAATGAAAAGTGGAAGAATTACCAAAAGAACAAGGACATAAAGAATAAGAAAGACAACCTGCCCAGCAGAGAAATCACAATATTTGACATGTCCAAAAAGTTTTCAAGACCAAGAAACCCTTGCAAATGCAATTTGACCCCTTATTCAAAAGAGTGACCAGGTCAAGTGGAAAGGTAAAATCTAAAAATCTCTCTTCCTCTAATCAATAATTAACTTTGTTTGCTATAAAATTAGAGGTGTTGCTATCAAAGCAACTAACAGAAGAGTCAAGAGACTAAAGAGATCCTATGATGTCCTAGCTATTGGTTTATTAGAACCCAAAGTGGATTCATAAAAAATCCATAAGTATCAGCATAAATGGGGTTTTTCAAATAGTGTGCATAATATTTCCAATAAAATTTGGTTTATGTGGACAACTGAAATTGTTTCCACAGTAATCAAAGATGAAGATCAATTAATTTTGTTGAAAATTGACTGGCCTAACTATAACAAACTCAATTTTGTGCTCTTATTTATGTAAAATGTACTACTGCGGAAAGAAGTCCTCTTTGGGAAATGTTAGAGGAAATTTCCATACAACTCAAATTACAAGCTATGATGGTGATTTGGTATTTCAATGTAGTCGAGAATGAAGAGGTGAAGATTGGAGGAAATGATATGCTCTTTAATGAGTCTGAAGTTTTCATAGATATGATTTCATCTTGTGAGCTTTCTGATTTGGGGTCTAAGGGATCTAAATTCACTTGGACAAACAACAAAGTATTAGGCACCATATTTTGCAGATTGGATAGGAGCTAAGTAAATAGCAAATGGTTACATGAGTTTCCTTTGTCTAGTATAACACATCTTCATAAGCACTGTTCTGATCATAACCCTCTCTTGTTGACAATTAAAACTGCTATTGATTATTGTCCTAAGACTTTCAAATTTCTCAATATGTTGTGTATGGATGCTTCAATTGAGAATGTTGTTAAAGAGGCCTAGAATAGTAGTGTTAATGCTACCCAATGAAAATATTCTCAATCAAATTGAAAATGCTAAAGAAGAAATTGAAGGAATGGAATGATTCCCATGTTAAAAATATATTTCTAAAAGTGAAGGATTTGGAAGACTAGGTTTTAATTAAAGAAGCAAACTTTGAAGTTAATCCATAGATTCTTACTAGGAGTGATCTTCAAGAATGTAAGTCTCAATTGAATCAAGCTCTTAAAATGGAGGAAAGCTTTTGGGAACAAAAATGCAACTACAAATGGTTGAAGGATGGGGAATCTAATACTAAACTATTTCATACTGTAGTTAAGGTTAAGAGGAATCATTTAGTCATAAATCAAATACTTAATCAGGAGGCGTCAATGGAAGATTCTAAATAAGGCACCAACAACATAGTCATTAACCACTTTTCTCATTTGTGGAAAGCAGATCATATTAATGAGAATGAAGACTATCTAAATCTTATCCTAAAAACAATTAAAGATGAAGACAATGAGATCCTAGCTACCATCCCAAATAAATATAAAATATCCAAGGTTTTTCAAAGCTTAAATGGTGATAGCACTCCAGGACCAGATGGATTTGGGGGTTTCTTTTACACTAAATTTTGGGCGATTATTAAGAAAGATTTCATTAAATCAATACAAAGTTTATTCAATGGTGCTGAGATGCCAAGAAGCTGGTCCAACACTAATATTATGCTTATCCCAAAGGTTAGTAACCCAATAAAATGCTCAAACTTGAGGCCTATTAGTTTATGTAACTTTTCTAATAAAGTCTTTTCTAAAATTCTTTATGATAGGCTGAGTCCTATTCTTCCTTCTATAATATCTCCTAACCAAACTGGTTTTGTCAAAGGAAGAAATATTCAAGATAACATATTGTTAGCCTAAGAAATGATTCAATTCCTAGCAAAGAAAGGCTCATGGAGGCAATATCATATTCAAACTTGAGATGGAAAAGGCCTATGATAGGGTGTATTGGCAATTCCTATGTTCTATTCTTAGGAAATCTGGGTTTTATGAAATCTTTATTGACTTAGTTTGGAGGCTAATATCCTACAAATGGTTCTCTATCATTGTTAATGGTTAAAGTGCATGTTATTTGAACTCTACCAGAGGGCATAATCAAGGTGACCCACTGTCACCAAGTCTGTTCATCATAACCACTGAAGTTCTAAGCAGACAATTAAATCTCCTATTTCAATCCAACATGGATACTCCCTTTTCTCACCCTCTTAGAAGTGTTCTCATAAGCCATATGGGATTTACAGATGATTTAATCATTTTCAGTAATGTTGGTAAGAGGTCTCTAAAAGCTCTGTTTAAAGTGGCGGCAGAATTTGATTATGCATTTGGGCAGCTTGTAAATTTAGAGAAAAGTGCATTTTTCATGTTAAAGAAAACCAAGAAGAAAAGTACCTAAGAAATTGAAGTTATAACATGCCTTAAGCATAGATCTTTCACTATCAAGTATTTAAGGGGGCATGTCCAGGAAGGAAGAAAAGTTTGCATTTCTCTGAGCTCATTAATAATATAAGCAATAAGATCTTCAGCTGGTATTCAAAGCTCTTATCACAATGAGGTAGGATGATTCTACTAAGACATGTTTTAGCTTCTATCCCTCTACATATTTTACCAGTCATTTCTCCTCCCAAAGTAGTGTTAAACACAATCAAATTGCTATTCAGCAAGTTTTGGTGGGGAGGTTGCTCTTAGATAAGGCATTATCAATGCTCTAATTGGTATAATATATGATACCCTACAGAGGAAGGGGGTCTTAACATTAGAAATTTGGAAGATATAATGAAAGCTACAAGGCTTAAAAACTGTACTGGAAATGTAGATATGATAATGGTCTATAAGGGATATTTATGAGAAATAATTATAAGAATGCAACTGTCAATGCTAAAGGTTCTAAAGACTTCAAAAGAATAGCTGCAATTAATTCAGAATATTATGAGTTTATAGATGAAGAATATCAAATTTGGAGACCTTCTACGTCAGGGGACTTTTCTCTTAAGGCTGCTTACGATGTCATTAGAAGAACTAGAACTACTGCTCAAAGTTGGAAATTCATTGGGAGTTCTCATTGCCCAACAAAAATTAGCATTTTCATTTGGAAAGTTTTGAATAATGATGTTCCCACAGATTTTTCCATAAAAAATATTGGCATTAGATTAGCTTCAAAATGTAGAAATTGTGAGTCAGATATAGAATCTACAGATTATTTACTCTGTTGTTGTCCTATTGCTCAAGAAGTGTGGATATTCTTTGGTAGCAAGTTAGGTGTGAAAATGCACTTTGAGAAATGTAGATCCCTTCTAATGTCTTGGTGGCTGTACATGCCAACTAGAGATCATCAAGAACTCATTTTTTCTAATCTCCCATTGTTATTTATGTGGGAGTTATTGAAGGCTAAAAACTCTAAATTTTTTGAGAATGTTACTGTGAAATCAGTCAATATCATCCAAAATGTTATGAATTCATTAAAAGACTTGGCTTCTATTTGTGAATTCAAAGATAGATGTAAGAGTGAAGATGCTTTTGTGATTTTTTGGTTCAAGTTGAATATCAGTTCTCTAAAAGTAAAGCTCATCAAGTGTGTTTGGTCAAAGCCAAATAATAGTAATTTCAAATTGAATATAGATGGGGATTATCAAGGTAATCCCCAGTGGGATTGGTGGTGTTCTATGGGATTTTGATAGAAAATTCATTACAGGCTTTAATATAGCTTTAGGGGTTAACTCCTCAATTTATACTGAGGCTTATGCTATTCAGGAAGGTCTTACTTTATGCAGATCTCTAGACATTAGTATTGATAATGTGTTGATTGAGTCTGATTCTAAACCGAGGGTTGATTTCATTCTGAAGAAAGGAAAACCTCCTTGGATTATCAAAGATCAAGTTGAAAAGATTTCCAAGTTTCAAAATATAAAGATTACTCATTGTTGGAGAGAATTTAACTAAGTAACAAATGATCTTTCATCAGAGGAAACTTCTTCTCAAAAGTCATAATTCTATTATTCTTTTTCCTCTCTTCCAAATATTATTAAAGGTCTCCTTCAGTTGGATAGACTAGGTGATTCGGCATGGATATTGTATTTATTCACCCTTATACTTATGCATTTTAGCCCCCTCGGGTACCTTAATTCCTATATTTATGCTCGCTAACCAGACAACCTCCGTTTTATATGTTAACATGCTATATGAGGTATTATTGAGCTTTTTTAGGTATTATGGTGCTTAGTATGAAGTTTGGTCACTTTTCGAAAAAGTTCCATTGAATATTGCAGCTTCGGTGGCATTTTAGCAATTTCAGCATTTCGTTTTTAATCCCGAACTCTTCACGGAAGTTGAATCCTTTTGATTTCTCTTCATGTGGACACTGACGGTTCATGATTCCAATGTACAATGAAGAAGTTAGGGCATTTTTAGGATGGTTTTGTCTTCAAAATCACACTCAAGGGAACATTCAAGGGCATTTTAGTCATTTCATCATTTTGTTTTTTGACATAATCTCTTCTTGGATGTTTATCCCTCCGAGTTATCTTCGCGTAGCCTCCAACTGTTCCTAATTCTGAGTTATAACGAAGAAGTTACGACATTTTCCGTATTGTTGATCCAAGCTGCAAAATTGCAAGCCAAATGACAAATCGATTCGAAATGCGAGAAAGTCCGCAAATTTCATTTTTAAGTGGGTTTTTGGTGCGGTATTGATATGTAAACATTTTTTAAGTGTGGGGAGTCATTTTTATCATTTTTAGGGTATTTTTTTGGAGCTCCCCTCTCCTCCATTTATGTCGGGGTATACCCTTTTGTAAGTATTATTTCTACTATTCATTGTCTTCTCCACTTAATATATGCTCTCCTTTGTTATTTTCTTGCTTTTCTTTCTTATTTCCATGCTTAGATAGTTAGTTTATTTCTTATTTTCCAAACTTAGTTGTTGTTTAATTAGTTTTAATTATGTTGTGTGAGTAGTTTTAAGGGTTGGGGTCATATGTTCCGCCATTAATGGGTGTCGAGCTCCGAAAGTTAGTTTTTAGGGAAAATCACATTTAATCATAACCTCGTGTATTAAAATCGAATTATTATGCGTTTAACTTTCTTTGACACGCAACGTTAGTGTTTATAGCGATAATCCGATTTTAATCCACGTGTGATCATTTTTGGTTAAATGTTTTACCTCGCATATTTGGGTTAAAATCCCTTTATGTGTGATGTTTATGCTTAACTAAAAATTCTCGGTTAAATGTTTTCAAACCAAAATTCTGATGATACGTTGTTTAGCCCATGGTGGGGATGTGAAAAGGCCCCTTTTTAAATGTGCTTTAGGAAATTTGTTATCAAAATCTGAGAATTTTAATATTCACCAAATATGATCACCAATTTGGTTAAACCCAATGAAAAGGTAAAACATGCATCTAGATGATTTCTTAGTTTAAATAAATCATGCAGGTGAACACAGATTTCAGAAAAAAAAATCCCCGAAGGGCAAAAACCTTTTATTTCACTATGAAGAGGTAAATCACAACTTACATACACAATGAAATCAACAAAGGATTTACCACAACAAACTCTCAAAGGACGCAACCTGAATCATCAATGGACTCCCGCAGCGAATCCATGAGAACCAGAGTTCTGTCTTCAGCAATGCACAGCCACAAGTACCCCAATTGACCACAATCGTCAGAAGTGAAGAACAACCTTCTAGTAAACATGTTCAAGATCACAAACTTTGGAATTATGTAATTTGATCTTGATTAAACTTTATATGATGGAAAACTAATGGGAATATATGCAAACTATTCTGTTCGGAGCGTCTAGGCGAAGTTCTATCTGAGTAACAATAGTCCAACAGAGCTTAAACACGAAAATCAAGGCGGCGCTGCTCATTTGAGCGACATGCCTAAGTCGTTCGAACAACATGTGCATGCCATTAGAATGATATCCAAGTCGTTTGAGCGATAGCAAAAACGCTAATTTCTTTTTAAATAAAATCCTCAAATTTTCTAAAGTTATTTTAACCCAGAAACATATAGAATATGCTTTCTCAAAAATTAAATTAATTCCCAACATTTTAAAAACTCTTAACTCATCTATCATTTAATTAAAATTTTAAATCACATAAATTCTTTTAAGCATTCATACCTAAGTGATCTAGAACAAACTGAGTCTGAAGAATATAGCTTGACTTGATTTTTTCTTCAAAGCTTTTAATTGCAAATTCTTCAATCTTGAATGTCGTAGGCTTCAATCAATATCAATATACAAACTATCCTAGACTCAAATTATTTTTTCCGAAATTAAGCCAATTACAAACAAATTGACACGATTAGAAATTTGTTCCTATAAGTCTCCCCATTTGGCTAGTTCGGGACAATACCAAAAAAATAAAAAATGGTATATTCCATAAAATATATGTCCTATCACATAAACCCAAAATGATAAAAATATAGGACATAAATGACATGAATCAACAACTGAAGAACCGACAACATTTGAATCTCAATCTCTGTCTCTGAGAGTGATGTAGTAATGAAAATCTGAATCTGTAAAAAATATACCTACACACACGAGACAAAAAAAAATACCCAAGTGAAGCATGGAGGAATATAAATATATCGATAAAGCATGAGTAAATAAACTCCCCCTACATCACATATCTCTCCCCCTTTTTTCCTGGAATAGACAAATCGTGGGACAGACAAACCGAATCAAATAAATACTAACATCATGGGTAGATAAACATAATCTCAGTATAGCAAAGTAAGTAAGCATGATAATGTATGGTAGACGATGGCGGTAGTATAGCAAAGTAAGTAAGCATGATAATGTATGGTAGACGATGGCAGTAAGTGGGTATAAATAAAACCATAATGAATAAGACTGCATCATCAACAAAAATGTATATCCATGCCATAAATACAGACAGTGTTGATATAAAATGCCCAAGAGTATAGGAGTACATCGTATAAGAAAATGAATAGATACATAATAAACATCAAAATACTCTACTACAATGTCTCAATAAAAAAAAAACTAAATCTTCGTAGGTGCGTCATCATCATCATCATCAGAGTATGTAGCTGTTATATGACCTAAACTAGAAGAACCAGCTACTCTGCTCTGCACTCGATGTCTCATATCATCAAAAAATGCTGTCATCTGTGACTCACTACGGGCATGAGCCTCGGCCTCAACATCAAATCTAGCCATCATAGCATTATACATCCGCGCCTGAGCTGCTACCTATGCCTATAAAGCATTGAAATCCTCTGAGGTTTGACGTGGGGGTGCAGATGTGGATGGGCAAGGCTGAGAGGTATGAGAACTGGGAGCGGGACCAACTGGATGGGAAGAACATCCAGCTCTTGAAGAGGCTATCGCAGATGGTGGAACTCTCGCTCTTGCATCTGCACTCAAATGGCTCTCTGAACGAATAAAGGTGACACAATGTATGATAGCAGGCTCTGAGAGAGACACATATCATCGTCTAACACGGGAACCCCAACAGAGACACAAGTATGGGAAATGAGGAGCCCATAGGGCAGGCGTGTTACCACTGATGGTAACATATGACATCACCTGTAGCAAAATGGCAGGTAAGTCTATATCCCACCCTTGAGATACAACGTACATAAAGTAAACAATATCCATCCCGATCTGAGTGTGATTGATCCTAGGATAGATCGATGATGATACAAACATATTAAGGACAATAAAGGCAGGGTGCAACTGACGGTGAAACATCGTAGCTCCGGCCTGAGGAATCTCCCTAAAACAGTGGCGGAGAATATCATCAGATAAAGGTATATCATTAGAAATCAGGGGAAATATAATATCAGGGACATGTGGTATCTATGTAGCGTATCTACTATCAGATCGGTTGTGACGAAGATAAAAACGCCATGAATAGAAGACTGCAACCCCTTAGAGGTGTGTATCGCATGGAAAAAGAACTCCCTGGCGATGTCTGTATATACCACACCGTAAGCCTCATCCCAATGCCTACCTAACATCCAAGGGGGAATGGCAAAACTATCAAACGCCGAGATCATAAAAAACCTCTCTAACAACCGCACGAATATGAAGTCCGAGCACACAATAGTGCTCGTACTCGAGTGGATTAGCCCATCTCACAACAAGTAGGGAGGGCGATGAGCCCAAGCTTGCTGGGCACGAACAGATGCCGACTGCTCATCGAGGTGACCAGAGGGGGCACCTCGACATCTAAGAGGCATAACTACCGGAAAAAAAATGTGTAGTGTGTGAGGAAAGAAGGGTGTAACAAACGTTTGAGTAAGTGTGAACCTATCTCCGTACACACATCCAACCAAACCACCACATACACCAACCACAACATCAGCACAAACAAATATGAGATAAAATAATGAATAACTATATTGCCAACGGAATGACACAAGTGTGGGTATCCTAAAAAAATCTAAGGAAACGGATAAGTGCCCCCCCCCCCCCCCCCCCCCCCCCCCCACACAAAAAAAAAAATTACTTGGATCATTTTGAGATACACACATGGACAAAAACACTCCTTAAAGTCTATACTGGCTGCCCCAAATTGATATAAAAAACATAGAACATCTACATACTGATTTCACTTTTAAAAAAAATAACACCAGTAGTTATGTTTAAGTGCTACGGGTTTTAATCACCCAAAAAAAAAACTAGCTCAAACATGATTTTTAATCCCAAAACAAGAATAAAGACAAATAATACACATATTTAGTAGCAAATTTGTATGAACATTATGTATATTTACTTTCTTAAAACTTGGAATCATAAATCAACCACCCAACAACAGAAAGAAAAAATCAGTAAAATAATTCCAAGAATCAATGACTGAAGGTGTAGGGGACAAAAATGGGTAACCCGGAACTCAGTATGTGCAAACCTCCAAATCCAACACCTCAACATCTCTAACTCAGTATGTGAAGAAGAATAAATCTCCAAATCGAGCTAGAAATGGAAAAAAAATGAAGAAAAGACAAGTAAGGGATAACCTTGTGTAGCCACAGACCTCAAGCACGAACTCGAAGCTTTGATTTAGATAGAAAATGGCGGTATAAGTAATTCACTCATCGTCTCTCTCTAACAGAAAAAGGTAAAAAAGTATTGAAGTGATGGTTCAGCTGAACGAGATTGATTAAATAACCCTAACCTAGTTTAAACAGGAAGAAACTTTACACGAACCACATGTCAGCCCGCCTACCGACCGCATGTAGGGGTGACAATTCGGTTCCTCGTGTCATTTTCAGGTTGCTTTGATTTTTATTTGAGTATAAGTTTTGGGTACTCTTAAATTTATACAAGCTAAACGTGTTAAATTCGGGTCATTTCGGATTATTACCATAAACGGATTATCGTATAAAAAATTGTCAGCCCTACATGCACCTTTTTTTTTTTTTTTACGTTTTTACTGTTTTGTTTTTTAACTTTTAATATAAAAACAGCTAATAATATTTAAAAAAAAGAGTTTTTTCAATTAATATAAAAAAATATTTTTTAATTAAAATCAAACAGTTTTTTTTATTAAAATTAAAATAAAAAAATATTTTTTTCGTAATATCGCGATTAATTAGTGTTGCTGCTAAAAATATCACGATTGATTAGTGTCGCTGGTGCGGACGCACGTTTCCGGACCCACATCATTTGTTGAATGTGGGTCTGCCCCAGCGACACTAATTAATCACAATATTTTTCAATAAAATATTGCGATTAATTAGTATTGTTGGCACTGACCCACATTTCCGGATCCACATCATTTGTTGAATGTGGTTCCGCGCCAGCGACACTAATTAATCGCGATATTTTTTTAATAAAATATCGCGATTAATTAGTTCCACTGACGCGGACTCAAATTTTCGGACAACATCATTTGTTGAATGTGGTCCGTGCTAGTGGCACTAATTAATCGCGATATTTTTTTTTAATAAAATATAGCGATTAATTAGTGCCGTTGGCGCGGCCCCACATTCCCGGCCCCACATCATTTGTTGAATGTGGCTCCGCGCCAATGACAATAGTTAATCACGATATTTTATGGGGCACACCGGCGACACTATTTAATCGCGATATTTTATTGAAAAATTATCGTGATTACCGCCACTGGCACAAGCGCACATTCCCGAACCCACATAATTTGTTGAATATGGGTCCGCGCCAACGGCACTAGTTTTAATCGCGATATTTTTTCAATAAAATATCGAGATTAATTAGTCCCGCTAGTGCGGACCCACAATCCCGGACTCACATCATTTGTTGAATGTGGATTCGCGCCAGTGACACTATTTAATCGTGAATCTAATACATCAAATTAAACATGTTTTTTTAATTAAAATTCGAAAAATACTTTTTAAAATGTTATTTTTAATTAAAAAAACTGTTTCTAATTTTTTTTATTAGTAAACGCGGCTTTTTTTATTTACGATTTAAAAAAATAATAATTTTATATATATTATATCAATTGTTAAAATAATAAAAAAAATAGTAAAATGCGGTTCTTAGGCGGTCCCCAGGCGGAACATGTAGAACGACTCTTAAACAGGTCACTTGAACGACAAGATCGTCGCTTGAACGACATCTTCACGCGACAATCCAAGTCGCTTGAACGGTACGCCAATTTCGTTTAAACGAGATATGAAACTTTTGTAAACAACTCCAAAAATGTTTAGGTTTTATCCATTGATTTTTAAAAAAAAAAAGCTTACTGGAAAAACCAAACAGTTTTAAAACAGTACCAAAATAGAAAATAATGAAATGATAAGAGATTGATGTGAGTTACGTGCAAACATGTTATCGGCGTGTTCAAACATCATTATGGAATGTATGGGCGTGAACTACAACAAGTGAATCATAATTCCAACACGTCGAAACGATCAAGAGGTTATAATTGACAGCTAAATATCATCAAACCTTATTTTAGCCATATGTGACAATTAAAGTGTGAGCTAAATGAACTAAACAATCAAACATGCAGACAAATCTAGATTTTTGACGATTGTACAAATAATAGCGTCATGGTACGATTTTCAATGTTAGGATTCGTGATGTAAACCCGGTTGATTTATATATTTCTAACCAAACTCGCTAATTTATATATGTTTTCTTTTTAGCATTAGAGGTTTCTACATTCTCAACTTAGAGAAAACCTATTGGACCTATTTTAAATTTTCTTTTGGGCTCTTTCAAACCTCTTTGGACCATGACTTCTATCTATGCAACAATGTTTTTGGTCCTCTTTAAATGGTGGCTTAATCGTAAAGGATAGATGATTCTCTTTCGTAGCTCTTCCCCATTTTTCAAACATAAAACATAAACTCTCATCAAACGATTCTTAAATGCACACCTCCTCCTAAAACTTATTACGCATTGATGACAAAATTGAGATAAGAACGTCCCACCAAACTCAAATATGCAAGAGATGTCAGACATTCAAATGAACTCGTGCTTGTTGCAAAGATGGCATAGATACAAAGTCGAATAAAAAATGCAAATCAACTTCGAAACAACACCATTATTTCATAGTTAAGATCATTATAAGAATCAATAAATATGACCAAATTTCCTAGTCACATGGATAATGTAAGGGGGGAGGGGGGACCATGCACACTAATATGCCACATCAAACATGTAAACTCATCACACAAAAACCAAAAATCTTTTTGTATTTTTCAAAACATATTTTTGACACAAATAAAATAAAATCATTTTGTACCTTTCTCAAAAATATTTAAAACCATAAAAATATACAAACATCATAACACTAGCTAAAAATGAATCACAATGCAAAGACTAGCGTATGAAAAACTGACAAACATACTCAACTGAAGGAGGAAACATGGGGAGAAACACGGGCAATGACACAGGTATCACCAAGCCTAATACCTAACGCCTCTAAATCACTTTTCGTAACTGTAAGGACCAAATTTCCAATTGAGTCTTAATGTAGTTTTGACTTATTATCGGAACAAAACATGTTTGAGTCATAGATAGTTTTTAATTTTCCGATCCCACGAGTCTATGACGTGTCAAAGATTAATTGAAGATGTTGCGGCTAAAGCTACAAGGAATTAATCATGCCGAAGTTTAATTGGTGATATTTCTCATCTTCAAGGTTAATTTGCATTCCGAGATCACACAGGTATGAATGCATAATGTTAATGAAACTTGGGATTTCATTTTATAAAAAATAAGGATGTTATTGTTAAAAGAAAAATGTTTTAAAGTGTTTAAAATTGTTTACACTTCGTTTTAATCAGATGAGGACGTATGAGAGTTGTATAAGAGTTGGTTTTTAATAAATCTCTTGTTTTAAAAATGGTTTCATTTAAAACCCTATCTGAAGACGTCGTTCAAACGACTATAGATGTCGTTCGAATGAAAACTCATGCCGTTTGAACGACAGAGAGTTTCGCTCGAACGAGATACTCAACCGCCTTAAAATTTATATAAAAGGTGTGTTATACTTTCCTCAAAGTGCATGCATTCTGGAAAAATAGTTTACAATCCAGAAACCCGTTTGCACATATTTTCTAAGGTTTTAAAGGCTTAAACACATCCTTAGAGTTTACAAAGATCCGAGCTTTTCATTACTATATGTTTATGTGATCTTTGTTGCACCAAGTTTGGTTTATTCATCTTTGAACACTTGTGATTTCTGGTTTTGCAATGGATAAGCGACGGACATCGTGTTCAACATCTTAGACGAATCAAGCCATATCGGTGGACACCGAGGCACTTGTGGAGTTGCGTGTTGTGGACGAGCATCTTGGAAGACGGAATTTCTACGTTAGAATTGTGAGAGGAGTGGTAGAAGATCAGAGGAGCGTCAAGTATTGTGGGTGGATCGAGTCATTGAGTAAGATTACTTGGATCATTTTGAGATACACACATGGACAAAAACACTCCTTAAAGTCTATACTGGCTGCCCCAAATTGATATAAAAAACATAGAACATCTACATACTGATTTCACTTTTAAAAAAAATAACACCAGTAGTTATGTTTAAGTGCTACGGGTTTTAATCACCCAAAAAAAAAACTAGCTCAAACATGATTTTTAATCCCAAAACAAGAATAAAGACAAATAATACACATATTTAGTAGCAAATTTGTATGAACATTATGTATATTTACTTTCTTAAAACTTGGAATCATAAATCAACCACCCAACAACAGAAAGAAAAAATCAGTAAAATAATTCCAAGAATCAATGACTGAAGGTGTAGGGGACAAAAATGGGTAACCCGGAACTCAGTATGTGCAAACCTCCAAATCCAACACCTCAACATCTCTAACTCAGTATGTGAAGAAGAATAAATCTCCAAATCGAGCTAGAAATGGAAAAAAAATGAAGAAAAGACAAGTAAGGGATAACCTTGTGTAGCCACAGACCTCAAGCACGAACTCGAAGCTTTGATTTAGATAGAAAATGGCGGTATAAGTAATTCACTCATCGTCTCTCTCTAACAGAAAAAGGTAAAAAAGTATTGAAGTGATGGTTCAGCTGAACGAGATTGATTAAATAACCCTAACCTAGTTTAAACAGGAAGAAACTTTACACGAACCACATGTCAGCCCGCCTACCGACCGCATGTAGGGGTGACAATTCGGGTTCCTCGTGTCATTTTCAGGTTGCTTTGATTTTTATTTGAGTATAAGTTTTGGGTACTCTTAAATTTATACAAGCTAAACGTGTTAAATTCGGGTCATTTCGGATTATTACCATAAACGGATTATCGTATAAAAAATTGTCAGCCCTACATGCACCTTTTTTTTTTTTTTTTACGTTTTTACTGTTTTGTTTTGTAACTTTTAATATAAAAACAGCTAATAATATTTCAAAAAAAAAGAGTTTTTTCAATTAATATAAAAAAACATTTTTTAATTAAAATCAAACAGTTTTTTTTATTAAAATTAAAATAAAAAAATATTTTTTTCGTAATATCGCGATTAATTAGTGTTGCTGCTAAAAATATCACGATTGATTAGTGTCGCTGGTGCGGACGCACGTTTCCGGACCCACATCATTTGTTGAATGTGGGTCTGCCCCAGCGACACTAATTAATCACAATATTTTTCAATAAAATATTGCGATTAATTAGTATTGTTGGCACTGACCCACATTTCCGGATCCACATCATTTGTTGAATGTGGTTCCGCGCCAGCGACACTAATTAATCGCGATATTTTTTTAATAAAATATCGCGATTAATTAGTTCCACTGACGCGGACTCAAATTTTCGGACAACATCATTTGTTGAATGTGGTCCGTGCTAGTGGCACTAATTAATCGCGATATTTTTTTTTAATAAAATATAGCGATTAATTAGTGCCGTTGGCGCGGCCCCACATTCCCGGCCCCACATCATTTGTTGAATGTGGCTCCGCGCCAATGACAATAGTTAATCACGATATTTTATGGGGCACACCGGCGACACTATTTAATCGCGATATTTTATTGAAAAATTATCGTGATTACCGCCACTGGCACAAGCGCACATTCCCGAACCCACATAATTTGTTGAATATGGGTCCGCGCCAACGGCACTAGTTTTAATCGCGATATTTTTTCAATAAAATATCGAGATTAATTAGTCCCGCTAGTGCGGACCCACAATCCCGGACTCACATCATTTGTTGAATGTGGATTCGCGCCAGTGACACTATTTAATCGTGAATCTAATACATCAAATTAAACATGTTTTTTTAATTAAAATTCGAAAAATACTTTTTAAAATGTTATTTTTAATTAAAAAAACTGTTTCTAATTTTTTTTTATTAGTAAACGCGGCTTTTTTTATTTACGATTTAAAAAAATAATAATTTTATATATATTATATCAATTGTTAAAATAATAAAAAAAAATAGTAAAATGCGGTTCTTAGGCGGTCCCCAGGCGGAACATGTAGAACGACTCTTAAACAGGTCACTTGAACGACAAGATCGTCGCTTGAACGACATCTTCACGCGACAATCCAAGTCGCTTGAACGGTACGCCAATTTCGTTTAAACGAGATATGAAACTTTTGTAAACAACTCCAAAAATGTTTAGGTTTTATCCATTGATTTTTAAAAAAAAAAAGCTTACTGGAAAAACCAAACAGTTTTAAAACAGTACCAAAATAGAAAATAATGAAATGATAAGAGATTGATGTGAGTTACGTGCAAACATGTTATCGGCGTGTTCAAACATCATTATGGAATGTATGGGCGTGAACTACAACAAGTGAATCATAATTCCAACACGTCGAAACGATCAAGAGGTTATAATTGACAGCTAAATATCATCAAACTTTATTTTAGCCATATGTGACAATTAAAGTGTGAGCTAAATGAACTAAACAATCAAACATGCAGACAAATCTAGATTTTTGACGATTGTACAAATAATAGCGTCATGGTACGATTTTCAATGTTAGGATTCGTGATGTAAACCCGGTTGATTTATATATTTCTAACCAAACTCGCTAATTTATATATGTTTTCTTTTTAGCATTAGAGGTTTCTACATTCTCAACTTAGAGAAAACCTATTGGACCTATTTTAAATTTTCTTTTGGGCTCTTTCAAACCTCTTTGGACCATGACTTCTATCTATGCAACAATGTTTTTGGTCCTCTTTAAATGGTGGCTTAATCGTAAAGGATAGATGATTCTCTTTCGTAGCTCTTCCCCATTTTTCAAACATAAAACATAAACTCTCATCAAACGATTCTTAAATGCACACCTCCTCCTAAAACTTATTACGCATTGATGACAAAATTGAGATAAGAACGTCCCACCAAACTCAAATATGCAAGAGATGTCAGACATTCAAATGAACTCGTGCTTGTTGCAAAGATGGCATAGATACAAAGTCGAATAAAAAATGCAAATCAACTTCGAAACAACCCCATTATTTCATAGTTAAGATCATTATAAGAATCAATAAATATGACCAAATTTCCTAGTCACATGGATAATGTAAGGGGGGAGGGGGGACCATGCACACTAATATGCCACATCAAACATGTAAACTCATCACACAAAAACCAAAAATCTTTTTGTATTTTTCAAAACATATTTTTGACACAAATAAAATAAAATCATTTTGTACCTTTCTCAAAAATATTTAAAACCATAAAAATATACAAACATCATAACACTAGCTAAAAATGAATCACAATGCAAAGACTAGCGTATGAAAAACTGACAAACATACTCAACTGAAGGAGGAAACATGGGGAGAAACACGGGCAATGACACAGGTATCACCAAGCCTAATACCTAACGCCTCTAAATCACTTTTCGTAACTGTAAGGACCAAATTTCCAATTGAGTCTTAATGTAGTTTTGACTTATTATCGGAACAAAACATGTTTGAGTCATAGATAGTTTTTAATTTTCCGATCCCACGAGTCTATGACGTGTCAAAGATTAATTGAAGATGTTGCGGCTAAAGCTACAAGGAATTAATCATGCCGAAGTTTAATTGGTGATATTTCTCATCTTCAAGGTTAATTTGCATTCCGAGATCACACAGGTATGAATGCATAATGTTAATGAAACTTGGGATTTCATTTTATAAAAAATAAGGATGTTATTGTTAAAAGAAAAATGTTTTAAAGTGTTTAAAATTGTTTACACTTCGTTTTAATCAGATGAGGACGTATGAGAGTTGTATAAGAGTTGGTTTTTAATAAATCTCTTGTTTTAAAAATGGTTTCATTTAAAACCCTATCTGAAGACGTCGTTCAAACGACTATAGATGTCGTTCGAATGAAAACTCATGCCGTTTGAACGACAGAGAGTTTCGCTCGAACGAGATACTCAACCGCCTTAAAATTTATATAAAAGGTGTGTTATACTTTCCTCAAAGTGCATGCATTCTGGAAAAATAGTTTACAATCCAGAAACCCGTTTGCACATATTTTCTAAGGTTTTAAAGGCTTAAACACATCCTTAGAGTTTACAAAGATCCGAGCTTTTCATTACTATATGTTTATGTGATCTTTGTTGCACCAAGTTTGGTTTATTCATCTTTGAACACTTGTGATTTCTGGTTTTGCAATGGATAAGCGACGGACATCGTGTTCAACATCTTAGACGAATCAAGCCATATCGGTGGACACCGAGGCACTTGTGGAGTTGCGTGTTGTGGACGAGCATCTTGGAAGACGGAATTTCTACGTTAGAATTGTGAGAGGAGTGGTAGAAGATCAGAGGAGCGTCAAGTATTGTGGGTGGATCGAGTCATTGAGTAAGACTACCGTTTATCTTTGTAAAACCATATTCATAGTGATTGTCTCTCTTGGGCCGTCTGAGGTTTTTTCCCATTTTGGGTTTTTCCTCGTACATCCGGCATTGTGAGTACTCTTTAATTTATTTTACTTTCTTTAATCACTATATGCATGCTTAGGATTAATCAAGATAAAATTTGATTAAGTTAATTGGTTTCATAACTTGGTTTGGTGCATAATTAAAAGTTTGATAATTTTTTATAAAAATTGGTTTGGTTTGAAACACACACTTTTTTCGCACTTGGTTATTTATCGGGAACTACAAATTGGTATTAGAGCTAAAAACACTATTTTATTGTGTATATCCTTATGTGTGTTTGTTTGGTTTTTACTTCTGATTTATCTCTCACTCTTGGTTTGTTTGTCTCTCGATGGATTCTCTAAGCTTTGATAACTTACTTCGTTTGAATTTAAAGTTTGCAAAAACGTACTGAAGTTTTAGAGAAAGAAAATTCCCATTTTAAAAATATGATTGAATATTTGAAATTTTTTCAAATTTAAAGAGATATATGCCGTGAGAAATTGAGTGCCTTGTTTAATGATTTTAGTATTTTAAAATTAGGCAAGAAGGAGAGTGATAATAAAGTCTTCATTTTAGAAAAAGAGTTAGAGGACTTGAAAAAATCTAGGGTTTGTGTCGTTAAGGAAAATAATTCGATTAATGATTATGTGGCACGTGAGAAGACTCTTAGGGATAAGTTTTCTCACATTGAGGGGGAGCGAGTTAGCCTCTATGGGTAATTAAAAATCTAAAGAAGGAGTCCGGAAAGTTTGAGGAGTCTAATCATTTGCTTGAGTAAAAAGTTTTGATGTTAAAAAATGATTTAACTGACTCGAGTAGTGTGAATAGTAATGGTAGTGGCTTATCTTGTTCTAGTGGTTCGCATGTCAAAGCCAAAACCTTAGTTTGTTTTAGAGCATCAACCGCATCCGAGGGTGTTAGAAAAGGTCAACCTAAAGGTCCCATTCCTCGTCGTGTTTTCACATGTTCGCATTGTGGTAAGAAAGATGACCATAGGAGTTTTTGTTATGATCTTAGAAAAGGCCCTAGGAAGTTTAAACGTAGTGTTCCATCAATTCTCAAAACCCATTGTTTTAGGTACACCGGTTTGGGTTAGGAAATCCGTTTTGGAGATGCTAAATGCTTAGTTGGTTGATTCTCACATGCATGCACCTGATTCATCTCTTGCTATTTCTTATGGATAGTTACTTGCATGTTTGTCATATGCTAGTCTTTGCATTCGTGATATACTCCTTGCTAGTATTATGACATATTTATCTTTTGTATTATTTTCACTTGATTGAGTCTCACTGAAAAATATAAAAAGATTTTATTTTTATAAAACTTTTGAAAAAACCAAAAAGATTTTCAATTTTTGTTTTTGAGTTTACATGGTTGATGTGGCATATTGGTGTTCTTAGACCCCCTTCCTTCCATTATCCATGTGGCTAGGACATTTGGTCATAATTATCGATACTAAGAATGATCTTAACCATTGTGTTATGGGGTTGTTTCAAAGTTGATATGCATTTTAATTCGACTTTGTTTATATGCCATGATTGCACAAATGCATGAGTTTATTGACTATTATTGCATATTTGAGTTTGGTGATACGTTCTTATCTCGATCTTGTCATCTATGCGTAAGTAGACTAAAGGAGGGAGTGTGCATGTAATAACCTTTTACCCATGAGCATTGTAACTTCAACGAAAATGAGTGTACGAAAAAGGGCTACGAGAGTGTAAAATTGACTCGTTGTGAAAGCAACCGTTTAAAACAAGCCGAAAAAAATAAAATGGCAATACAAATATTCATATGCCAAATTGGACCAAAATTGTTTAGTTCGTTCAAAAGAAAATATGATATATATGAGGGAATTTGGATGTATTAAGAATTTAAGTGGGTTTGCACAAAGAATCCTAACGTTGAAAATTCATGTCATGACGCTATTGTTTGTAGAATCGTCAAAATTTCAGATTCGTGTGAATGATGTTTGTTTAGTTCATTAAGCACACACTTTAAATTGTCACATATGGTTATTATAAAGTTTGATGATTTATTGCTATTGATTAGAGCTTCTTGATCGTTTTGATGTGTTGGAATTGTGATTCATTTGTGTTAGTTCACGCCCATTCATTCCATATTCATGTTTAGGCACATCGATATTATGTTAGCATGTTACTCATATTTGTTTATTTTGAGTTTTCTTAGTTTTGCTACTGTTTCACCGTTTTGAGCCCCATCCATTTTGAATTTTCATGTAAAATTTTCACTAGGCAACACTGTTTAACTTTCAGGGGAGACTGTGAAAGTTTGAGTATGTCGTTCAAACGACATACTATTTCATTCGAGCGATGTCGCATTTCGTTTAAGCAACATCACTGGCTCGTTCGAACGATAGCATGTTTGACTGATTTTGACTTTTTTAGGTTATTTTTCTGTTTCAGTACCCTACTACATATTGATTCATATTTTGGTGCTAGTTTTGTTTATGCAGACTACTTTGATCTTTGACACCTGCTTAGATTGTTAATTCTATTATGTGATTAATTATTTACTATCTACTAATTTGACATTGTTTGATCATATTAGCTGGTTATTTCATGTTTATTTAGCATAATATGAGTTAAGTTAATCAAATTGGTATATCACATGCTAGATTGGTTTATCTTTTCACCGGATTGTCTATTTGGGACAAAAAGGGGGAGAGATGTCTGTGATGTAGGGGGAGTTTTGTGAGTTTTATGCTTGATATCCTGATTTATGTGTTGTGTTACACGTACTGATTTCAGGTTTATATACTAGTATCATGTTTTACTCACATAACAAATGATTCATATTTGATATTTGATATTGATTTATATCATTTGTTCCTCCACACTTCACTGGGCATTTGTTTGTTTCATGTGTGTAGGTATGCTTAAAGATATTCGAGATTTCAAGTCTACATCACATTCAGACATTCGAGACTGTTTCATGCTTGTCGATCTATCGTTTATGAGTCTTATCCTATACTGATGATGTATTTTTCATTTTGGGTTTTATGGGATGGGATTTAGGCATCATACGACTTGACGGTCAAAGGGGGAGATTTGTAATGACCAAATTTCCAATTGAGTCTTAATGTAGTTTTGACTTATGCTCGGAACAAAGCATGTTTGAGTCCTAGATAGTTTTTTCTTGTCTAATCCCACGAGTCTATGACGCATTGAAGATTAATTGAAGATCTTGTGGCTAAAGCTACAAGGAATTAATCATGCCGAAGTTTAATTTGTGCAATGTCTCATCTTCAAGGTTAATTTGCATTCCGAGATCACACAGGTATGAATGCATAATGTTAATGAAACTCAAAATTTCATTTTATAAAAAATAAGGATGTTATTTTTAAAAGAGAAATGTTTTAAATTGTTTACACTTCATTTTAATCAGATAAGGACATATGAGAGTTGGATAAGAGTTGGTTTTTAATAAAACTCTGGTTTTAAAAATGGTTTCATTTAAAATTCTATCTGACGACTTCGTTCAAACAACTGTAGATGTCGTTCTAATGAAGACTCATGTCGTTTGAACGACATAGAGTTTCGCTCGAACGAGATACTCAACCGCCTTGAAATTTCTATAAAAGGTGTGTTCTAGTTTCCTCGAAGTGCGTACATTCTGGAAAAATAGTTTACAATCCAGAAACCTGTTTACACATGTTTTCTAAGGTTTTAAAGGCTTTAACACATGCTTAGAGTTTACAAAGATTTGAGCTTTTCATTACTATATGTTTATGTGATCTTTGTTGCACCAAGTTTGGTTTGTTCATATTTGAACACTTGTGACTGCTGGTTTTGTGGTGGAGAAGCGACGAACATCATGTTCAATATCTTAGATGAATCAAGTCGTATCGGTGGACACTGAGGCACTCGTGGTGTCGCGTGCTTTGGATGAGCATCGTGGAAAATGGAATTTCTGCATGGGCACTGTGAGAGGAGTGGTAGAAGATTAGAGGAGCATTAAGTCTTATGGGTGGATCGAGTCGTTGAGTAATACTACCGTTTATCTTTGTAAAACCATATTCATAGTGATTGTCTGGCTTGGGTCGTCTGAGGTTTTTTTCCGTTTTGGGTTTTTCCTCGTACATCCGGCGTTGTGAGTACTCTTTACAATATTTTACTTGGTTTAATCACTAGATGAATGTTTAGGATTAATTAAGATAAAATTTGGTTAAGTTAATTGGTTTCACAACTTGGTTTGCTGCATAATTAAAAGTTAGATAATATTTGATAAAAATTGGTTTAGTTTGAAACACACATTTTTTCGCAGTTGGTTATTTATCGGGACCTACAGTAACCCACGTAGGTGTGAAACGAGGAGTGGGGGTTTTTAGAACTAAAACATCCTTATTCTTAGGATTTCTAGGAGTGTTCTTAAGATCGTAGAAAAACTGTCTAAGATGACCTCTTTTGCCGCAATGAGTGCAAGTGTAAATATGGCAGGGAGTGTTTGATATGGGACGATTATTCCTAACATTCCCAGGTGGTTCTCTCCTAATGTTCATAGGTGGCTCTCTCCTTTTCATGGTTTTGGCTAAAGGAGCAGGTGCAACATGATTATTGGATCCAATACCACACCTATTATCTATTATTTAGATGATACCTAGGATTTTGTCTAACTTTTCGGACCTAGCTTCCAAATCAAGCTTAACTTTACTTGAATCACTGAATTTCTCCTCAAGCTCACCTATCATCGACTCAAGTAAATGGCTAGAATCCTGAAACTCAAGAAGATCCTTTTTCATACCTTCCATTAATCCTCAAAGACTATCTCTCTCACCCTCGATATATTCTAATTTCTCCCGAATTTTCTCCTAAGATCCTCAATTAAATTATTGGAATTATGATTTTCTATAGCACGTTCTTTCAACTTAGCTTCTAATTTTAAATTTTCCTTCTTTACTTTCAAAGTTTCTTCATATAACTTATTGAAGGTAGTTTACAAATGTATCTTGTCCTCGCTCTCATCCTCACACACCTCACACTCACTTTCAAGGGCATCACAATCTGTGACTATGGAAGAATCGTGCAAAAGTGTGTCGTCATCGCTCGCATGATTAGCCATAAGGGTGGGAAGGTCTCGCTTACTAGCATAAATTTTTTCTTCTTGAGGGTCATTCTAACTAAGGGCGGAAACAAGATTTATCGGTTTATTAAAACGCTCCCTAAGTTTAGTGGGGCACTCATCTATCCTATGGCCAAATCCCTCACAGCAAAGACACTTCTCATAATCATCCTTTTTAACAAAGTTTTACGAGCATGAATTCAAATTCGAAGTTTCAAACACGTGAGCCCTAAAATCATCAAAACCACCGAAAGGCCTACCTAAAGTCACGGGATCAAAAACACAATAAAATAGTGCAACGTGCTCTGATACCAATTTGAAAAGGCCCCTTTTTAAATGTGCTTTAGGAAGATATAATTTTTTTATCAAAATCTCACAATTTTAATATTCACCAAATATGATCACGAATTTTTTGAAACCTAATTTTATCTTGATTAACCTAAAACATGCATCTAAATGATGTCTTACTTTAAATAAATCATGCAGGTAAACACATATTTCAGGAAAAAAATCCTCGAAGGGAAAAAACCTTTTATTTCACTATAAAGAGGTAATCACAACTTACATACACAATAAAATCAATAAAGAATTTACCACAACAAACTCTCAAATGCCGCAACCTAAATCATCAATGGACTCTTGTAGCGAATCCATGAGAACCACAGTTTTGTCTTCAGCAAGGCACATCCGTCAGTATCCCTAATTGACCACAATCATCAGAAGTGAGGAACAACCTTCTAGTAAAAATGTTTAAGATCACAAAACTTTTGAATTATGTTATTTGATCTTGATTAAACTTTATATGATGGAAAAATAATGGGTATATATGAAAATTGTTCTATTCAGAGCCTCTAGGAGAAGTTCTGTATTTTTATATGAGTAAAAAGAGTCCAACAGAGTTAAAACACGAAAATCGAAGTGGCGCTGCTCATTCGAGCATCAACAAAAACCCGAATTTCTTTTTAAATAAAATCCTCGATTTTCTAAAATGATTTTGACCTAGAAACATTTAAATACGTTTTCTCAAAAATTAAATTAATTCCTAATTTTTTAAAAACTTTTAACTCATCCATCATTTAATCAAAATTCTAAATCACATAAATCCGTTTAAGCATTCATACCATAGTGATCTAGAATAAACTGAGTATAAAGAATATAATTTGACTTGATTTTTTCTTCAACACTTTTAATTACAAATTCTTCAATCTTGAATGTCGTTGGCTTCAATTAATTTCAATATAAAAACTAGCCTAGACTCAAATTATTATTTCGGGAATTAAGCCAATTACAAACAAATTGACTCGATTATATATTTGTTCCTATAGTACGTGACCCTGACTCTCGTTTTAGTTAGTTGTAGTATAGTGTTAACTTCTTCTTTTTTTTCTTTTCATAATTTTCACCAAATCACCTTTTACACTTTTATTATAGGAGTAGTAAATCGATTACGATCTATCAACACTCCCTGTGGATTTTTGATACCCGACTTACCGCTTACTTGTATCGCAAGTGTAGTTATAGTTTAGGCTTTTGTATTGAGGTGATGAATAGAAAATAATTACAGTGCCCTCACACGAGCACACGATTCGCGATCGATCAAAATGGCACCATTGTTGAGGAGTGTTTTATAGAGAGTAGTTTATTTCTAATATCTTACTATTTTTCCTTTATATTTGTATTCATTATTTTAGCCTTTCCTTTTGACTTGTGCTATATTGTTTTGAGAATTTTAAATGTTGGTGCTTGTTGCTTTGTTGCATTGACTATTTGAAATGTCTCGTCATAACTCTTTTGTTAATTTTAATTATTATGCTAATATTTCACAAGGTTATACTCCCAAGACAATACGAGAATGCCTACAAATTTTTGAAGATGAACGCATTGAGCGTGAAATTCAAGAGTACGTAAGTAATCCCTCATACATTTGGAGGATACTTTTTATGGTGGGAATAAGGAATTGAATGATGAAGTTGAGATTTATGATGCTTGGACAAATATAAAAGATGTCCAACTCGATGAGATTATTTCTTCTTCATAAAGTCGGGTTGAGGTTTAAACTTGCGTTTCACTTCCATCCCTTTTTTAGAATGAAATAATTGAGAGTGATCCAAGTACTCTCGATTTCCAACCTCTTTTAAATATTTCTAATTTTTTTGAGGTTGTGTGTCCTTGCCTTCTTTCATTCCCTATTATTAGTGAACCATTTACTTTATCACAAGAATCGGTTAAAAGTTTTAAGGACTTTGACCCGATTCTTGAACGGGAATGTTATTTTGAGATGT